>JAZHRN010000154.1:8210000-10610000 GCA_036435485.1 Saposhnikovia divaricata | reverse complement strand
AACCTTCCTCAAAGACTTGTCCACCAAGTCTCTGACTCCTACCATAATTCTAAGGCTTCTCAGCCTATATAAAGGGCCAGACCCCTCATCTCAGAACTACGTTTTTTGGCTTGATCTTTGATATTCATCAAAGTACGTAGGCATCTTGTGAAGGCAGATTCAGCCACGAGCACGAGAGCAGCCATTAAAGCACGAAGCTCACACACCTTTGCATTAAATACACAAACCCTAGCCGCAATACTAGTAACCTAGTTTTTATTCCACAACATTTGGCGCCGTCTGTGGGAAAACAACATCAACCATGGTTCAAACACGAAGAACAACATACCCCTTAACTCTGCTCCACCAGCCACTTCTGATCCGCTTATCGCTACTGAGGAAGGACAAATACTCCCATAAACAGGGGCGGTCATTCAACCTCTGCTCACTCAGCCCCCAGGGACGACTCCCCAAGTAGAGGGGACCCTCCCGGTGATTGTCCATCAAAGCCAAGAAACTAACCCTCTCCAGATGGTGGTTTCTCCTCTTAGTAACGTTGATCGCACGCTACCCCCGGGGGTACAGATCCATACTACGGATCTCCCCTTGAATACCAACCCGATGTATGGGCTGCCTAATTATCCCCCCGACGAAGGGAACCTGGACCAAGCGGTCACGCCTTACAGATCCGGGATCGAGAATATGATGACTACTCTGGTCCCTATACTGATGATTCATCATCATCTGAGGATGATGATCGAGATGAAGCCCCGAGGAGGCGACGTGCTAGCAAAGAACCTCTAAGAAGGACACGAAGAATCCATGATGGGCTCCCCTTGACAACTGCTGAGAGAATCAAGGCTTATGAGGCAGAGATCTTAAAATTGAAGGACGATATTGCAAGAGAACAAGATAGATTGAATCGAACTCAGCCTCCTCCAACTGCAGAGAGGATTCCCATTATAAATTTGGAGAGGCCTTCAAGGAGACAAAGGAGGGCTGATACCCGAACCGAAAAATCAACAAGGGAGGAGACCCCCAGAAGCAACCCCAAAGATCTAATGCCACTTGGGGACCCTGATGACCCCACACCTCCGTTTACTGAGGAGGTGATGAATGCCCATATCTCAAGGAAATTTAAGATGCCGACTATTAAGGCCTATGATGGAACGGGTGATCCCGCAAACCATGTCAGGACATTCTCAAACGCACTGCTGCTGCAGCCTGCTAGTGATACCTTAAAGTGTAGGGCGTTCCCTCAAACTCTGTCGGGCATGGCTCAAAGATGGTATAGCCGCCTACCTGCAAACTCAATTGGCTCTTTTAAGGAGTTGAGCGCTGCCTTTATCAGCCAATTCATTAGTGGGAGAATTCATGAGAAAAGTTCTGCATCCCTTATGTATGTGGTGCAGGGAAAGAATGAGAACTTGAGGGATTATCTCAAGCAATTCACCAAAGAGACGTTGAATATCACTGATCTGGAAAATAAGGTGGCCATGGTAGCCCTGGAACACGGAACCACTGACCTCTTCTTTAAAAGGTCCTTGGCAAAACACCCTCCTGAAAACATGGCCGAGCTCCAGAGAAGAGCCGATAAATATATCAAGGCTGAGGATAGCATGAAAAATGATACCGCGGGAGGCAATGGCAAGGGTTCTAATGACTCAAAGAAACGAAAACCAGAGCAAGAGTACGACGCTAGGGACAAGTATCTTCGGGCTGGCAAGGACTCTGAGTCATCACCAAAGAAGGGTTTTGGACCGAGATTTTCTGATTATGCAAGGCTGAACGCTCCTAGGAGTCAAATTTTGTTAGATATTGAGAAGGATAAGGACTTTCGTTGGCCTAAGCCACTCAGGGGTGACCCCGAAAAGAGAAACAAAGATCTGTATTGTAGATTTCACAGGGATGTGGGACATGACACAGAAGACTGTAGACAGTTAAAGGATGAAATTGAATTTTTAATCCGGAAGGGAAATTTAAACAAGTTCACCAAGGGTGAAGATCGTGGAACCCAGAAAAGGGATTATGATATAAGAGACAATGATAGGAGGGATAACGATCATGATCGTAACCCACAGCCTCGAGGGCCAGTAATCAATATGATTTGGGGAGGACCAACAGCGGCCGGCACTACCCGAAACTCTCGAAAGGCCTATGCCAGAGAAGTGATGCACATCGTAGGAGAAGCCCCGAAGCGTGCCAAGACCGAGATAGTAGTTGGTTTTGATGATTCAGACCTTGAAGGGGTGAAATTCCCCCATGACGACCCGTTGGTCATAACTCCTGTAATTGGAAACTCAGAAGTGAAGAGGGTCCTGATAGACAATGGAGCTTCTGTTGATATCTTGTTTCATGACGCTTTTGTGAAAATGGGGTATACTGACTCTCAATTGACCCCGACTAACATGCCTATCTACGGGTTTAACAAAGTTGAGTCCAAGGTTGAAGGGACCATTCAGCTGCCCGTGACAATAGGGCAAGAACCTAAGGAAGCCACCCAGATGTTGAATTTTCTAGTGATTAAGGCTACCTCGACGTACAATGCAATCTTGGGGAGGACCGAACTTCATGCGTTCAAGGTTGTTGCCTCTACCTATCACATGAAGGTGAAGTTTCCAACCAGGAATGGTGTTGGAGAACAAAAGGGTGATCAGAAAATGGCCAGGAGTTGCTATGTGGCTGCTTTAAGAGCTGATGGAAACGGGGGGCAGGTACTCCCGATCGAAGACATGGATGTCCGTGGTGATGATAAACACCGAGGAAGGCAGCAGATGACTTGGTTCCCATACCTCTAGAGTTAGGCGACCCTGGAAGAGTTACTTATGTGGGAGCCTCTCTAAAGGAACCTTTGAAGGGCAAATTGATAGCATTCTTACAAGAAAATAGTGATGTGTTTACTTGGACAGCGGCTGATATGCCAGGGATTGATCCCCAACTCATAACTCATAAATTGAATGTTGATCCCAAGCGAAAGACCATAAAGCAGAAGAAGAGGAATTTTGCTCTAGAAAGGCAAGAGGCCATTAAGCAAGAGGTGGACAAACTCTTGGAAGCTGGGTTTATTGAAGAGATTCAGTTTCCGGAATGGTTGGCTAACCCTGAGATGGTCAAGAAAGCCAACGGTAAGTGGAGGATGTGTATAGACTTTACCGACTTGAATGACGCATGCCCTAAGGATTGCTTCCCTTTACCAAGGATAGACATGTTAATAGATGCCACAGCAGGACATGAGATGTTGAGCTTCATGGATGGGTTCAGCGGCTACAATCAAATTAAGATGCATAAGGATGACATCCCAAAGGTATCTTTCATAACTGACTTTGGTGTTTTCTGCTATCTTGTTATGGCGTTTGGTCTAAAGAATGCAGGACCTACTTACCAACGATTGGTGAATAAGATATTCGCCCATCTGATTGGAAAAACCATGGAGGTCTATGTCGATGATATGCTGGTTAAAAGCTTGGTCAAGGCGAACCATATTAAACACCTCAGAGAGGGATTCGAAGTGCTGAGGCACCACAAAATGATGTTGAATCCAGCCAAGTGTGCCTTTGGCGTTGGATCAGGCAAATTTTTGGGTCTGATGGTTTCCAAGAGAGGCATAGAGGCCAACCCTGACAAGATCAAGGCGATCTTAGATATGGAACCCCCACGCTCTATAAGAGATGTGCAGAAGTTGACAGGCCGGGTAGCGGCTTTAGGAAGATTCATCTCCAAGTCTGGTGACAAATGCTTGCCTTTCTTTCAAGTATTAAAGAAGGTGAAAAATTTTGAGTGGACACCTGAGAGCCAAGAGGCCTTTGAGCAGCTGAAGAAGTACATGGTTGAAGCCCCGTTATTGACCAAACCAAGCCCTGGGGAGACTCTTTGTCTATACCTAGCGGTATCTGAACAAGCCCTGAGTGCTGTCCTCATTCAGGAAGAGGAGAAAGTCCAGAAACCTGTCTACTATGTGAGCAAAGTGTTGCATGGGGCTGAGTTGAATTACTCACCCATAGAAAAGTTTGCTTTGGCATTAGTAACTGCATCGAGGAAGTTGCGGCCTTACTTCCAGGCACATAAGATTCAAGTTCTGACAAACCAGCAGTTGAGAAACATATTGCATAGCCTTAAGGCCAGTGGAAGGCTAATCAAGTGGGCGATTGAGTTAGGAGAGTTTGATATCACATATAAGCCTCGGACAGCCATTAAGGCTCAGGCATTGGCTGACTTCGTGGTTGAATGCACTATTAACAACCAAGAAGTCGGGGGGCAAGAGATAGTGACTACCCCTGGGCAAGAGAAAAAAGAAGAGGAACTTACATATGATTTGAAGGAATATTGGGTGCTCTATTTTGATGGAGCATCAAAAACAAAATCTAGTGGTGCAGGTTTGGTTCTGCAAAGCCCCGATGGGTTCACAGTTGAGTATGCTTTAAAGTTGGATTTTCCCACTACCAACAATGAGGCGGAGTATGAGGCATTAATAGCTGGTTTGGGTTTGGCTAGAATCATGAGGGTCAAAAATCTCAAAGTTTATGGAGATTCAAGGCTTGTGGTATCACAAGTAAATGGTGAATTCGAGGCTAAGGACGAGACTATGGCGAAATACCTGAGAGTAGTAAAGGCTATTATGTCTCAGTTTGAGGAGTGATATGTTGAGCACATTCCGAGAGAAGAAAACATTAAGGCCGATGCCCTGTCTAAGTTCACTTCTTCCGAGATAGAAAATTATGTTGGGAGTGTCTACTTTCAGGTTTTGAAGGCCCCGACCGTAAACTCAAAGTTAGTGGCACCAATTGATATAGGGGGCTCTTGGATAGATCCTATCAAGGCACACCTTGAGACCGGGTGGCTCCTAGACAATGCCTTGGAGGCACGAAAACTTTCAGTAAGAGCATTGAGATACACTTTGATTGAGGGCATTCTGTACAAAAGGTCGTTCATCATCCCATACTTGAAGTGTTTAAGGCCTCAAGAGGCAAGAGAAGCACTGGAGGAAGTTCATGAAGGGATCTGTGGGCAACACTTGGGGGGCAGAGCCCTAGCTCACAAGATCATTCGTTTAGAATTCTATTGGCCGGAGATGTTGGCTGATGCACAAGACTATGTCAAGAGGTGTGAGAGATGTCAAAAACATGCTCCGATTGTCAGGCAACCGCCTGAGATGTTAACTTCAATTAATTCTCCCATTCCGTTTGCGATGTGGGGGATGGATATACTTGGTCCTTTTCCCATGGCTTCAGCACAAAGGAAGTTCTTGATAGTGGCCATTGATTACTTCACTAAGTGGATTGAGGCTAAACCTCTGGCCAAGATAACCACCAAAAAAGTTTCCCAGTTCTTTTGGGAGAACATAATTTGTAGGTATGGAATCCCACGAATCCTTGTAACAGATAATGGGACACAGTTCAATAATGAAGAGTTCAAGAAGTATTGTGAAGAGAATGCGATTGAGCTTTGTTTTACCTCAGTGGCACATCCACAAGCCAATGGGCAAGCTGAGGTAGCTAATCGAATTATCCTTGATGGACTGAAAAAGAGGGTCGAACGCTCTAGGAACACTTGGGTAGATGAATTGCTGCCCATACTTTGGGCATACCGTACCACTTGTAAAGTGACAACTGGAGCAACCCCATTTTTCCTGGCTTATGGAGCTGAGGCAGTTGTGCCTTTAGAGATCATGCAAGCATCACCTCGAGTCGAGGCATATGAACCAAAAACTAATGAAGAAGGGATGAGACTTGCCCTTGACTTAATTGACGAGGTTAGAGATGAAGCTAATGCTAGGAATGCTAAATATCAGAAGAGAGCCTCCTTTCACTACAACCAGAGAGTTAAGGAAAGATTCTTTCGACAAGGCCACATGGTTCTAAGGAAGATTGAAGCCTCAGGAGTCGGCCAGAAAGGAAAGCTAGCACCAAACTGGGAAGGACCGTATCTAGTCAGAAAGGTGTTAGGTCGAGGATCCTACAAGTTAGAAACCTTGGATGGGGTTGAGGTGCCCCGAACTTGGCATGCTGTGAACCTCAAAGTTTATTATGTTTAAGTTCTTTTGACAAAGGCTTGGACTTTTATCTATTTATTAGGAATAAGGTTCGAATGAAACCATTATAGAGCATGTTGCTCCCAGTAGGAGATAGAGTATCTATGTAAGGGTTGAACCCATTTTATTGATGTCCTTTGACAGCATAATGGGATCTATTCTGTTTTCTCTATGAGTTATTCCTCCTTGTTAAAATAAACACGAAAGACAAATGTTGAACTAGCTTGTGAGTTTAGTACCAGCCAGGGGGCCAAGTACTCGAAAAATTCTAAAGTTTAACGAACTATGAGCAAAGGCAAGAAAAATGAACAACAGAAACTAACTGCATAAATAGTTAAGTTAAAAGTTACACAAATAAAGGCCCGAAGGCTATCAAGTCAAATGGCAGAAACCAAGAGTTCAGATAAACAAAAGATAAATAAATAAAGCTTAAGGGGCCTTAGGGGCCTCCTTAGCAGGAGAATCATCCTCAGAGCTAGTGTCTGTAGTGGATCCATCCTCAGCGGAATTAGCAGCACCAGATCGAACTAGAGGAAGCTTAGGATCCAAGGCTGAAGTGGTAGCGGTAGCATGCTCTTTGACCAAAGCATCACCCTCCCCGAATAACTCTTCGCTGGATCCAGGCTCGTTAACTAATAATGGGGCAGGAAGATGAGGGCTCACGAAGTCTGAAGGCTGGAATAAGCCAGGATGGCTCCTGAGAACTGCCTCAATGGCCTTGTTCCAACCCTCAGAAAACTTACCAAGAAATAACAGCTCATCATGCTGATCCATGAGGGACTTGTACGCATCAGAATCCAGATAATCATCGATGATCTTCTCCCTGTCATCTTTCAAAGCTACCAACTCTGCCCGAGCACTGGCCAGCTCCTCATCCTTATCCTTGAGCTTCTCCTCTAGATGGTTGATAGTGAGGCTTTTCCTCTGGGATTCAGACTCATAACCCTTGGCCTTCTCCTTCCAAGCTTTGGCGTGGTAGAGAGAACTCTGGACGTGAACGTTGGCCTGTGCACAGAAACAATAATTATGTTGGAATAAAGTAAATCATTACGAAATTTAAAGAATGCGAGGTTTGAGTCTTACCACAGTTAAGGCTTGAGAACCAAGTGCCTCTGATTCCCCGATGCCTCCATTGACAACCAAGTCTTTGTAGTCAGGAGGGGTGATCGAGTTAAGAGACCAGTCCATGGCATGCTTAGTCGAACCCACAACGGAGTCCCGCTTCCTAAAGCCCCAGGATGGCCTAAAAACAGAAGATTGGACGTTCACCTGAGAACTCCCCTCCAAGTCTGCTATATCACCAAATTTAAGGTCCACCTTTGGGACCTTATGGGCACGCAAGAACGCAGGCTCAATTCCTTTCTCTCGAGGGTCAGCATTCCGCTTTGCCCGGGCCATCCTCGAGGTTTCGTTGTCTGGATCAGGGGAAGCTTCCACAAGCATCTTAGCAACTGAAATGACATGAATAGAAACACAAATGAATAAGTCAAGTATGAAAATAAATAAAAACAAAGGCAAGAAAGGAAGTTACCCCGTTCTGAAACTTGTGAGAGGCCTACTGCCCTCAGAGATTCTTCATTTATGAGGCTTTGGCAGGTTATAGACATACCATCACCTTTTGTTAAAGTGTCAAAAGCAGCCTGATCCTCAGTGCTAATGGTGATTCCCTTAGCGTTTCCATCTGAAACCCTCGAAAAGGTTTTTCTAAAGAGGGTACCCCAATCACCGCCCTCCCATTCAAGATAGGAAAATTCTTTCTTCCAACCAGGGTTGTTGTCTGGTACTGATTTACCATTGAAGATAGGAGGGACCTTGGGGCGATGTTTGATATATACCCAGCCAGAATACGAAGCAGGGCTGTTGTAAACTTGGAAAATTTTGCGAAAAAGGGCAACAGATAGAGGAAGGTTTTGCCTTAGACACAAAACCATAAAACAAAGAATTGTTCTCCATGCGTTTGGGGGCAATTGGCAAGGATTACACTGAATGTTAGCTAAAAGACGGGGGATAAACTCATGAAAAGGGAAACGGAGGCCCGCTACTAAACATTCCCTATAGATACACAAGGCATTGGGCCTCCAATGACAAGGCCTGTCACCTGGCCCAGCTGGAACGAGTTTATAAGGTTTTTTAATTTTGTACAACTTGTTATATCTACCAATTTCATCTGTATCGTGATATGTATTACAGCAATCATATGCATCTAACTCGGCTAAAGAAGGATAGTCGTCTGCTTTTTCATTTAGCATATCTAAAAGAGAGGTGTAAGGAGAGCGAATTTGGATGGTACCTTTAGAAGAGGCTGAGTTCATTTTCAGAAGGTGAGCTTGCGCTTTGTCCGCCATTGATGACAGCTTGAGGTCTTGACCTAAAATGAAGAAGATGACCGGAGACGAAGGCCGGAATTAGGCGAGAAAAACTCCGAACGGAATTTGAGAGAGAGACTTCTTAGCTAAAAGTTGAGAGCTCAAAGATGAAAATGTGGAGTGAAAAGTGAGAGTGTGAAAAATGAACTCTTAACTCTCACTCTTATATAGGAATGAGCAACCGGTTGAAATACTCTCAAACGATCAGAAAACCTACAGTGACCGGTCAGAATTCCAAAATTGACCTACCAAAGGCCCATGAAACCGGCCCAAATTGAAGCCTAATTCTGGAACGTTCCTAGAAATATATCTTGAAGAAATATCTAAGATATTTTGAAGAAAGAGCTAAGATATCTTGAAGAAATATTTAAGATATTTTGAAGAAATAACTAAGATATTTTTAAGAAATATCTAAGATATTTTGAAGAAATATCAAACCCAAACCCTAACTAAAGATTCGGAATTTGAGCAGGCCCATTATGGCCATAGGGTCAGGCCCAAAGAAAGAAGGTATTTTTATAAAAATACACTCTAAACATGTAAAGCCTCGAAGGCCCAAAAGTAGAGAGGCCCATCAAGAAAAAGCCCGAAAATTTTGAGGAGTTTATTTCGGCCAGAATCCTGGTCGAAATGAATAGGAATCCTGGTCGAAAATGTGTTCGACAAGAAGAAATTTGGACGCTTAATTCGACCAGAATCCTGGTCGAAATGACTAGGAATCCTGGTCGAAAATGTGTTCGACAAGAAGAAATTTGGAAGCTTAGTTCGACCAGAATCCTGGTCGAAATGACTAGGAATCCTGGTCGAAAATGTGTTCGACAAGGAGAAATTTGGACGCTTAATTCGACCAGAATCCTGGTCGAAATGACTAGGAATCCTGGTCGAAAAAGTGGTCGACAAGAGGGAATTTGGATGTTTAATTCGACCAAAATCCTGGTCGAAACGATCAGGAATCCTGGTCGAAAAAGCTGTCGACCAAGAAAAGCTTGAACGCTTAATTCGACCAGAATCCTGGTCGAAACGACTAGGAACCCTGGTCGAAAGTGTGTTCGAGCAGAGGAAAATGGAACCTTACTTCGACTAGAATCCTGGTCGAAATGACCAGGAATCCTGATCGAAAATCCCTTCGATCAGGATTTGTTGAAGCCCTTATTTCGACCAGAATTTTGGTCGAATTCCTGGTCGAAAAATTTCAGTTTTTTTCGAAAATTGCTCTGAAAAATTGATTTTTGGACATTGAATCTTCGTGGACATGGAATTTTTAAGAGAGAAATACCTGTGGGTACTATATAACTCTAAAATATATTTACGATACGAGAGGTACTACGGATGATTCCTTCATATTGAATAGGCAAAAATCCAGTAACAGAAGTTACTTGGAAATAATTGTTTAGCCTCGAATAAGGCAAATCGTCGTAAACGTGTAGGTCGCTCAACTCTTTACATTAAGATGATACTTGTGAAACACTAGTGTACAATTATGAACCCTGACCCAAGTCTTGGAAAAGACCATTAAAACTTCAAGGAAAACCTGATCAGTTTTCCTAGAAGTTGGGGGGCAAATGATATGGGCTGAAAATAAGCCCTAAAAGACACATTTAATGTGGCATTAATTAGACCAAGAATGGTCCAAACGTGGGGCCCACCAGATGGACCCAAAACCCCGATTATAATATTAATTTCGTAATTAATATTGGGGGAAATAAACAGCTCAGCAATAAGAGTCAGATAAGGATATTATCTCCATCAGACTTAGCCACCAAGGCATCCAATTCAATATGGAAACTGATTCCTACAAGGAATAGATCTAGAACCTTCCTCAAAGACTTGTCCACCAAGTCTCTGACTCCTACCATAATTCTAAGGCTTTTCAGCCTATATAAAGGGCCAGACCCCTCATCTCAGAACTACGTTTTTTGGCTTGATCTTTGATATTCATCAAAGTACGTAGGCATCTTGTGAAGGCAGATTCAGCCACGAGCACGAGAGCAGCCATTAAAGCATGAAGCTCACACACCTTTGCATTAAATACACAAACCCTAGCCAGAATACTAGTAACCTAGTTTTTATTCCAAAACAAGGAGGCTAGGGTGATTTTATTTTTAGGTACACCTTCTGGAGCTAAGGAAATTGTGAGGTGTGATGTGAGGACCACCTCTAAACTGAGTGAAACACATGCACGTCAGATGAGTGAAACTCAGAGTGACATTCAGGTGAGTGCACACACTGACACTATCTCATTGCATCAAAAAATCTTAGCGCTAGAAAAGGAACTTGAGGAAACCAAAGCTGAAGCAAGAGCATTTCAAGCACAAGTGGTTGAACTGTCTTCTTCTTCCACCTCTGTCAATAACCAGCTCATTGTGATTAAAGATGATGTTCAGAACTTAAAGACTACACTCACTCCAGCTATAAACACTCTACTTGAATCCAATACCCAGGCATCTTAGAAAGATCATACATGTTGATTGCTATTGATAATTTATCTATGAAAGTGGATGAGCTTCACAAAGAAATGCATGTAAATGCTGCATCTTATGAACGTACTTTTACAAAGCTTGAAGAGAAGTATGAATACATTTATGAAGGGTTGGATCATTTGTACAATATTGATAAGCCCACTCATAACATTACAGATGAACAGAGGGAGTATTTTGAAGGTAGTGGAGATGGCATAGATGGTGGAAATTTTGGAGCTGTTAAAGACAAATCTGTAGAGGATAACCCAACTAAGGGGGAGAAGAGTGGAAATTCAGTAAACAAGCAAGTAAGTGCATCAGGGGAGAAAACAAGTGGTTCAGGTGAGAAATAGCAACAGTCATCAGACAAAGGAAAAGGAGTAGCTGCAACTGAGAATGTAGCTACAACTGGGAACATTCCAGAAGACAACATTGTTTATTATTCTGGAGAAACTGATAATTTTGGTCCTTTTGCTGAGCCAGATGAAATCATCGGTGAACCTGAGTTTGAACCAGAACCTGATCTCAGCGAGTGGATAGAGCAAGCACCTGATCCAGAATTTGATAAGAAGATAGAAGAACATCAAGCTAGTATGAAGGTAAGGGAAGTAAAACTGGCTAAGTTAGCTCAGATGTTGAATGAAAAGGAAAAGCTTCTTGAAAAGGAAAAAGCTGAGAGCCAACGGCAACATCATCTTCTTGTTGAAAAGAGGAAACTTGACATTCTATACAAGAATGGTAAGAAATGGGATGAAGCCAGAAAGGTAATGAGTCTTCCACAATTGATAACAAATAATGATGAGCAATTTCTTAAAATCATCTTAAAGTATCAAGATGCCAATCCAGAACATCAAATGTACATTGATGCATTGAAGTGTGAAATTACTAGAATAATGGCTGGTTTTGATTTTGTCAAAAAGGAATTGGTAATTGTTGTTAATTGTCGCAATGAAGGTTCGTTCCATGTATCTCTCAATTGTCTAGAAAGAAGAACTTTGTCTGAGCTGTGGATTCTGATACAAAAGGTACCACATTGTACTGAACTGAATATCTTGTTGTATGAACAACTCAAGGAGTTTGCTCGAAAAGCCAGTCCCAAAATAACTCGTCTGCCTTATCAAATCAAGTTTCTGAAGAATGATGTATTTAAGACCATCATTTGTGATAATGAGAAACTTCCTCTTTATGATGCTAAGCATTTGGTGTGGGTTGAAAAAATGCTGAGGAACACTGGTCTTTATACAACACAAAAGAAATATGCTGTTGATTTCCTTCAAGCTTACAATATCAGAAATATTCCAAGGTATGAACAGGAAATGAACAAGTTAAAAGGATTTCCAAATCAACCAGTCAGACCTAAAGGTATGCCAAATGAACGTGAACGTACTTTTGATGCTGAGTTGATCTCAAAACTACCAAATCTGCAGCCTATCATTGAAGAACCAGAAGAAGGAGAAGTTAGAAGTGAAGACCATCCTAACTGAAGAACAACTCTACATGTAATATCTTTAGAGTTAGATAGATCAAGATAGGATAATGTTTAATATGATCAGGCTAGAGGATCATCTATCTTGTATTTATCTTTATGTTTGAATCTGGAAATTGTTATAAATACCAGAACTTTTTCATTATTTACTTGCTATTAATGTTTTATCATTTACTAGTTTAAGTTGAGTTAGTTGAGTTATCCTCTAGGCATTTTCTTGTTATTTTCTAACAAACAAATAGGGGGAGATTGAAACGCATATGATATAGCCTATTTGTAGTTCGAGGATTTAACTCAACTTAGATTAGTTTGTAATAAGTAACTAATATTAACTGTCACAGGAATCTCAGAAGATGCTATTTGTCAGAAGAAAAATCAACAAGTCAATCTATAGTTTTGATGTTTTACACTGGAAGAAGATTCAGTCAGCTGATCAAGCCTTGGTGTAGCATTGAAGTAAATGGATTTATTTAATGTGACAGAGATTTCAAAAGTGACAGAGACAGTATAGAAGGTTGAAGAGAGGGAGAGAAGAAAAGAAAATGACCACATTTGAAAGTCAGAAATAAAGATTCATCATTGAAGTTAGTCATTCATGAACCAGACAGTACATCGAACGTCAACTGGAAAAATCAGTGGTAATTCTTTGTTAATTACAGTGGTTCGAGAAGACATTAAGACATCTAGTGGATTTATAATTACTCTCATTTATTTAATTTAATCAAGTAGTTAATTTAATTAATAAATTAATTCATCAAGAATTAATTTATTTCTTAAGTTGATTATTAAATTAATTAAATCAGAATAATTATTTAAAGAAAATTAATTCTATTTATTTAAATGATTAAGTAAAATCATTTAAATCTGAAAATAGAATTAATAAGACATAAATTTCATGCCCTACCGAATGTCTTACAAGAGGATAAGCCTGCAAGACAAGCTACATGTCTTACCGAATGTTTTATTGAAAAATAAGCTGTAAGACATAAGAATCCTGTTGGAAGCAAAGCTGCAAGACATAAGCAGTATGTCTTACCGAATGTCTTGAAGAAGGAAAGGCTGTAAGACTTATACACAAGTCTTACCGAATGTCTTATTGGAGTATTACTGTCAAGACATCAACTGCTAGGTCTTACCAAGCTTAATTGTTGAAGGTATCAAGACATGGGATGTCTTACCGGATGTCTTATTAGCATGCTGAGTTCAGAAAAGAGACAGAAGCCTTTAAAAAGACACAGACGGACAGAAAGAAAAAATATACACAGAACATAATATCTATCTAGAAGGACCTAGCAGCTTTTCTCTCTCATTTTCTCTCAAGAACATCAAGAACAAAAATTCACAGAAAATTCAGTTCATCACCTTTGTAATATTTTATCCGGTGGAACTTGATTACTTGATACTCTTGTTCTACTAGCGAGTTTTTACTCCAAGTTATATCTTGATTTTTATTGACAAATCTAGAAAAGTTCATGTCGAATTTTCTAATTTTTTTTATCAACTTCATAATAATCTGTACTGATTTTGTAACAACCGTCAAGTTTAATATATCGTTATATTTAACTTGAATTTTGTTTCAATTGACTCCACATAAATTTGTCTAAACAAAATTTTATTTAACGGACAAATTTCGAGAAAAAGGTATAGATTGTATTCAACCCCCCTTCTACAATCTTAACGGACCTAACATTCATAGTGTTTTTAAAAAGGAGAAATTTTAGTTAGATAAAATGTAAAAGATATTCTATTTTACCTGAAAAAGGAAATTATTTAGTTATTGAAAAATAGAAAAGATAATATGTTTAACCTGAAAAAGGAAATTGATTAATAAAGGAGAAATTTTATTTAGATAAAATATAAAAGATATTGTATTTTACCTGAAAAAGAAAATTATTTAGTTCTTGAAAAATAGAAAAAGATAATATGTGTAACCTGAAAAAGGAAATTGATTAGTTAGTAGTTGTAATTGAGTAACCAAACTTTTATTGTTTCGGCTTTTATATAATAGTATAGATTATAGATAGTATAGATATATTTTTGATGAGATTCGATTTCACATTAACAATAAAAAAAAATAACATATTTTTCAATTTTACAATACATCCCTATAATAAAATTGCACAAAAATCAATTTTAATTTTATACATTCTCAAAGAATAATATTAGTCCATTACGATATATTAAATTTCAACATAAGGGCAAAATGTGCCCTTTTAAAGGCTGTGAAATTAGTGATTTTTCCTTATTTATTGAAAAATAACAAAAATGTCACCCTTTTAAAATTTATGAAAAAAATAAGATATAATTATGTTACCATCAAGAATGGAACCCATGACCTTCCACTCTCAAACTCATAGCATAACCATTATGCTATACTTAGTTTTAAGTATGCTTTAAAAATCTTATTAGATAAACCACATCTTCTCCATTTGTCCCATTTTTTTTCTATTTTTATTTTGACTCAATAACATATTGTTTTTTTTTTTTAGAATATTACTAAGAATATAATTACGAAAAATATTTTAATCTATTGAGCATACTCTACGATTTTCTTTCGCCATTTTAAATGATTTAAATTTAATACCAAATTTTAAAATAAAATTTTTAATTATACAAAAATATAACCGAGTTCGGGAAAAAAATGTATTTATTTACATTCATCTCCAAATAGATATTAAATTGTTAAAATAAAAGATTCAATTTGGTTTCAAAAAATTTGTAAATCTTTTTTATCAAATCAGACATAGTTAATTCTTGCATAACATAATTTTTAGTTATATAAAATTTTAAATATGTGAATCACATTAGATATTTTTGGTTGGCCTGCTATTTAGACTTTCAGCAATTTAAATGTATGATTGGTGTTAAAACATAAATAGTTAAAAAAAACGAAAAATAGTTGAATTTATGTTAAAATGGTGAGAACTCTGAAAATGAATTTATGTTATATATATAAAAAATAACGTAACTAATTTTCAATATTGAATGAAAGAAGATATGATTTTTGAGTCATAAATATTACAAAAGTGCAATAATAATAAACAATGACCGATCAGGTTATAACTCAACTATAAAGTACAGATATCTGAATTTTCATACAATATAATAAATTGATCAATATAATATATAATTGTAGAATTGTAACACATACTTGTATTACTATTGTATAACTATAAATATAATCAAAAAATTTGATCTCAGATATCATATATATACAAGTAATTAAGGTCATTTAATAATATTTTACTTCAATTTTAAAATTTGGAAAAAATTAAACTTGTGTTAAAAAAATAATTCTGATAGATCTCGTATATGGGTTAGATAAACTAGAAGGGGGGGTTGAATAGCTTATCACCTTTTTAAAATTTAGAGCTTGGCTTTTTCAAAGTTTCTTTCCTCTTTTAAAATTCGTTACTTGTAAGCAAGTGAATCAAGTGTGGAAAATAAAGAAGGGAAAAAAAATAACACGGTCGATTTTATCCTGATTCGCGATGCCCGCAACCCCTAATGGATTCGAACACCCCTACTCCAGTCCCTGAGCTCCTCCCCGGACTCGAGATTTCTTCCACTATAAAGAGACTCCTTTATAGTAGGCGGAGAAGCCTTTACAACGCCTAAAGCACTATTTATTTATCTTGGAGCAATACACACGCGTATCCTCCTCACAGTAAATAGAAAATACCCACAACAAGAATTATCTTGGAGCATAACTCCCCGTTACCTCCTAAATACTTTGTAGTAACCCTTTACACGACTATGTACTTCTACAACTTTTCCGGTCTTGGATCTTAAGTCTTAGATCTTGGGTCTTCCCTTTTCTTCACGGTGCGAAGGCTACTAACTCCCCGTTAGTACGCCTAAGACTTGGGTCTTAGAACAAGAGTCACCTCACTTCACTTCACCTCACTGCAAATATTAGAATACAAGTCTAACAAAGAAACAATATATGATAAGTGAGATATATATTAAATCCGTGCAAAACTAGTATGTTACGGTACTATCCACGGGGACGCTATTACGCGCTAAAGTAATTTATTCATTATTAGTTAAAGTCGAGTTCTTCACGACGCCAATCAGAAAAACTACGTACTTTAGTGGTGTGTGCAAGTGGTGATTAATTTATATATATATATATATATATATATATATATATATATATATATATATATATATTCAACTCACAAGTGTGAGGACCAAGAAAGAAAAATTCAACTCGCAAGTGCGAGGACCAATAAAGAAAAATTCAACTCGCAAGTGCAAGGACCGAAAGAAAAAAAATATTCAACTCGCAAGTGCGAGGACCAAAAGAAAAACAAACACACTAATTATAAATACCACACACAAGCATATAAACACAACTCACACGTACGGAAAAGTAGCTCGTTATAAAATAACGAGGGCTGCTATTATGCGTTAAATTAGTGCGGAAAATATATAAAAACATAAGAACACACAAACAAGCAAGCAAGCAAGAAGATGTACAAATATATATACAATATATTCGGCCGAATATTAATTCAAAAGTGGCCGAATGGTTCGAATTTGTTGTAAAAACAAATTCAAGTGGTCTTGCTCTTTTAAGTCCTTTAAAATATTTTTGAGCTCAAGATGAAGAATAAGGACTTGGTTGAGAAAAGACAAGGGAGCTAATACTTTTGGTTACTTAAAGAATCAAGTTTATACCACTTAAGGTAAAACTAGATTATAATTTTTTTGACCAAACCAAAAGATAGCAAAATGGCCTTTCACACCCAAAATGGGTTTTTCAAAAGACTTGGGGGAAGCTTAGGATAATCTTTTAATTGCTTCCAAGAACTTACAAGTTGCCAAAATATACACTAAACGAATCAACTTCAAGAACAAGTGTATACAAGTGCAAAATGCAAGATTAAGTGAATATAAGTTAATATATGCAAAAATCAACCAAGCAAGCACAATATATCAACTATATATTCGGTTATATATATAAATATATATATAAAAATATGAAACCAACTTATAACCCTTGAGATCTAAAGAGAAAACAAGAGAAAAAGCTAGTTTTGAAGCTTTAACACACAAAAACACTCGCCGGAAAATGGCCGGAATTTGGGTTTCAAGGGGAAATTTTTTTGGGCTCAAAAGGTCACTTACAAGCTGCCTAAACAAGGCATGGAAGGTGGAAAAATGTGGGTGATCAAAGGTGTGTGAAGGAGAGCAAGATTAGTGAAGAAAAACAAGCCAAATGATGAAATATCAAGGTGTAAAAATGGCTAAACCCAAAGCTACGTTTTTGGCAAGAAAGGGGTAGTAGGGAGAGTGTTTGGGAAGTGTTTTCTTCAGCACTTTGTTGAATCTCAAAGCTTGGTAAAACTAGTGGGGGGTGGGGGGGGGCTATTTATAGCCAAAAAAATAAGCATTTTAGCATTATTTTTAAATGGTTTAAGGCACATGTTGAATAGGCAAGTGGGAGGATTATTCCTTGAGGTCTCCCAACTGTATAACAATTCAAATTTGCATGTAAAAGAGTTCCCACACATTTTTATTAATTTATGAATCAATAAAGCGTAAAATGCGCGTACTGTCGAGACAAAATGGGTTTAATCGCAATAAATTGAAAAATCATTCAAAAATTATGAAATTTTGGGAATCCCCTAGAACTGTGCCCAGAGGATTATGGTCAAAATTTCACCTTGAAATGAGTTGACCTTCTATGACTTTTAAGCAACCATTAAATCAATTACGTATCGATTTAAGGGGTCCCGAAAAAAAGTCATCCAAAATTTACAAAACTTATTCTACAATGTCCTATGGAGAAACTAAGGACATATACAAGGTTTCAAGTCAAAAAGATATGTGGAAGTATTTTTACGAATTTTTCGAATGTAAAAATGGCCTTCCGGAGCGACCGAATTTTTTTTTGTCTTTACCGACAACTTAGACAAAAGTTTTGACTTAATAAATATTCAATCATAATATTCCTTATGAAATATTGACTATTAGGTCCAAGGAATGTTTAAGTTTGAATTTAAAAGATTTTATCCGGATAAATAAGGAATTATGTGTATTTCGGAATAAAATCTCTTTTTAGTCTTTTGGCATGGTTTTTGGCAAGGCAATTTGATTATAAATATTTGACAAATATATCAAGAATATTTGAGAGTAAAAAATTTAGGAAACACATGCTTTTGAATAATTTGGCCAATTTTGGTTCGTAAAATCAGTGTTTGAAAATTCTCGATATTCGTGCCTTTTGTCGATGCCTAAATCTTTTGACATAAATGACCTAGAATATAAAATACCATTAACTTGATATTTCCATTCTAAGTCAATGTCTAAAATGTGTCGGAAAACATTTTTGGTTAGGTTTGACCATTTTGACTTCTTTGACTTGATACCGGAAAATGTCGTCTCCAGGAGAGGATTCCAAGTGGAATCCTAATTCTAATTTAACTTCACTTTTATTTTGACAAATTCCAAAATCTAAAAGTGCGAAAGCAATGACTCTATCAATCTTCCCCTTTTTTCTATTTATCAAAACTAATTGTGAAAATTAAATATGTGTGTGTGAGTCTACTTCCCCTAAGTGTATGCATGGTACAAAATAAAAATTTGGGGTTACTTACTTCCCCTAAATATATGCACACCATCATATTGAAGCATTCAAGCACACAATCATGTATAAGCACATAGAATCACATACATAAGCACATAGAAACTTGAGTTAGAATTTTACCCCATGTGATAAGTGTCGGCACTTATCACAAAATTCCAACGCCGTAATCTTCAAAAACAAGGTTAGTACGAGCACACAATAATTTTCATTTTATGTTCTCGTAGAATATTCTCTTCCCCTTTTTGACATAATGCCAAAAAGTGAAATTGATATTGAGGGAGGGAACAAAGGAAGGGGATCTAGTCGATAAAATCCTACTTATTACAAGAGATTCCCACCAACTCCTTATTACTCCAAACCAGTCGATCTTCCCAAATCTTCACATGTGTGACTGGTTTTAAATGAATTACATATTTCAACGACTTAATCTATAAATACATAGTTAATCTCCCCATTTTACAAGAAAAAGAATACAACTTGTTAAGTCCTCTTTGTAAAACGATAAAGCTTGACTTGTTATTCCATTCACATATGTGAGATCCATAAACATTCCATTTGATCGTTAAGAGATCAAATTTTCTGCAATGTCATACTTAAATTGTTAGAAAGATTTTTCAATAATGAGTGTAACAATTTAAATGGAATAAGTAGAAGAAAATGAGATATGAGTATCGATTTTTTTTTTTTGAAGAAATGATCGATTTAAGAGCATAATTCGAAAACTCCAATTTCCTTAGTCCATTTCTGCAAATTATTGATGAAACCGTTAGTGAAGAAAATCTAATTTAACTATGCAAATCAATTTTCTAAGAATTTCTTTTGAAAAAAATTTCATCACCGAACAACTTGCAAATGAACTACTTGAATCTTATAGCAGAACGAATATGACTATATGTATATATAAACTATAAAACCAAACCATGTGTATAGCTTACAGACTATACAACAATCTTCAACCAATCATCAAAACCGAATGTATAGTTTTACAAACCATACAACATAAAGACCTGCAGCAACTGTTATCAAAATTTTACAGCTATGAATATTGCTGAAATATGAAATTTTAAACAACAACAAAAACTAGCAAGGCAAGAGAGGTGCAAGATTGAGATGAATCAGAGCTGGTTGACTTATAAGGAACTTCTTTAACATCCTGAAAAACAGATTGTGAAATTAGAGCCAAATAATTCAAGTCATTTAGAAGCAACATTGTGTGTGACTAAATCATGCAGTTTGTGTGGAAAGGGAAGGGCTGAGCTCAGAGAAAGAATTCATCTCTGCTCACTACAAGGAAAACTGTTAGTAACTTTATCAAAGAATAATATGCAAGTATACATATGAGAAAAACAATTCAAGATAAAGAAAGCAAACAATGCATTGGTGTAGTGGAGAACCAAATAAGACCAGGCTCAAATCCAAAGCAATTCCAAGAACCAAAACAAAGCTGCAAAACACCACTAAGACACAAAAGGCTAAGGTCAAGTGCAGAATTGATCTTATCACAATTAAAGTGATTTAAAACAGCCATAAAGGCTAAGGAATTCATTGAAGAAGTGTTAGCAATTATGTATATGGCTATCAGCTGAGTGATATAGGATGTCATGGCTAAATCAAAAACATTAGTGACTGTATTTTAGCATCATTTAGCCATCCCCTTTTCCAAGAGGGAACCTGACACAATGTGATCAACAAGGATAGGACTCCCATTGACTACAGAGGTTATGTACAGAACTCCATTCACCCCACTCCCAACTCCCATATTACAATAAAACTCAGCAACAAAGTTAGGCAAGACTCTTTTGGTAGGGAAAGATAGCAAGATATCCCACTTAGCATGTTAAAACTTAGCAAGCAATTCAGACTCTCTAGCCAACTGAATCAAACAACCAGGTTGCATTTTGGACTTAGCAAACCTATTCTGTGCAGAAGTGGAGATAAACATGGGTGGTGAGTGTTTAGGTCTCTTTTTCTTGTTTTTATAGCTATCAGAAGTGCTAAACAGGTTAAGTGTAGTGTCAACTGGTGTAGAAGACATGGTATTAGAAAGCAAGTACTTATAGCAAGAAAAACAAGAAGAGAAATAATTACATAGTGCATGCAGAACACAGCAGAAAACCACACTCTTAAATAGCCATAAACAAAGATTTTCAAGTACTTGAACAGTAATGAACTGTGAACAATAGTACTAAACAGTACACAGGTACACAGACAAAGGACACAGCACAGTACAGAACAGTGTACCAATCTGAGTATAAGTACTAAAGCATATCAGTTTATATGCTAAAATCTGAGTTTTGGAGTTATCTAACAAAAGTCAGCCACCAAATCACAACAGATAGTACACACATGCCACATTCCATACCTCAAAATAGTAATCACATTTAATGCAAAGCAAGTGAGCTGAACAACTAAAGCAAGATATTTGTTCAAAACAAATATAATTTAATCAAATAGTCCTTTCAAGCTGTTGAAATCATTTAAACAATGTAGTATAAATCTTTCTAAAGATATGATCAATATTTAGTTCGAGATTTGCAACAACTGTATGTATACACACTATCCATATATCATGAGTTTAACTAAAGCATGTTGAGTAGAATACACAATGCACAAATATCTAGCACAGGTATGGCACCAAGACACTACAAAGTAAATATCACCATGCTCATATAGACTATACAAGTAAATCCACACATATAAGCAAGTGACCATACTTAAGGAAATCATAACTAAGTAAGTACAAATTTAAAGAAAACTACTCAAGCACACAGATATGATAACCAAACAAGCAGTATTCCACTCAAAAGAATTTACAAGACTCAAGCATAAACTCAAATAGCATTAGATTGTTGGTGTATACTGAAAATATCTATTTGAAATATATACATTTATCTCTAGCCTATTTTATTGAGAATGATTTAAATGTTTACATGCTGTCTAATATTATATAATGTGGACAATCTAGTATCAAATGGGATACAGAATATTAGATTGTTAAATACGGTGTATATGATATAATAAGGTTCACAGCACAGGTGGTATTGGACGATCCACTGGTATGGCTGTAGTATTATTTAGAATAGTTTATATTGATTATTAAATAATACTAGTATACTTTGTGAATATTGAACAGGATCAAATTTAGAATTGTTCCCTTATACTGATTAAGAAAGTGAACTAAGATTCTATGCTATTATTAATGCTTAGGTTCTTAATCCGGATATAGTAATTGAAACGTGTATATTATTTACATGCTTTGATTTATATATGAAATAATTCTTTTGAATTATATCAATATATTTTGGGTGATGGAATTATATACATGGTGAATATTACTTATAGAAGGAATCCATGTCCTGATAACATTCGGGTTAATGATGTCCCCTTGAAAGCTCAGAAAGATTTAATTATGTGAAACCCTGCAGGTGGATTTATTCCGGCATAATTAAATAAAGGTTGAGTAGATGATCAAGGATAAAAGATATTAATTAAATGAATTATCAGTAATTTATTTAATTAATGGACATGTGATATTTTAAACATGGGGAATTTAATAAGCAAAT
Source organism: Saposhnikovia divaricata (assembly GCA_036435485.1). Lineage (NCBI taxonomy): Eukaryota > Viridiplantae > Streptophyta > Magnoliopsida > Apiales > Apiaceae > Saposhnikovia > Saposhnikovia divaricata. Next base: position 10,587,524 of record JAZHRN010000154.1, on the reverse strand, counting down.
AATAAAGGAACCGATTTAATTAATTAAATTACCAGAATTAGGTGGGTGGTGCTGTTAGTCACAGAGGCATGCCTGAATACATCTAATAACAAGCCTAAGTTGCTTGTAATGCTATGCATTACTTACATGACCTCTTAACTGAGGGAACCTCTAGTTGTAGAGTTTCTACTTGTTTTGTACTTGTAATAGGCATCAAATTCTAGCCGTGTAACTGTACCTATTAAGTCAAGAATAATGCTTGAAAGAAGTTCCAAGGTTCATGCCTCAAGCAAGGAGACAAAGACTGCCAAATAATCACAGTTGGGATTTGAAGAAATGAAAGATTTGCCTAAGTACCAATTCGAGAAGAACATTTGTCTATTCGAGAAGTCTAGCATTCGAGAAGTCAGGGGTTCGATATCTCAGAAGACACTATTCGATATCTCTGAATACACTGTTCGATATCTCATTCGATATCTCAGAGATTCGATATGTCTATTACTCTGTTCGAGAACTCAAGGAGTCAACAGGTCAAAGGTGATATTCGAGTTCTCAAAAGGGTCAACAAGTCAAAGCTACATTCGATATCTCAAAGACTCAAGATGCTATTCGACATCTCAGGGATTCAATATGTCAAAATGCTCTATTCGATATCTCAAGGACTCCTAGAGAAAAGAGCTATTCGAGAAGTGATTCGATATGTCAATATAACACTATTCGAGAACTCAGAGTTATCGATTAAGTCAATTCTAGTTCTCGAATCACTCACTTAGCCACTTCTCGAATACATTCTTGAAGACAAAATACTGAAGAATTGTACAAGTCAGAAACCTGCAACAAGCCAAGACGTTTTATTTGACTATGTACTATAAAGCACGTTGGAAAGCCTACAAAGAAGCTTGGAGAGATAAGTCAGGGGATAAGGAGCTAAAGAAGTGGATCTGAACAGGCTTTGCAAAGTCAAATCTGTAGCCGTTTGGACTCTTACTCAAATGAGATAGACAGACTGGAAAGTATTTTTGTTTACCTACCTTATTTGTAGTAAGTAGGTGTATCCATGTCTATAAGGATACAGCCTCACTTCCTTAGCAGATAAGTTTTTTAAAAACATCACAAGAAATATCTCTCTGAGTAAAACGAAGCTGAGAATACTATCATTTGTATTCACAGATTGTAGCAAAATCTTTATCTAATAAAATATCAGATTAAAGTAATATTGTGTTGTGTTTGTCTTTGTTATCCGCACTTACATATCTCACACACTCAACACATATCTTGCTGCAAAGATGCAAGAACGAAGAAAAGTTCAAGAATCCATTCACCCCCCCCTCTGTATTCTTTTACTGTATTCAATACTCAACAAATGGTATCAAAGCAGGCTGTTTAATCTAAATAGAAAACGATCATGAGTTCGAATACACCAAAGACTACAGGTACGGTAAAGGTCCCTAAGTTCGACAAAGAGAATTACAACCTCTGGAAAATAAAAATGATGTTGTTCATCAAAGCTGCCAATCCTCTCTACCCTGACATCCTCAAGAATGGTCCATTTGTACCACAACAAGAAATTGCTGAATCTACGGTGGGCACAATAGTCATTCCTAGATCATATGTTCCAAAAGAGCCATCCAAATGGACGGACTCAAAGAAGGAAAAGGTTGCCCTAGACAGTCATCTCATGTTGCTGATCATAGACTCCATGGATATGTCGATGTTTGCCAACATAGCATCATGCACATCAGCCAAGGACATGTGGAACCACATCGAGGCGTTATGTGAAGGGACAGAGGAGGTAAGAGAAAATAGGAAACAGATACTGGTCATAAGGTATGAGGCTTTCATGGCACAATCCAAAGAAAGTATTACTGATATGTTTGAGAGATTTCACAAGCTGGTGACTGAGCTTCAAATGAATGGGAAGGTTTACAGCACTAAGGAATTAAACATGAAGTTTCTACTATCTGCACCAAACCATCTAGAGCAGAGGGTCATATCTCTAAGAAAAAGAGATTTGAACAAAGTCACATATGATGTGCTCTATGGGGTTTTAAAGACTCATGAGCTTGGGCTGCTTCAGAAGAGGGCTATCCAAGCCAACCAAGGCAGAATGATAAACACATCCTGTGCCTTGATTGTCAACAAATCTGTTCAAGACCTGGAAGCATCTACAAGTCAGCTGAGAGTAGAAGAGATAGTAGATGATGAAGAAACTGAAGAAGAAGTGACTGAACTTGTTGATGAAAAGGAAGAAGATGAGTTCTACACTCTTGAAAAGTTGGATGCCATGAAAAACACTTCATATGCTTTTATGGCTAGAAAATTCCCAAACATCAGATTTAAGAGGAATCAGCCCTTCAAGCCTAGATCTCAAAATCATTCATTCAACAAGAGCAAGGCACTTGTGAAAGCAAACAAAAACAGATTCAAAACCAGCTATGTGGATAGGTCATCTGTGAGACGTTATAGATGCAATGACCTAGGGCATTTTGCCAGTGAATGCAAGAAGCCTAAAAAGAAGGATAAGGAGTTTCTTGAGCTTGAAGCTAAGTATGAGGCTCTGCTAAAGAAGCATACACCAGGTAAGGCCTACATAGATGAAGGGAAGTGTTGGGATGATTCTGATAGTGATGGAGAAGAACAAGAATTCTGCAACTATGCCTTGATGGCCAACTCCAAGGAAGAACCATCTGCATCAGACTCTCAGGTACCATCCCTCACTACCATAGACATGTTTGTTTCTGAATACAAATTTATGGTTGAACAACTATCTGTTGAGATGTTTAATATTCATACTAGTATGACTGCTGCTAATGAAGAAATTGCTAAACTGTCTACTAAGAATGAACTGTTGAACAAAAGAAATGAGGAACTAGAACTAACTCCTATGCAAGTAGAAAACCTTAAACAAGAAATTGAATATCTAAAGAATAAGGTTCTATGTGCTAGTCAAGTTGAGAAAGCTCTTAGGGATGAACTAGCTGAAAATGAATTTAAATTGAAAACATTTAAGAATTCCTCTGGTCTATTGCATTCCTACCATGAGAAAAATCTAGCTAGACCTAAGGCTACCATTGGACTTGATTATGACACTCTTAAATAGAGGAAAGGCTATGCAGTCATTGAAGATGACATTGTTGTTCAAGAGGAAGTGCCTCAGGTTTTGAAAAAGACTGAGAACCCAATATTTAAAACACCAACACTTGAGATTGATGAGGATGCCTTACTCATTAATCAAATGTTGGAAGATGAAGATAAGGCACAATCAAATGAACAACAAGCACCCTCTAAGAGTGAGAATGTCAAAACCAAAGCCAAGGAGCCAGTAGGAGGTAGACCTAGACCTGAGAAATTTGTGAAGTTTGTTTCAGCTGGGAATAATGAATTTGAGAAGAAAGTGGCTAAAAAGAAACAAAACAGGAATGGAAAATTGGGGATTAACAAGGACAACAACTATGCTTATGTGCCAAATGCCCCTAGGAAAGTTTGTCAAAACTGTTTTAGCACTAATCATTTAACTCATGCATGCAAGAAACCATCTAGTAGTGTTGCTAAACCATTCTATGATTGCTCTGTGCATTTAAGACATAGAGACTCTCCTTTCTGTGATAAACTTGATTGTATGCCATGTAACATGAATATAATGACTAGTTGTTTTAATTTGAGAAGACAATTCATGGAAGGTTGCATCAGTCACAATGTTCACACACACTACACAAGAACAAAGTCTTCAAGTCCTCCTAAAGTTAGGAAGGTACCTCTGTCACCTAAGTCTAAGAACCCTGATTCTAAGACTTCTAACAGTGACAAGAAGACTAACATCAAGAAAATTGATAAGCATGTTGTTTATGATAAAACTGTTGCTAAGCCACATGGACCCAAACTTGTTTGGGTACCAAAGAAGAAGTAATACCTTTGTGTTTGTAGGGCAAAGAAAGTTAAAAGAAGGTCATGTGGATTTTGGACAGTGGATGCTCAAATCATATGACTGGTGATATGGTCCTGCTATCACAATATGAGGAGAAGGCTGGCACAATGGTTGCTTTTGGAGATGACAGCATTGGCAACACATTGGGATTTGGAAATTGGAAATGTCATCATTGAAAATGTTGCACTGGTCAAGGGGCTGAAGCACAATCTACTGAGTGTTGGTCAATTTACTGACAGAGGCTTCAAAGTGAATTTTGACAAAGATGAATGTTTGATCACCCACAAGAAGACTGGTGACTTTGCTCTATCTGGAGTAAGGAAAGGAAGCCTGTTTGTAGCCAATATGAACTCTACAAACAAGGACAAAATTTGTTGCTTTTACTCAAAAGCATCAAATGAAGATAGTTGGCTGTGGCACAAGAAGCTATCACACTTGAACTTCAAAGGCATTAATTCTCTAGTCAAAAAGGAGTTAGTGAGCCCACACTTGAATTCTGTCAAGAAGGAGTGTGTGAGGCTTGTCGAAAAGGAAAAATGAAACGATCAAGCCACAATTCAAAGACAGTGACATCAATAACCAAGCCCCTACAACTAATTCATATGGACTTGTTTGGGCCTGTCAATATTGTGTCACTAGGAAGGAAGACGTATGCTCTAGTGATGGTTGATGATTTCATAAGGTGTACATGGGTAGAATTTCTGGCATCAAAGGATGAGGCTCCACAAGTAATCATTGAGCATATAAAGAAAATTGACAAGGAAGCAAAGGCCAACAATGCAAGTGTGATTGCATTAAGAAGAGATAATGGAACAGAGTTCAGAAATACCATGCTTGAAACATTCTGCAAAGAGAATGGTATTTCTCAACAATTCTCAGCTCCAAGCACTCCACAACAAAATGGAGTTGTTGAGAGAAAGAATAGAACTCTGATTGAGGCTGCTAGAACAATGTTACTTGATGCAAAGATGCCTACATGGTTTTAGGCTGAGGCTATGAGCACTGCATGCTATATCCAAAACAGAACCCTCATCAACAAAAACACTGGAAAGACACCTTACAACTTGATGACTGCAAAGAAGCCTACTCTAAAGTATGTTCATACTTTTGGAAGCAAATGCTTTGTGTTAAAAGACAATTCAGAATATGTTGGAAAGTTTGATGCAAAAGCATTTGAAGGAATTTTTCTTGGCTACTCTATGGAAAGAATTGCATACAAAGTTTATGTCATCACTCAAAGAAAGTTATGGAAAGCACAGATGTGACATTTGATGACAGCAAACTACCTGGATTAGAAGAAGCGAATGATGAAGATAAAGATCCTTTGAAGTTTGACAATCTAGATGATTCTGATGAGGAGATTGAAACTGAATTTGAGCCCACAATCCAACAAACTCAAGTGAATGAAGAACCTGTGTCAATCAACAATGAAGAAATAAGCATCCAAGACACACCTGTGATTAGTGGCAACTTCACAGGGGGAGGAAATGTAAATGATCATGATCTGGATGATAAAGCAACATCAAGGCTGAGAAATCAATCTGAACCTACAAGGAAATGGGATAGATCATACACTGCAGATCAGATAATTGGAGATCCAAATGCAGGAGTGAGGACAAGGAGAGCAACTCGAAATGAATGTCTTTATGGTTGCTTTCTATCCCAAGTTGAGCCTGAGAAACTTGATGATGCATTGTTGGATCCTGATTAAATAATTGCTATGCAAGAGGAGCTAAATCAATTTGAAAGAAGCAAAGTATGGGAACTTGTGCCTGCACCAAAGGATAGAACCATTGTTGGAACAAAATGGGTTTTAAGGAATAAGATGGATGAAAATGGTGTAGTCATAAGAAACAAAGCAAGGTTGGTTGCAAAAGGATACTCTCAACAGGAAGGCATTTACTATGATGAGACTTTTGCCCCTGTTGTTAGACTAGAGGCCATCAGAATTTTCTTGTCATTTGCTGTACATTCTAATTTCAAGGTTTATCAAATGGATGTCAAGAGTGCATTTCTGAATGGGGAGTTGGAAGAAGAAGTATATGTGCAACAGCCACCTGGCTTTGAGGATCCACAATTCCCTCACTTTGTCTATAGATTGCTTAAAGCATTCTATGGACTTAAGCAAGCTCCTAGGGCATGGTATGACACACTATCACAATTTCTACTGGAGAATTAATTCACTAGAGGCACACTGCACAAGACACTGTTCTACAAGAAACATGGTGATGATATTATCTTAGTTCAAATCTATGTGGATGATATCATATTTGGCTCTACAAATGAGAAGCTGTGTGAGAAATTCTCTAAGCTCATGCAAAGCAGATATGAGATGAGTATGATGGGAGAATTAACATTCTTTCTTGGGCTGCAAGTTAGTCAAAGGAAGGATGGCATTTTTATAAGTCAAACCAAATACATCAAGGATCTACTGAAGAAATTTGACTTGGAAGAATGCTCACCTGCAAAGACACCCATGGCCACTGCCACCAAGTTAGATGAAGATGTTAAGGGCAAGAAGGTAGATATTTCAATCTACATAGGCATGGTTGGTTCTCTACTCTACCTCACTGCTAGTAGGCCAGACATCATGTTTGCAACATGCTTGTGTGCAAGGTTCAATAAAATCCAAAGGAATCACATATGATAGCAATAAAGAGGATTTTTAAATATCTGAAAGGTACACCAAACTTGGGGTTATGGTATCCTAAGGACACAGGGTTCAATCTGGTTGGTTATTCTGATGCTGATTATGCTGGATGCAGAGTGGATAGGAAAAGCACCTCAGGTAGCTGCCAGTTTCTTGGACAAAGTGATGTGGAAGCACCAAATGCTAATTTCAAGTGCTTTGTTCGATGGTTGTCTGAATCTTACATCAAGGGTGCACTCTCAGCCAACCCAACCCTGTACGTAGACTTATTAGAACAATTCTGGAGGACAGCTACTGTGGAGGTCATCGCCCTTGAGAATGTTATCACCTCATATGTTGTCTACTGCAAGATTCAAGGCGAGGATATTACTATCACTACCGCAGACATGAATCAAGCCTTGGATTTGCAGCAAGAGGCATATGACTCCCTGGCCACCGATGCTGAGTTGGAAGAATTCTTTGAATTTATCAACTACTTAGATGCTATTAAACTTGGGAAGCTGAATAGGAAGTATTTGAGAAAAGAATGGAGCTATGTTTTTGCTACACTCCTTCATGTATTCACTGCAAGGAAATCGAGCTTTGACCAGATTAGTACACCTGTGTAGCAGCTTGCTTATGTCTTGGCTCATGGGAGAAAGATAGATGTTGGACATCTCATCTTACAGGAGCTATATGGGAGACTTGGTAAGAACACAGCCAAGAGAGGTATTGAAATTTTCTTTCCTCGCTTTATTCAATCAGTACTTAATTTTAAAAATGCTTCATTGATTGAATTACCTGGAATAGATAAAAGTAAAATAGGCTATCCTAGGTCCATGACCAAACTCATTTTTGGTAACTTGGAGACTAGGAATGATGTGGATGTAAGGCTTAAGATAACTCCCCACATGGAGGGTTTGTTTAGGTCTTACCCCCAAAACATGCCAATATTTGAATCTAAGTCTCAGTTAGCACAGCCTAAGCAAGAAGAACAAAATGCTAACCCAAGGCTTGCTAACCAACCCTCTCAGATAAACACTCTACCAAACACAGAGCCAACTGCATCATCCTCTCAAAAGGGTGATGTTAGTAAAAACAAGAGAAAAGAGGTTGCTTCTGAACCTTTAAACATCTTAACTGAAGCAGCCTTGGCTGTAAAACTAGGTTTAGAATGTGAGGAACCTGAGTCACCTATCATTAGCCTAAAGAAGAAGAAGAAGTCTAAAACCACCTCTTCAGTCACCCAAATGGCTGAAGTTGTAAAATCAGGGGCACACAACTCACTAGATGTATCCTCTCAACAGGATGCATCTATAGAATCAAGCATCCTCCCCAATGCACCTACCTGTAAAGAGTCAGCACAAGGGAGTGATAAGGCTGGCACAACACTGAGTGGAGAGCACATCACACTTGAAACTCCCTCTATTTCTCAGGGGGAGTTGCCAAAATCCATTCTACAACACTCTTCTCTTCCAGAATCTAACATTGAAATTTCTTTGAAGCCTGCAACTCAAGAAATTGAGGAGCAAGGCATTGATCACCAAGAATTCCATTCTCTTGGTAAGCCAATGGACTCAAGTGACTTAGTGCCTGACACTTTGCTCACCACCCAGGTACCACATTTAGATGGTCAGGGAATGCATGCTGGGGCATATCCTAATGACACCATCACAAACACAGAGGATTTACTAGTTTTCACTAGAGACTCTGTGCCTGTGTCACCTACTGTTGTAACTCATCCCACTCCTGTAGAGACAACAGTAGTAGAGTCTGCCCATCCGGTTACAGAAGTTGCATCTGTAACTGAGGAGTCTAGCTTGCCTAGCTCTAGCTCTCACTATATGTCTCAATGGCTGAAGCCTGTGCAACATGACAGTGCTTCAGGATCAAGGTCTGTTCCACCACAATTGACGGTTGAAGCACTCCAAAGCTTAATTGTGGATCAGATCCTTGAGTTCACAAAGATTGCTCAGCACCTTCTCACTGCAAACATGCCCAATCCAAACTATGAAGCTATCCTCTTATGCCACAGAGATGATGTAGAAATACAGAAGGCAAAGATCATAGATGAAACTGAGAGAGATGGAAATGTAGATGCTTGGCTATAAGGAAAGAATGACATCCCTCTCTCAGAAGGTCTCCAATACCTCAGAGAGGAGTACATCACTTCACTAGGGTCGAATGCCAAATCTCTCACCCCTAATGATGTGTATGAGGCAGTCAATGACACCTACAAAGGCATTCTCAAGGCTGCACACTACCTTGGCAAGGGCCTAAAAACAGAAGTTCAAGCAGTTTGCACAGCAACAACTCAAGAGGTGCATGAGATAAAAAGGTCTTTTGATGCTAAATTCCCTAAAATGGAGACTATTCTCAAGGACATTCGAACCTGCAAGGCTACTTGTACAAAGATGGACAATGGTTTAGCCATTCTATCAGATACTGTCAATGGTCTGGGGCACAAATTTCAAAATCTTTCTGATCAGACAACAGAAGCCAATGCCATGCTAAGAACTATGTTTGCAAATCAGTATGGAGACAAGCTGTCTACTGAAGTCCCAGTGCATTCTATGTCTAAGTTTGAAGTGCAGAGACTGAAAGAACAATCCTTGTCTGGCTTCAAATCTACTGAACTGTTCACCAAGGTCAATGCTCTTGAAAGGGAAGTAGCCTCTCTCACCCAGTCTAATGCTCATCTTACAAACACTGTCACTACTCTGACTGAGCAGTTGAACACTCAAGCCACCACCACAGCTGATGTTCTTCTGCATCAACAGTCCATGTTAGCTGATATGATGAAGCACATGGGTCTCCCTCTGCCTGATGAATCTTCAACTCCAAAGGTCAATCCTACAGCCTCTGTGCCTGACAACAAGCCTAAGGGGGAGAAGAGGATTTCAAGGGACTCAAATACAAAGGGGGAGAAACCACCAGTAAAGGGCATCAAATTCAATGAAGGTGGTCATCAAAGGGCTTCTAAATCTTTAACTCATCTGCCTGGCAAAGGAAAAGCCAAAGTTGGTGAGCCTACTTCTCTGCTAGTTGTCACTCTACCAACTGTGCGCATCACTACTCCTAGTGGTCAAAAGCAATCTATCACAACCACAGTGATTGCAGGGAGTATGCCATATGACAAACCTCCATTCTCCATATCTAAGAGTGCCAAGCCAGTATAAGTGAAGGTGGTCACTGAGGCCAAGCTACAAGAAATTTCAAACGCAAATGTCTATCATGATGATGCATTCTTGGAGTTTCTTAAAGTCTCAAGAGAATAGGCTGGTTATGCTCTATCATATCATAGGAGTTTGAAGAGTCAGATTGACTATCTCACTGTAATACCAAGGAGAGTTGATGGCCTATGGCTCAAAGAGATAATGATGGTAGGAAAGAATAAGATATGGTACTTAACCATCAACACTCTACAGGGTCTGAAGCACTCAGAAGTGGATGTGTTCCTTGGACTGATTGAAAAGAAGGATGAAAACAGCAAGAGTCTCTTTGATGAGTTAAGGGATGGTCAACCAGCAAGGCTACCTGAAGTATTCACAAATCCTAGAACCATCATCTATCAGGCTGCAACAAGAATTGATGATATCAAGCAGCTGGTCATTCCTAAGCATTTAACTCCTCAGAACAAACCTCTCATTATTGCCATCATTGAGAAGCTGAATAAGAAGAAGGGTTTAAGAACAACAGAAGAATTGGAAGCTATATCTTATCTCAGGTCATACATTGCAACTGGCATTGTACCTGAATCTGCTAAGTTCAACCCAAGCAAGGATGGTGATCAAGACAAGGATGGAGACAGAAGTGATTGAAGGAGAAGACATCACATGAGTGATAAGGGTGATGAAGATAAAAAGAAGAAGAAGGATGATAAGGAGAAGAAGAATGATGATGACCAAGGTAGAGGCTCTGAAAGGAAAAGTGGAAGACAGCAAGCCTTAGGCATTGCTGACAGTAACCTCACCACAACACAAGACTTTAAGTCTAGGGTGAATACTGTTAGCAGTGACCTTCAAAAATTTACATCTATGGCCTCTACAACTGTCTTGCCACCTCAAGAAGAGAAGAAGATTCAATGCAAGAAACCTTTTGTATATTTCAAAAAGCAAACTGCTAATGGAATACTACAATGGTCTACAAACAAAGGTCACATACTGCTGCCACGTAATCATGTAAAAAGAATCAAATTCAAGCAAGCTGCAAGGAAATCAAAGCTATCCAAATCAAAGACCCTGACAATCTATCCAGGCTTAAAACTCCAACCACTAGATGAAGATTTTGATGAAGACCAACTGCAATTCTTACAGGCTCAAAGAATCTACCATGTTGCCCTTGCTGATAACTGCCTTGAGATCAAATATACTGATGGAAGGGAGGAGAAATTCAAACAAGGAGGATGTCAACACTGGGGCAAGCTATATGACATAGAAAGAATCATTGCGTTGTTGAGCTCAGAAGATAAAGTGGAAAGAGTATGGAAGCTGGAGCTAATTGATTTTGTGAAGATGAAAAGAGATCATGAGGAGAGAATTAGAAAAGAGTGTCTTGAGAAATGGCTAGCAAGGGAGAAAGAAATTGAGAGACTGGAGATTGAAGCAGAAAAGCTAAGGGCAAAGGGATTGTGTAGAGTTCAGTTTAATCCATATGTGGTGAAGTATAGAAGGAGAAATGAGGATCAGGTCCACATCAGAATGAACCTACTCAACCACTATCCTGCAAACATTCTGAAACCAGAATTGAAGATTTCAAAGACTCAATTTTGCTTGAAGAATTGGATGCTATGGCAGAAATAATAAAAGCTATGGATGAGAATACAATGAAGGAGAAAGAAAGAAGATAGAAAGCATATGATGATTTGCAAGCCAAAGCTATGGAAAGGGAAACAAATGACAATGGCTAGTACTTCATCATAGGCTGTAAGATTACTCACCCTGTAGTTCTATCCACATTGCTAATCAAAATTCATACATGTATTGTCAAGTTTTATCTTTATGTATGTTAGGCTTGTTATCAGACATGAAATTGTGACTAAGGGTCTTACTCACAATTTGGGGGAGATTGTTAGTCACAGAGGCATGCCTGAATACATCTAATAACAAGCCTAAGTTGCTTGTAATGCTATGCATTACTTACATGACCTCTTAACTGAGGGAACCTCTAGTTGTAGAGTTTCTACTTGTTTTGTACTTGTAATAGGCATCAAATTCTAGCTATGTAACTGTACCTATTAAGTCAAGAATAATGCTTGAAAGAAGTTCCAAGGTTCATGCCTCAAGCAAGGAGATAAAGACTGCCAAATAATCATAGTTGGGATTTGAAGAAATGAAAAATTTGCCTAAGTACCAATTCGAGAAGTACATTTGTCTATTCGAGAAGTCTAGCATTCGAGAAGTCAGGGGTTCGATATATCAGAAGATACTATTCGATATCTCTGAATACACTATTCTATATCTCATTCGATATCTCAGAGATTCGATATGTCTATTACTCTGTTCGAGATCTTAAGGAGTCAACAGGTCAAAGGTGATATTCGAGTTCTCAAAAGGGTCAACAAGTCAAAGCTACATTCGATATCTCAAAGACTCAAGATGCTATTCGACATCTCAGGGATTCAATATGTCAAAATGCTCTATTCGATATCTCAAGGACTCCTAGAGAAAAGAGCTATTCGAGAAGTGATTCGATATGTAAATATAACACTATTCGAGAACTCAGAGTTATCGATTAAGTCAATTCTAGTTCTCGAATCACTCACTTAGCCACTTCTCGAATACATTCTTGAAGACAAAATACTGAAGAATTGTACAAGTCAGAAACCTTCAACAAGCCAAGACGCTTTATTTGACTATGTACTATAAAGCACGTTGGAAAGCCTACAAAGAAGCTTGGAGAGATAAGTCAGGGGACAAGGAGCTAAAGAAGTGGATCTGAACAGGCTTTGCAAAGTCAAATTTGTAGCCGTTTGGACTCTTACTCAAATGAGATAGACAGACTGGAAAGTAGTTTTGTTTACCTACCTTATTTGTAGTAAGTAGGTGTATCCATGTCTATAAGGATACAGCCTCACTTCCTTAGCAGATAAGTTTTTGAAAAACATCACAAGAAATATCTCTTTGAGTAAAACGAAGCTGAGAATACTATCATTTGTATTCACAGATTTTAGCAAAATCTTTATCTAATAAAATATTAGATTAAAGTAATATTGTGTTGTGTTTGTCTTTGTTATCCGCACTTACATATCTCACACACTCAACACATATCTTGCTGCAAAGATTCAAGAACGAAGAAAAGTTCAAGAATCCATTCACCCCCCTCTGTATTCTTTTACTGTATTCAATACTCAACAGGTGCAATATTAATTATTTAGTGGAATTAATTAGTATTAATGATAGTGGGCTCGGCCAAGTTATCATTAAAAGGCCCGACCTAATTTACTCCATGATCCCTATTGTAGCCTATAAATACTCATTATGCCTCCAAGAATATGGGTTCTGGATTCTAGAGCTTGGAGGCTAAACCTTGGAGGATCGAAGGCCACACTTCTTTCAAGGGAGTAAGGGAATACAATAAAAGATCGTGGATTTGAATCGCTTGTGCCGTAGTGATTAAGGTAAATCTTCTAAACCCCCTTTGTAATCATTAAACGGGTTAAACACAAATCACTATGATCCAAAGGGACCAACAATTGACATCCAGAGCCTGAGATTTAGTGGACTTGTGTTTGTGTTTGATGACGCCCATGTCGTAATTAAAATTGGTTATGTATGTATAGTGGTGTGCTTGGATATTAATTTTTTGCAGGTTGTTATCCACTATTATGGCCATGTTTTTTAATTATGTGTTTGGATCCCACGTGGTTTAATCGTGGTTATTTTGTTTGGTTTCCACGTGGTTTATCGTGGTTGTAAACACGAGGGTTGATCGTGTTAGAATAGATTTTACAAAATTAGTTTTGTATTAGATCTAATGTAATTGTTTGATGGATTTTGTAAAAATCCGGGTATATTGTAACAATTGCGTGCCGCTAAAAATCAAATCTGGAGTTGTTCGTTTTTGTTCCGCTACGAGATTTTGATGGGGCTGTTCTGTCGAATAAGTCGAAGAGAAACAAGAGGAGCAGGCTGCTGTTTTGAAAATTCTGGGCAAAGTCTGTAACGTAGATCCATCCTGCGCAACAGGTAGGCGGCTTGCAAAGTGTGTCACGCATGTATGTCATGCGCAACATCTCCTACTGGAAATAGCATGTCACGCTGGTTCTACATGCGCAACAGCGTTATGTTAATGTCCTTCATGCGTTCGCCCTGAGCAGGACAAAGGGAAGGCCGGTGCTGTTCATCGAAGAGGTCACCAAGGCTGCTTCAAATAAATTATTGGGGCCACAATAGTGGATTTAAAATATATTTTAATTTTTGCTATTTAAATTTTAATTTTTCCTTTAAATAACTATTATGTGTGTTGTTAATTATGTGTGTAATTTTTTAATTGCATGTTTAACATAATTAGGACGACATGGACATAGATATTTTATTTATTGCTTTAATTAAATGTTATATGTTGTTAAATTATGTGTGTATTTTGAATGCATGTTAGACATAATTGTAACGACATAGGCCCCATTTAATTTTAAAATTCCTCATTCTTTTAAATAAAAATTCTAAGTGGGTGAGGGAATGAATTAGGAATTAAATCCCACGGTCTCCATTATTTTGTATGTAATGTAACCTTTTAAATAATGTAGATAGTATATAAGATCACCTAACGTGGCGTACTATTTACGATGTTTTAAAAGGTTGCAGAAATTACTAGAACAAAATTCTTAAATTAAATAACGAATATTGAAAGGTATATAGATCACCCTAACATGACATACCAAGTTTCATAGAATTTGTTACGAAAATTGAATAATCTTTTGATGTTGACTATGGAGAATTCTGTCTAGGAATTAGGTATTAAGCGAGGCCGTTGTGACTCCTCCAAGACCTGGGAATTATCCATTAATATATCAAACGGATGTATTTGGTTTAAGTAATTTAAGATGTGATAATGGTATACATTTAGCTATGAAAAATAATATATAGTCCACCCTAACGTGGCGTATTATTTAGTAATAGGATCAAAGTAGTATTTAAACAAATTTAAGTGGTATACATGTCACCCATCGTGGCGTACCAGATACTTATGGTGTTTAAATATTAGTGCATTAATTTTAATTAATTGTTAGAGGAAACCAATAGGTTTTAAGATTTGTGCAACCCTCTGATTATGTGTTACATGTATGATTCTCAGGATTAGATCATTATGGGCTTTAATCCACTATTCACCATACTTAAGGATAACAAACTTACTGGACCCAACTATATTGAATGGAAACGTAATTTGGACATAGTGTTGACTGCTGAGGAGTAGAAATTTTGCACTTATGAACCCAAGCCAGATCAGCCTGCTGAAGACGCTCCTGAAAGTGAGAAAAAGTATTACAAGCGGTGGGTTAAGGCTGATGAGATGTCGCGATGTTACATTTTGGCAGTAATGTCGGGTGTTTTGCAGCATCAGCATCAGGCTGTGGCCACCACTTTAGATATGCTCTTTAATCTCAAGGAACTTTTTGGGGAACAGAATAGGGCTGCTAGGCAAGTAGCAATGAAGGCTTTAATGAACACTCAGATGGCTGAAGGAACACCTGTAAGGGATCATGTTCTTAGGATGATGTCGCATTTGAAAGAGATGGAGATCCTTGGTGCTGATATTGATGGGGAAACCCAGATCAATATCATCCTTATGAGTCTGGCCAAAAGTTTTGAGCAGTTCCGCTTGAATTACACCATGAACAAAAGGATGTATAGTCTCGCGGAACTTCTGACAGAACTTCAGGCAGCTGAAGGACTCTTTTAGCAGAATGTTCAAGTGAATATGGCTGAGAAAGCTTCTTCCTCTAAGCCGAGAGGCCAAAAGAAGAAGAAAAAGACTCAGACACATAAAGCTGGAAAGGTTGCTAATGCAGTGGGAGTTCAAGGTGCTGTGAAAAAGCCTAAGGGCAAGTGCTTCAGGTGCAAGCTGTCAGGTCACTGGAAACAGGATTGTCCTCTTCCTAAGAAGACAAATAATACTGGTATGTCTCTTTTTCTAGTTACAGAAACATATATAGCGGCTATATCTACGAGCACTTGGTGTGTAGATATAGGAGCCACTGACCATGTTTGTAACTCTATGCAGGGGTTCCAGCAAACCAGAATGCTTAAAGATGGTGAGATATATGTGTTCATGGGAGATGCTATGAAAGTAATAGTAGTTGCAGTTAGAAAATTACTTTATCTTTTGGAGATGATAGGATTTTGGTTTTGAACAACTATCTTTATGTACCTTCGTTTAGAAGGAATTTGATTTCGGTTTCTAAACTTGCTATGGATGGTTATAATGTTTGTTTGGATCATAATGTTTCTATTATGATGAATAAACGAGTTATATGTTTTGGTAAATTGCAAGACAATTTATATATTATTAATCCTGTCCAACCAATGCTGCCAAAAAGGAAACTAATAACATTCTTTCTAGCTCAAATAAAAGAAAGAAACCTTCTGAATTGAACCAAACATATCTTTGGCACTTAAGATTAGGTCATATTAACTTGTGGGATTCAAAGACTGGCAGTAGATGGGCCATTAGGCCCGTTGGCAGTGGAGCCATTTCCAGTTTGTGAATCCTGCTTGGAAGGTAAGATGACTAATAGGCCTTTTAAAGCAAAGGGGAATAGAGCCAAAGAAGTGTTAGAATTGGTTCATACTGATTTATGTGGACCTATGAGTATCCAAACAAGAGGAGGTTATGAGTATTTTATCACTTTCATTGATGATTATTCTAGATATGGGTACATTTATTTGTTGCGCCGTAACTCTGAGTGCTTTGAAAAATACAAATAGTACAATACAAGTGCGGAGAAATGACATATTAGAAAATGCATCAAGTCACTACGATCAGATCGTGGTGGTGAATACTTGCTTGGAGAATTTAGGCAATATTTATCAGAAAATGGGATTACATCCCAATTGTCTACACTGGCACACCTCAGCAGAATGGTGTAGCAGAAAGAAGGAATCGGACTCTTTTAGAGAGTTTTAGATCGATGATGAGTTATTCAGATTTACCCAAGTCGTTTTGGGGATATGCTATAGAAACAGCGGCTTACCTTCTGAACTTGGTACCTTCTAAGTCGGTTCCCAAGACTCCAATAGAATTGTGGACTGGTAGCAAACCAAGTCTAACACATATTCGGATTTGGGGTTGTCTAGCACACGTGCAGAACAAAAATGCGACCAAGCTAGAATCTCGTACAGAAGTAAGGCTGTTTGTAGGTTATCCCATGGGAACGAAAGGTTATTCATTTTATAGTCCTAGGGATCGAGATGTCATTGTCATCACCAATTCTAGATTATTAGAGGAAGACTATATTATGAATCATAAACCCATGAGTAGTATCGTTTTAGAGGAATTAGTGGGAGGGATAGATAATCCCCAAGTGCCAATAGTACAAGTAGAACAGCCACAAGAAAATGCACAACTTAACACTAATACTGCACCAGTGCCTCGTCGTAGTGGAAGGGTTGTTCAACAACCAGATAGATTCATGTTTTTGGGAGAGTCCTCGGACTTGGTCTCTGGTGAACATGATGAGGATCCCAGGACATACGAAGAGGCAATTCTAGATAAAGATGCAGATCTATGGCAAAAGGCAATGGAATCTGAGATGGAATCTATGTATTCCAATCAAGTTTGGGAGCTCGTGGAACCACCCAAAGGTGTAAAACCCATTGGATGTATGTGGATCTACAATAAGAAAAGAGGATCTGACAAAAAGGTGAAAGCTTGGAAAGCACGACTTGTTGCGAAAGGGTATACTCAGAAAGAAAGGATCGATTATGAGGAATCCTTTTCACCGATTGTTATGCTTAAGTCGATCCGAATTCTTTTATCTATAATAGCTCATCTCGATTATGAGATTTGGCAAATGGATGTCAAGACAGATTTCCTTAATGGAAGTCTTGAGGAAATCATCTATATGCAGCAACCAAAAGGATTCATTAAGGAAGGCCATGAGCATCTGGTATGTAAGCTTAAGAGGTCTATTTATGGACTAAAACAAGCTTCTAGGGACTGGAATATTCGTTTTGATCATGCAGTCCAGTCATATGGATTTGATCAAAGTCCAAGCGAATCATGCGTGTATAAGAGAAGTGAGGGTACTGCAGTGGTTTTTCTAGTACTATATGTAGATGACATTTTACTCATTGGAAACAATGTTGAGATGTTGTCATCAGTAAAGGCATGGTTATTCAAACAATTTGAAATGAAGGACTTAGGTGAAGCGGCATACATCCTTGGGATCAAAGTAATAAGGTATCGCAAGAAAAGGATGTTGGTTTTATCTCAAGAGCCCTACATTGATGAAGTATTAGCTCGTTTTAACATGCAGAACTCTAAGAAAGGTTTTCTACCTTTTAAGCATGGAGTTGCTCTATCCAAGAAGTAGTGTCCTTCGACACCTAAGGATATAGAGAGCATGAAAGCAGTTTGTTAGAAATAATTGATGTGAATATTAATCAGTGTTTAAGTGTTACAGTGATAAATCAGAGTTTAGCTGGAAGCAGTCAGATTTTAGTTAAACGCTGACAGTTGGAAGCTCGACAGAGTTTGTTAAACTCTGTCTGGAGGCAGCGTCTACTGGTCAACAGTGTTTGAAGATTATTTAAGGAAGCAATATCTTAGAAGATTGGATAGCTGTCAAAGTGATTGAGTTGACTAAGGAGACGTGTAGCAATCGTAATTGATATAAATTGTATAGCTAATTTATAGAAGTATCAATTATCGATTGTATAGCAACTGTATATCTTATAAATACAGTTAGGTTAACCCTAGAAGGGTATCGATTATTGTAAAACATTATTCATTGTAACCTAACCAGCTCTCTGTGATATTCTACATCACTGAGAGAGGAGTTATTAATTCCAAACAATTTTTGATTGTTTAAATGCGTATTTTATTGTTAATCTCTCATACGATATTGATTATAATTGTGTATTCGGCCTAACAATTGGTATCAGAGCCAATCTGTTAACCTTCATAAACTCTATACAGTTTAAGATCCACACACACAGCTATAATCAATTGTAGAGATACCTCTTCCACCAGGTTCAAGTTCTGAGAAGGCTCAACCAACTACTGTGAGCTGTTATGAGACAATCAGGGTTCCTATTCTCAGGCCAACAGAGTATTCAATCTGGAAGGTGAAGATGACCATGTTTCTGGAGGCTACAGATCCAGAATATCTTGACAGAATTTATGAAGGTCCTCATAAACCTACAAAGCTATCTGTTGCTACTGCTGGTCAAGAAGCTAAAACAGTTCCAAAGGAAAAGAAAGATCTGACTCCTGAAGATCTTTCATCTATTGCTAAGGATGCAAAAGTTAGGCATCTACTTCATAGTGCTTTAGACAATGTTATGTCTAATAAAGTGATTAACTGCACTACTGCTAAAGAAATTTGGGATGCTCTTGAGGTTAGATGTCAAGGAACTACTGCTATAAAGAAGAATAGAAGGAACATACTCACACAGGAGTATGAGCACTTTGAGGATAAATCTGAAGAAACCATGACAGAAACATTTGATAGATTCTGTAAACTGCTCTTGATTTGTCATTGGTTAATAAAGAGTAAGATCTGGAAGACTCAAATCTCAAATTTCTTCTTGCTTTACCTGAAAAGTGGGATGTGAGACAACCACCATAAGAGATAACTATGATCTTGCTGATACTGAGATTGATGAAATCTATGGGCTGCTCAAAACTCATGAATTGGAATTGGAGCAGAGAAATAGGAGATCAGGCAAGAAGACAAAGTCTGTTGTTCTTAAGGTTGAAGAAAAACCCTTGAAGAAGGAAGTATCAAGGAAGAAATCTAAGGGAAAGGCTTTAGTCATACATTCTGAAAGTGAGTCATCAAACTCTGATGTTGATTCAAACACTAATGAATCATCTTATTCTGAGGATGATGAAGAAGAAATGTTGCAAATGGCTGCTTTGATGGTGAAGACCTTCAAGAATATGGGTTTTAAGAACTTCAAGAAGGGCAAAAGGTTTTCTAAGAAAGATTCAAATTCTGATAGAAAAAGTTTCAGAAAGTCTGAGAGAAAGGATACCAAGTCTGGGAAGAAGGACAAGTCTGAGATTCAATGCTACAAGTGTAAGGAGATGGGTCACTATGCTCCTGAGTGCAAGAAGGGTAAAACTGAAAAAGCACTCTTCACAAAAGGCAGAGACTGGGCAGACACTTTAGACTCAGATGGGGATATTAACTATGCTCTCATGGCTTCTATTGAGAATGAATCTGAAGATTCTGAAAACAAGGTACCTCTAACTACCTATGCTTATAATACTGATGATATAACTGAATTCAGAATTTATCTTAAGGCGTTGCATATCAGTTATAGGGATCAGACTTAAGAGAATGAGATAATCAAATCTGAAAATTCTGAACATAAAGTGAGAAATAAAATTGTTGAAGAAAAACTTGAAAACATGCAACAAGTTCAGAAAGAAAGAGATAATGCTGTTTATCTAGAACAGGATTTGCTAGGAAAATATAAGCAACTTGAATCTGAATTGGAGAAGGCAAATCACATAATTAAAACTTGGACTCATTCTGGAAAAGACACTCAAGAGGTTTTTCAGTCAGACACAGTTGGTTTAGGTTACTGTGAGGGAGATGAACTTAGGTTTCAAAACAAAGTCAAAATTAGAACACATCTTCCATCTACAACATTTGTTCATGGAATAAATGAACCTAAGTCTGAAGCTGAAAAAGAAGCTGTTAAGAAAGAACCAGTAAAAACTAGTGTTAAACAGGTAAATATTGGTTCAATGACAGATAAACAACTCAAGCATAAGCTTAAGGAATTAAAATCTGCTAAGAAACAGGAAGTGTCTAAAAAGAACAGAAATGGTAAAGTAGGCATTACTCAAGGTAATTATCCAATGCTTGCTACTTTTGCTCCAAGAAAGACATGTCATAACTGTGGTAGCACTAACCATCTTGCTAGTTTCTGCAGGAAGAACAAAAACATTAATTCTTTACCTTCCAAGTCTAAAGTAAAGAAAGATAATGTTAGAACTAGACCACAGACTTTATGCAAACATTGTGGAAGTACTTGGCATTCTATTTATACTTGCAGGGATTATCATGCTATTTATCATAACTACTATGAACTTAAGCCCAATTTGAAATGGGTTAAGGTTAATTCTGCAAGTGTAAACTCTGATAAAGTTAGCTTAAACTCTGATAATATAAATTCCGCTGCTAAAGCTAACAAAATTAAGAAAGCCAAAGGATCCAAGCAAGTCTGGATCCTTAAATCTAATCTTCAGTAATTGTTTGTGATTGCAGGGCATCAGGGAAAGTACCCTAGTTGTGGATAGTGAATGTTCAGGACACATGACTGGAAATAAAGCCCTGCTATCAGAGTATGTGGAGAAGGCTGGCCCAAAATTTTCCTATGGAGATGGCAACATAGGACGTACTCTGGGATATGGCAATATCAATCTTGGAAGTGTCATCATCACAAATGTAGCTCTGGTTCCAGGACTCAAGCATGATCTGCTATCTGTGAGTCAAATCTGTGACAGAGGATATCATGTAGATTTTCAGCCTGAATACTGTGAAATCATTAGTAAATCTACAGGAGAAGTTGTTCTAGTTGGACACAGGCACAATAATATCTATGAAGCAAAGTTATTGGCAAAATCTGATGGAAAAGCTGTGTGACTGTCCACAAGAATGTCTAGTGAAGAGAGTTGGAAGTGGCATAAGAAACTCTCTCATCTTAATCTGAACAACATTAATGAGTTGATAAGAAAGGATCTTGTAAGAGGACTTCCAAAGTCTTTATTAAATGTTGATGGCCTGTGTGATTCCTGTCAAAAGGCCAAACAAAGGAAGTCATCTTTCAAGAGCAAGTCTGAATCTTCAATTGTAGATCCTTATCATCTTCTACAGTCCCCGGCAGCGGCGCCAAAAACTTGTTGTGCTAAAATAAATGATAATTTTAACCGCAAGCGCACGGTTCAATCGTTGAATTATTTTAGGTATCGATCCTCGGAGACTAATATTTTCGCAACCTTAAATTTTAATTTAATCGAATTAGGACAAGTGGTTTTTTGAGAATTTCATTGGATTTTATACTAATTAATTACTAAAAAGTAATCCATTTTATACTAATTAATTAAGACTAATTTATTCTAAATTATTTAAAACTAAACTAATTATTAAAAACTTTTTATTTACAAAAATATTTTTTCTAGAAAATTCGACATGTAGTATAAATGAGACTAGCCATAATTCAAAAAAATCACATAGCAAAAACACAAAACTTAACAAACCGAATCACATTAAATCGTTTGTTTTTAGCACACAAACGATTCTACTCGGCAAATGAACACAGAAAAAATGAAGCCAGGCTTTAATTAGTTGGGCCAGCTAATTAACAATCAGACCAAAACTATTCAATGATCTAGAAAACAAATAGGCAAGAAAATTGGAAAAGAAAACAAATAAAAACTAACTAATTAAAGTTGCCGATTGTGTATTGAAATGGCTAGCTAATTTACCTAAATGAAACAGTGAAACATGAATTTAAAAATTAAACAAACAGTAGCAGGATAGCAAATGAAATAAAGTTAGAAAATGGGTCATTAAATTAATGAAAATCAGATGATCCTAAAATAGTAGGCTACATTTTATAATTATTAAAAACAAATAAATCTATGGCAAGCGAAGACAAAATGATGTTCACAGAAAAAAATGAATCGGAGATGCTGAGCGAAACGAAAGCTGTGATATAATGACAATGATATGATGGTTATTTTAAATTAATAAAAATGATGTAAAACGAAAATGCGAGTAAATGAAATAAGTGAGGCAAGAACACCAAGAACTTCATTCCGAGAGCAAATAGATGGACAATGAAACTATTGCAGATTAAACCTGTTACTAAAATTTAAAAGAAAACAGCTACCAAAATAATTTAACAAGACAAAGAGTCTATTGTAAACAAACATGAAACTTTAAATGAACACTGCCGTAAGACAAAAAGAAAGGAGATTAGAAAAATTAATAAACAAAGAGAGCACCTCTACCACCAAACAAGTTGACGGAGAAGTGAACTCTTGCCGGAAAAGTGAATAAATTTAAGGGAAAATTAAGGAAACTTGAAATTGCATTAAACTTAAAAGGAAAGTGTTTACAAAAATTAAAACTACAAAACAAGAAAGGAAAGAAATTTATACTACCCTAAAGCTACACTACAATCTAAGTTGATAATTACAAGGGGGTGAGGGGGTATTTATTGGATAAGAATTAGGGTTAAAGGGAGTGTTGGGTAAATCTTGGCCCTACACCTTATAAATGTGGTGGAGAAATCCTAGCCATCTATTTGTTTCCTTCCCCCTTAAGCTTTGTAGAGTGGATCTTGGCCATACACTTATTTAGTGTGTTGGGATGATCTCCACCTTACACATGTCTTCAAAGATTCCTTTTCCACCAAGCTCCTAATTTTTTTTCATTTTTTCATTTAAGTCCTTTTTCTTCCTCTTTTTCCCTTCCTTGCTCTTTATTTCTTTATTTTGCCATTTCTTTTTTTATTCACGAATTTCCTGAAATGCAACAAAATAAATTATTAAAATACAAGTTCAAGCAATAAATAGGTAATAAAAATATGCAAAAATATTCAATTATCATCTAACATCCACATCATTCCTAGTGTCCAAATTACCAAAAATGAGTTTTGTCATGGACCTAGGGTAGCCTATTCTAGTTTTATCTAAACCAGGTAAATCAGTCAATTTCTTATCTAAGTAATTAAGTACAGACTGAATGAATCTGGGAAAAAAATATCATTACCTCTCTTGGTTGTGTTCTTACCAAGTTTTCCATAGAGCTCTTGCATTATGAGCTTTCCAACATCTATCTTTCTGTCAAAGGCCAATGAGTACCCTATCTATTGAACAGGTGCATTCAATTGGTCATAACTGGATTTCCTTCCACTGAATACGTGCAGGAGTGTGGCAAACACATAGCTCCACTCCTTCCTCAGATGCGCTCTTTTCAGGCTTCCAACCTTGATGGTGTTTGAGTACCTTATTAGGTCAAAGAACTCCACCAGTTGATCATCTGTTACTAGACCGTTATATTCATTCTGTTGAAGAGCCAAGGCCTTGCTCATGTCCTCAGAGGTGATGTTGAACTCTTTACCCAGAACCTTGCAGTTTATGACATAGCCCAGACTGCCATCTTCAAGAGCAACAGTTTCAGTAATTGCAGTGCTCCAAAACTGTTCTAGAATGTCTAGATACAGAGTTAGGTTGGCCGTAATTGCTTCTTTGATATACGATTCAGACATCCACTTGACAAAACACTTGTAATTGGCATTTGGAGCTTCGACATCACTTGAGAGAGCGATAAAGTTGGTGTTGAATTTCACGGTTGCCATTGATACAGAGAAAAGAGAGAAGAGAGTGAAGGTCGAAGAAGAAATTTAGTTTTTTTTTTTAGATTAGGGTTTTCAAGGGTTTTGGAACTTTAGATGCTTGAGAAATCGAATGAAATGAATCGAAAAGATGTAGAATTGCATAAGTATGAAGTACTTGAATTGTCGATTAGATATATGTTTTGTATCGACAAGTCAGGCATTCGAGAAGTAGAAATCAACTATTCGATAAGTCAAGAAAGGCTTAATTGATATCTCAAGCTGTTTGTAACTCACAGTTGGCAGTTTATCGAACTTAGAAGTAATTCTAAATTAAATAAAATATGTTTTTATGAGTGAATTAAAGTTTTAGACAAAAATCCAAAAATGCTTGAAATTCAGCGAGAATTCAGCCTTTTTCAAATGATTCGAGAACTCAAATACAGTATTCCAGAACTCAGTCATTAGATAACTCAATTACCATATTCGAGAAGTCAAGCATGCCTCTGTTCGATATCTCTAAAAGGCTCTGTTCGAGAACTCGAGAGTGCTCCAAAAAGACTTGTTAGAGAAGTCGAGCAGTGAATCATCAGAGAAGTCTGACTTATCGAAATATTCTTTTCACTCATAAAAATTTAATTTTCACTACCTTTTAAAAATTCACCAGACATATTCAATGAAGAATATTCTAACAAATTAAATAGTGATTTTCTCTAAATTTCATAGAAATTTCAAGTTGATATAATATGATTTTTCAACATATGCAACAGATTTAAAATATTTATAAATCATATTTCAGCCAACACTTACCTAAAAAATATTGAGCATTTAGATAAAGTAAGTGTTTACTGCTACAACAATCTAGTCACTACGCCATAGATGGTCTATCGCAATAGTACGGTCATAAGTGTTGCAAAAATATGTTGCATTTGCCATGTCATTTTACCTCTACGGTAACACAATCATATTATGTTACCGTAGCAAACCAATATGTTGCAATAGCCCCTCTACGGTAACAAGTCATGTAATGTTACCGTAGCCATACCAATATGTTGCTATAGCCTCTTTACGGTAACAAGTTATATGATGTTACCGTAGCCATACCAATATGTTGCAGTAGACAAGGAAGGGTATTTAAAAAATCTATTTTAATTAACATAATTACTTTAATTTTGTTTAGATTTTGAAACTAATTAAATAATTAATATAATTGGATTAATTTTTTTTAAAGATTGACCAGATTAAGGAATAATTATATATATTTAAATATTTAAGTAATTCTAATATTTATAATAAACTAATTTTAATTTTTGGGAAAAATGTTATAAATTT
The DNA here is from genome assembly GCA_036435485.1 of Saposhnikovia divaricata. Lineage (NCBI taxonomy): Eukaryota > Viridiplantae > Streptophyta > Magnoliopsida > Apiales > Apiaceae > Saposhnikovia > Saposhnikovia divaricata. Next base: position 10,562,140 of record JAZHRN010000154.1, on the reverse strand, counting down.
TAAATAATTTATCATATCATATATGATCATATTTTATTTGATAAAATTAATGTAGACAACTTTACAAATATATAAATTTTATCAAATAAGTATGAATTTTATTTTTATAAATATGAAAAAATTTCAATAAATGATTATTGAAGAAAAAGAAAAACATTTTTTTTTACTAAAACCTCACAACAGAGCCAAGACAAGAGGGCGGGCTAGGAAATTAGGGCGGGGTGTTAGAAAATTTCAGACATACGCGGCGGCAAAAATACCGCCCGACTCTCTCTTTACACTCACCCACTATCTCTTTACACTCTCACTATCAAATTAAATCTCTCTTCCATCTCTCTTCCATCTCTCTCGCACGACGGTAAACAAATGAAATCTCTCAAACAACTGGCGTTTAATCAATTTCACAAATTAATTAGGGCTTCAAACAACTACAATAAAATTAGGGTTTTCAATCGATTTGGGCTTCAATCGATTTGGGGTTTGAATTAGGGGTTTCTTGTTCACGATGTTTTAATCGATTTGGTCTTCAATTTAATTTGATTTGTTCACGATGTTTTGATTTAATTTGTTCACGATGTTTTGATTTGGGCTCTCTTTAATTTGGGGTTCTCTTTGTTTCAGATTCGGATTTGAGCAACGTGGTTCAAGTTGGTTTATTTAGTTCGAGTTGGTTTGTATCTTCGTTTAAGGTACTTCTTTGTCTACCTAGCCATATTTTTGTCCAATAGCAGAGATTGCTAATGTATAAATTTATGATGTGCGTTGATTTTGTAGATGCATGTGTATGTATATGTTAAGTGTATGTATGCATGTATAAATGTGTATGTGTATATTAATTGAAAATTTATGCTAAAACCTCTGCCTCCAAAGCTTGTGTAATGGTAGAGGTTTCATTTTTAATATTATAAATTTATATGCCATTTTATGCTTTTTATGCTCTTTTATCTATCTTTCTTTGTTTATCATAATTGTATTCATATATTTATGTATGCGTAAATATTTGTATTTTGTTGGCATGTTTAATTTAGGTATGCTTCTTGTAGAAACTTTTTATAATATTTAGGTATGCTTCTTGTAGTGATGGATGACGAGGAAAATATTTGGATAACCCTTCCAAAATACAGTGAGCGTTATATTAGGGGGATAGAGTCATTTCTACAAAATGCATTCCCCAAATTTGCCGTAGGTGATGAAATGACATGCCCATGTAAGAATTGTAGAAACAACAAGTGGCATTGTAAAGATCTTATCTACGATCATCTAATTTGTAATGGTCCTTGTCCATTGTATGTCAACTGGATTTGTGAGGTTTCAAGTGAAAATTACAAAAAAAGTAATAGAAGTAATACTGATTTTATGGATTGTGAAGCTACTGTAGACTTTGGAGATAATTTGGATGAGATGTTGCGTCGTACTAATGGTACTGATTGGCCAAATGCTGACGTAAAAAATTTATATCGTCATTTTGAAGATGGAAAGCAGCCTTTATATCGAGGGTGTACAAAATTTTCACGTCTAAGTTTTGTAATTAGGCTTTATTCTTTGAAGTGTGTTCATGGAATATCAGAGTCGGGGTTTGGGGATATACTAGAACTAATAAAAGATGCTTTTCCAGAAGCAAACATTTCGGTGTCCTTTAATGAGGCAAAGAATGTAATTAGAGATTTAGGGCTCGATTATCAAAAGATACACGCATGTCCCAATAATTGCATGCTTACATATATATTGAATTTGAGCAACATAATATTTTCCTCTATTTTTCATGTTATTTGTAGAAAAAGGCAAAGAAAAATTCAAAAAGTCGCGCTGAGTATACCGACACGCACACTGCTGGTCCAAAGAGTTTCGCACAAATTCGTAACAAGATGGTATGTCATGTACTTATTTCTAAGTTCGAAACTATGTTAGCTTATGATTTTAACATTCCAGTGTTCAAAAATGTATTGTTGTTCTGTAGCCAAAATTTAATAGACATGGAATATGCTATATTGCTACCCTTGGTAAACGACTGAAGTCTTGTTGTACTTAATTAGATATGTAATAAACTGTGTTAGGTACTAGTTGTGGTGTACATGATTGAGTTCCAGTTAAACTTGCGAGCACCAGTGGTCATTAGAAAACAATAATGTGAAACAAGGTATAAAAAAACACTTCTCTACAAGGTCAAGGAGTTGACATCTGGTCATATCTTATCTGTGAAAACTACATGAAAGTGTATATTGAACAACGAAGAGTAAATTGCATATAACTGACCCACACTTTTTTTGTAGAAAAAGAAGAAAGTAGATCAGGCTGCACCATCAGATGCAGAGGTTTTTGTTAAAACTCGTGAGCGTGCTGATGGCCGCGAGTACAAAACCAATACTGAAGTAATCAAAAAGAAAATTGTAAGTATTTTTCTTTTAAAGTTCAATGTATTAGATGATTATTTGACTTGTGTTATTCATATTTAGTTTAATATGTTCATGTGTCCTTGTGTGTTTTGTAGGATAACATCAACAAAAAACTTGCTACATCTGAAGATGCCATTGATGAACTACTTTCTGATGGAAAGAAACATGGACCAGCTTGGATTCATGGTAGATGTCCTAATGCCGCAAAGGTAAGGCAAACTAGTGGTTCGACAAACATATATGTGCAAGAGCTGGCAGGCAGGATAAAGCAGACCCTGGTTAGCGAAGTTGAGGCAGCAATGAGCAAGGAAGTCCAAGAAGAAGTGGACGCGTAAGTGAACAGGAAGGTCCAGGAAAACATGACCTTGGTGCTTCAGAAATTAGCCAAAGAAAACCCAGGCATCATGCTTAATATGGAGGATTTCTTCGATGACTTCGAGTGACGATTAAAATAGCACACCTGTTAGTGCACTAGCTCAGAGTGGTCTACTAGTATTTCTTTTGGTCTACTAGGTAGTGGTGTTGGTTTTATTCTAGTACTTTATCGTATTGGGATGTTTGTTTATTTAGCTTTGTGATAACTATGGTTTGCGATGTTGGTTTATTTTGGTATTGCTGTGTGAAGTAGGATGACTGTTGTGGATTGTTGGTTGTGAAATGTTTTGGTATTGTGAATGAAAAACAGGTTATTGGCATGTTCAATATACAAATAGAATCTGTCAATTTTTCTTTAAAAAAATGTGTTGCATTAGCCACCCTAAATGTTGCAACTTTGGCACATAAAATTATAAATGAATAAATGAAACATGTTGCATTAGCACAAAAAGTGTTGCAACTTACAATTAACCAACAGTGGGCCACCTAGTGGGTCCCACGTGGGCCTCGCTATGGGTCCCAGGTGGACCTGCTGTGGGTCCCTTTTTTTTCAATCTTAACATCTAAGGCAACATATATTTTGTGTTTCTATAGGATGATTACATGTTGCAGTAGCATGCTATTGTAACATATTTTTTGATGTTGTAGTATGGATACATTATGTTACCTTAGACCCCTAATGCAACATCGAAAAAAGCAACATGGAATTTATGTTGCATTTGCCATTTCTTGAGCAACTGCAACATATTTTGATGCTATTGCAACATTGTTTATATGTTGCAGTAGCTTATTTATGGTGTAGTGAGTTGACATTTTCACTGAGCCAAATTCTGAAGAATTCAGCATTCCAATCTCACTAACCAACCTTGTGATGGTGGCTTCATCCAATGGCTTAGTAAATATATCAGCTAATTGTTTATATGTGGAGACATAATGCAACTAAATGGTTCCATTAGTTGCAGGCTCCCTAATGAAATGATATCTGATTTCAATGTGGTTTGTTCTAGAATGATTGACAGGATTGGCAACTATAGAGATTGCACTTGCGTTGTCACACATGATTGGAATTCTTTCCAACACAAGTCCATAGTCTCTAAGTTGATTTCTAATCCAAAGCACTTGAGCACAGAAACTTCCAGCAGCTATGTATTCAGCCTCAGTTGTAGAAGTTGACACAGATTGTTGTTTCTTGCTATACCAAGAGACTAACCTTTGTCCAAGAAATTGGCAGCTACCTGAGGTGCTTTTCCTATCCACTCTGCATCCAGCATAATCAGCATCGGAATAACCAACCAGATTGAACCCTGTATCCTTAGGATACCATAAACCCAAGTTTAGAGTGCCCTTCAGATATATAAAGATCCTTTTAATAGCAATCATATGTGATTCCTTTGGATTTGACTGAAACCTTGCACACAGACATGTAGCAAACATGATGTCTGGCCTACTTGCAGTGAGATAGAGTAGAGAACCAACCATGCCTCTCTAGACTGATATATCTACCTTCTTGCCCTTAGCATCTTCATCCAATTTGGTGGAAGTGGCCATGGGTGTCTTAGCAGGTGAGCAGTCTTCTAAGTCAAACTTCTTCAATAAATCCTTGATGTACTTGGTTTGACTGATAAAGATACCATCCTTCCTTTGACTAACTTGTAACCCAAGAAAGAATGTCAACTCTCCCATCATGCTCATCTCATATTTGCTCTGCATGAGCTTAGATAATTTCTCACACAGCTTCTCATTTGTAGAGCCAAATATGATATCATCCACATAGATCTGAACTAGGATAATATCATCACCATGCTTCTTGTAAAACAGTGTCTTGTCCAATGTGCCTCTAGTGAATTGATTTTCAAGAAGAAATTGTGATAAAGTGTCATACCATGCCCTTAGAGCCTGCTTAAGTCCATACAATGCCTTAAGCAATCTGTAGACAAATTCTGGGAAATGTGGATCCTCAAATCCAGATGGTTGTTATACATATACGTCTTCTTCCAACTCTCCATTCAGAAATGCACTCTTGACATCCATTTGATAGACTTTAAAATTTGAATGGGCAGCAAATGCCAAGAATATTCTGATGGCTTCCAATCTAGCAACAGGGGCAAATGTCTCATCATAATCAATGCCTTCTTGTTGAGAGTATCCTTTTGCAACCAACCTTGCTTTGTTTCTTACAATTACACCATCTTCATCCATCTTACTTTTCAGAACCCATTTTGTTCCAACTATGGTTCTATTATTTAGTGTAGGTACAAGTTCCCATACTTTGTTTCTTTCAAATTGATTCAGCTCCTCTTGCATAGCAATAATCCAATCTGGATCCAACAGTGCATCATCAAGTTTCTTAGGCTCAATCTGAGATAGAAAGCAACCATAGAGACACTCATTTTGAGTTGCTCTCCTAGTCCTCACTCCTGCATTTGGATCTCTAATAATTTGCTCTACAGTGTGTGATCTATCCTATTTTCTTGAATGCTCAGTCTGATTTCTCAACCTTGAGGTTGCTTCATCATCCAAGTTGTAAGGTCCCGTAAGAGGGATATTTTAAGCTAGAAGGAGGGTTGAATAGCTTAATATCCAATTTAAAAATTATTATGGCGTTTTAAAATAATTTTCCCTTTTTAAAACTTTTACCGAGTCGTTATGCAGTTTATAAGTGCAGAAAATGAAAGACAAGGAAAGAAAATACCACACAGTAGAATTTATCCTAGTTCACGATGGCGCAACCCCTAATGGATTCGCTCACCCCTACTCCAGTCCCCGAGCTCCTCTCCGGACTCGAGATTTTCCCTTAAAAATATCTCGCTCCTTTAGTAGGCGGAGAAGCCTTTACAACCCTATAAATATTGGTCTTGGTACGTATCTCCAAGATACCACCTCACAATAAATATAAAAACCCACAAGACTCGTCTTGGGTCGTAACTCCCCGTTACACCCTCAAAGTCGTTGTGAAAAACCTACACAACTTATCTTAGACAGCAACTCCCCGCTATTTCTTCAAAGTTGATGTAGAACCCTTGGTGTAGTCTTTGAATTCCTCGCTTTTGCCGGTCTTGGATCTTAGATGAAAGGTCTCGGGTCTTTCCTCTTCTTCATGGTGCAAAGGCCACTAACTCCCTGCTAGTGCCTAAGACTTGGGTCTTAGAACGAGAATCACCTCACTTCAACTTCACCTCACTGCAAAACTTAGAAAACAATATCTACGAAACAAACCGTAATATAAAGAGAGGTTTTTGACTTAATATGTCCTAGGGTGACTATAATATTCTTACACGAATATTAATTAAAAATAAGTTCAATAAGCTTTGTTTGCTTATGACTTTATGTGTATTCTTTATTCGATATCTGTAACGCCCCCAGATCCGGGGTCCGGGATCCGGTCGTTACGGTCTCCATTACTGTTCACAATAATTGAACTTACTTCAACTCAAAATAAATAACATCTTTATGACCCAACACAACAATATAAAACACACCCGTTATAGTCCCAGAGATGAAATCAGAGTAACTACCAAATTTTATTAAGCACAATATGAGTTCTTACAATCCAAAAAAAATTAAATATGAATACATACTCTTTGCCATCCATTTGCATAAGTCATACTAGACCATATACTTGGTACTGAAAGAATAAATCTATCCTACCAATAGCTTTCTCTTCGGCTCTGGTAGTCTCATCGTCCTTGCCAGCGTCGAGTGCGCCTTGTGCGAGTCATCTGGTCTAGCTGTTGTTGTGATATAATAATAAAGCAAGGGTGAGCAATATCCCACCAACAATAATATTTAACTGAATGATAATATATAACAGGCTTAATGACCTTTTAGCCCTCGAAGTTTTATACGAAATACCTATCAGCCCTCAATGTTTCAAAACGTTCCTCTTAGCCCCTGAAGTATCTGTAAAGGTCCAATTAACCCTTGTACCGGTACGAAAAATTGTAACGGTACGAATCGGATGGGTAAAATAGACATTACATGTGTCCGTTACAATTTTTTTTTAATTTGTACCGGTATAAGGGTTAATAGGACCTTTCCGGATACTTCAGGGGCTAAAAGGTACAATGTAGTAAACTTGAGGGTTTGATGGGTACAAAAGGTCATTACTATATCTTCTAGTTTAATTCAGCCACCACTATCTCCATACCCCTCGAGTAAGACTTACATATACTAAATAATTTAGGTTACACTAAATAATTTTTTAAAAATACATATTGAAATCTTAAGATATTTAACAATAAATTTAAAAATAATGTTAAATTAAATGATGAGCATATGTAAATTTAAACTTAATAATGAAATTTATTTAAATAAATTAAATTTTATATTAAATCAAAAATTAATATATTAATTTATAATAATAATAATAATAATAATAATATATGATAGTCCGTGCTTTGCACGGGTTATCGACTAGTATATAATTATTATCAAATCATATCATTTAAAATTTTAAGCGTGCAAAATTCATGTCTTAAATTTTTTTAATTCAAATTAAAAAAAAAGTTTCCATTATATTAAAGAACATCCGTGCATCGCACAGGTTTTAAGATAGTAATATTAGAAAAACAAAATTATTAAAATTTGAAGAACACATGTTCGAATGTATATTTCAAAGATCAATAATTTTTTTTAATTAAATGACAAAAATAATCATAAACTCCATCTAAAAACTTGCAAGCTGCAACGGTGAATTTATCGAAAATTTAATCTTTTTTTTTTCGAATTAAACTCTACACTGTAATAGTGCTTTGGAGGTAAAAAATTTATGGAAAATTTGTATGATATGTCCCAAATTAATAGATCATTTTGCAAATATGTCCCATCTTATTGATTTATTAATTATATGTCCCATTATCAGTTTTTAAGTTTTAGAGAGAACAATATACCCTTTTTTATTAATTAAATACTATTATAAGTATTTTAAAATTTTAATAACTAAAAAAAATATTTTTTTTATATTTTTTAGTACAAACCAGTCAGGGGTGCTTTTTTTAATTTTAACCATAAAATAAATTTTTTATTTTGTTTTTTTCTTACACAGGCCCCGTCAGGGGCACCCTTAACCAAATAAAATATTAAAATTTATAATTTAAATTAAACAAATCATGTTTTTGTGAGACATTATATTTTAAAATAAATTTGATTAAAAAGGGTACAATGGTCCTTTTCTGTTAAAATTTGAATGAAAAACTGATTTTAGGATAGATTTGAAATTTCGAATATATATAGGACATATTTACAAACCATGTTTTAAATTGGGATATATTATTAAAAAACCCAAAATTTATCTTGTAATAACATATTTTAGATGAGAATTCGTGATATACAAAGATCTATTGTATCATTTTTTTTATTAGCCTTCTTGTATCAATATATATATATATAAAGGAGGATCGCGGGAGTTTAGGTGGCGCTCTAATATCGTCTCAATCAATTTTTCTAATTTTCTAGAATTTTAAACACTAACAAATATAAAAATATCAATTAGCATATTAGAAGTAGAATATGTGTTCGAATTTATAAAGGAGAAGAGTTCGAATTTATAGGAAAGACATATGATTAGAAGTTCTATTGGAAGTATAATAAGTATTTATAAGGCATACGATTAAAAGTCCTATTGGAAGTAGAATAGGAGTTCGAATTTATAGAGAATAAGAGTTCGATTTTATAGAAAAAATATATAAATAAAAGTTCTACAAAAAATATATAAATAAAAGTTCTACTAGAACTAGAATAGGTGTTTGAATATATAGAGCAGACATATAATTAAATATTTTATAGAAAGTACGATCTTCTTAAATTATATATTTTTTATATAAGTTAATTATACTTATATTAGGAAAATTTATTCATATATCCAATACTATTGTCATGAAAAAAGTCACCGTATTTAAAAAGAAAAGAATTGATGTGTTTAAGTAATAAAAGAACAATGAGTAAAAGAACAATCTTATGCAGAAATCCTAAATAAATACAGGAGTATCTATAATATAAAGAAAAAATAAGATGTGTTTTCATTTTCTAAAACTCCAAAATTTTATAAAATCTAGAGAAAGTATAAATTGGAATTCACTCTATTTTTTAGGTTTTGATTTTAAGGAAAAAATTGTTGTGTAAGATAAGTATCATCAATAATATGTAATGAAGTTAGAATTTCGATCCCAAACGAGAGCGGCTCAAAACGTGTTTACGGGAAGACGGCTCACTATAAAAGATCGTACTAGCTATTAAAATATCATATGATGTTATAAATTTTATTTTATTTTTAGGATTTGATTTTTATGGATAAACATTATCATACAAGTAATATATGTAAAACTTAGGTTTTTTATCTTAACGAGAGAGCGAATCAATAGTAATAAATGTGTTTAACAAGAAAGCGGTTCATTAGATAAGACCGTATAAAAGATGTTTAAATATATAATTAATACATTAAATAAAATGTTTTATTGGAAGTAGAATACGAGGACGGTGGAGACATCTTATACGATTTTTTAAAACTAAAAAATATGGTCGGTTAAGACTCGGATATGAAGCTAAAATATTACCACTTTTGGATATCACCGGAAAAGTTCGCTGGAAAAATTCGCCGGAGGTTCGGCCGGATTTTGGCTTATGGTCGAACTTGGGCAGCCCTTCGGGAGGCCAGATAGTAGTGGTAGATGAGCTTGCTAGGTGGGAGAAATCTTGGTTGAAGGAACTAAGCTTTTGGAACAAAAACCTTGTATATATTTAAGTATATATAAGAAAGTGAAGGTTTTTGAGATGAAGTGGGTGTAGAGAGTGTTTGGATATATTGAGAGAGCTCACACTTCAAAAATCCCAGCAATTATTTGGCTCTTTTGCTTATTGAAAATGGTTGGGGGAAGGGGTTTATTTACAGGAGGAGTTGGGTGGAAGGAGTGGTTGAGATTTAAAGAGAAAGGAGTGGTTGAGATTGAAAAGGTGTGGATTGATGAGGTGGAAAGTGGTATTGTGTTTGTTGGGGGTGGTTTTGTGTTTCTTTGGAGTGGTTTGCGGTAAAGTATCCCAGCTGTGTTTGGGCTTTTATTTAATCTATCGTACTCGTATCAATTAACGAATAAATAAGTAACATATATCGTTAATTAAATACCCAAAAAATACAAAAATACCCACTAAATAATTCTAAAATTATGGAGCACTTAGGAATATTATAAAATGGAATTCTGGAAAGTTTGGTCAATAATGGTCAACGTTGACTTGGTCAAACGTGGTCAAACGTGGACCCACTATCTCGATTTTCGTGCCCGGACCAAAATTCTCAGAAAATTACGAAACTTTTACCATGCATAGAAAATAGTATTTAAGTGACCCATCTCAAGTTTCAAGTCATTCTAGCCAGTGGAATTATTTTATTTGGATTTAATTCGATTAAATCAGGTTTCGGTTTCAAATAAAATACGATTGGTCTTTCCGTGAAATAGATACATCTTTTGACCAATGTTTTGACTTGAATAAATACTTAGAATATATTTCCTAATATATAAAATATATTGAGAGTGTAGGAAATATTTTTGAGTATTTAAAATAATTTCTCCGAAAAATGGAATAAATTTAAGATGTGGGAGAAAAATTACTTTAAATATTTCTAGCACGAGATAAAAATGAGGATTAATATTATACCACTGAATATTAATATTCTTGAGGATAAAATTATTTTGCGTGCGAAGGCGGAATATTTTTGAATAAAAACAGATCGCTTTTAAATATAGCACGAGTTCTCTAAAGAATATTAATCCTCGAATATTCTTTGTTCAAGCCTGTCGCCTTATCAATTTTGCAACGAAGATCTAAAAAAATATAAAACCTCGATATTTCTTGTTCGATCTTTATTGCCTTGGTGTAAAGATATATTCCATAAAAATATAATTTTAATTTTTCGCAATAATGGAATATCTCTTATAAGTAAAAATAGATATTTGCCAGAATTGACTTTTGACTTTTGACGGAATCAATTAAATTAAATGGCCTAGTGGAGAGGATAACTAAGTGTAATTAAATTTTATGTTTAAATCGTACAAATACCAAAATAAATAATATATTGAAGATATCCTTTCACAAGTCATGATCATTTTCATTTCCTCCCCCTGTGAAGTTGCCACTATTCACATGTGTGTCTTGGATGCTTGTCTCTTCACTGTTGATTGGCACAAATTCTTCTCTTGCTTCATCATTCACGGAATTTGTTGAATTGTAGTCTCAACTTCTGTTTTAATCTCTTCATCAAAATCATCTAGATTTTCTAACCTTAATGGATCTTTATCTTCATCATTGGCTTCTTCTAATCCAGGTAGTTTGCTGTCATCAAAAGTCACATATGTGCTTTCCATAACTTTCTTTTGACTGATGACATAAACTTTGTATGCAATTCTTTCCATAGAATAGCCAAGAAAAATTCCCTCAAATGCCTTTGCATCAAACTTCCCAACATATTCTGAATTATCTTTCAACAAAAAGCATTTGCTTCCAAAAGTAAGAACGTACTTTAGAGTAGGCTTCTTTCCACTCATCAAATTGTATGGTGTCTTTCCAGTGTTTTTGTTGATGAGGGTTCTGTTATGGATATAGCATGCAGTGCTCACAGCCTCAGTCCAAAAACATGTAGGCATCTTTGCATCAAGTAACATTGTTATAGCAGCTTCAATCAGAGTTCTATTCTTTCTCTCAACAACTCCATTTTGTTGTGGAGTCCTTGGAGCTGAGAATTGTTGAGAAATGCCATTCTCTTTGCAAAATGCTTCAAGTAAAGCATTTCTGAACTCTGTTCCATTATCACTTCTCAATGCAATCACACTTGCATTGTTGGCGTTTGCTTCCTTATCAATTTTCTTTATGTGCTCAACGATCACTTGTGGAGCCTAATCCTTTTATGCTAGAAATTCCACCCATGTATACCTTTTGTAATCATCAACCATCACTAGGGCATACTTCTTTCTTGAGAGTGACATAATATTGACAGGCCCAAATAAATCCATATGAATTAATTGCAGGGGCTTGGTGATTGATGTCACTGTCTTTGACTTGTGGCTTGACCTTTTCATTTTTCCTTTTTGGCAAGCCTCACACACTCCTTCTTGACAGAACTCAAGTGTGGGCATACTCTCTCTTGACTAGAGATTTAATGGCCTTGAAGTTCAGGTGTGATAGCTTTTTGTGCCACAGCCAACAATCTTTGTTTGAGGCCTTTGAATAAAAGCAACAAATTTTATCCTTGCTTGCAGAGTCCATATTGGCCACAAACAGGATTCCCTTCCTTACTCCAGATAGAGCCAGATCACCAGTCTTTTTGTAGGAGATCAAACATTCATCTTTGTCAAAATTTACCTTGAATCCTCTATCAGTAAACTGACCAACACTTAGCAGATTATGCTTGAGTCCCTTGACTAGTTCTACATCTTCAATGATGACATTTCCAACTTTCAACTTGCCATATCCCAATGTGTTACACATGCTCTCATCTCCAAAAGCAACCATTGGGCTAGCCTTCTCCTCATACTGATAACAGGGCCATATCACCAGTCATGTGATTTGAGCATCCACTGTCCAAAATCCACATGACCTTCTTTTCATTTTCTTTGCCCTGCAAACACAAAGGTATTACTTCTCCTTTGGTACCCAAACAAGTTTGGGTCTACTTGGCTTAGAAACAGATTTATCAAAAACATCATGCTTATTAACTTTCTTAGGACTAGTCTTCTTGTCACTGTTAGAAGTCTTAGAAAATGAGTTCTCATGCTTATTCATGTTACATGGCATATAGTCAAGTTTATCACAAAATGGTGAATCTCTATGTCTTAAAGGCACAGAGCAATCATAGAAAGGCTTAGCTATACTACCAGTTGGTTTCTTGCATGCATATGTTAAATGATTAGTGCTAAAACAGTTTTGACAAACTTTTCTAGGGGAATTTGGCAGATAAGCATAATTGTTATTCTTGTTTATCCCTAGTTTGTCATTCCTGTTTTGTTTCTTATTAGCCACTTTCTTCTCAGATTCATTTTTCCCAGCTGAAACAAATTTCACAAACTTCTCATGTCTAGGTCTACCTCCTACTGGCTGATGTAGTATATTTTTATGTTCGTTCGCAGGGAGACAGGTTTTATCAATTTTAATTTAATTATTACAAATTAAAACAATTGTTGAGAATTTTGATATAACTAAATAACGCAAATAAATGAGTTATAAGATCAATTAACTAAAAGTCTAGGGCGACCGGGTTCACCATATTTACACCGAAACAATTTATATGGATTTAGTAATTTAACGGATTTAAATAATTAGAATACGTGCTAATCTCTCTCAAGCATTAACATTCTCGGAAATCAAATTATGCTCTCGCACTAAAATTCAATTCCGCTAATCGTATGTATGCCTCTAGTGAATAAAATCTCTCGATCTATTATTCCTATTTGCAAATAATTAATTAATGATACTGGCCGATAACACAAATTAAATTTTATAACATATCGATTAGAATTATTTTATATCCGTTAAACAACTAATAAGATTAAAGCATTATCGTGGTGTAAACATGGCTCCCCCTTATACCCTAGAAATAAACTACTCACTCATGCTATTAATAGAATTGACAAAAATAATTAAATAAGACATGCAAAATATATATTAACAAATAAGATAAAATAATAGAATACCTCAAATTTGCAATAAAATGGAGAATTTAGCCAAAGAAAGTCTCCTTAAACCTTTGAATAATGAAGAACAATTGAATCCAAGAATTAAAAGAGCACTCCACGTAATTTCCTTACAAGCTTCAATCGAAATAAAACTTTGCAGAAAATTAAAATGTATTAATTAAAACTAAAATTACAAAAATTATTCTGAAATTTTGGAGAGTAAAAGAGAGTGGTGCAGATTTTTTTTCTGCTTCGAACCTGTGTTCAAACCAATAGAAATACTTCCTATTTATAGCAGAAATTAAACCCCCTCCAGCAATAAAGAAATCAGCTCAAAACACTACCCAACCGTCCATTCATATTTTAATACCGCCCATTCATATTTTAATACCGCCCCATACTGCTTAATTGATTTATTCAGCAACTGAACATTCTGCAAAATCGAAGACCAGTCTCAGGAATGGGAAGTGGAAGCAACACGCGGCATTTTCTGCTGTTTTCAAGGCGCGTGCGCGCCACGCGCCTTCAAGGCGCGTCAGACGACTTCAGCCGACAGTTTCTGTTTTGCAGTGCTGTCCTTTTTTTTTTCTGCCGGTTATGTGCATGTTGTGCTTTTCATTTCTTTTTTTCTTTCATTCTTTTCAATTTTCAATCATTGCTTTTTGCTTTTCACTTTTTTACTTTATCTAAAATTCGAAATTTCATTTATTTCTCAGATTTCGAGCTGCTCCAATCGGATTTTTGATTATTTAATCCCTCTGAATTGAAGATAATTTCCTAAGCTTCGCGTGGGCTGTAAGATTGTCCAAATCCGACTCCTACAACTCCGAATATGAATTAAATACCTTAGGAAGTGGGTGTAGCTCAATAAATTCGAATTTCTTCTATTTTTAGCTTCAAAATAGCTCTTTAATTTCAAATTCGGGAATGATTGTCTTCTACAATAAAACATTAAGATTTATTAAATAAATATCCAAATAAATGCAAAATGCAATTAAATATGAGAATAAAATTATCTAAAATATATATAAAAATACATCTTATCAAATATCCCCACACTAAACATTTGCACGTCCTCGGGCAAATAAGTGAAATAAAAACTAAATCCTAACTAATATCACTTTTGTAGATGACACGATTGCACTGAGCACGTGCAACAAGCCGTTAAACCCCTAGGCAGCCCTAGTAGGACGAGTGTTGTCTCGTGAGGGTTTATAGTGAATTTACCCACAAAATCCATTTTCTTTTCTACCAAGTCTCAAGTATGCAACATATCATAGTACTCCACACCGGTAAACCTCACTTGCACAATATTGAAAGTCTGTTCACTTACACATCATATGTAAGCACACAGTCTAGATAGACAAAAAGATTATGAAATAGATATCAATGCCGCATTCAGTGAGTAACATGCTATGGATAGAAAATCTCACATACTCTCAAATCACACAAGTGTATAGGTGAAGTGTATTCGCTCAAGTTCAATCAATTAAGTCATGTGCTACCATATGCTTGATTGTCCCCAAATTTCCACTACTTTGTATACATGCATGCACAAATCAAAAGGTCTTTGTTAAAGGTTGTAACTTGGCTAAGGTGAAGGGTATGGAATCAAGAAAAAGGCTAACAAGTGGCTAACTTGACAAACTAATAGAGCACAATGTTCATTTTTAATTAAAGCACTTAACATGAAATTTCGATCATGTAAAAGCTGAGCAAACTCTCACAAACATTAAACCCCAAGCACATATGTACTTTTCCACTTTCATATTGCACAAACCAATGAACACAACTCTACTTGATCTTTTATTGCATTTTATTTTTTATTTTTTTCTTTTTTTCTTTCTTTTTTTTTCTTGCACCAAATTTTCACATTTTAACAAAGAAATCCCCACACTATGCATTCACCAACCTCCAAGTGAATCAAAATGCTCTACTAGTGAATCAAGAGAAGAATAAGCAAGTAGGCTCAAGAATTTAGATTGGTGATATACAAAAATAACGGATAGAAAGCTCAAAGGGGTTCACTAAGGATATATGATTCAAGGGTACTTTTTGGATAAATACGGTTAATCCTAGTGCCTTTATCATTTTCATGCATACAGATATCATGTAATCTCAAAATGGTTTAAAGCAAGTTCTAGAGCAACATGCCAAATGATGAACAACACACAACAATAAAATTCGATTGATATAAGATGTACCAATCATAAATTAGGCTCAAGATCTCACAAGGTGAAAGCATGCTTCAGTACTCACTAAAATTGACAAAGACACATCTCAGGTTTTATAATTTTCGCAAGCACGAACAAGGAATCATCAAGTAACAAATAACTTTCAGAGATATGACATGTCAAATAATCATGCAAAATAAGCTCACAAGATGTGTACCTATCCTTGTTAACACACTATGAGACGAGGCAATTTTATAATTTTCTAATTTTTTTTGGATTTTTTTTTAATCATCGAGAACTCATCCCCACACTTAAGTGGTTCATTGTCCTCAATGAACAAATATATAAAAGAGAAAAATTAAAAACAAAGAATCCTAAAAATTAAGTAAAAAAATAAGAAAGGATAGAAAAACTCCCCTAACAGCTTGCCGAAACCATTGGGTTGCCTGCCAATAAGCGCTCTTTTACCGTCATTAGCTTGACTTCTGTCCTCGAATCAAGGTTTCATGAAGAGATTGTCAAGACGAATCATCTCCATTTTTCCAACAAATGCACCATCCACATATAATTTAAGGCGTTGACCGTTAACCTTAAATTTCGATCCATCTTGTCCCATGATTTCAATAGCACCATAAAACTTGACTTCGGTGACAGTAAAAGGTCCCGACCATCTTGATTTGAGCTTCCCTGGAAAGAGTCGAAGTCTGGAATTGAACAACAACACCTTGTCACCAACCTGAAAATCTCTTCTCTGAATCATCTTGTCATGCATCTTCTCCGTTCTCTCCTTGTAAAGCCGAGAGTTGTCATAAGCATCAAAACGAAGCTCATCTAACTCATTAAGTTGAAGAAGTCTCGCTTGCCCCGCAGCCTTCAAATCCATGTTGAGTTCTTTTATAGCCCAAAAGGCGCGATGTTCCAATTCCACTGGCAAGTGACATGCTTTACCATAGATCAACCGATAAGGAGTTGTTCCTATAGGTGTTTTGTATGCCGTTCGATAGGCCCACAAAGCATCATCTAGATTTAAGTACCAATCTTTCCTTGACTTTGCAACCATCTTCTCCAAAATGCTTTTAATTTGTCGGTTGGAAACTTCCACTTGGCCGCTTGTTTGAGGGTGATATGCAAGAGCAACCTTGTGAGTAACGCCATATTTCTTCAACAAAGTTTCAAACTGTCGATGGCAAAAATGAGACCCACCATCACTTATCACTGTCCTTGGAACCCAAAAACGAGGGAAGATGATTTTTTTAAAGAGCTTCATAACAACCTTGGAATCATTGGTTGCTGTTCCAACAGCTTCAACCCACTTGGACACATAATCGACCGCAACTAAGATGTATCTCATCCCACAAGAACTTGGGAAGGGTCCCATAAAATTAACACCCCATACGTCAAATATCTCGACCTCAAGAATACCGGTTTGAGGCATCTCATGGCGTTGAGAAATATTACCCGTCCTTTGACATGCATCACACGCCAAACAGAAAGCACGAGCATCCTTGAATAGAGAAGGCCAAAAGAAACCGGATTGAAGTACCTTAGCAGCAGTTTTGGAAGGACCATGGTGGCCTCCACATGCGAGAGAATGACAATGCTTGAGAATGTCATGCACTTCGAACTCAGGGACACATCTACGAAAGATTCCATCAGCACACTTGCGGAACAAGAAAGGGTCATCCCAAAAATATTGTTTAGCATCATGGTAAAACCTCTTTCTTTGCTGATAAGTCAATTCTGGAGGGTGAGATCTACTAACACAAAAATTTGCAAAATCTGCATACCATGGAGTTTGAGTAGCAACCGAAAACAGGTGATCATCTGGAAAAGAATCGTTGAAAGGCAGAGTGTGTAAACTTGTAACACTATAACCAATGTAACTCAACTAAAGGAAAAGATACTTAACCAGAAGACAATCAAGAACAAGAAGCCACAAAGAAATCAACACTAAAAGAAGACAAGGTAATTGATACAATTCAACATGTTAACTATGATCAAGCCAAGAAGAAATCATTGAGAGAAGTTCAAGTCAAAGTTGTTCATGCCTCAGTGATTTGAAAAGCCAAGAATCAAGATCATAACTATCAGTATCAATAAGACAAATTGATTTCAAGTGAACAAGAAGGAAAGCTAACATCGGAAAGCCTAATTACTAATTGAATATGGTAATTTATTCAAGAAGCAAAAACACTATCAAGACTAGTCACTTATGAACCAGACCAGTGCATCAAGTGTCAGGACATTGATAGCAAGTTTATGTCAGAAATAAAGATCCATGTTCAAGAGCTTGGTGAAGAATAAAGAAGATATGAAGATATCACAAGTTCAAGATGTGCATTGAAGTTTCAAGTTGAAAACCAGAATATTTTCTAAGTACTAAATATTCTAGATGACCAAGTAGAATATTTCTAAGTAGAAGTTCTACTTAGAAATTCGAGATGGCTAAGTAGAAATTCTCAAGTAGAAGTTCTACTTAGAGTGCAGTTTCAACATGACACATGGCATCTTCTGATTGGTAGATTTCCAAGCTTTCAAGATAAGGCAAGATTTATGTGGACATCATTGGGCCACGTATATCTTAGTCTTTGAAGACTACAGGACATAGATTACATGTAGTATAAATAGAAGTACTTATGTAATGTTGTTCAGTGAGAGCAATTCTTGAGAGAAACACATGTAAAAGAGAGAGAGTGTATTCACAGAGCTTAGTATCATTCACTACCCTCTGAACTTCTGTTATACTTTGTAATGAATGTTGTAGCAACCACTTCAAGTTATATATAAGACATATATTCCTTGAATCTGTGTGTTCATTTATTGCATCGTATTTATTGCTTATCATATTCGAAAAGTTGTATTCACCCCCCCTCTACAACGCATTTGGACCTAACAATTGGTATCAGAGCTATATGTTTAACATAAAAAACATAGATCCTTGTGTTTGGTAGAAGAATCGTGAGTTTTCATTTTCTAGATCTACTTTTCTAAAATTCTAGAAAAGTGAGCTTTAATTCGTTTGTAGTGAAAACTCATCCAAAGAAAATTATTTAAATACTCCAGGTGTTATTATTGTTATTATTTAGCTTGGATGTATTTTAATTAATTTTTGTGAATTAATCTGGGTACTTTGATATTTGGTGTTCTTGAGTGTTCATCATTTGTTCTTATTAAAGAAGACAACCCAACAACTTTTTGATTTCCTTCTCAAAAAGATAAAAAGTAAAATAAAAAAAGGTGTTTTTGGACTTTTGATGTGCGTTATTCACGGCAGAAAGCATAGCTAAACATACTCAGTACCTAGCACGTGGGTTAGGTAATTTAGGTGAGTAAAGCCTCAAAAGTCAAAAAGTTGTTAAAGAGATAATATAGTTTATTCAATATTAAAGTAATCTGCAGCGAATTTATTCCAAGGACAAAAGTTCTACATAGAGTTTCTACTTGAGATTTTCTACATAGAAATTCGACTTGGATAATTTCTACTTGGTGAAGTTCGACTTGAACAAAAATTTCTACTTAGAGAAATTTCGACTTAGGCAGAACTTCTACATATATATTCTACATAGCCAAGTCTTGGGTACTTAGAAACTTTTGGTGACCAGAATTGAAATGGCTCCTAAAAATGCATTCAAGATCCCAATGTTCAACCGAGATCACTACGAAGAATGGGTTTTCAGAATGAGACTCTACTTAGAGACAGTTAACCCCGAATATCTGGAAGTCCTTGACAAGGGACAATTTGTTCCAATGGTGATTATTCCTGAGCATACGGAAGGAAAGGAGGTTAGACCACCTCGGTCTGAGCCTAAAAAGGCATCGGAGTTTTCAGATGCTGACAAGGAGCAAATAGCTTATGATACTTCCGTACGACAAACCTTGATGGAAGCCCTTGATCATGAAATGTTCAACATAGTCAAAGGTCTAAATACAGCAAAGAAGATTTGGGACAAGATAGAAGTTGTCATGGAAGGATCTGCGGAGGTTAGAAGCAACAAAACACTCATACTCAAGATGGAGTATGACACCTTCAGAATAAGAAAAGGAGAAGGCATAACAGACGTCTATCTAAGATTCAGTCAGTTGGTATTGGATTTGAATCTGAGAGGTGTAACTCTCCCCATGGTTGAGACCAATACGAGATATCTGAGGAACCAGCCAAAGAGCATTGAACATAGGGTCTACGTTGTAAGAGAAACCAGAGATTTGCATACAACTTCTCTGGAAGAGTATTATGGAATACTAAAGACCTATGAGCTGGAAACACTTCAAGATCAAGCATGGGACAATGATTCAAAAGGAAAAGAAACTGCATCAGGATTAGTTGCTGATGAGGAAGAGTCTAAGAAGGCAATAGTTGCAGAAAAGTCTAAATCATCACCTGCACCACATAAAGTTAATAATGATGACGAGTGCACATCTAACAGTGATGATGACTACTTCACCCAAGAGGAGCTGGACAACATGGACGATAGTGTCGTGGAATACATGGCAAGGAAGTTCAGCAACATGAGATTCAGAAAGAGCAACCGACCCCAGAGAAATTCTTCATCTTACTATCGGGTTGCTAGTGGTGGTGGTAGTTCGTCAGGCTACAAAGGTAAAGGCAAGAGTACCAGCTACAAATCTCCTTTGGATTTCAAAATGAAGTTCAAATGCTATAACTGTGGTGAAGCTGGACATTTTGCTACGGACTGCAAAAAGCCTAAACAGACTTATCCAAAAGAGACATATGAAGCCCTCAAAAGCAAGTATGAATCGCTGGTGAAGGAAAGACATGGAAAAAGAGCTTTATTAGTAACAGAAGGAAGAGCTTGGGATGATTCAGATGAGGAAGATGTTACTCAATTAGCAAACTTTGCCATCATGGCTGAGACATCAGAGGAACCAGAGGTACCAGTTCTAACCCTTAAAGTAGAAATGTCCATTGATGAGTATAAGGAACAGAACGGGGCTCTTAGTGAAGAGATCTATATGTTGTGCAAAAGCCTAGACACTTCTCAAAAGGAACAGAAAACACTTGTCGCCAAAAGCAGAATGCTTGAGGCAAAAGTGGAAGAGTTAGAGGCTGCTTGCACTGTAGATACTTCCCTAAGAGACTTTATTAAATCTTTGGAACACAAGCTCATCCTTAAGGAAGAAATAGAAGCATGTCTTAGGAACGACCTAGCTGAGTTAGAAACTAAATGCGAAGCTTACAAACTAGCTGCTAGTAAAGTGTATGTAGATAACGACACATTTAAGAAAATAACTGGAATAGGTATAGGACTTGACTATTCTAACTTACCTAAGAAAGAAGGAAAGAGACCTATCGACACTAGTTCCAGTGACCTTAAAAAGGAAATTCCTAGCCCTCTTAAATAAGCTGTCAAACCTATCTTCAAACACCTTGTTCCTCAATTAGAAGAAGAGACTGAATTA
Organism: Saposhnikovia divaricata; assembly: GCA_036435485.1. Lineage (NCBI taxonomy): Eukaryota > Viridiplantae > Streptophyta > Magnoliopsida > Apiales > Apiaceae > Saposhnikovia > Saposhnikovia divaricata. The sequence continues at coordinate 10,541,122 of JAZHRN010000154.1, read as the reverse complement.
ATAGCTAGATATGAGATTGAGATGGAAGATCGCCAGAAAGCACAATCTATAACTCCTATCAAACAAGTTAAAATCAATTGCCCTAGAGATGAATCTAGAGCAGGATTAGGAGCTAAGGCTGTTAAACAACAAGGTAAGAAAGAAAAAGGCATAAAAGAGGTTAAGGCTGAACGAATAAAGAAAGCATGTTATCACTGTAAATCTACTGAACATCTTTCTTATGCATGTAAAGCTAACATAAATGTTCCTGCTGCACATGCCATGCCTGCCACACATACAATGAATAATCTGCATCAGAATCATGCACAGTGTGGTCAACCTAATTGTATGCCATGCACTTTTAACATCATGCAAACTTTTGTGAATTTAATGAATGCATCTAGCCAGTCATGCTCAAATACTGCTGCTAGTTCAAACATCAAAAAGAAGCATGTGAGAGCCAAGACTGTTAGTCCTCCTAAAGTTAGGAGTGACAAACCTTCTCCTAAGACTGACAAATTTGTCAAGTCTGAGAAAGGAAAGGAGAAAGTCGAAAGCTCTAGTAATGTTAAGAAAAGTGCATCTCCTGTTGTTAAATCGGTTGATTCTCGATCTTATAGAAAAGCCGGGCCAAATCAAAGTTGGGTTCCGAAGAACGTCTAATCAATCTGTCAATGCAGGGCATTAAGCAGAACAGAAGTAAAGTTATATGGGTGCTAGACAGTGGAGCATCGAGGCATATGACTGGAAACAAGTCCCTGCTTACAGAGTTGGTTATGAAGGCTGGCCCTTATGTTACCTTTGGAGATGACAGCATAGGTGTGACAAAGGGATATTGCAAATTAAAGACGGGTAATGTCATCATTGAAGATATTTCCTATGTTGAGGGACTGAAGCACAATATGTTGAGTATCAGTCAATTCTGTGACAAAGGTTACGAAATTGTCTTCAACAAGAAAGGTGTATCAATTACTCACATCAAGGAAGGCTCATTGGCTTTGAGAGGAGTTCGAAAGGCAGATCTTTTTATGGCGGACATGGATTCAGCAAATCAGAATGAGGTCACCTGTTTTTACAGCAAAGCTTCGGATGATGAAATCTGGTTATGGCACAAAAAGCTATCTCACTTAAACTTCAAAACGATGAATGCTCTCGCGAGACGAGAATTGGTGAGAGATCTACCTCAAATGGAGTTCGCTCCGAAAGGACTCTGTGAAGCTTGTGAAATGGGAAAGTCGAAGCGAGCATCGCATAAAAGCAAAGAAATTTCTAGTATTACTGAGCCTCTGCAACTTCTTCATATGGATTTGTTTGGCCCGGTGAATGTCCTATCTTTGTCTAGGAAAAGATATGCATTGGTAATCGTGGATGACTTCTCCAAGTATACATGGGTATTGTTCGCAATGACGAAAGACGAAGTACCTTTCCTAATCATTGATCACATCACTCAAATTGAGAATGTTTCAACACAAACTGTGAAGACGATTAGATCAGATAATGGCACTGAATTCAAAAATGCAGTGTTGAATGACTTCTGTGTATCTAAGGGAATACGTCGTCAGTATTCAGCCCCGAGAACTCCACAGCAAAATGGAGTAGTTGAAAGGAAGAATAGAACTTTGGTTGAAGCAGCAAGAAATTTGTTGTATGATTCGAAACTTCCTCTGTACTTCTGGGCCGAAGCAGTGAGTACCGCGTGTTACACTCAAAATAGAACCTTAATCATAAAAGATAAAGAAAAGACACCATGTGAGCTAATGAACAACAGAAGACCAACAATCAAATACTTTCATGTCTTTGGAGCAAAATGCTATGTACTTATAGATGATGAAAATCTAGGCAAGTTTGCAGCAAAAGCTCGTGAAGGAATCTTTGTTGGTTACTCCACAGATGTGGTGGCAGCTTATAGGGTGTTCTTAGTGAATGATCGAAAAGTGACTGAAAGCTACAACGTCAGATTCGACGATACCAAACTCCCATCAATTTCTAGAGATTCTAGTGAACCTGAGTCCCTAAAATTTCAGAATCTGGACTTAGATGAACTTGAAGATGAACCTGAGTTAGTTGTTCCATTAAATGTCCCAAGTGTATGTGAAGAACCTGAGTCTAGTGAACAATCTAATTCTACAAGATCAGAAGAGACTTCTTCAGTACGAACCGGCAACAACTCAGGGGGAGTAAATAGCAGCTCAAGAACAACTGTTCAAGGCTCGAGACGAGTTGACACTAGTTATGTAGGAGCTGGCACTAACTCAGGGGGAGTTAGTGAAAATAATCAAAGTAGTCAACACCACAACTCAGAAAGTCAAGCTGAATCATCAAGACAATTTCCAAGAGAACGGGTATGGAATAAAGATCATCCGTTTGAATTAATTATTGGTGATCTAGATGTTGGTGTGACTACTAGAAGAACTGCAAGAGCTGACCTGGCTAATATTTGCTTATATTCTGGGTTCTTATCCAAGCTTGAACCTAAAGAAATAGAAGAAGCTCTTGGTGATGCTGATTGGGTGATTGCTATGCAAGATGAACTCAATCAGTTTGAAAGGCAGAAAGTTTGGAAACTGGTACCCCGACCAAAGAACACATCAGTAATTGGAGCTAGGTGGGTATTCAGAAATAAACTGGATGAAAACGGACTTGTAACACGAAACAAGGCTCGTTTGGTTGCAAAAGGTTATTCTCAGCGAGAAGGAATTGATTATGATGAGACCTATGCACCGGTTGCAAGACTTGAGGCAGTCAGGATGTTCTTGGCATTTGCAGCACATAAGAACTTCAAGGTTTTTCAGATGGATGTGAAAAGTGCCTTCCTGAACAGAGAGTTAGAAGAAGAAGTGTATCTGGAACAGCCGTCTGGCTTCATCGATCCAGAACTTGTAGATTTTGTGTATCTTCTCTTCAAATCTGTCTATGGCCTCAAGCAATCCCCAAGGCGATGGTATGAAACCCTATCCTTATTCTTAATTGAAAATGGTTTTACTATGGGAGTAATTGATAAAACATTGTTCTATAAAAATGTAAGGAATGATCTACTACTTGTTCAAGTCTATGTGGACGATATTATTTTTGGGTCATCTAATGAGCGCTTGTGCGAGAAATTTGCTAAGCTAATGCAGGAAAAATATGAGATGAGCATGATGGGAGAGCTGTCCTTCTTCCTTGGATTACAGATCAGTCAGAGAAAAGATGGTATCTTTATCTGTCAATCCAAGTACGTCAGAGATTTATTCAAGAAGTACAATCTAGAAGATGCATCAGCATCTAAGACTCCCATGGCAACAGCCACGAAGCTTGATGAAGACAAATCAGGTAAATCAGTTGACATCACAAGCTATCGAGGTATGATTGGCTCACTTCTCTATTTAACTGCAAGTAGACTCGATATAATGTTCGCAACTTGTTTATGTGCAAGGTTCCAAGCGGATCCTAGAGAATCACATCTCGTAGCCGTCAAAAGAATTTTTAGGTATCTCAAGGGCACATCAAATCTAGGGATTTGGTACCCAAGAGATACAGGTTTTAATCTAATTGGCTATTCAGATTCAGACTATGCAGGTTGCAGGATTGATAGGAAGAGCACATCTGGTGCTTGTCAATTTCTTGGCAGAAGATTGGTGTCCTGGTAAAGTAAAAAGCAACATACAGTATCTACTTCTACTGCTGAAGCTGAGTACATTGCTGCTGGAAGCTGTATAGCTCAAATACTGTGGATGAGGAACCAATTGAAGGATTATGGCACGGAGCACAAGAAAGTTCCAATTATGTGTGACAACACAAGTGCTATTGCCATAACCAACAATCCTGTAGATCACTCAAGAATCAAGCACATCGACATCAGGTATCACTTCATAAGAGAACATGTCGAGGAGGGGAATGTGGAGCTACATTTTGTGCCCACAATGCAACAAATTGCAGATATATTCACCAAACCTCTTGATGAAGTAACATTCAATAGATTGGTTGGTGAATTGGGAATGCTTAACACAAGTTAGTAAAGCTTCCTATCTGTAAAATCCAAATTTTCTTTTGTGCAATCTATTTAATCATTATGTGCTTAGACTTTAAAATGCTTAATTAATGATTGTTATAGGTTGCATATAGTGTTATTTTGCATGAATTCATTGTGTTTTAAGTGTATTTAATAGTACAAATCTTTGAATTTATGCTTGTTAGATTGCATGATCATAGGGGAGTTAAATTCATAATATTCTAAATTTTGCATGATTTTTTGATGAATTTACCTATGTTTTTCATGTAATTAGAGGCCTTAGAATTATCAAGGAATGTTTTAATTATGTCACTTATTAAAAATCCTTGAATTGATACATATATTGATTTGGAAATTTAATTGTTGAGAAATCTAAGTATCTTCAAAATTTTGAGTTAGTTTCTATCTCGAAACTCATCTAGAAATTCGACTTGGATTTCGATTTGAGCTTCCAGAGTGAAGTTTTGAAAATTCTAAGTCTGGGAAGATTTTCGAGTTAGTGTCTATCTCGAACTTCATCTCGAAACTCGACTTAGGGTTCGAGTTCGAGTTACCAATGTGCCTAGTTCCATCTTCAAAATATTCGAGATAAAATCTATCTCGAACTTTATCTCGAAGTTTGAGATGAGGTTCCACTTGAGGGGATATTTTGAAAAGATCCAATTCTGAGAATAACTTCGAGTTAATCTCTATCTCGAAACTCATCTCGAATTTCGACTTGATATTCGAGATAGAATTCTCAGTTGGTTACAGGGATTTTTCGAGTTAACTCCTAACTCGAAACTTATTTCGAATTTCAACTTGAAGTTTGAGATAGGTTTCCCTAGTAGTTTTTTCTGCTTACATGGTTTAAGTGTGTTTGTTCGAGTTAGCATCTATCTCGAACTTCATCTCGAAGTTCGACTTAGTGTTCGAGATACTGTTCGACTTAGGTCTTCCCTGTATGTACTTAGTGTTTCACTCTTTTTAACAGAGTCACTTTTGTCATTTCACAATCATGTCTATATATACATCTCTAACTCGATGATTCTCTCACTTTTACCTAATTTCACTTTTACAGCAGCCTCCACACAAAAACAAGGCGATTTCAAGATTGCAAACCACTATTCGTTGTTTTTGTGATTAAACTTATACAGACCACGAATTACTACCAATTTTAGACTACTATTATCTGTGTGTGACCATTAATCTCTGTGTTTGTGTGTTTTGTAACTGTTCATATACACACGTATATATATACACACGAACATCAAGTGTTTGTGTGTTTGTGTAACTGTTCATACACACACGATTTCACTGGTACACACATACGCATATACATCTCCATTGAATATTACAGATTTAGTAATTGGTTATTGTGTATATCCCGTAGTTTAATTTCTCAGAGTGACTTTTGGTCTTCTCGATAAATTAAAAGGGCTATAACGTTGGATTCTTTAATTGCTTGTTTTTCAAAAACAAAAAATATCATATTTATTAAGGAAAAACATTTAATTAAAATGGCTCACCAATTTTCACTTGCCAAAAATAATTTTTATAACATCTCTACGGAAATTGGTGATCAACTCCCGCGCTTTAAGTTTTGGGTACGATTTCTTAATTTGTATTCCAAGGCTAGCTTTGCTTTTACTGCTAAACCCACACTGGTACATGATGCTTTACAGCAATTATGGACCAGTACGGTTACTTTTGGGAGCAAATCTACCCCCTATGGTTTCAGGTTTACCTTGGCGGGTCAAGAATATGAGGTGACAGAGGAAATTTTCAACAGGGTTCTGGAATTTCCGGTCAAAGCTGTTTATGATCCCGAACCTACAGCGGCAGAACGCCTCACATTCTTTGAAGAAATAGGATGTTATCCTCCGACTAGCCGGATCACTGGAAACATCCAGAAACAATTCTTTCATGTGGAATGGAATTACTTTTTCGAGGCCATCACAAGATGTTTTCGGGCACGCGAAAAAGATTATCATCAGATTCCAATTCCCATGCAAATCTTTGGAGTTGCCCTAGCACGAGAACTGGATATCAATTATGGACGCATAGTTCTCTCCGAGATAGTGACTTCAATGGGATCTCCTGCAAGCAGAGACCTTACTACAACTGATGTTGTATGCTGGTATCCTCGTTTCTTACAAATGCTTATTAATCATTTAGTACCGAGGGATGCTCTTGCTGTTCGACAGGGATTTTCCAGAAGTCCAACATCTGCACCGCTAGGGATGGGCACTAAGTCACTTACTACAATTGCCAATTAGGATAAACATCAAGGTAAACCGATGTCAATTCCTGAAAACATTCAACTGTGGCTTACGTATGATGCAGGAGTTACTACTTTGGTGGAATCATCGCAAGTATCGTCATATGCTCAGAATCCGTCTGCTCATGCTGAAGCATTTGAAGCGATTCCTGATGAGCAAAGTGGTGATGAACAAGGTAATGAAGAAGGTAATCTCTCTCTGCATACTTCTCAAACCTCTTCCTATATATCTGATTCCGAGACCCAAGAGACTGCTAGCCCGCAGGATCTATCCTAGGGTGAGAGCTATATTTCTGAGTATGACACACATTCTTATTCTCTTTCACCTCTATTGACGGAAACTAAAAGGCCAGCACCTATAGATTTAGGAAATGATATTGAGAGTGACCCTGAAGAGCAGCCACTTATTTGGAAGAAAGCCAAAATTTTTCATGCTGCCACTTCAAAAGCCCAGTCCAAACCTAGTGTGTCGCACTCAATCACTCCAACTCACGTGAGTGATTCTCCCCTTGCACAGTCTGCACATAGGGATTTTGGTGAGGAATTTGTACCTTTTGAAGATACTGTTGCTTCAAAAGGACATGAAGCTTTACGAACTTCAGAAGTGCCTTCACCGATACGTACTGATACTGCAAAGATGATCGGTTCTGATGTTGTACAAGAACACTTTGCAGCATCTCAGCCTGAGATTCCAACTCAGGAAACAACAGGAACAGATCCCATAACTGCAAATTATTTTTCTTATCCAGTTTTTGCAGGTACTGCTTCTTATTTTGGATCTATTATTGAAGACATACACGAGCGTGAGACAGGGAGTGTGTGTGAGCGTTTAGGGAGAGAGGGACCTTCATTTTTAAGGCCCGAAAACGAGCGCCAAATACTATCAGAACCAGTATTAGAGCGAGGTCACCTAAGCCAAACACCGTCCCTTAATATTCAAAATCTTGAAACACATATGACATCAATGGAAGATCAAATGAGGCAGTTCGGGCAATCGATGGGGCAGTTAGGGATAAATGTTGGAAATAATCAAAGGGCTCTTGATGACTACGCAGCACGGATGGCAAGTCAAGCTACAGCATTCGATGTATTGACAAACAAGGTCAATGACTTGGGCCATGCTGGTGGTGTCTTGGGAAGCACTCTGAATGAAAGAATGGGAGCAATGGAATCTACAATGCATACAATGGCGGTGGAGATCAGTAAAATGATGTTTGCAGTCAGGAGTTTTGTGCCCCCAGAGTGTTTCGAGTCGCAATACAATCAACCTCCTCCCGATGGTGGTGCTGGTGGTGGTAGTGGAGCTGGAGCCTCTGGTTCCGGTTTTGGTGGTTTCTATGCTGCTGGTGGCTTTGGAGAGCAAGGTGGTGTTCAGGATAACTCACCTATGGGGGAGAGTGGAAAGGAGACGAGACAGCAGGGAGTTCAAATCGAAGAAATCGAGGAAATTGAAGAACAGGCTGATCTTGTCACAGAAAAAGAAAGTGAGCTGGTTGGTGATGAAGAGGCTTTGAGGAAGAGAAAGGGTAAGGCAATGATGGTTGAGCAAGATGAACCATTCATTGACCTGAGTCATCATCAAGAAAAAGTACAAGAGGTACTTGATTTAGACTCTGACATGGAGGACGTACCTTTAGCACATGCAATAAATAGATCTTTGAAGGAACAAGGTAGAGGTGCTGGGATGTCTTCCGGAAAGCCTGAAGAAATTCCTGTTGATGAAGAGACTCTGAAATCTCAACAGTTAGCCTTGGAACAAGCTCAGTTCCATAAAATGAAGATGATACAAGAACATGCTGCGTTCCTTGAAAAGAAAGTAGAGCTCAAAGGGAAGCAGTATGATCATGAGCTTGCAAGGCTAGCTGATCCTCAAGTTGATTTGGACAAGGGAAGGATTGGACAAAAGTGGGATGATGCAAGGAAGATTTTGAGGGGACCTTGTGCGAAAGGAGTTAACAACAAGGAGGCAGATGACTTGTTCTATAACTTGAACGTGCAGAATCCACTAACTGTGAACTACATAAGTGCGTTGAGGAGCATAATTTCGAAAGTCAGGGTTGGATACAATGCGATGCTTAAGGAGTGGCAGGTTATCTTGTCTCTAGTAGAAGGAATCCCGACGTCTTTCTTGTATGTGGATGATCAATTCATCGCGAGAAGATCTGCGTCAGAGTTGTTCTTGCTAGCAACAAAAATTCAATACTCTCAATCTGAGGAGCTCAGCATTCTGTATAGAGATCAGTTAATGCAGCTAGCAGAGGACAAGGGTCCAGAATTCTCAGCATATCCTGATGTTGTCCGAATGGTAGTAGATGGGAAGATGAAGAGGGTAAGTTTGGAAGAAAATGATTTAATGGATCTTTCAGTGGAATCTCTCAAAGCTGTCTGTAGACAAATGATGAGTAAGGGGTTTTACTCTGAAATTAAAGAAAAATATGTGAAGGTCATTGAAAGAATCATATTCAAGAAGAGCAATGAAATATGGAAGTGTGATATTATTGCTCCAAACCCTCTAGATAATGTGAAGGTTGAGCCGGAGCTAATGGAGAAGAAATGGAATATTCTTCAAGCAATGAAAAATGTAGATGAAGCTCTGACTCTTCCGTCTGGATCATTGGAACAAGGAGAGATAAGGGAGGCAGTTAGTGTTCCAGGAAGAGATAGTGTATACTGGATACACGCATATGTCGATGACACAGCTGATGCATTTGCATTCATAGACGCAGACCAGAATCAAACACTCTTGCATATGAGTAGAACATGGCTGTTAAAGACTCAAGATGCTGCATTTCTGGAAAGAGTTTTATATGTGTTCAAATGGAGTGAAGTGGAGAATAAGTATGTGGAAGAAAAGCAGAGACTCATGAGTTACTTGTCTGAGGTAGTGGTGGAAAAGAAGCGGATGGAGCGAGATGCGGCTAGTGTCCACAATACTAACCGTGTCAAGGGCTACCCCAAGATGATCTATTGTCAGTTTAAAGCTGATAAAGCACATTGGAAACCTCAGCTCATAATGAAGAACTTTGAGGACATTCCAAAGATCAGGACTACTCAGGAAGTGGACAAACTCAGAAGGCTTTTCAAACATCCTTATCCAGAGCCAACGAATCCTCTAGAAATGGAAGCAGTAAGTTTATTGAATGCTAGGTGGAAGCAGCTTCATGATCCAGTATATAATAAAGAACAGTGGCAGAAAGAGAAGCGCAGAGAGCAGAAAGAGGAGAAGCGCCAAGCTGCTGAAGCTAGGAAGAGGAAACGGAATTAGGATTAAAGGTCAGAGTGGTGTGAACTTGAAGTTGGAAAAACTTCATGTCTTTCGATTGCTTTAACTCACTTGAGGAAAATTCACCTCAGAGTGGATCCAATAAGGTGATATAAGTTTGACTAAAAGGTATGAAATAATCCAGGTGATAGGAATTACTCAAATGATCCTTAATTCGAAGTTCGAATTCTGTTTCTAGTTTAAGTTCTTTGTATTGTTTTCAAGTACATTTCAATTGTAAATTATTCAAGACTTTAATGTTAGTTATCTTTTCTCGTCTCATTGTTTAGGTGAGTTATCCTTCATTAATTTGAATGTCATTGTTAGACAGTCAAATAGGGGGAGATTGAAAGGCAGAGTGTATAAACTTGTAACACTATAACCAATGTAACTCAACTAAAGGAAAAGATACTTAACCAGAAGACAATCAAGAACAAGAAGCCACAAAGAAATCAACACTAAAAGAAGACAAGGTAATTGATACAATTCAACATGTTAACTATGATCAAGCCAAGAAGAAATCATTGAGAGAAGTTCAAGTCAAAGTTGTTCATGCCTCAGTGATTTGAAAAGCCAAGAATCAAGATCATAACTATCAGTATCAATAAGACAAATTGATTTCAAGTGAACAAGAAGGAAAGCTAACATTGGAAAGCCTAATTACTAATTGAATATGGTAATTTATTCAAGAAGCAAAAACACTATCAAGACTAGTCACTTATGAACCAGACCAGTGCATCAAGTGTCAGGACATTGATAGCAAGTTTATGTCAGAAATAAAGATCCATGTTCAAGAGCTTGGTGAAGAATAAAGAAGATATGAAGATATCACAAGTTCAAGATGTGCATTGAAGTTTCAAGTTGAAAACCAGAATATTTTCTAAGTACTAAATATTCTAGATGACCAAGTAGAATATTTCTAAGTAGAAGTTCTACTTAGAAATTCGAGATGGCTAAGTAGAAATTCTCAAGTAGAAGTTCTACTTAGAGTGCAGTTTCAACATGACACATGGCATCTTCTGATTGGCAGATTTCCAAGCTTTCAAGATAAGGCAAGATTTATGTGGACATCATTGGGCCACGTATATCTTAGTCTTTGAAGACTACAGGACATAGATTACATGTAGTATAAATAGAAGTACTTGTGTAATGTTGTTCAGTGAGAGCAATTCTTGAGAGAAACACATGTAAAAGAGAGAGAGTGTATTCACAGAGCTTAGTATCATTCACTACTCTCTGAACTTCTGTTATACTTTGTAATGAATGTTGTAGCAACCACTTCAAGTTATATATAAGACATATATTCCTTGAATCTATGTGTTCATTTATTGCATCGTATTTATTGCTTATCAAATTCGAAAAGTTGTATTCACCCCCCTCTACAACACATTTGGACCTAACAATCGTCAATAGGAGTACTTGATGCAATATCAGATTTGAAACGCAACCGTGAGAGATGATCCGCAACTACATTCTCAGCACCCTTCTTGTCTTTGATTTCCAAGTCAAATTCTTGGAGTAATTGAATCCAACAAATAAGCCTTGGCTTTGCTTCTTTCTTCGCCAACAGATATTTAAGTACCGAATGATCAGTGTGAACAATGACTTTGGAGCCAATGAGATAGGCTCGGAATTTGTCAAAAGCGTAGACCACAGCTAGAAGTTCCTTCTCAATCGTAGCATAATTGACTTGAGCTTCATCCAAGGTTTTACTTGCGTAGTAGATAGCGTGCAATACCTTGTCTTTCCTTTGACCGAGGACTGATCCAACAGCATAGTCACTTGCATCACACATGATTTCAAATGGAAGATTCCAGTCTGGCGGTTGTATGACTGGAGCACTTATCAAAGCTTCCTTAATCCTGTTAAAAGACTCCAAACAAGCGTCAGTAAACATAAAGGTGGCATCCTTAAGCAACAATTGAGTGAGGGGTTTTGCAATTTTTGAAAAATCTTTTATAAAATGACGATAAAAACCCGCATGACCAAGGAAACTCCTCACTCCCTTGACATTAACAGGAGGGGGAAGCTTCTCAATCACCTCAATTTTTGCTTTGTCAACCTGGATGCCACGTTCAGAAATCAAGTGACCAAGTACCACTCCTTCATTTACCATGAAGTGGCACTTTTCCCAATTCAAAACCAAATTCACCTCTTCACAATGGTTAAGCACTTTAGAAAGATTATGCAGACATACATCAAAATCAGACCCATAGACACTGAAATCATCCATAAATACTTCCATGATAGACTCAATGAAATCAGAAAATATGGCTGTCATGCAACGCTGAAAAGTAGCAGGGGCATTGCATAGTCCAAAAGGCACTCTACGATATGCAAAAGTACCATATGGGCAAGTAAATGTAGTCTTTTCTTGGTCATCAGGATGTATAGGGATCTGAAAGAACCCTGAATATCCGTCTAAATAGCAAAAGTACTTATGCTTAGCAAGTCTTTCTAACATCTGATCAATGAAAGGGAGAGGATAATGGTCTTTTCTCGTACGTTGTTTAACTTATGGTAATCAATGCACATTCGCCAATCGGTGACAATTCGAGTGGGAATTAATTCATCTTTATCATTCTTAATTACCATTGTTCGTCCTTTCTTAGGGACTACCTGAACTGGGCTTACCCATTTAGAATCGGAAATCGGGTAAATGATGCCCGCATCTAACAACTTCAAAACTTCTTTTTTAACAACCTCTTGCATGTTAGGGTTCAAGCGACGTTGTCCCTGTATGCAAGGCTTATGGTCATTATCTAAATGAATTCTATGCATGCAAAAGTCTGGGCTAATACCTGTAAGATCATCAATACTATACCCAATAGCTTTTCTATGCATACGCAAAACAGTAAGAAGCTTAATAACCTGGTTATCATCAAGACTAGAGCTTACAATCACAGGATAAGTCTTTTCATCATCAAGAAACACATATTTAAGATTAGATGGCAAAGGCTTTAACTCTAACTTTTTTACCTGAGGTTGACCACAAGAAGTGACAGTGTTGGTTACCTCACAATTCGGATCAGCTACACCATCCAACTCAAGAATCACTGAATCGACTTCAGCATGTCCTTCTCCTTCGTCTGCTTCAAGCATGAGCACTGCTTCCAATACATCATTCAATAGAATCTGGGGCGTCTCATCTTGGACAATTCCATCTATAACATCAATCCTGTAGCAAGTATTCTCAAGCAAAGGGGATTTAAGAGCAGAGGTTAGAGTAAAAGTAATTTTATCATCACCAACGCTCAATGTGAGAGTCCCACTTTTAACATCAATTACAGCACCTGCAGTACAGAGAAATGGTCTACCTAAAATAATAGGTATTTGGCTATCCTCTTCCATATCTAGAACTACAAAGTCTACAGGAATATAGAATTTTCCAACCCTAACAGGCACATCCTCTAAAATTCCAAGAGGATATTTTATCGAACGGTCTGCCATTTGTAAAGTCATCTGTGTGCATTTTAATTCTCCCATGTTTAATTTCTGAAAAATCGAGAGAGGCATGACTGAGACGCTAGCGCCTAAATCACATAAAGCTTTATCAATAAACAATGCACCTAAATGACACGGGATCGAAAAACTACCAGGATCTTTAAGCTTAGGTGGAGACTTATTCTGTAAAACAGCACTACACTCCTCAGTAAAAGCTACTGTCTCTACCTCACCAAAGGACCTTTTTTTAGTGAGAATATCCTTGAGAAACTTTACATATGATGGAACTTGAGAAATTAAATCAGTGAAAGGAACTGTTACCTCAAGGTTCTTGACAAGTGTCATGAACTTACCAAATTGCTGGTCCACCTTAGTTCTGTTCATCCTGCTAGGGAATGGGAGCTTTGGCACAAATGGTGGAGGGGTGACTACAGTCTTTTCTTTGTCTTTTTCCTTGCTTTCAATAGCTTTCTCTACCTTGTCTTCCCCAGAATTCTCTTTTTCTTTCTCAGTAGGGACGTCGACAGCAGGCATTGGAGGAGCATCATATGTACGACCGCTCCTAAGAGTAATGGCATTCACATTTTCCTTTGGATGAGTTGGTTGTGCTGGTAGAGAGCCTTGTTGCCTTGTAGACGAAGAACTAGCCATTTGAGCAATCTGAGTTTCTAGCATCTTATTATGAATCTCCATCTGGTTCATCTTCCTATTGGTATCCTCCATATTCTTTTGTATTTGTAACAATATCTTCATCATATCACTTTGATTATCAGCTTGTGCAGCTTGATTGGCTTGAGGAGCATAATTCTGATAGGGCTTCTGAAATCCAAGGGGATTCATAGGTCCTTGCGGGGGCCTATACTGCTGCTGATACTGCTGCTGAGTAGGCAAAGATGGATTCTGAGCATTGTTGTTTCTGTATGAGAAGTTCGGATGATCTTTCCAACCAGGATTGTAAGTGTTGGAGTGCGGATTGTACTGCTGCCTCTGTTGGAAATCATTTGCTTGCTCTATCTGAAAATTTTGTGAATTTTGAGCATTGTATTGGCAATCGTTACCATAGTGGCCTTGGATGCCACAGACTTCACAAACAGGATAATTCATAGGAGTCGTGGATGACAATGCATTGATACTCATAGGTGGAGTAGAGGGCTGAGATGTCTTCAATGAGTGGATCTCCTGAGTCAATGCAGCGAGTTGAGATGATAATAGAGAATATGCATCCACTTCAAGTTTACCCCCTTTCTTGGCTGCTCTTAGGTTACTGAAGTGATTGGCAGCCAAATTTGAAAGAAACGCATGTGCATCATCAACTCCTTTGTCTAAAAACACGCCACCTGCAGCGTTATCAACTGTACCTTTTGTTTCAGGATCAAGACCATTGTGGAAGCGTTTAAGCATAAACCACTTCTCAAGACCATGGTGAGGGCATGCACGTTGATAATCCTTGAATCTGTCCCAAGCATCCCGAAGAGATTCTCCATAATCTTGCTTAAAACCCATTATCTTGTCGATCAAATCGTCGGTTCTATTAGGAGGGAAGAACTCAGTTAAGAAAGCCTGAGCAATCTCGTCCCACTCGGTCAAGTCAATATCATTCAACCATTTTTGAGCTTTGTCACGAAGAGAGAAACCGAACAACATGACTTTCAACTGGTCTAGAGTGACCGATGTTTAATGGTGGAACAGAGCTGTTGAAACCTTTGCAGATGAAGTGTAGGGTCTTCTGAGGGAAGACCGGCAAACTGATTATGTTGGATCATACTGAGCAACGCCGGTTTGATCTCAAAGTTTGCTGCTTGAATAGCTGGCATAGCGAGGCCAACTGGTACCCCACTCGGAGAAGGCTGTGAATAGTTCTTAAAAGATTTAACAGGAGGGTTGGCCATTTTAATCTCTGAGAAATGGATCTTTCGCTGCGTTTTATTTCTCTGTTTATCGATATATTGTTGCAAAGGTTCTCCGGAATCAAGAACCCGAGTAGAATCAGGAGTTACAAATGCGTTTTCTGTAGACCTGTGCATCAACAACAAAAACAAGAAAAGTAGTAAAACCGGTCTCAATTGGAACTAAAGTTCCAACGAGACAATGAAAAAATAGACTAATTAAAAATTTAACAATTTAAACAAAATATAAAATATGTATTATTATTATTATTATTATTATTATTATTATTATTATTATTATTATTATTATTATAATTATTACACTAACACGTAAAATATAAAAATTAAATCTACAATTAAAATTATGAAATCTAGATAATTAAACTAAAATTTATAAAAACTAATGTTCGTTCGCAGGGAGACGGGTTTTATCAATTTTAATTTAATTATTAAAAATTAAAACAATTGTTGAGAATTTTGATATAACTAAATAACGCAAATAAATGAGTTATAAGATCGATTAACTAAAAGTCTAGGGCGACCGGGTTCACCATATTTACACCGAAACAATTTATATGGATTTAGTAATTTAACGGATTTAAATAATTAGAATACGTGCTAATCTCTCTCAAGCATTAACATTCTCGGAAATCCAATTATGCTCTCGCACTAAAATTCAATTCCGCTAATCGTATGTATGCCTCTAGTGAATAAAATCTCTCGATCTATTATTCTTATTTGCAAATAATTAATTAATGATACTGGCCGATAACCCAAATTAAATTTTATAACATATCGATTAGAATTATTTTATATCCGTTAAACAACTAATAAGATTAAAGCATTATCGTGGTGTAAACATGGCTCCCCCTTACACCCTAGAAATAAACTACTCACTCACGCTATTAATAGAATTGACAAAAATAATTAAATAAGACATGCAAAATATATATTAACAAATAAGATAAAATAATAGAATACCTCAAATTTGCAATAAAATGGAGAATTTATCCAAAGAAAGTCTTCTTAAACCTTTGAATAATGAAGAACAATTGAATCCAAGAATTAAAAGAGCACTCCACGTAATTTCCTTACAAGCTTCAATTGAAATAAAACTTTGCAGAAAATTAAAATGTATTAATTAAAACTAAAATTACAAAAATTATTCTGAAATTTTGGAGAGTAAAAGAGAGTGGTGCAGATTTTTTTTTCTGCTTCGAACCTGTGTTCAAACCAATGGAAATACTTCCTATTTATAGCAGAAATTAAACCCCCTCCAGCAATAAAGAAATCAGCTCAAAACACTACCCAACCGTCCATTCATATTTTAATACCGCCCATTCATATTTTAATACCGCCCCATACTACTTAATTGATTTATTCAGCAACTGAACATTCTGCAAAATCGAAGACCAGTCTCAGGAACGGGAAGTGGAAGCAACGCGCGGCATTTTCTGTTGTTTTCAGGGCGCGTGCGCGCCACGTGCCTTCAAGGTGCGTCAGACGACTTCAGCCGACAGTTTCTGTTTTGCAGTGCTGTCCTTTTTTTTCCTGCCGGTTATGTGCATGTTGTGCTTTTCTTTTCTTTTTTTCTTTCATTCTTTTCAATTTTCAATCATTGCTTTTTGCTTTTCACTTTTTTACTTTATCTAAAATTCAAAATTTCATTTATTTCTCAGATTTCAAGCTGCTCCAATCGGATTTTTGATTATTTAATCCCTCTGAATTGAAGATAATTTCTTAAGCTTCGCGTGGGCTGTAAGATCGTCCAAATCCGACTCCTACAACTCCGGATATGAATTAAATACCGTAGGAAGTGGGTGTAGCTCAATAAATTCGAATTTCTTCCATTTTTAGCTCCAAAATAGCTCTTTAATTCCAAATTCGGGAATGATTGTCTTCTACAATAAAACATTAAGATTTATTAAATAAATATCCAAATAAATGCAAAATGCAATTAAATATGAGAATCAAATTATCTAAAATATATATAAAAATACATCTTATCACTGGCTTCTTGGCTTTTGCCTTGACACTCTCACTCTTAGAGGATGCTGGTTGTTCACTAGATTGTGCCTCATCCTCATCATTCAACATTTGCTTAATGAGTAAGGCATCCTCATCAATTTCAAATATTGGTTCTTAAAAAATTGGAGACTCGGTCTTTTTCAAAATGTGAGGCACTTCCTCCTGAACACCTATGTCATCTTCAATGACAGCATAGCCTTTCCTCTGTTTAAGAGTGCCATAGTCAAGTCCAATGGCAGCCTTGGGTTTAGCTTGGTTTCTCTCATGGTAGGACTGCAATAGACTAGAGGAGTTCTTAAAAGTTTTTAGTTTGAATTCATTTTAAGTTAGTTCATCCCTAAGAGCCTTCTCAACCTGACTAGCACAAAGAACCTTATTCTGCAGATATTCAACTTTTTTCTTAAGGTTATCTACTTGCATAGCAGTTAGCCCAAGTTCCTCATTCTTCTTGTTTAACAGTTCATTTCTAGTAGACAGTTTAGCAATCTCTTCATTAACAACAGTCATACTTGTATGGATATTAAACATTTCAATAGACAGTTGTCCAACCATACACTTATATTCAGAAACAGACATATCTATGGCAGTGAGAGATGGTACCTGAGAGTCAGATGGAGCTTGTTCATCCTTGGAATCAGCCATCAAGGTATAGTTGCAAAATTCTTGCTCTTCTCCATCACTATCAGAGTCATCCTAACACTTCCCTTCAGCTATGTAGGCCTTGTCTTGTGTTTGCTTTTTCAGAAGGGCCTCATACTTAGCTTCAAGCTCTAGAAACTCCTTATCCTTCTTTTTAGGCTTCTTGCATTCACTGGCAAAATGCCCTAGGTCATTGCATCTATAACACCTTATAGATGACCTATCCACATGGCTGGTTTTGAATTTATTCTTGTTTGCTTTCACAGGTGTCTTGCTCTTGTTGAATGAATGGTTTTGAGATCTAGGTTTGAAGGGTTGATTCCTCTTGAATCTGATGTTTGGAAATTTCCTGGTTATGAAAGCATATGAAGTGTTCTCCATGCCATCTAGTTCTTCAAGAGTATAGAACTCATCTTCTTCCTTCTCTTCAACAAGTTAAGTCACTTCACCTTCAATTTCTTCATCATCTACTATCTCCTCTATCCTCAGCTGACTTGTAGATGCTTTTAGGTCTTGAGCAGATTTGCTGACAATCAAGGCACATGATGTGTTTATCATTCTGCCTTGGTTGGCTTGGATAGCCCTCTTCTGAAGCAATTCAAGCTCACGAGTCTTTAAAACCCCATAGAGCACATAATATGTGATTTGTTCAAATCCCTTTCCCTTAGAGAAATGACCCTCTGCTCTAGGTGGTTTGGAGAAGACAATAGAAACTTCATGTTCAACTCCTTAGTGCTGTAACCCTCCCCATTCATCTGTAGCTCAGTCACCAGCTTGTGAAACCTTTCAAACATGTCAGTAATACTTTCCTTGGGCTGTGCCATGAAAGCTTCATACTGTGTGACCAATATCTATTTCTTGTTTTCTCTAACCTCCTCTGTCCCTTCACACAATACCTCAATATGATCCCACATCTCTTTTGTTGATTTGCATGAGGCTATATTGGCAAACATTGACATCTCCATAGAATCTATTATCAGCAACATGAGATGACTATCCAGGGCAACCTTATCTTTCTCCGAGTCTGTCCATTTGGATGGTTCCTTGGCCACATAAGATCTTGGAATGGTTGTGGTTACAACTGTCTTTTCAGGGATCTCTTGCTGTGGAACAAAAGGACCATTCTTGAGGATATCAGGATATAGAGGGTTAGCAGCTTTGATGAACAACAATATTTTAATCTTCCAGAGGTTGTAATTCTCTTTGTCGAACTTAGGGACCTTCGTCGTTCCAGTAGTCTTTGATGTATTCATGATCGTTTTTTGTTTTTGAATAAAGAGCCCGCTCTAATACCACTTGTTGAGTATTGAATATACCAAAGAGAATACAGAGGGGGGTGAATGGATTCTCTAACTTTTCTTCGAATCTGCTTGGTGGTGTATGTGGTAAAGTATGTGCTTTGTGCTTAAATAAATATGAGTGCGGAAATATAAGACACAACAACACAATACTCACTTTAATTTAATATTTTATTAGATTAAAATGTTGCTACAACCTGAGAACACAAGTTCGTATTCTCAGCTTCTTTCTCAGAGAGATGTATTTCCTGAATGTGTATCTTGCAAAGCTTAACTACTAGAGAAATGAGGTTGTACTCTTATAGAACATGAGTACACCCTACTTACTACAAATAAGGTTACTGGATAAATTACTTTCTAGTATGTCTATCCTTTTTTAGTAACATCCAAACGGCTTGAGATTTGGCTTCCTTTAACTCTGTTCAGATCCATTTCTTTAGCAGCTTGTCTCTTGAAACATCTCTCTAAGCTTCTTTGTAGTCTTTCCAAAAACACTTTACAGTACTGTGGTCCTGAAAGCATTTTGACTTGCTACAGGTTTCTGACTTGTACAATTCTTCATTATTTTGTCTCCAAGATTGTATTCGAGAAGTAACTGAGTGATTGATTCGAGAACTGGAATTGACTTCATAGATAACTCTAAGTTCTCGAATACTGTATAATTATCATATTGATTCACTTCTCGAATTAGTCTTTTCTCCAGGAATCCTTGAGTTGTCGAATACAACACTTGATTTGTCGAATCCCTGGGATGTCGAGTAGCTTCTTGAGTCCTTGAGATATCGAATACAACTTTGACTTGTTGACTCTTAGAGAACTCGAATACCACTTTGACTTGTTGACTTCTTGAGTTCTCGAATAGAGTATTAGACATGTTGAATCTCTAAGTTATCGAATGACAATTTGACTTGTTGACTTCCAGAGATATCAAACAGTGTCTTTATAGATATCGAATCCTTGACTTGTCGAATGCTAGACTTCTCGAGTAGAACAAAATACTTCTTGAATTAGTACTTAGGCAAATCTTCAATCTTCAAAGTCCAACTGTGTTTATTTCTACAGCCTTGTATTCCAAGCTTGAGGCATGATCTCTTGATCTTCTTTCAAGCATTATCTCATGACTAATATACAATTACACAGGTAGAATTTTGATGCCTATTACAGGTACTAAAACAAGTATAAACTCTACAGCTAGAGGTTCCCCTTAAAGGGTCATGTAAGTAATGCAAAGCATTACAAACAATTAGGCTTGTTATTAGATGTATTCAGGCATGCCTCTGTGACTAACATATTGTACATGTGGAATTTTACAACATAATTCATTCGGTGCATACACTAACACATCTCATTTTAAAAGTCCGTTATGAGATATGACACTTTAATTTTAGTTAATCGTGTATTTGGTTGAATTTGTACATGTCTAAATATAGTTCGTCTTGAAATTTGAGATATTACCTTAGGTTTTGAAAGTTCACTTATGACAATGGATGGTATTTTGTTATGGTCAATTTACTATTAAAAGGATACATCTGAGATGGTCAAATACCATGATCCTAGAAAAGCACACATCACATATTTATTTTGGATGTGTACAACTATTAGAATAAACTAGCTTATAACCCGTGCGATGCATGGATTTTTTTATATGTATTAAATTTTATTTTATCTTAAAATTATATTTTTAAATAATCATTATTTACAATATTTTATTTAAATTTTAATTTACATAATTTAATTAATGATATGCATGGTTTAAAACTTATAGTATAAAATTTTAAAATAAGTATGTCGTTGATGGAATTTGAACCTTGAAATTTTAGTAAATTAATTTAATCATATAATATATCTAATAATTAGATCTAACAGTTCTATTTTTTTACTAAAAATCTAATTGTCATTATTCGTATTATACGAATTTCTATTATATTTTTTTGGTGATAAGAAGATATGGTATGATATTTTTTGGTATATATTAATTATTGCAAGATTCAATTTTAAATTAAAAGTTAATGTGTTTATATTAGAAAAAATATATTATTGATTGGAAGATATTATATTTTAGGTGTTTATAAAAAGGAATATACTATCAATTAAAAGTAAACATTTTTTAATCAAAATGGCAATGGGCTAATTATCATTAACATATTATTTTATTATTTATTTTAATAATTAGGATGACCATGCCGAAAACCGAACCAATAAACTTTCAATGCCCGTGCGATGCACGTGTTTCTTTTATTAGGTTATAAATTTTATTTAATTTTACAATTACGTTTTTATATAATCATCATTTTTAATAATTTTTTTAATTTTAATTTTATATAATTTAATATACTCATGTTTACGGATTATACTAATGTTTTCTAATTGTAAACAACGTATACAGATTTTTAATTTATTTTATTAATAATTGAAAAGTACGTTGTGATATTTTCGGGTATATATTAATGAATGCAAAATTAGTTTTATATAAAAAAGGTAACGTGTTTTAATTCGAAAGAAATATTAATGATTGGAAGATGTGATATGATTGATGTTTTTAGATGTTTATAAAAGGTAATATCTTTAAGTGAAAGTAAATGTGAAAAAGGCAATCGACTAATTATCATTAATTAAATATGTTATTATTTATTTTAGGTGTTTTAATAGTATAGATATCAGATATATTTTTCTTTATAATGAAGGGTAAATAAGTAAATTCACGAAATACCAAAAAACATGTACCAAAAAATAGGTACCAAAATTTTTAATGTTTCAGCTTTTATATAATACATGTATACGGATTATACTAATGTTTCGTTATTATAATAATGTATACGGATTTTTAATATAGAATATATTCTATTAGTAATTGGAAAGTATGGTGTGATATTTTCGGGTATATATTAATGATTGTAAGATTAGTTTTAAATTAAAAAGGTAACGTGTTTTAATTATAAAGAAATATTAATGATTGGAAGATATGATATGATTGATGTGGTGTTTATAAAAGGTAATATCTTTAACTAAAAGTAAATGTGAAAAAGGCAATCGACTAATTACAATTAATTATATATGTTATTATTTATATTAGGTGTTTTAATAGTATAGATATCATATATATTTTTCTTTATAATGAAGGGTAAAAATAAGTAAATTCACGAAGGACTAAAAAACAGGTAACAAAACTTTTAATGTTTCGACTTTTATATAATAGTATAGATTTGTTGTTCTCCTTGTTCTCCGAAATTGGTCGGAGAAAAGGATTCAAAATTGGAAATGTGCGCTGAGATCCAAAATTGGAAATATGCTCTGAGATTTTATAAGCAGAACTATATGAATCTATTACATTTATTTTTCCGTCGCATTACATTATTTCTTACAATATTAAATTAGAAATAATATGATATTTAATTCTTCCTCCACCCCAAAATAAATAAACCTAATACTAGAAATAAAATGATATTTAATTCTTCCTCCACCCCAAAATAAATAAGCCAACTATTTTTTCACGCATTTCAATACAACAAGATTATTGTGGTCATGGCTTTTAATCGGTCATTCTTCTCACATTGCCAAACATAACTAAAAATATAACTTTCACGGTTCAGAATCTAATAATATTTTGAAACTATAACATCTTAAATAGATCAAAATACGTAAAGTAGACTAATACGAATTTTTTTATGAATTATTATATGGCCCGTGCTTTGCACGGGCTATCATGCTAGTTTATTAACAAATTTACAACAAATTATAAATCAACAAAGTGAAAACAAACTAAAAGTATATAATTAACAATAAAAAATTAACGCAATTACAAATTAAGCGATACAGGGTATAATTGGTTGGTTGGTTGGTTGATTGGTTGGTTAACACCATCCCATAAAGTTTTTTAAAAATGATTGAAATTTAAAATAAAATTTTAAGATCAAATTTTAAGATAAAATAAAATTGAGCATACTCGGTTATATTTTTAATATTTGATCTTAAAATAAAATTTGATCTTAAAATTTTATTTTTAATTTCATTCATTTAAAATGGCAAAAGTGAATCGTAGAGTATGCTCAATGGATTAAAATGTTTTTCTAATTATATTCTTAGAAGTATTCTAAAAATAACAAAAACCAATATATTATTGAGTCAAATAAAAATAGAAAATATGAAAAAGGAGAATATGTGATTTATCTAATAAATTTTTAAAGCGTACTCAAAACTAAGTATAGCATAATGGCTATGGCATTAGTTTGAGGGTGCAAGGTTATGGGTTCAATCCTCGAGGGTAACATAATTATATCTAATTTTTACATAAATTTTAAAAGGATGACTTTTTTGTTATTTTTCAATAAATAAGGGTAAGGTAGTAATTTCACAACCATTAAAGTGATACTTTTTGACCTTGTGTTCAAATTTAATATATAGTAATAGATAGATTAGCATTTTACAATTTTTTTAACTTGTTTTTTAGAAATGTATTAACAATTTTTTTGGAAGGCGTTGATCAACCAACTAAATATACCTTATTTTGCTTATAATATGTGATGCACGGTTTTCTTAAATTTAAATTATATTTTATTTATGTTTTAATAATTAAATATCTCATATACATTATTGAATATAATATTGGCATAATATATATATTATTAAATAATAATCGTTTAATTATATGATATATTCTTCGAATTATTGCTATATTTTGTCATAATATTATAAATATAAATGGAAGTATCGTATATACTTAAATTCAAATTTTTGTTGATATTATCATTTTCAAATTATGATCCCATAATAATCCCTAATGTAATATTTGTCTAAAATAGAATTTAATATTAATTTGTAATTGTGTGAAATTTTTATTGTTTATTATATAGTTTTAGTTTGTTTTCATTTTGTTGATTTATAATTTGTTGTAAATTTGTTAATAAATATGTGATATTAAAATTATTTAAATTGATTTTGAAAATATTTGATTTCCAAGTAATTGAAAGTGTAAAGAAATTGGGTGTAAGTGAAGAATTTTAATTTAAGGTTAACTAAAAGAGTATGTTATTAAATATTAATTGGAGTATAATTAAAAGAATTTGGTATTAAGTAAATTAAATTTTATATGTATTTTAATTTATTTTTGGAAGGTATTAACAAACTTGTACTAATCAACCAACCAACCTGTTTCGCTTTCGCTTATAATAGTATAGTGTAGATAAGGATATAATGATTCAAATAAACCAATCATTTGTTCTAAAAAAACCAATTATTCAAATGATAATATTTATCCTTATAATAATGTGTTAAATTTTTTTTTTCCCATTTATAACGCAAATTTCGCAAATTTAAACATTGTTACTCTCTCCCTGTTCAAGGTTTAAAAACAGGCATAAATCCTAGAAGGCTAGAGCCTAGAACCCTCTCTCTCTCTCTCTCTCTCTCTCTCTCTCTCTCCAAAGAATCTCTCTGTAAAAGAATGGCGAATAATAATAACAACGCAGCAGCAGCAGCAGTTGGGGGAGTGGAGTGGCATCAGAGACCAGCAAACCCTAAAAACCCAATTGTATTCTTCGATATCACCATCGGTTCTATCCCCGCCGGTCGTATTAAGATGGAACTCTTCGCCGACATCGCTCCCAAAACCGCCGAAAACTTCAGGTATATACACACACACACCCCTTCCCCCCCCCCCCTGTATCTATCTCCCTCCTTTCCTTTTCTTAGCTTCTCTCCCTTTCCATACTGTACTTGCTTGCCTATATATGTAAACTGTTGTCCATTTTCTTATCAATACTTGTACTTGCTTTAAGTACTGCAATCAGTGGCGGATCCAGGAATTTAGGTTAGGGTACTCGGAACCCAGGCTCTCGCGCGGAGTGCGAAATTTTTTTATGGTATAAACTAATGTTCTAAAACATTTAACCAAGATTTGTTAATTGGAAGCAAAATTTTAGCAATTTAAATGTATATATAGATGTTTGATGGATTTTACATTGATTTTCCATTAATATGGGACAAAATTAAAGCAAAAAATGTAAAAAATAAGCAAAAAAATTAAAAATGTTGGAGCTAGAAATCGAAACTAGGACCTCTTGCTACGCTTTTCCTTCACCAAACCAGCTGATCTAAGCTATTTCTGTGTATATTACGCAACTTATTAATATATATACGAATTTTTTTTATTTTTTTTTAAAAACCCAGGGTACTCGGTCGAGTACCCTCGGCATAAGGTAGATCCGCCACTGACTGCAATTCTCAATTTATTGATTTATCATTTGCTTGTCGGAATGGATTTTTGTGTAGGTTGTATTCGGTCTATTAGGGTTTGGTATTTTATTAAAACACAGTCGTAAATCTGCTTTGGTTTGAGGGGAATTATTATAGATTAACAGAAACATGAAGAGGACAAGACTGTGCAATGAAATGTATTTAGAGATAGCGTTACATATGGGGTTATATTTCTGTTGATTGCCAAATGCACTTCTCAAATTATTGTCTCGTCTTTTTCGGAGAGTTTTGTAAAGAATTAGTCAATATAAAGCTTCACAGTGCAATATTGCTATTGTTTGTGGTGTTACTCTACGTAGTTAAGTAAGCCTTTTGCTTGTTAAATGTATTGCACTGCCACACAAGGAAGTCAGTAATACACGTCTATATCTTTCTTATTGGAACTCACTTCCTGCTTTATGAACTTGCAAATGTTCATGTATGGATATCAGCCATCTCTACTTGGTGCATATCATGATTCTTTGCAATGTTGCTGCTGCTTTCATGTGTAGTATCTATATTTTGCATTAACTCTTTTTTCTTTGATTGACAGGCAATTTTGCACAGGCGAGTACAGGTAATTGAACTCTTACTGTAACCTGTTAAGATAACCATTTTTTTGCCTTTTTAAATTTAATTTTGCTTACTTGATATGGACATCGTTATGTAATAACACAATTTATTGAATATGCCCTCGTGTCACTTTAGCAACAATACATTGAAGTGGCACATTGTATTCCCTAACTTTAAAGCCACTTAAAATTTCCATTCTCTTGACAAAATATATTAACTTAAAACCAGCTACATTTTAAGGCATGACGCATTGCATGCATACCTTAACGTTGAAACTCGCTACTTTTTGCATCACTGAAATTTCAAATGCTGCAAGTTGCCTGGAGCATGAGATTGTGAAATTGATGCAAATCGTAGTGAATTTCAATGTTAGGGGATGCAACGTGCCACACTTAAAAGATCTGTTACTATATTAAGATAAGACCAAAATTTTGAAAATGCAATGTTCTATTGTACCCTACTATGTATAGTGTTTTTAGAATGAACCATTACAAAGTGAGTTAGTGGTATTGAAGATATAAATTTTGACAAACACGGTGCACAAGTATATACACACACACACACACACATAACTTTGTTCCAAATTCTTGAACGTGAAGCATAATCGGAAATATAATCGGACCCTTCTAGTGAGCTTGTATTAATAATTTTAATACATAGCTATTTTTGCACTCAACGGCTCCCTAATGGCTTTCTAAATTTAAGGGCTGTTGAAGATGTTCACTGGAAAATAAATCAAGAGCTATTTAAGTATCACTTTTTGATAGAGAGTTTATTGTTCTTTTCTAATCCTTTTGAACTTACAGGAAAGCAGGATTACCGGTTGGTTACAAGAATTGTCAGTTTCATAGGGTGATTAAAGAATTTATGATTCAAGCTGGCGACTTTCTTAAGGTCTCTCTCTCTCTTTCTCTCCTATAAAGCATCTCTATCCCAGATAAGTTAAAATAAAAAAAGCACCCAACATTATATCAACAAATTTTTAAGTGTACAGATCTAGAACCTACAAGTTCTCCAGAGATCAATCAACCGGAGGCCTCAAGGCTGTATCAAAGTTGTATAAAAGGAACAATAAAAAAAAAAAAAAAAAGAGGATGTGTATAACACTTTTAGTAGTTTTACATGTGTGTGGCTTGGACAAGTACTTTTCTTGCTAATTCATGGCGAGTGTTATCTGCTCAAATAAGATGCGACTATGCAGTATGTTATATGCAATGTAATTTCTTTGTAAGCTGCTATACACGTGTACATGCCATCAAATTTTGATGCATTTTTGAAAACAAAATAGTACAAATTGCATTTCATTAATCAGTCCTTCCAGCCAGAGTGTTAGTACCTTTCGAAGCCACTTAATGATCTAAGAGTATATTTCTTGATTAAGTTGGTGCACAGGAGTTATAAACATAATATGATATTTCTTTCTGCTACTTTTATGAAATTAAATAGAATTTTTATAATCACATAATATAATATATCACTCCAATATAACTGGCACGTAGTATCTCCTTTAAGTTTTGAGCACTGCCAAGTATCAATACTAAACAAAAGTAGGAAGTAACTGCTGGACTCAAGGTAAAATGTGTTGTAGTTTAAACCTTCATCTTCCAAGTCCGTTTGTCAAATTTCCAACCATTTTGTCCCATCCAAATTCCACTTTAAACTTAGGTTTATTTCTTTATCCAGAAGATGTGCTTTGTTTACAAGTGTCAATCAAGCAAAGCCCAGTCGTGAGATGAATCATCTAGTTAAAGAAGCTTATTCCCAAGTTCTTGCTCAGTTAATTGTTTAAAGATTCAAGTTATAACTCATAAGCCAATTCGGTAGAAGATTTGTTTGAGTTACTGAAGAACGGTTCATCTGCAGTCTGCATCGACACCCTAGCAATACGCCTAACCATGTTTACAGTCTGCAGTTTCTTGTTTGATGATTATTTCTGCACTGCAGGGTGACGGAAGTGGATGTGTATCAATATATGGAAGTAAATTTGATGATGAGAATTTCATTGCCAAGCACACAGGACCGGGTCTGTTGTCAATGGTATCTCTTATCCTTCAGTGAAATATATACTATTGGTTCTTCCGCTATGTGAAGCATGCCCTGATTTGTCCTAAACTATTCTCTATTATTTTCATAAGTGCCACACATCATGAAGC
Organism: Saposhnikovia divaricata; assembly: GCA_036435485.1. Classification (NCBI taxonomy): domain Eukaryota; kingdom Viridiplantae; phylum Streptophyta; class Magnoliopsida; order Apiales; family Apiaceae; genus Saposhnikovia; species Saposhnikovia divaricata. The sequence continues at coordinate 10,513,378 of JAZHRN010000154.1, read as the reverse complement.
CGCTTTCCTGTTATATATTATAGTGACTTAAGGTAGGCAAAATATAGAAATCCGGGTTCTCATGTTGAAATATGTTCTTCTAGAACTGTACTACATTACACAGAAAGTCATAGATATTGTATGATTTCAGATGGTTCAATAAGCAAGTAGTCTGACAATTGAAAAGATATGGGCACTAAGAATAAAATAGTAGTGATATATTATAGTGACTTAAGGTAGGCAAAATATAGAAATCCGGGTTCTCATGTTGAAATATGTTCTTCTAGAACTGTACTACATTACACAGAAAGTCCATAGATATTGTATGATTTCAGATGGTTCAATAAGCAAGTAGTCTGACAATTGAAAAGATATGGGCACTAAGAATAAAATAGTAGTGATGGTATCATACTATTAAAAGTTGAAACTCGCTGGTTCACAAGATAATGAAATGATCATTATTTGATCTTACAAGTTTGCTCTTGTGTGTAATTTCTTGAATTTTGCAATTAATCAAGTTTTAAATCACTAGTTATTTCCCTTTTTTGCAGGCTAATAGTGGGCCAAATGCCAATGGGTGTCAGGTATGAAAAAGACAAGAACACAATGAATTTGTTTCCTTTAGTGATGCAATTTTATGTTCTGCTTCACGTATTTTAGACCTTGGTTTCGGCCTAATAGCCATTTGTTACTAGAGTGAAGTCCATATTGGACTGTCACCATTATACTTAATGTTAAGTAAAGTTGTCACACCAATACGTGTGAATATCATCCAGCCAGGGAACAAATCTAATTTTGTCGTAATATATCTGTGGTACTATGCTATTGAAGGATTTAAACTTATTACAGCACACCTTGTCCTAAATAAATTATTCTCATATCTAATATGATTATGCATCCATCTTCTTTGGACAAGTTTGCAATTCTAGTTGTTCTTTCTTTTAAGGAAAACTTCACTTGATATACAGTGGGGCAAGTTCTGACAATATGCACCTAAGTTTCTTTGAGCTGTGTTTGTGTTCAGACGTAACACAAAAGGATATGTTTTAATTTCGAAATGATGTTTGGACGGCTATATTGTGGTGTCTTCAAATTTTGTTTACCTTACTAATTGATTCTTAATGTCGTAATTGCAGTTTTTCATCACTTGTGCCAAGTGTGATTGGCTTGACAACAAGCATGTCGTGTTCGGGGTATGTCCAACCCTCGATTTAGTTTTACAGTTTATGTTTATGTCTGCACATACTTTTACTAGCAAGTTCCTTCGGTAACTTGCAACTCAGTCTTCATTTAGACTAAATGATTTAGTTACTGCAACATCATCATACATTTAAATATCTATTATTTTCTGGATATTCCAAGCACGAAAATAGTAACTTGCCCATCAAGAAAATGATAAAAAATCTGAAACTACACAAGTAAGAAAATGAAATGGATTTAATTGTAGTTCACAGATATTTAACTGCACTTTAGGACTCAGATGTTGAACTAAAATCATGGTCCGATTAGCAAAACATATCCGGTTTCTCGTGTAGATTCTGTTTACGCGTTTTTAAAAACCTTTGTAGTCATCTAACAAAAATATATGAACCTGAGATATTGATTTTTACTCCAGAAATCTGATATGAATATTTCTAGTGATCCTCTATTGAGTAAATGGAAGTATTACACTAATAGGTCTTGGTTAACTATTCATTGCATATTTGCGTATTGAATTACCTACACTTACGTTGTGTGTGCTGTTCTGATATATATATCCAGCGAGTACTAGGAGATGGCTTGCTAGTTGTCAGAAAGATCGAGAATGTTGCTACAGGTCAGCAAAATCGCCCCAAGTTGCCCTGTGTCATTGCCGAGTGCGGGGAGATGTGAAGCAAGAGCTGTAATTCCAAAGCTGCTTTTGTATGGTGATGATCTATAAGATCTAGAATTTTACCTTCATATCTAACATTGTGTGCATTTTTTAGCTACAGTTGAAATGTTAACTGAGATAAGAATTCCTGATTGTACTGCAATCAAGCTGTCTAACATGAGTGAGCAATTATGGAGTGAAATTGACATAGCCATAGAATTGAACGTGATCAGTACCTAAATACAGTGCATGCAGTATCCCCATTTGTTAAGGGTTTATATCAATATTCAGTCAGTAAAGTTGTAATAATAGAATGTTAATCAACTTAGTGTTAAAATCTAGAAAGTTTACCATATCTATTGCATTATTGGTGCATTATTGGAATCATCTTCAAGTTCTCGTAAATTATTAATTCTAAGGATGTTGTAGGTGTTATATGTGAATTTGAGCTATACGTACTCAAAAATTGTACTATTAGTTGAGAGTTAAGATTGTTTGTTAACGTGTGTCACAGTTTAATTGTTGCCTATTGATATGCATATGCCTAATTAGCTTTTGCTATCGACTAAGTTTTTACGTCAAGATCAATTGTAGGAATTTAAAATATTGAAGTATATATATGTTCCCACTAACATTTGAGCCCTCGACCTCCTGGTACTTAGGGTAAGGGACCGAAGATATTCTCCAGGATTTGTGGATACACTGGTGAAATTAGTAAAATTTTGTGGAACTAAATTCCTTAAAAAATGGAGTTTAACACATATGGGCTTGGTCTATGGGCAATACGATTGGGCATGGTTATTATTTTTTTTCTGAAGATACATCATAAACGTTGAATGGTTGAACTTCAACTTCTAGAGATTGTGTTGCTCATATGTTAACTTGAATTGAATAGTTGAACTTGAACTTGAATTTCTGCCTTGCTCATATTTTAACTTGAGCCTCTGGAAGATTGTCCTGCTCATATTTCAATGGTTTAGAAAAACTGTTCAACTTAGTGATAAATCCGGTGTTTACTTATTTTGGTCAAATTAGGTTTGCTTTAGATTTCGTCAATTAATAGTCTTAAAAAAAAAGGGTTTCATTAATACAAATTTAAGGATATTTGTGTAAATTACTGATAAAAAATTATTATTTACAAAAATGCCTCTGCGAGGTCCCTACTTTATAGTTAATATTTTTCATAACTTTAGGGGAGATCTTAGGCCAATTTTTCTCTAAAAAACAAATTAGGGTTTATTTTTATATGTTTTTTTCACTGTAAACAGTAATACAAGTAAACAGATGATTTCAGCTTACGTATTACTTCTCCATTTTGTTATGATTTATTCATTTGATTTTCCTTCCATTTTGAGGTGAATAAGTAGCTAAACTCAATATTTTTTAAATTCATATTGGAATCAAAGGATAAATTCAACCTTTAAGATCAAAGGATAAATTCAATTTTATTTTTATTCACCTCAAATGCATGAAAAAATTGAATGAGCAATTAAGAAACGGAAGAGGTATCAATGGTTTATACTTCTGATGAACCATTCAAGTTTAGATTCTTCCCTAATCTATGTTTTATAAGTAAAGAATTTTATTAAAATTTGAAACTGAAGCCTACAAGAGCCCGCTAACTAACATAAAACGTTGGGAGGTCATTGTCCTTGCCTGACAATGGTCCGTATCGTGCACAAAAATTTCGATGTAATTTCGTGTTTTCGTATCATAAACCTTAAAATTGAATCCGACACGAATTACCGTATTACCATAATATATACCAAATCGTTGGTTCTAGGCCTACCCATTCATCCCGCAAATCCTTATCAGAATAACAAGCCATTTACCAAAACAAACACCAGGACTAGGTAGGAGCGACTATGGACTTGGTTGTCAGTTTCTTATTTAATTACTTGATATCCCTATCTTCAAACTATTAATAATAATAATTCAAAGAAAATGAAAGCATCTTATTAATGAGAACATAATTTAATTACTAGAAAATAAAATAAAAGAAAATGCTAGTACACACTCAATAGAAATTTATAATATTTTGTGGGACTGGATTTTATAAAATTTGGAGTTTTACACCCCATATAATTGGCAGGCATGGTTGCTCCTATTTAAAAAAGACTAGATGTTTTTTTAACTTTGTGATGGATCTTGTATGATGTGATTTGATTGGATCCCATGTATTATTGACCTTTGCAAATTCAGTACATGTGACTGAGTTTTGTTGAATTAATTATTATCAAATTGTTTAAAACAATTGATTAATTGTAATTAAGTGATTTTTTCGATATTAGTTTCTCGCTTTGAAGCAAAATAGAGCCCCTGACTAACATAACTGTTGGGATATCGTGGTTCAACCATCTATTCCATGTTGAGAAAATATGGTAGTAACTTTAATTTTTCTGAAGTCGTGTGAACACTTTCAGATTGAAGTTATTTGTGGTTCATCCAAATAAATCAATCGGATAAAATCAGAAATTCTGCAAGAAGAGAGAATGTGTTTTTGTTGTGAATTTCAAATGAATCAATATGTTGAAAATGATCAATGCAACACCTATATATAGATGTCAACAGACGTGTCTTTTACCAACACACACATATCAAGATGTGTTTTTTGCCAACATACACATCTTAAGATGTGTCTTTTGCCAACATACACATCTTATTCTAATAGTTTTGTCTAATACCAATAGGCACATCTTATAGACACATCATATCCCAACAGGTGTGTCCGATGCCAATGAACATGCCTCATAAGCATCCCAGCAGGTGCGTCTAATGTCAATGAACATGCCTCATAAGCAATAATACCGAAATCATAATAAACTCGAACAAAGCGTGCACTCCGCACTCTCCCGACTTGTTCGATGTAATATTACGATTACATTGATCAACTAATCAATCCAATTACACTAAAATATCCAACAATCCTCCCTCATTTTAGCGTAATCCATGATTAACTAAACGAAATCACAACAAACAACAAACTTATGCATAAATGAAATATCGTGACGATTAAATTTCACATTAGTATAGTACACATTTCAAATATTCGAATATCAAGGTATCATTATGGATTGAACCTCTACTATTCATAGTGAATACATGAAGATACTATACACATAAATTTACATTCTCAAATGTTCTTACTTGACACTATATTTTACTAGCCTAGTGTCCTAATCCTTCTTAAGCATATCAAAGCCCCAAGTCCAAGCTTCTTGAAGCGGCTAAACTTCATGCTCAAATTGGTAGTTCTTTTACTCTCGCACCTGCATATGCAATTTTTCAAAAGAACTATTAAGAAGATAAACTTCAACCTCCTCAACTTGCAGGTCTGAACACATACCTTGGGATGACAATATCAATGTGTTCCAATCTCTAGATGTTAAGTTTTCCACATTGAATTCAGCACATATTAGGTGGGAATTGGGTATCTCAACATGAGAGACTTTTAGATGGACTTTAATTCCATCCCCACAGCCGACTTGTGCACAAGATCTCTACTCAACCCTTTGGTTAGATGATCGGCTAAATTATGTTGAGTTCTTATAAACTCCACTGATATAACACCGTGCATGATAAGCTCACGAATCATGCTGTGTCTAACACCTAAGTGTCTAGACTTGCCTTTGAACATTTTTCTATAAGCATTAGCTAAGGCAGACTCACTATCACATCTGATAGATATGGGTGATATCGGTTTAGGCCACAATGAAATCTCATAAATCAGATTTCTTAGCCATTCAGCTTCTTTACCAATCGCTGATAATGCCACAAATTCAGATTCCATCATTGAATCAGTAATGCAACTATGTTTCTTTGATGCCCAAGAGATAGCACCTCCCCCAAGAAGGAATACGCATCCACTTGTGGAAGAATGATCTTCCTTATTGGAAATCCAACTTGCATCTGAATGACCTTCAATAACCGAAGAAAATCCAGTATATGTCAAACCATAATCCATGGTTCCTTTCAAGTACTTGAACACTCGGTTTAAGGCTTGCCAATGATGTGAACTTGGTTTGCTAGTATACCTACTAAGCTTTCCAACAGCATAGGTAATATCTGGCCTAGTGCTTATCATAGCATACATAAGACTACCAATAGCCCTTGAGTATTTAAGTTGAGATACTGCAACACCTGTATTAGGTAGGAGTTTAATACTAGGATCAAGAGGAATACTAACAGGAGAACAATCCTTAAAGTTAAATCTTTTCAGAATCTTCTCAATATAATGAGATTGAGAATTTGAAATACCATTGTTCTTACGCTTGATCCTATACCAAGGATCACCTCAGCCTTCCCCATGTCTTTCATATCAAAATTAGATGACAAAAACTTCTTGGTTTTATCCACTTGATTTTGGTCAGTACCAAAAATCAACATGTCATCCACATATAAACAAATTATAACTCCTTTACCAGAAGCATCAAATTTACTATATACATACTTGTCTGCTTGGTTAAGAAAATAACCATTAGACAAGACGACATTATCAAATTTATCATGCCAATCCTTTGGTGCTTGTTTTAGACCATAAATTGATTTCTTCAATTTACACACCTTGTTCTCACAACCAGGCATAACAAACCCTTCGGGTTGTTTCATATAAATCTCTTCATCTAATTCACCATTCAAGAATGCAGTTTTCACATCCATTTGATGAATGACAAGGTTGTGTATAGCAGCAAGTGCTATTAACAACCTAATAGTGGAAGTCCTAGCAATAGGAGCATAAGTATCAAAATAATCAATCCCTTCCTTTTGTCTAAAGCCTTGGATAACCAATCTGGCTTTAAACTTATCTATTGTACCATCCACCTTCATTTTCCTTTTGAAGATCCATGTGTTTCCCAATGCTTTACAGCCAGGGGGCGGATCACTCAATTCCCATGTATTATTATTTATGATATAATCCATTTCATCCTGGATAGCTTCTTTCCAGAATGCAACATCCCTTGATGTCTTTGCTTCGACAAAAGTTTTTGGATCCTCCTCAATAATAAAACAATATTGGTATTGATATTCAATTTCATCTCTAGAACCTTCAACTAGATAAAGATGAAAATCATCTCTAAAAGACTTTGCTTTTCTAGCTCTAGTGCTTCTCCTTGGTTCAGACGGTCCATAAACATCTTCAATAGAAACTGAGTTCCTACTAGAAGAATTCTGAAGCATGTCCTTTGGTCTAGGTATAGATGTAAATCTGTTTTCATCAAAGATAGCATCTCTTGACTCGATAATCGAGTTCACAGACACATAGTCATTAGATTCTAACATATAGAATATATATGCGATGGAATGCTCAGCATAACCAACAAAGATACAATCTATACCTCGTTCACCCAAGTTTCAGCTTTTGGGTTCAGTGAGTCTTACAACTGCTCTACATCCCCAAACTCTTAGAAAACTCAATTTTGGTGACTCTTTATACCAAAGTTCATAAGGGGTAATCTTATTCCTCTTACTAGGAATTCGATTCAATAAATAACAGGCTGTTAACATAGCCTCACCCCAAAAACCCTCACTCAAACCCGAGTAGGATAACAAGGAATTAACCATTTCTTTCAAAGTCCTATTCTTTCTTTCTGCCACACCATTTTGCTGTGGTGTATAAGGAGCAATGCTTTGATGTATTATACAAGTAGATCGAAAGTATACCGGATCATAATACTCACCTCCTCTATCAGTACATAGATTTTTAATCATGGTATTCTGATGTAGCTCTACTTCTTCTTTATATATTTTAAAGAAGTCAAGAGCTTCATCCTTTGCATGCAACAAATATACATAACAATATCTAGAAGCATCATCAATAAAAGTAACTATATACTTTTTATTTCCTAATGATGGTGTAGAATGAAAATCACATAAGTCACTATGTATGAGTTCTAATACATCAGACACCCTATTAGCATCTTTAAAGGGCATTCTAGTTATCTTTGTTAACATGCATGTTTTACATTTTTCATTGTTTAAATCAATAGCAGGTATGAGACTCATTTTAGACATATCCTTTATTCTTTTATAATGTACATGTCCTAGTCTAGCATGCCATAATTCTGGTTTATTCAAATTATTGCTAGTACTAGTAGAAGCCACGCAAGTAGATTCATCATTAAATGGGGTATTTACATTCAACATAAACATACCATTACATAAATAGCCAAAGCCAACAAAAGTGCCATGTTTTGACAAGATATACTTGTCACTTTCAAAATCTTGTTTATATCCACAATTATTTAATACAACACCAGACAAGAGATTCTTTCGAACCCCAGGAACATACAACACATTATTTAATAATATGCATTTTCCAGAAGTAAAAACAGGCTTGACATTTCCTAGTCCTTTGATCGGTTCAGTTGCAACATTTCCCATCTTTAAGATAGATCCATCTTCGATTGGTTGAAAGTCTATGAACCAACGAAGATCTTTACATACATGACTCGTTGCTCCTGAATCAATCCACCAAGCAACATTATCATTCTGCACATAAAATGCCTCAGATATTAATGATACATAATTCTGACCAGAATTACAATTTTGTACTAAAATCTGACCTTGTTGCTTTTCTGGATCCTTGGATCCACTTGGACCAGCATTTTGCTTTTCCTGCTTGCCTTTACCAACCCGACAATCCTTCTTGAAATGTCCAGGTTTGCCACACTTCCAACATGCCATCTTAGGCCTTTTGTTGGAAGAGTTGTTGTTGTTGTTGTTGTTGTTGTTGTTTCCTTTAAACTTTCGTTTATAACCCTTGCCATTCTTAGAATTCTGAGAAGATCCACCATATTCACAGATGAGTTACCGACTTGGTTCTTGCCCTTAGGATTATTCTCAATTTCTTGAGTCCTCAAAGCCTCTTCAATTCTGAAGTGACTTCGAAGTTCAACCAACGTCATATCATCTTTATTATGTTTCAAGGTGTGTTTAAAATCCTTCCATGATGGTGGCAGTTTGTCTATAACACCATAAACAGAGATAGATTCATCCATCTTCAGATTGTGTTGAACAAACTGTCCCAGAATCCTTAACAATTCATTGTATTGTTCCATCACCGGTCTAGAATCGACCATTTTATAGTTCATAAAATTACTGACCAGAAACTTCTTACTAGAAGCAACTTCTGCCATGTACTTGGATTCAAGAGAATCCCACAATTCTTTTTCTGACTCAACATTTTGGTATACATCGAAAAGGGAATCAAACATACCATTTAAGATGTGACCGCGGCAGATGTAGTCATCGTTTTCCCATTTGCAGCGCTTCCTTGTCTGTTCAACAGTTTCATTCTCGATCACTTCAGGCATGGGGGTACTCAGAACATACACAACCTTCAGTGTGGTCAAAATATAATGCATCTTCTTCTGTCATCTTCTAAAATCATGACCCTCAAACTTGTCCAGTTTTGCAAACTTGCTTGTCATATCTTTTACAGATTCTCCGTTCGTCATCTTCAGAAACAAAGTAACTTCAATCTTTGATGGGGAAATATGGTATTAACTTGAATTTTTCTGAAGTCATGTAAACACCTTCAGATTGAAGTTATTTATGGTCCACCCAAATAAATCAATCGGATAAAGTCAGAAATTCTGCAAGAAGAGAGAATGTGTTTTTGTTGTGAATTTCAAATGAACCAATATGTTGAAAATGATCAATGCAACACCTATATATAGATGTCAATAGACGTGTTTTTTGCCAACACACACATCTCAATATGTGTCTTTTGCCAACATACACATCTTATTCTAATAGTTTTGTCTAATACCAATAGACACATTATAACGCCCTAGAAAATATCGTATTTGTTATTACTATTATTTAATTATTTAATGTCAAATGTGGATTATATGGTGTGAATTTTTTAAGGTTAAATATATGTGACATCGTGTCTACATGTTTATATAGTGATTTATGTGTGTCGTGTAAGTCCGTGTATTTTTATTTGAATTTTTTTGATTAAAAAAAAACCTATTTAAATTATGCATTATTGATCTTTGAAAATTTTATAAAATCATCAGAGTTATTAAAAAAATCACGAAATCTTTTGTGTTATTATCTTTATGATATTATTTAGTTTTTAAAATTATTGGGAGAATTATTTTGAGTGTTTCAGTATTTTAAAATGATTTTAAGAATTTTATTGCATTTAAAGGATCATGACTTGTAAAATCCATATTTAATTCAATTTTGATCCTAAAAATATTTTAAAAATATGGGGAGATATCTAATTTCATTTTCTACATTTTAAAAATAATTTTGTGATCTTTCGTAAATACTACCCATTTATTTTCTATTTTACAAAGTTGATTTTATTTAATTTTAAATCAGAAAATTTTTGCAAAGGTCACAATTCTTTTCTTTCCTCTTTCTAAATCCTTAAATCGAATATTTCCTTCCCCAATTCATTTCTTGCAGCTGGGTTTTTAAGAATTCTCTAGAGCTCTCTCCATTTTTCTCCTTTCCTCCCGAAAACTCTCCAAATCTCTCCCTCTACCGAACCCATCTCTCCCCCGATTCTCTCCTATGTTATGTAAGCCCCGTTTTCTGGCGTTCTCAACAACTCTTGTTGTGAATTAAACACTCCTCTATCCATCCTTGTGACTGGCTCTTGCTGTGTAGCAGTGTGGGTCGAATTGTTTCTGTTATGGTGTGTGTTGCTTGTGTGTGTGTGGTCAAATCAGTGTGTATGTATATGGCGTTATTGCTGTTCGTGAGGGTGAGTTACGGGTGTTCAGAATTGTGGGTATTGCTGTTTGGTAGTGTATGTATATATGATGATTGCGTGTGCATATATGATAGTTGTGCTCGAATGTTGTGTTCGTGGGTATATGAATTGTGTGGGCTGTGTTTATTACCGCTTTCCCCTCCCATGTTTTAATTACCGATTGTGTGGGGTGTGAGTGAGGGGTTGAAGGTCGGGATGGATGCAGCTGCGTGTAATCATGTAGTTGGGTTGAGGTTATTTTGAGTGTTTTATGGAGAAATAAGGGAGTGTGTAGGAGGTGGGAGGTGTGGTGGCTGGAACGCCCAGATTTTCGGTGGCCGCCCCAAATTATCATTGCCGAAAAACAAGTTAACCGAGACGGTGGTCTGGATTATGAATCATTTTGACTTGAATTGGTATTGTTTGAGTATAATCTGTTGGATGAGTTCAGTTTCAAGAACTTTAAGTCATAGAAAGATTTTTTTTGCTGAGCTTTGGTTTTGGTTATTGCTAGTTACGTTTGAATTTTTGTCGTGTATAGTATGAGTCTGAGTTTTAATTTCTAATCGAGTATAGCATGTTGGATGTTTAGAATTTACTTAGTGAAATATTCAAATTTTGGATTTTTAAAATGCTTGTGTAGTTTGAATTGGGGAGAGTGTGGTTAATTTTAAATAAAAGTTTGGGGTTAGAATGTTATAGATGAATCTCATTGTTAAATTGTAAATTAACCAAATTGTTTAGCTTGATTTTGATTCGAGCTTGAGGATATATTCGAGGTATATTCGAATTATGAATCTAAGTTGCCATGTTTTTTTTACTGATCGTAAGTTGCTGATTGTTAGAAATATAATTTGCATAAGTTAGTAGGATAAGATGGTTTTTATGATTTTATTTAGACTTATTTGGTTCGAATTCGTTAATCATGTGAGGTTAAATGTGTTAGTAACCATTGTGTATGTTATATCGATTGTGGGTTGATTTCTTGAAATCTGAATAGTGGATTGTTAATTGTATATAAGTTAGAATTAAGATTGATTATTGGTTGATTGGGTCGGTTTTATTCCGACAGGTTAGGCTATATTATAAAGGAGGTGCTGTCCAAATTTCGTTAGGATTCTTTTCTAAGTTATATAGAAATTCGATAAGAATTAATTGTGACCAATGTGCGATATGTGTTATAAGGTATAAGTGTAAGTAGATGATACGTGTTAAGTGCTTATGTGATTTATATGGTTATACTGTACTACTTTGAGAATCTGATCAATATGTTCTATACGTGTTAAGTTGTAAATTATAATAGGGCATGATTGGGTAGAGTAGAGTTATACGATTAAGGTTATAAGAGTACTGAAGTAGTACTTTACCTTTATATAAGTACCAGTAAGAGGCCGGTTGAGAGCCAGTGCATATGTAAATTGGATCTAGAGGAAGAAGATAATTGTCGAAATTGGCGAGTGTGCTCGTGTAGAGACCGACAAGTGATAAAGGAAAGACGGATGTGTGATCGAAGAAAGGTCAATGTATGAGGAAGTAGAGACAGATAAGAAGTGATGAGAAGTTAAAGTATGGGAAATGGAAACCCTGTGTATTAAGGCAAGTGTTTTTCCCCACTTCTTGTTCAAGTGGAATTATTATTTAATTATGTTATTCTGATATCATCTCAATTTCTTGCCGATACCTGTTAAAGTCATTGTTTCTCTATTGTATCACCCTAAATTGTTGTGTCGACTTTGTTGACCCGTATAGTTATTGTTGTTTTTTCAGTTAAACTCTAAATCCTTATGTCAATCTCGTCGACAATTGTCCTATCGTATTTCTTCAATTATATTCCTTATTTCATTTCAAATAGCTTCCTTCTTTAATTAATACACAAAGGTCTATACTCAAAGTATTTTATACCTATTTAATTCTCTTTAATTAATATTCAAGCCTAAATACCTCAAATTATTTTACACATATTCTTTTCCTTTATTAATATTGTAATACTTGATATTTTAAAGGATTTCTCAATAATATACCATTTTATATGTCTTCAAAGGAATTTAAAAGATAATTTTTTTTATCAGAGGAAATTCAATATTTGAACATTCGACCCGACTCTTTAAGAAAAATCCCTAGAGATAAATTATGATTTTTCCTCAATAAATATTCTTCGAGAATGGTTTATTTCAAAATATTGTATAACTAATTATTCTGAAATTATTATCGTTATGAACTACCTTAAACTAATTCGAGGTTTATATTGTCGTTGAAGCATGTGTTGCTCAATGATGATTAAAGCCGAGAACTCAAATCATTATTGTCAGGCCAGTTTGGCAGCTAAAGCCTATCAGTGCTTAGCCGACGAGAGTGAGATTTTGGATAATTAAGAATTTCTTTAATATTTGTTTTTAGCTATTTAAATCTTTTATGTGGTTTCAAACTATATAATGAGACTCTACCATCTTGGTAATATTGGACAAAATAAATTTTAAAACCAAATGCGGTAACTCAAATCTTCCTATGAACTTCAGATTTCTTCATTCCTTGATTATTTTATAAATGGCTGTTCAATTTTGAGCATCTTATCAATTGCTTTATTCTTTAATTAATTATGTTCCCTTGTTGATATATGATTCTGTTATGTTGAACCATACCATGTTTAGTAAATCTTATTGCCTTGTTGTTTATAACTCTTTATATCAAATGCTTCTCGGACCCTTCATCTTTTATTTGCTGCTTATTAAAATGGAGTAATTATTTAAAGATGTTTTTAAATTTCCTTATATTGGGCTGATTTGTTATCAGTGAGTATAAAGGACTTAAAAAAATGAAATGTTTAAATTATTAATAAACAGTTATAAATTGGAAAACCGTAAGAGGCTAGGGTGGTCCTAGTCCAGCACTTTTATTTAGCGTAAGAGGCTAGGGTGGTCCTAGTCCAGCATTAAAGGCCAATGTGTTGCCTAATTGGGAACCCAATTTCAAAGGAAGGGAGACTTTACGTGGCTGATCACCCGTATTGTCCGTAATCAGGATAATAATACAAACAACTTAAATGTCTTAAAAAAGTTTTATGAAAAGTATGTTTGAATGATGAAATGGTTTTAAAGAAAAGAATGTTTTGATAAGATATATATGTTCAAGATAAATGCTCATTAGTTTCGAAATTGTGGATATCAAAGTTAGTCGTTTCCTATCTTGATTAAAATTTTGAAACTCAATAAAACAATGAGATTAAGGATGGATAGAAGTTTCCCAGTTATTCCCTTCGCGAGTAACATTGTACGTTGAAAGTGGAGTAAGAATAATTGGGGGATTTCTTAATATTCTTTTTCTCAAAGTTTTATCTGAGACATTGATTGTAACAGCCCGACTTTTCGGACTATCAACATTCGCTCGAATAACCATAACAAAATTTATATTCCGTAAACTCATAAAATGAAATCCCAAAATATCGTAAAAATATTCTAAAATCTGGAAATGATACTAAATGAAATAATCCAATGTAAAACCAAAATCCATAGAGACGCAACTCCTCAAATAAAATAGATAGAAACTAGAGCGGTTATTAAGTGACATAGTTCAACTCTAATCCAATCCCCAAGCAAGCTCATTCGCTAAGTACCTGAAAATTCACAAATAATGAGCTACACGGCCCAGCAAGAAAACTAATCGAACTAACCAGTGGATCAAGTAAGTTTCACAAAACTATTTTACAAAAATTCATAAATCAAAGTTCACAATTTCATAATTCGTAAATCCACGGTTTCAGAATCAAAAGTTCAAAAACGTATAATAAATTCCACAGTTCGCTAAGGTTACAAATACCTGGTGACACAGTATCATAGGTTCATAGGTGTCAATAATGCGCCCCTTACTAAGGTATCATAAAGTGTGCACTCCCGAAGGCATCATAAAAAGCATGCCTTAGTAAGGTATCATAGGCTAGTTCCGGAACTATACGCAATTACTAACGGGTTCATAAGTCATAACTAGCTGGGAATTCTTATATTTAAAAATCATACTCGATCCAAATTTTCGTAACAAAAATATTAAAAAAATATAAAACATTTAAAAACATTTCAAATATTAAAACATTTTAAAAATATACCGGAGAGCACGAAAAGTTAACTTACCTTGATAGCTATGATCACTCAATCAATCGGTACAGAATTAATCCTAAATAAATATTTTAGAAATAAGAATACAAGTACATTAGTCATTGGCTAGATTTGGAACATGTCAGTTAACAAAAGTTGTAGCAAAAACTGGAACATGGACATCGACATAATTTAACAGTTAAAATGCACACACCGGATGCACACAACAGTTCTAGTTCACATGAGATTGTTTACATCACAATTAACAATAATAGAAAATAAGCCAATTCGTACCACTTCTGCATGTTATTCGGTTTATTAATAAAATATACATTAAACCATGACAAGGCACTTACACTATATGTTTTATTCCCAGAAGAGTTGGTTGTAAAGGAAAAAAAAACGTGAATTAACAACTTATACTCCCAGGTCTTAACCACTAATTAATTACAAGCTAATAATCAAATCCCAAAACAAATTTTCACTAACTAAAATAACGTTAATAACATTAAATATGGTTAAAGCCCATGAGATGTCAAAGAAAACAATAATGTAAATACATGTACACATGTATATGACCTGCCACTAATCAAAATTCAAATCATCAAAATACACTTCCATCCTCTTTTATAGTTGAGCAACAAATACAATACTTATAACAATTAACAGGGTCAGACAACTAAATATTAAAATATCAAGTAAGAGCTATAATCAAGTCAGAACGGTCATAAAAAAAAAGTAAAGATCCACATAGATGTTAATCATATCAAATTTAAAATGATTAAAAAGCGTGGAAATCATTTACAAATAAAAGGATGAATCAATGTGCACGTACCTTAATTTGTTATTCTTTTGGTTTTGGCTTGTAGGTAGGGGTGTTCACGGATCGGGTTGGGCGGGTTGGAAGGATTTTATGACCCAACCCAATTTAATCGGTTTAGAAAATTTTCAACCCAACCCATAAAAATAGAATTTGTAAACCAACCCATTTAATGTATTTCGGTTTGGATCGGTTTGGATCGGATTGATCGGGTTAGTAAATATATAAATAATTTTTTTATCAAAAAAAATAAAACTGAAAATGAGAGTTCAAAACAAATCGGAAATAGTTCAACAAAATAGTACAATCATTCATGCAACACAAATAGTATAGGTCTTAAGTATCTGAAATTCTGAATTTTAACACATAAAAAGAAATTGATTAAATACTAGACATAGTCTTTAAATTTGAACTGAATCATAACATAGATGAATCAATCATACAAATTAGTGTATTTGTAATACGTGATACTTTGATAGGGTAAATTGAAATGGACCGGTCTCCGGAGTCAGACTATAGTGGACTACTGGACTGGACTAATACTAATACTAATGTCTAATGGGTTGGGCTTATATATTTTAATTATCTTATTTTTAATCGGATCGGGTTGGATTGGATCGGATTTTAAAAACCGAAACCCATATCCAACCCATTAAAATCGGGTTGACGTTTTTTCAATCCGAGTATATATCGGGTTGGAAAAAATTGGTTTGGATCGGTCGAAAAGTGCCCGGTTTGGATCGGATTGGTCGGGTTGGCCAAACCATGAACACCCCTACTTGTAGGTGTGCATTAAGTAGTGTATATATAGACATAAGTGTACTACTATATATCAATCACTTAACAAACAAATGAAAGCCAATCTTGTACATGTCATACTAATCTTTTATAACCGAATCTTATCTAAAATATTTTTATACGTTAAACCTTTTATATATAAATATATATATCAAAATATAATACCTATACAAAATCTTTAAATAATAAAATAAAATAACTGCTCTTTACTTAAACTTTAATAAAAATAATAATTAAAAAACGCCATATATTACATTGATGGTTTGTAGTAAATGAAAAAGTTTTACCTTATGATTTAAATTGAATTATCTCTTGAGACAGGGTATTCATTGATATTGTTCATCAATGAATTATTGAGATATTGTTGTTTCACTATATTATTAACTTGCTGAGCATTGTTGACTCACCCTTGCTTTATTTTCCCTAACCTTTCAGTTAGGATTAAGGGTGGACGTCTACATCTTACAAATCATATGAGAGCAATGAGGCAGCCTATACAGGATAGATCTCGAAGTCAGAGCGGGTAAGCACGGATTGGAACTAAGCTTTAGATTGGACGGTATATTGATTGTATTCAGGGTAGTGAAAGAAATTGTAATAATTTGTATAGTTTAGTTTCTTGTTTCATACCATAACCTGGAATCAATCCTCGGTGAGGAGTCGTTGGTGTATTAAGTTTTAATTGTATTTGTTAAATTGGAATTTGGTTGGGTTGAATACAGATGGATAGTCCGATTTACGAATACTTCATGTCGAAATTTTCTAAAATTCCCCTGTATCAAAGTTTATTTTATTATAAATAGTATATTTTCAGATTGTGAAGTCGGGGCGTTACAGGTTGGTATCAGAGCGACAGGTTATGGTCACTCAAACAAGTTAGGATGATTAGGTAACGTATTTATGTGGGGCGTTAGATAGGACGATTTAGGATAAGATTCGCATTAGGATATTAGGACGATTGTTGCGACGTTATTTGGTATTTCGACATATCGCGCGAGGAGAAATTCGATTCATCCGGAGACTCATTTTAGGACGAGGCCGATAATTCGAAACAGCATACGCTAAATGGACGATCGGAGCTATCAGCTTGGAAGAGGTTACGTGCAGACCTTCGTGTACCTCCTAGAGTTTCTTTTGCGACTTTAGTTACCCTGCGAGCGATATAGAAAGTGGGAAAGGATTATAATCAAGATGTGAATTGCGATTACTAGCGTGGGTTGGAGGAATGGCTTGGTTATTCATTTCTAGCCGTGGATTTCATTTAATTTACCGATTAAGGAGATTTAATCCTTCTTTCTGTTTCTTCTTATTTTTATAATACCCCATTACCTTTGATAATCAACTATATTTCAATTGATGACGAATTTTTCAGATTCATTTAAACATATTCCTATTTTTCATAGATACCTCTATTTTCCAAGGGATCACTTGATTCAACATGATGCATGTAAATTATTGAGATCCTTGAATTCTTTCTATTTCCCTCGAATATTTGTTATTCCTTATTCGACATCGTATATATATATATATAGACTTTTGCATTCTTTTTGTTTCTCTCTGAATACCTGACCTTATTTATTCTTACTGGGATGAACAACCCTATGTATATAGGGGATTCAGGGACATCTTATCTATGTGATAGAAGTCTGGTGGGATGCCACTAATTGTGTTTGTCATGAAAGTACAGAAGGCTGGCCCCCTTCTTGTGCTATGGCGGTTGACCTAAGTGACAAATGCAACCTGAAACTAGTTCAATGATCATATTGATCTCTCAGTTAAATTCTCTTATAAAATTCTTATCAAACAAAACTCTTCTTGTACTCATACATGTTAACGCCTATCTATTCTATTGATCCTTTTTTTTATAAACCCTTGTGATTTCTAAAAGTTATCAATGATTGTGGTGTAAGCTACATTTACGTCGAATGAAAATGTGGATGAGCAGGTTGAGAATTGAGGTTAAAGCAAGTATGGACAAGGAGAAGATAACAAGGACATGCATATGATTACTAAGTACGAGCTTTGCAATTGGAAGAACTGTACTTTTCAGGATATGAGGAAAGGATCGAAATGAATGCTGTGACGACGAAGCAGTAATAAATCAGGAAGGACCTAAGACGCTAACGGGGATCGAAAACCTTGAAGGACCTGCTAGGAATTATCGAAGGTTGTCAAAGATATTACCAAGATAGCTACAATAGTAGACAAGCCTACCAATCAGGAAACAAAGGGATAAAAGTGGACAAAGCTTTCAGGAGTCAAGGAAGAGATTGAAAACCGTCCCAGTGTTAGTGCAACCGGACGAACAAGGAAAGAATGAAAATATCCCGGGAATAGTTTGAATTGCTAATAAGATATATATGTTTTAGAGTAAATGGTGCCTCAGTAAAACAATGAGATTAAGGATAGATAGAAGTTTCCTAATTATTCCCTCCTCGAGTAACATTATACGTAGAAAGGGGAGTAAGAATGATTAGGGGATTTCTTGATTTTTTTTTCTCAGAGTTCTATCTGGGGCAATCTGAGTTATGAGTAGGAGCGTAGAAGTGGTATCAGTGGATATTTATTTTAAAGATTTAATTATTTAACTGTTACTGTGAACCAAGGCAGATTTCTTCGCTTATTTTATTGTTACAAGTCAAGGCAAGTTTTGTTTTAGTATTGTATAGGAATGAATTGTTATGGATTGGTTGGGGTAGTAATTGAGGTATTGTGTACAGGACATAGTCCATTATACGAATAGGTCATGTCCGATTTTCGGTAGAAAAGGACTGTCACGTACGAGTGATAAGTATTTGGAATTAACGAGACAAGTAAACCAAAGGTTTAAGTTTATGTTGGAATTTACGGGCTTACAGGACGAGCCTAGCGAGATATGAGTTGATATAAAGGAATTCTAGAATGAAAGAAATGACTTGGAAATTGAAAGAGAAATGTTTGACTATAACGTCATATGTTTTCTTACGGTCAATTCTGAGGACAGAATCCTATTAAGGGGGGAAGGATATAACGCCCTAGAAAATATCGTATTTGTTATTATTATTATTTAATTATTTAATGTCAAATGTGGATTATATGGTGTGAATTTTTTTAAGGTTAAATATATGTGACATCGTGTCTACATGTTTATATGGTGATTTATGTGTGTCGTGTAAGTCCGTGTATTTTTATTTGAATTTTTGTGATTAAAAAAAACCTATTTAAATTATGCATTATTGATCTTTGAAAATTTTATAAAATCATCAGAGTTATTAAAAAAATCACGAAATCTTTTGTGTTATTATCTTTATGATATTATTTAGTTTTTAAAATTATTGGGAGAATTATTTTGGGTGTTTCAGTATTTTAAAATGATTTTAAGAATTTTATTGCATTTAAAGGATCATGACTTGTAATATCCATATTTAATTCAATTTTGATCCTAAAAATATTTTAAAAATATGGGGAGATATCTAATTTCATTTTCTACATTTTAAAAATAATTTAGTGATTTTTCGTAAATACTACCCATTTCTGTTTTACAAAGCTGATTTTATTTAATTTTAAATCAGAAATTTTTTGCAAAGGTCAGAATTCTTTTCTTTCCTCTTTCTAAATCCCTAAATCGAATATTTCCTTCCCCAATTCATTTCTTGCAGCTGGGTTTTTAAGAATTCGCTAGAGCTCTCTCCATTTTTCTCCTTTCCTCCCGAAAACTCTCCAAATCTCTCCCTCTACCGAACCCATCTCTCCCCCGATTCTCTCCTATGTTATGTAAGCTCCGTTTTCTGGCGTTCTCAACAACTCTTGCTGTTAATTAAACACTCCTCTATCCATCCTTGCGACTGGCTCTTGCTGTGTAGCCGTGGGGGTCGAATTGTTTCTGTTATGGTGTGTGTTGCTTGTGTGTGTGTGGTCAAATCAGTGTGTACGTATATGGCGTTACTGCTGTTCGTGAGGGTGAGTTACGGGTGTTCAGAATTGTGGGTATTGCTGTTTGGTAGTGTATGTATATTTGATGATTGTGTGTGCGTATATGCTAGTTGTGCTCGAATGTTGTGTTCGTGGGTATATGAATTGTGTGGGCTGTGTTTATTACCGCTTTCCCCTTCCATGTTTTAATTACCGATTGTGTGGGGTGTGAGTGAGGGGTTGAAGGTCGGGATGGATGCAGCTGCGTGTAATCATGTAGTTGGGTTGAGGTTGTTTTGAGTGTTTTATGGAGAAATAAGGGAGTGTGTAGGAGGTGGGAGGTGTGGTGGCTGGAACGCCCAGATTTTCGGTGGCCGCCCCAAATTATCATTGCCGAAAAACAAGTTAACCGAGACGGTGGTCTGGATTATGAATCGTTTTGACTTGAATTGGTATTGTTTGAGTATAATCTGTTGGATGAGTTCAGTTTCAAGAACTTCAAGTCATAGAATGATTTTTTTTGTGCTGAGCTTTGGTTTTGGTTATTGCTGGTTACGTTTGAATTTTTGTCATGTATAGTATGAGTCTGAGTTTTAATTTCTAATCGAGTATAGCATGTTGGATGTTTAGAATTTACTTAGTGAAATATTCAAATTTTGGATTTTTGAAATGCTTGTGTAGTTTGAATTGGGGAGAGTGTGGTTAATTTGAAATAAAAGTTTGGGATTAGAATGTTATAGGTGAATCTCATTGTTAAATTGTAAATTAACCAAATTGTTTAGCTTGATTTTGATTCGAGCTTGAGGATATATTCGAGGTATATTCGAATTATGAATCTAAGTTGCCATGTTTTTTTTACTGATCGTAAGTTGCTGATTGTTAGAAATATAATTTGCATAAGTTAGTAGGATAAGATGGTTTTTATGATTTTATTTAGACTTATTTGGTTCGAATTCGTGAATCATGTGAGGTTAAATGTGTTAGTAACCATTGTGTATGTTATATCGATTGTGGGTTGATTTCTTGAAATCTGAATAGTGGATTGTTAATTGTATATAAGTTAGAATTAAGATTGATTATTGGTTGATTGGGTCGGTTTTATTCCGACAGGTTAGGCTATATTATAAAGGAGGTGCTGTCCAAATTTCGTTAGGATTCTTTTCTAAGTTATATAGAAATTCGATAAGAATTAATTGTGACCAATGTGCGATATGTGTTATAAGGTATAAGTGTAAGTAGATGATACGTGTTAAGTGCTTATGTGATTTATATGGTTATACTGTACTACTTTGAGAATCTGATCAATATGTGCTATACGTGTTATGTTGTAAATTATAATAGGGCATGATTGGGTAGAGTAGAGTTATACGATTAAGGTTATAAGAGTACTGAAGTAGTACTTTACCTTTATATAAGTACCAGTAAGAGGCCGGTTGAGAGCCAGTGCATGTGTAAATTGGATCTAGAGGAAGAAGATAATTGTCGAAATTGGCGATTGTGCTCGTGTAGAGACCGACAAGTGATAAAGGAAAGACGGATGTGTGATCGAAGAAAGGTCAATGTATGAGGAAGTAGAGACAGATAAGAAGTGATGAGAAGTTAAAGTATGGGAAATGGAAACCCTGTGTATTAAGGCAAGTGTTTTTCCCCACTTCTTGTTCAAGTGGAATTATTGTTTAATTATGTTATTCTGATATCATCTCAATTTCTTGCCGATACCTGTTAAAGTCATTATTTCTCTATTGTATCACCCTAAATTGTTGTGTCGACTTTGTTGACCGTTATAGTTATTGTTGTTTTTTCAGTTATACTCTAAATCCTTATGTCAATCTCGTCGACAATTGTCCTATCGTATTTCTTCAATTATATTCCTTATTTCATTTCAAATAGCTTCCTTCTTTAATTAAACACAAAGGTCTATACTCAAAGTATTTTATACCTATTTAATTCTCTTTAATTAATATTCAAGCCTAAATACCTCAAATTATTTTACACATATTCTTTTCCTTTATTAATATTGTAATACTTGATATTTTAAAGGATTTCTCAATAATATACCATTTTATATGTCTTCAAAGGAATTTAAAAGATAATTTTTTTTATCAGAGGAAATTCAATATTTGAACATTCGACCCGACTCTTTAAGAAAAATCCCTAGAGATAAATTATGATTTTTCCTCAATAAATATTCTTCGAGAACGGTTTATTTCAAAATATTGTATAACTAATTATTCTGAAATTATTATCGTTATGAACTACCTTAAACTAATTCGAGGTTTATATTGTCGTTGAATCATGTGTTGCTCAATGATGATTAAAGCCGAGAATGATTTGAGATCTTCTTATTATTCAACTCATTATTGTCAGGCCGGTTTGGCAGCTAAAGCCTATCAGTGCTTAGCCGACGAGAGTGAGATTTTGGATAATTAAGAATTTATTTAATATTTGTTTTTAGCTATTTAAATCTTTTATGTGGTTTCAAACTATATAATGAGATTCTACCATCTTGGTAATATTGGACAAAATAAATTTTAAAACCAAATGCGGTAACTCAAATCTTCCTATGAACTTCAGATTTCTTCATTCCTTGATTATTTTATAAATGGCTGTTCAATTTTGAGCATCTTATCAATTGCTTTATTTTTAATTAATTATGTTCCCTTGTTGATATATGATTCTGTTATGTTGAACCATACCATGTTTAGTAAATCTTATTGCCTTGTTGTTTATAACTCTTTATATCAAATGCTTCTCGGACCCTTCATCTTTTATTTGCTGCTTATTAAAATGGAGTAATTATTTAAAGATGTTTTTAAATTTCCTTATATTGGGCTGATTTGTTATCAGTGAGTATAAAGGACTTAAAAAAATGAAATGTTTAAATTATTAATAAACAGTTATAAATTGGAAAAGCGTAAGAGGCTAGGGTGGTCCTAGTCTAGCACTTTTATTTAGCGTAAGAGGCTAGGGTGGTCCTAGTCCAGCATTAAAGGCCAATGTGTTGCCTAATTGGGAACCCAATTTCAAAGGATGGGGGACTTTACGTGGCTGATCACCCGTATTGTCCGTAATCAGGATAATAATACAAACAACTTAAATGTCTTAAAAAGGTTTTATGAAAAGTATGTTTGAATGATGAAATGGTTTTAAAGAAAAGAATGTTTTGATAAGATATATATGTTCAAGATAAATGCTCATTAGTTTCGAAATTGTGGATATCAAAGTTAGTCGTTTCCTATCATGGTTAAAATTTGGAAACTCAATAAAACAATGAGATTAAGGATGGATAGAAGTTTCCCAGTTATTCCCTTCGCGAGTAACATTGTACGTTGAAAGTGGAGTAAGAATAATTAGGGGATTTCTTGATATTCTTTTTCTCAAAGTTTTATCTGAGACATTGATGATTTGTAGTAAATGGAAAAGTTTTACCTTATGATTTAAATTGAATTATCTCTTGAGACAGGGTATTCATTGATATTGTTCATCAATGAATTATTGAGATATTGTTGTTTCACTATATTATTAACTTGCTGAGCATTGTTGACTCACTCTTGCTTTATTTTCCCTAACCTTTCAGTTAGGATTAAGGGTGGACGTCTACATCTTACAAATCATATGAGAGCAATGAGGCAGCCTATACAGGATAGATCTCGAAGTCAGAGTGGGTAAGCACGAATTGGAACTAAGCTTTAGATTGGACGGTATTGATTGTATTCAGGGTAGTGAAAGAAATTGTAATAATTTGTATAGTTTAGTTTCTTGTTTCATACCATAACCTGGAATCGATCCTCAGTGAGGAGTCGTTGGTGTATTAAGTTTTAATTGTTTTTGTTAAATTGGAATTTGGTTGGGTTGAAATACAAGTGGATAGTCCGATTTACGAATATTTCTTGTCGAAATTTTCTAAAATTCCCCTGTATCAAAGTTTATTGTATTATAAATAGTATATTTTCAGATTGGGAAGTTGGGGCGTTACACACATCTTATAGACACATCAAATCCCAACAGGTGTGTCCGATGCCAGTAAACATGCCTCATAAGCATCCCAACAGATGCGTCTAATGTCAATGAACATGCCTCATAAGCAATAATACCAAAATCGTAATAAACTCGAACAAAGCGTGTACTCCGTACTCTCCCAACTTATTCGATATAATAGTAATTGATCAAGTAATCAATCCAATTATACTAAAATATTCAAGATTCCATCCCCAAAAACAAATCATAAACCCAAGCAAACTTGGTTGTGTGCTTTATATTTTAACAATTTTCTGTCCGTTTCTTCACAGTTAACTACAAAAAAAAGGCTTGAAACCATCTTAATCATAATAACGTAATTTATATTCCATTCGAGTTATAACTAAATGTATAACATATAAATAATAATTGTGGTACTTTCTGCTTTACTTTATTATCCACGTATATTGATTATTGAGATTCATTTAATTATCTTTTCGCCATTCTTTCATTTTTAATAATGCTATTAGAATTCAATATTCCAAATTCAAACTTCGATTTAAAAATGATGATCACAAATAGGTACTCCCTCTATTTAAAAGTAATTAACGACCTCGCTTTTGACATAAATTTCGAAGAATCTTGATCATATTTTTTGAAAAAAAAAATATTCTAATTATTTGATCAATATCTTAAAAGTGTGTGCTGAAAAATCAAATTGAGAGAACATTATCTATTAACTATTTATTACTAACACAATATGTCGGGGGAAAAAATTAATGCTGATAATCAGCGCCCACCAATTCAAATTTGAAGATGTAATGTAAAGTTGTGACCGTAGTTTTGAGAGCAAGTCAGCGAAGCGGATGAGATCAAATCAAAATTTCTACTTAAATTAATGAATGCCCTCTACTATCATCAATCAAATTAAATTGGACCGGTGAGATGCGGGAACTCATTCATACATTGCAATATATTACATACGGGATCCGGTCAAGAATAAACAATTTCTGCAACAAATTATATGCATAAATTTTCTGCGATACATGTACAGTAGAATTTTTGGTGTGATCAAAACAGGGAGACCAATCTTTCTACGTAACGTAAAAAAATTTCTACGCACAATTTATTGCAAACAAACGTTTGCTGTTGACCGTCAACCATTACATATATTGATAATATTGGTATTGATAATTACATAATGTTAAAAAAGTATTTTATATATTCTTAATTTCAATCACCAATCACAAGAATACATGTGAAATGTTCATCGGAAAAAACAAAATTAAACTTGATTCAAGAGTTTGATGGACTGACGATGTTTAATTAAGTAAAATTAATCAACACTTGTGGGTATATAAATTAGGGTTCTCACAATTCCACATCTTTTATACCCAAAATACAAAAATTGTATAAGAGCATCGGGAGAGACCCATTAGGTAAATTTTAAATTTAATTACCATAAATAAGAATTATAAAGAATGTGTAAAAAAATTTACACTCCAATGGGACAAAACTGTTATCTATAATTATAGATAATCTCTTGATGTTGGCTATATTTGTCGAACCTCTAGAGACCTGTAGTGAATTGCCACATCACTTATTTCTATATTAAAATTATATATTCCATTAATAACAACTTGAAATATTAATAACATACCATTTTTAAAATATAGCCAATCATTATAGCCAATACCCTCGGAACACAATATCTTACAGGTTCGACAAAATTTACATAATCAATATTTTATGTAATATAGCCAATCATTTTTACCTAACGTCATTGGAGATGCTCTAAATATTTAGTCTTTCGTATAAAAAACACATACGAATTATTAATGGATGCGTCTCGACTAATTGTGGAGGGAGTTAGCACAACAACCCATCATGATCCCACTTAAATTTGAGGATCATCCTCGAATCGAACCTGAAATCTTGGATAATAAGTCCGTATGATCCTGATCTAAACGGATTGAACTATCAAGAATGGGTATTTTTTAAATTTATTGATAAAATTTCAAAAAAAAATCACTCTTACACAAATCGCACAAGAATAAGAAATTGGTTAAGTTTCTAACTAATAGGTCTTAGATTTAAAAGAGTGAAATTTAAAGCATTATGACCCCCCAAATGGGTTGATTATAGCCTGCAAAATTTGTCTAGTTTAGAAATATTGTAATGCAGTGAGAGAGCAACAGCCGGAGTAAGAAGAAACAAATAATACTTATCGGCTGAAGTATATACTGTAGTATATCTTTCTCTATTTTTGTCGTCAATTAAATTATTAAGTGGCCCACATATATATGTTAAAACTTTACTTTACATTACATGTATCCCCCCTCTATCTCCCCCTGTCTATAAATATCGTCTGTGAATTGAACATGTACGTGATATATAACATAACTCAATACATGCAAGCTTACATGTGTCAAAGTGCATGGCTACACAACTGTCTCTCTAAACCTCAAATCCTTGGTATTTGAAAAGTACTTATCGAAGTCTATACATATCCTCAGCTCATTTAATTATAACCTCTTCTACCTTGCCCTATTCATTATAGTTTGAAGCTGCTCACCTGTTCCTTCACCTTGAACTAAGGTATGTTCATGTTCATTCTGCTTTAAACATATCATATAGGGGATAGAGTTTTAAGGAGTATCAATTACATTGGTGTTATTGTAGTTTCAGACATGTTCTGCTTGTGAAACAGTGCAAAATATATTATTCTGCAAAACATATCGTAGTTTCATGATACTCTACTTGAATATACATGTTACTTCATAGAGTTATTGCTATCGTGCAAGTATATAGTATAATTTCTATATTATCTCTTTCTCTAGCTCTACTTTTTCTTGTTAAGATTCGGAACCTAAAAATTTATGAATTCTAGTTTGCATGTTGACCTTACTGATGGCAAACTCAATGTTTTATAGCTATATATATATATGCTGTCATTTACCTAATTAGTACTTCAACTTGTTTTCATGTTCAAGTGATAGAATTTGTTATGATAACTCTCCATAACCACATGTCTCTGTTAAAATTCTTGTTTTGCAGAGTTGGTATTTGGGAATTAAAAATATGGATACGGAATTAAAGTAGTTCATGTGCAGTGTTGGATTTATACTTCAATATTTATTGGAAGTTGAACATTTAGTAGCAAGAATCAGTCAAGATATAAATTTCAATTATGTTTTTATTTAAATATATATTTAAGTTTTTATTATGTAAGGCTATATAAAGGACTTGATCCTTAGATAATAAGATGCATAAAACCTATATCAAACATTTAACAATATGTTACATTTTCATACTCAAGTCTTCTCCTACTATGCCTCTTCGTTTGCTTATCTATATAAACCTTAAAAACCCAACATGTGATTGTGATTAATTACAAAACTGTTGATTATATTGGGTTGCATTTTATTGTTGGGTATACTGATATATAAAGGAATATAAAAAAGTTTGTAATGTACTTCTAACATGAAGTTTAATTCTTCTACTTAACAGATAATACAAATAAAAAACAACAAAAGTACTGTAATAATGGGAAGGGAAATGTCCATAGAAGATGAGTTTTCGAAGCTGCATCCTTGCTTTGATCCCGTTCGTACTAGGATTGCGATTGTGGGAGCAGGTCCCAGTGGTTTATCTGCTGCCTATGCACTCTCTAAGCTTGGCTACACAGACATTACTGTACTCGAGAAACACCATTCTGTTGGGGGCATGTGTGAATCAGTTGATATCGAAGGTAATCTCTCTGGATGTAGTAACTACTAGCATGTGCCTGCAATGTGTGCACAGTGCACGTCGAAATGTTGAGTTTTAGTTTTATGTACATGAAATGTTGACGTAAGATTGAAACATATGTATATTTTGTTCTACTCAGGAAGAACCTTTGATTTGGGAGGTCAGGTTCTTGCTGAAAATAGTGCTCCAACTATATTTCACTTGGCAAAAGAAATTGGCGCTAAAACTGAACAACTTGATGGCCATAAGTTTGCAACTATTGATAGCTCTACTGGAAAATATGACGACTCAAAAGTTATAGATGATTATGTTTCAGTGATCTCCCTCACCCTAAAAATCCAGGTCAGTTTCGTTTTATGTGGCACAAACTTCAACTTTTCTAAATGCTCAATTACTTTTTACTACTTACAACTGGCTTGATCTCCACAGGATCAGGTTAAAGATTCAGATAAAATTGGGGTTCACGCTGTCAGTGAAGTTGCTTCAGATTTAGCTCCTCTTTTCTTAGAGAATCATGGGTTCAAATCGATCCCCAAGTCAGTGGCATATGGATATACTGCATCTGGTTATGGATATGTAAACGATATGCCGTATGCTTACATTCATGAATTCACAAGGACTTCCATGGCTGGAAAAATTCACAGATTTAAAGGAGGCTACACAAGTGTTTGGAGGAGATTAAGTGAATCTTTACCTATAAAAGTCCGATGTAATACTGAAGTATTAGCAGTCAAACGTAATTCAGGTAGCGTAACTATCAGTGTTAGGGATGATACAGAGGCAGAAGAAGTTATGGAATTTGATAAAATCATTATTTCTGGTAGCCTTCCGTTCAACAGTGGGAAAACTTACAGATCATCTTCACCAATCACTAAAGGTATGTAAAACTTTAAAACATATGTTTACTGTTCGAAACAAACCAAAGAAATAATAAGATAAAGAGAAAAGCTTTAGAGATTTAGGTGTCACACACACATGCAGTATCACTAACGCTAGGTACTTCTGCCTATAACAATCTATATGATTATTGATATATTTGTCAGGTTCGGGATGCCTATTTCAAACATTAGCCAGGAAACAGTTTTGAAACAGAAATCCGTATATGTAAAATTATAGTGATCTGACTACATTTTATCTGTGCAGAAAATAGAAAGGAGATTGTGGACATGAGTGAGCTTGAGAGGGAGTTGTTCGAAAAAGTATATATTATTGATTACTACACAACTGCCATGAAGATAAAGGGGTTTGAGCACATTCCAATGGGCTTTTATTACTTTGCGGAGTTCATGGATGATCCCGCAACAATTGGAAATCCTGTTGCAATGCAGAAATTCTATGCGGACACAGACATATTCTTGTTCTGGTCATATGGAAACTCAACACATATTAAAGGGGAAAAAATAATTGAGCTTGCAAGCAATGCTGTTAGAAGTATGGGAGGTGAAGTTGAAAAGACAATTTTGCAACGGCGGTTCAGATACTTTCCCCATATCAACTCTCAAGGTATGCTCAAATTCAATTCTGTTTTTACTTTTGAAGGATGATGGATGAATGAACATAATTATTTTGAACTGCAGATATGAAGAATGGCTTTTACGATAGAGTGGAATCTGAATTGCAAGGTCAGCTTAATACTTACTATGTGGGTGGACTGATGGCATTTGAGCTGACAGAGAGAAATTCGACTTATGCAATTGCTCTCGTCCGCAAGCACTTTGCAAATGATAAGCTGCAGCCAAATTTTCCGTATGTTAAGGTAGAACAACCATAGAAAGAGTATTTGCTTCTTTACATAGTTAATGTCTGTATATCTTAATCTCTGTAAATGAAGAAGCTGTACAACCTGTACTTTTATAATATAATTGTATAACACAAAACAAGGGTAGAAAATATATAGTACTTGTGAAGATGGCTTTTCACCTATGTTAACTGCAGTTGGAGCATCATATGAGTTGACAATTTAGTTGAGAAAAATTGCTAACGTAAGCTATATAATTTGCAGAGGCTATTCACGTTGCAATCATATAGAAATCCACACATCTCTAAGCAATCAGATGAATTCCCTGGTTTGGAATTTCCAGACCTTCTCTCCCTTGATGAATTTCTGCGTCATTGGGGAACTCACAGTGTCATGGGGAACAAGATCCTGTACAACTGGATCAATGAAAAGGGAGAAGTAACATATCAGAGGACTTACAGAGAACTTCATGAAAACGCTTATTGTATTGCTCATAAGCTCTTGACAAGCCATAAACCAGTCATCAAACCCGGAGACAGAGTTCTTTTAGTCTACATCCCGGGCCTGGAGTTCATTGATGCCTTCTTTGGTTGCCTGAGAGCTAGGGTAATACCTGTTCCAGCTATTCCTCCAGATCCGTCTCAGAAAGATGGACAAACTCTTCTCCATATTCAGAACATAGCAAAAAAATGCAACGCAGTGGCAATTCTATCAACCAAGCGCTACCATTTATCTGTTAGAGCATTTTCTGCAAAGAACATTATTTTTTTGGCAGGAAAAAGTAAATCCTCCCCTCATTGGCCTGACTTACCATGGTTGCATACTGACTCGTTCGTAAAAAAAATTAACGATGACACATACTTCCAAGCCATGGGTCCAGTATCCAAATCTCTGCCGGAGGATTTATGCTTTCTTCAGTTCACATCAGGCTCAACTGGGGACGCCAAAGGAGTTATGATTACACACGGGGGGCTCATCCATAATGTGAAATTAATGCGTAAAAAATACAAGAGCACATCAAAGACAGTACTAGTAAGCTGGTTGCCTCAGTACCATGATATGGGACTGATTGGAGGACTTTTCACTAGTCTGGTAAGTGGTGGATCTGCAATCTTATTTTCTCCAGTAACATTCATCAAAAATCCACTTTTGTGGCTACAAGCAATGAGCAAATATCAGGCCACACATAGTGCTGCCCCAAACTTTGCTTTTGAGCTTATCGTAAGAAGATTGGATCACAAAAATACGAAGGAACTGGATTTGGACCTCTCCACAATGGTGTTTTTAATGGTTGCTGCAGAACCTGTGAGACAGGGAACTCTAAAAAGATTTATTGAGTTAACTCAACCTTTTGGGTTCTCCCAAGAAGTAATTGCTCCTGGGTATGGACTTGCCGAGAATTGTGTGTATGTAAGTAGTGCTTTTGGAGAGGGAAATTCTGTTATTGTGGATTGGCAAGGAAGAGTTTGCTGTGGGTATGTTGACCCAGATGATCCTGATGTTGAATTAAGAATCGTTGATCCAGAGACGGGCAAGGAGCATGAAGAACCTGGAAAAGAAGGAGAGGTCTGGATTAGTAGTCCAAGTGCTGGAACTGGATATTGGGGAATGGAAGAGTTGAGTCAGAGAACATTCAGAAACAAGCTAAAAGGCCAGACAGGAAAAATATATACTCGAACTGGAGACTTGGGAAGGATTATTAGGGGGAAGTTGTTCATCACAGGGAGGATTAAAGATCTTATCATCGTTGCTGGAAGAAACATATATCCATCAGATGTTGAAAAAACAGTTGAGGCCTCATCTGAAGTTTTGCGCCCAGGCTGCTGTGCTGTGATTGGAGTTCCAGAGGAGATTTTGTTGTCAAAACAAATTCATGATCCTGAGATATCTGATCAAGTTGGACTGGTTGTAATTGCTGAGGTTCGAGAAGATAGACCTTTCTTCGAAAATGTTATCGAACATATTCAGAATCGCGTTGCAGAAGAACATGGCATCACTATTGCTACAGTTGTGTTGATAAAAGCAAGAAGTATTCCTAAGACAACATCAGGAAAAATCAAAAGATTCCAGTGTCTCAAACAGTTCACTGATGGCACCTTGAACGTCGTCCAACAGCCAAAGGTTGAGAGAAAAGTAACAAATGTTATGGTCACAAAAAATTCTCTTTCTGAAAACCAAGATATTCAAAAGAAAGACATTATTGATTTCTTACTGGGCCTGCTAGCAGAGCAGACGGGGATTCCTACAGCAAACATTTCCATCACAGAGAGCCTCATGTCCTATGGAGTAGATTCTATTGGTGTGGTTCGAGCAGCCCAGAAGCTCTCCACTTATCTTGGGCAACCAGTAGGGGCTATTGACATTTTTACAGCAACTTGCATTGAAGATTTGGCAGATTTTTCTGAAAGTCTTTTGAAGAAGTCTCAACCTCAGTCTACTGGTGATCTATCTCACATGCATCAAGTCAAAACTTTTTCTATCAAGCAAGACAAAGTCCCTTCATCTAATAAGTTGGCTATTTGGTTATACCAGCTTCTCGCTCTCATCTACATTTCCTTCATACTAATAATTCCTTCATATTTATCTGTTTCTGCCTTCACGACACTAGTCTCAAGAAGTTACGCACCGGGAGGGTCATCCTGGGTGGGTTACCTGGTCTCCTTAACCTGTGCACCTCTAGCTTGGTTACTTTGCATATTCTCCACATGTGTCAGTGTTTCATTTTTTGGGAATTCCTTTTTACAACCAAACTATGCACTGGTCCCTGAAATATCTATCTGGTCGGTCGATTTTATTAAATGGTGGGCACTGTACAAGGTCCAGCAAGCTTCATCGAATGTTTTTGCAGTACACCTTAGAGGAACAATCTTTGCTAAGTATTGGTTCCAGATGCTTGGAGCTAAAATTGGTTCATCTGTCTTGATTGATACTGTTGACATTACAGACCCTTATCTGGTTTCGATAGGAGATGAAGCTGTGATTGCAGAAGGAGCATTAATTCAGGGTCATGAAGTGAGAAATGGTATTTTAAGATTAAATCCAATCAGGATCGGTCATAAATCTTCTGTCGCTCCTTTTGCTGTAATTCAGAAAGGCAGCATTGTAGGTGATGGATGTAATGTAGCAGCTTTGCAGGCTTGTGAAGGAGGCAAGAGTATGTATGAAACTTTCATGGCTGACATGAGTGAAAAGGTTAGTAATATATTTCCCTGATTGTTGAAGTCATTTTCTTTAGCTATCCTAATTTTGAATCTTAGGAAAAGAATGTTATGGAACCAAATTTACGAAGAATAAACACCTTGA
This sequence comes from Saposhnikovia divaricata, assembly GCA_036435485.1. Lineage (NCBI taxonomy): Eukaryota > Viridiplantae > Streptophyta > Magnoliopsida > Apiales > Apiaceae > Saposhnikovia > Saposhnikovia divaricata. The sequence continues at coordinate 10,480,495 of JAZHRN010000154.1, read as the reverse complement.
TTTCCTCCCCAACTCTTACAAAGTTATTTAAAAGTGAAAAGAGAGAGTTTTACCGATGTTAAAATATGTTCACAGGGAAATGCAATACAGGTTATCACGAACTTCAAAGACAACTCTACTTCCCATTTTATGGGCATTTACATGGTGGGATTCCTCAGCAGTCTGTCAGCAGCTATTACTTACATAGTTTACATATGGCTATTCCATAAGATTCCATCACTGCAGCATTTTGGATTCTTATGCATGTGCGGCACCTTTCACTGGCTCCCTTTCACCATGATTGCATATGCTATTATGCTTGAGAATGTTCCTTCAAGTCCATTCAGCTTTGCACTTTTAGTCTCCATAGGTTACTTGGTTCATGGTGTTATCCTCTGCTTTCTCACTTCCATTTCTGTCCACTTTCTTTCAAGACTCAAGATAAAGAAGAACGTACATGTTGTAACTTGGCTTCAACATCGGATCACTGTTTCCTGCCATTTGAGATTTGCCAAGTTTCTCTCTGGAACAGAAGCTTTCTGCATGTATTTCCGTCTTATGGGCGCAAAAATTGGGGAACATTGTTCTATCAGATCCCTTAATCCCATCTCAGATCCAAAGTTAGTGTCAATTGGTGATGGTGTCCATTTAGGTGACTTTAGTCGAGTTGTCCCCGGATTTTATAATTCAACAGGATTTGTTCATGGAAAGGTAAAGGTACAAGAGAACTCAGTTGTCGGCAGCCAGGGTCTAATACTACCAGGTTCTAACCTTCAGAAGGATGTGTTTCTGGGTGCACTGTCAGTTGCTCCAGTGAATTCAGTTCTGCAACAGGGTGGTGTCTTTGTGGGTTCTCAAACTCCTGTGATGGTTAGGAACACAATGCACTTATTAGATGATCGAATCGAGGAAATGGATAGACAGTATAAGAAGGTACTTGGAAACCTTGCAGCAAATTTGGCTGCCACAACTCTTAAAGTTAATGCTAGATATTTCCATCGTATTGGTGCTGGCGGAAAGGGAACTTTAAGGCTCTATGCTGACATACCAGGATTCCCAACACATAAGCTATTCTATCCAGGAAAGAGTTACCAGATTACTCTCCGACATAGCAATTGCTTAAGTTCAGATGATGATGCCAGACTTGATCCGCGTGGCGCTGCAATCAGGATCTTTTCAGACGAGAGCGATACAACTACTCCTGTGCTTGATCTGACATTGAAGACAGGCAAGGCATTTCATGCACGTTCTATAGGAGACTTTGCAACATGGTTAGTTTGTGGAGCTGCAGCACGTGAAGAGCATGTAAAACATGTTCCACATATACGAGAAGCTATGTGGGACTCCCTCCGACAAGCTGACTCATATACTGAGCTGCATTACTATTCAAATATAACCAGGATTTTTAGATTTGAAGATGGACAGGAAATGTACGTGAAGTTCAAATTGAGGCCATTCGACAAGAAGTTCCAAGAGGATTCAGGAAAAGTAGAACCAAGAGGTTTACTTCCACCAGAAACAGGTGCAATTCCAAGGGATGAAAATGACAAACGGCCACTACTGTTCCTTGAGAAAGATTTTCAACGTCGTGTGAATTCACCTGACAAGGTTAGGTACATTCTTCAACTGCAAGTGCGGCCTGTTCCAGGAGATGAAAGCACACGTGAGACAGCACTTGACTGCACCAAGCCATGGGACAATCAAGAATTCCCTTATATAGACATTGGAGAGATAGTTATTGATCAAGTTCTGACAAAAGAAGAATCAGAAGCACTCGAATTTAATCCTTTCCTCAGATGTCATGAAGTAGATGTCATTCGGGCCAAGTCATGCTCCCAAAGTGCGTCAATGGATCATGGACGCTCAATTGTTTATTCCATTTGTCAGCATTTAAGAAATAAAAAACCGCTTCCTGAATCATGGAAAATTTTCCTGGATCAGTCGGATGTAAAGCTGGACCTTTCCGGGTGTCCTATGGCAGGAATACTGAAGGAAAATAATGTCAAAAAAGTAACTCTTGCAAGACCATGGTATCAAAATTTGTGGATGATGACTGGTCAACCAATCCTACAAATCGTTGTGCCTTACTTTCTTATGGGGTTGGTTATGTTTGAGCCCCTGAACGCAGTACTTGCTATAAAAGAAAGTATGAAGATCATCCCAGTGTACTGGTTGATATCGTCATTATGGATATCTACAGGCCTTCTTGCTGGATTAGTATGTGCAGTGGCCAAATGGTTTTTAGTTGGAAAGAAACGAGACAGTGAAATTGTGATGATATGGAGCGTAAGGGTCTTTATGGACACGACATGGCAGGCTATAAGAACACTGGTAGATGATTACTTTATGCAAATGGTAGGAGGTTCAGTTCTATACAACATCTGGATGGCACTTATGGGTTCAGAAATTGACTGGGAAGATGGGGTTTATGTAGACAGTTGCGGAGCTACATTGAATCCTGAAATGGTGAAGATTAAGAGGAATGGTTGTGTGGAGAGAGAAGCATTGTTGTTTGGACACATCTATGAAGGTGAACAAGGGAAAGTGAAGTACGGAAAGATTTGTGTTGAAGAAGGAGGTTTCATCGGGAGCAGAGCTGTTGCAATGCCAGGAGTGACTGTGGAGAATGAGGCTTCTCTTGCTGCTCTTTCACTTGCCATGAAAGGAGAGATTATCAGGTAAAACTCATGTAATATGTTTTAAAGTTTATCTCCATCACATAGCAATAAAGTTGCACAGTTTGAAATTTAAATGTACTACTTATCATCATGTTATGTTGGTTACTGTAAAGGGCCTTCTGCAATAACCAGAAACTGATATGACTCGAGTTCATTGTCTTCGTAAATCTTATGGGAAGCAGTTGATTGAAGATGAAGCTTCTATCTTCAAGTTCTATCCCGAAACCAGTGAAAATGTTGAGCAACAATCACACTAGTCAATTCTTTTTCCTGATTTTATCAATTTCCTAAACAAATCTATATTATGAATGAAGTCTACTTGAAAAATTTAACTAAACATATGAATGCTTTCGATGTCTAATATAAACACAAATATATGGTAGTATTATGGAAAGGCATAAAAATAAATGTAGTATGTTATGTACAAACATACGATTCACGACAAATACATGTAATGGAATTTTGCTTACAGTACACTTACGATTCCATAAATGTAAATCATTTTCTCGGGCAGCAGTTTCAGACATCTTTCAGGAAAAAATACATACATTATAAGCGTTTCATTATATTTTATTTTTAGGCAAAGTAACATTTTTAGAAAACATTCTTAAAGGAACGAGTGATGAACCACAAGGGTCAGTAACAGAATCATATGTGGAACTAATCTACTGGGAGAAGCATTGTCAAAATGGTCGAAAGAAACACAATCAAGATTAGGATCACTTTGAGAACTCTAAGGAGGATCCTGACTAAGAGAACAGGAAAAGAAGGAATAAAACTACTTGGTCCCTGTGGAAAAATCAGGTTGTAACATGACACATTTGCAGAATTATTTGACGAATGGAAATCCTGCATTAAAAGGAAATAAATGCTCTTTAAAAACACATCCCCACATAAGAAAACCTTATGATTATTACGATAATATAATTTGAAAGCCTTTTGAGCAAAAGGATAACCAAGAAAATAAGTTTAATAGCTCAATCAGACCAACTTGAAGACGAGTCATCAAACTTGAGCAGACTTGGAACTAAATTGATGCTTAAAATCAAGCTAGATGAAAAAACACTCGAGCTCAATAGACAAAACTCACTAAACAACTCTTCAACTCTAACAAGAGAATCACCTAACTTCATCATTTACACACATCAATTCAATTTCTGGACAGTTATCCTCTGCAATAGAACACAGAGAATACTCCAGCTTTTGATATGAGACTAGGATTGATTCCCTTTTTATTTTTCTTTTTTCACTAATGTTTCCTCCTTGAATCCTAATCCAGTGTTTTTTTTATATATAAAAAAAGGTAGATCATGTGTACTTTATTGGCATGCCCTAAACTCTTTTTTTTTCCTAGAAACTGATACATTTTTATTTCCATGGAAGTAGGACAAAAATTAGTATTATCAATGCCATGAAACAGCAACCTTATCCTTTAGTCCACAGAAACAAGTAAAAGCAGTGACAAATTCTGACCGACAACAGCTACAACATTAAAACAACATAATTTGAAGATTGTTAAAAGTTCACATTTATTTGTGCAATTCCCAAAATCAAACCCATCACGAGCCTGATAAATCCATGAATAACACAGTTCAGAAGTAGTTCGTCTTATAGAAATTCTTCAAGAAATCGGAGGAACCTTCATCCTTGGTGCCTGAATCCTGCGACAGGCCATGGTGACCTACCACATATTGACCAATGATGTGGTGCCGCTGCTTTGCATGCTCCACAACATCCCCCAATTCTTCCATACCCTTGAAAAGCAGCATGTCTATCACCTGTGAATTTAAACATTAATTTGCTAGGAACGTTAAATTCGTTAAATGATATAAGCATGCTTCAATTAAAGCAAAATAAGGTCCAGAAACATGGTAAATCTGTTAAAGTTGAGTCATCCAATTACCTATATATACCCATATGACCATATACATGTTATTCAATGCCTCATTTGAAAAAATATAGAGACCCTACCAATTCTATGTAGCTTAGTGTCTAAATGCGTATATTGCTACTATTAGGCATAATCTCTGGATTTGGTTCTACTAATACAACATTGAAGTAGCGACTTACATCCCATACAACACAATTCATAAAGGTGAACAGTAATTTAAGTTTTAACCAATACACTTGATCAACAGACAAACTTTGACTATAGATCTTGAAGTTAATTTCTTAGAAGGTTAACTTAAAAACAAATAAATTACTGAAGCTGCATAATAGAGTTGATTTATAATCTGACAGTTCAATAGTATCTGAGTACGACATCACTAAGCAGCAGCTGATTTGTGACATGTACTATTAATCGAACAAAATAAGAAGTTTGGATGATGAATAACACTGAATTACATATTCCACATTTTTTTCATACATCCTTCTAATAATTCAAAGTCTGTTCCAAATTTTGAAGGTTCGAATATCAGCTCTAATGTAAGTTCTAAATCTAATTTGAGTTCAAGACTTAGAAACAATTATAGGGCTCCAGTAAGATGCATGGCTGCTACAGTGCTACTGCCTCTGGTTGTGGAGTACTGTATCTTTAATTTACGATTCTCATCCTGTGTCTCTGCCGATTTATTCCTACCATATCTATCTTGCACACTTATAAATACTATAAATATACATTATATGTATTCTCTTTAACTATATTATATGCTAATAATAAATTTTATGTACATAATATAAAATGTTGTTATATTTATATATCTTGTATATATAGTCTAAAACACGGTACTGGACACAAAGAAACTCGTAAAGTTATTTAATTTAGAAAAAAGATAAAATGTAAAAATACTAAACAATGAATATAATATTAAGACTTAACCATAATGGTCTAATTTTCTCTGAGATGTTGATTTATTAACAACTACTAGACAAGGTTGAGATACAGTATATATTATATTTACTCTTTCTATTACACATTTGTTTTGTTAATACACTGGCATCTTGTTTATGGAAGAACTGACCTATTAACACTGGCATCTTTAAATGAAATGTTGAATGAGAAGCAGAAGCATTTAGACATCTAGGGAATATATGGCATAAGTTAAAAAAAAAAGATATTAAAAACCGGAAGAATTTGGAGATCCGGTCTACCTGAAACTACAATCCTTATAAGCAAGCGAAGTACATCAGGCTCTACCAGATGCAGGAAAAAAACTAATGCTTACATACTACATCTTCCTAGAAAATCTAGCGCATATCCTACATTTGTTTCATCTCAGTTGAAGATGTAAAAATCAAAACTCAGCTACTTGTATAATTGAGGAAAATTTTGAATAGGGTCCACTAAGGCTATTAAACAATGAAGGGGTGGAAAATCATTCATCAAGGTGTGGAAGTACCATAGTGCGAATGAGGTCACTTGGGGTGACGAAGATTTGCTAAACTTAGATTTCAATTTACTCCATGTTATGTTGTTTAGGGAGGGTAGAACAGGTACTATTATAACCAGTATTATTAAACAAGAGCACCCTGTTTCAAGGAAAATTATGCAGTCCAAAACAAACCAAAACCAAATTATTGTCTGCATCTCATCACTTAACCATACTATTAGTCTTTTGACCGCAATCAAATTTGTAATATTGTTAACTGTTTCGCCTAAAGTGAAATTTTCTTTAAAGAAACTTGTATTTTTGACATAAAGGAGCTCTTATGTTAGTGACATGACAAGGTAAATAACCAACTGCAGTTATATAAAATTTTAAAAACAAACGGTTATCATTTTCTTTCGAACTAGTCCATAGAGTAATACTCACAAAGTTTTGCACATGATGCGTATGTAGAATATAAGAACTTATGGATTATAATATGCCACTTGATACGAATTATGTTTAATATTAGATTTATATTGGGAGATGCAGAAGCAACACAAGGAAACAAAAGGCTACAGACATGAAAAGGCCAAAAGAATGAGATCACAATGAAAAACATTTTCACACAAAATTCATATATATATATATAGGGTCTTGTTCTAATAGAAACTAACTTAGAATAGAAACTAGAAACTAAACCTAAATTAAATATTTCAAGCTAATCTAATGACCAAATTAGGGGTACTCCAATACAAAAAAAGTTTAAAATTATTGTCTCTATTCAACAAAAATATAAAAAAAATTTAAAAAAATTTTAAAAAAAAGTTACTGTTCACGTGATGACGTGGCACGTGAACAGTAACTTTTTTTAAATTTTTTTTTATTTTTTTTTAAATTTTTGTTGAATAGAGCCAAGAATTTTAAACGTTTTTTGTGAAGTGCCCCTAGCGGGGCCATTAAAATAAATGAAATATAATTTATTTAGTGTAGGTTTCTAGTTTCTATTCTAAGGTTGGTTTCTATTTGAACGCTAGCCTATATATATATATATATATATATATATATATATATATATATATATATATATATATAGAGTTGCACTCCATAGCAAACACCTTATATAACAAACAATAAAGAACACCTCATATCTCATAGATCCATTGCCCTTGGCGGGGCCACCCAATACAAAAAGTTCTTATTTTTTTAGGCTCCATCCATCCAGCAAAAAAAATAAAAATTTTGAAAATTCACTGTTCATCGATGACGTCATCAGTGACGTCATCGATGAACAGTGAATTTTCAATTTTTTTTTTTTGCTGGATGGATGGAGCCTAAAAAAATAAGAACTTTTTGTATTGGGTGCCCCTGGCGGGGCCAATGGATCTATTGGAATAAATGATTTTATAGTGTTCTTTATTGTTTGTTATATAAGAGTGTCCTGTATGGAGCAAAGGCCTATATATATATATATATATATATATATATATATATATATATATATATATATATTATTTTTTTACCCTCTATCAAGTTTGCAAAAAAAAAATTAAAAATTACTGACGTCATCACGTGAACAGTAAATTTTCATTTTTTTTTTTTTTTGCTGGATGGATGGAGCCTAAAAAAATAAGAACTTTTTTTATTGGGTGGCCCCGCCAGGGGCAATGGATCTATGAGATATGAGGTGTTCTTTATTGTTTGTTATATAAGGTGTTTATATATATATATATATATATATATATCGTTAACTTCCTAACAACGAGAGAAAGCTAAACGATTATGGATAACCAAAAGTCACCTTAGCATATGGCTGTATTTTATAACAAAATTAGTCCAGAAATTTAATATTTTTACTACCAGACTGAATAACTAATATTATTAATTGGAACTTTTAACAGATTAAGAGTATACATAATAATACTACAAAACACTAATGCAATAACCTCAATTACAACCTAACATCAAATATTCATTAGTACTAGCTTATGCAATATAACCACTACTTCTCACAACCCAAGGCATCCAGTAGAGCTGAAAGAACTAAGGTTAAATTACAACCTAACAGAAAACGAAGAAGAAAGAAACAGAGTTAAATTTAAGGTTTTTTCAGAAGATGAAAATTTAATAAGATAAGATAATCTTCAACTGGAAATCACTTTTCTCCAGTCGAGCTGAAGAATCTTCATTATTCAGTCATCTTAGAGTAACTGACAAAGAACAATAGAAGACTAAAACTCCCAACTTTGTCTAGAGAGTAGATTCATAATCCAAAAGCTATAGAGGTAGAGATGCTGGTTGCAAACTAGGAAAGTACGAGTTCTTTTTTCTCTTAACCAAATTACACACCGGGTTCAATTAGAAACTTTCAACAACCAAGGGAAAAATCCAAACTCAGTCAAGGGCAAAATTAGACAATTTCATTCACTATACTCGATATAAACTCTAAATAAATATCAATTCCACAGACACAACCTCCAATTCGCACTTCCAACGACCTTGTATTAATATTAATAAAACACGAACCACAAATCGAGTCAACCGAGGGACAAATTAGCCTACACAAGTAAGTATATGGAAATACAATCGAGCAGCTATAGATCCAAACCGAAACCAATTGTCGATATCTAGAATACCGAAATCCATTTCTCAATTACAACGCAACCATATATCGAAATCAATTGAGTATAATAACAAACAAATAAATAAATAAATTTAGAATTGAGGGATAGTACCTTGGTGTTGGTAATGTGAGAGTTCTTACGAAATTGAGCGGCGATGTTTGAACGCAGCTGAGAAGGCGTAACGACGTCGTATAGATTGTAGATTTCCATAACAGTAGGAATAGATCTACAAGCTGCTTTGAAGAACTCGAAAGTACGAGTTCGAGCTTCTTCTAGACTCACTGAGTTTGGTGGCACCTTTACTGCTCTCATTGTAAACGCCATTTCTCTCCCTCTCCGGCCTCTCTTTCCCTCTCTCTCTCTCAATGGACTATCCAAGAGAAATTGTAGCTCGCAAATATTTTATTTTATTTATTTATTCGGAAAATGGATTTTTTGGTCACTTAATTATTGGGGCTTTTTAAAAATTGTCATTGAACAAAATTGTTTCTCATAATTAATCGTCAACTAATTATGTAATTAGAAGTTAATCATTCCGTTTAAAGTAATTAAGGACTGTTAACTATCTATCCCATTTGTCACTTTTTTTAACCGTGGCTAGTTACGTGGCTAATTATATTATTTACATATAAAAATAAAGAATAAAAAGAAAAAAGGGGATACATATGAGACCCGATCATACTAATCGACACAAACATACAAAAACATACAAAGAGATAAAGACATATCTTGGAGCTAGGATTTTTTAGGATTTTGAAATCAGGCGTATCGATACCATTTCAATCGTTGTAAGGTATATAAACTCTAATTTATGTTGTAACTATCTCTATTGAATATATTTCATGTTTTTACATGATATTCTTGGTTTTGTACCCCTTTATGTTTAAATATTTCAGGATCTCATGGAATCGATCAGATTGGAGATTCATCACGGGGTCAGTTCAAATCGAGAGAACGCATCTATTACTACATGAGAGGTACAAGCGAAAATGTTTACAATGTTGATATTAGATCACTATCTATAGAAACTTTACTTAAATTTCTGAATGAAGTTGGATAAGGTGATGGTCTAAAATTGTACTATAAGTCACCTAAGGTAATTGGCAAAGACGGGTACAAATTAATTTGGAACCTTGAATCAATTAAAGAGCTTCAAGAAATTGCTAAAACATGTGGTTTTGTTAATATATATATATATATATATATATGTTGATCACTGTGGTGAAGAGAAGAGAAAAAATGTTGTAGAGGAGGGAATGAACACTGCAGGTGAGAGTAATGATATTGAATTGGATGACCCTGATTATGAGGATAATAAATATAGTGATAGTGGAGAGGAGGATGAGTGGGAGTCTGATGATGATGTGCAATCAGATGTTGTTGATGAATTAGAAGCAATCAGAGAGAAGAAAAAGATGTTGAGGGAAGGAAAGATTGATCCTTTAAAGGAGGATAATCTCACTGAACTGCATATAGGAAATGACAGTCATAATATGCCAATAGAGGCTATGAATGATACTAGAGAGCAGCATGAGAGGCATGAGATGAGAAGTAAAAGAAAACATGATGGCCAGATGGGGGAAATACCAAAAAGAAAAGGAAGGATTGAAAATGTAAATTCATCTCAGAGCCACCAAGTATTGGTACACAGCAAGCAACACAACCAAAGAGAAGAGGACGGCCACCATAGGCAGCTCCTCAAGTCAAAAAGGTCAACAAACCATCTGGTGTTGGTGTGTATGTGGGAGATAATGGTAACACATACTTGTCATCATTAACATCCACAGTGAGAGTCACTAGTTCACAACCAAATTCTTCAAGTCATGGTGCAACGGCAAGTGCAACTAGGCCTACAAGTTATAGTCAACCTGTCAAATCAACATGTAGGTCACCACTGATGGAGAATGATAGAAATGTTGTGCCAAAGAGTGAGCTGAACAATAAATGAATGTTTGTCTTATGTTTTTGTTTCGGTTAGGCTATGAACCTTTCCTTATGAACCTTTGTATATGTTCATTTTTGTTAATTTGGACCTTTGTTGTTGGTGTATACTGAAAATATTTATTTGAAGTATATACATTTATCTCTAGCCGATTTAATTGAGAATCATTTAAATGTTTACATGTTGTCTAATATTATATATTGTGGATAATCTAGTATCAAATGGGATACAGAATATTAGATTATTAAATACAGTTTATATAATATAATAAGGTTCACAGCACAGGTGGTATTGGACAATCCACTGGTATGGCTGTAGTATTATTTAGATTAGTTTATATTGACTATTAAATAATACTAGTATACTTTGTGTATATTGAACAGGATCAAATTTAGAATTGTTCCCTTATACTGATTAAGAAGGTGAACTAAGATTCTATGTTATTATTAATGCTTAGGTTCTTAATCCGGATATAGTAATTGACACGTGTATATTATTTACATGCTTTGATTTATATATGAAATAATTCTTTCGAATTAAATCATTATATTTTGGGTGATGGAATAATATATATGGTGGATATTATTTATTGAAGGAATCCATGTCCTGATAATATTCGGGTTAATGATGTCCCCTTGAAAGCTCAAAAAGATTTAATTATTTGAAACCCTGCAGGTGGATTTATTCCGACATAATTAAATAAAGGTTGAGTGGATGATCAAGGATAAAAGATATTAATTAAATAAATTATCAGTAATTTATTTAATTAATGGACATGCGATATTTTAAACATGGGGAATTTAATAAGCAAATAATAAAGGAGCCGATTTAATTAATAAAATAAATTACCGGAATTGGGTGGGTGGTGCAATATTAATTATTTAGTGGAATTAATTAATATTAATGATAAAGGGCTTGGCCCAAGTTATCATTAGAAGGCCCGACCCAATTTACTCCTTGATCCCTATTGTAGCCTATAAATACTCATTATGTCTCCAAGAATATGGGTTCTGAATTCTGGTGCTTGGAGGCTAAACCATGGAGGATCGAAGGCCACACTTCGTTCAAGGGAGTAAGGGAATACAATAGAAGATCGTGGATTTGAATCGCTTGCGCCGTAGCGATTAAAGTAAATCTTCTAACCCCCTTTGTAATCATTAAACGGGTTAAACACAAATCACTATGATCCAAAGGGACCAACAACTGGCATCAAGAGCCTGAGGTTTAGTGGACTTGTGTTTGTGTTTGATGACGTCCATGTCGTAATTAAAATTGGTTGTGTATGTATAGTGGTATGCTTGTGTTATAATTTTTTGCAGGTTGTTATCCACTATTATGGCCATGTTTTTTTTTAATTATGTGTTTGGATCCCACGTGGTTTAATCGTGGTTATTTTGTTTGGTTTCCACGTGGTTTATCGTGGTTGTAAATCACGAGGGTTGATCGTGTTAGAATAGATTTACAAAATTAGTTTTGTATTAGAACTATTTCTTTTTGTAATTGTTTGTTGGATTTTATTAAGATCCGGGTATTTTGTAACAATTATGTGCGATCGAAAATCGAACGGAGACCAAAATTTGTTCCGCTGCGTAGCCTATTGTGGCTGCTATTGATTATTCTTGTTGCTGATTAAGAGTTCACGAGAAACAGAAAAACAGTGGCTGTTGGAGAATTAAGATCATGCAGAGCAAAGAAGAACGAGTGCACGCCTGGAAAATACTGGTAAGAAGCTGTAACGCAGGCCTGGCCTGCGTTACCAGTGAAAACTGGTATTGCGCATGGCTGGCCTACGCAACAGATTTCAGAAGGGTTGTGTAACGCATAAAGAGAATGCGTGATAGGTGGCAGCTGGGTTCTGTAACGCAGGAGCAGCCTGCGTGACACATTGGAAGGCAGATTTTTTTTCTTCCCAGCAGCTTCACTCTCGTGGTCAGCAACTTTTTCAACAAGGGCTGCAGCAAATTATTTTGGGGCTATAATAGTGGATTTAATTATTGTTTTAATTTTTAATTCTGCTATTTAATTTTTTTAATTACTGCTTTAAATAATTATTATGTGTGTTATTAATTATGTGTGTAATTTTTAATTGCATGTTTAACATAATTAGAACGACATGGACATAGATATTTTATTTATTACTTTAATTAAATGTTTTATGTTGTTAAATTATGGGTGTATTTCGAATGCATGCTAGACATAATTGTAACGACATATGTCCCATTTAATTTTTAAATTTCCTCAATTTTTTAATAAAAATACTAAGTGGGTGAGGGAATTAATTATGAATTAAATCCCACGGTCTCCATTATTGTTTGTATGTAAATTTAACACTAAGATGAATATAAATTATATATAGTCCACCCTAACGTGGCATATGATTTATGGTGTCAGGTAGTGTTATGGATATTACTAGGACAAACTTCTTAAATTAATTACGAATATTGAAAGGTATACATGCCACCCAACGTGGCGTAGCAAGTTTCATAGAATTCGAATAATTAAAAGGGTACCACTGATTGAATATAGATTTTTGATATTGAGAGAAAGGATGATTCTATCTAGAAAGGGGTCTTAAGTGACGCCTCTTGACAATGCTCCCCCGATCTCGGAATTATCCTATTATCGATTATTGATTTGAAATATTTAATGATGGCATCCGGTCTTATTGCTATTAATTTAAGATTTGATAATGGTATACATTTAGCTATGAAAGGTAATATATAGTCCACCCAAACGTGGCGTATTATTTAGTAATAGGACCGAAGTAATATTTAAACGAATTAAGTGGTATATATGTCACCCATCGTGGCGTACCAGATACTTATGGTGTTTAAATATTAGTGCATTAATTTTAATTAATTGTTAGAGGAAACCAATAGGTTTTAAGATTTATGCAACTCTCTGATTATGTGTTACATGTATGATTCTCAAGATTAGATCATTATGGGCTTTAATCCACTATTCACCATACTTAAGGATAACAAACTTACTGGACCAAACTATATTGAATGGAAACGTAATTTGGACATAGTGTTGACTGCTGAGGAGTACAAATTTTGTACTTATGAACCCAAGCCAGATCAGCCTGCTGAAGATGCTCCTGAAAGTGAGAAGGAGTATTATAAGCGGTGGGTTAAGGCTGATGAGATGTCGCGATGTTACATTTTGGCAGCAATGTCGGGTGTTTTGCAGCATCAGCATTAGGCTATGGCCACTGCTTCAGATATGCTCTTTAATCTCAAGGAACTTTTTGGGGAACAGAATAGGGCTGCTAGGCAAGTAGCAATGAAGGCTTTAATGAACACTCAGATGGTTGAAGGAACACCTGTAAGGGATCATGTTCTCAGAATGATGTCTCATATGAATGAGATGGAGATCCTTGGTGTTGATATTGATGGGGAAACCCAGATCGATATCATCCTTATGAGCTTGCCCAAAAGTTTTGAGCAGTTCCGCTTGAATTACACCATGAACAAAAGGATGTATAGTCTCACGGAACTTCTGACAGAACTTCAGGCAGCTGAAGGACTCTTTAAACAGAATGTTCAAGTGAATGTGGCTGAGAAAGCTTCTTCATCTAAGCCGAAAGGTAAGAAGAAGAAAAAGACTCAGACACAAAAAGCTGGAAAGGTTGCTAATGCAGTGGGAGTTCAAGGTGGTGTGAAAAAGCCTAAGGGCAAGTGCTTCAAGTGCAAGCAGTCAGGTCACTGGAAACAGGATTGTCCTCATCCTAAGAAGACAAACAATAATGGTATGTCTCTTTCTCTAGTTACGGAAACATACATAGCGGCTATATCTACGAGCACTTGGTGTGTAGATATAGGAGCCACTGACCATGTTTGTAACTCATTGCAGGGGTTCCAGCAATTCAGAATGCTTAGAGATGGCGAGATATATGTGTTCATGGGAGATGCTACGAAAGTAGCAGTAGTTGCAGTTGAAATAATTACTTTATCTGTTGGAGATGATAGGATTTTGGTTTTGAACAGTTGTCTTTATGTACCTTTGTTTAGAAGGAATTTGATTTCGGTTTCTAAACTTGCTATGGATGGTTATAATGTTTGTTTGGATCGTAATGTTTCTATTATGATGAATAAACGAGTTATATGTTCTGGTACACTGCAAGACAATTTATATATAAATAATCCTAGTCAACCAACATTGCAACATAAGGAAACTAATAACGTTCTTTCTAGCTCAAATAAAAGAAAGAAACCTTCTGAATTGAACCAAACATATCTTTGGCACTTAAGATTAGGTCATATTAACTTGAGGAGGATTCAAAGACTGGTAGTAGATGGGCCATTAGGCTCGTTGGCAGTGGAGCCATTTCCAGTTTGTGAATCCTGCTTGGAAGGTAAGATGACTAATAGGCCTTTTAAAGCAAAGGGGAATAGAGCCAAAGAAGTGTTAGAATTGGTTCATACTGATTTATATGGACCTATGAGTATCCAAGCAAGAGGAGGTTATGAGTATTTTGTCACTTTCATTGATGATTATTCTAGATATGGGTACATTTATTTGTTGCGCCGTGAGTCTAATTGCTTTGAAAAATTCAAAGAGTACAAAGCAAGTGCGGAGAGGCGACATCTTGGAAAATGTATCAAGTCACTACGACCAGATCGTGGTGGCGAATACTTCCTTGGAGAATTTAGGGAATATTTATCAGAAAATGGGATCACATCCTAGTTGTCTGCACCTGGCACACCTCAGCAGAATGGTGTAGCAGAGAGAAGGAATCGGACTCTTTTAGAGAGTGTTAGATCTATGATGAGTTATTCAGATTTACCTAAGTCGTTCTGGGGAAATGCTATAGAAACAACGGCTTACCTTCTAAACTTGGTACCATCTAAGTCGGTTCCCAAGACTCCAATAGAATTGTGGACTGGTAGCAAACCAAGTCTAAGACATATTCGGATTTGGGGTTGTCCAGCACATGTGCTGAACAAGAACGTGACCAAGTTAGAATCTCGTACAGAAGTAAGGCTGTTTGTAGGCTATCCCATGGGAACGAAAGGTTATTCATTTTATAGTCCTAGGGATCGAGATGTCATTGTTAGCACCAATGCTAGATTCTTAGAGGAAGACTATATTATGAATCATAAACCCATGAGTAGTATCGTTTTAGAAGAACTAGTGGGAGGGACAGATAATCCCCAAGTGCCAATAGTACAAGTAGAACAGCCACAATAAAATGCAGAACTTAACACTAATACTGCACCAGTGCCTCGTCGTAGTGGGAGGGTTGTTCAACAACCAGATAGATTCATGTTTTTGGGAGAGTCCTCGGACTTGGTCTCTGGTGAACATGATGAGGATCCCAGGACATACGAAGAGGCAATTCTAGATAAAGATACAGATCTATGGCAAAAGGCAATGGAATCTGAGATGGAATCTATGTATTCCAATCAAGTTTTGGAGTTCGTGGAACCACCCAAAGGTGTAAAACCCATTGGATGTATGTGGATCTACAAGAGGAAAAGAGGATCTGACAAAAGGTGAAATCCTGGAAAACACGACTTGTTGCGAAAGGGAATACTCAAAAAGAAGGGATCGATTATGAGGAAACCTTTTCGACGGTTGTTATGCTTAAGTCGATCCGGATTCTTATATCTATAGCAGCTCATCTCGATTACGAGATTTGGCAAATGGATGTCAAGACAGCTTTCCTTAATGGAAGTCTTGAGGAAACCATCTATATGCAACAACTAAAACGATTCATTAAGGAAGGGCCAAGAGCATCTTGTTTGTAAGCTTAAGAGGTCTATTTATGGACTAAAACAAGCTTCTAGGGACTGGAATATTCGTTTTGGTCAGGCAGTCCAGTCATATGGATTTGATCAAAGTCCAAGCGAATCATGCGTTTATAAGAGGAGTGAGGGTAATGCAGTGGTTTTTCTAGTGCTATATGTAGATGACATTTTACTCATTGGGAACAATGTTAAGATGTTGTCATCAGTAAGGGCATGATTGTTTAAACAATTTGACATGAAGGACTTAGGTGAAGCGGCATACATCCTTGGGATCAAAGTAATAAGGAATCACAAGAAAAGGATGTTGGCTTTATCTCAAGAGCCCTACATTGATGAAGTATTAGCTCGTTTTAACTTGCAGAACTCCAAGAAAGGTTTTCTACCTTTTAAGCATGGAGTTGCTCTATTAAAGGAGCAGTGTCCATCGACACCTAAGGAGATAGAGAGTATGAAAACAATTCCCTGTGCTTCGGCATATAGAAGCTTGATGTATGCAATTTTATGTACGAGGCCTGATATCTGTTTTGTCGTGAGCATAGTTAGTAGATATTAGTCGAACCTAGGTCAGGAACATTGAAGTGCAGTAAAAACAAAACTCAAGTACCTGAGAAGGACTGAGGAGTATATGTTAATTTACAAGGACTCGGATTTGTTTCTTGTGGGGTATACCGATTCAGATTTCCAGACAGATAGGAATCAGATGTTTGGTTATATAGTACTTTTCTGTGTAATAGTGGATTAAATGAACACTGATGTACTCATAGAATATTTTGAGTATAAGTGGGAGATTGTTGGTGTATGCTGAAAATATTTATTTGAAGTATATACATTTATTTCTAGCCGGTTTAATTGAGAATCATTTAAATGTTTACATATTGTCTAATATTATATATTGTGGATAATCTAGTATCAAATGGGATACAGAATATTAGATTATTAAATACGATTTATATAATATAATAAGGTTCACAGCACAGGTGGTATTGGACAATCCACTGGTATGGTTGTAGTATTATTTAGATTAGTTTATATTGACTATTAAATAATACTAGTATACTTTATGTATATTGAACAGGATCAAATTTAGAATTGTTCCCTTATATTGATTAAGAAGGTGAACTAAGATTCTATGTTATTATTAATGCTTAGGTTCTTAATCCGGATATAGTAATTGACACGTGTATATTATTTACATGCTTTGATTTATTTATGAAATAATTCTTGCGAATTAAATCATTATATTTTGGGTGATGGAATAATATATATGGTGGATATTATTTATTGAAGGAATCCATGTCCTGATAATATTCGGGTTAATGATGTCCCCTTGACAGCTCAAAAAGATTTAATTATGTGAAATCCTGCAGGTGGATTTATTCCGACATAATTAAATAAAGGTTGAGTGGATGATCAAGGATAAAAGATATTAATTAAATAAATTATCAGTAATTTATTTAATTAATGGACATGCGATATTTTAAACATGGGGAATTTAATAAGCAAATAATAAAAGAGCCAATTTAATTAATTAAATAAATTACCGAAATTGGGTGGGTGGTGCAATATTAATTATTTAATGGAATTAATTAATATTAATGATAAAGGGCTTGGCCCAAGTTATCATTAGAAGGCCCGACCCAATTTACTCCTTGATCCCTATTGTAGACTATAAATACTCATTATGTCTCCAAGAATATGGGTTCTGAATTCTGGTGCTTGGAGGCTAAACCTTGGAGGATCGAAGGCCAAACTTCGTTCAAGGGAGTAAGGGAATACAATAGAAGATCATGGATTTGAATCGTTTGCGCCGTAGCGATTAATGTAAATCTTCTAACCCCCTTTGTAATCATTAAACGGGTTAAACACAAATCACTATGATCCAAAGGGACCAACACTTTGTATCAGATGGTTATGAATTCCAGATGCTTATTTATCAGTTTGAAATATGATAGTTTGCTTTATTTATCTACAATTCCTTAACACAAACCATGACATTATTCAACAAACAATAACATTATCCAACAAGTAACAACAATATGGATGCATTCGAATTCAAACAAAGAGTTACATAGTAGATAATCACATTACATTGACATTTTATAACCTACACAAACCATACTAATACACAATACAATGATGGTAACTTTGTTCCAAATTGCAGCTTCAGTCCTGCACTTCAACATTGATTTTAAGCAAGCATTTTCTGTAATTGAACAACTTAATTTTTCCTCAAGCATTTGTATTTTGGCCTCCAATACAGCTTTATCAATCTGCAACTCTTCTATCATCTTTGTCATTCTATCTAAATACATCGAATGACACTATAAAAAGAAGCTACAATATGTCTCCCTATTTTTGTAGAATGGGCATCCATAAAATTATAAACCCCTTGTTTGAGGTTTGTTTGATGTCCAAATCGGTGCTTAAGCTCCACGGTTGCAAAGAATGACTTCATTGATCTGCTTGGCTTGAGAATCGATTGAAGAAGAAGACACATTGGAAGCCATTTATTGAACCCTAATTGTATCCCTTCCCCAAATAACAATTCCCGTTACTCACGATTTTTTAGTCGGGTTATATATACATATATAGACCATGTCACCAGTCCACATCAACAGAGTAGTCCACGCTGGAGTCTTTTTTCATGGTCCGCTTACATAATTTAACAGAATGACTGAAATCATAAACGTTCATAACGTTAATGACAATGTTTAAATAAAATTTTGTTCAGTGACAAAAGTGACAAAAAAATTCATTTTCCCTTTTTTTATTATTTTATTAAAATATTAAGTATATTTGTTAGCTACGTATCTACTCTTAACGTCCGGCTTTATTTAAATATTACATTATTAAAATAATAAATAGAAGTAAGTTTTAAGAAATATCTATATTTTTTTATAAAATCAGATATAAATTTTACCTTTACAAATTTTAATTATGTAAGTTAAATTAAATATTTTTGATCGATAAAACCATTTCACTTTTCACCGATTTAAATATATAGTTGATTTACGAAAGATAAATATTTTAAAAATATATAAAAAATAATAGAGCTTATTAAAATAACAAAAATATATAAAAGAAACTCGTGTACTCATTTAAATCTTTTACTATTCTAGATTAATAGTTTGCCCTGATATCACTTGTTAGATGTAAATGCTTAATAGTAGAATATACAAAAGGGATGAATGTATTATTTCTTTTTCTTTGATTTCTCTTGCTAAGTGTTTGTGCTTGAAAAAACTTGACAATTAAATAAAATTTTGCACTTATATAAACTTTGCACATCTCACTTTTACAAGATTGGATAAATTTTGTAAGAGAAAATTAGATAACTATCTGGGTCTATACTAAAACGGTGTAGGATGACAACGTTTGAACTTCGTTTTGTCTTGTACATTAATCAGATCCAAGTCTTTAGTCATTTTTTTCTTGAATTTCTCCCCAAATTTTTTTGTAGATTTTCCATGTGCACAATGCAATATTTGTACCACTGCAGATGCACAGGTTTTGTTGATTCATTGTCTTTGAAAATCTTTTTAAAGTTTGTTTGTTGTTGTTGTTTCAAAATATAGCTAAGTCCCTAATTCGAGAACCTGAGTTCTCAAATTAGTACAAGTGACTTTTCGAATTGAACTGCTCTAATAATTCATTTTGACAACTCGAATTAGTTCAAATGACTTCTCTAACTGACTTCTCTAATTTATATTCCTTGACATATTGTTAGTCACAGAGGCATGCCTGAATACATCTAATAACAAGACTAAGTATGTGTAATGCTATGCATTACCTACATGACCTCTTAACTGAGGGAACCTCTAGTTGTAGAGTTTCTATTTGTTCTGTACTTGTAATAGGCATCAAATCCTAGTTGTGTAACTGTACTTATAAAGTCAAGAATAATGCTTGAAAGAAGTTCCAAGGTTCATGCCTCAAGCAAGGAGATAAAGACTGCCAAATAATCACAGTTGGGATTTGAAGAAATGAAGAATTTGCCTAAGTACCAATTCGAGAAGTACATTTGTCTATTCGAGAAGTCTAGCATTCGAGAAGTCAGGGGTTCGATATCTCAGAAGACACTATTCGATATCTCTAAATACACTGTTCGATATCTCAGAGATTCGATATGTCTATTACTCTGTTCGAGAACTCATGGAGTCAACAAGTCAAAGCATCATTCGAGTTCTCTAAGAGTCAACAAGTCAATGCTCTATTCGATATCTCAAAGACTAAAGAAGCTATTCGACATCTCAGGGATTCGATATGTCAAAATGCTCTATTCGATATCTCAAGGAGTCCCAGAGAAAAGAGCTATTCGAGAAGTGATTCGATATGTCAATATAACACTATTCGAGAACTCAGAGTTATCGATTAAGTCAATTCGAGTTCTCGAATCAATCACTTAGCCACTTCTCGAATACATTCTTGGAGACAAAATACTGAAGAATTGTACAAGTCAGAAACCTGCAACAAGCCAAGACGCTTTATTTGACTATGTACTATAAAGCACGTTGGAAAGCCTACAAAGAAGCTTGGAGAGATAAGACAAGGGACAAGGAGCTAAAGAAGTGGATCTGAACAGGCTTTGCAAAGTCAAATCTGTAGCCGTTTGGACTCTTACTCAAATAAGAGAGACAGACTGGAAAGTATTTTGTTTACCTACCTTATTTTGTAGTAAGTAGGTGTATCCATGTCTATAAGGATACAGCCTCACTTCCTTAGCAGAGAAGTTTTAAGTTTTTCAAGATACATCACAAGAAATATCTCTCTGAGAAACACGAAGCTGAGAATACTATCATTTGTATTCACAGATTGTAACAAAATCTTTATCTAATAAAATATTAGATTAAAGTAATATTGTGTTGTGTTTGTCTTTGTTATCCGCACTTACATATCTCACACACTCAACACATATCTTGCTGCAAAGATTCAAGAACGAAGAAAAGTTCAAGAATCCATTCACCCCCCCTCTGTATTCTTTTACTGTATTCAATACTCAACAAGTGGTATCAGAGCAGGCTGTTTAATCTAAATAGAAAATGATCATGAGTTCGAATACACCAAAGACTACAGGTACGGTGAAGGTCCCTAAGTTCGACAAAGAGAATTACAACCTCTGGAAAATAAAAATGCTGTTGTTCATCAAAGCTGCCAATCCACTCTACCCTGACATCCTCAAGAATGGTCCATTTGTACCACAACAAGAAATTGCTGAATCTACAGTGGGCACAATAGTCATTCCTAGATCATATGTTGCAAAAGAGCCATCCAAATGGACGGATTCAGAGAAGGAAAAGGTTGCCCTAGATAGTCATCTCATGTTGCTGATCATAGACTCCATGGATATGTCGATGTTTGCCAACATAGCATCATGCACATCAGCCAAGGACATGTGGAACCACATCGAGGTGTTATGTGAAGGGACAGAGGAGGTAAGAGAGAATAGGAAACAGATACTGGTCACACAGTATGAGGCTTTCATGGCACAGTCCAAAGAAAGTATTACTGATATGTTTAAGAGATTTCACAAGTTGGTGACTGAGCTTCAAATGAATGGGAAGGTTTACAGTACTAAGGAGTTAAACATGAAGTTTCTACTATCTGCACCAAACCATTTAGAGCAAAGGGTCATATCTCCAAGAGAAAGAGATTTGAACAAAGTCACATATGATGTGCTCTATAGGGTTTTAAAGACTCATGAGCTTGAGTTGCTTCAGAAGAGGGCTATCCAAGCCAACCAAGGCAGAATGATAAACACATCCTGTGCCTTGATTATCAACAAATCTGTTCAAGACCTGGAAGCATCTACAAGTCAGTTGAGAATAGAAGAGATAGTAGATGATGAAGAAACTGAAGAAGAAGTGACTGAACCTGTTGATGAAAAGGAAGAAGATGAGTTCTACACTCTTGAAGAGTTGGATGCCATGGAAAACACTTCATATGCTTTTATGGCTAGAAAATTCCCAAACATCAGATTTAAGAGGAATCAGCCCTTCAAGTCTAGATCTCAAAATCATTCATTCAACAAGAGTAAGGCACCTGTGAAAGAAAACAAAAACAAATTCAAAACCAGCTATGTGGATAGGTCATCTGTGATATGTTATAGATGCAATGACCTAGGGCATTTTGCCAGTGAATTCAAGAAGCCTAAAAAGAAGGATAAGGAGTTTCTTGAGCTTGAAGCTAAGTATGAGGCTCTGCTAAAGAAGCATACACCAGGTAAGGCCTACATAGCTGAAGGGAAGTGTTGGGATGATTCTGATAGTGATGGAGAAGAACAAGAATTCTGCAACTATGCCTTGATGGCCAACTCCAAGGAAGAACCATCTGAATCAGACTCTCAGGTACCATCCCTCACTACTATAGACATGTCTGTTTCTGAATACAAATCTATGGTTGAACAACTATCTGTTGAGATGTTTAATATTCATACTAGTATGACTGCTGCTAATGAAGAAATTGCTAAACTGTCTACTAAGAATGAACTGTTGAACAAAAGAAATGAGGAACTAGAACTAACTGCTATGCAAGTAGAAAACCTTAAACAAGAAATCGAATATCTAAAGAATAAGGTTCTATGTGCTAGTCAAGTTGAGAAAGCTCTTAGGGATGAACTAGCTGAAAATGAATTTAAATTGAAAACATTTAAGAATTCCTCTAGTCTATTGCAGTCCTACCATGAGAAAAATCTAGCTAGACCTAAGGCTGCCATTGGACTTGATTATGACACTCTTAAACAGAGGAAGGGCTATGCAGTCGTTGAAGATGACATTGTTGTTCAAGAGGAAGTGCCTCATGTTTTGAAAAAGACTGAGACCCCAATATTTAAAACACCAACACTTGAGATTGATGAGGATGCCTTACTCATTAAGCAAATGTTGGATGATGAAGATAAGGCACAATCAAATGAACAACAAGCATCCTCTAAGAGTGAGAATGTCAAAACCAAAGCCAAGGAGCCAGTAGGAGGTAGACCTAGACCTGAGAAATTTGTGAAGTTTGTTTCAGCTGGGAATAATGAGTTTGAGAAGAAAGTGGCTAAAAAGAAACAGAACAGGAATGGCAAATTAGGGATTAACAAGGACAACAATTATGCTTATGTGCCAAATGCCCCTAGGAAAGTTTGTCAAAACTGTTTTAGCACTAATCATTTAACTCATGCATGCAAGAAACCATCTGGTAGTGTTGCTAAACCATTCTATAATTGCTCTGTGCCTTTAAGACATAGAGACTCTCCTTTCTGTGATAAATTTGATTGTATGCCATGTAACATGAATGTAATGACTAGTTGTTTTAATTTGAGAAGACAATTCATGGAAGGTTGCATCAGTCACAATGTTCACACACACTACACAAGAACAAAGTCTTCAAGTCCTCCTAAAGTTAGGAAGGTACCTCTGTCATCTAAGTCTAAGAACCCTGATTCTAAGACTTCTAACAGTGACAAGAAGACTAACATCAAGAAAATTGATAAGCATGTTGTTTATGATAAAACTGTTGTTAAGCATGGACCCAAACTTGTTTGGGTACCAAAGAAGAAGTAATACCTTTGTGTTTGCAGGGCAAAGAAAGTTAAAAGAAGGTCATGAGGATTTTGGACAGTGGATGCTCAAATCATATGACTGGTGATATGGCCCTGCTATCACAGTATGAGGAGAAGGCTGGCCCAATGGTTGCTTTTGGAGATGACAGCATTGGCAACACACTGAGATATGGCAAGTTGGAAATTGGAAATGTCATCATTGAAAATGTAGCACTGGTCAAGGGGATCAAGCACAATCTACTGAGTGTTGGTCAATTTACTGATAGAGGCTTCAAAGTGAATTTTGACAAAGATGAATGTTTGATCACCCACAAGAAGACTGGTGACTTTGCTCTATCTGGAGTAAGGAAAGGAAGCCTGTTTGTAGCCAATATGAACTCTGCAAACAAGGACAAAATTTGTTGCTTTTACTCAAAAGCATTAAATGAAGATAGTTGGTTGTGGCACAATAAGCTATCACACTTGAACTTCAAAGGCATTAATTCTCTAGTCAAAAGGGAGTTAGTGAGAGGCATGCCCACACTTGAATTCTGTCAAGAAGGAGTGTGTGAGGCTTGTCAAAAGGGAAAAATGAAAAGACCAAGCCACAAGTCAAAGACAGTGACATCAATAACCAAGCCCCTACAACTAATTCATATGGACTTGTTTGGGCCTGTCAATATTATGTCACTAGGAAGGAAAAAGTATGCTCTAGTGATTGTTGATGATTTCACAAGGTATACATGGGTAGAATTTCTGGCATCAAAGGATGAGGCTCCACAAGTAATCATTGAACATATAAAGAAAATTGACAAGGAAGCAAAGGCCAACAATGCAAGTGTGATTGCATTAAGAAGTGATAATGGAACAGAGTTCAGAAATGCCATGCTTGAAGCATTCTGCAAAGAGAATGGTATTTCTCAACAATTCTCAGCTCCAAGAACTCCATAACAAAATGGAGTTGTTGAGAGGAAGAATAGAACTCTGATTGAGGCTGCTATAACAATGTTACTTGATGCAAAGATGCCTACATGTTTTTGGGCTGAGGCTGTGAGCACTGCATGCTATATCCAAAACAGAACCCTCATCAACAAAAACATTGGAAAGACACCTTACAACTTGATGACTGGAAAAAAGCCTACTCTAAAGTATGTTCATACTTTTGGAAACAAATGCTTTGTGTTAAAAGACAATTCAGAATATGTTGGAAAGTTTGATGCAAAAGCATTTGAAGGAATTTTTCTTGGCTACTCTATGGAAAGATTGCATACAAAGTTTATGTCATTAGTCAAAAGAAAGTTATGGAAAGAACAGATGTGACATTTGATGATAGCAAACTACCTGGATTAGAAGAAACCAATGATGAAGATAAAGATCCTTTGAAGTTTGACAATCTAGATGATTCTGAATAGGAGATTGAAACTGAATCTGAGCCCACAATCCAACAAACTCAAGTGAATGAAGAACCTGTGTCAACCAACAATGAAGAAACAAGCAACCAAGACACACCTGTGATTAGTGGCAACTTCACAGGGGGAGGAAATGTAAATGATCATGATCTGGATGATGAAGCAACATCAAGGCTGAGAAATCAATCTGAACATACAAGGAAATGGGATAGATCACATACTGCAGATCAGATAATTGGAGATCCAAATACAGGAGTGAGGACAAGGAGAGCAACTCTAAATGAATGTCTCTATGGTTGCTTTCTATCCCAAGTTGAGCCTAAGAAACTTGATGATGCATTGTTGGATCCTGATTGGATAATTGCTATGCAAGAGGAGCTAAATCAATTTGAAAGAAGCAAAGTATGGGAACTTGTGCCTACACCAAAGGATAGAACCATTGTTGGAACAAAATGGGTTCTGAGGAATAAGATGGATGAAAATGGTGTAGTCATAAGAAACAAAGCAAGGTTGGTTGCAAAAGGATACTCTCAATAGGAAGGCATTGACTATGATGAGACTTTTGCCCCTGTTGCTAGACTAGAGGCCATCAGAATTTTCTTGGCATTTGTTGCACATTCTAATTTCAAGGTTTATCAAATGGATGTCAAGAGTGCATTTCTGAATGGGGAGTTGGAAGAAGAAGTATATGTGCAACAGCCACCTGGCTTTGAGGATCCACAATTCCCTCACTTTGTCTACAGATTGCTTAAAGCATTGTATGGACTTAAGCAAGCTCCTAGGGCATGGTATGACACACTATCACAATTTCTACTGGAGAATCAATTCAATAGAGGCACACTGGACAAGACACTGTTTTACAAGAAACATGGTGATGATATTATCTTAGTTCAAATCTATGTGGATGATATCATATTTGGCTCTACAAATGAGAAGCTGTGTGAGAAATTCTCTAAGCTCATGCAGAGCAGATATGAGATGAGTATGATGGGAGAATTAACATTCTTTCTTGGGCTGAAAGTTAGTCAAAGGAAGGATGGCATTTTTATAAGTCAAACCAAGTACATCAAGGATCTATTGAAGAAATTTGACTTGGAAGAATGCTCACCTGCAAAGACACCCATGGCCACTGCCACCAAGTTAGATGAAGATGTTAAGAGCAAGAAGGTAGATATCTCAATCTACAGAGGCATGGTTGGTTCTCTACTCTACCTCACTGCTAGTAGGCCAGACATCATGTTTGTAACATGCTTGTGTGCAAGGTTTCAATCAAATCCAAAGGAATCACATATGATAGCAATAAAGAGGATTTTTAAATATCTGAAGGGCACACCAAACTTGGGGTTATGGTATCCTAAGGACACAGGGTTCAATCTGGTTGGTTATTCTGATGCTGATTATGCTGGATGCAGAGTGGATAGGAAAAGCACCTCAGGTAGCTGCCAGTTTCTAGGACAAAGGTTAGTCTCTTGGTATAGCAAGAAACAACAATCTGTGTCAACTTCCACAGCTGAAGCTGAGTACATAGCTGCTGGAACTTGCTGTGCTCAAGTGCTTTGGATCAAAAACCAACTTAGAGATTATGGACTTGTGTTGGAAAGAATTCCAATCATGTGTGACAACACAAGTGCAATCTCTATAGTTTCCAATCCTGTCAATCATTCTAGGACAAAGCACATTGACATCAGATATCACTTCATAAGGGAGCATACAACTAATGGAACCATTGAGTTACATTATGTTCCCACAGAAAAACAACTAGCTGACATATTCACTAAGCCATTAAATGAAGCCACCTTCACAAGGTTGGTTAGTGAGATTGGAATGCTGAATTCTTCAAATTCTGGCTAAGTGAATATATCAACTAGATTGTTGCAGCAGTAAATACTTACTTTATCAAATGCTCAATATTTTTGAAGTAAGTATTGGCTGGAGTATGATTTATAAATATTCCATAATGCTGCATATGTTGAAAATCATACATCTTTAGCTTGAAATTTATGTGAAATTTTGAGAGAATCACTATTTAATTTGGTAGAATATTCTTCAGTGAATATTTCTGGTAAATTTTAAAAGATAGTGAAAAATGAATTTTATGAGTGAAAAGTATAGTTCGATAAGTCAGACTTCTCGAATGGTTCATTGTTTTGTCATGGCTCGAGTTCTCGAATAGGCCTATCTAGAACCCTCATGAGTTCTCGAATAGTTTCTTTTGGAGAAATCGAATAGCACACTCTGAGTTCTCGAATAGAGTATTTTAGTTCTCTAGTGATGGAGTTCTCGAATACTGTATTTGAGTTATCGAATCATTTGAAAAGGCTGATTTTTCGCTGACACTTAATCGCTTTTTGGATCTATATTCAAAATTTTATTTCGCTCATAAAAACATATTTTATTTAGCTTAGAATTATTTTCTGAGTTAAATAACCGCCAGCTGTGAGTTACAAACTGCTTGAGATATCGAATAAGCCTTTCTTGACTTATCGAATAGTTGTTTTATACTTCTCGAATGACTGACTTGTCGATACAAAACTTGTATCTGATCGACAACTCAAGTCACTCACATATATACAATTCCACAACTGTTCAAATCATTTCATTCGATTTCTCAGGCAGCTAAAGTTCCAAAACCTCTGAAAACCCTAACGTCAAAAGCTAAATTTCTTCTTCAACCTTCATTCTCTTCTCATCTCTCTGTGTAACAATGGCAAATACCCAACTCACAATTCCTACCCACACCAATTTCATAGCAATAACCAACGATGTTGAAGCACCCAATGCAAACTTTAAGTGCTTCGTTCGATGGATGGCTGAATCATACATCAAGGATGCACTCTCAGCCAACCCAACTCTGTATCTAGACCTTCTAGAACAGTTTTGGAGAACTGCTACTGTGGAGGTCGTGGCCCTAGAGAATGCAATAACTTCATACATAATCTATTGCAAGATTCAGGACAAGGAAATCACCATCACTACTGAAGACATGAATCAAGCACTGGGGTTACAACAAGGAGTGTATGACAGTCAAGCTACTGATCAGGAATTGGAAGACTTCTTTGATTTTATCAACTACTCAGATAGAATCAAGCTTGGAAATTTGAATAGGAAGTACTTGAGGAAAGAATGGAGCTATGTCTTTGCCACTCTTCTTCAAGTCTTCACAGCAAGGAAGTCCAGCTTTGATCAAATCAGCACACCTGTTCAACAAATAGGCTATGCTCTAGCATTTGGGAGAAAGATTGATGTTGGTTTGATCATAATGCAAGAATTGTATGGGAGACTTGGTAAGAACTCAGCCAAGAGAGGTAATGAAATTTTCTTCCCTTGCTTTATTCAATCTGTACTTAATTTCATAGATGCTAAATTGATTGAATTGCCTGGGTTAGACAAAAATAGAATAGGCTATCCGAAATCCATGACCAAACTCATTTTTGGTAGCTTGGAGACTAGGAATGATGTGGATGTAAGACTTAAAATAACTCCCCTTATGGAGAGTTTATTTAGGACTTACCCCCACAACATGCTAATATGTGCCTCAAAATCTGAGTTAGCTAGGCCCAAACAAGTAGAGCAAAATGTTAACCTAGGGCCTGCTAACCAACCCTCTCAGCCAAACACTTTACCAAACATAGAGCCAACTGCATCATCCTTTGAAAAGGGTGATGTTAGTAAAAAGAAGAGAAAACAGGTTGCTTCTGAACCTCTAAAAATCTTAACTGAAGCAGCCTTGGCTATAGAATTAGGTATAGAAAGTGAGGAACCTGAGTGACCCTTACTAAGGGCAAAGAAGAAGAAGAAGTCTAAAACCACCTCTTCAGTCACCCAAATGGCTGAAGTTGTAAAATCAGGGCCAAATAGCTCACTAGATGTATCCTCTCAACAGGGTGCATCTATAGAATCAAGCATCCTCCCCAATGCACCTATTTGTACAGAGTCAGCACATGGAAGTGATAAGGCTGGCACAACACTGAGTGGAGAGCACATCACACTTGAAACTCCCTCTATTTCTCAGGGGGAGTTGCCAAAATCTAATCTACAACACACTTCTCTTCCAGAATCTACCACTCATATTTCTTTGGAGCCTGCAACTCAAGCAATTGAGGAGCAAGGCATTGATCATCAAGAATTCTTTTCTCTTGATGAGCCAATGGATTCAAGTGACTTGGTGCATGACACCTTGCTCACCACCCAGGTACCACATTTAGATGGTCAGGGAATGCATGCTGGGGCATCTCCTAATGACACCATCACAAACACAGAGGATTCACTAGTTTTAACGAGAGACTCTGTGCCTGTGTCAACTACTGTTATAACTCATCCCACTCCTGGGGAGACAACAGTAGTAGAGTCTTTCCATCCGGTTACAGAAGTTGCATCTGTAACTGAGGAGTCTAGCTTGCCTAGCTCTAGCTCTGACTTTCTATCACAATGGCTGAAGCTTGTGCAACATGACAGTGCTTCAGGATCAGGATCTGTTCCACCACAATTGACGGTTGAAGCACTTCACAGCTTAGTTGTGGATCAGATTCCTGAGTTTGTAAAGATAGCCTAGAACTTGGTCACCTCAAATGTGCCAAATCCAGATTATGAAGCAATATTGCTCTGCCATAGAGATGATGTGGAGATGCAGAAAACAAAGATACTTGATGAGGCTGAGAGAGATGGCAATGTAGATGCCTGGATGCAAGGAACTTATGATATCACTCTCAATGAAGCCTTACAGTATCTGAGGGAGGAGTACATCACTTCACTAGGCTCCAATGCTAAATCCTTAACTCTTGGTGAAGTGTATGAAGCCATCAATGACTCATACAAGGGATTCCTCAAGGCTGCACACTACCTGGGTAAAGGTGTCAAATCAGAAGTCAACAAGGTAAGTGATGCAACAGACAAGTCTGTGGGAGAGATAAAGTGGACTTTTGATTCCAAATTCCCTCAATTGGAGACTGTAGTCAAGGATATTCTAGCCTGTAAGTCTACCTGCACCAAGATGGACAATGGTTTAGCCATTCTCAAAGATGCTGTCACAAGACTAGGGCACAAATTCCAAAATCTCATTGATCAGACAACTGAGGCCAATGCCATGCTCAAGACCCTCTTTGCAAATCAATATGGAGACAAGTTGATCACTGAGGTCCCTGTGCATGAGATGTCAAGGTTTGAAGTGCAGAGACTGAAGGATCAATCCCTATCTGGTTTTAAGGCCAATGAGCTCTTCACTAAAGTGGATACTCTTGAAAAGGAGGTAGCTTCTCTTCAACAGTCTAATGCTCATCTTACAGACAAGGTAAACACTCTTACTGAGTAGTTGAACACTCAAGCCACCACCACAGCTGATGTTCTTCTGCATCAACAATCAATGTTGTCTACAATGATGAAGCACATGGGTCTCCCTCTACCTGAAGAATCTTCAACCCCAAAGGTCACTCCTACAGCCTCTGTGCCTGACAACAAGCCTAAGGGGGAGAAGAGGACATCAAGAAACTCAAATCCAAAGGGGGAGAGACCACTAGAAAAGGGCATCAAGTTTAATGAGGGTGGTCATCAAAGAGCTTCAAAATCTTTAACTCATGTGCCTGGAAAAGGAAAAGACAAAGTTGATGAGCCTCCTACTTCTCTGCCAGTTGTCACTCTACCAACTGTGCACATCACTACTCCCAGTGGTCAAAAGCAATCTATCACAACCATAGTGGTTGTAGGGAGTATGCCATCTAACAAACGTCCATTCTCCATATCTAACATTGCCAAGCCAGTAGAAGTGAAGGTGGCCACTGAGGCCAAGCTATAAGAAATTGCAAACTCAAATGTCTATCATGATGATGCATTCTTGGAGTTTCTGAAAGTCTCAAGAGAACAGGCTGGTGATGCTCTATCATATCATAGGAGTTTGAAGAATCAGATTGACTATCTCACTGTAGTACCAAGGAGAGTTGATGGCCTATGGCTCAAAGAGATAATAATGGTAGGAAAGAATAAGATATGGCACTTAACCATCAACACTCTACAGGGTCTAAAGCACTCAGAAGTGGATGTGTTCCTTGCACTAATTGAAAGAAAGAATGAGAACAACAAGAGTCTCTATGATGAGTTAAGGGATGGTCAATCAGCAAGGCTACCTGAAGTATTCACAAATCCTAGAACCATCATCTATCAGGCTGTAACAGGAATTGATGATATCAAGCAGCTGGTCATTCCTAAGCATCTAACTCCTCAGAACAAATCTCTCATTATTGCCATCATTGAGCAGCTGAACAAGAAGAAGGGTTTAAGAACAGTAGAGGAATTGGAAGCTATATCTTATCTCAGGTCATACATTGCAACTGGCATTGTACCTGAATCTGCTAAGTTCAACCCAAGCAAGGATGGTGATCAAGACAAGGATGGAGACAGAAGTGATGGAAGGAGAAGACATCACAGGAGTGATAAGGGTGATGAAGATAAAAAGAAGAAGAAGGATGATAAGGAGAAGAAGACTGATGATGACCAAGGTAAAGTCTCTGAGAGGAAAAGTGGAAGACAGCAAGACTTAGGCATTGCTAACAGTAACCTCACCACAACACAAGACTCTAAGTCTAGGGTGAATACTGTTAGTAGTGACCTACCAAAATCTACATCTATGGCTTCTGCAACTGTCTTGCCACCTCAAGAAGAGAAGGAGATTCAAGTCAAGAAACCATCTGTATATTTCAAAAAGCAAACTGCTAATGGAATACTACAATGGTCTACAAACAAAGGTCACATGCTACTGCTAGGCAACCACGTAAAAAGGATCAAATTCAAACAAGCTGCAAGGAAACCAAAGCTATCCAAATCAAGGACTCTAACAATCTATCCAGGCTTAAAACTCCAACCACTAGATGAAGATTTTGATGAAGACCAACTGCAATTCTTACAAGCTCAAAGAATCTACCATGTTGCCATTGTTGATAACTGCCTTGAGATCAAATATACTGATGGAAGGAAGGAGAAATTCAAACAAGGAGGATGTCAACACTGGGGCAAGCTACATGACATAGAAAGAATCATTGCATTATTGAGCTCAGAAGATAAAGTGGAAAGAGTATGGAAGCTGGAGCTAATTGATTTTGTGAAGATGAAGAGAGATCATGAGGAGAGAATCAGAAAAGAGTGTCTTGAGAAGTGGCTAGCAAGGGAGAAAGAAATTGAGAGACTGGAGATTGAAGCAGAAAAGCTAAGGGCAAAGGGATTGTGTAGAGTTTAGTTTAATCCCTATGTGGTGGAGTATAGGAGGAGAAATGGGGATCCGATACACATCAGAATGTACCTACTCAACCACTATCCTGCAAACATTCTGAAGCCAGTACGTGAAGATTTCAAAGACTCAATTTTGCTTGAATAATTGGATGCTATGGCAGAAATAATAAAAGCTATGGATGAGAATACAAGGAAGGAGAAAGAAAGAAGACAGAAAGCATATGATGATTTGCAAGCCAAAGCTATGGAAAGGGAAACAAATGACAATGGCTAGTACTTCATCATAGGCTGTAAGATTACTCACCCTGTAGTTCTATCCACATTGCTAATCAAAATTCATACATGTACTATCAAGTTTTATCTTTATGTATGTTAGGCTTGTTATCAGACATGAAATTGTGACTAAGGGTCTTACTCATAATTTGGGGGAGATTGTTAGTCACAGAGGCATGCCTGAATACATCTAATAACAAGCCTAAGTATGTGTAATGATATGCATTACCTACATGACCTCTTAACTGAGGGAACCTCTAGTTGTAGAGTTTCTATTTGTTCTGTACTTGTAATAGGCATCAAATCCTAGTTGCGTAACTGTACTTATAAAGTCAAGAATAATGCTTGAAAGAAGTTCCAAGGTTCATGCCTCAATCAAGGAGATAAAGACTGCCAAATAATCACAGTTGGGATTTGAAGAAATGAAGAATTTGCCTAAGTACCAATTCAAGAAGTACATTTGTCTATTCGAGAAGTCTAGCATTCGAGAATTCAGGGGTTCGATATCTCAGAAGACACTATTCGATATCTCTGAATACACTGTTCGATATCTCATTCGATATCTCAGAGATTCGATATGTCTATTACTCTATTCGAGAACTCATGGAGTCAACAAGTCAAAGCACATTCGAGTTCTCTAAGAGTCAACAAGTCAATGCTCTATTCGATATCTCAAAGACTAAAGAAGCTATTCGACATCTCAAGGATTCGATATGTCAAAATGCTCTATTCGATATCTCAAGGAGTCCCAGAGAAAAAAGCTATTCGAGAAGTGATTCGATATGTCAATATAACACTATTCGGGAACTCAGAGTTATCGATTAAGTCAATTCGAGTTCTCGAATCAATCACTTAGCCACTTCTCGAATACATTCTTGGAGACAAAATACTGAAGAATTGTACAAGTCAGAAACCTGCAACAAGCCAAGACGCTTTATATGACTATGTACTATAAAGCACGTTGGAAAGCCTACAAAGAAGCTTGGAGAGATAAGACAAGGGACAAGGAGCTAAAGAAGTGGATCTGAACAGGCTTTGCAAAGTCAAATCTGTAGCCGTTCGGACTCTTACTCAAATAAGATAGACAGACTGGAAAGTATTTTGTTTACCTACCTTATTTTGTAGTAAGTAGGTGTATCCATGTCTATAAGGATACAGCTTCACTTCCTTAGCAGAGAAGTTTTAAGTTTTTCAAGATACATCACAAGAAATATCTCTCTGAGAAACACGAAGCTGAGAATACTATCATTTGTATTCACAGATTGTAGCAAAATCTTTATCTAATAAAATATTAGATTAAAGTAATATTGTGTTGTGTTTGTCTTTGTTATCCGCACTTACATATCTCACACACTCAACACATATCTTGCTGCAAAGATTCAAGAATGAAGAAAAGTTCAAGAATCCATTCACCCCCCCCCCCTTTGTATTCTTTTACTGTATTCAATACTCAACACATATCGGATCGGCTCTCTTGGACATCTCGAATCAAAATCATCGAAAAACTAATTTGACTTCTCTAATTTAGATATATCGAATTAGTTGTTCCTAAACTTCTCGATTAATGACTTAAAATATTTTTACTTTCAATTTGCAACTGTATTATTTAACAGATACATATTTATATATATCTAACAATATAGATTTTTGGCTACTAATCTAAGTACACTTTGAAAACACAACAAAGACAAAG
This sequence comes from Saposhnikovia divaricata, assembly GCA_036435485.1. NCBI lineage: Eukaryota > Viridiplantae > Streptophyta > Magnoliopsida > Apiales > Apiaceae > Saposhnikovia > Saposhnikovia divaricata. The sequence continues at coordinate 10,446,099 of JAZHRN010000154.1, read as the reverse complement.
GATTCCATAGTTAAGAGTTCATGCATTACATTACTATAGGCTTGTTATCAGATGTATACATGCATGCTTCTATGTCTGTGCCTAACAATTTTAAAACTCGTAAGTATAAGCGAAGGTGATTACTTAATGCATGAAATCAAATCGGGACTTGTTAATTAAATCGGGTTAAGGCTTTAATTTCATAGGAGATTAGTTATTAAGACTTAATTAGATGACCATGATACCACTATTGCAATGGAGGGGTGAATATATGGGTTGACTAAGGGCACGTAGACGTGGTTTAGACTAGTTTCGTATATCAGATTTGCATGTAGACCCTAGGTAATGACAAGTGGATAATAATGAAAGGACTCCGATCGAGTGGACAAATGTGGACAGAGGGGACAAATGTGGGCCCCGTATGTTTTTAAAAATCAAATTACAATATTTAGCAGTAGTCATAATCTCAAAACCAAAATATGATTTACACGAACTATCATGAACAACTCACATTGTTGCATTGTGATAGTGTTAGTGTCCTAGAGACAATGTTATTGTGATTCTAGGAAAGTCTATTTTGTTATTAAATGATTATGTTTCAACGATTATTCTATGTTGATTTATTATGTCTTTATTTACTGCGATATAAATGTTAGAGTAATAAATGTCCTTGGAATATATAACACGTATTCTATATCTTTAAGTACATGACTTAAAAATGAGATTATATGAATAGCGTTTATATTCCTAAATATCCCTAATCAAGCATTATTAATATTTGACAATTATAATGCAAAAAGATTAGTATGTTTGTTGATAGATGACCACATTTCATTGGTCATAGGTATAGTGATATTAAAGTCAAGAACATAGGTGCATGTAATTTTCTGCATGGCACTGGATTGACCCACGGTGGGATTCTACATGTTGATAATGTCATTAGAAAGACTCACAGTGAAAATGGTGTAATTATCCTTAGACTTGCGATCATTATATTTCTACACGAGGATTAATATACTTTGACTACATTAAAAGTTACCTTTGACCGAGTGATGATAAAAGTGGACATCGGGTATATTGTGAGACGTATGAGAAATATTAATGATAGATATAGGATTTAACCCTCCTATTATTAGGAGAGATATTATTGGCTTCTTGATTGGGTGAGACTTGCATGGCCATGCTCAAATATTGATTTGTTTTAATAGTCTACTCAGATAAATGTTGAAGAGGATGACTAAAAACATGCCTCGAGTTTAATCTATAATATTTGGTTAGAGGGATTATATTACACGGAAACATTAATCACGAAAGGTTTAATTGGATCACCAATTATTATTAGTACTTGGGTAGCAATGATGTATTACTAGATACCGTTCATTGTTTATAATTTTATTACTGGATATTAAAATTATTTCCAACGTAATAATAACCTAAACGGTTACACACTTAGAACGTTTTAAAGGAGTTTTAATCTAAATTACGAATTTAAATTAAATCATTAAATTCGAAATTGCATATTCGATTAATTGAGCTGGTCTTAATTAAAGTTAAATAGAATTCGAATTTAATAATAAAACCAAATCATAATGGGTTTGGAGAAGCCCAATTCGATTTAGGGTTTTAGCCTAATCTCTCTTCCCTATAAATACATTATGATGTATTGTTTAGGGCTGCACTTTTGCAATTCATTTTTAGAGAAAAACCCTAGCTGCTCAAAACGTGTGAGAGGCTAGAAAGAGAGATGCAGGTTCTTTTGCTAGTACCGGCTGTGGTGATCGTTGGACGATCAAGCATTCGTGTGGACTACTTTGGCAATGTAGATCTCGAAGAGGGCTGCGTGGTGATTGCTTTGGACCTCCATCTTTCTTTAATTCATAAAGCTTCTTAAGATAATCATCTAACTCTGAATTAAATAGCATGTTTTTGCATGGATCTTGCGGTAGGGTTTCAATTTTTTTATTCTTTTTCGCGTTTAATTCCGCTGCGTTTGATGCTCGAAACCCTTCATTGGCATCAGAGATACTGGCAAATTTTTTTAATTCGGTTATATGTTACAATTTTGATATATACATATATATATATATATATATATATATATATATATATATATATATATACGAGCATGTTTGATGATTGTCATGTATGATGCGTTGATTTTGATATATATGTATAAACTGTATGTTAATGATAATTGAGATGATTATATGATGATTATATAATCAGTATATATACTGATATATATGATTTATGTTTGTTCTTGATATGGGAATGGTATACGATACGATTTTTGTATACGCTGCGCAGATTTGGTGAAATCTGCATACTGTGTCTGATTTTCGCCCAAATTACCTTTTCGGAATGGGAAACGGGCATTTTATAAGGCGTTTAAGGTCGTTTACTACCTGTAAACAGCGATTCAAGTGTTTTTGATTTAATTTTGAATTTAATTATGCCTTATATTTTCTATGATTTGATCATGATGAATATATGATATTCATGTGGATTACATAATCATCATGAGATTATTGTATATATTGTTTTATGTATATGATACATGTTTGTTCTTATTACAAGAATCGTATTCGATATGAATTCTGAAACAGTTGTCACAGATTTGCTGAAATCTGCAAATGGTGTCCAGTTTGCGCAAGCAAATAGTGTTTCGGAAAGGTAAACGCGAGTTTGAGCAAAACTGACAGTAAGGCTGTCATCGACTCGTCTGTAAGGCGTTCGACGCCGTTTAGAGTCTGAAAACGGAGATTTATTGTTTTCAGATTATAATTTTAATTTTTTGATTTTTTCCTAATTTGATTTCTATGATTGGATCATGAGAAGTATGATATGGTATGATGTGTTTATGAAATCTGAGATGTTTTTAATTTTTACATGAGCATGGTGATTGGTTATGGCCTTAATGACCCAAAGGTTAGTAGTTTTGACATGTAATTACGGTTTTGATAAATACGACTTGCATGTCGTCTTTCTTGTAATTGTTCTATCTCGAATGTAACTCGAGGGTTACATATGTAAGTTGATTAGTATAGGTTGTATTTCGATTATCCATTGTAATTGCACTTGGAGTTTGAAGGATGACCAACCAAGAAGGAGCAAGGAGCAAGACAAGAAGAGAGCAAGACTTGTATGCATGTATTTATTTTAACTTTAGACTGACCATTGATCCTTCCATTAGCTTGGAAGGATCTCATAGGATTAAGGCCATAACCAAGAATGTTTATATACTGCACTTTACATATTGATGTATGAATGTATGTGTAGAATACATAATGATGCATACTTTAATCATGTATGAATGTTTGTATTAGATACATCATCCATGCCATGCCTCCTTAAACAAGATAAAATCTTGAACGACTAGAGATTTTATAATTAAACAAAACGATTATGAGATTTTTTTGTTTCGATATGGGGAGATTTTATCAAAAATGAGATGTGCCTGTAAGGAAGTTGGTTATTAAGAGAGACCGCTTGTGTCTCCTCCAACTACCTGGAAATTAAACCATTGAGGAATATTAATTTGAAGTATTTAATTCAAGGAAAGATTTGGAATCTCTTTATGATGGGATCATATTCGTTTTAACTAAAAACCGCTAAAGAAAATATTAAGTTTAAGATGCCTTCCAAATGTGAAACACTCGTCAAGACCTAGATCGACAAAGGGTGGGTTCGCCAAAGCAAAGTACCCTCGTCTATCGTGGTAAGGCGCAATGAAGTAAATTAGTGATACTTAATTGTTAGACCATTGGGTTCGACTTAAGTAAGTGACCAAAATAGGATTGTGAACTAGAGGCATAGAGTTTGGTAAAATTTATTGGATAAACATGAACAAATGTTGTTATACCAAACTATCCAAGAGTTATATATGATATAATTGACAAATGTTGTCGAGCTAAATAAATGTTTTAAGGAAAAAGCCAAAGCTGACCTTAAGTATGATGAAATATGGATCTTGGCTCACTAGAAAGGTTTAGAGAAACTTTTCCGAATTGATAGGTAGGGCTATTAATTTGATAAAAATAATGGGAGATATATATTTTGAATATATATGAATAATCACTTGAACATAATTTAATAAATCCGTAGACTAATTATTTTATGCATTTTAATATTGTAGATATCCTAATGGCAAACAACTCAAATAACTTCTCTGTACGATCAGTCCTTAAGAAGGACAAGTTGACGGAAACAAACTTCCTTGATTGGCAATGAAAAGGCATGGAAAGGCAAGAAGAGGATTGGATCCAAATCTAATGCTAATCCAATACAAACTCCTAAAAGGGCTTTGATGCCTATAGAAGGTGTTGCAAAAGGTGATTGTCACTATTGCAAAAAGCCGGGTCATTGGAAGAGAAACTGTAAAAATTATTTTGAGGATCTGAAGGAACTGAAGTTTGTTCAGATTTCTGATTCAGGTATTTATGTTATAGAATTCAATTTGTCTACTTCTACATCATGGGTATTAGATACTGGATGTGGTTCCCACATTTGTATAAATGTGCAAGAACTCCGAAGGAGTAGGACTTTGGCAAAAGGAGAAGTCGACCTACGTGTTGGCAATGGAGCCCAGGTTGCTGCATTAGCTGTAGGGACTTATTATTTATCGTTGCCCACTTGGCTTATTTTAGAACTTGAGAACTGTTTTTAAACATTATTTCTGTTTCTTGTTTGGACAAGATTGGTTTTTCGTTTTTGATTCAGAACAATAGTTGGTCGTTTTCATTGAATAATGTTACCTATAGGGTTGCACGTTTGTTTAATGGGTTATATGTTCTTGATCTTGATACTCCTGTCTATAATATAAATAATAAACGTCTTAAGACAAATGACTCAAATCAAACATACCTCTGTCATTGTCATTTAATCCATATAAATGAGAATCGCATTTCCAAGTTACGTAAGGATAGATACTTTGATAAGTTTGATTTTGAATCATACGAAGAATGTGAACTGTGTCTCATTGGCGAAATGACTAAAGCTCCTTTTTACCGGGCAAGGTGAGAGGGCCACCAAATGATTGAAATTGATACATAGTGATGTATGTGGTCCGATGCATATGATGGCAAGAGGTGGCTTTTATTATTTCATAACATTTACTGATGATTTTAGTATATACGGATATGTGTATCTTTTGAAGAACAAATCCGAATCGTTTGAAAAATTCAAGGAGTATAAGGCTGAAGTAGAAAAGTAAATAGGTGAAAGTATAAAAACTCTATGATCTGATCGTGGGGGAGAATACTTAAACTTGGAATTTAAGAAGTTCCTAAAGGAGTGTGGTTTCGTATCACAACTCACTCCTCCTGGAACACTACAATGGAATGGGGTGTCTGAAAGGATAAATCGTACTTTGTTGGGCTGCACAAACACTAAACCGAGTTCCTTCAAAATCGATTCAAATGTTTGGTCTGAGAAACGTAATAGCGTGTCATTTATAAAAGTATGGGGATGTGAAGCATTTGTGAAATGTTTGGTCTCCGACAAGCTAGGACCGAAATCAGACAAATGTAATTTTGTGGGATACCCAATTGAAATAAAGGGGTATTATTTCTATAAACCTTCTGAGAACAAAGTGTTTGTTGCTCGAATGGCTGTGTTTCTAGAGAGAACTACTTTCTAAGAAAAATAGTGGAAGGATAGTAGATCTCGATGAGGATCGAGAACCACAAGACAACGTTGAACCAGAGTTGGAACATGAGCAGAAGTGACTCAAGATGTTGAGAACAACACTACTCAAGAAATGCAGGTTGTTCGTAGATCTAGTAGAATTCACCATGAGCTAGAGAGATACTGTGGATGCTTGTAGATAATGATGAGCCTCTCACTTACAAGGATGCTATGAATAGCCCAGATTCTGAGAGATGGCTGGAGGCCATGAAATATGAGATGGATTCCTTGTATGAAAACCAAGTATAGACTTTGGTTGAACCACCAGATGGGATAAAACCCATAGAGTGCGAGTGGGTTTTCAAGAAGAAGATTGACATGGATGGTAATTTACAGGCCTACAAAGCAAGACTGGTGGCGAAAGGTTTCAAACAGATTCATGGTATTGACTATGATGAAACTTTCTCACCGGTGGCTATGGTCAAATCCATCAGGATTTTGCTTGCAATAGCAGCTTACTATGACTATAAAATCTGGCAAATTGATGTCAAGATCGCTTTCTTAAATCGGAGCTTAGAAGTGGATCTGTACATGACACAACCTGAGGGTTTTGTTGATCCAAGGTTTTCCAGAATGGTCTGTAAGTTGCGACGATCCATTTATGGATTGAAGCAGGCCTCTTGGAGATGGAACATTCATTTTGATGAAACAGTCAAAGAATTTGGCTCCATACAAAATGAAAATGAGCCGTGTGTTTACAAGAAGGTTAGTGGGAGGCTTGTGGCATTCCTAGTATTATATGTAGATGACATATTACTAATAGAGAATGACATTCCTTCTCAACAGGCTGTGAAGATTTGGTTGGGAAAAAGTTTTTTAGTGAAAGACTTAGGCGATGCTACCTATATTTTAGGGATCAGGATCTATAGAGATATATCTAAGAGATTAAATGGCTTAAGTCAGAGTACATACATTGACCAGGTGTTGCATCATTTTGGGATGCAAGAGGCTAAAAGGGGCTATGTCTCAATGTCTCATGGGATAGCGATCCCAAAAGAAAACTGTCCTAAATCAACCGATGATAAGGAACGTATGAGTAAATTCATATGCTTCGGCAATTGGTTCTATAATGTATGCAATGATATGTTCTCGTCCTGTTGTTTCATATGCTTTAAGCATGACGAGAAGATACCAGTGTAATCCAGGTGAGGGTCACTGGACAGCTGTCAAGAATATTCTTAAGTACCTTAAAAGGACTAAAGATTCTTTCTTGATATACGGAGGAGATGAGAAGCTAGTTATAAGAGGTTACACTGATGCTAGTTTGCAGACAGAAAGGGACGATACTGTGTCTCAGTCTGGATTTGTGTTTTGTCTAAATGGAGGTGCTGTAAGCTGGAAAAGTTCAAAGCAAGAGACAGGAGGTGATTCTACAATGGAAGCTGAGTATATTGCTGCCAGTGAAGTAGCCAAAGAGGCTGTTTGATTTCGAAAATTTATTACTGGACTTGGTGCGGTTCCATCGATCGCAGATGCAGTTGATCTGTATTCCGATAACAATGGAGCCATTGCGCAGGCTAAGGAACCAAGGTCCTATTCCAAAGCAAAGCATATACTTAGAAGATATCACCTTCTTCGAGAGATTAACGAGAGAGAAGATATACATATATGTAATGTAACACCCCTAGATCGGGGGTCAACGATCCAGTTACGCCGATCCAGATTCCAATTTTATCATTACCATTCTCAATTATTCAACATTTTATCTAAACACTAATCTTTTCCTTTGGCAATGACCCCTATATCAATAATATCCATCAGAGGTTATAAGCTCAGAGCGAAAGCAGAACATTACTTAGAGTACCGGATTCAATCCAAAATATAAAGTTATTACAGACCCAAATGTTTTAATCTAGAAAGGGTTTAAAATCCACAAAAGCTGCTACTTGAGGTGACGGTAAATGTGGGATAGTTTTCTGGTTTTCAAAAGCTTACACCGGTCATACTTGTACACAAACCTAACCAGTCTGAGTTGATATCCTATCCTACTAAGTCCTCTCACTTGAGGCAGACGGGGTCCGAATAGTCTACGGAACTGCTGCGCATTTCCCACGCGCTTTTTGGGGGTCTGATGTGTCCGAGCCATGCTTTCCTGTTGTTGTTTGTGATATATATAGAAAAGGCAAGTGTGAGCATAATTGCCCAACAATGTAATAATAGTACTGCAAAGATATTGTTGTTCTATTTAAAAACTGAGTGGCACGATATAATATAATTCAGCTTTTAAATAGCATTAACTTTCCCGGAGTCATTTTGAAACACGAACGTTTGGATAAAAATCTTGTCTTGATAAGTTTAACACTGACAACACTATCGGTACCGGAGCACCTGGGCTTCCTGTACAGTGTAGCAGCATAATTCCAATTGGAAGAATGGGACTATTCCAGAGAACCCCGATATAAGGTGATCAACCATCGTATCGGAAAAATAAAACTTCGCTACTAGTAGACGGGAGACGAACCTACTATGGAGGTCGTGGCCTTGACCTCATTCGGGTCTTATGATGGACGGCTACCCGCACGCCCCTTACACATGTACATATACAGCCGGATGGACTGCGTACTGCAAGCCCCTTCCACCGAAACACCCTCCAGTCCCTAGAGTCATTTTCAAACCAGCTTTGAAACCTTTTTAAATTATTTACTTCCGGAAGAAAATAAGGAAGTAAGCTCATCTCTTGAGCTGATCATCGTTACCTAATCTTCTTTACTCAGGAAATTCTTTTCAAACTTTACTTGGGAGTTATTCGGAGTTTTCTTAAGGATTTTAAAACCTGACCCTCCTGGTAAGGCATGGCTATTGTACAGATTACGCTATAGTTTGTAGCGAGGGGAGAAAACATTTTTAATCGCTCCGAAAACTTTGGGCTCCCAAGTTTTGATAAGTTCGCAAGCCATTGGGGTGGTATTTACGAAGTATATATGGTTATAAAAAAATATTTGAGAACCCCTGCTATTTTTAAATATTTTTTTGAATGCCAGAAAATATTTAAAATAATTTTTAAAGGCCTTAAATAATTTTTAAATATGCTAAATAAGTTTTAAATAATTTTCAGAATATTTAAATCATTTTTAAATAATATTAACTAATTATTAAATAATTAATAAATAATAAAATAATAATCATTAAACAAATAATTAAATGAATTAACTTTAAATGAATATTGAAATTAATAATCATTTAATTAATAAATATTCAAATAATATTTATTAAATAATTTCAAAAATAATTAATTCCGATATTTTGAAATTTAAAAAGAATCATCGGAATCTTTTCGATTATTGAAAATATCAGTTTCCGGGGTTACCGGGTTTTACATAAAATACTCCGACTCCCGATTCATATCCGAAAGTACTTACGCTCTACCCGAGCCTTAACAAAGCAATATATATATACATTTTAATCACTTGGGTGTATATAAATGCACGTAAACTTAATATAGTATCACAAGTACTTCGGGGAAAACCATGCATGCATTTGTAAACTTTCTCGCAAAATATATAATAAAACAGTACATGCATTCAGATCACAACAACAACAACAGTTTTTTTGAAATATACTTAAAGTTTGGTTTTAGAAAACTTGCCTAGCAGAGTCGGGGAAGTGAAATCTCGAGTCCTAGGGTGACGAAAATGAACAAGGAAATGTTAGGGTTAGTTTCGTGAACGAATTATTTAACCGATGTTCACATAATGCAACTAACTTCCTTAAAGAACTCTTATTGTCCATGTTGAACCTATATACTATTATGACGTTGCTTGTCTGAAATAAGGTTACTAATTTTATTCGAGTCGAGTTTCGAGTCCGTTAAGTTTTATTCGGGTTTAAGTTTTCTTAACGTTCATCCCCTAAAGGTGTTTTTCGTTCGCGCAACTTTGATTCGAACATTTTTATAAAATCAAAAAATAAACCTTTTTACAATATTCTTTTTCTCATGTCTTCCTTACTGCATTGAGAGACAACCATCAATATTTCATAACTTATGATCATTTACAAGGACCTCAACCAAAGATCTAAAGAAGGCCCTTCTCTGCTGTGAATTTTACTTGTGCAGTTTCGACTTAATAATTTTTATTAAATCGAAAAATTCATATTTTGATTTAATTCTTTTTGGGCCGTCTTCTCTACTGTAATGTCTATCTACATCAAAATTTTCATAATTCTTCTCAAATTTGAAGGGGTCCGTTTATTACTGTAAAGTCAGTTGTTTGACGCGATTTGTTCGTTTAAACCGGTTTTACTAAAACGAGCATAACTCTTAAACCGTAAATCCTTTTTATGTGATTCAAATTCTCAAATACTCTACAAGATCAGATCTAAAAGTTTCCAAGTAATTTTGGTCAGAAACAATATTTTATTTACTCGAGGGATTCTGCACAAATGATCTAACGAAAATTCGACATTATAACGGCTATAAATCGATTATTATCAATTTCGTACTTTCCAAACATACATCCAAGGCAACCATACAAATCCAACATCATTTCAACACCATCAAGGGTCTCTAAAATCAGTGGTATCATCATTTTATCATCTCTCAAGATCTTCACAAAGATATAACTTTTTCACCAGCAAAATCCACTAAATCACCTTATACATATAATCCATGGTATAATTTCTTAAAACTCAAAGAACTAAAAGCTTAATTGAGATGTTCTTACCTCCATAGAGCTTGTATGACCTTTACAAAGCTTAAGACACTCCAAGAATGCCTTGGATAGCTCTTAAGAACTCTAAACTTCAAGATCAAAACAAAATCTTACCATAAGTTACTATTCATTATGAACTTTGGCAATTTTTCTCACCATGCTAGCCTTAATGAAAAATTATGAAACTTTGTACATACCTTAATAATACCTTGAAGAAGTTTGTGAATTAGTTTGGGAATTTATGAGTGGGTGGAAGCCATGAATTTTTTTTATCTCTCACCTTCTTGAACTCGGCCGAATTGTTCTAAGTGGGATGGGGAGTGTTTTTGCTTGGCTATTTCTAATATCTAAACAATAATGTGAAGTATGTTGGGTTTTGAAAAAGGCTAGAGCTAGTTGGTCAATTTTTTCCAAGCCTAAAAAGGCTATAAGCTTTGCTTGGTGATCCTTGAATTAGGTAACTATGTTACTTAACTAGATAGTTGATTTCTAACTATTTCCTAACTACTAGTTTGCTCCTCCTTTGACTTAGTTGCATGCTTGACCACCACCTTCCATGTAATTACCTAGGTTTTGCATGGTTCTTGGCATTTTGATTATTTTCTGATTTTATTCCATAATTTTTCATGCAACACTAATTTAATCCATGAAATGTTCTTAGTGTATAATTTCTCTCCAAGTGGTTTTCATTCTACCAAATTCTTATTTTAGCATACTAGTGATATAAAGTCTCCATGCTTAATAATCCTTTGACCTTGTCATTAATTTCGTATTTATCGCTTTCTCGAAGAACGTAAATTATTAATGAAGTAGGATCTTTCGATTTCTGACGAATTTTGCATACTCTCATTTCTCTTATATAATCTTAATATGGAAATTAAAACTTTAAATTTCCATTACACACTAGTGGGTAGGATTTGTTTTTCTTACATACCGGAATTACTATTCATCTGGGTCCTTTTGCAATAGTACAAAAATTAGGGTTATTACATGTAAAGTGTATACGAAGGTCACACTAGTTCCATAAGTATTAGATACATGGGCGATTGGATCTAGTGAAAGTGGGAGATTGATATTGTTACTGCCCTAGAGACAATGTTATTGTGCTTCTAGGAAAGACTATTTTGTTATTATATGATTATGTTTCAACGATTATTCTATGTTGATTTATTATGTCTTTATTTACTGTGATATAAATGTTTGAGTAATAAATGTCTTTTGAATATATAACACGTATTCTATATCTTTAAGTACGTGACTTAAAAATGAGATTATATAAATAGTGTTTATATTCCTAAATATCCCTAATCAATCATTATTAATATGGGACAATTATAATGCATAAAGATTAGTATGTTTATTGATAGATGACCACATCTCATTGGTTATAGGTATAGTCATACAAAAGTTAAGAACATAGGTGCATGTAATATTCTGCATGGCACTGGATTGACCGACGGTGAGATTCTACATGTTGATAATGTCCCTAGAAAGACTCACAGTAATAATGGTGTAATGATCCTTAGACTTGAGATCATTATATTTCCATACGAGGATTAATATACTTTGACTACATTAAAAGTTACCTTTGATCGGGTGATGATAAAAGTAGACATCGGGTATATTATGAGTCGTATGAGAAATATGAATGATAGATATAGGATTTAACGCTCCTATTATTAGGAGAGATATTATTTGCCTCTTGATTGAGTGAGAGTATGAAAATGCATGGCCATACTCAAATATTGATTTGTTTTAATAGTCTACTCATTGATCAAGGAACCCGGATTAAATGTTGAAGAGGATGACTAAAAACATGCCTCGAGTTAAATCTATAATATTTGGTTAAAAGGATTATATTAAACGTAAACATTAATCACGAAAGGTTTAATTGGATCACCAATTATTATTATTACTTGGGTAGCAATGATGTATTACTAGATGCCGCTCATTGTTTATAATTTTATTATTGGATATTAAAATTATTTCCAACGTAATAATAACCTAAAGGGTTACACACTTAGAACGTTTAAAAGGAGTTTTAGTTCAAATTACGAATTTAAATTAAATCATTAAATTTGAAATTGCATGTTTGATTAATTGAGTTGGTCTTAATTAAAATTAAATAGAATTCGAATTTAATAATAAAACCAAATCAAAATGGGTTTGGAGAAGCCCAATTCGATTTAGGGTTTTAGCCCAATCTCTCTTCCCAATAAATACATTATGATGTATTGTTTAGGACTGCACTTTTGCAATTCGTTTTTAGAGAAAAACCCTAGCTGCTCAAAACGTGTGAGAGGCTAGAGAGAGAGGGGGGCAGGTTCTTTGGCTAGTACCGGCTCCGGTGATCGTTGGATGATCAAGCGTTCGTATAGACTACTTTGGCAAAGTAGATCTCGATGAGGGCTGCGTGGTGATTTCTTTGGACCTCCATCTTTCATTAATTCGTAAAGCTTCTTAAGGTAATAATCTAACTCCTAATTAAATATCATGTTTTTGCGTGGATCCTGCGGTAGGGTTACAATTATTTTTATCTTTTTCGCATTTAATTCCGTTACATTTGATGCTCGAAACCCTTCACATTGACGCTGTTTTCCTTTAGTTCATTCCTTGTGAGAACGAAACCCTCTTACGAGGATATTATTTTGACTGCGTATACTTTTTTGTGCGAGGATTGCCTATAGGTAATCAACCCTTCAACTACATGTACATAACATATTGAAAAAATGTTTGATTCTAGCAAGATAATCTATTAATTCTATTAACTATTACTATATATAAAATGGCAACACAAGGATAAAAAGTACCAAAATAATGCCTATGAAATTACCAATATACCCTTATTTATCACATAATTACAAAAATGCTATTATTGTCTTATTTTTTTAAAAAATGAAAGTGGGTGTTTGGGAAATGAACCCATGACCTTAAACTTAGAAGTGACAATCTCAACCACTATTTTTTTCTAGTAAAACCCATTCGGGTAGGTTATTTAAGTAAATTGTTTCCTTTTTCACGTAAAACATCTTACGTTTTCTATTATCCTATAACTAATCAATTTCTCAATACTATACTGTTATATAATAGCCGAAACATTAAAGTTTGGTTGTTCGGTCGGTTGGTCGATCGGTCAGTCGATATGTTGATTTCACTTATTTACCCTTACATAATGGTACATGTTTTTTTAACTTAATTATCCTTACTCAATTATTTATAGTTACTAATAAATAATAAATTTCCTTTTTTAGGTAAAACATGTTAACTTTTCTATTTTATAATTAATCAATTATTTTTTCATGTAAAGTATATTATCCTTTGTATTTTATCTAACTAAAAATTTGCCTTTCTAAAAACACTAAGAGCTATTCTATTTAATAAAATAAAATGTTATAATTATAATTACTAATAATTAACCAATTAGCTTTTTAGCAAAAATACGTTATCTTTTCTATTTTTTTTACAAGTAAAACCTATTTGGATAGCTTTATTTAGTTAAAATGTTTTCTTTTTAACGTAAAACATGTTTTTTTTTATTTTTCAATAAATAATCAATTTCCATTCTTCACGTAAAATACAATATCTTTTATATTTTATCTAACTTAAATTTTCTTTTCTCAAAATACTATGAGTAATTATATTTAGTAAAATAAAATTTTATAATTATAATTACTAAATTTTAACTAATTACCTTTTTCAGCTTAAATACGTTACCGTTTCTATTTTTTTCCAGTTAAACCTATTCAGATAGCTTTATTTAAGTTAAATTAAATAATGATATCATAATAACTAATAACTAACTGATTACGTTTTTCAGCTAAAACATTTTATCTTTTCAATATTTTCAAACTAAAACCCATCCTATTCTCAAAGAACATATATATAATTATTATCAGATCATATCATTTAAAATTTTAAGCCTACAAAATTCATGTCTTATAATTTTTAATTCAAATTAAAAAAAGATTCCATTATAGTAAAGAACATCCGTGCATCGCACATGTTTTAAGCTAGTAAAAAATAAGATTTAAAAAATAGATGAGAACTCTAAAAAAAGATCTATGTTATATATAAAAAAATAACATAATTAATATTCAAATTAATTCGAAATAGATATAAATTTTTAAATCATAAATATTACAAAATTATGATAATTATTTGTAATGATCAATTAGACTATAACTCAACTATAAAGTAAGGTACATATCAATTTTTATATAATATGATAAATTGATCATTATAATATGCAGTGATTGAGTTATAATACATGCACATGTCATTAAGGTCATTTTATCGTATTAAACATCGACTGAAATATTTAGAAAAATTTAAAATTGAGTTAAAAATAATTCAAAATTTAATATAAAAAATTGGTATGCAAAATTACAAAATAACTTTAAAAATATTAGATAGACTGAAATTTTATCGTTTATCATATTTTTAATTATCAAATTATTTGAATATATATATATATATATATATATATATATATATATATATATATATATATATATATATATATATATATATATAGGTTTTTGCTCAAATACAAACCAATGCTTAAATACAAACTAAGAACCACTATCTGCACACCCAATTTTACTATCTCCACCCCAATACGACATCACCCATCCCCAAAATTACATCATCAAACCATCACCCACCCCCTATATGACACCCCCACTAATTTTCTTTAATTATTCAATTTTTTATTCAATTTATTTTTATCTTCAATTTTATATTTTTTAATTAATTTATTATTTTTAATTATTTTTTTATTTATTTATATTTACAAATTTATTTTTAAAAAGTTGTTTAATTTCTGAAAAAAATATTTTCGAATAAATAATTCGGAAAAAAAAATTCCGAATAAATATTTTGGAAAAAAAAATTTCTGAATAAATAATTCGGGAAAAAATATTTCCGAATAAATAATTCAGGAAAAAATATTTCAGAATAAATATTTCGGGAAACAAAATATTTCCGAATAAATATTTTGGAAAAAAATATTTCCAAATAAATATTTCCGAATAAATATTTCGGAAAAAAATATTTCCGGATAAATATTTCAGAAAAAAATATTTCCGATTAAATATTTCGGGAAAAAATATTTCGGAATAAAAATTTTGGAAAAAATATTTCCGATTGAATATTTCCCAAAAAAATATTTACGGATAAATATTTCGGTAAAAAATATTTCGGAAAAAATATTTTCGGATAAATATTTCAGAAAAAAATATTTCCGACTAAATATTTCGGGAAAATATATTTCGAATAAATATTTAGGAAAAAAATATTTCCGAATAAATATTTCGGAACAAAATATGTCCTAATAAATAATTCGGGAAAAAATATTTCCAAATAAATAATTCAAGAAAAAATATTGCGGAATAAATACTTAGGAAAAAAATATTTCCGAATAAATATTTCAGAAAAAAATATTTCAGAATAAATATTTCGGAAAAAAATATTTCCGATTAAATATTTCGGAAAAAAATATTTTGAATCAATATTTCGGAAAAAAATATTTCCAAATAAATATTTCTTGAAAAAAATATTTCCGAATAAATATTTCGGGAAAAAATATTTCCGAATAAATATTTCGGAAAAAAATATTTCCGAATAAATATTTCGAAAAAAATATTTCCGAATAAATATTTTGGAAAAAAATATTTCCGATTAAATATTTCGGGAAAAAATATTTCGGAATAAATATTTCGGGAAAAAATATTTCGGAAAAAAATAAATTTCGAAAATTTCTTCTTGGAAAATTTTACTGATTTCCGGTGAGGTAAGGTAAGGTGGGGTGGGGTGGGGTGGTGTTGTTTGTACTTTAGTGATTTTGGCAGTGTACTTTACTGATTTCGGGTGGGGCTGGGGGTGGGGGTGTTTGTATTTTAGTGATTTTGGGGGGGGTGTATTTTACTGATTTCAGGTGGGGTGGGATTTTACTGATTTCAGGGGGTGGGGGTGATGGTGGTGGTGTTTTTATTTTAGAGATTTTGGGTGATGTGTAGTTTTAGTGATTTTGGGGGGTGTATTTTACTGATTTCAGGTGGGGTCAGGTGGGGTGGGGTGGGGAGGGGGGGTGGTGGTGGGGGGTGTTTGTATTTTATTGATTTTGGGGGGTTTATTTTACTGATTTCAGGTGGGGTGGGGTTTAACTGATTTCAGGTGGGGTGGGTGGGGTGGTGGGGGGTGATGGTATTTTATTGATTTCAGGTGGGGTGGGGTTTTACTGATTTCAGGTGGGGTGGGGTGGGTGGGGTGGGTGTATTTTACTGATTTCAGGTGGGGTGGGTGGGGTGGTGGGGGTGTATTTTACTGATTTCAGGTGGGGTAGGTGGCGTGGTGGGGGGTGATGGTGTTTTTATTTTAGTGATTTTGGGGGTGTATATTACTAATTTCAGGTGGGGTGGGGTTTAACTGATTTCAGGTGGGGTGGGTGGGGTGGTGGGGGTGATGGTATTTTATTGATTTCAGGTGGGGTGGGGTTTTACTGATTTCAGGTGGGGTGGGTGGGGTGGTAGGGGTGTATTTTACTGATTTCAGGTGGGGTGGGGTTTTACTGATTTCAGGTGGGGTAGGTGGGGTGGTGGGGGGGTGATGGTGGTGGTGTTTTTATTTTAGTGATTTTGGGGGTGTATATTACTAATTTCAGGTGGGTTGGTGGTGGTTGTGGTGGGGGTGGGGGTGTTTGTATTTTAGTGATTTTGGGGGTGTATTTATTGATTTCAGGTGGGGTGGGGTGGTGAGGGGGGGTGGTGGTGGTGGGGGGGATGTTTGTATTTTAGTGATTTTGGGGGGTGTATTTTACTGATTTCCGGTGGGGTGGGGGGTGGGGGTGTTTGTATTTTAGTGATTTTGGGGGTGTATTTTACTGATTTCAGGTGGGGGTGGGTGGGGGGGGTGTTTGTATTTTAGTGATTTTGGGGGTTGTATTTTACTGATTTCAGATGGGATGGGGTGAGGTGGGGTGGGGTCGGGTCGGGTATTTTTAATATTTTTGTCAAAAATAAAATTAATGATTTCGGTGGTGTAATTTAATGATTTATATTTGACTAGGCTACCTGTTTTTAGTTTGTATTTAGTTTTAGTTTGTAGTGGAGCAAGACTCTATATATATATATATATATATATATATATATATATATATATATATATATATATATATATATATATATATACACACACACACACACACACACATATATATACAGGCTTGGAAGAGAAAAATTAGATCAGTGCCCCTGCCTTGCACAGGCTTTTACGCTAGTATATTTAAAAAAATACATATAAAATAACAGTTTACTAAACTTGGTGCATAACATATGTAACTTTGCTAAAAATAGCAAAAGATATATATCCTAATAAATAAAATATTTTATGAATCTGTGCTATTTTTTAAAATCCGTATACGACAAATACTTTAACAAATATTAAATTATTACTCGCGTAATATGTTGAAAAAGTATCGCATGTGACCAAACTTTCAACAAATCAAGTACGTTACGAACGTGTAACTGATCTTAAAAAATTTTAAATTTATAATACACAATATATACATAAATCATATATGATATTTGCAAAGAAAAAATAGAATACAGAATGGAGGGGAAGAGGAAAGATATAGAGATGAACAAAATTGAAGTTCTTGAACTTGAGTGTAAAAGGTTGCAAAAAAAGATGGAAACAAATGAAGCATTATGTAAAGTAAAGTCTATGGAGATTGAAAAAAAAGTGAGAGAAATTGAATTTAGTAAAAGTTTTATTGCAGAACGTGCAAAGGAGCTTGATTTGAAACAAAAGAAAATTGATGATAGCTTTACATATCTGGAGGTGAAGAAAAGGAAATTTACTGAAGAAAGAAATGAACTTAAAGGTATCATTTATATATATGTATCTCTATTTATTTGATGAGTTTGCATCGGTGTTAAAATTTCTTGATTTGATTGGTATAAGTACAATGACATTGGATCACTATTCTTGTGTAAATGTTTTAGTCTTTTAAGTCATTACTAGCCATAAGTTAGTAGTACAAATCACTAGTACTTTATTCGTGATATTCTATTCAAGTTTATATATATAATAAAGTTACTTCCATCACTACTTAATAGCAACTGCACACCCCAAACTTTTGTAGTTGCACCATTACCAATTTTTCATCTTCACCCTACAGTAATATATAGCCTCGTGAGCAGCCATGATGCTCCGCCATACATAGCTAGGATTCACCCCTATTTTTGCATCCAAGAAATCCTTATTTGGAAAATACCTTACTTGCGTAAGTGCAGATACCAACAAGTTAGTTTTATTTAATATTCTCCATCCCTGCTTCGCGAGCATAGCGATATTAAACTTCCCCAGGCTTCTTACTCCCAATCCCCCACCAAATTTTGGTACACATAACCTATCCTAAGACATCCATCTTATACCCCTTCTATTTTACCCTCGTCCCCACCAAAACCTATTCATCCATTTCTTCGTACCATCACAGATTGCTGCTGGAATTAAGAAAAGGTTCATCCAAAAATTTGGCACTGTTTGTGATGCTATTTTTAGAAGAGTGAGTCTCCCAGCTTTTGACAACTCCTTATTACTCCGCGCCTACAACTTATGCTCTATTCGATCATTTAAAATACCAAACACCTGACTTTTATTTTTAGCCACATACATCGGCATCCCTAAATAATTTCCAGGCATATTTGTTTTACTAACCTCTATCCTTGCACACACAACTTCCTTATTTGCAGCACATGTATTTGGGCTAAATGTAATGTTTGATTTGGTATAGTTAATTACTTGCCCCGAGAGTCTCTCATAACTTCGAAGGATACTCTTCATAATAGTTGTTTCTTCTTTCGAAGCCCTAAAGAAGAAGTAACAATCATCTGCAAACAAAAGGTTATATATACTTGGAGCTCCTCTCGCTATCTTACAACCATGAAGCAATCCAGACTCCTCATAACGCCTGATAATGGGACTCAAACACTCAACACACTAGATATACAAATATGGAGAGATGGAATTTCCCTGTCGAATTCCTTTTTGTGGGTTAACCTCACCAAAAATTACTCCCTTTAGTACAAAGCTGTAAGAGTCTGTCGTGACACAGGTCATTACCCTACCCACCCAGGTTGAGCGAAAACCAAACTTACGCAGCATTTTTTCTACAAACCTCCACTCCAATCTATCATACGTTCTTGCTACATCAACCTTTAAACCGGCCATCCAATTCTTTCCTTGCGTTGTCTTCTAATATGGTGATTTATCTCAAAGGCAATCAACGCATTATCGATTAATAATTTCCCTTTAGTAATCACACTCTATTTGTCCGATGTGGCTGATTTTAAACACGGCTTCAATCGGTTTTCCATGACTTTTGATAAGACACGCATCAACACATTACATAACGATATTGGCCAAAGATCCGCCATCTGCTTCGGTTGTTTAACTTTTGGGATATGACAGACAAGAGTATGGTTTACATTGTTAGGCAACCCTCCTTTATCAAAAAAAATTCTTACAGAATCTGGTTACATCAGTCCCTACTATACTCTAATAAGATTGAAAAATGTTGGGTATAGTCCGTCCGGACCTGGTGACTTCTCAAAGTGCATAGCAAAAAGAGCCTCCTATACCTCTTCACTTGTAATAGGCAACATATGCTCCATATTATGCTCATTAGATATTGTTTGTACTTTATCCCGTTTTAATAAATCTTCATCCGTCATTTTCGTTCTAAACAGTTGTGAGAAATGCTGAGTAATAACTTGTTGCACCTCAGTATCAGTTTCCATCCACTCCCCATTTACATCGTTTAGTCGTTTTATAGTATTATGCCCTCTCCTTGTAGTTATAAACTTATGGAAAAATCAGAAATTTTTATCTCCTTCTTTAAACCAGAATTGTTTGGCTAGCTGCTTTCAATGTATCTCTTGCTTCTCCAATAAACAAAAGTACCTCCATCTCACATCGTTGTATCTCTGAACCCCTGTGCATCCCTTCTAGATCGAAATTTTCTCAGCTCCTTTCTATAATTCCCTAACTGAACCCGCATCTCCTTGGTTATCCCTCCTTCTCATTCCTCAAGTTTAGCACAACAATGCAACATTTTATTAATGATATCCACTAAACCGCATTCTTGAACCAAATTATGACACTGGATCCACATATTTTCAAACCGGAATCTTCTTTCTTTTGACAAGAAGAATTAGCTAGATAAAATATTATAGAAAAAAATAGGTTTTAGTTAGAAAAAATATAAAACATAAAGTGTTTTAATTGAAAAAGTTAATTGGTTAGTTGTTATTATTGTATTATTATTATTATTATTATTATTATTATTATTATTATTATTCTATTATTATTCTATTATTATTATTATTATTATTATTATTTGAAATTGAATTTAGTAAAAGTTTTATTGCAGAACGTTCAAAGGAGCTTCATTTGAAACAAAAGAAAATTGATGATAGCTTTACATATCTGGAGGTGAAGAAAAGGAAATTTACTGAAGAAAGAAATGAACTTAAAGGTATCATTTATATATATGTATCTCTATTTATCTGATGAGTTTGCATTGGTGTTAAAATTTCTTGATTTGATTGGTATAAGTACAATGACATTGGATCACTATTCTTGTGTAAATGTTTTAGTCTTTTAAGGCATTACTAGCCATAAGTTAGTAGTAGAAATCACTAGTACTTTATTCGTGATATTCTATTCAAGTTTATATATATAATAAAGTTACTTCCATCACAATTGAACAATGGCCCATTGTCAGTTTTATACTCTGGATTTTCGAATTTGTACTTTACATCATAAATTTTGGAGTCAATTTTAGTTTCCACGAAATTTTAGGAATACTTACGTAAACTTACAATAACACAACTGTAGTTTATGATAATAATATTTAGAAAACACACACACACACACACACATATATATAGGCTAGCGTTCAAATAGAAACCAACCTTAGAATAGAAACTAGAAACCTACACTAAATAAATTATATTTCATTTATTTTAATGGCCCCGCTAGGGGCACCTTCACAAAAAACGTTTAAAATTCTTTGCTCTATTCAACAAAAATATAAAAAAAAATAAAAAAAATTTTAAAAAAAGGTACTGTTCACGTGCCACGTCATCACGTGAACAGTAACTTTTTTTAAAATTTTTTTAATTTTTTTATATTTTTGTTGAATACAGACAATAATTTTAAACGTTTTTTGTATTGGAGTACCCTTAATTTGATCATTAGATTAGCTTGAAATATTTAATTTAGGTTTAGTTTCAAGTTCCTATTCTAAGTTAGTTTCTATTAGAACAAGACCCTATATATATATATAGGGTCTTGTTCTAATAGAAACTAACTTAGAATAGAAACTAGAAACTAAACCTAAATTAAATATTTCAAGTTAATCTAATGACCAAATTAGGGGTACTCCAATACAAAAAACGTTTAAAATTATTGTCTCTATTCAACAAAAATATAAAAAAATTAAAAAAATTTTAAAAAAAGTTACTGTTCACGTGATGACGTGGCACGTGAACAGTAACTTTTTTTAAAATTTTTTTTATTTTTTTTATTTTTGTTGAATAGAGCCAAGAATTTCAAACGTTTTTTGTGAAGGTGCCCCTAGCGGGGCCATTAAAATAAATTAAATATAATTTATTTAGTGTAGGTTTCTAGTTTCTATTCTAAGGTTGGTTTCTATTTGAACGCTAGCCTATATATATATATATATATATATACTATGCTAATAAAATTGAAATATTAAAAGTTTAAATTGGTTGATAAGTACTAGGATTAGTCTATAAGTCTAGTTATTTTGAACTTATTTTGAGGAGGCAAATTGTCTTATAAATATATGTTAATTAAAATACATTTAACTACTCAAATTTAAAAATATTTCTACGGAGAATTCGTATTCTAAAAATCTACTTTAATAAGGTCGTCCATTATAAATACTAATTTATTGTTAGAATATAATATAAGATCCATATAAGGCCTCCCTGTAACACCTTAAGATTTTATGAGTTGGTTATTTAATATGGTATCAG
The DNA here is from genome assembly GCA_036435485.1 of Saposhnikovia divaricata. NCBI lineage: Eukaryota > Viridiplantae > Streptophyta > Magnoliopsida > Apiales > Apiaceae > Saposhnikovia > Saposhnikovia divaricata. The sequence goes on along the minus strand of JAZHRN010000154.1, from coordinate 10,423,721 downwards.
AGCTCAGACAAACGAAGGCAAATTAATGCCCCAAAGATGGGCGCCCGTGATCCACCCTTCAACCCATAAATGGGCTTTCGAGTGAGGGGGAGTGTTAGAATATAATATAAGATCCATATAAGGTCTCCTTCTAACACATTAAGGTTTTAGATGAGTTGGTTACTTAACACTTATATCCCGTGCAAAATTACGGGTTATTTTTAATTTATATATTGTGTAGTATATGAAATATTATAAATATTACGTTAATATGTTGGTAGAATTTGAACCTTAGACCTTTGTAAATAAACAACTTTTAGTATTAAATCTAAATTAATATGTTATTAGTGGTAATCGAACCTTCAACCTTTCTACAAAACATATTTTAGTATTAGTTTTATATTAAAATGTTGTTGGCGATATTCGAACCATAGACCTATATATATAACAATTTTTAGTATTGTATTCAATTATCATCATTTATTTGAGTTGCAGATTTAACGGTTGTGAATGAAAGGGATACCCAAAAATAAGTAGTTAACCAAACTACAAAATATATCCCCATTTACTTATTATAGTATAGTATAGATTTTGTACGAAAACTAATTATATTAATAAACAAATTCTAACTAAAATGCATGTGATTAAACTAATTTAGTCACATCTCTAGAACCTACTTCTATTGAAAATCGTATTTTGGTTTGTCTAGTGTGTGCCCAAGGGCACATGCTAAGAATCTGTACTTGATGAGTTGGAAAATTTTTGATTGGTGGAGATTTTTGTGCATGTAGGGGGTCCATTATTATTAATGAAATTTTTACCAATCAAAATTTGACAACTAAGCGAGCATGGATTCTTAACATGTGCCCTTGGGCACACACTAGAAAAACCGATTATATTTTAGTGGGCATGAAGGTTTTTAAAATCTAAGTCTAATTAAAAACAAAAAATTAAAATCCAATCATCATAACACATTCTAAAAAAATTCATGCGTTGCAAAGATATAAGATACTAGTATATACGTATATGAGTATAAACATAAAAGTAATACATTCATCCTGTTTTTTATTAAATATAAATATATAGTAAAATTAATAAATCAAAAATGAAATTACTTTATTTTTCCTTTGCAAAATTATTAAAAATCATGTAATAGTCTAAAAGTATAATCAAATTTATCAGAATGATTTTACTATAAAAGCAAAATTGAAATCTTTATTTTTTTGTTATATTTTAAGTATTAAATTTCATTTAAAGTTTATATGTGGTTAGTATTTTACGTTTAAGTCGAATACATATTTTTTGAAACATACTTTTAGAATTATTTATGAGATTTTATGGACTTTCTTTAAAATAATGGTTGATATCTATACTATATTATTAAAGTTGAAATATTAAAAATTTTGGTACCTTTTTTTTTGGTACGGTAGGTACATATTTAATTGTTTTTTTGAATTAAACGTACTTGCATTACTTAAACAATACCAGACTCTAGTACATGATAAATAAAATCAGGCGGAGTATTAAACCACTCCCCTAAGTCCGACATCGAATATGTAGCTTTTGCTAACAAATGCGTCATACTATTCATAGACCTATAATCAAACTCGACTAGCACGTGATCAAAGTGCTTCATTAGTTGGATACAATCCAAAACAATAGAATCAAAATATGCCTCTCCTTGCTTTCCATTACACGTTACAGCAAGTGTTTTGAGACTGATTGCTTCCGCCTCATTTGGTTGCCACGCCCCGTCTATACGTCTACACTTTACCCTGAGAAACTATCCATCTGAATTACGAAGAACACTTCCGACACCAATGTAACCTTCCTGAAAAATAGCAGCGTCTATATTTATTTTAAATCACCACACTGGTGGTTTTCTTCACTACCTTGTACATGTACTTACCTCCCTACTTTTTCCTTGCCAACTGCCTGCGCTCCTCGCCATTCCCTCAACAAGTTGATATTTGCTGCCCTAACTCCAAATACTGAACCATTCGCCCTATCCCAGACCAATTTATTCCGTTGATTCCATATACTGCACCACAACATTCAAATCAAGACACTCTGCTCTCTCGTACACATAGAAAATGCTCTAGACAGGATATCAAAACATGTATCATTAGGTAGGATCTGCAACAAGTATTGTAATCCAGTACATATCCACACAGTCTTAACAAAATCACACTCAAATAATGCATGAATATCACTTTCCCTACAACCATGACACCAAGGACAATTCTCATAAACACTAACTTGTTTCATCATTAGTGCTTGAATAGTAGGTAAACACCCTTTACATGCACGCCATAAAAAATTAATAACCTTCTGAGGTAGACCTAGAGATTACAAGCATTTCCAGAAAATTGAATGAGCACTATCATACTCCCCTTGTAACTACCTGTAACAACTTCTAACTGTAAACTGTCCCTTTTTGTCAAGGATCCAAAACCAAGAGTCTTCTCTATCATACAATGGAATTGGGATTCACTTTATAAGCTCACCATCTCGATCGTTGCAGATATCATAGATTATATCACAGTCCCACTTATTTTCCACATCAATGAAGCTCTAGACCATATATCCTGTAACTGACACGGCATAGGAGTAGTCATAAAACCATTATCACTACTTAGTAGCAACTGCACACCCCAAACTTTTATAGTTGCACCATTACCACTTTTTCATCTTCACCCTATAGTAATAGCCTCGTGAGCAGCCATGATGCTCCGCCATACATAGCTAGGATTCACCCCTATTTTTGCATCCAAGAAATCCTTATTTGGAAAATAACTTGCTTGCATAAGTGCAGATACCAACAAGTTAGTTTTATTTAATATTCTCCATCCCTGCTTAGCGAGCATAGCGATATTAAACTTCCCCAGGCTTCTTACTCCCAATCCCCCACCAAATTTTGGTACACATAACCTATCCTAAGACATCCATCTTATACCCCTTCTATTTTACCCTCGCCCCCACCAAAACCTATTCATCCATTTCTCCGTACCATCACAGATTGCTGCTGGAATTAAGAACAAGTTCATCTAAAAATTTGGCACTTGTGCTGCTGTTTTTAGAAGAGTGAGTCTCCTAGCTTTTGACAACTCCTTATTACTCCACGCCTACAACTTATGCTCTATTCGATCATTTAAAATACCAAACACCTGACTTTTATTTTTAGCCACATACATCGGCATCCCTAAATAATTTCCAGGCATATTTGTTTTACTAACCTCTATCCTTGCACACACAACTTCCATATTTGCAGCACATGTATTTGGGCTAAATGTAATATTTGATTTGGTATAGTTAATTACTTGCCCCGACAGTCTCTCATAACTTCGAAGGATACTCTTCATAATAGTTGTTTCTTCTTCCGAAGCCCTAAAGAAGAAGTAACAATCATCCGTAAAACAAAAGGTGATATATACTTGGAGCTCCTCTCGATATCTACAACCATGAAGCAATCCAGACTCCTAATAACGCCTGATAATGGGACTCAAACACTAGATATACAAATATGGAGAGATGGAATCTCCCTGTCGAATGCCTTTTTGTGGGTTAACCTCACCAAAAATTACTCCCTTTAGTACAAAACTGTAAGATTCTGTCGTGACACAGGTCATTAACCTACCCACCTAGGTTGAGCGAAAACCAAACTTACGCAGCATTTTTCTACAAACCTCCACTCTAATCTATCATACGTTCTTGCTACATCAACCTTTAAACCGACCATCCAATTCTTTCCTTGCGTTGTCTTCTAATATGGTGATTTATCTCAAAGGCAATCAATGCATTATCGATTAATAATTGCCCTTTAGTAATCACACTCTATTTGTCCGATGTGGCTGATTTTAAACACAGCTTCAATCGGTTTTCCATGACTTTTGATAAGATACTCATCAAAACATTACATAACGATATTGGCCAAAGATCCGCCATCTGCTTCGGTTGTTTAACTTTAGGGATAAGACAGAAAAAAGTACGGTTTACATTGTTAGGCAACTCTCCTTTATCAAAAAAAATTCTTACAGAATCTGGTTACATCAGTCCCTACTATACTCCAATAAGCTTGAAAAATGTTGGGTTTAGTCCGTCCGGACCTGGTGACTTCTCAAAGTGCATAGCAAAAAGAGCCTCCTATACCTCTTCACTTGTAATAGGCAATATATGCTCCATATTATGCTCATCAGATATTGTTTGTACTTTATCCCGTTTTAATAAATCTTCATCCGTCATTTTTGTTCTAATCAGTTGTGAGAAATGCTGAGTAATAACTTCTTGCACCTCCGCATCAGTTTCCATCCACTCCCCATTTACATCGTTTAGTCGTTTTATGGTATTATGCCCTCTCCTTGTAGTTATAAACTTATGGAAAAATCAGAAATTTTTATCTCCTTGTTTAAACCAAAATTGTTTGGCTCACTGCTTTCAATGTATCTCTTGCTTCTCCAATAAACAAAAGTACCACCATCTCACATCGTTGTATCGAAATTTTTTCAGCTCCTTTCTATAATTCCCTAACTGAACCCGCATCTCCTTAGCTATCCCTCCTTCCCATTCCTCAATTTAGCACAACAATGCAACATTTTATTAATGATATCCAATAAACCGCATTCTTGAACCAAATTATGACACTGGATCCACATATTTTCCAACCGGAATCTTCTTTCTTTTGACAAGAAGAATTAGGTAGATAAAATATTATAAAAAAAAATAGGTTTTAGTTAGAAAAAATATAAAACATAAAGTGTTTTAATTAAAAAAGTTAATTGGTTAGTTGTTATTATTGTATTATTATTATTATTATTATTATTATTATTATTATTATTATTATTATTATTATTATTATTATTATTATTTTATTACTATTATTATTATCATCTTGTTGAGTATTGAATACGGTAAAAGAATACAGGGGGGGGTGAATGGATTCTTGAACTTTTCTTTGTTCTTGAATCTTTGCAGCAATATATGTGTTGAATGTGTGAGATATGTAAGTACAGATAACAAAGACAAACACAACACAATATCACTTTAATCTAATATTTTATTAGATAAAGATTTTGCTACAATCTGTGAAAACAAATGGTAGTATTCTCAGCTTCGTTTTTCTTAGAGAGATATTTCTTGTGATGTATCTTGAAAAACTTATCACTATTTAGCTAAGGAAGTGAGGCTGTATCCTTATAGACATGGATAGACCTACTTGCTACAAATAAGGTAGGTAAACAAAATACTTTCCAGTCTGTCTATCTTATTTGAGTAAGAGTCCAAACGGCTACAGATTTGACTTTGCAAAGCCTGTTCAGATCCACTTCTTTAGCTCCTTGTCCCTTTGTCTTATCTCTCCAAGCTTCTTTGTAGGCTTTCCAATCTGCTTTATAGTACATAGTCAAATAAAGCGTCTCGGCTTGTTGCAGGTTTCTGACTTGTACAATTCTTCAGTATTTTGTCTCCAAGAATGTATTCGAGAAGTGGCTAAGTGATTGATTCGAGAACTCGAATTGACTTAATCGATAACTCTGAGTTCTCGAATAGTGTTATATTGACATATCGAATTGTTAGTAGTATTTTTATGTGTTCGTTCGCAGGGAAGGACTGAATGTAATATCAAAGTTCAGGTTTCTTATCTCTTTACGTCTAGAAGTGTATAAGAAGAATTTTTGAGTTTGTGTATTAACTAAATTAACCAAGAACTAATTATAAGCACTAAGAATTAATTTTAAACTGAGATTCAAATATGTTGGAAAACAATCTAAGAACTGGGGTTCTTCACCTGGTTTCAATACATGCTCAATATTAATGTGATATCTGTGTTCCTACCTTGCTGAAAACAATTCTTCTAAAGTTATACTGCACCCTCCCAGGCTACAATATAGTGCTTACAGCTACACCTTAATTGACACTCCCGTGATACAATCAGAGTATATCTATAAACTGTTAATTACCAAGAATTATATGTCTCACAATTCTCCTATTAATCTCCCGATCTAATTTTCAAATTATGTCTGTTAAATCATGTACTAAGATTGCAACTTCTCTCCCAAGCTTATTACAATCCCTAGAATACAATCAAAGGTTCATGACTCCCCTAATTGTGTTAAGATCTCATTAACAAATCAGCCAGGCAGAAAATCACATAATCAAGCATGCATGAATACCAAGGAATACTACCCAATCCTCAGATTAGAGAATTAGTTACGCATATTTAATAAAGAAAACATAATAATAATGATAATGAATGAAAACATAATATTGAAGAAAGAATTGAAGATCGAAAGTACCTTGATACGATTTACAGCTATGAATTGTTATGATTTACAATGGTAAGATGTGTTTAAATAGGCTCTACAAATCTTGCCCAGCAAGATATTACCTTCTATTACAATTAGAATTCAATTCAGGTAATAAAACTTGCCTAAAATACAATTAGAACTAGAAAAGGGCAAAACAGTAATTTTTCTGCTTCCATCTATCTGCTGGTCGTGCCTCCTGGGCCCACCACACGCGGCCTGGTCATGTGAAACCTATCCCATATTGTAGAAAATCTCTCAAGCTTCGCGTGGACTGTAAATGGGCTGAAAACGGACTTCTAGAACTCCAGATATGGCCCAAACAGTATAAGCTGCGCAGCCCTTCTTAAAAATCCGAATTTTAATTAATTAATTCTCCAAGAACGATAAAAGCATCAACTTTAATCAACATTCTCGTAAATCTGCACAACTCAGCAAAACACATCAAAACTACAACAACTTGAGTCCAAAACAATCAATTTAAGCCAAACGGAGGGATTCCCAGTGGATATAAAATCCACTTATCAAACCCCCAAACTTAAACTGATGCTTGTCCTCAAGCATAAACAATTACAACTAACTAACTAACTAGTACCACTTCCGTAGGTGATCACGGTTGCATTTGGCATATGCAACAAGCCCTTTAAACCCCTAGGCAGCCCTAGTGGACGAGTAAGGTCTCGTGAGGGCCTATAGCGAATGTACCCACAAAATCCATTTAACCTAATGCAATGCAATGCATGAATGCAACTAATATGAAAATGCAACGATCCCCTTCAAACTAACCAAAACCAATTAACAAGCAAATATCTCAAAGAATGCAACTAAATCCAAATAGAGCTCGACCAAGTTCCCGTATACTAACAATACAAGAACAGAAACTTGCGTGTGTGCAATGCTCATCAGAAATACTTCCAAAACTAGGTCAAAAATCATACAAATCCTTCGCCAAGACAATCACAGGTTTATAAATAGAATAGACTGTAGACACTTCATAACCTAAAAACACCTCCATCCTTATCCAAGGTAGACAGAAATTCATGCTTTATTACTAACTACTACAACACATATATACAATCATGCTTATTTAACCGTGCAATGGATGAGACCCCGAAAGGCTTATACAATAATACCCATGTAACGAGTGTTAGGTCAGTGGATCCCAGACTATAAAAGCCTTAGGTCACTAGGACTAAGTCCCCTCAGACTTAATTACTCGAGTATTAAAGAGCTCACCCTAGTTAATTTTGCATATAAACAATTTATTGACTCTTTTTTTTCTTTTTTTCTTTTTTCTGCTTTTTTTTTTTCTTTTTCTCTTTTTTTTCTGCGATCTGGAATGAGCCTTTCTCATTTCCAACCCTAGACTACTCATATAAATATGAGCCGGCTACTAGCCATTTGACACCTAGCCGTTAACACTAAACAACTAGCATGAAATTCCTGGTTTCCCCCAAACTTAGACTTTAATGCTCCTACGCCATCAAGGGAATAACGAAAATTCTAAATATAATCAGGTGATTAAATCTCAAAACATCCAAACAAGCATGACCTTAACCTAGCCCCAAAAGCACCCAATGAGACTGTGTAATTAATTTTGTTCCCGTAACATGCAAGTCAATTTCATAGAAACTATAAATCAACCCTCTATTCATCATTACCACACTCAATTAGACATCTACCTACCAATCAGAATTAGCTCGTTCTAAGGGATCATGAAAAATGCATGCCATGAAAATGCAACTATAATGAACACACATGGTATACAACATAAAAACAGAATGTCCTATATGAAACAAACGTAAATAACACGAACATACATGCATGAACTATCACTACTAATATGCAAAACATGAAATCCTACATGAACACATATATACAACAACTACTAATCCCTCAAAACACCCCCAAACTTGAAAGATTCAATGTCCGCATTGAATGGAAGTAAATACAAGGGAAAGTAGAAAACATACCTACTCGTCCTCGCTGTCGTCACCCTCGTCATCCTCATCAGAAGAGTCCGATGGAGGGTACGGAGTCCTAGCTCCAAATATAGGCCACTGAACAGGAGTACTAGGTGACTGAAACTTTGCCTCCAAAGCTATGCCCATGTCCTCAGAATACTGGCGACTGCTCGCATGCATAGCATCCAACCGCCTAGTCATTCGACGAAAATAAGATTCAAAAACGGACATATCCACCATACGTCGCTGAGGTTCTGCAATTGCCACTCCAGTTGCCCTAGGAACATGTGGCGGAGCGCCCGCTCCTTGACCACCAGCACCACCAACTATAAAACCGAGACCCCTAAGATGAGGAATGCCGCCCGACCACTCCCCCATCCGGTCAATAGTAACATCATTAATGGAAGACATAGGCTTATACACCGGCTCACCTTCGTAGCATTTCACTTTCGAAGTATCACACAAATACGCAATGATAGAAGCATAAGGAATACTGGCCGATGAATTACTTCCCACATACCGAAGAATGTTTTGATTAATAAGGTACCCAAGGTCAACATACTCACCCCTGAGAATACCCCATAGCAGAATAGCTCTCTCAACAGTAACATCGGTCACATGGGTTGATGGAAGAATATTAGAACTGATGAAGTAGAACCATGCCCGTGCGAACTTAGACAATGATGCCGCCGGAAAAGTCCTCTTCTCGGTGGTACCCACTCTACACTTCCACTCCGTACCCGGAATACAAAGCTCACCAATGATTGCATCAAGAACAACATCATCCCTAGTCTTCTTCCCCCAATCAGTAGCACCTTTAGGTTTAGGCGGTTGCCTAATCAACGTACGAATCGCACGAGGCGAATAATCCACCTTCTGACCTCTCACAACCGTGGCATTATTCCTTGCTATCGACGCATTAGCATAGAATTCCCTAACCACATCCAACGAGCCTTCATTAGCAAATTCACAAAATAACGTCCAACCCCGCTCACTAATCATTGCCACCATCTCCTCATACTTATACGGCACAAGCCTTCTTTCATGAATAACCCCCTTCGAAACTAACCTACCATACTCCGCCTTGGCATTCTCATTCACAAATTTTTCCACTCCATCTCCCACAACATCATTCTCATCCGAAGATGGACGAGCACTACTACTACCACCCATTAATCGTTGCCTTTTAGAAGCCATAATCAACAAATATCAAACAAGGCACAATAATCTCCAAACAATTCACCAAATAAAGAACCCCCAAATTACACACCAAGAACCCTAGCTTGCAAAATTCACAAATTCAAATAAAAGATGAGATAGAATATTACCCAATTGAATCAAAGAGGTGAACTTGCTAGATGAATCCCAAAAAAAAAATTCGAATTTAATTCCCCCTTGAACTTTGAATGGATGAAAGTTAAGAATTTGGGATAATATAGAAGTGTTTGTGGGTGTATGGGTGTATGTATATATATATAGGAGATGTAAGTAATATAGATGAAATTATATGTAGTATAGGATTGGGGTTGTTTTGGATTTGAATTTAAATTAGAATAGGATTTAGGAATGATAGTGTTTAGGAGATGAATTGAAATTAAAGTTTGTATGGGATTTAGGAGATGAATTAGGATATAGGAAAAAAAATTAGGTGAAAAGAGTGAAAAATTTGGGGGTTAAGGGCAAAAATTCGTGCACAATACAGGGGTCAGCCGCGCTGACTGCGCGCTGGCGCTTGTTGCGCGGGTTGAAGCTGCGTGACAGGCGCTGGCTGCGCGGAGAGGCTGGTTGCGCATTCCCTTGCTGCGTTACAGGGCGCTGACAGCGCCGCGGGGCTGTTGGCGCGGTCCTGTCCTGCGTTACTTTGCTATTTTTTTTTTTTTTTTTTTTTCTTCTTTCTTTTGCACACACTAACAACACTCTTTTTTTTTTTTTTTTTTTTTCTTTTTTTTTTTTTTTCTTCTTTCACACACTAACAACACTCATTTTTTTTTTTTTTTTTTTTTTTTTTTTTTTTCACAAAAATACTACATCACTTGGGTTGCCTCCCAAGAAGCGCTCGTTTAACGTCAATAGCTTGACGTACTTCCTCAATTCATAGTAGGGTCTTGAAGGTGGAGAATGCTCATTCCTTGCTCCACTGTTTCTCCAAGCAGGTATGGCTTAAGTCTCTGCCCATTCACCTTGAATACATCCGACCCTTCTCTAATAATCTCACAAACCCCATTAGGATAAACCTTCACAATCTCAAAAGGACCAGACCATCTTGATCTAAGCTTTCCAGGGAATAAACGGAGTCTTGAATTAAACAATAGAACATGTTGCCCAACCTCAAATTCCTTCTTCTGAATGTGCTTGTCATGCCACAATTTGGTCTTCTCCTTGTAAATACTAGCATTTTCATAAGATTGGAGCCTAATCTCCTCAAGCTCTCCAAGTTGAAGCAAACGCTTCTCTCCCGCAGATTTAAGATTAAAATTCAATTCTCTTGTCGCCCAAAATGCCTTATGCTGAAGTTCCACCGGCAAATGACAAGGCTTCCCAAAGATCAACCTATATGGAGACATTCCAATAGGTGTTTTAAATGCCGTTCTATATGCCCAAAGTGCATCATCAAGCTTTGTTGACCAATCTTTTCTCGAACTTGCCACTGTCTTCTCCAAAATTGACTTCAGCTCACGATTCGAAATCTCAACTTGTCCACTTGTTTGCGGATGATAAGGAGTTGCCACCTTTTGTGTCACACCATACTTTTTCAAGAGATCAGCCACCTGTTTATTGCAAAAGTGCGAACCTCCATCATTGATAATAGCCCTTGGCACTCCAAATCTAGTGAACACATTTTTCTTCAAGAACTTCTTCACCACTCTAGCATCATTAGTAGGAGACGCAATTGCTTCAACCCATTTAGAGACATAATCAACTCCCACCAAAATATACTGATTTCCATAAGAAGATGGAAATGGACCCATGAAGTCCATCCCCCACACATCGAAAATCTCCACCTCAAGAATAGATTGTAAAGGCATCTCGTTCCTCCTCGAAATATTCCCAACTCGTTGACATCTATCACATTTAGCCACAAAGTCTCTAGCATCTTGATGCATGGTTGGCCAATAGAATCCTGACTGTAAAACTTTCGCCACTGTCTTCATGCTACTGTTATGACCTCCACACTCTAGAGAATGGCAATGTCTGAAAATATGAGGAACTTCATCATGAGGTATACATCTATGAAACATTCCATCAGCACATTCTTTATAAAGCAGCGGTTCTTCCCAATAGTAATGCTTCACATCATAAAAGAACTTCTTCTTCTGATTATAAGAAAGATTATCCGGCACAACTCCTCCCACAATGTAATTCACAAAATCTGCATACCATGGTGTAGACAAGGACACACCTAGAAGTTGCTCTTCCGGAAATTTATCATTGATAGGTATTTCACCTCCTACCTCTCCATCTCCTTGGTCCAACCTAGATAAATGATCAGCTACCAAGTTCTCAGACCCCTTCTTATCTCGAATCTCAAGATCAAATTCCTGAAGTAAAAGAATCCAACGAACTAGACGAGGTTTGGCATCCTTCTTTGTCATCAAGAAACGAATAGCAGCATGATCCGAATAGACAATTACCTTAGACCCAACAAGATAGGATCTGAATTTATCAAGTGCAAACACCACTGCAAGTAGCTCTTTCTCCGTAGTGGAATAGTTGATTTGCGCGTCATCAAGAGTCTTGCTTGCATAAGCTATCACGTGCATCCGCTTATCCTTCTTTTGCCCAAGAACAACACCCACAGCATAGTCACTAGCATCACACATAAGCTCAAATGGCAAGCTCCAATCGGGAGATGTAACTATAGGTGCAGAAGTAAGTTCCTTTTTCAGCTTGTTAAAAGCATCAAGACAACTTTCATCAAAGTCAAAAACACGATCCTTTTCAAGAAGATTGCAGAGTGGCCGAGCTAACTTGGAGAAATCCTTGATGAACCGTCGATAAAAACCAGCATGCCCAAGAAAGCTTCGAATTCCTTTCACAGATGAAGGTGGTGGCAATTTTTCAATAACTTCAATTTTTGCTCTATCGACCTCAATGCCTTTGTTAGAGATTTTATGTCCAAGCACAATGCCTTCCTTCACCATGAAGTGACATTTTTCCCAATTAAGAACAAGATTCGTTTCAGTACATCTCTGCAACACCTTTGATAAACTGGCTAGACATGATTCAAAAGAAGAACCATAAACCGTGAAGTCATCCATAAAGACCTCCATGTCTCGCCCTATAAAATCTGAGAAAATATGGTTCATGAGTCGTTGAAACGTCGAAGGACCATTACACAAACCAAAAGGAAGCCTCCGATAAGCAAAAGTGCCATAAGGACAAGTAAAGGTGGTCTTCTCTTGATCTTCGGGTGCAATAGGAATCTGAAAGTAACCCGAGAATCCATCCAGAAAGTTGTAATACTCATTACCCGCCAACCTTTCGAGCATTTGATCAATGAATGGGAGGGGAAAGTGATCTTTGCGAGTAGCATTATTCAACTTCCTATAATCAATGCAAACTCTCCAACCTGTTACTGTTCTCGTGGGAATTAATTCATTCTTCTCATTGTGAACAACAGTCATCCCACCTTTCTTAGGCACAACATGAATAGGACTAACCCATTTACTGTGTGGAACCGAATATATGATACCAGCATCAAGCAACTTAGTGATTTCTTTCTTCACCACCTCTTGCAAATTCGGATTCAATCTTCTTTGTCCCTCAATCACAGGCTTATGATCATCTTCTAAGGCAATTCTATGCATGCAAAGAGCAGGGCTAATTCCCTTGATATCTTGAATTGTCCAACCAATAGCTGATTTATATTGCCGAAGAACATGTAATAACTTTTCTCTCTCATCATCAATGAGCAAAGCAGAAACTACCACAGGATATGTATCATTAGGACCAAGAAAGGCATACCTCAAATTATCAGGTAGAGGTTTAAGTTCCACCTGTGGTGCCTCTGAAAGTGTAAAAGCCATCTCAACTTCTGTGTCTCGTACAACCAGTGCTTCTTCTTCGACTACATCATCCAACACCCGATCTGCTCCCACGAAGTGTTCATTCTCGAGCTGCACAATGTCATCCACTACGTCAATGGTAAAACAAGTTGCTCCAAAAGGGGGCATCTTCATTGCTTTGTTCAGATCAAATTCCACTTTGTCCTCGCCAACATTCAATGTCAATTTTCCAGCTTTAACATCGATTGTAGTGCCAGCAGTAGCCAAGAATGGCCGTCCCAAGATAATGGGTATCTCGACATCTTCATCCATCTCTAACACCACAAAATCACAAGGTATGACAAATTTATCCACTTTAACAACCACGTCTTCAATAACTCCCAATGGATACTTAACAGAACGATCCGCCAACTGAAGTGAAATCCGTGTCTTTTTAAGTTCTCCAAGACCAAGCCTTTTGCAAATTGAATATGGCATCAAACTCACACTTGCCCCTAAGTCACACAAGGCTTTCATGTTTTCCATCTTCCCAATAGTGCAAGGCAAAGAGAAACTTCCCGGATCTTTCAATTTCTGAGGAATGGCTTTTTGGATGACTGCACTGCATTCAGCATTAAGAGTAATAGTTTCGGCATCTTCAAGTTTCCTCTTCTTTGTCAACATCTCCTTAAGAAATTTAGCATAAAGTGGCATCTGATTCAAAGCTTCAGCCAACGGAATATTAACATGCAACTGCCGAAACATAGTCAAGAACTTCTCGTACTGCTTCTCTAAATGCCTGTTATGAAGTCTCTGTGGAAATGGAATAGGAGGAACGTAAGGTGGTGGAGGAACATATGGCTTTTCTGAATCTTCTTCCTTCTTCTTCTCATCTTCTTTTTCTGACGTGTCTGCAGCAATCTCCACTGGCTTATCCTCTTTCTCAGTATCACTCTCCTTAGACTTAAGAATCTCAACCTCGGGCAACTCTCTTCCGCTCCTCAAAGTGATTGCTTTGCATTGCTCTTTACCAGTCTGGTCGGGTTGACTAGGAAGTGATCCTTGCTCACGAACACCCATCTTTGAGGCAATCTGTCCAATCTGTGTTTCTAGCATCTTTTGAGATGATGCCATCTGATCTATTCTTGATTCCATATTAGCCAATGCCCCAGAAGTCCCTTGCATAATCTTATTTAGTGCAACCTCCCACTCAGCTGGTTCTTTCTTTGGCGGAGGTTGATACTGCTGCTGTGCTTGATATGGTGGTCGTGACTGAAAACCAGGAGGTTGATTCTGCCTTGGAAATGCATAGGAAGGATTAGCTGCATGATTATTGCTGTAAGAAAGATTATTGTTTGGCCTTTGATTCGGATTGTAGTAAGAATTATTCTGCACATGCCAAGGCTGTCTTCCTTGAATAAAAGATGCTTCTTCTGGAAATTGTGGAGCATACGAGTTCTGACTAGCACCATAATCATGATACCCTCCCATAGGTGAAGAAATAGCATTCACATTTACCTTTTGTCCTCGCACCTCCTGAGTTAGAGTATCCAACTTTTGAGCCAGCATGTTGATCATCTCAGATTCTTGTGCTGCTTTTGCTGAGCTCGTCCCACTAGGTGCCCATGAATAATTATTAGATGCTAATTCCTCAAGAAGTGCTTTAGCCTGTGTAGTTGGTGCCTTTTTGAAATTTCCACCAGCAGCCACATCCAAACTCAAACGAATATCTGCATTCATGGCCCCATAAAAAGTACTGATGATCTGCCAATCTTCCAAGCCATGATGTGGACACTTCCTCAACAGTGCCTTGAATCTCTCCCATTCCTGATATAGACCTTCACCCGGTTGTGCTTTAAAACTCATAATCATAGTCCTCAACTGTTGCGTCTTGTCAGAGGGATAGTATTTGGACAAGAATGCCGTAGAAAGACTCTCCCATGTAGCAACCGAAGTGTTTGGAAGTTGTTGAAACCACTCCAAAGCTCTTCCCTTAATAGAGTAGGGAAACATATGGAGACGAATCTGATCACTCGTGACACCAGTGATTCTGAATGAGCCACACATCTGCACAAAACGCTCTAGATGTCTGTGTGGGTCTTCTAATTCAATGTCTCCTTCAAAAGCTTGATTGCTGATCATCTGAATTAAGCTCGGATTAATATGGAACTGAGCTGCACCAATCTCTGGAGTTTTGTACATGCAATTGGCTGGATTCGGTGTCTCATGGTCCCAAATAGAAGACTGATCAACATTAACAGCTGGTCGAGGTTCTGGGTCTCCCATCTTAGCTTTATCTTTTCTTCGCTTTCTCAAAGTACGCTCGATTTCAGGGTCAAATTCCAATTTTTTAGCGCAAGATGAACGTAGCATACACCTGAAAATCACCAACAAAACAACTTGTGGAACCAATTAAAATCTAAACAATAAGAAACAATTAACCTAAACTCAACTATACTGCCTTCCCCGGCAGCGGCGCCAATTTGTTAGTAGTATTTTTATGTGTTCGTTCGCAGGGAAGGACTGAATGTAATATCAAAGTTCAGGTTTCTTATCTCTTTACGTCTAGAAGTGTATAAGAAGAATTTTTGAGTTTGTGTATTAACTAAATTAACCAAGAACTAATTATAAGCACTAAGAATTAATTTTAAACTGAGATTCAAATATGTTGGAAAACAATCTAAGAACTGGGGTTCTTCACCTGGTTTCAATACATGCTCAATATTAATGTGATATCTGTGTTCCTACCTTGCTGAAAACAATTCTTCTAAAGTTATACTGCACCCTCCCAGGCTACAATATAGTGCTTACAGCTACACCTTAATTGACACTCCCGTGATACAATCAGAGTATATCTATAAACTGTTAATTACCAAGAATTATATGTCTCACAATTCTCCTATTAATCTCCCGATCTAATTTTCAAATTATGTCTGTTAAATCATGTACTAAGATTGCAACTTCTCTCCCAAGCTTATTACAATCCCTAGAATACAATCAAAGGTTCATGACTCCCCTAATTGTGTTAAGATCTCATTAACAAATCAGCCAGGCAGAAAATCACATAATCAAGCATGCATGAATACCAAGGAATACTACCCAATCCTCAGATTAGAGAATTAGTTACGCATATTTAATAAAGAAAACATAATAATAATGATAATGAATGAAAACATAATATTGAAGAAAGAATTGAAGATCGAAAGTACCTTGATACGATTTACAGCTATGAATTGTTATGATTTACAATGGTAAGATGTGTTTAAATAGGCTCTACAAATCTTGCCCAGCAAGATATTACCTTCTATTACAATTAGAATTCAATTCAGGTAATAAAACTTGCCTAAAATACAATTAGAACTAGAAAAGGGCAAAACAGTAATTTTTCTGCTTCCATCTATCTGCTGGTCGTGCCTCCTGGGCCCACCACACGCGGCCTGGTCATGTGAAACCTATCCCATATTGTAGAAAATCTCTCAAGCTTCGCGTGGACTGTAAATGGGCTGAAAACGGACTTCTAGAACTCCAGATATGGCCCAAACAGTATAAGCTGCGCAGCCCTTCTTAAAAATCCGAATTTTAATTAATTAATTCTCCAAGAACGATAAAAGCATCAACTTTAATCAACATTCTCGTAAATCTGCACAACTCAGCAAAACACATCAAAACTACAACAACTTGAGTCCAAAACAATCAATTTAAGCCAAACGGAGGGATTCCCAGTGGATATAAAATCCACTTATCACGAATCACTTCTCGAATAGCTCTTTTCTCTGGGACTCCTTGAGATCGAATAGAGCTTCTTGACATATCGAATCCCTGAGATGTCGAATAGCTTCTTTAGTCCTTGAGATATCGAATAGATCATTGACTTGTTGACTCTTAGAGAACTCGAATGATGCTTTGACTTGTTGACTCCATGAGTTCTCGAATAGAGTAATAGACATATCGAATCTCTGAGATATCGAATGAGATATCGAACAGTGTATTCAGAGATATCGAATAGTGTCTTCTGAGATATCGAATCTCTGACTTCTCGAATGCTAGACTTCTCGAATAGACAAATGTACTTCTCGAATTGGTACTTAGGCAAATTCTTCATTTCTTCAAATCCCAACTGTGATTATTTGGCAGTCTTTATCTCCTTGCTTGAGGCATGAACCTTGGAACTTCTTTCAAGCATTATTCTTGACTTTATAATTACAGTAACACAACTAGAATTTGATGCCTATTACAAGTACAGAACAAATAGAAACTCTACAACTAGAGGTTCCCTCAGTCAAGAGGTCATGTAGGTAATACATAGCATTACACATACTTAGGCTTGTTATTAGATGTATTCAGGCATGCCTCTGTGACTAACAATCTCCCCCAAATTGTGAGTAAGACCCTTAGTCACAATTTCATGTCTGATAACAAGCCTAACATACATAAAGATAAAACTTGACAGTACATGTATGAATTTTGATCAGCAATATGAATAGAACTACAGGGTGAGTAATCTTACAGCCTATAATGAAGTACTAGCCATTGTCATTTGTTTCCCTTTCCATAGCTTTGGCTTGCAAATCATCATATGCCTTCTGTCTTCTTTCTTTCTCCTTCCTTGTATTCTCATCCATAGCTTTTATTATTTCTGCCATAGCATCCAATTCTTCAAGCAAAATTGAGTCTTTGAAATCTTCAAGTATTGAATTCAAAATGCTTGTAGGATAGTGGTTGAGTAGATTCATTCTGATGTGGATCTGATTCCCATTTCTCCTCCTATACTTCACCACATAGGGGTTAAACTGAACTCTACACAATCCCTTTGCCCTTAGCTTTTCTGCTTCAATCTCCAGTCTCTCAATTTCTTTCTCCCTTGCTAGCCATTTCTCAAGACACTCTTTTCTAATTTTCTCCTTATGATCTCTCTTCATCTTCACAAAATCAATTAGCTCCAGCTTCCATACTCTTTTCACTTTATCTTCTGAGCTCAACAATGCAATAATTCTTTCTATGTCATGTAGTTTGCCCCAGTGTTGACATCCTCCTTGTTTGAATTTCTCCTCCCTTCCATCAGTATATTTGATCTCAAGGCAGTTATCAACAATGGCAACATGATAGATTCTTTGAGCTTGTAAGAATTGCAGTTGGTCTTCATCAAAATCTTCATCTAGTGGTTGGAGTTTTAAGCCTGGATAGATTGTCAGAGTCCTTGACTTGGATAGCTTTGGTTTCCTTACAGCTTGTTTGAATTTGATCCTTTTGACATGGTTGCCTGGCAGTAGCATGTGACCTTTGTTTGTGGACCATTGTAGTATTCCATTAGCAGTATGCTTTTTGAAATGTACAGATGGTTTCTTGACTTGAATCTTCTTCTCTTCTTGAGGTGGTAAAACAGTTGCAGAAGCCATGGGATTAGATTTTGGTAGGTCATTACTAACAGCATTCACCCTAGACTTAGAGTCTTGTGTTGTGGTGAGATTACTGCTAGCAATGCCTAAGGCTTGCTGTTTTCCATTCTTCCTCTCATAGGCTTTGCCTTGGTCATCATCCTTCTTATCCTTGCTGTCTTTCTTCTTCTTCTTATCCTCATTCCCCTTATCACTCCTATGATGACTTCTCCTCCCATCACTCTTGTCTTCATCTTCATCATCCTTATTCCTCCTTGGCTTGGCCATTTCTGGAATTACACCAGTTGCAATGTATGATATGAGAATGTGCAGTGCCTCTATCTGTTCAGCAGTACTTGTCCCCTTCTTCTTTTGCAGTAGATCAATGATGGCAATAATGAGTCTGTGATTTCGAGAAGTGAGATCATTAGGAATGACCAATTGTTTAATCTCTTCAATTCTGGTGCCAGACTGATAGATGATGGTCCATGGCTTCTTAATCACTTTTGGCAGCCTTGAAGGTTGGCCATTCCTCAAGTCATCATACAGACTCTTATTGTTTTCATTTACATTCCTCTTCTCTATGAGCTCAATCAGTGCATCTATCTCTGAATGTTTCAAGGCATGTAGAGTTTTGTAGGTTAGATGCCAGATTCTGGATTTTGCTACCATCATTACTTCCTTGAGCCATGAGCTATTAACTTTTCTAGGTACCACAGTGAAGTAATTGATCTGATCCTTTAAGCTCCTTAGATACAATTGAGTGTCACCAGCCTGTTCTCTTGAGACTTTCAGAAACTCCAAGAATGCATCATCATGATAAACATTTGAGTTTGCAATTTCTTGTAGCTTGGCCTCAGTGACCACCTTCACTTCTACAGGCTTGGCACTTTTGGATATGGAGAGTGAAGGTTTATCAGATGGCATACTCCCTGCAACCACTGTGGTTGTGATAGTTTGCTTTTGACCACTGGAAGTAGTGATGTGCACAGTTGGTAGAGTGACAACTGGCAGAGAAGTAGGAGGCTCATCAATTTTGTCTTTTCCTTTGCCAGGCACTTGAATTAGAGATTTTGAAGTTCTTTGATGAGCACCTTCAGTGATTTTGATGCCCTTTACTGGTGGTTTCTCCTCCTTTGTATTTGAGTTCCTTGATGTCCTCTTCTCCCCCTTAGGCTTGTTGTCAGGCACAGAGGCTGTAGTATTGACCTTTGGGGTTGAAGATTCTTCAGGTAGAGGGAGACCCATGTGCTTCATCATTGCAGACAACATTGATTGTTGATGCAGAAGAACATCAGCTGTGGTGGTGGCTTGAGTGTTCAACTGCTCAGTTAGAATTTGCACCTTGTCTGTAAGATGAGCATTGGACTGAGTGAGAATAGCCACCTCCTTTTCAAGTGCATCTACCTTACTGAATAAGGCATTAGATTTGAAGCCAGACAGGGATTGTTCTTTAAGTCTCTGCACTTCAAATCTAGACAGCTCATGCACAGGAACCTCAGTTACCAGGTTGTCTCCATATTGATTTGCAAAGAGTGTCCTAAGCATGGCATTGGCATCTGTAGTCTGATCAGATAAAATTTGAAATTTGCTTCCTAGACCTGTGACTGTATCTTTAAGGAGAGCTAGACTATTATCCATCTTGGTGCAGGTGGTGTTGCAGTGTCTGATATCTTTGACCACACTGTCTAGTTGAGGAAATTTGGCATCAAAGGCCCTCTTGATCTCTTCTACTGAAGTGGCTGTCTTGTCACTCACCTTGTTGACTTCAGTTTTGACTCCCTTGCCAAGATAGTGTGCAGCCTTGAGGAAACCTTTGTAGGAATCATTGACAGCTTCATACACTTCACTAGGGGACAGGGATTTTGCATTTGAACCCAGTGAAGTGATGTATTCCTCTCTAAGATATTGAAGTGCTTCACTGAGAGTTACATCATACTTTCCTTGCATCCAGGCATCTACATTGCCATCTCTCTCAGCATCATCAATGATCTTGGCCTTCTGCATCTCCACATCATCCCTATGGCATAGTAGGATGGCTTCATAATCTGGATTTGAGATGTTGGAGGTGACAAGGTTCTGGGCTATTTTGACAAACTCAGGAATCTGATCCACAACATAGCTTTGGAGAGGTTCAATGGACATTTGTGGTGGAACAGACCCTGATCCTGAAGCACTGTCATGTTGCACAGGCTTCAGCCATTGGGACAAAAAGTGATTGCTAGAGCTAGCCAAGCTAGACTCCTCAGTTACATATGCAACTTCTGTAACCGGATGAAAAGACTCTGCTACTGTTGTCTCCACAGAAGTGGGATGAGTTACAACAGTAGTTGACACAGGCACAGAGTCTCTAGTTAAAACTAGTGAATCCTTTGTGTTTGTGATGGTGTCATTAGGAGATGCCCTAGCATGCATTCCCTGACCATCTAAATGTGGTGCCTGGGTGGTGAGCAAGGTGTCATGCACCAAGTCACTTGAATCCATTGGCTCATCAAGAGAGAAGAATTCTTGATGATCAATGCCTTGCTCCTCAATTGCTTGAGTTGCAGGCTCCAAAGAAATATGAGTAGTAGATTCTAGAAGAGAAGTGTGTTGTAGATTAGATTTTGGCAACTCCCCCTGAGAGATAGAGGGAGTTTCAATTGTGATGTGCTCTCCACTCAGTGTTGTGCCAGCCTTATCACTCCCATGTGCTGACTCTGTACAAGTAGGTGCATTGGGGAGAATGCTTGATTCTATAGATGCACCCTGTTGAGAGGGTACACCTAGTGAGCTGTTTGCCCCTGATTTTACAACTTCAGCCATTTGGGTGACTGAAGAGGTGGTTTTAGACTTCTTCTTCTTCTTCTTCTTTGGCCTTAGTAAGGGTGACTCAGGTTCCTCACTTGCTATGCCTAATTCTACAGCCAAGGCTGCTTCAGTTAAGATTTTTAGAGGTTCAGAAGCAACCTGTTTTATCTTCTTTTTACTAACATCACCCTTTTGAGAGGATGATGCAGTTGTCTCTGTGTTTGGTAAAGTGTTTGGCTAAGAGGGTTGATTAGCAGGTCCTGGGTTAGCATTTTGCTCTACATGCTTGGGCCTAGCTAACTCAGATTTTGAGGCACATATTGGCATGTTGTGGGGGTAAGTCCTAAATAAACTCTCCATAAGGGGAGTTATGTTGAGCCTTACATCCACATCATTCCTAGTCTCCAAGCTACCAAAAATGAGTTTGGTCATGGATTTCGGATAGCCTATTCTATTTTTGTCTAACCCAGGCAATTCAATCAATTTAACATCTATGAAATTAAGTACAGATTGAATAAAGCGAGGGAAGAAAATTTCATTACCTCTCTTGGCTGAGTTCTTACCAAGTCTCCCATACAATTCTTGCATTATGATCAAACCAACATCAATCTTTCTCCCATATGCTAGAGCATATCCTATTTGTTGAATAGGTGTGCTCATTTGATCAAAGCTGGACTTCCTTGCTGTGAAGACTTGAAGAAGAGTGGCAAAGGCATAGCTCCATTCCTTCCTCAAGTACTTCCTATTCAAATCTCCAAGCTTGATTATATCTGAGTAGTTGATAAAATCAAAGAAATCTTCCAATTCCTGATCAGTTGCTTGACTGTCATACACTCCTTGTTGTAACCCCAGTGCTTGATTCATATTTTCAGTAGTGATGGTGATTTCCTTGTCCTGAATCTTGCAATAGATTACGTATGAAGTTATTGCATTCTCTAGGGCCACGACCTCCACAGTAGCAGTTCTCCAAAACTGTTCTAGTAGATCTAGATACAGAGTTGGGTTGGCTGAGAGTGCATCCTTGATGTATGATTCAGCCATCCATCGAATGAAGCACTTAAAGTTTGCATTGGGTGCTTCAACATCGTTGGTTATTGCTATGAAATTGGTGTGTTTAGGAATTGTGAGTTGGGTATTTGCCATTGTTACACAGAGAGATGAGAAGAGAATGAAGGTTGAAGAAGAAATTTAGCTTTTGACGTTAGGGTTTACAGAGGTTTTGGAACTTTAGCTGCCTGAGAAATCGAATGAAGTGATTTGAACAGTTGTGGAATTGTATATATGTGAGTGACTTGAGTTGTCGATTAGATATAAGTTTTGTATCGACAAGTCAGTCATTCGAGAAGTATAAAACAACTATTCGATAAGTCAAGAAAGGCTTATTCGATATCTCAAGCAGTTTGTAACTCACAGCTGGCAGTTATTTAACTCAGAAAATAATTCTAAGCTAAATAAAATATGTTTTTATGAGCGAAATGAAATTTTGAATATAAATCCAAAAAACGATTAAGTGTCAGCGAGAAATCAGCCTTTTCAAATGATTCGATAACTCAAATACAGTATTCGAGAACTCCATCATTAGAGAACTAAAATACTCTATTCGAGAACTCAAAGTGTGCTATTCGATTTCTCAAAAGACACTATTCGAGAACTCAGGAGGGTTCTTGATAGGCCTATTCGAGAACTCGACCCATGACAAAACAATGAACCATTCGAGAAGTCTGACTTATCGACCTATACTTTTCACTCATAATATTAAATTTTCACTATCATTTAAAATTTACCAGAAATATTCATTGAAGAATATTCTACTAAATTAAATAGTGATTTTCTCAAAATTTCACAGAAATTTCAAGCTATAGATGTATGATTTTCAACATATGCAGCATTGTGGAATATTTATAAATCATAATCCAGCCAATACTTACTTTAAAAATATTGAGCATTTGATAAAGTAAGTATTTACTGCTGCAACAATCTAGTTGATATATTCACTCAGCCAGAATTTGAAGAATTCAGCATTCCAATCACACTAACCAACCTTGTGAAGGTGGCTTCATCTAATGGCTTAGTGAATATGTCAGCTAGTTGTTTCTCTGTGGGAACATAATGTAACTCAATGGTTCCATTAGTTGCATGCTCCCTTATGAAGTGATATCTGATGTCAATGTGCTTTGTCCTAGAATGATTGACAGGATTGGAAACTATAGAGATTGCACTTGTGTTGTCACACATGATTGGAATTCTTTCCAACACAAGTCCATAATCTCTAAGTTGGTTTCTGATCCAAAGCAATTGAGCACAGCAACTTCCAGCAGCTATGTACTCAGCTTCAGCTGTGGAAGTTGACACAGATTGTTGTTTCTTGCTGTACCAAGAGACTAACCTTTGTCCAAGAAACTAGCAGCTACCTGAGGTGCTTTTCCTATCCACTCTGCATCCAGCATAATCAGCATCAGAATAACCAACCAGATTGAACCATGTGTCCTTAGGATACCATAACCCCAAGGTTGGTGTGCCCTTCAGATATCTGAAAATCCTCTTTATTGCTATCATATGTGATTCCTTTGGATTTGATTGAAACCTTGCACACAAGCATATTGCAAACATGATGTCTGGCCTACTAGCAGTGAGGTAGAGTAGAGAACCAACCAGGCCTCTGTAGATTGAGATATCTACCTTCTTGCCCTTACCATCTTCATCTAACTTGGTGGCAGTGGCCATGGGTGTCTTTGCAGGTGAGCATTCTTCCAAGTCAAATTTCTTCAATAGATTCTTGATGTATTTGGTTTGACTTATAAAAATGTCATCCTTCCTTTGACTCACTTGAAGCCCAAGAAAGAATGTTAATTCTCCCATCATACTCATCTCATATCTGCTCTGCATGAGCTTAGAGAATTTCTTTGTTCTTGAATCTTTACAGCAAGATATGTGTTGAATGTGTGAGATATGTAAGTACAGATAACAAAGACAAACACAACACAATATCACTTTAATCTAATATTTTATTAGATAAAGTTTTTGCTACAATCTGTGAATATAAATGGTAGTATTCTCAGCTTCGTTTTTCTTAGAGAGATATTTCTTGTGATGTATCTTGAAAAACTTATCACTATTTAGCTAAGGAAGTGAGGCTGTATCCTTATAGACATGGATACACCTACTTGCTACAAATAAGGTAGGTAAACAAAATACTTTCCAGTCTGTCTATCTTATTTGAGTAAGAGTCCAAACGGCTACAGATTTGTCTTTGCAAAGTCTGTTCAGATCCACTTCTTTAGCTCCTTGTCCCTTTGTCTTATCTCTCCAAGCTTCTTTGTAGGCTTTCCAATCTGCTTTATAGTACATAGTCAAATAAAGCGTCTCGGCTTGTTGCAGGTTTCTGACTTGTACAATTCTTCAGTATTTTGTTTTCAAGAATGTATTCGAGAAGTGGCTAAGTGATTGATTCGAGAACTCGAATTGACTTAATCGAGAACTCTGAGTTCTCGAATAGTGTTATATTGACATATCGAATCACTTCTCGAATAGCTCTTTTCTCTGGGACTCCTTGAGATATCGAATAGAGCTTCTTGACATATCGAATCCCTGAGATGTCGAATAGCTTCTTTAGTCCTTGAGATATCGAATAGATCATTGACTTGTTGACTCTTAGAGAACTCGAATGATGCTTTGACTTGTTGACTCCATGAGTTCTCGAATAGAGTAATAGACATATCGAATCTCTGAGATATCGAATGAGATATCGAACAGTGTATTCAGAGATATCGAATAGTGTCTTCTGAGATATCGAATCTCTGACTTCTCGAATGCTAGACTTCTCGAATAGACAAATGTACTTCTCGAATTGGTACTTAGGCAAATTCTTCATTTCTTCAAATCCCAACTGTGATTATTTGGCAGTCTTTATCTCCTTGCTTGAGGCATGAACCTTGGAACTTCTTTCAAGCATTATTCTTGGCTTTATAATTACAGTAACACAACTAGAATTTGATGCCTATTACAAGTACAGAACAAATAGAAACTCTACAACTAGAGGTTCCCTCAGTCAAGAGGTCATGTAGGTAATGCATAGCATTACACATACTTAGGCTTGTTATTAGATGTATTCAGGCATGCCTCTGTGACTAACAATCATCCTCATCATTATTATTATCATTATTATTATTATTATTATTTATTAAATAAAATTATCCGTAGTGTTTTTAGAAAAGAAGACATTTTTGTTAGATAAAATATAAAAAAAATGTGTTTTAGCTGAAATAGTAAATTGATAAGTTATTGAAAAATAAAAAAATTTCAATAGAAAACTATTGTGTATTACGAGAAAAATGAATTTGATTAGTTAATGAAAAAAAAAATTTAACATGTTTTACTATAAAAAAAATTGATTAGTTATTGATAATTATAATAATATTATTTTATTTTAATAAATAAAATGATGGGCCAAAAAATAAAGAATTAAAATGCAAGTGTACCTTACAACGGACAAATTTTTAATGTCAGTATAGATATTTACACAAGCTATATTTTTAATATTTATGATACTCTTAACTATGTTTCAGTTTTTATACATTTATTTTTATCATATTTATTGTTTTAATATTTTGTTTGATTCCGGCTAGTTTACTGTGATTAATCATGTTCCTTTTGAGTTGTAAGCTCAAGGAGATGAATATCTTTTTTGTTAAAAAAAGGAAATGTTATTTTCAAAGTTGTTTTTTGTATTTCAGAATAATATTTGTAGCATATGCCCTGCATTCATAAACGGTTACATATTGTGATATAGATAGCTCTGAAAATAAAAAATAATGGCTTTGGAAATAATATTTCTCAAAAAAAAAAATGGAATTTGGACTTTTGAAATGGTTAGGGGTCTACGTTGATGTTATATGATGGTTATTTTGCGTTTAAGGATATGTTAACCAAGAAAATATGACAATGACTTGGTTGTTACTTGCTCAGTGAATCAAACTATCAATAATTATATGATAAGTATTAGTATATACATCAGCTATACAAGTTACTTGACCTCATTCTTAAACTTAGTTGGTACCAAGAACGTTAAATTTTAATGATATAAATCACTGTTGAACTTCAGCAAATTATATCTGTGGTATGTTTATTTAACGCCCCGGAGCATATACGTGTGAGCTCAATCGGGTTCAAATTCAGATCTTCATCTGAGTACATTTTTTGGGTTCAGGATTTTCTAGTTGACATTAAATTTGTGTTGTATTCGGCAGAATACGCAAGTTAAGTTGGATTTATCTTTGTAGTTCAGGTTCAAGGTTCAGACTTACTAGTTTATTAGTCTAGCTCCATTATCAGGTTAGTTAATCAAGTTACATGGTCAACAAGTTTATTAGTTTTAATTAATAACTTTAAGAAATATGAACTTAATCGTTAGCAAGTCAAAGAAGGATCCCTATTGTATGGGACAAACAAAAGTATATGCATTAGAGCAATTCCAAGAGATCCCTTATAAGTCCTTCTAACTTAAATTATAAGGAATTATGTTTAAAATTGTGCTCCAACAAGCTCTTAACTTTTCCTTAAAAAGTTAAGAGCATCATGTAATCCCTTATCTTTAAGGGCTCCCTTATTTCACTTTTATCAATAAAATATTATTTCCCCTCCTCTTTTCAATTGTTTCCCTCTTTTTTTTGTTCTTGCTTCCTTCTTTTATTTATTATTTAATAATTATAAGGATCAATTATAAGGAAGCTTGTTGGAATTGTCATATCTTATAATATCTTAAATCACTAAGAACCTAATATTTTGATATTTTGTAATATTTATAAGGAAAACACAAGGAGGCTCTTGTGGTTACCTGATAACCAAGAAGTACATTCCATCAAATGATATTTCTGGCGCGTATGAAATTTGAGCCATATTGTGTTCACACCCCTGATTACCCATTCGTGTAGAACTATATTTCATCACGCCCAAATAAATGATCTTTTGGCTGGTTATGAGCTTTTAGCCCGTAACACAAAACACGAGTTGCTTTTATGTTATGGACTAAATTTTGAAATATATTAAGATATGTTGCACTACTTATATATTTGTTTACTTTTCTTTGAAGCTAAATTGGCCGAAATTGAGGAATGGAATTCGAAATTAAACAAAAGGGAGGAGGACATAAATTCCCGGGAAAAGAAGGTAAAAGATGTTGTAATTTTAATTAGAAAAAAGCATGAGCAGATTGACCGTCAAATGAAAGATATTGAATCTCGCAAAAAGTGTACGGAAGAGTATGCCGAATACCTTGAATCGAAACGAAAGGAACTTGAAAAGGGGTTTCAAGTATTAAATTCAAAGAAGACGAAATTTGCTGGTCTTAATAGTTCAATTTCAGGTAAATGTTTGTATCCTTAGTTTCTCTTTTCTTTTTAACATAATTATCACTTATAAATGTTGTTGATTTTATTATATTTCTTTATTATTTTTCCTGTTTATTCAAGTACAACCACACTATTGTTTTTGTTCTTGTTGATTTAACTTTTACAGATGAATTCAAGAAAGAATATAAAGCAAGCAATATAAGTGTTACAAGTAAACTTGTAGTAATTAATCATATTTTATGAAAATATGATTAGCACTTATATATTTATTTATATTGCTTTGAAGCTAAATTGGCCGAAATCAAGGAATGGAATTCGAAACTCAACATAAGGGAGGAGGACATAAATTCCCGTGAAAAGAAGGTAAACGATACTGTAATTTTACTTGGAAAAAAGCATGAGGAGATTGACCATCAAATGAAAGATATTGAAGCTCGCAAAAAGTGTACGGAAAAGTATGTCGAAGACCTTGAAACGAGACAAAAGGAACTTGAACAGGGGTTTAAAGAATTAAATTCAAAGAAGACGGAATTTGTTGGTTTTAATAGTTCAACTGCAGGTAAATAAATGTCTGTATACTTAATTTCTCTGTTCTTTTTAACATAATTATCACTTATATGCTACATGTTATATTCAAGGTCTGCTAATTAGTTTATGAATCTAGCTGAACGGAGTGTCTGACAATTTTCTCTGCACTCTGGTCAGAATTCGGTTATTACATTTTAATTTCTTTGAATAACTTTGTGAGGCAAAGATAATTGTAAAATAAAACTCAAAATGGAAAAGAAATATATACAAGATTGGACAGTTTCTTGCTACATTATACATCCTGTTTTCTAACAATACATCCTGGTGATTTAATAAGTCCTAGTTAGATATAAACTTAATAGTTCAGTGCAAGTCAAAGAAGGATCATATTGCATCTTACCGACATTATTATAGGCATTACTCTAATATGCTTGTATGTGGAATTATGTCCCATCAAATGATCTTTTGGCTGTTATGATCTTTGAACAAATTCTGTTCACACTACCCCATTGTATGATCGTCCAAAACTATATTTGATCAAATTATTTCTTTGGCGGTTATGAGCTATGAGCTACTACTAAATATCAGAAATTACACTAATATGATCAACTGCATTTATGTTAAGGTTTAACAATTGTATTTTATATAAGGTAAGATGCATTCATGTATCTCTTTGTTTTGCTTTGAAGCTAAATTGGCTAAAATTAAGGAGTGTCACTTGAGATTGAAAGCAAGGATGGAGGAATTGAATTCTAGGGAGAAGGAGTTTAAAAAATATCAAATTCAATGTGCAAAAAAGTCCAAGGAGACTGAAGATAAGATAAGAGAAATCGATTCTGCCAGAAAACGGATGGAAGAGTATGCCAAAGAGCTGGAATTGAAACAGAAAGAAATTGATAATGGCTTCAAAGAGTTGGAATCAAAGAAGATGGAACTTACAGAAATGACTGACCGATCTACTGGTAGTAATATTTTGGGTGCAGGTAAATATTTTTATCTCTTCTCTGTTTATCTGTTCTTATATAAATTATCACTTATAATTATCATTAAGTTTTTTTAGTACCACCTATTTACTTTAGTTATCTTATTCTAGACTGTTGTTTAAATGCAACCACACAATTGGTTATGTTCTTGTTGGATTATCATACACTGCTGAATTTAAGCAAAACTTACATTATACAAGATTGCATAGTTGTTAAGCTCAAGTTGGGTAGTTATGTATAAACTTGTAATTAGTTATCAACTTATCATACTTTTTCTGAGAATTGTTGATATAGGGTTTGAGATTCGTTTTTCGAGTATATGATTGAAGTTTCTATAATTCAGATTACCTTCTTCCGTCCGTACAATGAAATCTTGAGTCATATAGTTAAATTGAATATTGATCTTAAATCCAGTTGTCTGCTTATCATATTAAATCTATTGAAACAATTTAGCATAAAAAATTTACTAGGATGATCTTGAATTGAGTTGTTACTAAACTATGAGTTAACTTTAATAATATCATATATTGCACCCCAGGTCTTTTTTCGTTTGACATACCTACAACTTACTACCAAGTTGTTTATAAGTTCTTTGACGGCAAGTTTATTCAAGTAATAGCGGATTTATTATGTAACTGTAATGCAACATGTAACGTTTAAGGTCCAACAATTATTAGTTATGAATCTAGGTGAGAGGATTGTGCGACCATTTTCTGTAGTCAGAATCTGCTATTCTGGTTATTTGCATCGAGAAACAAGTATAAATGTAAAGTGAGAATCAGAAACAAAGTCGAGTCTGTAAAAGAAGCATATACAGGATTGGGTAGTTTCTTGCTACATTATGCATCCTTTTTCCAGGTAGGCCTAACCTGATTATTTCGTTTTTACAGAAACCTGCATGAATCCAACTAAAAGAAAAAGGACCTCATCTTATCAAAGTCTGACACATGGAGCTCCAATGAATACTGAACTTCCTGCTCCTCAAGTGTCTCACACTGTATTAAATCTAAATTCTAATGCCATTGAGACTTTTTGGACGTGTTGCGCATCATGTGATTTCAGATTCCAGTATCCAAAACTTCTTGTTAATAAAGAGGTGACGTGCAGACATTGCTCAACCAAATTTACGGCATCCGAGATGGATGCAGCGAATTTGCCCCGGGTTGACTATTTACTCGAGAATTTGAAATACTTTAGGAAGACTGACAGAATTCCTGGGGACAATGGAGGAGGAGGAAGTGTGTAAGGAAGACAGGTCTGTTCTGCATGCTGCCATGAACATGAAGCGGCACATCTTTTTATTTTGTTTCAAATTGGAATGAAATTGTAACTTTGGGATAATAGTATGTTCTTTTGTGGGGTTGGGTTTGTTGTGTTTGTCAGCTGGTTGATTGCAACTTTTGTAGGGGCTTAGTGCCCAATATGAATTGAGGGGTTGTGTTTTCTTAATTTTGGACTAGGCCCAACTGCTTCTATCCATAAATTGCTGCTCTTAGTATATTGCTTATCCAGAGTTTCAAGTTTTTTATGAAAGAAAAATAAGACAAGGGATGAGAAGGAAATGTCAAATGAGAGGAGAAAAAAAAGTTATTAAAATTTTTACCCAGGTCGTTTTTTTCTCTTCTGTTTATTGTTTTTAGGGAATAAGTACATCTAGAAGTACTTATTTTTACTGTGTATCTTACATAAGGTAAAAGGTGATATAACGAGGTAAAAATTCTATTCTGCCTCCTACAGATATTTTTACTCACAAGTGAACTTTTTCACTTGAGTGTCTTAACAGAATAAAAGATTAGGTAAGAAATATATGTAATAACAGTTAATAATTTATAGAATTATTTATTATATGCATTGACTAAAACATGACTTGTTATCTAAAATTATTTTTAGAAAATTATGAAATCAATTGGTTACGACCAAGTATCCCATTGACCAGTGTCACGTCAAAACTAATGCGAATGTTTGAATAAATTACTTTAAAATCTTTTGTATCACAAGCTCACAAGGGTCCAATGTGTTTTAATTTCTTGATAAAATTATTTTGAATTGTAAAAAAAAAAACAGAGCATGACTGATTAACATCCACATGAGTGCCTCGAGAGGGATGTTGTGGAGTTGAACCTAAACTTGTCCCTTGGCTCGTGAACTGATTTCTGGCTGGCTTTGTGCTTCTCCAAATGATCAGTTGTTGCAGGAGTTTGTCTACAAATTTGGTATGCGTTGTTAACGTTAACTTTTGTCACAGCAATATACGATTGTTATTTACCTTTTCTGTTGGCACAACTTGTGTTCACTGTTCATTATTTAGGTCTTTATGTAGTGTTATAAATATTAATAACAGTTACGTTATCCACTTCTGTAATCATCTAGATTTAAAACATTCGTTTCTCTCTCGATTCATCACATCAATCTTCAATCGATGTATATATTATTTCTATTCATTCAATTCTCTATCGATTGAGCCCTCTTTTGTTTTCGCTCCGTATATTATACACAATTCTAGGGTTAGGTTTTGATTTCTTTCGATTTACATCTTTTTAGCCTTCAAATCTTTCGATCGATTTCGTTTTTCGATGAATATATGATTAATTTATATTCTATTGTGAAAAGAACTTTTGTATCAAAACTACTCATTTTGTACAATGTCGACTAGTTTGGCTTATTTTTCGTCTCTGCTCATTCGATTCTTGGAAGCTAAGTAGTGACAGTCTTTTATTGGTTTGATGTTGAGTCATTTCTTTGTCACCGAGTCAAGAGTGTATTCGAGTTGTGTGACCGAGTTTTTGTAGTATTGTTAGTGTTTTAGTTTGTTTACTTTGAGTTAGATTGTTTGATTGTTCTGTATTGAGTTATTGAGTTTATTGTGGCTGAGTTTTGAACTATTGTGCTGAGTATCGAGTTTTATGGTTGAGTTTTTGATGTGCTGAGTCTGAGTGTTTGTTTAGTGCAGAATTCGTTTAGCTAGTTCGCAGAGTTTGATTATCTAATTGTTTGAATAGTACCGAGTTTCTGGGTCTTGTTTTTGTTATTAATTTGCCATTTGCTATTGCTGAGTTTGCTTTGTTGGATTCGAAATCTGGGTTCGAGTTGACTCGCTGGGTTTCATTTTCATGTCTGGTGTTCGATGTTAGCTGCAAGTTTGTTAAGTTGTTCTGCGAGTTGTTTGCTGATAGTACATGTCCAATGCCATTAAGTTCATTATCATTAATTAGCTATTTCATTCTTTTAGCTTTCATGTTTTTTATTATCGTGTCCACCATTTTTCATCAAATTCAATATTAATCTTTTGTCAATTTCCTTTTATTCAAGTACTGGTTCACGTTTTGAATTCACTTGTGCATTAATTTTTTGATCGGTTACTTTATTTAGACTCATTAATATTTTACTTGATTTGCTCGATTATTTATTATGATTGCTTGTAACATGTATATGTGCTTAATTTGTGGAAAATTTCTAGTTTTAATATTTAGTGACTTATACTTTTTAATGTCATTTATCTCTAATTGATTTTCTTCATTATTTTGTTTTAAATGTAATTATAAATATGTTTGTGATTTTTAATTGATGATTGATAGGGCTTAATTAGGGGATTTTAATGTGTCTGAATTGATGATTGAGATTTGTTTAATAGTGGGACTTGTTGATTGTGGTTTCGATTTTGAATTGATTCTTATATTGATAAGGCTTAATTAGTAATATTGTACCATTTTATATGGTTTTGTGCCTTTGAGGGTGTTGTGGAATAAAAACTAGGTTACGATTTGTAATTAATGCTAGGGTAGCTGAGCTTCGAGCTTTAATGGCAGTTTCCGTGTTCGAGACTAATCGGTCCTCACAGAGTGCCTACGTATCTCGTTATTGAGAATCAAGCCAAAAACGTAGTTCTGAGATGAGGGGTATGTCCCTTTATATAGGCTGAGAAGCCTTAGAATTATGGTAGGAGTCAGAGACTTGGTGGACAAGTCTTCCTTGAGGAAGGTTCCAGATCTATTCCTTGTAGGAATCAGTTTCCATATCGAATTGGATGCCTTGGTGGCTAAGTCTGATGGAGATAATATCCTTATCCAACTCTTATTGCTGAGCTGTTTATTACCCTTAATATTAATTACGAAATTAATATTGTAAATAGGGTTTGGGCCCATCTGGTGGGCCCCACGTTTGGACCATTCTGGGTCTAATTAATGCCACATTAAATGTGTCTTTAGGGATTATTTTCAGCCCATATCATTTGCCCCCCAACTTCTAGGAAAACTGATTAGGTGTTCCTCGAAGTTTTAATGGCCTTTTCGAGACTTGGGCCAGGGTTTATTGCTTTTACGCGAGTATTCAACATTATCATCTTAATGTAAGGCGTGGAGCGACCGACGCATTTACAATGATATTGAATCGACACTAACAGTGTTAAACGGCACTAGACAACGCTAATCAGCCTCAAACAACGTTTAAACAGTGTTAAACGATGTTAGACGGCATAAAACGGCACTAACGGCACTAATCGGCACTAAACAGTGCTTAATCGGCACTAAACGGCGCTAATTAGTCTCAAACAACGTTTAAACAGTGTTAAACGATGTTAGACGGAATAAAACGGCACTAACGGCGCTAATCGGCACTAAAAAGTGCTTAATCGGCACTAAACGGCGCTAATTAGTCTCAAACTACGTTTAAACAGTGTTAAACGATGTTAGACGGCATAAAACTGCACTAACGGCGATAATCGGCACTAAACAGTGCTTAATCGGCACTAAATGGCGCTAATTAGTCTCAAACAACGTTTAAACAGTGTTAAACGATGTTAGACGGCATAAAACGGCACTAAAATGTGCTAATCTTGACCTCTTTTTAGCACTGAAAACCATCCGACTCGTTGAAAAGGTCGAGATCTAGGTCCAGAAACTATCTGAGGTTCGCTGAAAAAATCAAGATTCAGGACCACGAACTAACCCGCGATCGGCCGGATCAAGGGCTAGCTCGTGGTCGGCAAGCACCTGATCGGCCGAAGGGCCTTGATTCATGGTGATCGGCCGGAGGCTGGTCAGCTAGGGGCTGGTCGGCCGAAAGGCCTTGGCGCGCCGTGGTCGGCTGCGGCCCCTCGTGCGCTGTGGTCGGCCGCTTCGTGGTCGGCCGGCATCCCTCGGGCTCGGCGGTCGGCTACCTCGTGGTTGTCTAGGAAACCCGGACCTGAAAACCATCCGTGATCTTGAGAATCAAGAATCTTGATCTTGATCTCAAGTTAGTATATTGGTCATCCGTGACTTCGTTGTCTTCAAGGATCAAGAACCTCGATCTTGATCTTAAGTCGTCGGGGATCTAGGATCTAAAATCATCCGTAATCCTAAGGATTGAGAACCTTGATCTTGACCTTTAGTCGTCAGTTTGGTCATTCGTGACTTCTAACGATATTACTCCTTAATTCATGATTAGCACCGCTAACCTTGTGCTTAAGGTTAAACTCGTTACTTATCTTCTTAAGCGCAAACATCCATGCAGCAAATATTTCAGCTATTTCTTTTCCGGCATATATGAATTATAACGATTCTTTCTATATAACGCGAATAATTTCTGTCCTTTTTTTTGTCTATAAACCATAGATGACCTGTAAACGCGAACCAAGCTGAGATTCAACCTGATGTAGCAGGTCATGCATTTTCTATAAAAGAGGAGAAGTAGCCTTCATTTCAATTCACTTCTTCATTTCAGAGCTCTCAAATTCTTAAGTTCTCTAGCTTCAAGTTGTGAGATCAAGTTCAAGCTTCAAGATCAAGTTTCAGCTTCAAGATTAAGATGTCGGAAGGTGATCAACCAATGGATCCCCCTGTCTCCATGACGGAAGCTATGTCGAAGAGGAGTAAAATGAGGACCACCAAAGGTAAAGAACAAATCAAACCTCCTTCGTATGTTGAACATAGATTTGAATCCTTGCTAGATCTCCTGAACATTATGAGGGAAGCATTCCTAAACTGTTCCAGGTTAGTTTCTTTTAACAGTCCAAGTAAGTTGTCGGAACGAGATGTCCAAAAGATAAGGGAGTCCTATCACTTCCCAAGTGCCATTAAGGTTCGTCTCCCAAACCCATCAGATAGAACATGCAACTGGCATCCTGAGAGGATTTGTGTTTACTGGGGTGCCTTAGATGCTGGGTTCAGATTCCCGGTTGACACTTTTATCATTAGATTGCTGGCGGAGTATCAGATCCACCCCTGTCAGTTGTATCCCAATGCTTGGAGGTACATCTCTATTTTCTTATTAAGGTGTCGCCAACTGGAGATTCATCCGACAACTACAATGTTTCGAAGTATCTTTGGGGCCAGCAACTCTTCCGACTCCAAGAAATGATGGGTTAGTCTTAAGCACCGAGCTAAACTTCGACACATAGTGAATCCCTTCTCATTTCCAGATTCACAACATTTCTGGGAAAGGGAGTTTGCAGTTCTTGAGTGGAAAGGTGGTGACTGGGGCAACTTCTTTGTGAAGAGATTTGGGTCTGTGGAGGACAGTTCACATTTCGTGTGTGACCTTACTGATTCAGAATTGTTGGATCGAGATAGGCTTCTTGCTGATGACGGCCGTACACACTATAAAACTTTTCTGAATGAAAAGAATCTTATTGAGGTTGGCCTTAGCTTTCTTTCCATTGAGGGTAACTTTCTTACTTGAGCTTATTATGAACTCTGTTTGTTCTTATCCCGATATTTTTCTCTTTGTATTTCAGCTGCTGAGGAGATTGATAGTCGTCCTGAGAACCGGCCAACTGTTACTAAAAGGATGAAGAAGAAGGCTGAGGAGAAACTGAATCCTACTAAGCCTCATATCCCTAACTTCTTGGAGCACTGCTCTCAAGGCGGTAAACGATCCCGAAATGCTGATGGGGACGTCAGGACTCCTTTCATACCTCCTTGGGGCATATGTGAACAAGACTCGGTCTTTGGGAGTCCTTATCTAGCCCTAGACTGGTCCAAGCTTTCAATCACTCCTCCTGACCGAGTGACAATGCATGCAAGCGACAAAATGGATGAGTCTCAGCTCATTGGCGCTCAGGTCTTGTATCAGGTATGAAATTCCCTCTGTTAAGTTCAATACAGTTTCTGATTTTGACCCTGTATATTCCTCGTAGCTCACCCATTTCCTTGTTATAGGCCAATGCTTACTTTCAAACTGTTTCGACTCAAGGTCGGGCTTTTAGGGATAAGAATATTAGCTTGAAGAATGACTCAGCAAGGTTCAAGGAAGAGATTGACGATCTGCACTCCCAAGTCGTTCGTGCTGAAGCTAATGCTGCATCTACCCGTAAACAACTTTCTTCTCTAGCCAAAAAAGAAGGCATCTGATGCTGACAAGGTGATCCAGGCCTACCATAGGTCTAAAGATTTTCTTAAGCTCATTGATGATCATGATGATGAGATGCGTCCCTTCAACATGTCTGTTGGTTGGGATAAGGCCATTAACGCTGTGAGTCATAGGCATCCATCTGCTGTCAACCCGGCTGATTTTCCTTGCCCAAATTGGGGTGTCAACCCGGCTAACCTAACTTCTGGTTTGGGAACTAAAGTTGTTCCTAAGACATCAGGATCCGGCTCCAAAGGTAGTCATCGACGCTCTGGATCCAACTCCAAGGGGGCTGTTCAAGTTGCTAGCCAAGACTCATCTTCTTCTGGCTCCCGTGGGAAGAAACCCCCACCTGCAAAGAAAGTTGGAGTAGTTTGTCAACCCATCGCTGGCAAGAGACTGATCCGAAACGAGGGCAGTTCTACTTCTGATTCATCTTCCGAGGAAGAAGGGGCCGAAGTTGCTAATGTTTAACCAATGGTGATTGCCGAGCCCGGTGATGACTCCGGTGAAGACTCGGAGGAGGAGAGTGGGGAAGAGGAGAGTGGCGAAGAGGAGTCTGGGAGGAGTAGTTGGAGCTGGTTTGTGGCCTTGCATGGCCTTGTTAGCCGTATGTGGCTTTATATTTCTAGATTTTAATCAAGGTCCTTCGGGATCAAACTTTTATCTGTCTTGGTGATGTAACTTAACTGTTGGCCCTTCGGGGTCTTTATTTATGCATTTGTTTCCTCATTTGTTTGTTTACTTGTTTTCGGTACTTGGTCTTTCTAGACTTACACTCAACAGGTGCTTGGTACATAAACAAAATCGCAGAATCATTGAAGGAAAACAAACTTGCATTAATAATTCGAAATGGGTTCAACCCTTACATAACTTGTTATTGTCCTACTCAGGGCGTTAAGCCCTGGAATGGTTTCATCGAACCTTATTTCTACTTCTCCTAATAGATAGATAAAAAGCTAAGTCCTTACTATGATAGCTTAAACATAATAAACTTTGAGGTTCAAGGCATGCCAAGTACGGGGCACCTCAACCCCGTCCAAGGTCTCCAACTTGTATGATCCTCGTCCCAACGTCTTCTTGACTCGATACGGCCCTTCCCAATTAGGGGCTAGTTTTCCCTTCTGGCCAACTCCAGAAGCCTCGATCTTCCTCAGAACTAAGTCACCTTGCTGGAAGAACCTTTCCTTAACCCTGTGGTTGTAATAAAAGGATGCTTTCTTTTAATGCTCCACATTTCTAGCGTTTGCCTCGTCCTTGACTTCATCAATCAGGTCTAGGGCGAGTCTCATGCCCTCTTCATTAGTCTCTAGTTCAAATGCCTCAACTCGAGGTGACGCTTGCATGATCTCCAAAGGCACAACTGCCTCAGCTCCATAATCCAACAGAAATGGGGTTGCTCTAGTTGTCACTTTACAAGTGGTACGGTATGCCCATAGTATGGGCAACAACTCATCTACCCAAGTGTTCCTAGAGCGTTCGTTCCTAGAGCGTTCGACCCTCTTTTTCAGTCCATCAAGGATAATTCGATTAGCTACCTCAGCTTGCCCATTAGCTTATGGATGAGCCACTGAGGTAAAATGAAGCTCAATTGCATTCTCCTCACAATACTTCTTGAACTCTTCATTATTGAACTGTGTCCCATTGTCTGTCACCAAAATTCGTGGGATTCCATACCTGCAAATTATGTTCTCCCAAAAGAACTGGGCAACTTGTTTGGTGGTTATCTTGGCTAGAGGTTTAGCCTCAATCCACTTAGTGAAGTAATCAATGGCCACTATCAAGAACTTCCTTTATGCTGAAGCCATGGGAAAAGGACCAAGTATGTCCATCCCCCACATTGCAAATGGGATGGCAGAGTTGACTGTCGTTAACATCTCAGGCGGCTGCCTTACAATTGGAGTGTGTTTTTGACATCGTCACACTTCTTGAGGTAATTCTGTGCATCGGCCAGCATCTCCGGCCAATAGAATCCTAGTCGAGTGATCTTGTGAGCTAGGGATCTGCCCCCCAAGTGTTGCCCACATATCCCTTCATGAACCTCCTCCAATGCTTCTCTTGCCTTTTGAGGCCTCAAACACTTCAACTATGGGATAACGAATGACCTTTTGTACAGAATGCCCTCAATCAAGGCGTATCTCAATGCTCTTACTGAAAGTTTTCGTGCCTCCAAGGCATTGTCTGGGAGCCACCCGGTTTCAAGGTGAGCTTTGATAGGATCTATCCAAGAGCCTCCTACATCAATTGGTGCCACTAATTTCGAGTTAACGGTCGGGGCCTTCAAGACCTGGAAGTAGACACTCCCAGCATAATTTTCTATCTCGGAAGAAGCGAACTTAGACAGGGCATCGGCCTTAATGTTTTCTTCTCTCGGAATGTGCTCAACGTAGCATTCCTCAAACTGAGTCATAACAGCCTTTACGACTCTCAGGTATTTCGCTGTAGTTTCATCCTTAGCTTCGAATTCACCATTTACTTGTGATACCACAAGCCTTGAATCTCCACAAACTTTGAGATTCTTCACCCTCATGATTCTGGCCAAGCCTAAACCGGCTATCAAGGCCTCATACTCAGCTTCATTGTTAGTTGTTGGAAAGTCCAACTTCAAATCATATTCAACTGTGAACCCATCGGGGCTTTGCAACACTAAGCCTGCGCCACTAGATTTTGTTTTTGATGCTCCATCAAAATAGAGCACCCAATATTCCTTCTGATCAGATACAAGTTCTTCATCTTTATCTTGCTTCCCAGGGGTTGTTATCATCTCCTGCCCCCCGACTTCTTGGTTGCTAATGGTGCATTCAACCACGAAGTCAGCCAATGCCTGAGCCTTAATGGCTGTTCGAGGCTTATACGTGATGTCAAATTCTCCAAGTTCAATCGCCCATTTGATTAGTCTTCCACTAGCCTTCGGGCTATGCAATATGTTTCTCAACTGTTGGTCCGTCAGGACTTCAATTTTATGTGCCTGGAAGTACGGGCGTAACTTCCTCGAGGCTGTTATCAATGCCAAGGCAAACTTCTCAATGGGAGAGTAATTCAACTCAACCCCGTGCAACACCTTGCTCACATATAGATAGGTTTCTGGACCCTCTTCTCTTCTCGAATGAGAACGGCGCTCAGCGCTTGCTCAGATACCGCCAGGTATAGATAAAGAGTCTCCCCGGGACTAGGTTTGACCAGCAACGGGGCTTCAACCATGTACTTCTTCAGTTGTTCAAAGGCCTCTTGGCTCTCAGGGGTCCACTCAAAATTTTTCACCTTCTTCAATGCTTGAAAGAAAGGCAAGCATTTGTCACCAGACTTGGAGATGAATCTTCCTAAAGCCGCTACCCGGCCTATCAACTTCGGCACATCTCTTATAGAGCGTGGCGGTTCCATATCTAAGATCGCCTTGATCTTGTCAGGGTTGGCCTCTATGCCTCTCTTTGAAACCATCAAACCTAAGAATTTTCCAGATCCAACACCAAAAGCACACTTGGCTGGATTCAACATCATTTTGTGGTGCCTCAGCACTTCGAATGCCTCTCTGAGGTGCTTAATGTGGTCTGCCTTGAACAGGCTCTTGACTAGCATGTCATCAACATAGACCTCCATGGTTTTTCCAATTAGATGGGCGAATATCTTATTCACCAGTCGTTGGTAAGTAGCTCCTGCATTCTTTAGACCAAATGCCATAACAAGATAGCAGAAAACACCAAAGTCAGTTATGAAAGATACCTTAGGGATGTCATCCTTGTGCATCTTAATCTGATTGTAGCCGCTGAACCCATCCATGAAGCTCAACATCTCATGTCCAGCCGTGGCATCTATTAACATGTCTATCCTTGGTATAGGGAAGCAATCCTTAGGGCATGCGTCATTCAAGTCAGTGAAGTCTATACACATCCTCCACTTACCGTTGGCTTTCTTGACCATCACAGGGTTAGCCAACCATTCTGGAAACTGAATCTCTTCAATAAACCCAACTTCTAAGAGCTTTTCAACTTCTTGCTTTATGGCCTCTTGCCTTTCAGGTGCAAAGTTCCTCTTCTTCTGCTGTATTATCTTCCGATTAGGATCGACATTCAATCTGTGAGTTATGAGTTGGGGATCAATCCCTGGCATATCAGCTGCTGTCCAAGCAAACACATCACTATTTTCTTGTAAGAATGTTATAACTATACCGTTTAATATTTAGCTTCGAGATCTATCCTGTAAAGGCTGCCTCATTGCTCTCATATGACTCGTACGATGTAGACATCCACCCTTATTCCTAACTGAAAGATTAGAGAAAATGAAGCAAGAGTGAGGCAAAGAATGCTCAGCAAACGAACAGTATAGTGAAACAATAATACTACAATGATTCATTGGTGAACATATCACTGACCAACTTATCTCAAAGGAATAATTCACAAATACAGAAGCTCAAGAACTTTAAAGATATAACATTTTATTTAATTCAGGATATGGAATAGAATTGGACTATTTTGCATTTTATTAATAAAAACAATAAGGTTAGGCTGCTGATCAGTCACGCACTAACCCCGGACAAACGTACACAACAATGTCCTTTAATGGATCCACGGAACACATTGGCCTTAATAACTTCTGACCACGAATCTGGTCCGACCCTTTACGGTCCACATTTTAAAAAAAACAACAGTCCAATCCTATAATCTGAACGTCAGGTGTCGGAACAATCGACCACCTCGACCAGCCAAGCACCCTGGAAACTCACGTTCCAGGTTAACAACTCAAATCTCAAGAAGAAATGAGGTCTAGTAAAATTCTGACCAAGATATCGACAAGTTCGATATAGAGAAGGGTATTATTCCATAATATATCAGTGAAACAGGGACAACAATTTCAGCACTATTGAAGGGGAATATGATAAACAGCTATTCTTATTTACTGAAAATTTAAGAGCAATAATATCAACGACAAATAGAACTAATATAATAATCACATGACGAAAAACATGGTTCATTTGAGTGAAATGATTTATTTGCAACATGAATAACAACAATTGTAATTATAAGATAAAGCAAGGGTATAGTCAAGTGCTAAGCATTTAATAAATTTGCCAACACATTGTCAAGTTGAATCAACATAAGCGAATTAAGTAGTTTTTAAAATGATCATTTGTAAAATAACTCCAAGACAATAAAATTGTAGGACGGGTTGAAGAAAACCTCTCCTAAAGGGGTCCATTGGTGAAAATCCGTTACCAAGTTTAAACTAACATGAGAGATTCGAATAGTTTAAAACGAAGATTTAAGAAATTCTCAATTACTTAAGGTCTCACTCATGTCAGCTAAGCACTTATAGGCTTCATCTGCCAGAACCGGCATGACAAATATGAGTTTATATAATTAAGAAGATCTCAATTCATTCTTGGTTTTAACCGTCACTGAGCAACACATGCCTCAACAACAGTATAAACCTCGAATTAGTTTACAATAATCTGAAGAAAACGCTCTTTGAAGAATATTAATAATGACGGGAAATATTTATATAAAATAATTTTTAAAAGAATCAACACCTGAACAATAGGTGAAGAGAATAAACAATGACAGAATAATTTTGAAAATGAGTGTTTGTAAATTAATAGAAGAAGAATGTCACTGAAAGTAAAATAAAATAAAATAAAGGGTATGGGCACTAGCAAACATGGTTTAAAAGAAATATCGAAAAATCAACAGAACAGGTTCACATTATTTAGAATAAATATGAAGAATATAATTGCTTGCAAGAAGGAATTTCGAAAGAACAATAAATAATACAAAAGGTTTCACATCACTTGAACAATAAGTGAGGGATAGTAAACTTGCCTCAATATACAAAGTTTCCAATTCCAATATCTCAATTCTTTACTCACTTTACATCAGTCTCCACTTCTTTATACAGTGGCCTTTATCCAATCACACATCCATCTTTTCTCTATCACTTGTCAGCTTCTACCCGAACACACTCGTCAATCCCGATAATTATCTATTTCCTATATATTCCATCTACACGAGCACTGGCTCGTAGCCGGCCTCTGATACGTACCTATAAACAAGTAAAGTACCATCTCAGTATGCTAACACATCTATATCCTTTACACATCAAAAATCTTTATCAAAATACTCTCAAAATAATAAATTTATTCCAATAAAAATTGGACAGCAACTCCATTATAACATGAACTAACCCGTCGGAATATAACCGACCAAAACAAGAAATCAAGCAATCCTTCACTTCACCCTTAGTTTACTACAAATCACAGTCATTATAAATCATCCTAATGTACTTATAGACTTCTGGCATTCCACACACTTAACACATAGCATATGTGCTTATACTATTCCCATTTTTAAAAATACGTTTTTACTACATTTTGTACTCAGAACCAATCCAACACTCTTAATAGAAATCTAACAATTATGATTATTAATCAAAATTCACATGAAATCTATTATTTACTGATTACAATTAACAATCATCTGAATAAACTAATTAACGCTTAACCATTCATAATATTCGAATTCATACCACCTCTCCTAATTAATCATCAAAAATTGTATTATAAATTTTACATAAACACACCAGTACCTCACTAAATTGTAGGTAATACAGTCATGTCAATTAACACTTAATAATCTTAACAATTCGAATTAACAAAATCTTATAACTGATTATCGAAATGTTAAACTAATATCGACTAAGGACACATGAAATCAGTTTGTAACAATAACACCTCAAATTGATCAGATGACACCACCAACTCAAGTATGCACATTGGTATACTCACATTATTACTATAACACACGCATATACAACAGCTCCACACACAATCACCATTCATTTGTGCACAAGACCACATAGATTCATACCAAGCTGTTCTCATATCCACGCAACTCGCAACTCGCAACTCACACACACGGCACGACAATAACACACCACAGCAATTACACGCAATAGTAGCAGCGATACACGCCTCATA
This sequence comes from Saposhnikovia divaricata, assembly GCA_036435485.1. Classification (NCBI taxonomy): domain Eukaryota; kingdom Viridiplantae; phylum Streptophyta; class Magnoliopsida; order Apiales; family Apiaceae; genus Saposhnikovia; species Saposhnikovia divaricata. Next base: position 10,380,178 of record JAZHRN010000154.1, on the reverse strand, counting down.
CTTACCCACGCTCCCATTTCGGCACACACTACGCACATATATATACACAGCAGTACACACAAAATTGAGACGAGCATCAACTGGCCAGCCTGAGGTGGCACAACCCAGTTCAAACCGAACTCAAAATAGGGGAATACGCACACACCCACACCTGGTTACACACACACTGCCATATATACGAACTGCAACACAGGGGAAAGAGAGATTTTGGAGAGAGAATTCACAGAGAACAGCCTCGAATCGAAGATTAACAGCGAGACCCCCAATCCGACTATACACATATACGTATATATATCTTTTCAGGAAGAAATGAAGAGGGGATGAAATAGGGAGATATTCCAAGAGAGAGAAAGGAGGGAGAGATATGGCGGTGGAGAGATAGGGAAAGACTTCGAGGGAGGGGGAGAAAGGTCGAGAGAGTAGGTTCGAGAGCTTCTTGTTGAAAAAGAAAAACAGAGTCGAGAGTCTACTGGAAAACAAGTAATACGTATAAAGGAAGATAAGGCAACTTAATACTTTCCTAATTGCTGATTTTCACTTAGTTAAATAGTTAAATAGCTTTTTAAAAATCTGAAATTAATTATAAAAACAACAAAACTTAAATCTTTTCATTTTTAAAATATAGAGTACCAAATTATGAGCACATACATATTTTTAAAATATTTTTAGGATCAAAATCAAATTAGAATAGAATCTTACAAATTTTGATCCTTTAAATACAATAAAACTCTAAAAATCATTTTAAAATATTAAAATACCCAAAATAATTCTCTCAATAATTTTAAAACCAAATAATATTATAAAGAGGATAACACAAAAGATTTCGTGATTTTTACTCACTCCAATGATTTTATAAATTTTTCAGAAGATCAATAATGCATAATTAAAATAGATTTTAATCATAAAAATTCAAATAAAATACACGGACTCACATTTCACACATACATCATCATGTAATCATATAAACATGATATCACACATATATATAATTCCTAAAAAAAAATTCACCTCGCACAATCCACATTTAATATTAAATAATAATAATAATAATAATAATAATAATAATAATAATAATAATAATAATCAGTACGATATTTTCTAGGGCGTTATATTACTCGTGTTGAACCTTTCTTGACGAGTTTGGCTTGCAAACATGCTTTGCAAGTGCTCATTGATAGTATATGCACCCATATGCACATGTTGTCTTTAAAGCTCAGTACTCATAGTTGCCAACATAAGACATGCAACATCATTTGCATCATTCTCATCCCTTGTGTGGGCCGCTATTTCCTCAGCAGTAGCGCCCTCGGGAAGGGGACCTGGCGGAGGGATATCAATGCAATGAAGCTTACGCTCCTGCCTGAGGACAATCCTCAAATTCCTATGCCAGTCTAGGAAGTTGTTTCCTCCTGTCAGCTTGTCGTACTCAAGGACTGATCGTACGGATAGTGTGTTTGTGTTGTTTGCCATTACTTAGTATCTACAATGTTAAAAGCACAAAAATAAACATTAGATTGTCTGAATTTATAAATTATTATGTTCAAATGATTATGATATATATTAATAATTTATCTCCCACTATTTTTATCAAATCAATAGCCCTTACTATTAATTCGGAAAGTATATCCCATAAATCTTTCTAGTGAGCCAAGATCCATATTTCGTCATGTCCTAAGTAAACCACTGGTAGTCCTTAAAACATGATTATTTAGGTAGACAACAGTTGTCAATTATATCTTATATAATTCTTGGATAGTTTGGTGATCAAAGATTGATCTTATCTATCAAATAGATTTTCAACCAAACTCTATGCTTCTAAGTTCATAATAGTTGAATATAACCGTTTATTTCCACCATATTATGATGACTCAGTTAAGTTAGACCCAATGATACAACGGCCGAATATAACCGTTTATATTCGTCGCATCTCACCACGATAGACAGGAGTTCCCTGCCACTGACAGCCCTTCCCCTTATCGATCTAGGATTTGATGAGTGTTCATTCATTGGAAAGCATCCGATTAAAACTTAATATTTTGTAAAGGGGTTTAGAATTAAAACGACCATGATCCCATCATAAAGAGATTCCCAATTTTTTTTTCCTTGAATTAAATACTTCAAATCAATATTCACCAATAGTTTGATTTCCAGGTTGTTGGAGGAGTCACAAGTGGCATCGCTTAAAACCCAACTTCCTTACAAGTAAAACCCGTTTTTGACAAAATCTCCCCATATCGAAATAATTGAAAATTCGTATTTAATTCCGTGTTTCATAAACACAGAAATCTCATGATCGTTATGTTTAATTTTAAAATCTCGGATCGTTACAGATTTTAACTTGTTTAAGCAGGCATGGCATGGGTGATGTATCTAATACATACATGATTAATCTAATCAAACATGCATCTTTATCTCTACACATACATTATATATCGCATACATTCATATATATGTAAAGTGCAGTAAGTAAACGTGCTTGGTTATGGCCTTTATCCTAAATGATCCTTTTCAAGCTAATGAAAGGATCAAGGTCAATCTATGGTGGATAAATATAAATACAATTACAAGTCTTCATTCTTCTCTTTCTCCTTGGTTGCTTCTCCTCATTAATCGTCCTTCAATCTTCAAGTACATTACATTGAATAATTGAATACAACCTATACTAATGTACTTACATAATAAAACTCGAGTTACATTCGAGGTTAAACAATTACAAGAATGAAGAAAACGACATGCAAGTCGTATTTATAAAACCATAAACCATTAAACTAAGGGTCTTAAGGCCATAACCAGCACCATGCTCAAATAAACAATTAAGAACATATAAACAAACACTGCGGGGGTCCGGGGCGGCAGCCCCGGGTGGGTCCGGGCGCGGCAGCCCCTGGCGAGACCAGTCAGCTTGAACTCGGGATTTTTTTAATTCTAGAAGACTCGTCCACTTAAGAAATCATCAATTTCTTAACAAAAGATCATATCTTTTAGCCTCTGCATCATATACAGTTCGGGAAGCATGTATCATATACATTCAAATCGTATCCCAGTTTACAGATCGTGTCCATACACAATCTGTCCAACAGTTTATATCACTATATAAACCAGACAACATGCATAACATACAAAAATCGTATACTGATCAGTCATGACAGATTGTAAACATGCTTGTATCATTATATCATAATATTCAACATAACAGAATCATATATGAACGACATAACATATTATAATCGACATATCTCATAACTGTTTCATGGTAGATTCATATAACATGCATACATGCATCGAATACAGTAAACACGTAACCAAATCAGCCCCTTATACACGTAGCTCTGATACCATTGCTGGGTTCCGAGGCATAAAACGTAGCAGAATAATGTAAATAAAACAAAAAAGTTCGAAACCCAAACCAGGATCCATGTATAATTATGGACAGATTATGGAGAAATGAATCATACCTTTAAAACGTTACTTTCACGAACTCAACGGAGATCCTAGCTTGTAATCACCACACACAATCTTCACGACAAGATCTGTGTCTCTAAGGTAATCCACACGAATGTCCAACCGTCCAACGATCCGAGGAGCCAGGTACTACCCCGCGAAGAACAACCTCTTTCTCTCTCTCTAGCCTCTCAAAGAGCTGCTAGGGTTTTTAATAAAACGAATTTATGAAATCCCTAACCATAAAGTAATACATCATCATGTATTTATATGAGAGATAGTGGGCTAAAATCAAAAAAACCGAATTGGGCTTCCTTAAACCCAATTCTAATTTTATTTTGATTTTATTATTGGATTTCCTTAAACCCAATTCTGTTCTTACTTTATTAAATTCGAATTTACTTAGATAATTAATTAGGACCAGTCCAATTAATTAAATAGCCAATTCTTTATTTAATAATGATTTAATTTAAATTCTCAATTTAAATTAAAACTCCTTTTAAGACATTCTAAGTTTGTGACCTTATAGGTTATTATTACGTTGGCAACGATTTTAAAGTCTCAATTAAAATCGTAAACAAAGAGCGGCATCTAGTAATACATCATTGTTACCCAAGTAATAATAATTTAAATGGTGATCCATATTAAACCTTTCGTGATTAATGTTTCCGTGTAATATAATCCCTTTAACCATATATTACAGATTAAACTCGAGCCATGTATTTAGTCATCCGCTTCAACATTTAATCCGAGTTTACTTCATCATGAGTAGACTATTAAAACAAATCATTATTTGAGCACGACCATGCATTTTATAGTCTCACTCAATCAATAGGCCAATAATATCTCTCCTAATTATAGGAGGGTTAAATCCTTTATCTATCATTCATATTTCTCATACGACTCATGATATACCCGATGTCCACTTTTATCATCACCCGGTCAAAGGTAACTTTTAATGTAGTCAATGTATATTAACCCTCGTATAGAAATATAATGATCTCAAGTCAAAGGATCATTACACCATTATCACTGTGAGTCTTTCTTATGACTTTATTGAACATGAAGAATCTCACTGTGAGTCTGTCCAGTACCATGTACTCCTACATGTACCTATGTATTGACTTTAGTATCTCCATACTTATAACCAATGAGATGTGGTTATCAGTCAAACAACATACTAGTCTATTTATGTATTATTATTGTCCTATATAATAATACTCGACTAGGGACCTTAAAGAATATGATATATATTTATATATATATATTATATAATATCAAGTTCAAGTCATGTACTTAAACTATACAATGTGTATCATGATATTAAGGACATTTATTATGCTAACAAATATATCGCAGTAATTAAAATCATAATAAATTCGTTTATTGAATGATCAAATGACATAAAGGTTTATTCAAAGAAACAATGTATTGCCTCTAGGGCACCTACACTAACAAAACTAGTGCGAGAAAAATAAACACGTAAGTAGCCGGGAGAAGTCACACAAGGGACTTATCACACAACTGATGCAAGACAATAAATTAAACGTGGATGCAACAATATATACTTATGAAATGAAACCTTCGGCCGAATATAAATCAAGCAAGGCCGAATGGTTTTGAACTTTGTTTCGGCTAAGAAACAAGTTCGGTTACCCTTGGTTAAGTCCTTTAAGAAATAATACAATTAAGGTTCAAGGGATTTTGTTAACCAACACTAAAAGAAGCTTGCTTTTGATTCAAGTTGTAACAAGTTTAAACCACTCAAGGTAGAAACTAGTTTATGCAAGTTAAGCACGAATCAAAAGACACTTCTTTGCCTTATAACCAAGTATAGATCAAATTGTTACTAAGGTCTTCAAGAGGGCTTATTAAGTTCTTAGAAGAACCTCCTCTTGGTAGCTTACAAGTTGTCTACACATACTACACGAATTAATCAAGAACAAGTGTGTAAATGTGACAAATGTAAGACTACTTAAGCACAAGTATATATTCAAAAGATTCAAGCACTTAGTAGCCAAATATATAGATTGCACACATCCACTAACTAGCTTATGACCATTGACCTTACAAAGGCTCAAGTTCCTCTTTGAATTAAGAGAGAACTACAAGAGATACGAGCTAGTTTCAAGCCTAAAACCACACCAAATGATCCGAAATGAGCACCAAAGAAGATGTAATCAAGATGAGTGAAATGGTGACTCAAATGCTCAAGCAAGAACACTTAAAAGGCTGTTAAAAATTGACCAAGGGGCTGCCTTAAAATGAGCTTACCGAGAGTGCCAAGAAGAGCAAAACAAGAGCCAAAAGCACCACTTAAACAAGGCCAAATGAGCACCAAAGAAAGATATAATCAAGGAGGATAAAATGGTGACTCAAATATACTTTAAAGAGCACTTGGGGGCTGCTGAAAACGTGCAAGAAGACTGCCCCAAAATCAGTTGGCCGAGTAGTGTTTAAAATGTAAGAAATGGAGCAAAAACAAAGCTAAAAAGATGATAAAAGATGAAGGAGCAAAACTTTGTTATCCAAATCTTTTTGAAGCCTCTTGGCTACTTGATATTGCTGTGTTTCTAGAGAGAAAAGAGCAGCAATTCTTTGGCACATGAAGGCTTGGAGAAAAGAGTGTGTTTAGCTTGGTTTTTATAGGTAGTTTTAGGGTTTTAGTGACCAATGGTTAAAAGACAAGTGACAAGCTACTAATAAAATACTAAAATGCATAAAGTAGCTTTTTGGTACCTTCCTAGAAGTTCCCATCAGATCAGCATGTGTATAATATTATATAGAAAATATCTAGGAGCTTCTTTTATCCGAAAAATCCGAAACGAAACAATAAACCCATAAATAAGAAATAAATCGTAAAATCACTTAAAAATTATGAAACTTGGGGAATCCTCTAGAAATATTGCCAGAAAATTATGGTCAAAATTTCACCTTGAAATTCGTTGACCATCTATGACTTTTAAGCAACCGAAAAATCAATTACGTATCAATTTTTGGAGTCCCGGAAAAAAGTCATGTAAAAATTATAAAATTAATCCTAAAATTCTTTTTAATTATTCTAGTGACATATCCAAAGTTTCAAATAAAAATAACATGTGGAGGTATTTTATTCAAAAATATTTGATTAAATGTCCTTACGCGACGGAATAAAATACTTTAGCCGTTTATCGTAACTTGTCGATACTTTGGCTAAATTTTTGACTTGAAATATATTCAAATATAATATTCCTCAAATAATAATGACTATGAAGTCCTCGGAATATTTATTTTGAATATTTTAGGATTTTATCCAATTTAAGTGAAAATTGTTAAGGGTTCCGGGATAAAATCTATTTTTATTCTTTCGGCAAGTCTTTGGTCAAGGCACTGTGAAAAATAATTCTTTGAAAAATATGTTGAATATATTTGAGAATAAAACCTTTGAAATGAACACTGTTTTTGAATAAAACATTTATTTTTGGTCCAGAAAATCAGTGTTCGGGAAATTTCGATATTTGTGCCGTGTAGACTTTGCCCTTTAAATATATCACAAATAACTTAGACTAGGAAACATCATTTTATTGACATTCCTTATACAAATTAGTGATTGGTGCAAGAAAACGTTTTGTCAAATTGACTCGTTACTTGTTTATGTCACATCGAATAAATCAAAGGAAGGATTTACTATGTTATCTAGTAAATTCCTAAATCTAATTTAATTTTCACTTTCGAAATTGACAAATCACCAAAACCTACAAGTGAAAGACGGTCTAGCAATCTTCCCAAAAGACTGTCGACTCACAATCTTCCCCTTTTTGGTATTTGTCAAAACTACTTGCGAGAAATTAAATATGTGTGTGCCACTAATCTAGTGTATGCATGCTAAACTATATGAAGATGCGAGAGCTAACTAAGACAAGCAAACATGCACATAAACACACTATCACAATAAGCACATAAAATCAAGTAAGCAAAAGTGATATATTGTGTGAGCAAATATGTGACCTAAAATTTAAAAATTTAACTTCCCCTTGCTATGAAAACTGTTTAGAAGAAAAAAATTCATCTTCCCCTTTTTAAAACAAGTAGTTTTCGAAAATTTTGAAACATCTTCCCTTTTTGTAAAAATATTTTTCGAAAAATAAAAATTTGCAAGGTTCCGTTTGTTTTTGAACAACTAAGCACATAGTCACATAGCATGCTTCACACATATATAATTCATCTTCCCTTAGAGCATAATCAAATTACAAATTATAAGCATGCTTCCCCTAAATATCACATACACATTTAGTCACACACATATATAATTCATCTTCCCCTTTTTGATAAAAATCAAAAAGTAAAAAATAAATTATAAGGGAATTAGGGAGGGGGATCACAAAAGCATGCAAGCAAAACACATAAGGGGATGGGGATAATTAATAACTATTACATTTTAATTTCCACCAATCCACCTTATTTCTCCAAACAGTCCTTCTCCACAAATCTTCACAAATGTGGACTGTTTTTAAATTTACAAACCATATAATCCTAACTGAATTACAAGACTAATTCTCCCCAAACAAGAGCAGAATTAAAGGATTACAATGTAGTAGATGGTCTTGAATTTAAGAATGCAGTGCAGGCTAGGTTTATTGTTTGGAGTTTGCAACTTCAAAGGCATGAGTGATCACCAAGAACTAGAAGCATAGGCTGTGTGACCTTGAGGAAATGTGCAGTGCATGGATTTCCAAGATGGTTCAGAGAGGCAACCTGCATGGTTAGCACTTGAACAATAATGTCAATGTAAATTCAAATAAATCCTTAAGTATAAATTGACAGAGTTTAGAGATACATTACAGCGCTTGCAAGATGCATTTCTGAGTCAAAGGCTTCAACACAACTGATAACTCATAATTAGAACAAGAATGCATCCACATGACCTAATTGTGGCCAGTTTCCCTTGGGTTCAGATCAAAGAGATCTCGAAGGGATCTCAATGCAGTCCATAAGTACGGTGGCATGTGTGTGCTTGGAATCTAAAATGCAATGTATTAACTATAACCAAGTTAACATTAGCAATAGAGCAAGCCATCTGTAATTTCATTCATAATAAGCAAGAGTACATCATAGTTTAACTTCTAAATCCAACTAAGACTTGAAAATAGTTGGAAGTAGAACTACACACACAACCAACATTAAGGCCAACAGAAAGGTTCACAACAAAAGCAACTGCAAATAAACACATAAGCTAGTGCACAAACAGATAGCACCTAGCACATACATAGATAAATAAGCAAATAAATTAAAACAGCCATAGAATCCAACACTGCAAGTTTCAAGGACACCACCACATATTAGTCAAGCTCATTATAGTGATCATTGTTAATCACATCATTGACCAAGTTGTCATAGTCCATTCCCACATTTCCATTTCCATTCTCATTCTCAACAGGCTCAGATTTCACAATGACTTCCATCAAAGTCTCATTTTTATCATTTTCAGCAATCTTAATAACCTCAGACTCTCTAGGCATAGGAGCACTCACAGGGATTCTTTGGATAATGTCATTTGGAGCAGGGTTGCTGTGCATGTTAACTTGAAACTGAATGAGCTGAATTAGAGTGTTTTCAAGAAGGGTTAGTCTAGTCAGAGCAGAGTTCAAGTAACTCTGAACAATTTCTAGCTTAGAAGAAATTTTCTCATAGTCAGCCACAAGGATGTTCAAGGTGGACTTCATTTGAGCACACTCAACCTTAAGCAAATCCAAATTTGTAGACATGGTCCTAAATTTCTCATAATGGATAGAGAGTGAGAGATCTATCTGCCTAGGGGGTTCAACAACAACATTAGAGACCATAGGTGGATCTCTATGAATGTTTAGAGGCAAGACAGACTTAGTGCAAAGCTCAGAGATTGTGTTTGTGACATGAAAGAAAGGAGGGATGCAAATGTTGTACTTCATGTGTTCGAAGACTTTAGTGAGAAGAAGGCCATAAGGGCTATAGCCAACCTTAGAAGCAGCATGCATCTTAGTCATGAGCATGTGAGGAACATTGAAAGAGATTCTATTTGTGGATATTTTGTACATGATCTTCATATCAAGAAAAGAGACAGACTTTTCAAGAAAGGGAAAGAAATTCTCTTTGACAAAGGTAGCCAGATTCTGATAGAGAAGAATGAAATGAGCAGGGTTGAAACCTCTATCATTGGAGAACACATTGTGAGGAACTTCAACATTGCAGAAAGTAGAAATAAAATTTCTATATTCATTCATGTCAAACAAGAAAGACTTAGAGATGTCAACATGAGCAGGAGTAGTGAGAGATGCATGGAGTTTAAGAGCACTGATTAAGGTCTCTTGATCAATGAGACAAGGGATTCCACTCACCACAGATATGAGGAAAACAGTCCCATTGATGCCAGGGTTTAGAGTTAAATTAGCATAAAACTCAGACACCATGTTAGGCAAGACTCTTTTGGAGGGATATGACAGAAAAGGTTCAAGATTGGCTCGAGTGAGCATCTTAAACAAGTCAGAGTCTGGTAATAACTCTACTAGTGTGACAACCCGGGTCAAATCCCGAGCCTTTTTCGAAAATCAGGTCGAGTCCCAATTCAGAATCCGAAAATAAGCCAAAGTAAACTGGCCCAAATGCAGCCAACTTGGGTAATCCACAAGCCCACCACAGGCCCCCAAAAGATCATGATTTTGTTGGTGCACTTAGTAGTAGTACTTTGCCTTATAAACTGAACTAAAGTCCCTAATCTCCTCGATGTGGGACTGGGGTGTTACAAACTCCCCCACTTAAACTCCTGACGTCCTCGTCAGGCCTGAACGGATATCCCATAGGTCCAAGATCGTTCCTCTCTAGCCATTGTGGGATAATACCGGCTGGTTTCGTGTCCCCACCTCCGAACCTCTGTCCATTGTGGGATAATACCACCAACCTTCGTGTCCCCACCTCCGGCAACTTGACGAATCAAGCTTTTGAGAGTCGGCTCTGATACCATATGTGACAACCCGGGTCAAATCCCGAGCCTTTATCGAAAATCAGGTCGAGTCTCAATTCCGAATCCGAAAATAATCCAAAGTAAACTGGCCCAAATGCAGCCAACTTGGGTAATCCACAAGCCCACCACAGGCCCCCAAAAGATCATGATTTGTTGGTGCACTTAGTAGTAGTACTTTGCCTTATAAACTGAACTAAAGTCCCTAATCTCCTCGATGTGGGACTGGGGTGTTACAAAAAATTTGTTGTTGGCATGGATTGAACCCATGATCTCTTGCTAGGAATCTATTTTATGGTCACACCATGACCATCATGCTAGAAGTCCCCTTTTCTTTTGCAGATGAATGGTTCTAGGAAAGTACTTGTCTTCTAGAGCCATCTTGAACTTTGCCCAGGTGTATGTTCCGGTTCCCCCTTCAGCGGTTGTAGTCTCGTTCTTCCTTTTCTCCATGAGCCACTAGTCATAAGCACTGCCTTGCAGTTGATACACAGATAAAGTGACCTTCTGTTCTTCATTGCTCCCTAACAGTCTGAAAGCTTTCTCCATCTCTTGTATCCACATCTCGACTATGGCCGGATCAGTTGCCCCATCGAAAGTTGGTGGGTTCAAACGCTTGAACTGAGAGACGATATTCTACTGTCTGGGTTGCTGATTCATGAGTGTAGCTAGAGTCTCAGCTAGCTGGTCGAATAAATTTCCACCATCACCATTGTTGTTTCAATTCTGATTGTCGTTGCCTTGATTGTTATTGTTGTTGCCATTCTGATTGTTGTTGTCCTGATTGCCATTGTTGTTGCCTTCTCCGTCCATATTCTCTAAAAACAACAAACTTTCAAACTTATAATCAATGATCAAAAAGCACAAAAGCCACATAGGTCAAATAATCACACAAACAAGTGCCCTAGATTCAAAACAATATACTAAATTAAAGGTCAAAACCAATACGATAGTCTATCGGATCGCATCCTAGGGAATGTACTAGTCCCATACCTAATACACTCCGAAGGAAAACCTAGGCTCTGATGCCAACTGTAGGCCAGGAATAAATTTGCTTTTAGCAGACTTAGCATGAGCATTGTTTGAAACAAACAAGCCTGTGTTGAGCTTGGCCTTTCTCCTCTTAATTTTGAGTTTGTTACCTGAGGAGGGCTTAGAGTGTTTGGAGGTGTTTGTGTGTTATGAAACAAAGATAAGGTAGTGTTGACAGGATTCATGTTACTCAAGGAATTACTACAACTAAATACTTGAAATTATGTGTATGAAGACAAGAGATATCAATGCAAGAGATGTGAAATGAATGCAGCTAATACATCTCTTAAATACAAAGAATTAGCAAGGCATAAGCATGGATATATGTGTAGTAACATTGAAGGAGCAGTTAACACAGGACATGCACAGTAGCAGCAGGACAGGCAAGTATATAAAGGTATGACAATATGCAGAGAAGTAAGGCCTCTTATCAGTCCTAGCATGCTAACAAATTCGGCTAAAAGGCATATACAAGTCCCAAAACAAGCACCAACAACAAAGAGCATTTAATGCATTTAAGGTAGTTAGCAATCATAGGAAAACTTTTACTAAAAAGTAACATTTGTTTACATACACAAATCAAATCCATCTACTGTACTATCGAGTAAACAAATCAACTCATACAAGCATGCAGTTATATATGTCTAAATGTGCATGTAAAGACCATACACTAACTCACACAACACATATATTCATAAAGCTGAGAATTGAACAACTGAACATAGGAGCACAGTGCTAGTGATTAGGAAATGACACTCATCAAATCAAGCAATTCAATATCCTAACTAATCTTGGAACTAGTTGCAACACACAGACACTCACATAGCACAAACTAGTTATAAGAAATTCTAACCAAGTCAGTTTAGTCTACTAAACAAGCACAAAGAAATTCGATCAAAACAGGGTATGATCAAAACCAATACAATGCAGGCATGCATAAAACAATGGGAGCCAGCAAGATTGTTTCTAGAAACTTAGGTTATTTTTAAAATCACCTAGGTCTAACACAGGATAATTAGGATTGAATTTTAGAAAATAGTGCAATATTATAAACTATCAAATCCTAAGTTATCAAATCAGTCTCAAAAAGAGTTCATTTTAAATCCTTATAAAATCTAAGTGATCTAGCAATCAGATAACTTTTGAATTTTAAGGCATAGAGGATTCAAATATGACCAAGCAAGGGCACGAGACATTGATTTTATAACTAGCAGAGAAGCAAGTATCAAGCATGGTATTTTTCACATTATATAAATTTTGCAACTTGCTATAGATATACATAGAGATTAGTTCTCATATGTACAAGCATGGAGTTGCATTTTAATTTAGCATATCAGAGCATATAATGAGTTAGTAAGTCTAAAGACTTTTTGCAAAGTCATACTAACTCCAAAGAATATATACTCAAGTCTAGTAATTAAACATATAGGGACAGAGACAAGGCATAATATGACTTAAAGCAATTAGGCATGCATAGAGTCCATGACAGTTTAGAGCACAAAGGGAATCACTGCAAGAATTAACAGACATTTAAGAGACCATGTCAAAATACATAGTACTGAGACAGGGCTAATCATACATTCAAAAATTTCCATCACACATCAATTAAAGCAATTACATATCAAGACAGTAAAAGTTAGATAGTGTGCACCTGGCTCATGGTGGTCATTCACATGAGTAACTCCAATAAACTCAAACTACAAGTTGTAAGTGCTATGCAGTCTCAATCTTACCAAGTCATATATCAGCTTACCATTCGATCACAAAGGCACAATTAACAAGCAAGCAAACATTAGTATTAGCACAGTTAAATAAATATGTCAAACTGATCTATCATGCACCAACCAAGTATCTTAGATTATCACAACAATCATTCAAGATTAATGCAATGGGATGCCTGTTGGTACGGCAGAAGTCTTAAATTAACATTACTCAACCAAAAATTTCTATCATACCAACAAGATCTCAATACATAAACATTGGATAGGTTAAAGCATAGACAAGATCATTGCATTGAGATGCCTACTAGTTAGGCAGAAATCTTACATCAAAACTAATTAAATCAAAAATTTCTGTCTAGCTAGTAAGATCTCATTACAAAAACATTGAGATGGGCTACGAGACATCAACAAAATCATTGTACAGAGATGTCTCTTGGTCCGCCAGAAACTCTAACACTCAATCACAACTAAATGAAGGCTTTCTGACGAGCCAAGAAAATCCTTTTACAAGGACATTGAGATAATCAGAATATAGGCATGATAATCCTAAAAGTCATCATAATACTATGATTTCTACTTGTGTGCCCAAGGATTATCAATAGAATACCAACTACCCTTGTCCGTAAAGTAAAAATCACAACACAATGATAAGCATAGGCCTCTCTAAAGTATCATCAAGATACTATGCTTTTTATCTCTGTGCGCAGGGATTATCAATTACACGACCAACTACCCCTGACCACAGGACAAAAATCGCGTAACATAATAAGTTTAGGGACGATAAAATACATATGATGATCATATGATTGAGTTTCACCGGATCAGACAAACCATGGTGCATAAAAGTGTCAACAATTAGCAACTACTGTAATTTCGAAGCGCCATGCTTGACTGACCCGATTAAACACATCATATATACATACAAATCGAATACATGATTTGTCAAAGGCTCTTTGTAAATATCCTTATCAAATTTTGAATTTGGGGAAAAAGAGTTTGAATTACAAACTGAAAAACTCGATTAGGACTTATATGTATTTGATTATGAGGAATACGAATGTGTAGTCGGATTTTCAAAATGATCAAAGGAGTGATCGGAATTTGGAGATAAAAATCAAGGGTTCTGAGAGAGTATGAACTCTTCGAGGGAGAGAGATAGAACTTGATGAATAATTTCTTTTTACGGAAATTATTTGTAAACAAAAGCAAGGGCTGAGATTACCTCTGACGATTGAATGCAGGGCTAGGATCGTCTCGCACCTTCTCAATGTCTTCTCCCTTGACCGACCTTGAGTGGCCTCGGAAACGCACACGCTGACCACACACACGTATCACACACAGCTCACATTTCAATTTATTTGAATTTTACATGATTTTCTTTTGATTAAAAATCTGCTTTCAAAAATTCATGTTAAATGCTAAATAAATCAGAAAAATTCTCTACAAATATCTGTGGCACCAGAAAAATTGCTACTTTATTCTAGAATAATAAAATGCACAAAAGTTCCAATTCTTTCGAAAAATAATGAGATTTTTAAAGTAATAAAAATAATTTTGAACTTATTCAAATTAATTTGCAAAAATTAAACCAACCATATACTACTTTTGGCGTTAATTATTTGCAGCTCAGAACATTGTCGAAGAAATCTGAACTTTCAAGTCCCACTTGAAAATCCGTTTAAACAATGCTCTAAGTTGTAAGATAATTAAAATAAAGTAATATACATTTCGAATAAAATTTGACAAATTAATTCGGGCACTCTATCATTCCTAAATCAAATCGTAATTTAGAGAATCTTTCGGCGCTTAGTGGTTTCGTGAAAATATCCGCGATATTATTCTCGGTATCGATATGAACCAATTTAATATCACCTTTATTTACATGATCACGAAGAAAATGATGTCTAATATCTATATGTTTCGATCTCGAATGCAATACCGGATTTTTACTCAAATCAATTACACTCGTATTATCACATAGAATAGATACCACATCAAATTTAATAACATAGTCGGCTAGTGTTTGCTTCATCCACAAAATTTGAGCACAACATTTCGCAGTCGCTATATATTTCGTTTCGGTAGTGGATATTGAAACCGAATTTTGTTTCTTTGAAAACCAAGAAACTAAACATCCACCAAGAAACTGACATGTGCCATTAGTGCTTTTTTTATCGATTAAATGCCCGGCATAATCCGAATCAGAAAAACACATTAAATCAAACGGATGTCCTTTACGATACCAAAGACCTAAGTCCATAGTACCTTTAAGATATCTAAATATTCGCTTAGCCGCAGATAAATGAGATTCCTTCGGATCCGCTTGAAAGCGAGCACATTTACCAACACTAAATTGTATATCCGGTCTACTAGCCGTGATATAAAGCAAACTTCCTATCATCCCTCGATATTTCTTAATATCTACGGAAACACTTGTTTCATCTATAGATAACTTATCGGAGATTGACATAGGAGTACTTATAGGCTTTGCATTTTCCATCTCGAATTTCTTAAGCATTTCTTTGCAATATTTCGATTGTGAAATATGAATGCCATCTCGAGTTTGTTTTATTTGCAAACCTAGGAAGAAATTTAATTCTCCCATCATGCTCATTTCGAATTCTTTACTCATTTTATCCGAGAATTCGTTACATAGTGATTCTTTGGTTGCACCAAAAATAATATCATCTACGTATATTTGAACGAGCAAGATATCATCGCCTTCATACTTTGTAAATAGCGTAGTATCCGCAATTCCCATTTTAAAACCATTATCGGTTAGGAATTTTCTTAACCGCTCATACCAAGCTCTTGGAGCTTATTTTAATCAGTATAAGGCTTTGTATAACTTGTATACATAATTAGGATGTTTATGATCCTCGAATCCCGGTGGTTGTCTTACATAAACTTCCTCTTCTAAGACACCATTTAGGAATGCCGATTTAACATCCATTTGATAGACTTTGAAACCTCTATAGCAAGCATAAGTCAAAAACATACGAATTGACTCGATTCTAGCTACGGGAGCATAGGTTTCATCAAAATCTATACCTTCCATTTGAGTATAGCCTTGAGCAACTAGTCTTGCTTTATTTCTTACCACTTCTCCACCTTCGTCAAGTTTATTGCGAAACACCCACTTAGTTCCAATAATGGAAGTGTCGGGTGGTGGAGGCACGAGTTCCCAAACTTTATTTCGAGTAAATTGATTTAGCTCATCTTGCATGGCATCAATCCAATCCTCGTCTAATAAAGCTTCTTTAGCCGATTTGTGACAAAAATGCTATATTATTCACAATGTTTTGAACTTGAGCTCGAGTTTGAACGCCTTTACTAAGTTCACCTAAGACATTCTCTATAGGGTGATTCTTAATCAATGGAATCTCCGGAGGCAAACGAGTCTCAACTTCATTTATTTCGAGAGGATTAGTAGGAATTTTAGTTCCTAGATCCATGGTTCCCATTTGTCGAATTACATCTTCAACTCCGGGTGTGGAACCATTTTTATGATCATTCGAATCTACATTCTCATCTACTAAATCTTTAAACTTAGAGTGCGGTTTCGATTCATCAAACACAACGTTCAATGATTCTTCCACAGCTAAAGTTTCAAGATTAAACACCCGATAACCTTTGCTAGTGGTTGAATATCCAAGAAATATACCATAAGATTTCGGGTCAAACTTCGTTAAATAATCTCTTGAATTCAAAATGTAGCATTTACTACCAAAAACTTTGAAATAGCTTATCTTAGGGGTTTTACCAAAATAAAGCTCATATGGAGTTTTCATTTTGATAGGTCGTAGTAGCACTCGATTAAGAACATAGCATGTCGTAGACATAACTTTGGCCCAAAAATACTTTGGTCTACGATATTCATTCAACATCGTATTTGCCATTTCTTGCAAGGTTCGATTCTTCCTTTCAACGACCCCGTTAGATTGAGGTCTATAAGGAGCCGAAAAATTATGAGTGATACCACATTCTTCACAAAAGTTAACAAAATCCGAATTGTCAAATTCTCGACCATGATCCGTCCTGATATAGACGATCGTGTTATTTTGTTGATTTTGTATTCTTTTGCAAATTGCAACAAACGATTCAAACGCATCGCTTTTTGATTTAAGGAACACCGTCCACGTAAAGCGTGAGTAGTCATCAACTACCACAAGAGTGTATACATACCCTCCTAGGCTTTGTACGGGAACCAGTCCTATAAGATCCATATGTAGAAGCTCAAGTGGTCTAGTAGTAGACACCATGAATTTGGATTTATGAGATAAACGAATTTGTTTGCCAATTTCACAAGCTTCACACACGTGATCTTTTACGAAACTTAGTTTGGGTAATCCTCGAACATGTTCTTTCGAACAAATATTCTTAATGAGTTTCATGTTTATATGACCCAATCTACGGTGCCATAGCCATGGATCCTCATTCATGGATACCAAACAAATGTTCTCGTATTCATTTAAGTCACACGAATAAACATTCCTATTACGTGGACATTTAAGAATCAACTTCCATTCTTTATCAAAAATAGCACAATGAGATGGAAGGAAAATAACTTTCCAACCATTATCACATGGTTGACTTATAGAAAGTAAATTGTACTTTAGTCCAGTGACTAACTGTACATCGGAAATTTTAAACCTTTCATTACCAATATTACCAATACCAACAATAATACCTTGACTGCTATCACAAAAAGTTACGCTACCAGAGGTCACCTTTTTAATGTCGTTCAACAATGATTTATTACCCGTCATATGTCGTGAACAACCACTATCAAGATACCACACATTTTTCTTAGCAGTCAAGCACACCTACAAAAGCGATTAATAAAATCGATTGGTACCCTTTTTACTTAAGGGTCCGGGGGTGAGCACATTATATGGTACACGAGTACTTTCATAAATAAATCTAGGCATGGGATAATCATTCACATAGGCAATATCATTCCTAGATTCTTGATTCCTATAAGATATATGATTAGGATTTCTCCTTGGCATATATTTAGGATTACCATGAAAAGCACGACCATTACTACGGGGAAATATAGTAATAGTAGAATCTCTAGAATGATTATTGGCATGATAATTCACATGATTATTTCTAACATGAGCACTGTGATGTCTAGGATTTGTATGATACCTCATTATAATGACTTACATTTCTAGGCATATTAACCTTTTGATTCCGAATGTAAGCATTATTATTCGAACTTTGAGCAACAACATTTCTCCTAGGAACATTCGGTTGTCTAGCATGGTTAGTACTAGAACTTGCAATATTTTTAGAGTTCCTTGGTTGAAATGTAATCAGCTCTTGACGATAAGAATGTTTCAGTTGTTTATTGGCATTCTTAACCGCAGCATTTTGAGCAACTTTCTTTCCTTCCCTTTTATTTGGGCTAGCTCCTTTAGGTAACCACTTGTACTTCCCCTTAAACACACCTTCTCTTGCATAGCAATAGAGACTAGTATGTCCATTTTTATTACAAAATGTACACACTTTAATGGGTGATTTAGGAGTAGTAGTTCGAGTGGGAGTAGGAATATATGCAACTCTTGTAGGAGGATTATTAGCATCATATCCTAAGCCTTCTTTATTAGAAGATATTTTGGAGTTATAAACCATATTTTCCAACATGGTGTTGCTCTTTGTGAATTGCTTAATTATAGAATCAAGATTGTGCTTTTCTTGCATTAAAACATTGATCTTGTTGTTTAACACATTTTCTTGTTCTATAACTTGAGCCATGAGCTTAGCATTCTCATTTTTGAGTCTTTGACTTTCCAAAATACTTGATTTCATTTCCGAAACCAAATATTCTTTCTCAACAACCTCAACATCGAATTGCTCTTTTAATTTAGCTAATTCGTCATTCTTTTCGGTTAAGGTTATTTGGTAGTCAAGATCCAAATCATTTATGGCTTGTCTAATCTCTTCTTCTTTGTCACCCGTTAAAGATTGTTCAAGTTCTTTGATCCGATTGTCTCGTGTAGCAATTTCACTTGCTAATGCCTCATTTCGAATTTTTAAATTCAAAATCTCAACATGAAGCTCACGATTCTTATCGTTGACTTGTAACAAATCTTTTTCATTTTCTTCGGCTTGCATAACTAGAGAAATATTCTCTATTTCTTCGGCTTGGTTTCCGAACTTTAATAATTCTCTTTTCAAATATAGAATTTGTCACAAAATTAAAACTCTGTATATTTCAAAATAAGTACCGCTTTGACTTTTGACACATATTTTAAGTTGCGTCACTTTCACATATTTTAAAATTTTTTGTTTTCTCAATAAAAAAATTACATTGAAATTTGATAGGTCCCGAAGGATGGTGAAATAAGCTAAAAGGGGGGGTTGAATAGCTTATTACCTTATTAAAATTTAGAGCTTGGCGTTTTAAAATTTCTTTCTCCTTTTAAAATTAATTACTTATAAATAAGCAATATAAAATGCGGAAAATAAAAGAGAGAAAGATAAAGAGTATGACACGATCGATTTATCCTGGTTCGCGATGCCGCAATCCCCTAACGGATTCGAACACCCATACTCCAGTCCCCGAGCTCCTCCCGAACTCGAGATTTCTTCCACTATAAGTAAAATACTCCTTATAGTAGGCGGAGTAGCCTTTACAACCACTATGTATTTATCTTAGAGCCTAACTACCCGTTACCTCTTCAAAATACTATAGCTACCCCTTGCAAGATTATCTTGGAGCGTAACTCCCCGCTACCTCCTCAAATGCAATGCAAGAAAAACCCCTTACGAGTTTATCTTGGAGCGTTACTCCCCGTCACCTCCTCACAACCACGTAAGTAACCCTTTGCGTAGACTTTGTATCTACACCCTTTAACGATCTTGGATCTTAGGTCTTAGATCTTGGGTCTTTCCTCCTCCTCATGGTGCAAAGACACCCAACTCCCCGTTGGCGTGTCTAAGACTTGGGTCTTAGAGCGAGAATCACTTCACCTCACGTCAAAGGATCCTACGACTTAAATCCTTTTTAATTGACGATTACAAGTGAACTAGTACGAAGACTAGATCAAGAAAGCAAATATAAATATTAACGAGATAAACTACGTCAATATAAATAAAAGCCAAGTATATTAATTCTATAAATATTCGGTTTAGCCGAATATAAATAAAGTTAAATATACAACTAACTTGTGTCTTACAACACAAATAAAGGTGAGTTAGAGCGAGTTATAAATATTCCGTGAAATATTAAACAAGCAGCTAATCTCGAAGAACACAAGTGATTAGCACTTGTAAGTGGCTTTAATATAGCCTAGGCCGAAATATGGCCGAATAAATATATATAAAGATCGTCGAAGCGAGGGACGCTATTACGCGTTAAATTAAACACAACTCACACGTACGTAAAAGTAACTCTCTTATCTATAGGATAAAACGAGGGCCGTTATTATGTGTTAAACTAGTGCGAGAAAAATAAACACGTAAGTAGCCGGGAGAAGTCACACAAGGGACTTATTACACAACTAATGCAAGACAATAAATTAAATGTGGATGCAAGAATATATACTTATGAAATGAAACCTTCGGCCGAATATAAATCAAGCAAGGCCGAATGGTTTTTGAACTTTGTTTCGGCTAAGAAACAAGTTCGGTTAGCCTTGGTTAAGTCCTTTAAGAAATAATACAATTAAGGTTCAAGGGACTTTGTTAACCAACACTAAAAGAAGCTTGCTTTTGATTCAAGTTGTAACAAGTTTAAACCACTCAAGGTAGAAAGTAGTTTATGCAAGTTAAGCACGAATCAAAAGACACTTATTTGCCTTATAACCAAGTATAGATCAAATGGTTACTAAGGTCTTCAAGAGGGCTTAATAAGTTCTTAAAAGAACCTCCTCTTGGTAGCTTACAAGTTGTCTACACACACTACACGAATTAATCAAGAACAAGTGTGTAAATGTGACAAATGTAAGACTACTTAAGCACAAGTATATATTCAAAAGATTCAAGCACTTAGTAGCTGAATATATAGCTTACACACACCCACTAACTAGCTTATGACCCTTGACATTACAAAGGCTCAAGCTCTTCTTTGAATTAAGAGAGAACTACAATAGATACGAGCTAGTTTCAAGCCTAAAACCACACCAAAATGAGCCGAAATGAGCACCAAAGAAGATGTAATCAAGATGAGTGAAATGGTGACTCAAATGCTCAAGCAAGAACAATTAAAAGGCTGTTAAAAATTGACCAAGGGGCTGCCTTAAAGTGAGCTTACCGAGAGTGCCAAGAAGAGCAAAACAAGAGCTAAAAACACCACTTAAACAAGGCCAAATGAGCACCAAAGAAAGATATAATCAAGGAGGATAAAATGGTGACTCAAATATACTTTAAAGAGCACTTGGGGGCTGCTTAAAACGTGCAAGAAGACTGCCCCAAAATCAGTTGGCCGAGTAGTGTTTAAAATGTAAGAAATGGAGCAAAAACAAAGCTAAAAAGATGATAAAAGATGAAGGAGCAAAGCTTTGTTATCCAAATCTTTTTGAAGGCTCTTGGCTACTTGATATTGCTGTGTTTCTAGAGAGAAAAGAGCAGCAATTCTTTGGCACAAGAAGGCTTGGAGAAAAGAGTGTGTTTAGCTTGGTATTTATAGGCATTTTTAGGGTTTTAGACCAATGGTTAAAAGACAAGTGGCAAGCTACTAATAAAATACTAAAATGCATAAAGTAGCTTTTTGGCACCTTCCTAGAAGTCCTGAGCAGATCAGCATGTGTATAATATTATATAGAAAATATCTAGGAAGCTTCTTTTGGCTCGGTTTATCCCAAAAATTCGAAACGAAGCGATAAACCCATAAATAAGAAATAAATCGTAAAATCACTTAAAAATTATGAAACTTGGGGAATCCTCTAGAAATATTTCCATAGAATTATGGTCAAAATTTTACCTGGAAATTCGTTGACAATCTATGACTTTTAAGCGACCGAAAAATCAATTACGTATCGATTTTTGGAGTCCCGGAAAAAATTCATGCAAAAATTATGAAGTTAATCCTAAAATTATTTTTAATTATTTTAGTGACATATCCAAAGTTTCAAGTCAAAATAACATGTGGAGGTATTTTATTCAAAAATATTTAATTAAATGTCCTTACGCGACGGAATAAAATACATTAGCCGTTTATCGTAACTTGTCGATACTTTGGCTAAAGTTTTAACTTGAAATATATTCAAATATAATATTCCTCAAATAATAATGACTATGAAGTCCTCAGAATATTTATTTTGAATATTTTAGGATTTTATCCAATTTAAGTGAAAACTGTTAAGGGTTCCGGGATAAAATCTATTTTTATTCTTTCCGCAAGTCTTTGGTCAAGGCACTGTGAAAAATAATTCTTTGAAAAATATATTGAATATATTTGAGAATAAAACCTTTGAAATGAACATTGTTTTCGAATAAAACATTTATTTTTGGTCCGGAAAATCAGTGTTCGGGAAATTTCGATATTTGTGCCATGTAGATTTTGCCCTTTAAATATATCACAAATAACTTATACTAGGAAACATCATTTTATTGACATTCCTTATCCAAATTAGTGATTGGTGCAAGAAAACGTTTTGTCAAATTGACTCGTTACTTGTTTATGTCGCATCGAATAAACCCAAGGGAGGATTTACTATGTTATCTAGTAAATTCTTAAATCTAATTTAATTTTCACTTTCGAACTTGACAAATCATCAAAACCTACAAGTGAAGACGGTCTAGCAATCTTCCCAAAAGACTGTCGACTCACAAAGTTTTATCCGAAAAATAAATTTTGAAAATATTATATGTCACTCAAATTCAATCTGCGTAAATAGAAAAATAACACTTATTTTGAGTTGGGATACATATGTATTTCCTCAATTCCATTATACATGTTTTTTTTGAATTTTAGTTGATCAAATTCATCAAAATTTGACTAAAATTTATTTATCTATACTATTATATAAAAATCGAAATATTAAAAGTTTTGGTAACTATTTATAAAAATTTATATATATTATGTAATTGAGAAATTAAAAAATATTGTATCATTAAAAACATATATCTAATCTATTTTAAAATATAATTTTTTATTTTTAAAATAATAATTAAATAATTTTCAATAATTAATCAAAAATTAATACCGGAACGAGCCCATATCCAAAAAGATATCGTCTAAAAAAAATAAAATTCGTCCAGAACATAATCCACACAATTCCATGGAACAAAAAATTGTAACGCACATTTTATTGAGTGAAATGAGTGTGCTAAAATGGGCAAGTTCGTTCTATTATGGGGCTTGCACGTGCGTCTCTTGGTAACTCAGCATAAATGCCCACATATAAACTATACAAGTCATACTTGCATAAATGATAGCACAGAAAAATACAATGAAGGGGAATATGAAACACATTGAGATGAAAAAAATAGGTTTACAGAAAGCCATTCTCTCTCTTTTAGTGGAATGGAAAGATTTACGAGGCCTTTTAGATACAAAAATGTTTGATAATGACAAATGTGAGAACCCCATGAGTGAAAAGCTTAAGGAGATTGATTTAAATGATGGGCCCTGTGAGGATTTATCTGAGGTTCTTGAAATTGAGGGTAAAAAGCTCAAGAAAATGATGGGTGGAACTGAAGTTTTGAAGGAGATTGAGGGTAAAATGAAAGAGATGGAGTTTAGTAAAAGTTTTATTGAAGAACGTGCCAAGGAGCTTGAGGTTAGAGAGAAGGAGATTGATTATGGGTATAAAGATTTGGAGGTTAAAATGATGCAAGTTGCTGAAAAGAGTGAAAAAGTTGATGGTATTGTCTTTTTTGGTTGATGAATTTGTTATTGTTATTGTTTTTGCATTTCTTTGATTTTTGTTGGGTTACCTATGTTAATCATGTAGGGTCATGTTCGGGTACGAACTACTTTTTTTTTTTTTTTTGAAAGCAAATGAGTTAATCAATAAAACAAATCAGCTACAAGAATAGCTTGGAGCTCAGTTGGGACAATCCCCCCCTGGCTATACAACCTGGATTAGAACAAGACAAGCTAGCTAGGAAATCAGCAGCTTTGTTCCCAGATCGTTTTACAAACTGAATAGAAACATTCTTTAACTTATGGAGTAAAGCTAGACAATCCGCTATTACCACCCCAACTGGAGACAACACAGCCTTCGCATCCTTTATCGCCTGGACTATGACTTGGCAGTCAGATTCTACTACATACGACAGCTGCGTAGAACTCCCTGAACCTGCACTTTTATTCTGCTCCGATTTAACCCAGCTGAGGGCCTCTCTAATTCCAATCGCCTCTGCACACTGTGATTCCACTAGACCTGAGAAAGTCTTTGCTTCGGCTATAATTAGCTCCCCCTCGTTGTTTCTAGCTAACCAACCCACCCCAAATTTCGAAAAAGCTTGAAAGATGGCTGCGTCGCAATTGACCTTAACACAGTTGCCAATAGGCTTTACCCAACGTTCTCCGTTTCCAGTTGAAAGAACTGAATGGTACGATCCTGCGGACCGTAAAGATTGAACGTTTCTCCATTGTGAAAGGTAAGCATTTGCTTTGAAAACCACCGTACCTGCCCTCGAATTTGTTTTGTTCCATACTACCTCATTTCGTGCCTTCCAGATTCCCCAGCAGAGCATAGCACTTAGCTCCAATTTCTCTGGATAGCTATTCATGACCTCCTCAACCCAAAGCTGGAAGCTTTCGTCCTGGTTGCCCACACCCTCAATCCCCAAAATAGCCCAGCATGACCTGGCGAAGTTGCACCAGACCAAGCAGTGCTCAATGCTCTCCCACGCCATACCGCAGACATTACAAACTTCACAAACTGGGACTCTTTTTTCCTTCAATTTTGTCAATGTAGGCAAACACCCCGTTAAAGACCTCCATATGAAATTCTTAACTTTTGCCGGAACTCCCAACTTCCATATCTTACGCCAAAAACCAGAATTATCACTTTCATTCCAACGACCTTTACAGACTTGAAGATGCTTATAGGCACTTTTTACACTGTAACTCCCCTCTTTTTCCCCTAACCAGTACCAAGAATCTTCTTCCACGGTCCCCCCTAATGGAATGCTAAAAATTAACTTCTTGTCCCGATGCTCGAACAGATCCTCAATTAAATCATTATCCCACTCTCGGCGCCCAACCTGCATTAAACTGCTCACACAGGCGTCGTTTAAAGCTGGATGGTCCGAAGTAATATAAGGATGATCTGTATCCGGAAGCCAAGGCTGACCAAGCACTTTAATCTGTTCCCCACTCCCCACCCTCCACCTGCTACCTTCTTTCACCAAATCTCGAGCCTCAACAATACTTCGCCAAATATGACTGGGGTTGTTTCCTAATTGAGCCTCTAAAATTGAAACTTTAGGATAGTATCTTGCTTTAAATAGACGACTCACCAAAGACTTCTCATTTGATAAAAGCCTCCAGACTTGTTTGCCCAAAAGCGCAAGGTTGAAGTCATGTAAATTCTTAAAACCCATCCCTCCTTTATTTTTATGCAAACTCATCGCATCCCACCCCTTCCAGTGAATACTACGCCCCCTTTTTTTTGAAGTCCACCAGTATTTATTCATAATCTTCTCCATATCCTGACATACCTTTATCGGAATGAGAAACACACTCATCGTGTACGTTGGGATTGCTTGGACTACCATTTTCAACAATATCTCCTTCCCCGCACGCGAGACTGACTTACTATCCCAACCTTGAACCCTCTTGCTAACTCGCTCCTTCAAATAACCAAAAATTGCTGATTTATTCCTGCTAATTGTACTGGGTAAGCCAAGGTATTTGCTATTTGCATCGGCCTCTCGCATTCCCAATCTGGACAGAAGAAAATCTTTGTTGCTTTATACATATGTATTTCCTCAATTCCATTATACATGTTTTTTTTGAATTTTAATTGATCAAATTCATCAAAATTTGACTAAAATTTATTTATCTATACTATTATATAAAAATCGAAATATTAAAAGTTTTGGTAACTATTTATAAAAATTTATATATATTATGTAATTGAGAAATTAAAAAATATTGTATCATTAAAAACATATATCTAATCTATTTTAAAATATAATTTTTTATTTTTAAAATAATAATTAAATAATTTTCAATAATTAATCAAAAATTAATACCGGAACGAGCCCATATCCAAAAAGATATCGTCTAAAAAAAATAAAATTCGTCCAGAACATAATCCACACAATTCCATGGAACAAAAAATTGTAACGCACATTTTATTGAGTGAAATGAGTGTGCTAAAATGGGCAAGTTCGTTCTATTATGGGGCTTGCACGTGCGTCTCTTGGTAACTCAGCATAAATGCCCACATATAAACTATACAAGTCATACTTGCATAAATGATAGCACAGAAAAATACAATGAAGGGGAATATGAAACACATTGAGATGAAAAAAATAGGTTTACAGAAAGCCATTCTCTCTCTTTTAGTGGAATGGAAAGATTTACGAGGCCTTTTAGATACAAAAATGTTTGATAATGACAAATGTGAGAACCCCATGAGTGAAAAGCTTAAGGAGATTGATTTAAATGATGGGCCCTGTGAGGATTTATCTGAGGTTCTTGAAATTGAGGGTAAAAAGCTCAAGAAAATGATGGGTGGAACTGAAGTTTTGAAGGAGATTGAGGGTAAAATGAAAGAGATGGAGTTTAGTAAAAGTTTTATTGAAGAACGTGCCAAGGAGCTTGAGGTTAGAGAGAAGGAGATTGATTATGGGTATAAAGATTTGGAGGTTAAAATGATGCAAGTTGCTGAAAAGAGTGAAAAAGTTGATGGTATTGTCTTTTTTGGTTGATGAATTTGTTATTGTTATTGTTTTTGCATTTCTTTGATTTTTGTTGGGTTACCTATGTTAATCATGTAGGGTCATGTTCGGGTACGAACTACTTTAGTCTATTAACCATTTTATGAATAACCTTAGTCTTTGGTTGTATTCTAACAATTTTTGTAATTGAAATAATAAACCATATTTTGATGTTAGAAAAATGTGGTAATCTTAATTTTGATCGTGTATGTTGTTGAAGAACGTGCCAAGGAGCTTGAGCTGAGAGAAAAGGAGATTCATGAAGGGTATAAACATTTGGAGGTGAAGAAGATGGAAGTTGCTGAAAAGAGTGAGAAAGCTGATGGTATTGTTTTTGTATATATTTCTTTTTTGGTTGATGGATTTGTAAATTGTTACATTGCTTTAATTCTCTTTTGTTGTTATTATGTTGTTGACATGGGGGTCATGTTCGGGTACGGACCACTTTAGTCTATTAACCATTTTATGAATCACGGTCCTTGTAGTACAAATCACCGGTCACAAAAACATTTTTGGTTGTACTACAATAATTTTTGTATTTTAACATTTTTTTTATGTGGTAATCATATTTTTGACTTCAAGTATGAAGGAATTGGGTTGGTTTCTAGAGTTTGTAGGCTAAAGATGGTTTGTTTTGGAACATAAATTTATTACTTATAGAGGTATGGTTAATAGTGAATCGTGTAGTAGCAAGGACCAGTATGAATGGAACTTGGACTTTTTGTATAGTTTGTTATTTTCTAGAATTGTTTGTATGTTCGTTGATTTTCTTATATCATAAATTTTGTGTTTATGGAAATGTTATCCAAAGCATTTTGATAATCTTGAATTTAGTTGTTGCTTGCTTAGTGAATGATGAAGTGTATTTATGTTAAGGTCTAAAAGTTGTGCTATAATATAAGATAAGTTACACTCATGTATATCTTAATTTTACTTTGAAGCTAAATTGGTTGAAATTGAGGAGCAGAAGTTGAAACAAAATGAAAGGTGGGAAAAATTTGAAGCTGAATTGGTTGAATTTGAAGAGCATAAATTGAAACTAAAAGAAAGGTGGGAAAAATTAAATTCCAGTGAAAAGGAGGTAGAAAGAGTTCAAGTTTTATGTGAAAAAAGGTGCGAGGAGATTGTGGGTAAAGTGAGAGAAATAGATTCTAGCAGAAAATTATTAAAAGAATATGCGAAGGAGCTGGCATTAAAGCAAAAGGAACTTGATTGTGGGTTTAAAGAATTGGAGTCAAAGAAGATGGAATTTACTCAAATGACTAACAAATTTGCTGCTATTAATTTTTCAAATGCAGGTCATGTCTCTATCTCAATCTATGTTTGTTTTTTCTACTGATAATGTTATCACTTGCCACTGTTGTTATTCTTTTATAATCATCTTTTTTTGGTTATATATTCTTAAATATTACTACTGTCAATTTAGCA
Source organism: Saposhnikovia divaricata (assembly GCA_036435485.1). Lineage (NCBI taxonomy): Eukaryota > Viridiplantae > Streptophyta > Magnoliopsida > Apiales > Apiaceae > Saposhnikovia > Saposhnikovia divaricata. The sequence continues at coordinate 10,351,732 of JAZHRN010000154.1, read as the reverse complement.
AAAAAATAAAAATAAATTACTACTGTTTTTTGAATACAATCACACTGATTGTTTTATATTGTTTCTGTGCTTGTCAGTTTATCTAATCTGAAATATAGGAACTTCAATGGTGACTTCTACATCTCTGTCCCTTGAAATTTTAAGCAAAAAAAATTAGCATTGTTTAATAATCTGGAATTTAGGTGCTGCTTGTTTGTCATATTAAGTTTTTGTAAACTTTCTAGTGCGTATCAGCTATAGTATTTACTTTGATGATCTTGAGGTTGAGTTACCTGTTACCAAGTTTAAAAAAACTTAGACGATATCACATATTGCACTCCAGGTTTTTTTATTATATGTATGCAATTCACAGTTAAGTTAGTATAGTTCATTGACATCAAGGTTAGGCAAGTTAAGACAAATTTATTATGTTAACTGTCATGCACAATGTTATGTTCAAGGCCTACTAATTTTATTAGGTTATAATTCTAGCTGAATGGAGTGTCCGACCATATTCTCTAGTCAGAATCAGGCAATTCACATTCCTATTTCTCTTAATAACTTGGAGAAAAAATAAAATTGTCAGACATAAACCTCAAAAACAATGTAAACACTGTAAAAGAAATGGTATACCAGATTCGGCGTTTTCTTGCTACACTGCGCATCCTGTATGTGTGCGTGCCTAACAAGATTTTTTTTTTCAGATGCCAGCATGAATCAAACTAAAAGAAAAAGGTCTTCATATAATCTAAGATGTAGAGATCCAGTGAGAAATGAACTTCCTGCTCCTCAAGTGCACCAAACTGTAACAAACAAAAATTCTGACGGTGGTGAGACATTCTGGACGTGTTGCACGTCTTGCAAATATAAATTCAAGTATCAGAAAATTTTTGTGCATAACGTATTGAAGTGCAGAAGTTGCTCAAAGTGCTTTATTGCATATGAACTAAATGCGGAAAGTATACCCCCAGAATCAAGTGTCCGCTCAGCAAAGCACATGAAATTTTCTGCAAACACTAACAAAATTGCTGGTATGAATTCTTAACACGCAAGTCTTCATGGCTACTCTGTCAATCTCTTCTTTATTGATAGGATTGTTGTTCTTACATCTCCTTAACCATATCACTTTTTTTCTAGTATTATAATACACTTATTTTTTTCTTCTTAGCAATTTTGGTTGATCTCTTTTTGACTGTTTAGCAAATTTCAGAGTGTATAAGCTAAAACAGTTCGGTTAAGAGGTTAGGTAATCATGAATAAACCCGGGCCTGATTATATTATGTGTTGTGAGAACCTTTTGAAGGAGTTTGATATCTGGATTCTAAATATTACGTTTAGAGTGCAAATATATATGCATGTATACAAGTAGTAGACAGAATTATGATTGTATTTGTAGTACCTTTAGTTCCAACATGGAACCCAAGGAGTAGGCAGGGTATGATTTACCCACCTAGAGAGAATGAGGTTCCCATTCCGTACAACAAAATTACTAACCCAAACACTAATACATCAGATTTAGGTTCCGATTTCTGTTAACCGGGCTCATTAACCATGAAGCAAATGCCCCCTAAATTCTTCCTCCAAACTAAATTACATCTTAAGCCATAAACTAGCACTACGTAATGAAACTTAATTTTTCTGGTTCTTCCTTGGCTTAGAAATTGTATGGTAACTATTATACTAATAAACTTAAGATATTCTTAGTCACTTGAATAATCTTGGATTTTGCTGTTGGCTGTTGCTAACTATACTGATACATATCATTGTTGATGTTAGCTTTCATGATAAATATACAAATTAACTGATGTGTTTTTATAGTTGTTTGATGCCAGAGTTTTTTCTTTTGGGCCCGGTACTATATTTGAGCTGAAGTATAGCTCTTTATATAGTTATTTGATTTTTTTTTTTTGGCAAGTTAAGTCGGATTTTATTTTGCAAATGTCTTAATTATTCATGTTTAAGGTGCACTCATTAATTTATTAGTCTAGCTAAACTGAGTGTCTATCAAGTTTTTGTGATCCCATGCTGGTTTTACAGTTCTAGTTGTATATAACTCTGAGAAAGAAACATTAAATTTTTTATAGATTATAATTCCTGTTTCTGTAGGGACCTAACCCATTTGTGTTCTTCATCTACAGATGTCAACGTGAATCATATAACAACTAAAGGATACACATGTGCTGAAGGGAAATCTCTGCATGGAAGTGACAAGACTATAGAACAGCAGGTCAAACTAGTTACAGTTGGCACTCTGGATCCTGATACTGGAGCAGCTAATGTTATCAATGATTCTGGTTCTAATCAAAACCAAGGATTCCTCCCATCAGTAATGGTTGTTGACTGTCCATATCCAGAATTCAGTGATTTTGACAAATATAAAGATGAAAAATGTTTTTCTGTTGATCAAATCTGGGCTTGTTATGATTCTCTTGATGTGATGCCTATATTATATGGACACATTAGGAAGGTTTTCTCACCTGATTTTAAGCTTCAAGTAACTTTCCTAAAGGCTAATCCAGATGACCAGAGCAAGATCAACTGGGTGAAGGCGGGATTACCTATGGTTTGTGGAAAATTCATTCATGATGACACCATTGAAACTTCAAAATGCCTTATGTTTTCTCATCAAGTTCATTTCGAGAAAGGCAGTGATGATGGTACCTACTTGATATATCCTCGGAAAGGGGAGACTTGGGCCTTGTTCAAGGACTGGAATATCGGATGGAGTTCTGACCCTGCGAATCATAAAAATTTTAAATATCAAATGGTGGAGATTCTTTCGGATTTTAAGCAAGAAAGTGGTGTAGAAATTTGTTACTTGGAGAAAGTTAAAGGCTTTGTAAGCGTGTTTAGGCGAGTCGCCAAGGACGGGATTGTAACATTTCTGATACCTTCAAGTGAAATGCTTAGATTTTCCCATAGTGTGCCTTCAACTAAATTAACTGGTGCTGAAAGAGAAGGAGTCCCAGCAGGAGCTTTTGAGCTGGATCCTGCTTCTTTGCCTACCGACCATAACAAGCTTCCTCAACATGAGGAGATGGAATGGAAAGAGATAAGCATGAACTGAACAATGAATGGTTTATGCACTGTCATGCATCCAGGTGGTTCAACACATCAAATAATCTCAAAGTGGACTAAGTTTAGTAGCTCATTTAATTTATCGAGTGTTTGTTTTGGCTAGGTGAAAGATGGGTGAAAGTTTAGAATTCTGTTCGCTTTTTTATGATCAATCACCTAAGCTGGTTGGTTTGTGTGCACTGTTTTGTGTGAAGGTTCTGATTGCTATGACATTGCATGGTATTTTGCTGATATGTTTAGAATTTATGTTTACTTTGTAATAACTTTCCTGAAGGAAAAGTAGGATAAATAAAAAAATCTGGAAAATAGTTTGCTAATATTAAACAAAGCACCAAAAAATTAATAAACGTTTTTGATAAAAAATTATTTTCACAAAACGAAAGAACCTTTATCTATTTTAAATGTGATCTAAAAATTTGTCAAGGAACCTTTATCTTAAACGAAAGATTTTTATTTTCTCTCATATTTACAGTAATTTTAGAATATTCCATTCATATTTTATTAAACAAATATTTTATATTTTGATTAGATTTCATAAGAGTTGAATAAATATCTGTAGAATAATAATTAAATGATTATCTTTAATTGTTAAAATATTAATAATAATTAAATGATTATCTTTAATTGTTAAAATATTAATTTAAGTTTCAATAGCATTATATGAATTTTATCAATTTGAACAATTAAGTATAACGTAAATAATTATTTTAGTGATATTTTGTGTATAACATAGACGTATGGGTTTAAAAAAAAAACATAGGTGTACGAAAATGCATGTAATTTTAACGTAATTAGAGTATAATTGTAAAAAATTGATTGTAACATTAAATTTTGGGACATATTATGAAATCTTTTAATATCACCTAAAAATGATTCTTGTAATGGTATCACTCATTTTTTTCATATATCTATACTATTATATTAAATTCGAAATATTGAAAGTTTATGGGTCTGATTTTCGGTACGAGTACCGTAATTTTTAAAATAATTTAAAAAATTGTTATATTACAAAAACAAAAAATTTTCATAAATAAAAAAATAATATAAGTATTAACAATAAGGTGATTGCCTTTTTTTTATTAAAAGTCATTAAGAGATATTACATTTAATAAACAACCAAAAACACTTATTTTATTTATATATCTTTTTTGATTAAAACATGTAACCCTACTTGAAAACATGTTATTTTTTATAAATACAACTAAAAATATCAATTGTATTATTATCCACCTATAAATTAATAAAACATTGAAGTAGACAAAAAAATAACCCATGACACGGGATATAAGATAGTATATAAGATAGTGATATGGGTGAAAAATAATTCCTAAAGACATAATTAATATAATATTTATTGGCTCATAAATAAGGCCTGAAATCCTAGTTGGGCATTAAGTTCGTAATTGATGATTAAGCCCAAAGAACAGCCCGAACCGGGGACACCCGATATAAGCTTGTTTCTAACATGGGCCTGATCCACAAAACCGGGAACGTTCTGGAAACAAGAAACGTTCTAAAATATCCCTGGGATATTATGTAGCCTTCAAGGCACCTAATTCGACATGGAAACTAACTCCCACAAGGAAGGAGTTAGAACCTTCCTTAATGACGGTGACATGTCCACCAAGTCTCCAAACCCTATCACGATTCTAAGGCTCCCACAGCCTATATAAGGGCCAGACCCCTCATCTCAGAACTACGTCTTGGCTTGATTCTCAACTCTGAAATACGTAGGCATCTTGTGAGGACCCGAATTAGGTCACGACAACGCAAGCGCAACCATTAAAGCATGAAGCTCACGAACCCTAGCCGCAATTTAACAACCCTAATTTTTATTCCACAACATTTGGCGCCGTATGTGGGAACACAACATCAACCATGGTTAACACACGATGAACAACAACCGAGAACGCTCCTGTTACTTCCGATCCACCGGTCATCTCCTCCGCTCCACCCGTTGTTACGGAGCAAGGGTATGTAACCCCATCAACAGGGACAACCACTCAACCTCAAGTTTATCAACCTATAGGGACGAATCTCCATGTTGAGAGAACCTTACTAGTGGACGTCCACCCGGGACGGGAGACTAATCAGCTTCAGATGGTGGTCTCTCCATTAACTAGCCGTCCCCCGCTCTCAGGAGTTCAGATCTCCACCACTACGCTCCCCATAAGTACCAATTCGGTATACGGGTTGCCTAACTATCCCCCAAATCGAAGGGATCCTGGACCAAGCGGTCACGCTCTGCAAATACCTGAGTCGTATCAACCACCCTATATTAGGGGTTTAGCCCCCCCTGAGCAAGGATATTATGATTACTCCGGACCTTATACTGGTGATTCATCATCTGAGGATGACGATCGCGATGAAGCCCCGAGAAGGCGACGTGCAAGCAAGGAGCCTATGAGAAGGACTCAAAGGATCCATGATGGACCCCCTCCAACAGCTGCTGAGAGAATCAAGGCTTATGAGGCCGAGATCCAAAAGCTGAAGGACGACATAGCCAGAGAGCAAGCAAGGCAGAACCAGAATAGGCCTCCTCCAACTTCAAGGGAGATTCCCTTCATTGATTTCGAAAGGTCTTCAAGGAGAAAGAGAAGGGCTGATGCCCCAACTGGAGGAGCTACGAGGGTGGAAACCCCCAGGGGTGATCCCAAAGACCTGATGCCACTTGAAGAGACCCTGACGATCCCACACCCCCATTCACTGAGGAGGTGATAAACGCTCATGTTTCCCGAAAGTTTAAGATGCCCACGATAAAAGCATATGATGGAACGGGTGATCCTTCGAATCATGTCAGAACGTTTTCAAACGCACTGTTGTTAAAACCCGCTAGTGACGCTCTTAAGTGTAAGGCGTTCCCTCAAACCCTGGAAGGCATGGCTCAAAGATGGTATAGTCGATTGCCGGCAAACTCGATTGGCTCGTTCAAGGAGTTGAGCACTGCTTTTATCAACCAATTTGTTAATGGAAAGGTCCACGAAAAAAGCTCTGCGTCTCTCATGCAAGTGAAACAAGGAAAGAATGAGAACCTGAGGGATTATCTGAAGCGCTTCACCAAGGAAACGTTGAACGTCCCAGATCTGGAGAACAAGGTAGCTATGATAGCCTTGGAGAATGGAATAACGAACCCCTACTTTCAGATGTTGTTGGCAAAACATCCCCCTGAGAGCATGACTGAGCTCCAAAGAAGGGCGAGTAAATACATAAAGGCAGAAGAGAGCACGAGGAAGGCAGAAGCTACCACCACGAATGGAGGAAACAGAAACTCCCATAAGTGAAAGCAAGAGCAGGAGTATGATGCTAGGGACAAATATCCCCGAACTAGCAAGTACTCCGACTCTGCCCCTAAGAAAAATTTGGGGCCAAGGTTCTCTGAATACGCAAGGTTGAATACCCCTAGGAGGCAGATCCTGATGGATATTGAGAAAGAGAAGGATTTCCGATGGCCGAAGCCACTCAGGGGTGATCCCGCAAAGAGAAACAAAGATCAATACTGTAGGTTCCACAAGGATATAGGGCATGACATTGATGATTGCAAACAACTCAAGGACGAGATTGAATTCTTGATCCGAAAAGGGAAGTTGAGCAGATTCACAAAGGGCGAAGATCGTGAAAATCAAAGGAGAGACTATGATAGAAGGTATAATGATTGAAGGGACAACGACCGTGATTGTAACCCACAGCCATGAGGGCCCGTTATCAACATGATTTGGGGAGGCCCGACTGCGGCCGACACAACAAGGAAATCTTAAAAGGCATACACCAGGGAGGTGATGCACATCGTGGGAGAGGCCCCGAAACGTGCAAAGACTGAAGTAGTGATTGGTTTTGATGACTCAGACTTGGAGGGGGTGAAGTTCCCCCATGGCGACCCGTTGGTCATAACTCTTGTAATTGGAAATTCGGAGGTGAAACGAGTCTTGATAGACAATGGTGCTTCCGTCGATATTTTGTTTCATGACGCATTTGTGAAGATGGGATACAATGATTCACGGTTAACCCCAAACCACATGCCTATATATGGGTTCAATGGAGTCGAATCCAATGTTGAAGGGACTATCCAGCTGCCAGTTACTATTGGACAGGAGCCCAAGGAGGCCACTCAGATGTTGAACTTCCTGGTAATCAAGGCAGCCTACACATATAATGCGATCCTTGGAAGGACTAGACTCCACGCGTTTAAGGCTGTTGCCTCCAGCTACCATATGAAAGTCAAGTTTCCAACCAGGAACGGTGTTGGAGAATAGAAGGGTGATCAGAAGATGGCCAGAAGTTGTTATGTGGCCGCATTAAGAGCTGATGGAGTCGGGGGCAGGTCCTCCTGATTGAAGACATGGATGTCCGTGGTGATGATGAACACCGAGGGAAACCAGCAGAGGATTTGGTTCCTATACCCCTGGATTGTAGAGACCCTGAAAAAGTTACGTATGTTGGAGCTTCTTTAAAAGAACCCTTGAAGGGAAAATTGATAGAATTCCTACAAAGAAACAGGGATGTGTTCGCTTGGACAGCAGCTGATATGCCAGGGATTGACCCCAAACTCATAACTCACAGGTTGAATGTCGACCCAAAGCGGAAGGCAATAAAACAGAAGAAGAGGAATTTTGCTCCTGAAAGGTAAGAGGCCATTAAGCAAGAGGTTGATAACTCTTGGAAGTTCCCTGAATGGTTGGCTAACCCTGTGATGTTCAAGAAAGCCAACGGTAAGTGGAGGATGTGCATAGACTTTACCGATTTGAATGACGCGTGCCCTAAGGATTGCTTCCCTCTACCAAGGATTGACACGATAATAGATGCCACAGCTGGACACGAAATGTTGAGCTTTATGGATGGCTTCAGTGGCTACAACCAGATTAAGATGCACAAGGACGACATCCCAAAGGTATCTTTCATAACTGACTTTGGTGTTTTTTGTTACCTTGTCATGGCTTTTGGACTAAAGAATGCAAAAGCTACTTATCAACGACTGGTAAATAAGATATTCCCCCATCTGATTGGGAAAACCATGGAGGTATATGTTGATGATATGTTGGTCAAGAGCTTGTTTACAGCAGACCATGTTGAACACCTCAGAGAGGCATTTCAAGTTCTGAGGCACCATAAAATGATGTTGAATCCGGCCAAGTGTGCTTTTGGCGTTGGATCAGGGAAGTTTTTGGGTTTAATGGTTTCAAAACGAGGCATTGAAGCCAACCCGGATAAGATCAAGGCGATTCTCGACATGGAACCACCCCGTTCTGTGAGGGACGTGCAGAAATTGACTGGCAGAATAGCTGCTTTGGGAAGATTCATATCAAGGTCTGGCGACAAATGTTTGCCATTCTTTCAGGCTTTGAAGAAAGTGAAGAATTTTGAGTGGACTTCAGAAAGCCAAGAGGCCTTTGAACAACTGAAAAAGTACATGGCTGAGGCCCCGTTGTTGGCCAAACCTAGTCCTAGAGAGACCCTGTATTTGTATCTGGCGGTATCCAAATAAGCATTGAGTGCCGTTCTATTTCGAGAGGAAAAGAAGGTTCAGAAGCCTATCTACTACGTGAGCAAGGTATTGCACGGAGTTGAGTTGAATTACTCACCCATCGAGAAGTTTGCTTTGGCACTGGTAACAGCTTCAAGGAAGCTACGACCTTACTTCTAGGCATAAAAGATTGAAGTCCTGACAGACCAATAGTTAAGAAATATATTGCACAGCCCGAAGGCCAGTGGAAGGCTAGTGAAGTGGGCGATCGAACTCGGGGAGTTTGATATCACGTATAAGCCTCGGACAGCCATCAAGGTTCAGGCATTAGCTGACTTCATGGTTGAATGTACCATCGACAACAAAGAAGTCGGGGGGTAGGAGATAGTACCAAACTAGGAAGGTAAAGATAAAGCTGAGGAGCTCGTACCTGATCAGAAGGAATATTGGGTGCTCTATTTTGATGGAGCATCAAAAACAAAGTCTAGTGGTGCAGGCTTAGTCTTGCAAAACCCCGATGGGTTCTTAGTAGAGTATGCTTTAAAGTTGGACTTTCCAACAACCAACAACGAAGCTGAATATGAAGCCTTGATAGCCGGATTAGGCCTGGCCAGAATATTGAGAGTCAAGAACCTTAAAGTCTGTGGAGATTCAAGACTCGTAGTATCGCAAGTGAATGGTGAGTTTGAAGCCAAGGATGAAACTATGGAAAAATACCTAAGGGTTGTGAAAGCTGTTATGACTCAGTTTGATGAATGCTATATGGAGCATATTCCAAGGGGGAGAACGTCAAGGCCGATGCCCTATCAAAATTCGCCTCTTCTGAAATAGATAATTATGCATAGAGTGTTTACTTCCAGGTCCTGAAGACCCCTACCATCAATTCAAAGTTAGTAGCACCTATTGATGTAAGAAGCTGTTGGATAGATCCTATCAAGGCTCATTTGGAAACTGGATGGCTCCCTGAAGATGCTTCGGAGGCACGGAAACTGTCAGTGAGAGCATTGAGATATGCCTTGATTGAAGGCATCATTTATAAGAGGTCTTTTGTTATCCCATACTTGAAGTGTTTGAGGCCCCAAGAGGCAGAAGAAGTGTTAAAGGAAGTTCATGAAGGGATCTGTGGGCAGCACTTGGGGGGCAGAGCCCTAGCTCATAAGATCACCCGTCTGGGATTCTATTGGCCAGAGATGTTGGCTGATGCGCCAAGTTAAGTCAAGAAGTGTGACAGGTGTCAGAAACACGCCCCGATTGTTAGGCAGCCACCAGAGATGTTAACGTCGATTAACTCTCCTAGTCCGTTTGCCATGTGGGGGATGGACATACTTGGTCCTTTCCCTGTGGCTTTAGCACAAAGGAAGTTCTTGATAGTGGCCATCGACTATTTTACCATGTGGATTGAAGCTAAGCCATTAGCTAAGAAAACCACCAAACAAGTTGCCCAGTTCTTTTGGGAAAACGTAATTTGCAGATACCATATCCCACGAATCCTTGTGACGGATAATGGGCGCCAATTCAATAATGAGGAGTTTAAGAAGTATTGTGAGGAGAACGCCATCGAACTTCGCTTCACTTCAGTGGCTCACCCTCAAGCTAATGGGCAAGTTGAGGTAGCAAACCGGATTATCCTTGATGGACTTAAGAAAAGGGTCGATTATTCAAGAAACACGTGGGTGGACGAGTTGCTGCCTATACTATGGGCATATCGTACCACCTTCAAAGTGACAACATGAGCTACCCCGTTTTTGCTAGCTTATGGAGCAGAGGCAGTTGTGCCCTTGGAAATTTCTCACGTGTCTCCAAGGGTGGAAGCATATGAACAAGAAACCAATGAGGAAGGCATGAGGCTTGCCCTTGATCTAATTGATGAGGTCAGGGATGAAGCGAACGCCCGCAATGTTGAGCACCAGAAGAGGGCATCCTTTTATTACAACCATAGGGTTAAAGAAAGGTTCTTTAAACAAGGCGACTTGGTTTTAAGAAAGATAGAAGCATCTGGAGTTGGACAGACAAGAAAGTTGGCCCCTAATTGGGAGGGGCCGTATAGAGTCAGCAAGACGTTAGGAAGAGGTTCTTACAAGCTGGAAACCTTGGATGGAAACGAGGTGCCTCGCACTTGGCACGCCTCTAATTTTAAGATTTATTATGTTTAAGCTCTCCTAGTAAGGACTTAGATTTTTGCCTATCTAATAGAAGTAGAAATAAGGTTCACATGAAACCATTACAGAGCATGTTGCTCCTAGTAGGGCGTAGTATTATATGTAATGGCTGAGCCCGTTTCACATTATTAATACAAGCTTGTTTTCTATTCTACGATTCTGTGATTTTAGTAATGTACCAAGCACCTGATGTGTGTAAGTCTAAGATGACCAAGTACCGTAAATAAAAGAACGTATGAATTAGATGAAACAAGTACGTAAATAAAATACCCCTAAGGGGCAGGATTCAAGTCATAAGTTACAAACACACCGAATAAAAATACAAGTCCATGAAGGACCACAACCAAAGTCATGATATAATAAGAACTGGATAAAAGCCACATGAGGCTAACATAGGCCATGCAAGGCTCGAAGGATAATCACTTCTTAACAGAAGCAGTTTTCACCAACCGTTTCTTGGTTTTGGGAGGAGCAACCTGAACAGAGACTTCTTCTTCACTGGATGATTCCTTCTCACCTTCTTCCTTGCTCCAGGAAGTTGAAGTCGATGAACCACTAACACTCACTGATCTGGGTTCACGAACTGCCACTTTGACCATTTCCACGGGATTTTGAAGGGTGTCTCCCGGAACTAGATCCTGAATATTGGGGAGTGGCCTTAGTCCCAGAGCCAGAAGCGCGCCTGTTCACATGAGAGGTAGTTCCAACACCCTCAACAAAGTCATCAGCATCAGTCACCTTCCAGGGACTTGGGTAAAAGGAAGAAAAAACAACCCCTTTATGATCATGACTAATCTTGTTCACAGCTTTCTCCCAACCTATAGTCATGCTATCCGGTTGGACCTCCCTGTCATGCTCATCAATGATGGCAAGGAATGTATCCGAGCCCAAGTAGTTCTGAATGATGGAGTCTGATAAGTGGATTTTATATCCACTTAAAGCGTTCCATATCGGCTTAAATTGATTACTTGGCCTCAAGTATGTAGTGTGTTTAATGTGTTTTCATTGAGTTTTGCAGTGCTAAGAGAGTTGGAGGTTAATTTGATTAAAATTCGGATTTTTTGGGTCGGCTGCGCAGTCTACACTGTTTTGGCCATATCTGGAGTTCTACAAGTCCGATTCTGACGATCTTACAGCTCACGCGAAGAGGAGAAGATTTTCTGCAAAAGTGAACAGTGACTAGGGTGCGCTGCGGCGTGGTGTCTTTGCTGGAAATTCCGAATTTTTATCCTGAAAATTCTGATTCATTGTTTGGGCCATATCTTGAGTTCTATAAGTCCGTTTTGGACGATCTTACAGTCCACGCGAAGATAACGAAATTCTCTTTCATTCTAAAGTGGTTCAGATGTCCAAATACAACCGGAACGGTCCATAAATACTGAATAAAAATCAGTTACGAATTTTCCTTCAAAACCGAATCAGATTAGGAAACGTATTATGTGCCGAACTGCAGAAATTCAACTTTGACAAGGAAATTGCTATAATTCCTACTTTTAATAAGTATGGTAATTGCTTATGGTGGCTAGAACATTCCAGAATCAGATCTACACATGGAATTTGCAATTCTATTCTCATTCAAGAACGAAAATTGCCATACTCTTATTCCAACTCTAAAACGGCAATTGCTTGATGGAGAGGCAAATTGGGGCTATAAATACACATCTTGGGGGACAGAAAAAAAACACATCATTACATATCAATTACTTAGGTTTATTTGTATCTTTTCATACTTTATTTTTATCATAGTTTCATCAGATCCCATGATGACGAGAGGTTCAATTACGAACTAATCGTTGTCATGGGATTTTAATGGATTTATTTACGGGGTTTTAGTATCTTGATGTTTTAAAGATCTGTGTGTGATGTATATTTGATATCCTTATATGGTTATTCTTAATGCTTTTAGATGCGTAGCTAACATCTAAATTGAATTGTTAATCTCTTGCGAAACGAGAGTGAATCTTGAGATTTAGAACTTGCCATGCTAGCATAGGATAGGTTGATGTTTTAACATCATGATTTGTAGTGTAAATAGAGATATTATTCTGCCCTATGTGATCAATATGGATAACTTGTGCTTAAACCGTTATGTCTTCAAATCTTATAGAGATATAAGGTCTAAACATAATTGGTGTCTATTCATCTTCTATCTCTTTTGTGGATGTATGAGTAGTTTGGTGTTAGTATACCGAGAGGTAGCTTATACTTGTTTCGTGTTGTCCGATCAGATATCATAACCATTGCATATAGTGATTAAAGGCGTCAGATCTAAGCAAAGTATTTAATGAAGTTAGGATCCCATGTTTTCTCTTGCATAAGTAATTCGATTCCAATTCTCGTTAGTTAGTTAATTCTTAGTTTTGTTAATTTGTTTCTTAGTTAATTATAGTTAATCTAAACCCAATTTTGTTAATTGTCTTAACAGTGAATAAAAATCATACATTGTTGCATAGGTGAATGAACTGAATTGAAACCTAACCAGATCTCTGTGGGAACGAACTTGACTTATTCATATATTACTTGTGACCACGTACACTTGCGTGATTTAGTGCAAAAAAGTTTTTGGCGCCGATGCCGGGGATCATCGGTGTTTTATTTTTAGTTTATGTGCTTGTCATCAGTCGTCGTTAGAGTTCATTGACTCGGATTGTTTCTTACATAGTTGTTTAGTTCTATGTGTTTCAGGTAGCAATGGGAGAACCAGCAGCAGCAAAAGCATTGATGTATTACTCTCAACCAAAGATCAATGACATCCAATCTAGCATTGTCAGGCCAGCTATTACAGCTAACACTTTCGAAATCAATCCTAGCACAATTCAGATGGTGCAGAATTCGGTTCAGTTTGGGGGTGCTTCAACGGAAGATCCTAATATGCACATTCGGGACTTTATCGAGATCTGCGACACCTTCAAGATCAATGGTGTGTCTGAGGATACTGTCAAATTGAGACTTTTCCCATTCTCTTTGAGGGATAAAGCTAAGGGCTGGTTGCACTCTCTACCAGCAGGTTCTATTTTGACATGGGAGGATCTTACTCAGAGATTTCTCACTAAATTTTTTCCCATGGCAAAGACCGTAGCAATCGAGAACGCTATTACTCAATTTTCATAGCAGTCTGAAGAATCTTTGTGCGAGGCTTGGGAGCGATATAAGGAGATGCTAATGAAGTGTCCACATCATGGGATGCCTGATTGGATGGTGATTAACTGCTTTTATAATGGCTTGGGTGCACAGTCAAGACCCATGCTAGATGTAGCATCAGGTGGAGCTTTATGGGCTAAGAGCTATACGAAAGCTTATGAGCTAATTGAGATGATGGCTGCGAATGAATACCAGAATCCAACTAAGAGATTATCACAAGGCAAATTAGTAGGAATTCTGGAAGTTAATACAGTCACAGCTCTAGCAGCTCAGCTAGAGGCACTTAATAAGAAATTGGATTTTATGTCAAAGCATGGGGTGCCTCAAGTTTCTAGTGGTGGTGAGCTATGTGAGTGTGCACATGAGACGAATCAATGTGCCATATCTTCTGAATCGGCACAGTTTGTGAGCAACTTCCAGCAACCTTCGCAACCAGCTCCGACCACCTATCATTCCAATTTCGGCTGGAGCAACAATCAAGATTTTCAGCAGCAACAGTTTCATGGGGATGATGGTCAATCTTCGAATGAAAAATCTGAATTGGATGAATTGAGGTTGATGATTAAAAGTCAGGCGGTATCTCTCAAGACATTGGAGAATCAGATTGGGCAAATTGCAAGTGCCTTTCTCAACGGACCGCAGGGAGTTCTTCCTAGTGCCACAGAGGTAAATCCAGGAAAACAAGATGGCATGGAGCAGGTTAATGCCATAACACTCAAATCTGGAATAGTCACGAACGATCAGAATTCAGCAATTGAGGATGAAGAAGAAATTCATGATCAGGATCCTACAGAAAAAGAAGAAAATTCTGTTTTGTCAGAACCTGTGGTGGATAGTGATGAGGAGGAAGAGTGTGAGTCACTAGGCTTGGCTGATCTTTCGGATTCTAAGGTGCTGGTTGATGAGGTAGTTTCATGGTCAAATCTTGAGGATAGTGCAATTGAGTCTTTTCTTGAGGAAGATGTTTTGATTGAGGGTAATGAGGATCTTCATGAGTTGTATAGGAATTTTACTTCTAATGAGATGTTAGAGGAATTGAAGGTCATTTCTTCTAAGCATGAAATCCAACTTGAGGAGAGTTTTTTTGATCCTAATTGAGCTGTGAAGACTTCTGTTGGTGAACTACCCACTTTTGTTCCTAATCCGTCTATTTCCACTCTTGCTCAGTCTTTGTTGGTTAATAATGAAAATCATCATGTTGAAGAAACTTCTAGACTCGAGTTTAAACCACCAGATCAGCTAAGGTATGTATATTTGGGTCAATCATCTACTTTGCCTATTATTATTGTTGCTAACTTGTCAGGTAGTGAAGAGAACAATGTTACTGACACTTTTGAGGAGCAAAGAAGGCTGAAACTTGTCATCAAGGATGTAGCCCCGGAAAAGATAATTAAATGGCCATATAGAGATACGGTGCCGCTCGAGGAGGGTAATCCTATCGACAGTTAGGTATTGTAATAACCCTAACTTCAGTAATGCTACAGTGGTCACATGAATAGTAAATTCCGAGGATTTAGAGAAATGGTATATAGGTATCCTATAATGGAAACATAAAATGAATAAACAGAAACCATATTAGTGTTGTACAATGGAAATAAGTGACTCGAAATGACGTTAGATTTCAGAAATTCCTGAAGCATGGATTTTGAGGATTTTGATTTCGAATAAGCTTCTATTGGATATTAAGGAGCATGGAAACATTATAAGAATTATATATTGAGGAATTAGTGAATTTAGATTTAACCTAGGGATTATTAAGTTAAGAAAATACCAAAGGAAATTGGATTGTTAAATGGTTTCAAAACCACTGAGATAATGAGGTACATTCGAAACGAACCACAATTAGACGAGTATGGAGATTAAACAACCAAGATTATAATATAACAAGGATACATACCACATTATTTACCAATGTGATTGGCATTTTACTTAGAAAATTAAGAAATTGGGAGATTACCTCATCCTAATGACATCATCATCCACTAACTTGATTCAAGGGGGTAAATTAGTAACTTTGCAAGGTTTTAATCACTAAATATCTACCAAGCTTCCAAAGTACTCTAGTATTAGCAAGATTAGATGAGATAAGACCAAAACAAAAACACAAAAACCTCTCCCCTTCTTGTTTCTTCCATTCGGCCAAAGTAAGGAAAAAGAAGAAAAGAAAAAAAAAATCAAAAATCAAAACCCTAGCTAGCTTTAACATAAAATCAAGAGATAAATCATGGAGCTTCTTGGGGGATAAATTAAGACTAGCACAAAGTTTCAAGGCCAACCAACATCATCTAGCAAGGTAATAAATTCATTGAAGTTGATGGTGAATAGTGAATGAATAGTAATTTTCAAGTGTTAACTTTGTTTTAATGGCTTCTTTAGTTAATTCAAGCTAATTCAAGGTTGTTCAAGGTGTGTCCAAGGATTACTAAGGATTATTAAGTGTTGATAAAGCTTCAAGAAGGTATAAACATGCTTGGCCTTTTATATTTATGGTAGATATTGAAGTGGTTGGTAGTTAAGTGGTGTTAATGTAATGTTTATGATGATTATGTGTTATAAGTGGTTTGTTTTGATGTGAAAATTGTGTTGTGGACTTGTAACCATGGCTGGTGAAGAATACCACATGGTGTAGGTGATGATTATGGTGTTTGATAATTGATTTGGAGGAGTTGGATTTATGGAAAGTACGAAATTATAGCCGTTATAATGCCCGATTTTCGTTAGGATGTAAATTGCCCTGTTTTGGACCCCCTGCATCCGTACGGTACCCTACTGTCCAGGTTCCTATTTAACTATGAAATGATAGAGCTTAGTTCATAGATCGTTTTGATATAAGGTGCGTTAAAATCTGATGAACGGTTTAGGAGAAAAGTCAGTTTTAGTGAAAGCGGTTCAGAAACCGAGAAACCGTAAATGTATCAAACTTGAGGTTACAATTACCATACTTTAACATTGTTAAAAGTCACGAAATTTTGGGATAGTGTAGTAGGGTGGTCAGAGGACCCTTGACAGTTGACCTTACATTAAAATTCGAAATCCATATTTTCTAAGAATTTTTACAGTTAAGTGTGGTCGTTAAGGAAAATGGTGAAAAAACCCTGAAACTTCGATTTAGGTTATAAATGGTTAAGTTCTTGAGCCTTTGGGATAATAATAATACGTTAAACATATATTAAAGTTTCAAAAGGTAATGTTATACAAGAGTGTAGTGAGTAAGAGATGTGGTTCTAACGATGGTCCTTTTGTGTTATAGAAACTCCGGAAGAGGGACGAGCCATACCGTCAGGATATCGAAACCGAGGCAAGATTTCTTCTATCCCTATTTGTAAAACTACTTATCTTCACAAAGAAACTTGATTTTGTGAAATATATATGTGATGCTATTATTACTATATTGAGAAGAAATTGTCTTCCTTGAGTAATAATATTGAAAAGAAAGATATCTGGAGATGTATATGAATATGGATATGAGTATAAGATGTATATGAATATGAGATGGATATGTATAAAGATGATTATGCATGAATTGAACATGCCTTATGATTAAGAGAATAAGAGAGAATGGTATCAGTTGTTATCGAGGGTTATATGGTTATAATATTATATTAAAAATGTTCTTATTGAGTATCAGTGGTTTAATAACCATTATTTGATTAACATGCATCACTCTTAAAATAGATGGAATATTTTACGAATATAAAAGTATATTTGATTTCTGAATTTGAAAGAGAGGTCTGAATCATAATCAAAGCCTTATGATATATATATATTTTATAGAAGTAATGTGCAAGAATGGAAATGATATGAGAGAATGATATGTGAAAACGAAAGTGAGAAAATGGAAATGTGGAATGATATTTTAAAAAAGAGAATAACAATGTGATAAAGAGGGGGATTGCAACAGACTTGCGTAAGTGGCTGTGTCAGGGCTGTGTGCGACACAGTCCAGCATTTATTATTTTTATTACGGCACGAAGATGCCAAGGGAGGATGTTAGCAGGTGGCCTTCCTCCAGGGATGATTTTCATTCCTTCTACCGGTAGTAAAAAGAGAGCAGATACGATTAGGCGACTGATCATCGTCCTAACGTATCAGGCGACAGCAGATATCCCCAATGTTTTTGAAAAGAAAGTGCAGACAATGGTTTTCAGATTTCTATACTGAAAACAGAATAATGATATGAGATGATGGAATGATGGTTACAGATGAAGAAAAACTGATATTATATTATTTCAGATTTCTATACCGAAAACAGAGTAATGATATGAGATGATGGTATTATGGATACAGATGAAGAAAAACTGATATTATATTAATATAGATTACTTTCTTATAATAGTGAGTGGATGATGTATTATTAAATAAGAGCTTTACTCTTCCTTAAGGATTTTATTTGTTTCCTGCTATTACATATGCCTATACATATATGTATACTTGTTCACATTCTAAATTTTAGTTACAGAATGATCTTGCTGAGCTATTATAGCTCACTCTTGCTATTTATGTATATAGCAGCTAGGTCCCATGCCGATACTACGTACCACACCCCGCAAGAGGGTAAGGGAAAGGCGACCTTTTGAGCGAGTGCTGGCGACCATCCCCGAGGTAGTGACAAGCGAAGGGGCTTAGTATACTTATGTAAATTAAGTGTGTAAGTTGTAATAAACTTTAGTTGTTGAGGTGCTTCCTGTAGAAGCTTTGTTCAACAATGTACTTAGTAAATTCTGGGCTTGTAATAACTGCTAACTTTAAAACTTTTAAATATTGTGGTTGTTGTTCTATGAGCATATGACTGGTGTGTGTGTGTATTAGTGTGGGGTCAACTGCCTATTTATTTATTTATTTAAAAAAAAAAAAAAAAAAAGGGACTACAGAGATATTGATATTGATCGGAAATTGGACCTTGACGGCCCGGATCCTTGACCCCGGATCCCGGAGCGTCACAGGTATGTTCTCTACTATTCCTTGTATTACCTTCCATTCAATGGGGACATTGAATATTTTAAGTTTGGGGGTGGTATGAGGGATAAGTAATGTATAGTAGTTGTTTATAGTAGTTATGTGTCATGTAGGATATCATGCTTTGCATTTTAGTTGTAATTCGTGCATGATTTGTTCGTGTTATTATCATGTGAGTCCATAGTAGTTTGTATTTGAATCCATGCTTGAGAGGAATTTTGTGTTGTTGACGCTTTTGATTGAGAAGTGATATGCTTTGATCTTGTGCACACACATACACTAGTAAGTTGAAGCTAGTAGACTTATTGAATGTTGTGAGTAATTAGAAGGACATGAATATGTGCAAGTTGATTTAGTTTGCATGCTTTGAATACAAGTAGGTGCATTAGAGAGATTTTTGCTTGGGATTGAGTATGTTTTTCCCTGCACCGAGTGAGCTTTTGATCCTTATTGCATATTTGTTGCAATTTATTCGTTTGCTTGAGTGTCCACGGATTGTTGCATTGCTAGCAGTTGTTTGAGGTCTTTCTTGAAATGCATGACATTATTTGACGATTAAAATGATAAAGGCATATAGGAATGACCATGTATATTTTCCCATATTACCACACCATGTTTACATGATCAATTAGTTAACCCTTTGAGCTTAATTCAATTTTTTCGGCGACGTACCACATTACTTGCCTAGACCTTTTTTTTGTATTGGCCTTACATTAATTTGAACCCACATTGTCAAAGGCTAGTAGAGTGCATAAGGGAGTAATAAGGTGTGCAAGGAGGGGTTTATTGTTGGTCATAATTTTGGGGGAAATATTGAACATTGGGTTAGGTTGTTTACTTGATAGTCGGCATGTGTAATAAAATCGTGGGATCATTGTTATTGTTTATATTATTGCTTTATTTAGCTCTCGAAAAAAGAAAAAAAATGAAAAAAAAGAAAAAAAAAAGGGAAAAAAAATATTATGAGAGCATATTTGTGTTTGTTGTGATCCTACTTTAGACGATTAGTCGAGCATTTTTTGTTGGAAGAAAAATAGTAAAATTATGTGTGGGGGGGGGAAGTAGGGTGTTGAGTATGATTCATTATAGTTCCTACTAGCTTTTGACACTTCACGTGATTTGGCTTATTTGACATACCTTGTCCCTAGCCCCGTTACAACCCAATTAAAGACCTTTTGATTATCATCATTGATGTATGTTGTGTTAAGAATTAGATTGATACCAATTGTCAAGCATGCTTATGATTTTGTTGGAATTGAGTGATACACTTACCCTTGTTCTTGAGTGAATATTCTTTTGTGAGTGGATTGTGAGTGTTTGCTTGTTTTTGCGTATGAGATCCCGAGTTTTGTCTCAAAGATGTACTCTTGTAGGCTTAGCATGGTCACTAACTTATTCTTACACTTGACATGGACTTTTGAGAGCTTATGCATGTTCATTGAGTAGACTATGTGAATGCTTGCACTTTCGACACCAAGACATCGCATTATTACTTTGATTCTTAAGTTAAAATGACATGAGATGATTTAAAGGTGTGGTAATGTATTAGTAGTAAATCATTTGCATTTTCATAATAGTTGCATTCATGCATTGCATTGTGTTTGCATTGTTTAGTTAAATGGATTTTGTGGGTACATTCACTATAGGCCCTCACGAGACCTTACTCGTCCACTAGGGCTACCTAGGGGTTTAAAGGGCTTGTTGCATATGCCAAATACAACCGTGATCACCTACGGAAGTGGTTCTAGTTAGTGTTAGTTGTTTATGCTTGAGGACAAGCATCGGTTTAAGTTTGGGGGTGTGATAAGTGGATTTTATATCCACTTAAAGCGTTCCATATCGGCTTAAATTGATTACTTGGCCTCAAGTATGTGGTGTGTTTAATGTGTTTTCATTGAGTTTTGCAGTGCTAAGAGAGTTGGAGGTTAATTTGATTAAAATTCGGATTTTCCGGATCGGCTGCGCAGTCTACACTGTTTTGGCCATATCTGGAGTTCTACAAGTCCGATTCTGACGATCTTACAGCTCACGCGAAGAGGAGAAGATTTTCTGCAAAAGTGAACACCAGGGCGCGCTGTGGCCTGGAGAGCGCGGTGCGGCGCAGTGTCTTTGCTGGAAATTCCGAATTTTTATCCTGAAAATTCTGATTCACTGTTTGGGCCATATCTTGAGTTCTATAAGTCCGTTTTGGACGATCTTCCAGTCCACGTGAAGATAACGGAATTCTCTTTCATTCTAAAGTGGTTCAGATGTCCAAATACAACTGGAACGGCCCAGAAATACCGAAGAAAAGTCAGTTACGAATTTTCCTTCAAAACCGAATCAGTTTAGGAAACGTATTATGTGCCGAACTGCAGAAATTCAACTTTGACAAGGAAATTGCTATAATTCCTACTTCTAATAAGTATGGTAATTGCTCTGGGCGGCTAGAACATTCCAGAATCAGATCTACACATGAAATTTGCAATTCTATTCTCATTCAAGAACGGAAATTGCCATACCCTATTCCAACTCTAAAACGGCAATTGCTTGATGGAGAGGCAAATTGGGGCTATAAATACACATCTTGGGGGACAGAAAAAAAACACATCATTACATATCAATTACTTAGGTTTATTTGTATATTTTCATACTTTGTTTTTATCATGGTTTCATCAGATCTCATGATGACGAGAGGTTCAATTACAAACTAATCGTTGTCATGGGATTCTAACGGATTTATTTATGGAGATTTAGTATCTTGATGCTTTAAAGATCTGTGTGTGATGTATATTTGATATCCTTGTATGGTTATTCTTAATGCTTTTAGATGCGTAGCTAACATCTAAATTGAATTGTTAATCTCTTGCGAAACGAGAGTGGATCTTGAGATTTAGAACTTGCCATGCTAGCATAGGATAGGTTGATGTTTTAACATCATGATTTGTAGCGTAAATAGAGATATTATGCTGCCCTATGTGATCAATATGGATAAATTGTGCTTAAACCGTTATGTTTTCAAATCTTATAGAGATATAGGATCTAAACATAATTGATGTCTATTCATCTTCTATCTCTTTTGTGGATGTATGAGTAGTTTGGTGTTATTATACCGAGAGGTAGCTTATACTTGTTTCGTGTTGTCCGATCAGATATCATAACCATTGCATATAGTGATTAAAGGCGTCAGATCTAAGCAAAGTATTTAATGAAGTTAGGATCCCATGTTTTCTCTTGCATAAGTAATTCGATTCCAATTCTCGTTAGTTAGTTAATTCTTAGTTTTGTTAATTTTTTTCTTAGTTAATTATAGTTAATCTAAACCCAATCTTGTTAATTGTCTTAACAATGAATAAAAACCATACATTGTTGCATAGGTGAATGAACTGAATTGAAACCTAACCAGATCTCTGTGGGAACGAACTTGACTTATTCATATATTACTTGTGACCACGTACGCTTGCGTGATTTAGTGCAAACAGAGTCTTCGTTATTCTGGGTCCTATTCTCCAAGGCCGCATATTTTCCCCTAAGGGATGAGAGTTGGTCTTCTGAGGTGAAGTACTTAGTCTCCCATTCTTCAGATTCCTTCTGATGCTTCTCCGCAGCCTTGAGGGCAGCTCTTTCCTTATCCTTGTATGACTTCCTAAGTTGGACAGCGTTCTGGAAATGAGCGTTCAGCTACAAGAATGAAACACCAAATAGAAATGTGTTAAACCATGATGGTCAATATCTAACAAAAGCAACGAAAGAGAAGGGGGAGAAGCTCACGTTATAGGCGTGAAATACTTCCCAGCTCTCATTTTCTCCAAGGTCCGTTGCTGTTGCAAAATGAACTTTATCAGCCGGGGTTATGGCATTTCGAGACCATTCTTGGGCAAGAAGGTGGCTGTCTCTGATAGCATCTTGCTCACATATTCCCCACTCAGGCATAAACGCTGTTTTCATACTCCCATCTGAACCCCTGATTCTTTTTCCAGCTTTTGAGCAATGCTGAAGGAATTCAGGAACCGGTACGTCATCAAGGTTGACCTCTTTCTCAGCCTTCTTACTCATCCTTTTAATAATTTGAGAAGCGCGACTTGGCTGGCTATCAATCTCCTCAACAACTACAAATAAAGGCAAAGAAACAATGTTGGAATAAGAACAAGTATGATGAAAATAAAGAAGTTAAAGTAAAGATTACCCTCGAGAGGGATACTACTAAGCCCGACCTCTATCAAGGTACATACAGTCACAACTTCACGATAGTGAGCATTTTGGAAGATTGAAATAAGCCAGTCCCATTGAGTTATTTCTTCACTTGGGAGTTGAAGCTCACTAACACCCTCATCATTCACGTGATTGAATTTAGACCTGAAAAAGTCACCACAGTCTCCCCCTTTCCATCTAAGGATGAAAAATTTGTGCCTCCAATTATGGTAAGAATCAGGCAGGGAGGCAGCATTGATAATCATTCTGGACTTTGTACGATGTTGGATGCTTACCCATCCTTTTCTAGTAATGGGGCTATTCTTGAAAGCGAATAAGTGTCTAAACAATGGAATGGTAAGGCGGATGCCTCCTTTGATGCATTCAACCATAAAAATGAAGATAAATTTCCAGGAGTTGGGATATAGTTGGAAAGGGTTGATTTTAACCTCAGCTACCAACCTAACAACCCAAGGGTGAACTGGAAACCTAAGGCCTGCGGTAATAGCACCTTTGTACACAAATAAGTTCTCAGGATGCCAATTACAAGTTCTATCTCCTGGTGTGGGGATTCTGAGTTTCAAACCAGAAGGAAATTCGTATTTGAGTAAGTCTTTAATATCTCCTACATCTAAAGTGCTAGAAAATAGGAAAGAGTCAAATTCTGCGTTGTTTGGAAACACGTCACTGGGATCGTCTAAGAGCTGGGGTAAAGTTAACTGATAACAAGGAGGAAATACCTTACCTTTCCTATTGTTGTCTTTGGTCCTCCTGTTGATTGCTTGGAGAAGGCCCTTAGAAGGAACCACGGTGCTCTGACCACCCTCACTCGCCATTGGACTTGTCTGAAATTGAAAGAAACACTTGAAGCTTGAGAGCTCTTCAGAGAGAAATTTTCTTTGAGAGAAGAAAGAAATGTGAAGAATGACTTCCACCCACACTCCTTTATAAGGAAAAGGGCGACCCTCCATAGCAGGTCATTTTTCCGACGACCCGCGTTTATAGATTAAATAGCTGAAAATAGCAGGAAAAATGCCTTATGAACTCGAAATTGAGTCGAATAAATGATCTGATTCGTAAGAATAAGCAAAAGAAATGAATGGAAATGCAGACTGGAGCAACAACAAAGTTAGCAACCTAGGAGGTTGTGCTAACTCATGCTTATTAAGCCTAAACAGAGGATTAAGCCAAAAACCCACGGTTAAGGCACTAAATAGCAAGATTAGTTAAAAAACTAATACTTTAAGGAATTTTGGAGGATACATTCTAAAATACATAGTTGGGGTTTTGAATCTCTGCACAAAATATAAGCATAGATGGCCAACAAGGTTGTTTGCCCCAGATTAAGCTAGTTGATTGAATTCAAGGCCTGAAAGTCATGAACCATCGAATAAAATCAAGCTAAGGCACGGTCCTAAAAACAAGGTAGGAGATTTAAAGTCCTTAAGTATAAAATCAAGGATAAAAACCGATCAAGGTATCCTAAACTTGAAGTCATGTGTTGAAAACAAGGGAAATCCCTATACGAACAAATAAAGAAGCAAAGACCTCTGTGATAAGGGGGAAAGGCAAAGGTTGTTTGAAACACCCTATTGTAAGTATGCAAGGATGTTTGGAAGCCAAGGGTCATAGTTTAACCCAAGGTTGTTTGAAACCAAGAGTTCAAGAACAAGTTAAGACCCAAAAGGTCCTGAAAACTAAGAAGTAGGTTGTTTGAGATCAAGGATCACAAAACCAACCATGGTGTTGTAAACTCACTCTAGAAACTAGGAGGGGAGTTCAAAACAAGATTTCGCTTTGGTCAAAGTCAAGGTCAAAAGTCAAAGTCAAAGGTCATAGTCAAATAGTCAAAATTTGGCCAAAATTCAAAAAAAAATTTGATGGGGCCCAGCCGAGCAGGCACCCTTGGCCAAACGGCCGACCAGACCTAGCCGACCAGAACAATGGGGAGGAAACACCTAGACCCCTAGCTGATTCGTTTGACCCCAGAATGCTAAAAAATGCTCCGTTTGGGCTCAAATTTGAGATTCAAGAACCTTATAAGGTCCTTTACAAGCCTATGTAGGTTTCCTAGTGATTCCAAGAATTTGAAAAAATGACCTTGTTTGAAACGAGGTCTGGTTTGAAAACCAGCTTAAAATGAGGTATTTTACCTCCAAAAAATGTTCAAAAATGCATGTTTTCATGTGATTCTTCTTCGTACCAGGAGATTATAAGAATCCCTATCATATAAACTTAACTTCAAAATTTGGGTTTAGAAATGTCAGGGGTGTTCAGAAACCGTGAGGGTGTTGAAAGACCCTGAAGGTGTTTAAAACACCTAGTCCAGGGGACCGTATTCCTTGCCTAAATAACTCAAAAATGAGAATTTTCACGTGATTCTTTCTACAACCATGAGGTTATAAGAATTTCTACTAGATTGGCTTGACTCCAAAATTTGGGGTTAGGGTTTCACTAATCGCAATTAGGGGGTGATTAACCTCGATTATCAACGTTTAAGGACTTCCACTCTAAAATTAACCTATCTCAAGGTTAAGGGTGGATATCCTAGTAGTAATTACATTAAGTACGAATTAGTTAGCCTTGATCAAGGCCTTTATAGCGCCGTTTAGGGTTGTTTAGCCCCGATTAGGGCCAAGATAGCGTCTTTTGCTCAAGAATTTGCCCTTATTAAGGCTTATGAGCGATGAATGCCTGATATTAACCCTAACTTAGATAAGTTGAGGGAAATAAATCAATAATGAATTTATGATAAAGGATCCTATGCACGAACTGCACTTGGATTAGTGTCTACGAGCTCGAAACGACACTAATACTATTCCCGAAAGGCCTAGAAATCTTAAGAAAAAGGTTCGAGAGGCCAAGGAACGTTTAACTTTCTTAAGTATTAACTTGGGAGAGAATTTTAGTCATGGTGAATGTGTAGGTCGCTCCACACTTCACTGTAAGACGATACCCTGGTAGGGCCGGTGTGACCTTAAACTTCTACGAAATCAAGTTTTCCTAGAAGTTGGGGGGCAAATGATATGGGTGAAAAATAATCCCTAAAGACATAATTAATATAATATTTATTGGCTAATAAATAAGGCTCGAAACCCTAGTTGGGCATTAAATTCGTAATTAATGATTAAGCCCAAAGAACAGCCCAAACCGGGGACGCCTGATATAAGCTTGTTTCTAACATGGGCCTGATCCTCAAAACCATGAACGTTCTAGAAACAAGGAACGTTCTAGAATATCCTTGGGATATTATGTAGCCTCCAAGACACCTAATTCGACATGGAAACTAACTCCCACAAGGAAGGAGTCAGAACCTTCCTCAATGACGGTTACTTGTCCACCAAGTCTCCAAACCCTATTACGATTCTAAGGCTCCCATAGCCTATATAAGGGCCAGACCCCTCATCTCAGAACTACGTCTTGGCTTGATTCTCAACTCTGAGATACGTAGGCATCTTGTGAGGACCCGAATTATGTCACAACAACGCAAGTGCATCCATTAAAGCACGAAGCTCACGAACCCTAGCCGCAATTTAACAACCCTAATTTTTATTCCACAACAGATAGTATACTTTTCTTTTATTGAAAAAAGAAATCAATTCATTAATCAAAAGACGCTTAAGAATATCGATGTTGAATCATTCAATCAACCGATTTGAAGATGAATGTATGTACTTGTTTTAATCCGACGTGCAATCAACCATAAATGCACCGGTGAATCATTCAATCAACCGATTTGAAAATGAATGTATGTACTTGTTTTAATCCGACGTGCAATCAACCATAAATGCACCGACCATGGAGAACATCAAAATACAACAAATAAAAACTAAACTCTCACAAAAACTAACAAAACTTAAATAAATTGAGAATTTATTGAAGGAAAACAAAATTTTAAAATAAAGAAAACAAAAAATAAAACGAACGGGGCTTTCCACCGGTGAAAACTGATGGAAGCCCCTCAAGAATCAATCATTAAAGGAGGCTAGGGTTTAGGAGAGAGAGAACGAGGTGGATAGGGTAATTTTTATAAGACTTTTAAACTCAAATGTTTAATTTTTGTTTAATGTTTATTATCCAATATCAAAGTTCTACTTTAAAAATTAGGTAAGTTAAATTATATCATTTTTTACTATGATTTTGAATTATTTTTGAACTCAACTTAAAAAATTTTCTAACTACTATAATTGATGTAAAATTATGATTAGACGACCTTAATGCATTTATATGATATCTAAGATCAAATGTTTTGGTTAAAATCAAATGTTTTGGTTTTATCGCATATTAATACAAAATTTCATATTATCATACTTTATAGCCGAGTCACAGTCTAACTAGTCATTATTAATTATTATTGATGTTTTGTAATACTTATAATTTAAAAAGTCAAATATTTTTCTTTTTAATATTCAATATGAATTACAATATTTTTTATATTAAACATATATCCTATTTTTAGATTTCTCATCTTTTTAACATAAATTAAGTAATTTCATATATAATATTTATGTTTTTAAACCAATCACATATTTAAATCTGAAAATTTAAGTAGTTGGTCGACCAAAAATCTTAAATATTACCCACATATTTAAAAAAAATTTGTGTCTGTGATGCAATTCTTAATTATGTGTGATTTGATAAATAAAATTTACATATTTCTTAAAACCAGTTCATAAATTTTATTTGCAATAACTTAATATTTATTTGGAGACCATCGAAAATAAATTAACATTTTTTTAGGACTCGATTGTATATATATAATCCAAAGTTTTAATCTTAAAATTTTATTTTTTATATCCTTCTTTTAAAATGGCAAAAGAGAATTATATGTATGCTCAATCGATTAAATATAATTACATATTATGCTATATTCTAAAAATGAAAGAAAC
Source organism: Saposhnikovia divaricata (assembly GCA_036435485.1). Lineage (NCBI taxonomy): Eukaryota > Viridiplantae > Streptophyta > Magnoliopsida > Apiales > Apiaceae > Saposhnikovia > Saposhnikovia divaricata. Next base: position 10,323,902 of record JAZHRN010000154.1, on the reverse strand, counting down.
CAACATTTTATTTGCTCAAAAAATAAAATAAAAAGGGATGTGACTAGAGGAGAAAATATGATTTATCTAATAAGATTTTTATTAAATAATCAAAATTAAGTATAACACAATAGTCATGGTATGAGTTTGATACCAGAAGGTTAGTTTTTCTATTCCCAATATGAAGATAATTTCATCTGTTTTTTGCGTAAAAAATGGAACTTCTATAACTTTTGAACCTGTAAGGGTAAAATAGTAACTTTGTCACCATTAAAATAATACTTTTTGCCCTAAGTTTGTGGTTTAATATATAGTTATGGATAGATATATTACAAATAGACTATTTTTTGTAGTAAAATAGTTATCAAAGGTAATGTATATGTGACAACTTTTAAATTTTATATTGATTGTCCATATATATATTTATAATACATTTTTTAAATTGAATTATATGAAATGCATTAGTTTAATATATTATATGAAGTATGTATATTAGTCATGTAATAATTTGACTGGCCCTTAGTAATATTTAGTGCAATTTTAAAAATTTTTTGATCTAGAAAAATATATCTTATTTTCATCTTGAATGACATATTAATAACGATATGTTTATATACAGACATACATCTTATTTTCAAAGTTCTCGTTTTCTTGATATAAATTCAAAATTTTTGTATATTTTTAAATTTTTATTTTTTGAGACCAAATATATATCTAATGGCTAAAAATTAAAATAGTTGGTCCACCAAAATCTCATTTTCTGTTCCAACAACATGTTGGGCTGCTAGCGCCTAGCATGCCTTAACTCATTACCATTGAAAGCTTCTGTGAAGCACAATGTTTTAATTTTCATGGAGTTATCCTATCTTCAAAGGTTTTTTTTTGGTAACTTTCAAAAGACCTCATTAGTAACACAACCAATAAATACTAAATTTTGTTTGGTCGTGATTGTAAAAATAGAATCACTAAGAGTCTAAGACTGATGATGCAGACATCTTAATTAGAAATTAGAATAAAGTTAGTTCTAACACACAGAGTAAAACTGTTTAATGCACCATGATTAACCCAACACCGGTATCGTATTCCCAAGCTTCACTGACTTGTAAATAGTCAAAGAAAGTTGCTTCTTACTTAACTTTAGCAAAATGAGTTGAATGCCAAACAAACTAGCTGGAATTCCTGCTTCAGCCATTCAGCTTACCCGGAAATAAGTTGTACATTATAAATGTTGCTGCAGTAATACTGTCACCAGATTTAACGCGCTCTACAATTATTTCAAATTCAAGTAAATAGTAACTGCAGAAATTTTAATAAGGGAAAAGAGTATCTAAAGCACACAATAGAGAAGTTCTCTATTAGTGCGGTTTAAATTATGATAAATTAGTTATTATTTGAATAATCCAACCGCACGGATGTTAAATTCATACAAAAATATTTGAATGTACAAATTTTCGTGTAATTTAATTATTTGGAACTATAAATTTATAGCAATAAGATTATGATAAATCCGTGTCGTTGAATATATATAGAAAATAGTATTATTATAAAAGTGATGCTCCACTATTTCAAATATAATAAAAATTTGTATACAATGTTATTTTGACATAAACTTTTCATCCGTACGGTTGGATTATCAAAAATAATAATAAAATACAAGATTTAAGGTGCACTAATAGAGAACTTCTCTATAGTGTGCTTTAGAAACTCCATGCCCTTTTAATAAATATGTACTCCGTGCCTTTCCACTAATTCTTAAACCCTCATCCTATTTTACCAAAAGAAAATCAGAAGTATCCACTAGGATTAAGGACTATGAATATGCATTATGTATTCAACGCGGTGTACAACCAAGAAAATCAGAAGTATCCACTAGGATTAAAGACTATGGATATGCATTATGTATTCAACACGGTGTACAACCAAGAAGGCAATTTTATTGATCAAGTTACCAACCTACCACTATCTTTAATTCCTCATTCATCCAAGTACTAATTCTCTCATAATGACATCAGAATAGTTGTCTTTAAATGGTAAAAGGTGTCCAATATCAGCAATCTCATGGTATCGAACCCATGGAAGCTTTTCTGAAATATAGCGATTAAGTTTATATGGAATTATCTTATCTTCGAAGCCTTGCCAAATGTGAACTGAGCCTTCATTGTTAGGGAATGGATTTGCAACATCAGTAGGATCAAACTCCCACTTTCCGAACCCGGTAATCATGTCCCGAACCAAAGACTCATAGTCACCTTGCTGTCGTATCTTCTGATTCGTATCCTGAATAATACACAGTACAGTAATCAGCTAAAGAGTGAACAGTCTCGTACAAGTAATGAAGCACAAATTTTTTACTCTACTAGTTTTTACTCGATGAAAAACTATTTTCTTGAAACACAAAACTAGACTTCTAAATATCCTGGGATGTTCTAGAGAGGCAAACTGCTAATATAAATATGCCCCCATAATTCTCCTAGATTGATTTTGTTGGAACTGGAGATCACTAGGGAGAGGATCAAACAAATAAATGATTTTGAAAATGAAAAAAAATTACTTTTAGGCGCAATTCTATGTTTCTAGTTTTATAGTCTTTTCAATTTCAAAAATTGTAATACGTGCACATGCCTTCACTAAGGCTTTAGCCCTCGAACTCCTACTACCAAGAGAAGTGGGGTATCCCCTAGACTAAACCTTGGAGATCTAGTTTATACCTTTACCCCTGTGTATGAAAATTACACACTCAAACTCTCTAGTGACAAGTGGAGCTAGATATGTTGCACTTGCTTAAGAAAAATAGCATGTTTCTTAAGTAAAGAAACACTGATATAATATATCAATTCAAATTTATTTACACTGTAGAAATAAATACTTCATTCTTTAGTGAATGGAAGATGTTAATAATCAAGTTTTAGAAGAAATATATTATAATGCAGTAAAATTTCTGTTCTGTTCTAGGGCATAACTAAACTAAGAACTGTTAGCCTAGAGAATTAGTACAAAAATAGTATCAGTGTCTTAAAGATTATTTACCTGTAATAAACTTACGATGTTTATCAGTTTCTTAAATATTTTAGCATCCGAGTTGCTGAAAAGGGGGCTGTTAGGTTCTAGGATGGAAAAAGAAGGGAACCATTTTTGAGTTAGCCACCAGTTAAAAAGCCAAGGGGTGTAATGTGCTACTCGAATTGCCCACTGGTCTTGCAAGGGTAGAGAACTCAAGGTTTCCTTAGACAGGCTAGGAGGAACACTAGGCCACCAGAAGTTGGCAACTGGAACAACTAGTGCAGCTCCTGACAATCTGAAAAGAAAAGATGCAAATATTTGAAAGTAAGGAATTATATATGAAGCTAAAATGTACAAGATAAAAGTAAGTACATGCCTGTGTGGTATGTATTTTAGGCAGCTCCAAGCAGGGTATCCTCCCATTGATATTCCAATCACATAAAATTTATGTCCGATTTGCAATATGTCTGCCAATTCTTGTATATCAAATGCCTCGCTCTTCACTGAGCGCTTTGGATGTGGATCACTCTCTCCATAACCAGCTCTATCAAATGACAAAAGATATATCTTGAGGTCGTCTATAAGTTCCTGAATATCAAACCACGGCTATAACATTAAAATTGAAATAATTGAATTCCATGTAAGGCGAATTACAGCACTGCTTAGGAGGTAAAAAATTCATAAAAGCCAGTGTAACTTAAAAATGATAAAATTACTTGAGAAAAAATTAGATTGAAGTCTTTGGAACTAGCATAGCCATGCATAATTATGACTTTGTACTTGGCGTCTTCTTTGGGAACGCCAGCCTCTTTGTAAGCCAAATGTCGGCCATCTGAGAGGCTTACTCTCGGTGAAGTAACAGGAGGACCACCAGGTGTTCCACAAACTTTGGTAGGCGGCGGCTTAAGTATTGCTACGTATGCCCAACCTATAAGACATACAACTACTGCCACTGCTACCTTTACAGTCATAACTGTAAATAGTAAATATGTCAGTTCTATGTCCGTGGATAACAACTAAGAATGAACTTAAGAGTACTAGAACAATGGTAAAATTGAGAGCAGAAATCAATATCCTCACAGCAAGGATTCAGCTTCAGACATCAAAGAAAATGTGCTCAAAATGAAGTGAAAAAGTCTAACATGACTGACGAAAACAACTTCATCTCGATTATCGACACAATTACGGAGACAAAACCCAAAAATGACACAACGCATATGGATTACCCCAAAAATGACCCATAATGATTCCTTTAGTAAAATTTTCTTCCTCTAAACTTATGCTCCCTCCAATCCCAAGTGTTGTTTTGACTTTTAGTACATGAAATGTTGAGAATCATGTAAATTGTTTTATGAAGTAAATATAGTACGTAAAATTTAAGACTAAAGTTACATCTTACCAAACCTGTCAAGAGTTAAAAATGACACTCATTTGTAAAAGGAGAAAATGCATTCATTTTTTATATTCAAAAATGGAATCAACACACACTTACGGACACATACACAGCCCGAAACCCGAAAGTGAAAAGATATAAAATCCAGCACCAACCTCCTACAGGCTACAGGCAAGTATAAGAACTATGAACAAATAAAATACTGACATCTGCAAAGTAATTGATCATGAGTATATGTTGTGGAAAACAAATAAAGATAAGACCCCAAGAGCTATCAGCCATGTCGCAGTAAAAACAGAAATAAACATCATGAAATCAATAAATCTGCAACAGTTTTAACACAAGAAAGCAATATTTAGTACATGATCAAGAGGTAACTAAACTACTCTAAGAACTACTTACCAAAGTAGTCATAAGAAAATGAAACTGCTCATATCATATATACTCATGTATATGTACATGATACATTAGAATCTCAATCGATTAGTTCCGATTTACGACTTTTACGACACGAATATAATATAAGATAAAAATAAAGAAGAACAGAAATGTACATACTAGACGAGTTTCAAGAAAACTCAAGAGGGTGGGCGTTGTCTGAAGCAACTGGTGTGAATCCTTGCCAAAGCAGCTGATGAAAAAATCTTTTACAACTTATATATAATCCATACATGAGTATTCAAGTCAATGTTTTACTAAAATTGCTCATGGTCAAAACTTTCTGCATGTTATTTACAGGCTTATCAAATCAAATATGAAATTGTACGTGATTGTCTGATTGAGCGTTTTGTAATACGTGTTAATAATTACGTCACACCTTATTTTTTTCATCAATTTTAAACAGAAACGTTTCAAACTTAAAAGTATCCAATAATACAGAAGATTCAAATCTTATATTTGACTATCTTATATTCGAGATGAATGATAAAATAGTTCAAATTATGATCTATAGAAAATACCGAAAAAACACATCTTGAAATTATGACTAGATAAACGAATAAATTTACTAAATAAAAAATTCCCGGATGGTAATATAATAAAATCAGTACATTTTAGTTATTTAATTAAATAATATTAATAAATAAATAAAGTTTTAGGATTGATATGGATTTGGTGAATATTCAAAGTATGACCACATAGCTGACAAGTGGGTCCTCTCTTATTGCCGTCGAACTTTGGCGTGACACAGCGAGTCTAGTCAGACCAAACAAAAAACAACAAACACTTTAGAACAAGTTGAATGTTAAAACTAAATTAATGCCACTCTAATGATATACAGTGAATCCAAGGAAGGAATGTTGGGCTTGCTCAGACCTTAACTTGTCTGTTTTTGACCAAATTAATTTGTTTTTGGGCAATTCTCAAAAGGCATCATATTAATGGACTTATCAGGCTGTTTATTAACTAGCAATCTGTCCCTCCCACAAATGATATGGGACAACTCCTAACTATCTCCACCTTCACATATCGGGCTCGACACCTGTCGAATCTACTTCCATTTTGTGTGATCTGCTCTCTTTGACCCATACTGGAAGTCCACCTGCGTTCTGTGTGATCTGCTCCCCTTGACCCATACTGGAAGTCCACCTGGCTATCTGGCTCTGTAACGCCCCCAAATCCGGGATCAGGGATATGGGTCGCTACCGCGGAAAACCTTAACAACCAAACAATCAACTGCCAATATTAAATCTAAAACATGACATCCGACCCCTAACTACCAAGAATCTTTTCAGGTTATAGACTTGGAAACAAGAAATCCGAAAACACTTATAATAACTACTTTAATTAACTTACAACTCTTGGTACAACAATCTCTTATACAGTCTTATGTTGTTAGTATCACCTTGACATAAGGTATACAACAACCACAATATTCTAATACAACAAATATTACAACTCAGGAATATGAATACCATACCAGTCTAACTAAACCTCTGGTAGACAAACTCAAAATACAGAATCACTCTGAGCCGAACATCAACTTGATCCATGACTTGCCCTGCCTCGAGCTAAACTAAGTCAACTGCATCCACTATCTATCTCTGTAAAATAAGATTTAAACAAAAGCAAGAATGAGCGAAAGAGGCGCTCAGCAAGTAATATAATAGAGTATACTAAAATACTACCACAACTCACTCAAAATATATTTTTACTACTCCATACGACTTATAAATGTAATTACTTTTGAAAAGAGATCAACTCAGAAATTCTTGTAAATCTCGAAATACTACTCCAATATATCTCAATAACTTCTCAAAATACTACTCAAAAATAAATCAATAACTTCTCAAAATACCGCTCAAAGATAAATCAATAACTTCTCAAAATACTGCTCAAAGATAAATCAATAACTTCTCAAAATACTGCTCAAAGATAAATCAATAACTTCTCAAAATACCATTCGAATATAATTTAATAACTTCTCGGATCAACACCCTCTACTATTAACAGAACCACGAAGGCATCCGCTAACAGTCTAAGGTATCTAAGATTGGACTTCTTCTCGAAACGCCTTCTCAAGTAATGGATGATCAGTCCATTGCCACATCTCATTTTCTATCGATAGAAAGGATGGTCGACGTTTCGAACCACCAAAATAAAACTTCTCAGAAGGATGAGCCGTCTTTCTCGGCCCTTCACCCTTTATATGCCACAGTTTGGGCCGGTGCGTTACTCCGGTCACTTTTGCTTTTAGAAGCAATAATCCACAACTTACTTTATATATATATATATATAATCCCACTTTTAAATATAAATATTCTGTAGTATGAAAATATTATTAAATATATCTTTATCATCTCTTCTACGAATACAAATGAAGTATTTCGATAAACGTCTCAACAATATAAACCAACTTATAAAATAAATTGCAAACATCTCGTGTAATAAACAGCTCAACAATAATAGATATGCATGTAAATTGCATGGATAAGATCTGGTATAAACCACTAGAAAGAATATTTGCTTTTATGGATTTAAATCTAGTTCGCACATTTCATATATTTCAAAATATGAATACTCTGAACGATAGAGTATGCATAGATAAACTTGCCTCTGGTCCTGAGCATAAAGCAGAAAACCGCGAATAAATCCTTCGCACCTTGTCCAAGCAATTCCATTGAGGTAACTTACCTTTCTTCATACGACGCCCCGATCTTTTCTCTTTGATGCACGTCGTTCCAACTTGATTATACCCTAATGGTACTGAAATAGTTACGAGTACGTGTCAGTCCTACCTCGTATCTCGAGTAAACACAACTTGGAATTGTCACTAAATCATATAAAGTCAAACTATAGGTGTCCTCCCTATAGTTGACTATTCTATTATCACTTAGTACACATAACACATTTAGTAAAGAAAACAAAAAGGAAGGGTCCCCTTTATAAAGTGGACATTCCTGGTGTTAATCACCTCAAACAATTATAACACTTAATCAACTCCACTTAACATATACAACTATAACGCCATTAACATTCTATGACACAAAATAACTAATAGTTAATCCTCAAATCACAATTAATCTTCAACAGAGCACATAAATTCTCGAGACAACAATTATCCTCAATTTAATACATAAATAGACAAATTAAACCCCAAGACACAATTAATCCTCGAAATGAATTCCCTGACACATATACATAAACATTTAGCACCCCAAAACATGCCTTTAGACCATTAAAGTCAAATAAGTTAAATAAATTTAAATGCAGGAGATTTTCAGAAAATTTCGGCATGACCTATTCGTTTATCGGACTATGGGCACAGCACCTCAATTACAATACAACCCTGTTTTTTTTTTTTTTTTTATAAAGGTAAAGCTGCCTCAACTTGCAGCGACATAAAAGTAAACAAGTAAGAAAAGTACCCGCCCAGACATGCGGCACCTAGCACATAAGGAAAAGTATCCGCCTAGACATGCGGCACATAGCACATAATAATTTACACTACTACTTACGCTACACCAATGATCGTATTTCTCACGCATTTTAATGATACACGTGACAACCAATCATTGATGTTCGTAAGCCCTAGGGAACAACCCCTAGCACTAACTATTACTTACGCTATATCGATGATTACATCACTCAAGTATATTAATTATACCCGTGATAGCTAATCATGGATATTCGTAAGCCCTAGGGATTAGTCGAAAAGAATTACACAAATCTTTAAATATTGACATTTAAAAACTTGTGATCTTCTCATAACCCCTAGCACAATTCTAATTATTATAAAATTCTAACATTTAACATGTATCACGTATTCCCATACTTACCATTTAGTCAACTCATATAACTCCACAAATAATACCAACATCACCATTGACCACCGATAATCGTTAAACCCGAATATTCTCGATACCACAATGATTCCAACAATTACAACTAGCACTTAACAATTAGCACTTGAACCTTTATAATTAGTAAGATCGTATAACCTTTAAATATTATTCGACTCTCACATTTTAACAATTAACATTTCTCAATTACTAACCCACACATTAGGCGACTAACAATTTGCAAGTAATGACCACTAAGCCCGAACATATTCTTGAACTCACAATTAATCATGACAATCATAATCTCCGAATTAACAAATAGCACTTAACAACTAACAATTATCCTCTTTCGAATTAAATCACCAAAAAATAATACAATCATCTTGCACTTAATACCAATTATAATTAGCCAATATCGATCCTCTGAATTAAATCTTGGAATTACAATCAATATTCATAATTAACAATACTAAGCTAATTACGAAAATTAGCAAACAATCTCGCAATTTAAAATCAATTAAATTACGACAATTAATTAATTTACTACGATTAACAATTTACGCAATAAATCAAAAATCACCATAAATTAAATACGAAAATTCAATAAATAATTAGAAATACGAAATTATACCATTCGGGTTCGGGTTTGATTCGTATACAACCCATCTCTACCACCATCTCTCTCTTCCTTTCTCTTCTTCCATCTCTCTCTCTCTCTCTCTCTCTCTCTCTCTCTCTCTCTCTCTCTCTCTCTCTGCGCCAACCGCGGCTCCGCCAGCACCCACCGGCGCCACCGCCGCCATGCAGCTCCGGCCACCGCCGCCGCCGCGCGCGCGGTGGTCTCCCCCTCCCCGCTGCTAGCACAGTCCCGACCACCCATAAACACGGATTCAATAACACTCACACACTTATCAATTACACACACACACATATACATACATATACACACACATATATATATATATACCCAATCTCTTTCTTCTCTTCTTTCCTCTTTATTTTCTCTCTTTTTTTTTGATTTCTCTCTCCCCGATGGTGTTTTGTGCGGCTGCTGTGATGTACTGAGGAATGTCCTTGAGCTGTGTTAGTGATTAGAAACCTAATGGGCCTTGGGTCCAATCCAATTTAAAAGTAAAACAATTAAATACTACACACTTTTAAAAATTGAAATCCAATAGAAAATTGGTGGAAAATTAAGATTTTCATTTTTAAAACAAAGAGTGTAAAATTATGAACACCCACATATTTTTAAAATATTTTTAGGATCAAAATTGAATTAAATACGAATTTTCAAAGTTTTGATCCTTTAAATACAATAAAGCTCTTAAAATCATTCTAAAATACTTAAACACCCAAAATAATTCTCCAATAAATTTTAAAAACTAATAATATCATAAAGAGAATATCACAAAAGATTTCGTGATTTTATCCGACTTTAATAATTTAATAAAGATTTTTGAAGATCAATAATACTTGATTTAAATACTTTTAAATCACTAAAATACAAATAATAAAATTGGGGCACACATTGGCACACACAAATCCAAATATACTCATATAAACTCGATACTAAATATCGTTGAACTCCACAACGATATTCTCAAGTCCAATTCCATCCTTTAAATACTAATTAACATAATTAAATAATAATAATAATAATAATAATTTATTTTGAAAATTCGGGTTGTCACAGGCTCTTCCTAAGCCCATACTGAAAAGTTTACCTGCTCCCCCGTCGTACGAATTTGTTTTTGGGCAATTCTCAAAAGGCATCATATTAATGGACTTATCAGGCTGTTTATTAACTAGCAATCTGTCCCTCCCACAATCGATATGGGACAACTCCTAACAATCTCCACTTTCACATATCGGGCTCGACACCTGTCGAATCTACTTCCATTCTGTGTGATCTGCTCTCTTTGACCCATACTGGAAGTCCACCTGCATTCTGTGTGATCTGCTCCCCTGGCTATCTGGCTCTTCCTAAGCCCATACTGAAAAGTTTACCTGCTCCCCCGTAAGCCCAACCTGGGATAGCCCATCTATCTTATCCTAGATCATTCACCTGTCGAAGCTGCCTCCATTCTGTGTGATCTGCTCCCCTTAACTCATACTGGAAGTCCACCTGCATTATGTGTGATCTGCTCCCCTCGACCCATACTGGAAGTCCACCTGGCTATCTTGCTCCTCCTAGGCCCATATTGAAAAGTCCACCTGCTCCCCTTTAAGCCCAACCTGGGGTAGCCCATCTACCTTTTCTTAGATCATTCTGGTAGCCCATATGAGATTGTTATGGATCATTATAACCTGAAGCTCTGATACCACTTGTTGGGCTTGCTGAGCAGGCCTTAATCCACATTAGTATGATATTGTCCGATTTGGTCCAAGCCCGCACGAATTTATTTTTGAGCAACTCTCAAATGGCCTCATACTAATAGACTTATCAGGTTGCTTATTAACTAGCAATCTGGCCCTTTCACAATCGATGTGGAACAACTCCTACCAAGGAACAGATAAAAAATATTTATTTATTTCTAAGAAATTGGCCAACATGCCACTCACACTAGAAAAAACAGAGAGCGAAGGCAAGGAAAATGAAAATCTCCTGGTCAAACAAATATCTTTATTATGACACCAAAACATAAATTAAATTTAGAACTTTGTTAATTGATTCATTTAACTTTAATCAATAGCCCACAGTCGTAGAATGGGTGTCCAATCCTTTTATTTTCTAAAGGAGGTTCCGTCCAATTCTATACGTGCATATTTTTATTAGCAAAGCTACTAAATTATTCCTTAATGAATGAATGAATTGAATATAAATAAAGTTCGTAAATCTAGTTAGATAATTTTCTTTTTCTTGAATAATGTTAGATATCTCAAATTTTATCCCAATATTTTTCCCAAAAACTGATATATCACAAATGTATATTATAGCTTAATTTCCAAATATAATAAAATAATAAAATATGATCCAGCATGTGTTCATATGTTTTCCCAATTAAAATTTGACACATTTCATGCCACGTTATTTATTAAAAATTTTAGTAAAATTTTTAGAACACCCAGAGAAGTATGTTTTTCTATTATACTGTTTTATTGCAAAAGTAAAATCATACTATATTAACCTGTACTTTTATATATATAGCAAAATGCAAATAGACCTTACTAAAGTATGAACATCGAACAACATAATCTTTGGAAAATGAAAGATCAGCTATCTAATAAAAGCTTAAATGCCAAAAGGAAATTTATTAAGATCTCCTTTTTTTTTACGTGATTCAGTTCAATAAGGATTCATTTCATCCGGACCAAAAAAAAACAAAAAAATTCATTCACAAAGTTTTGGTAAGATAAAACGCTCTCCAGGTCAAGGCATCTGCATGATTCAATTCAGATTTAAAAGTAGGAACCAAGAAAAGAGGAAAGGATGACAAACAAAAACTCATACATAGTAGAACACATTAAGATGTTTAGATTTTCATTTCCCCCCAAACTATCTCTTTATCTATCAAGCAAACACATCTAAAATGCATGGAGTGTTATTATTATTGTAATAATAATTTATGTGGGTTACATATTAATATTCAATTATATTTAATTATTTATTTTATGGGTTAAATTAAGTGATCAAATAAGAAACCCATTTAGATTTCAATTATTGTTTAGACTAAATGAGTGGATACTCAATATACAAAGCCCAATTTAATTATAATGAGAAGTTAAATTAGGCGGTATACGAAAGGGTTATAGTCCCCAATATATTAAACACGTAATAGAGTTTTTCTTCTACCCATCAGAGAAAGTTGCCGTGGAAGGGTGTTTGATTGAGGAAGACGATAACAATTAAACAAAGAAAAGGACTCCTAGTGATATTACTTTATCATGGATACAGGTACGCTTCCGCATAATGATTTAATCTCGATAATCGAATATGATGTTGCGATTCTTGTCTTTGTTTTAGAGAATTAAGTGTTTATAGAATTCTTAGATCCTTTCAATTGGTATGAGAGTCATTTCATATTTTGTTATTGAGAGGGAAATTTATGTTTCGAATAGTCCAATTATTGTTTTGGATTGGGACTATACTGATTTAATTTACGATTCGTACATTTATGTTTACTTTTGTATATTCGAGACCCACTTGATAGTTTCGTGTCTTTTTTTTATGATGCTTTCAAAAGTTTTGGATGATTAAACTGAATATAACTTTTGGGTTTCGTATACCGTGTATATATGTTTTGTTTTTCCTTCTGGGATGATAATATTCATGTGGTTTTGTCTAGTCATTGTACAACTCTTTTGATCATGTGCTTAATTTGACTACTTGACAAGACATGACCCATATTAATAATTAAAGTTGGGAAATTCTCAATGGTACCACTGTACTTTTGGCTTTTGCCAGTGGTACCATTACGTTTTTGACTCCTCTAAACGGTACCCTTAACAAATTGACTTCTTAACAGAAATACCATTCTGTTATAAAAACGTTATAGAAACGTTAAGTAGGGTTTGCGGCCAATATTCAACCTTTTTTCTTATTGCATACTGCAACGCATGTCCAAGATTGTTCTTATATTTTTTTAACAGGTTTGGGACCAACCAATATTCTTTAAATATATTTTAGTGAAATTCTCAATGGTACCACCGTACTTTTGGTTTTTGCCGGTGGTACCATGTCCTTTTGACCTTACTTAACATTTCTAGAACATTTTTTTAACAGAATGGTATTTCTTTTAGAAAGTCAATTTGTTAAGGGTACCGTTAAGAGGAGTCAAAAACGTAATGGTACCATTGACAAAAGCCAAAAGTACAGTGGTACCATTGAGAATTTCCCATTAAAGTTTAGTACAAGCTAGTAGACTGTTGTACTGTACATGGATTCTCCTTTGCCTTTGTGGTCATTTTGTTTGTAACCATAAGTTTTATGTATAATTATATAAACTAATGACTGGATACAGAACTTAAATACACCATAGGTCCTGGAGTGCTGTTAAAATTTTTTGGCTTGTAAATTGTTAATAAGGAAATATATTCTTTGTGATTTAAATTTATTTATTGGCAAATAAATATTAACTTATTTATTTAAGTGGTCTAATATTTTAAATTTAATTGATTGAAGCAATATGTTGCCAAAGTGACCTCTTTTGTGTAGATTAATTAATTTAAAAATATTATTATGATGTTTGAATATTTAATTTTTTGCAAATTTTATCGGCCCAAAGAAAGGTATAATTTGGCCAAAATTAAAATATTCTTGTGATAATAAGTGTGTAGTAATATTAAGATTTTCATGTGAATAATAGGTCGGTCCAAAGAAGGCGTATTATTTGACAGAAATTTATTGTTAATACTTGATTATTGCATTGAGAGTACCACTTGCAAATTGATTTTTCTGTCCAAAGACTAAAATTCAGTGTTGCATTAGGTATCTTGTGATGGTGTTGCCAATATTTAATTTATCACATATATTTAGTTTTGAGCATTTTTTGTATATTTGTTTTCTATTTCAGTTACTGCTAATGTTAACTATACTTCTACTCAATTGAGTATGATTCCGATGTTGAATAGGACAAACTATGTCACATGGAAAGAGAATGTTGAAATTGTTCTTGGGTGCATGGATCTCGACCTTGCGCTAAGGAAAGAGCAACCTGTTCCTACTGCGACTGATCCAAAAACGGATCAAGTTGAGAAATGGGAACGCTCTAATCGCATCTGTCTGGCGATCATGAAGTGGACGATTCCAACTGGCTTTCCGGGCTCTATTGCTGAGAGCACAAGTGTCAAGAAGTTCCTCTCTGAAATTGAGCAATATTTTGCTAAGAATGAGAAAGCGAAAACGAGTAATCTTCTGTCAAAACTTGTGACCATGAAGTATAAGGGAAAGGGGAACATAAGGGAGTACATCATTGAGATGTCTAATCTTGCTAGCAAATTTAAGGAACTCAAGTTGGAACTTTCGGATGAGTTACTGGTTCACTTGGTTCTTATTTCACTCCCTCCTCAGTTTGGTCATTTTGTGGTGAGTTATAACACTCAGAAGGAAAAATGGACTCTTAATGAGCTCATTTCACACTGTATTCAGGAGGAAGAGAGGGTATTGCGTGACAAGACTAAAAGTTCTCACTTGGCATCTAGCTCTCATGATAAGAAGATAAAGAGAGGTAAGGATAATTGTGACGCCCCTAGATCCGGGGTCAAGGATCCAGGTCATCACGGTCCAATTTCCGATCAATATCAATATCTCTGTAGTCTTTTTTTTTTATAAATAAATAAGCAGTTGACCCCACACTAATACACACACACACCAGTCATATGCTCATAGAACAACAACCACAATATTTAAAAGTTTTAAAGTTAACAGTTATTACAAGCCCAGAATTTACTAAGTACATTGTTGAACAAAGCTTCTACAGGAAGCACTTCAACAACTAAAGTTTATTACAACTTACACACTTAATTTACATAAGTATACTAAGCCCCTTCGCTTGTCACTACCTCGGGGATGGTCGCCAGCACACGCTCAAAAGGTCGCCTTTCCCTTACCCTCTTGCGGGGTGTGGTACGTAGTATCGGCATGGGACCTAGCTGCTATATACATAAGTAGCAAGAGTGAGCTATAATAGCTCAGCAAGATCATACTGTAACTAAAATTTAAAATGTGAACGAGTATACATATATGTATATGCATATATAATAGCAGGAAACAATTAAAATCCTTAAGGAAGAATAGAGCTCTTATTTAATAATACATCATCCACTTACTATTATAAGAAAGAAATCTGAATTAATATAATATCAGTTTTTCTTCATCTGTAACCATAATTCCATCATCTCATATCATTATTCTGTTTTCAGTATAGAAATCTGAAATAATATAATATCAGTTTTTCTTCATCTGTAATCATAATTTCATCATCTCATATCATTATTCTGTTTTCAGTATAGAAATCTGAAATAATATAATATCAGTTTTTCTTCATCTGTAATCATAATTTCATCATCTCACATCATTATTCTGTTTTCAGTATAGAAATCTGAAAACCATTGTCTACAGTTTCTTTTCAAAAACATTGGGGATATCTGCTGTCGCCTGATACGTTAGGACGATGATCAGTCGCCTAATCGTACCTGCTCTCTTTTTACTACCGGTAGAAGGAATGAAGATCATCCCTGGAGGAAGGCCACCTGCTAACATCCTCCCTTGGCATCTTCGTGCCGTAATAAAAATAATAAATGCTGGACTGTGTCGCACACAGCCACTTACGCAAGTCTGTTGCAATCCCCCTCTTTATCACATCATTATTCTCTTTTCAAAATATCATTTCCATTCTCGCACATTACTTCTATAAAATATATATATCATAATGCTTTGATTATGATTCAAACCTCTCTTTCATATTCAGAAATCAAATATACTTTTATATTTGTAAAATATTCCATCTATTTTAAGAGTAATGTATGATAATCAAATAATGTTTATTAAACCACTGATACTCAAAAAGAACATTTTTAATATAATATTATAACCATATAACCCTCGATAACAACTGATACCATTCTCTCTTATTCTCATAATCATAAGGCATGTTCAATTCATGCATAATCATCTCTATACATATCCATCTCATACTCTTATTCATATTCATATACATCTTATACTCATATCCATATTCATATACATCTTCGTATATCTTTCTTTTCAATATTAATACTCAAGGAAGACAATTTCTTCACAATATAGTAATAATAGCATCACATATATATTCCACGAAATCAAGTTTCTTTGTGAAGATAAGTAGTTTTACAAATAGGGATAGAAGAAATCTTGCCTCGGTTTCGATATCCTGACGGTATGGCTCGTCCCTCTTCCGGAGTTTCTATAAACACAAAAGGACCGTCGTTAGAACCACATCTCTTACTCACTACACTCTTGTATAACATTACCTTTTGAAACTTTAATATATGTTTAACGTATTCCTATTACCCCAAAGGTTCAAGAACTTAACCATTTATAACCTAAATCGAAGTTTCAGGGGTTTTCACCATTTCCCTTAACGACAACACTCGACTGCAGAATTTCCTATAATTTTTAAATTTCGAATTTTAATGTAAGGTCAACAGGAAATAGTTCTTTGACCACACTACTACCATATCCCAAAATTTCGTGACTTTTAAAAATGTTAAAGTATGGTAATTGTAATCTCAAGTTTGATACATTTACGGTTTCTCGGTTTCTGAACCGCTTTCACTAAAACTGACTTTTCTCCTAAACCGTTCATCAGATTTTAACGCACCTTATATCAAAACGATCTATGAACTAAGCTCTATCATTTCATAGTTAATTAGGAACCTGGACAGTAGGGTACCGTACGGATGCAGGGGGGTCCAAAACAGGGCAACTTACATCCTAACGAAAATCGGGCATTATAACGGCTATAATTTCGTACTTTCCATAAATCCAACTCCTCCAAATCAATTATCAAACACCATAATCATCACCTACACCATGTGGTCTTCTTCACCAGCCATGGTTACAATCCCAAACACTTCCATATTTAACTCAAACCACTTACAAACACATATAACATCATAATCTTAACATTTACACTACTTAATCACTAAACCAAACAATATCCACCATAAATATAAAAGAGCAAGCATGATTATACCTTCTTGAAGCTTTGATAACCCTTAACAATCCTTGATATATCCTTAATCAACCTTATACTAGCTTGAATCACTAAAAGAAACCATTAAAACAAAGTTAACACTTGAAAACACTATTCATCATCTTTTCTAACGACTTCCATGATTTTATTACCTTGCTAAATGATGATGGTTGGCCTTGAAACTTTGTATATGCTCCTTCCTAATCTCCAAGAAGCCCCATGAATTTCCTCTTGATTTTATCTTGATGCTAGCTAGGATTTTTGTTTTTATTTTCTTCTTTTTTTCCTAAATGGCCGATTGTAATAATGAAGGAGGTGGGGAGAGATTTTTGTGTTTCTTTGATAATTATCTAGCTTAATCTTGTGTATTCTAGATTACCTTGGAGGCCTTGAAAGATATTTGTGGTTTAAGCCAAGCAAAAGTACTAATTTACCCTTAATTTTGAGTTAGTGGAATATGAGATCATTAGTGATGTCATTAGGATGAGTTCATATTCTCATTTACTTATTTTCTAAGTATTATGCTACTAACCTTGGATAATCATAATGTGATATGCATCCTTGTTAAATTACTAATCTTGGTTGCTTGGTTTCCATACTCGTCTAATCGTGGTTCGTTTCGAGTATACCTCATTATCTCAGTGGTTTTCGAAATCATTTACAAATCCAATTTCCTTTGGTATTCTCTTAACTTAATAATCCCCTGGTTTAACTTAAATTCACTAATTCCTTAATATATAATTCTTTTAGTATTTCTATACTCCTTAATATCCAAGATATAGAAGTTCGTTCGAGCTCAAAATCCTCAAAATCAAAATTCAGGAATTTCTAAAATCCATCGTCATTTCGAGTCACTTATTTTCAATGTACAATAATAATATGGTTTCTGTTCACTCATTTTCCATCCCTAATATAAAGTACCTACACACCATTTCCCTGGATTCCTCAAGATCACTATTCATTTGGGCACTGTAGCCTTTCTAAAGTTAGGGTTATTACAGTCTTCCCCCCTTAAAAGGATTCCGTCCCGGAATCATGTTGAAAATGTCCATGGGTATCTTTCTCATTCACACCTTCTAACTTCCACCCTATTTCTTCTATCCTTTTCCTTTCGTAATATCTCTATCTTGTTTGCGCAGAAATACACCAACATAACTTCCTTGTCATTCATCAACATGCCATTTAGTTTATCAATAGCAGTCCTTTAATCTGTTTCCAGTCATTCCATATTATCTCATCTCTCCTTCCTCTTTTGACGAAGATATCCGCCACCACATTGACCTTTCCTGAATGGTAGTGTATCTCACTTATGGTTTGACCATCTTCTGATCTCTATCATGACATAAATATTAACTCCTCAATATTCCTATAGCTCCTCTCTGTAAAATTTTCCAGAAAATAAGCTCTAATAATATTCTTTAAAACAATTGTAAGAAAATACTACCTATAATATATATTTCCTGTTCGTCTCAACGAGCTTGTGTTTTCCCAAAACACTCCTACTTTTCTTTTCATAACGTTTCCTAGCCCTTAACAGATACTGATTTTCCTTATCTATTTTATTAACTTATTTATTCCATTAATTGATTAAGTCGATCCTTAACCAAAGACTTACACACAAAATTTAAATCGAAAAGCAAGTACCTGTATCCGCATCTGGTTTCGTCAACGCTTCCCCTAAGGTCATGTTGTACACTCTAGCAGTAGGCCTATTTGAAGCAGCCCCACTCTGTCCTGGCGCGTATGACCCACCTGAACGGCAATCTCTAGCAATGTGTCCTAATTTCCCACACTGGTAACACTTAACATCTCTTTTAGGGTTTGTATCAGTTGATGGGCACTGGTTAAGGTAGTGTCCTTTTTGTCCACACTTGAAACAAGTTACTCCCAGCACTCTACAGACTCCTATATGCTTCTTACCACACGTGTCACAATCTGGTAATGGTGGTCGTGATTGATTGGACTGAAATGTCCCTGAAGATTTTCCACCCTGATTCACCGTCTCACTAGTAGTCTTGTTACCTCCCGACTTTCCCACAAATTGAGATTTTTGTCCTCTACCTCCTTTCTTAAAGTAGCTTCCCTCACTTGAACCTCCTTTTGGGCCCTCAAACCTTCTTTTCTTATTCTCTCGACCTATTTGAGCCTGCTCACTCTCGGCCTCTATAATTGATGCCTTTTGAACCACTGCAGCATAATCAGTCAACTCAAATGGGGCCACTCTCGTTCGTAACCAGGGTTTCAACCCTTGTTGAAACCTTTTTGCTCGTTGTTCTTCAGTACGCACAAACTCGGGAACAAACCTCGACAGTTCTGTAAATTTAGTTTCGTACTCTGCCACTGTTAAGTTATCCTGTTTTAACTCCAGAAACTTTAATTCCATTTGGTTTTCTAAATACCTAGGAGAATACTTATCTAGGAACACCCTAGTGAAACGCTCCCAGGTTATCACTCCCGCTTCTTCTAAGTTCTTCTTAGCTTCCCACCAGTAATTTGCCTCTCCCTTTAAGAGATAGGCTGCAAAAACGGTTTTCTGATCTTCCTCTATCCTCAGTATTTCGAAAGCTTTCTCCATTTCTTTTAGCCATGCCCTAGCTACTACTGGGTTAGTGGTTCCCTCGAATTCTGGGGGCTTTAATGACTTAAAGGCACGAAAGGAATTAGCTGCCTGATTGGGGAGAACAGGTGGTTGTTGGGGATTCTGTGGATTAGCCAAATTCTGTCTTAATAAGTCCATGAATTGGGTAAAGGGATCACCTCCCGGATTCCTTTATTGGCCAGTTGATTCCTCTTCTCCTTCTTCATGATTTTCTTCATTATGAGCATTTTCGTTCAGTCTAGTACCTTCGATATTTCGACTTCTTTCGTCTCTCTCATTTCCCCTTGCATTCGCTCTACTATCACGTCTAGGCGGCATAGTTCTGTACATAACAATAGTCCTTATTAATTACCCGAATTTGGGTTACTATATACATCATTTCTATATACACAATTATATCATTAATTAGCTCATTTGCACATCACAATATCTTTATCACGCGATTTACATCTAGTTATACCATAACTTTAGTAGGTAGTTGTATCGCCCTTAACACGATAGCCTTTTCATTAAGTCAATCACCTTTTATACATAATTTTTTTTTTTTTTGAGTCTCAACATTTATAAAAATGCAGCAAAAATTTAGATAGAAATGCACAAACTTCATTAATATACATAAATTTTTTACAATTTGGGTACAACATCTTTTACTGCTAATAATATACATCATCTAATACAAGGTTCGAAACCTAAAACATAGCCGTACATACTAATCCGATATCACAAAAGTACTACTAACTGTCCTCTAATCTGACTGGGATTAAAACAGTGAACAACTAAACTAATCCCCAAAATGACATCAACAAGATGACTAGTCTGATTAGTGACGAAACTACTATCCCGGCTCACAACCCTGCCCTGACAACATCCCGTATCTGGACTACCATGGTAGTAACCGTATCAACTATCTGGGCCCTCCATGCCGGGTCTCCTCTATCACCCAACAACCTCCTAATATCTCCTAATGCTCGTAGCTCAATACTGATCATCCCCAGAGACATCCCATCCGGGATAACCCCTCCTCTCCCTCTCTCTAACCTCTGTAGAAGGGTGTCTATAGTCCTGCGGGACTCCTCCAACTGTCCCTGAAGGGCAAAGTACTCGGTCAATAAGGTAGCTGAAAGTGGGTCACCCGCCGGTAGGGGTGCCTCCTGAGGGGGTACAGCTAGGGGAGGTGTATCCACAGGTGGAGGTGGTGGAGGTGCAAAGGGTGGGGATGGAGGAACCGATTCTATCTCAGCATCCTCTGAAGGATCCTCCTCCTCCTCAAAAAACCCAAAATGCCCTAGAGGGGTAAACTGCTCAAAAGGATCATCTATAGGGTCAGGACTAGGTAGAGGGGATGGAACTGGTGACGGCACTGGGACGGGTCGGACAGGAGTGGGAACCATCTGAATATCCCTCCACTCAATCGGCTCTTCAGGTATAACTGACAACCTAGGCCTCTTACGCAGTGGCCTCTCCTCCTCAGGGATCTCCGATCTCACTCTGGAAGGACCTGCCTCGTCAGATCCTGTAGAAGGTCAACCCATATATGGCACTAGGGCCACAGCATCTCTCCGTCTCTGCTCCTCTGCCTCCTCTCTCTCTAATCGCTCTCTAGCCGCCGCCCGGCGTCTCTCCCTGAGGTCCTCAACTGCATACTCCGGGACCTCTACCCCGGCCAGCTGAAGATCTAATAGCTCCTGCTCTGACATCCCTAGCCACTGGGGGTCCTGACTCGGCTCACCCATCTCCGCTCCCTATAATAAAACATAAAATTCTTTTAGCAACAGTCTAATAAATTATAATATATGCTTAAAGTAAATACTACCTGCGATATACCACCCCTGAACTTGATGGAAGTTCACAATTTATATTATAACTGATACATTTATTATTATCACTTTTGTTCTTGAGCATTATGACTCTTAGCTCTGATACCATCTGTGACGCACCTAGATCCGGGGTCAAGGATCCAGGTCATCACGGTCCAATTTCCGATCAATATCAATATCTCTGTAGTCTTTTTTTTTTATAAATAAATAAGCAGTTGACCCCACACTAATACACACACACACCAGTCATATGCTCATAGAACAACAACCACAATATTTAAAAGTTTTAAAGTTAACAGTTATTACAAGCCCAGAATTTACTAAGTACATTGTTGAACAAAGCTTCTACAGGAAGCACTTCAACAACTAAAGTTTATTACAACTTACACACTTAATTTACATAAGTATACTAAGCCCCTTCGCTTGTCACTACCTCGGGGATGGTCGCCAGCACACGCTCAAAAGGTCGCCTTTCCCTTACCCTCTTGCGGGGTGTGGTACGTAGTATCGGCATGGGACCTAGCTGCTATATACATAAGTAGCAAGAGTGAGCTATAATAGCTCAGCAAGATCATACTGTAACTAAAATTTAAAATGTGAACGAGTATACATATATGTATATGCATATATAATAGCAGGAAACAATTAAAATCCTTAAGGAAGAATAGAGCTCTTATTTAATAATACATCATCCACTTACTATTATAAGAAAGAAATCTGAATTAATATAATATCAGTTTTTCTTCATCTGTAACCATAATTCCATCATCTCATATCATTATTCTGTTTTCAGTATAGAAATCTGAAATAATATAATATCAGTTTTTCTTCATCTGTAATCATAATTTCATCATCTCATATCATTATTCTGTTTTCAGTATAGAAATCTGAAATAATATAATATCAGTTTTTCTTCATCTGTAATCATAATTTCATCATCTCACATCATTATTCTGTTTTCAGTATAGAAATCTGAAAACCATTGTCTACAGTTTCTTTTCAAAAACATTGGGGATATCTGCTGTCGCCTGATACGTTAGGACGATGATCAGTCGCCTAATCGTACCTGCTCTCTTTTTACTACCGGTAGAAGGAATGAAGATCATCCCTGGAGGAAGGCCACCTGCTAACATCCTCCCTTGGCATCTTCGTGCCGTAATAAAAATAATAAATGCTGGACTGTGTCGCACACAGCCACTTACGCAAGTCTGTTGCAATCCCCCTCTTTATCACATCATTATTCTCTTTTCAAAATATCATTTCCATTCTCGCACATTACTTCTATAAAATATATATATCATAATGCTTTGATTATGATTCAAACCTCTCTTTCATATTCAGAAATCAAATATACTTTTATATTTGTAAAATATTCCATCTATTTTAAGAGTAATGTATGATAATCAAATAATGTTTATTAAACCACTGATACTCAAAAAGAACATTTTTAATATAATATTATAACCATATAACCCTCGATAACAACTGATACCATTCTCTCTTATTCTCATAATCATAAGGCATGTTCAATTCATGCATAATCATCTCTATACATATCCATCTCATACTCTTATTCATATTCATATACATCTTATACTCATATCCATATTCATATACATCTTCGTATATCTTTCTTTTCAATATTAATACTCAAGGAAGACAATTTCTTCACAATATAGTAATAATAGCATCACATATATATTCCACGAAATCAAGTTTCTTTGTGAAGATAAGTAGTTTTACAAATAGGGATAGAAGAAATCTTGCCTCGGTTTCGATATCCTGACGGTATGGCTCGTCCCTCTTCCGGAGTTTCTATAAACACAAAAGGACCGTCGTTAGAACCACATCTCTTACTCACTACACTCTTGTATAACATTACCTTTTGAAACTTTAATATATGTTTAATGTATTCCTATTACCCCAAAGGTTCAAGAACTTAACCATTTATAACCTAAATCGAAGTTTCAGGGGTTTTCACCATTTCCCTTAACGACAACACTCGACTGCAGAATTTCCTATAATTTTTAAATTTCGAATTTTAATGTAAGGTCAACAGGAAATAGTTCTTTGACCACACTACTACCATATCCCAAAATTTCGTGACTTTTAAAAATGTTAAAGTATGGTAATTGTAATCTCAAGTTTGATACATTTACGGTTTCTCGGTTTCTGAACCGCTTTCACTAAAACTGACTTTTCTCCTAAACCGTTCATCAGATTTTAACGCACCTTATATCAAAACGATCTATGAACTAAGCTCTATCATTTCATAGTTAATTAGGAACCTGGACAGTAGGGTACCGTACGGATGCAGGGGGGTCCAAAACAGGGCAACTTACATCCTAACGAAAATCGGGCATTATAACGGCTATAATTTCGTACTTTCCATAAATCCAACTCCTCCAAATCAATTATCAAACACCATAATCATCACCTACACCATGTGGTCTTCTTCACCAGCCATGGTTACAATCCCAAACACTTCCATATTTAACTCAAACCACTTACAAACACATATAACATCATAATCTTAACATTTACACTACTTAATCACTAAACCAAACAATATCCACCATAAATATAAAAGAGCAAGCATGATTATACCTTCTTGAAGCTTTGATAACCCTTAACAATCCTTGATATATCCTTAATCAACCTTATACTAGCTTGAATCACTAAAAGAAACCATTAAAACAAAGTTAACACTTGAAAACACTATTCATCATCTTTTCTAACGACTTCCATGATTTTATTACCTTGCTAAATGATGATGGTTGGCCTTGAAACTTTGTATATGCTCCTTCCTAATCTCCAAGAAGCCCCATGAATTTCCTCTTGATTTTATCTTGATGCTAGCTAGGATTTTTGTTTTTATTTTCTTCTTTTTTTCCTAAATGGCCGATTGTAATAATGAAGGAGGTGGGGAGAGATTTTTGTGTTTCTTTGATAATTATCTAGCTTAATCTTGTGTATTCTAGATTACCTTGGAGGCCTTGAAAGATATTTGTGGTTTAAGCCAAGCAAAAGTACTAATTTACCCTTAATTTTGAGTTAGTGGAATATGAGATCATTAGTGATGTCATTAGGATGAGTTCATATTCTCATTTACTTATTTTCTAAGTATTATGCTACTAACCTTGGATAATCATAATGTGATATGCATCCTTGTTAAATTACTAATCTTGGTTGCTTGGTTTCCATACTCGTCTAATCGTGGTTCGTTTCGAGTATACCTCATTATCTCAGTGGTTTTCGAAATCATTTACAAATCCAATTTCCTTTGGTATTCTCTTAACTTAATAATCCCCTGGTTTAACTTAAATTCACTAATTCCTTAATATATAATTCTTTTAGTATTTCTATACTCCTTAATATCCAAGATATAGAAGTTCGTTCGAGCTCAAAATCCTCAAAATCAAAATTCAGGAATTTCTAAAATCCATCGTCATTTCGAGTCACTTATTTTCAATGTACAATAATAATATGGTTTCTGTTCACTCATTTTCCATCCCTAATATAAAGTACCTACACACCATTTCCCTGGATTCCTCAAGATCACTATTCATTTGGGCACTGTAGCCTTTCTAAAGTTAGGGTTATTACAATAATGCAAGTGAAAAACCCAAGCAATCTCAAGAGAAGCAGGATAAGGGACCAACCTGCTACTTTTGTAAGAAGGCTGGACACATGAAGAAAGAGTGTTCCAAATATGCTGCTTGGCATGTGAAGAAGGGTAAGACTTCTGTCTTTGTTTGTTCTGAAGTTAATTTAGCTTCCGTACCTAAGGATACTTGGTGGGTAGATTCTTGTGCTACTACTCACATAAGTGTATCAATGCAGGGTTGCCTGTGGAGCCGACCGCCAATTGATGCTGAAAGATTCATCTATGTGGGCGATGGCAATAAAGTTCCAGTTAAAGCTGGTGGAACATTTAGATTATTATTTAAAACTGGTATTTATTTGGATTTATTTGAGACTTTTGTTGCACCGTCTTTTAGACGGAACCTTATTTCTATTTCCTGTTTGGACAAATTTGGCTACACTTGTTCCTTTGGAAATAATAAATTTAGTTTCTCTTTAAATTCGAATTTGGTTGGCAATGGTTCTTTAATTGATAATCTTTATTGTTAGGTCCAAATGTGTTGTAGAGGGGGGGGTGAATACAACTTTTCGAATATGAGAAGCAATAAATACGATGCAATAAATGAACACACAGATTCAAGGAATATATGTCTTATATATAACTTGAAATGGTTGCTACAACATTCATTACAAAGTATAACAGAAGTTCAGAGAGAAGTGAATGATACTAAGCTCTGTGAATGCACTCTCTCTTTTTCTCTTGTGTTTTTCTCAAGAATTGCTCACTAACTAAAAACATTACACAAGTACTTCTATTTATACTACATGTAATCTATGTCCTGTAGACTTCAAAGACTAAGATATACGTGGCCCAATGATATCCACATAAATCTTGCCTTATCTTGAAAGCTTGGAAATCTGCCAATCAGAAGATGCCATGTGTCATGTTGAAGCTGCACTCTAAGTAGAACTTCTACTTGAGATTTTCTACTTAGCCATCTCGAATTTCTAAGTAGAACTTCTACTTAGAAACTTCTACTTGGTCATCTAGAATATTTAGTACTTAGAAAATATTCTGGTCTTCAACTGAAACTTCAATGCACATCTTGAACTTGTGATATCTTCATGTCTTCTTTGTTCTTCACTAAGCTCTTGAATATGGATCTTTATTACTGACATAAACTTGCTATCAATGTCCTGACACTTGATGCAACGGTCTGGTTCATAAGTGACTAGTCTTGATAGGGTTTTTGCTTCTTGAATAAATTACCATATCCAATTAGTAGTGTGGCTTTCCAATAATTGCTTTCCTTCTTGTTCACTTGAAATCAATTGGTCTTATTGATACTTATAGTTATGATCTTGATTCTTGGCTTTTCAAATCACTGAGGCATGAACAACTTTGACTTGAACTTCTCTCATTGATTTCTTCTTCGATTGATCATAGTTAACATGTTGAATTGTATCAATTACCTTGTCTTCATTTAGTGTTGATTTCTTGTGACTTCTTGTTCTTGATTGTCTTCTGGTTAAGTATCTTTTCCTTTAGTTTGAGTTACATTAGTTATAGTGTTACAAGTTTACACACTCTGCCTTTCAATCTCCCCCAATTTGATTGTCTAACAATGACATTCAAATTAATGAAGGATAACTCAACTAAACAATGAGACGAGAAAAGATAATTAACATTACAGTCTTGAATAATTTACAATTGAAATTTACATGAAAACAATACAAAGAACTTAAACTAGAAACAGAATTCGAACTTCGAATTAAAGATCATTTGAGTGATTCCTATCACCTGGATTATTTCATATCTTTTAGTCAAACTTGTATCACCTTATTGGATTCACTCTAAGGTGAATTTTCCTCAAGTGAGTTAAAGCAACTGAAAGACATGAAGTTTTTCCAACTTCAAGTTCACACCACTCTGACCTTTAACCCTAATTCCGTTTCCTCTTTCTAGCTTCAGCAGCTTGGACTCTCTCTTCTTTCTGCCTTTTGCGCTTCTCCTTCTGCTGCTGTTCTTTCTTGTACACTGGATCTTTAAGCTGCTTCCACCTAGCATTCAATAGACTTACAGCTTCCATTTCTAGAGGGTTCTTGGGCTCTGGATAAGGATGTTTGAAAAGCCTTCTGAGTTTGTCCACCTCCTGAGTAGTCCTGATCTTTGGAATATCCTCAAAGTTCTTCATGATGAGCTGAGGTTTCTAGTGAGATTTATCAGATTTAAACTGACAATAGATCATCTTGGGGTAGCCCTTGACACGGTCAGTATTGTGGACACTGGCCGCATCTCGCTCCATTCGCTTCTTTTCCACCACTATCTCAGACAGGTAACTCATGAGTCTTTGCTTTTCTTGCACAAACTTATCTTCCACTTCGCCCCATTTAAATACATATAATACTCTCTCCAAAAATGCAGCATCTTGAGTCCGTAGCAGCCATTGTCTACTCATATGCAAGATTGTTTGATTCTGGTCTGCATCTATGAAAACTAAGGCATCAGCTGTATCTTCAACATAAGCATGTATCCAGTATACACTATCACTTCCTGGAACACCAATAGCCTCCCTTATTTCTCCTTGTTCTAGTGCTCCAGAAGGAAGAGTCAGAGCTTCATCTACATTCTTCATGGCTTGAAGAATATTCCATTTCTTCTCCATCAGCTCCGGCTCAATCTTCACGTTATCAAGAGGGTTTGGAGCAATGACATCACACTTCCACACCTCATTGCTCTTCTTGAATATAACTCTTTCAATGATCTTCACGGATTTATCTTTAAGCTCAGAAGCGAATCCCTTACTCATCATTTGTCTACAGACAGCTTTGAGAGATTCCACTGAAAGCTCCATTAGATCATTTTCCTCCATGCTAACCCTCTTCATCTTTCCATCAACTACCATCCGGACAAAATTTGGATAAGCTGAGAATTCTGGACCCTTGTCCTCTGCTAGCTGCATTAACTGATCCCTATACAGAATGCTTAGCTCCTCAGAATGAGAGTATTGAATTTTTGTCGCTAGCAAGAACAACTCTGACGCAGATCTTCTCGTTATGAATTGGTCATCCACATATAGGAAGGATGTTGGGACTCCTTCTACCAAAGACAAAATAACCTGCCACTCCTTAAGATTTGCATTGTATCCAACCCTGACTTTAGAAATTAATCTCTTCAAAGCATTTATATAGTCCCCAGTCATTGGATTCTGCAAATTCAAGTTGTAGAACAGATCATCTGCATCCTTGTTATGAACTCCTTTCGCACAGGGTCCCATCATTATCTTCCTTGCTTCATCCCACTTCTGCCCTATCCTTCGTTTATCCAGATCAACTTGAGGATCAGCTAGCCTTGCAAGCTCATGATCATACTGCTTCCCTTGTAGCTCCAGCTTCTTTTCTAGGAACGCAGCATGTTCTTGCATCATCTTCATTTTATGGAACTGAGCTTGTTCCAAGGCTAACTGTTGAGCTTTAAGGGTTTCCTCATCAACAGGAAATTCTTCAGGCATTCCGGAAGACATGCCAGCACCTCCACCTTGTTCCTTCAAAGATCTTTTTATAGCATGTGCCAACGGTACGTCTTCCATATCAGAATCTGAGTCAAGTACCTCCTGTACTGTTTCCTGATGACTCAGGTCAACGAATGGTTCATCAACTATCACTGCCTTACCCTTTCTCCTCCTCAGAGCCTCTTCATCAACAGACGGCTCAACTTCTGGTTCCTTGACAAGATCAGCGGGTTCTTCAATTTCTTCGATGTGAACTGCCTGCTGTCTCGTCTCCTTTCCACTCTCCCCCTTAGGTGAGTTATCCTGAGCTCCACCTTGGTAATCAGATCCACCAGCTGCATAAGAACCTCCAAAACCAGAATCAGAGGCTCCCGCTCCACTAGCACCACCTGCACCACCTGCACCAGCATCGGGAGGAGGTTGTTGCGACTTGAAACACTCCGGGGGCACAAAACTCCTGACTGCGAACATCATTCTACTGATCTCCACAGCCATTGTATGCATTGTAGACTCCAATGCCCCCATCCTCTCATTGAGAGTGCTTCCTAAGACACCACCAGCATGGCCCAAGTCATTGACCTTATTTGTCAAATCATCAAAAGCTGTAGCTTGACTTGCCATTCTTGCTGCGTAGTCATCTAGAGCCCTTTGGTTGTTTCCAATGTTCATCCCAAACTGCCCCATCGTCTGTCCGAACTGCCTCATCTGATTTTCCATAGAAGCCATACGCGTATCAAGATTTTCAATGTTAAGGGACGGTGTTTGGTTTAGGTGACCTCGCTCTAATACTCGTTCTGTTGGTATTTGGCGCTCGGTTTCGGGCCTTGAAAATGAAGGTCCCTCTCTCCCTAACCTCTCACACACACTCCCTGTCTCACGCTCGTGTATGTCTTCAATTATTGATCCGAAATGTGAAGCAGTACCTGCAGAAATTTGATAAGCAAAATAATTGGTAGTTATGGGATCTAAGTCTGTTATGTCCTGAGTTGGAATCTCAGGCTGAGCGGCTGCAAAGTGTCCTTGTACGACATCAGAACCGATCCTCTTTGCAGCATCAGTACGTACCGGTGAAGGTACGGCTGAAGTTGTTAAAACTCCATGTCCTTTTGAAGCAACAGGATCTTCAAAAGGTATAAAACTGTCATCAAAATCCCTATGTGTAGACTGTTTAAAGGGAGAACCACTCTCGTGAGGTGGAGTGGTTGCGTGTGACACACTAGGGTTTGACTGTGGTTGTGAAGTAGCAGCGTGGAAAAGTTTGGCTTTCTTTCGAATAAGTTGCTGTTCTTCGGTTTCAGTCTCCTCATCATCTTGTACATATACACGTGCTGGTTTTCTGACTTCCGTTAACAGGGGTGAAAGAGAATATGACTGTGTATCGGGCTCAGAAATGTAGCTCTCACCCTGGGATAGATCCTGCGGGTTAGCAGTCTCTTGGGTCGCGGAATCAGATACATAGGAGGAGGAATGAATAGTATGCAGGGAGAGATTACCTGATTGATTACCTTGTGCATCATCGCTTTCCTCATCCGGAATCTCATCAAATGCCTCAGCATGAACAGATGGATTTTGAGCATGTGATGAAACTTGTGATGATGCCTCCAAATTGGTAACTCCTGCATCATATCTAAGCCACATTTGTATATTTTCAGGAATTGACATCGGTTTACCTTGATGTTTATCCTGATTAGCAATGGTTGAAAGTGACTTAGTGCCCATCCCTAGCGATGCAGATGTTGGGCTTCTGGCAAATCCCTGTCTAACAGCAAGAGCATCCTTCGGTATTAAGTCATTGATCAGCATCTGAAGGAACCGAGGAAACCAGCAGACAACATCATTTGTAGTGAGTTCTCTGCTTGCAAGAGATCCCATTGAGCCCACTATTTCAGAGAGAACTATGCGTCCATATTTTATATCCAGTTCTCTTGCTAGGGCAACTGCAAAGGTTTGCATTGGAATTGGAATTTGATGAAAATCTTTTTCGCGTGCTCGAAAACATCGTGTGATGGCCTCGAAAAAGTAATTCCATTCCACATGGAAGAATTGTTTTTGGATATTTCCCGTGATTGGGCCTTTTGGAGGATAACATCCAATTTCTTCAAAGAATCTGAGGCGTTCTGCAGCAGTAGGTTCTGGATCATAGGCATATTTAATTGGAAATCCCAGAACCCTGTTGACAATTTCTTCGGTCACCTCATATTCCTGACCCGCTAAGGTAAACCTGAAACCGAAGGGGGTTGATTTGCTCCCAAAATTAACCGCACTAGTCCATAATTGCTGTAACGCATCATGTACTAGTGTAGGTTTAGCAGTAAAAGCATGGCTAGCTTTGGAGTACAAATTGAGAAATCGTATCCAAAACTTAAACCGCGGGAGTTGATCACCAATTTCCGTAGAAATATTATAAAAATTGTTTTTAGCAAGTGAAAATTGGTGAGCCATTTTAATTAAATGTTTGTCTTTGAAAGATGTGAATTTTTTATTTTAATAGAGAAAAACAAATAATTTACGAATGAATCAGTTTTATTCCTTTTAATTTTTCGAGAATATCAAAAGATAATCTGAAAATTTAAACTACGGAATATGAACAGTTGCCAATTACCAGATCTGAATATTCAACAAAGATGAATATTCTTGTGTTTATCAGTGAAATCGTGTGTATATGTGGAGAATATGAAATCGTGTTTTGAACAGATACACAAAACTTGATGTTTGTGTGTATGTATATGCGCGTGTATATGCGGTTACAAAACACAGTATCACAATGATTAATGATAACACAGTGATTAACAGTCAAAAATTTGGCAGTAATTCGTGATTAGTATGAGTTTAATCACAAAAACACGGGTTAATTGTATGAAGTCTGTGAAATCGCACTGTTTTTGTGAAACGGCTGCTGTGAAAATGAAATTAGGTAAAGTGAATTAGGCATCGAGTTAGAGATGTATATATAGATGAATGTGAAATGACAAAAATGTCCCTGTTAAAAAGAGTGAAAATTACCAAGTCCATACAGGGAACATCTAAGTCGAACTCTATCTCGAACATTTCTATCTCGAACATCTCTATCTCGAACATCAAGTCGAACTCTGAGATAAAGTTCGAGATAGAGGCACTTTAACCAATTTTACAGCAAAAACTATAGTGAAATCCTATCTTGAACATTATTGATTTGTAGTAAACTTGGAAAATTCCCTTCTAAGAAAGACAAGGAAATTCAAGATACTTTTCGAGTTAGAAGTCTATCTCGAACATCAAGTCGAAATTCGAGTTAATTTTCGAGATAGACTAAGAACTCTATCTCGAACATCAAGTCGAAATTCGAGTTGAGTTTCGAGATAGACTAACTCGAAGTTAATCTCAAATTCTTTCCAAAATACCCCCTAGAAGCAAAAAATACAGGGTAATTCAAGATATGTTTCGAGTTAGGAGTGTAACTCGAAAAATTCCCTTTAGCTTAACTGAGAACTCTATCTCGAACACCAAGTCGAAATTCGAGTTGAGTTTCGAGATAGACTAACTCGAAGTTAATTCTCAGTTCTTTTCAAAATATTCCCTTAAATGGAAACCTCATCTCAACTTTTGAGATAAAATTCGAGATAGACCTTATCTCGAATATTTTGAAGATAGAACTAGGCACACTGGTAACTCGAACTCGAAGTCGAATTTCGAGATGAATTTCGAGATAGCCAACTCGAAATTCTTCCCAGACTTAGAATTTTTCAAAAACTTCACTCTAACAGCTTAAGTCGAAATTCAAGTCGAATTTCTAGATGAGTTTCGAGATAGAACCTAACTCGAAATTTTGAAGTTTTTTAATTCTAAGGCCTCTAATTACATGAAACTCATAGGTAAATTCATCTAAAAATCATGCAATATTTAGAATATTATGAATTTAACTCCCCCTATGATCATGCAATCTAACAGGCATAAATTCACAGATTTGTGCTATAAAAGACACTTAAAACACAAGGAATTTATGCAAAAACACACTATATGCAACCTATAACAATCATTAATTAGGCATTTTAAAGTCTAAGCACATAATGATTGAGTAGCTTGCACATACAAACATAAACATGGATTTTACAGATAGAAGGCTTTACTAACTTGTGTTAAGCATTCCCAATTCACCAACCAATCTATTGAATGTTACTTCATCAAGAGGTTTGGTGAATATATCTGCAATTTGTTGCATTGTGGGCACAAAATGTAGCTCCACAGTCCCCTCCTCGACATGTTCTCTTATGAAATGATACCTGATGTCAATATGCTTGGTTCTTGAGTGATCTACAGGATTGTTGGTTATGGCAATGGCACTTGTGTTGTCACACATGATTGGAATTTTCTTGTGCTCCATGCCATAATCCTTCAATTGGTTCCTCATCCACAGTATTTGAGCTACACAGCTTCCAGCAGCAATGTACTCAGCTTCAGCAATAGAAGTAGATACTGTATGTTGCTTTTTACTTTGCCAGGACACCAATCTTCTGCCAAGAAATTGGCAAGCACCAGATGTGCTTTTCCTATCAATCCTGCAACCTGCATAGTCTGAATCCGAATAGCCAATAAGATTAAAACCTGTATCTCTTGGGTACCAAATCCCTAGATTTGGTGTGCCCTTGAGATACCTAAAAATTCTTTTGACGGCTACGAGATGTGATTCTCTAGGATCCGCTTGGAACCTTGCACATAAACAAGTTGCGAACATTATATCTGGTCTACTTGCAGTTAAATAGAGGAGTGAGCCAATCATACCTCGATAGCTTGTGATGTCAACTGATTTACCTGATTTGTCTTCATCAAGCTTCGTGGCTGTTGCCATGGGAGTCTTAGCTGCTGATGCATCTTCTAGATTATACTTCTTGAGTAAATCTCTGACGTACTTGGATTGACAGATAAAGATACCATCTTTTCTCTGACTGATCTATAATCCAAGGAAGAAGGACAGCTCTCCCATCATGCTCATCTCATATTTTTCCTGCATTAGCTTGGCAAATTTCTCGCACAAGCGCTCATTTGATGACCCAAAAATAATATCGTCCACATATACTTGAACAAGTATTAAGTCATTTCTCACAACTTTATAGAACAATGTTTTATCAATTACTCCCCTAACAAAACCATTTTCAATTAAGAATAAGGATAGGGTTTCATACCATCGCCTTGGGGATTGCCTGAGGCCATAGACAGATTTGAAGAGTAGATACACAAAATCTGCATGTTCTGGATCAACGAAGCCAGGCGGCTGTTCCAGATACACTTCTTCTTCTAACTCTCCGTTCAGGAAGGCACTTTTCACGTCCATCTGGAAAACCTTGAAGTTCTTATGTGCTGCAAATGCCAAGAACATTCTGACTGCCTCAAGTCTTGCAACTGGTGCATAGGTTTCATAATAATCAATTCCTTCTCGCTGAGAATAACCTTTTGCAACCAAACGAGCCTTGTTTCGTGTTACAAGTCCGTTTTCATCCAGTTTATTTCTGAATACCCACCTCGCTCCAATTACGGATATGTTCTTTGGTCGGGGTACCAGTTTCCAAACTTTCTGCCTTTCAAACTGATTGAGTTCCTCTTGCATTGCAATCACCCAATCAGCATCGCCAAGAGCTTCTTCTATTTCTTTAGGTTCAAGCTTGGATAAGAACCCAGAATATAAGGAGATATTAGCCATGTCAGCTCTTGCAGTTCTTCTAGTAGTCACACCAGCATCTGGATCACCAATAATTAATTCAAACGGATGGTCTCTATTCCATACCCGTTCACCTGGAAATTATCTTGATGATTCAGCTTGACTTTCTGAGTTGGGGTGCTGACCACTTTGATTATTTTTACTAACTCCCCCTGAGTTAGTGCCAGCTCCTACAGAACTAGAGTCAACTCGACTCGAGCCTTGAACAGTAGTCCTTGAGCTGCTATTTACTCCCCCTGAGTTGTTGTCGGTTCGTACTGAAGAAGTCTCTCCTGATCTTGTAGAATTAGCTTGTTCACTAGACTCAGGTTCTTCATGTACACTTGAAACATTTAATGGAACAACCAACTCAGGTTCATCTTCAAGATCTTCTAAGTCCAGATTCTGAAATTTTAAGGACTCAGGTTCGCTAGAATCTCTTGAAATTGATGAGAGTTTGGTATCGTCGAATCTGACGTTGTAACTTTCAGTCACTTTTCGATCATTAACTAAGAACACTCTATAAGCTGCCACCACGTCTGTAGAGTAACCAACAAAGATTCCTTCACGAGCTTTTGCTGCAAACTTGCCTAGATTTTCATCATCTATAAGCACATAGCATTTTGCTCCGAAGACATGAAAGTATTTGATTGTTGGTCTTCTGTTGTTCATTAATTCACATGGTGTCTTTTCTTTATCTTTTATAATCAAGGTTCTATTTTGAGTGTAACAAGCGGTACTCACTGCTTCGGCCCAGAAATACAAAGGAAGTTTTGAATCATACAACAAAGTTCTTGCTGCTTTAACCAAAGTTCTATTCTTCCTTTCAACTACTCCATTTTGCTGTGGAGTTCTCGGGGCTGAATACTGATGACGTATTCCTTTAGATACACAAAAGTCATTCAGCACTGCGTTTTTGAATTCAGTGCCATTGTCTGATCTAATCGTCTTCACAGTAAGTGTTGAAACGTTCTCAATTTGAGTGATATGATCAATGATTAAGAAAGGTACTTCGTCTTTCGTCATTGCGAACAATACCCATGTATACTTGGAGAAGTCATCCACGATTACCAAAGCATATCTTTTCCTAGACAAAGATAGGACATTCACTGGGCCAAACAAATCCATATGAAGAAGTTGCAGAGGCTCAGTAATACTAGAAATTTCTTTGCTTTTATGCGATGCTCGCTTCGACTTTCCCATTTCACAAGCTTCACAAAGTCCTTTCGGAGCGAACTCCATTTGAGGTAGATCTCTCACCAATTCTCGCCTCGCGAGAGCATTCATCGTTTTGAAGTTTAAGTGAGATAACTTTTTGTGCCATAACCAGCTTTCATCATCCGAGGCTTTGCTGTAGAAACATGTGACCTCATTCTGATTTGCTGAATCCATATCTGCAACAAAAAGATCTGCCTTTCGAACTCCTCTCAAAGCTAGTGAGCCTTCCTTGATGTGAGTGATTGATACACCTTTCTTGTTGAAGACAATTTCGTAACCTTTGTCACAGAATTGACTGATACTCAACAGATTGTGCTTCAGTCCCTCAACATAGGAAATATCTTCTATGATGACATTGCTAGTTTTCAGTTTGCCATATCCCTTAGTCACACCTATGCTGTCATCTCCAAAGGTAACATAAGGGCCAGCCTTCATAACCAACTCTGTAAGCAGGGACTTGTTTCCAGTCATATGCCTCGATGCTCCACTGTCTAGCACCCATATAACTTTATTTCGATTCTGCTTAACGCCCTACAATGACAGATTGGTTAGACATTCTTCGGAACCCAACTTTGATTGGGCCCGGCTTTTCGATAAGATCGAGAATCAACAGATTTAACAACAGGAGATGCACTTTTCTTCACATTACTAGAGCTTTCGACTATCTCCTTTCCTTTCTCAGACTTGACAGATTTGTCAGTCTTAGGAGAAGGTTTGTCACTCCTAACTTTAGGAGGACTGACAGTCTTGGCTCTCCCATACTTTTTCTTGATGTTTGAACTAGCAATAGTATTTGAGCATGACTGGCTAGACGCATTCATTAAATGCACAAAAGTTTGCATGATGTTAAAAGTGCATGGCATACAATTAGGCTGACCACACTGTGCATGATTCTGATGCAGATTATTCATTGTATGTGTGGTAGGCATGGCATGTGCAGCAGGAACATTCATGTTAGCTTTGCATGCATAAGAAAGATGTTCAGTAGATTTACAATGATAACATTCTTTCTTTATTCGTTCAGCCTTAACCTCTTTTATGCCTTTCTCTCTCTTTCCTTGTTGTTTAACAGCCTTAGCTCCTAATCCTAGTCTAGATTCATCTCTAAGGAAATTGATTTTAACTTGTTTGATAGGAGTTACAGGTTGTGCTTTCTGGCGATCTTCCATCTCAATCTCATATCTAGCTATCAATTCAGTCTCTTCTTCTTCTATTCTAGGAACAAGGTGTTTGTACATAGGTTTGACAGCGGATTTAAGAATTCTAGGTGTTTCCGTTTTAAGGTCACTGGAACTAGGGTCAATAGGTCTCTTTCCTTCTTTCTTAGGAAGGTCAGAATAATCAAGTCCTACACCTACTCCAGTTATCCTTTTAAATGTGTCATTATCTACATACACTTTACTAGCAGCTAGTTTGTAAGCTTCGCATTTAGTTTCTAACTCAGCTAGATTGTTCCTAAGACATGCTTCTACTTCTTCCTTAAGGACGAGCTTGTGTTCCAGAGATTTAATAAAGTCTCTTAGGGAAGTATCTACAGTGCAAGCAGCCTCTAGCTCTTCCACTTTTGCCTCAAGCATTCTGCATTTGGCAACAAGTGTTTTCTGTTCCTTTTGAGAAGAGTCTAGGCTTTTGCACAACATATAGATCTCTTCACTAAGAGCCCCGTTCTGTTCCTTATAATCATCAATAGACATTTCTACTTTAAGAGTCAGAACTGGTACCTCTGGTTCCTCTGATGTCTCAGCCATGAGGGCAAAGTTTGCTACATGAGTAATATCTTCCTCATCTGAATCATCCCAAGCTCTTCCTTCTGTCACCAATAAAGCTCATTTTCCATGTCTTTCCTTCACCAGTGCTTCATATGTCTCTTTTGGATAAGTCTGTTTAGGCTTTTTGCAGTCTGAGGCAAAGTGTCCAGCTTCACCACAATTATAGCATTTGAACTTCATTTTGAAATCCAATGGAGATTTGTAACTGGTATTCTTGCCTTTACCTTGGTAGCCTGACGAACTACCACCACCCTTAGCAGCCCGATAGAAAGATGAAGAATTTCTTTGTGGTCGGTTGCTCTTTCTAAATCTCATGTTGCTGAACTTCCTTGCCATGTATGCCACGACACTATCGTCCATGTTGTCCAGCTCTTCTTGGGTGTAGTAGTCATCATCAGTATCAGATGCGCACTCGTCATCATTATCAACTTGATGTGGTGCAAGTGATGATTTAGGCTTTGCTGCAACCATTGCCTTCTTAGACTCTTCCTCATCAGCAACTAATCCTGATGCACTTTCTTTTCCTTTTGAATCATTGTCCCATGCTTGATCTTGAAGTGTTTCCAGCTCATAGGTCTTTAATATTCCATAATATTCTTCCAGAGAAGTTGTATGCAAATCTCTGGTTTCTCTTATTGCGTAGACCCTATGTTCAATGCTTTTTGGCTGGTTCCTCAGATATCTCGTATTAGTTTCAACCATGGGGAGAGTTACACCTCTCAGATTCAAATCCAATACCAACTGACTGAATCGTAGGTAGACATCTGTTATGCCTTCTACTTTCCTTATTCTAAAGGTGTCATACTCCATCTTGAGTATGAGTGTCTTGTTGCTTCTGACCTCTGCAGATCCTTCCATGACAACTTCTATCTCGTCCCAAATCTTCTTCGCTGTAGTCAGACCTTTGACTATATTAAACATTTCATGATCAAGAGATTCCATCAAGGTTTGTCGTACGGCAGTATCACATGCTATTTGTTCCTTGTCAGCATCCGAAAATTCCGAGACCTTTTTAGGCTCAGATCGAGGTGGTATAACCACTCCTCCTTCCGTATGTGCAGGAATAACCACCATTGGGACAAATTTACCCTTGTCAAGGACTTCCAGATATTCAGGGTTAACAGTCTCTAAATATAGTCTCATTCTGAAAACCCATTCTTCATAGTGATCTCGGTTGAACATTGGGATCTTGAATGCATTTTTAGGAGCCATCTCAATTCTGGTCACTAAAAGTTTCCAAGTACCCAAGACTAGGCTATGTAGAATTTATATGTAGAACTTTTGCCTAAGTCGAAATTTCTCTAAGTAGAAATTTTGCTCAAGTCGAAATTCACCAAGTAGAAATTGTCCAAGTCGAAATTCTATGTAGAAATTCTCAAGTAGAAATTCTATGTAGAACTTTTGTCCTTAGAAAAATTTTTCTGCAGATTACTTTAATATTGAATAAACAATATTATCTCTTTAACACCTTTTGACTTTGAATGCTTTACTCACCTAACCCACCTAACCCACTTGCTAGGCACTGAGTATGTCTGTTACACTTTCGGCCGTGAATAATGCAAATAAAAAAAATCCAAGAACACCTTTTTATTCTTTTATTGTTGAAAAGGAGATCAAAAAGTTGTTGGGTAGTCTTCTTTGATAAGAACAGATGATGAACACTCAAGAACACCAAATATGAAAGTACCCAGATTAATTCACAAAAATTAATTAAAATACATCCAAGCTAAATAATCACACCTGGAGCATTTAAATAATTTTTCAGATGAGTTTTCAATACAAACGATTTAAGGCACACTTTTCAAGAAAATGAAAAGTAGATCTAGAAAATGAAAACTCACGATTCTTCTACTCAACACAAGGATCTATGTTTTGTATGTTAAACATATAGCTCTGATACCAATTGTTAGGTCCAAATGTGTTGTAGAGGGGGGGTGAATACAACTTTTCGAATATGAGAAGCAATAAATACGATGCAATAAATGAACACACAGATTCAAGGAATATATGTCTTATATATAACTTGAAATGGTTGCTACAACATTCATTACAAAGTATAACAGAAGTTCAGAGAGAAGTGAATGATACTAAGCTCTGTGAATGCACTCTCTCTTTTTCTCTTGTGTTTTTCTCAAGAATTGCTCACTAACTAAAAACAGTACACAAGTACTTCTATTTATACTACATGTAATCTATGTCCTGTAGACTTCAAAGACTAAGATATACGTGGCCCAATGATATCCACATAAATCTTGCCTTATCTTGAAAGCTTGGAAATCTGCCAATCAGAAGATGCCATGTGTCATGTTGAAGCTGCACTCTAAGTAGAACTTCTACTTGAGAATTTCTACTTAGCCATCTCGAATTTCTAAGTAGAACTTCCACTTAGAAACTTCTAATTGGTCATCTAGAATATTTAGTACTTAGAAAATATTCTGGTCTTCAACTGAAACTTCAATGCACATCTTGAACTTGTGATATCTTCATGTCTTCTTTGTTCTTCACTAAGCTCTTGAATATGGATCTTTATTACTGACATAAACTTGCTATCAATGTCCTGACACTTGATGCAACGGTCTGGTTCATAAGTGACTAGTCTTGATAGGGTTTTTGCTTCTTGAATAAATTACCATATCCAATTAGTAGTGTGGCTTTCCAATAATTGCTTTCCTTCTTGTTCACTTGAAATCAATTGGTCTTATTGATACTTATAGTTATGATCTTGATTCTTGGCTTTTCAAATCACTGAGGCATGAACAACTTTGACTTGAACTTCTCTCAATGATTTCTTCTTCGATTGATCATAGTTAACATGTTGAATTGTATCAATTACCTTGTCTTCATTTAGTGTTGATTTCTTGTGACTTCTTGTTCTTGATTGTCTTCTGGTTAAGTATATTTTCCTTTAGTTTGAGTTACATTAGTTATAGTGTTACAAGTTTACACACTCGGCCTTTCATTTATATGCTTGATACTGTTACTTTTAATAATGAGATTTTGCACTCTAGTGCACGAGGTACGAAGAGTAAGTTAACTGAGAATTCTGCCATGTTGTGGCACAAGCGTTTAGGTCACATCTCTAAACAGAGAATTCAAAGGCTTGTGGATGATAAAAATCATGATCCCTTAGATTTAAGTGATTTTCAGGTTTGCATAGAATGCATTAAAGGAAAACAAACAAACTCCAGAAAGTTAGGTGGCAATAGAGCTACGAGTGTTTTAGAACTGATTCATACCGATATTTGTGGACCATTTCCTACGGCCCCTTGGAACGGTCAACGGTATTTTATCACGTTCATAGATGATTACTCAAGGTATGGTTACCTATACTTGATACATGAGAAGTCCCAAGATTTGGACGTGTTTAAAGTATATAAAGCTGAAGTTGAGCTTCAGTTGAAGAGTAAAATACTAGCTGTCAGGTCTGATCGTGGTGGTGAATACTACGGCAGACATGATGGATCAAGTGAGCAACGTCCAGGACCCTTTGCTAACTTCCTAAAGGAGTGTGGAATTGTCCCTCAGTACACCATGCCAGGCAAATCTAATATGAACGGTGTTTCTAAGAGGTGAAACCGTACTCTCAAAGATATGGTGAGAAGTATGATAAGTCTTTCTTCTTTACCTTAGGCACTTTGGGGAGATGCACTAAAGACTGCAATTTATATCCTTAATAGGGTTCCAACAAAAGCAGTGGCCGAAACTCCTTACAAACTTTGGACTAAGAAAATTCCTAGCATTAAGCATTGTCATATTTGGGGTTGTCCAGCTGAGGCAAGGCCATATAGGCCGAATGAAAAGAAACTGGACTCTAGGACGGTCAGTTGCTACTTTGTTGGATATCCGGAGCGTACTCGTGGATTTAAATTTTATGATCCCACTACTAGATCCTTTTTTGAGATTGATAATGCAAGATTTTTTGAGGAAGTTGATTTTGGGAGGGAAGGTATAGGTAAAAGTATTGTCTTTGAAGAAGATAGTCATGATTCTATTCACGATACTGCTGAGAATAATGATCAGATTATGGTACCTATCATTGTTCAAGCCCCTCCGGTTCAAGACAACACTGACATTCCCCATGAGGAACCAATTCAGCAAAATCAACAACCTCTTGAATCGCAAGAAGTGCCATTAAGAAGATCCACTAGAGAGCGAAAAAGTGCAATTCCAGATGATTATATTGTTTTTCTACAAGAACATGAAGATGAAATTAGCATTGGAGAAGATGATCCTATTAATCTTCAACAAGCCATGCAGAGTCCTCATTCTCAGAAGTGGATTGATGCAATGAATGAAGAGATGCAATCTATGAAAGACAACGACGTTTGGGATCTTATCGAGTTACCTAAAGGATAAAAACCTATTGATTGCAAATGGGTATTTAAAACCAAAAGGGATTCGAGTGGTAACATCGAAAGATATAAGGCTAGTCTAGTCACAAAAGGATTCACTCAAAAGAAAGGTATCGATTACAATGAGACTTTCTCTCCGATTTCCTCGGAAGACTCATTTAGAATTTTTATGGCACTTGTGGCTCATTATGACCTAGAGCTACATCAGATGGACGTAAAGACAGCGTTTCTCAATGGTAACATTGGTGAGACAATTTATATGGTGCAACCAGAAAACTTTGTCTCTGGAGATCCAAAGACTATAGTTTGTAGGTTAAAGAAGTCCATCTATGGTCTCAGGCAGGCTTCACGTGAATGGTATCACAAGTTTCATCATGTTATCACATCATATGGTTTCGAAGTGAACTTGGTGGAACATTGTGTATATCACAGGTTCAGTGGGAACAAATTTATCTTTCTTCTCTTATACGTTGATGACATCTTACTTGCCACTAATGATATAGGCTTATTGCACGATACCAAGAAATTTCTCACTAGTCAATTTGAGATGAAGGACCTTGGTAACGCCTCTTTTGTATTAGGAATTCAAATACATCGAGACCGCTCTCGAGGTATCATTGGATTACCACAAAGTAGCTATATCGAAAAAATCTTGGAAAGGTATGGCATGAAAGATTGTGCAGGAATAGATACACCTGTGTCTAAGGGAGACAAATTTAGTCTCAAACAGTGTCCCAAGAATGAACTTGAGATAAATGAAATGCAAAGGATACCATATGCCTCGGCTGTGGGTAGTCTAATGTATGCTCAAGTTTGTACTCGTCCTGACATAGCATTCATTGTTAGAATGTTGGGAAGATATTTGAGTAATCCGGGAATGGAACAATGGAAAGCAATCAAGCGAGTCCTACGGTATTTGAAGAAAATAAAAGACTTCATGCTCACATATAGGAAGTTAGATCATCTAGAAGTCATTGGATATTCAGATTCTGATTTTGGAGGATGCATAGATGAAAGGAAATCTACTTCGGGCTATGTTTATCTACTAGCTGGTGGAGCGATTTCATGGAGGTCTGCCAAACAAATGCTCATAGCTTCATCCTGTTGAGTATATAACAACGAAAGCAAAACCCAAAGCGAATAAATAAGAACAAGAAAATAACGACAATCACACAAGACAAAGATTTACGTGGTTCGGAAATTCCTACTCCACAAGCCGCACTAATTTTGTATTGATCTCTCACATTGTGTTGTGTTGTGTTGTGTTGTGTTACAATTACACGAGTATTTATAAGAGAAGAAACTGGGTCAAAATAAATCAGAGTCTAATTCTGAAATTCCTAACTCTAATCCTAACTCTAATTAGAGTCCAATTCAGGAATTCCCAAGTCAA
This sequence comes from Saposhnikovia divaricata, assembly GCA_036435485.1. Lineage (NCBI taxonomy): Eukaryota > Viridiplantae > Streptophyta > Magnoliopsida > Apiales > Apiaceae > Saposhnikovia > Saposhnikovia divaricata. Next base: position 10,280,659 of record JAZHRN010000154.1, on the reverse strand, counting down.
ATCAGAAACCAATTCTGAAACCTAATAGACTCCACAAACCCAACAATCTCCCACTTGGAGTCTGACCACATCTTCACTTCACTCTTGTAAATCTAGTAACAAATAATCCCTCGATCAATAACTCTAATTAGTGCAACGCCTTCTCATTAATCAGTTCTGAAGGCCAGTTGAAGCTATGCAAAGCTTCAACTTTTCATTAGTAACCACCTTAGTCAACATATCTGCAGGATTCTTTGAACCAAGGATTTTCTTCAAGGATAAAGTACCATTGCTAATAAACTCTCTTGTAAAGTGATATCTCAGTTGAATATGCTTCGTCCTAGCATGAAACACAGGATTCTTCGCAAGATGAATAGCACTCTGACTATCGCTATACAAAGCACTGTCCGCCTGTTTCTTTCCCAACTCCTCAAGAAAATTCTTCAACCAAATCATCTCCTTGCTAGCTTCAGAGATAGCCATATATTCTGCTTCTGTGGTTGAAAGAGCAACACTCTTTTGAAGTCGAGACATCCAACTAATTGCTGTGCCACCCAACGTGAAAATATATCCCGTAGTACTTTTTCTTGTATCCAAACATCCACCCAAATCTGCATCAGAGAACCCTTCCAAGATAACATCTTTCTTGCTGAAACATAATGCAACCTTGGATGTGCCTTTCAAGTAGCGCAACAACCACTTGACTGCTTCCCAATGCTCTCTTCCTGGATTAGACATGAACCTGCTAACAACTCCCACTGCATGAGCAATATCTGGCCTTGTACACACCATAGCATACATCAAACTGCCAATTGCAGATGCATACGGAACTTTAGCCATATCTTTCTTGCCTTCATCCATTTTAGGTGACTGCTTCTTCGTGATATTAAAGTGAGTCGCCAACGGTGTACTTCTGGTCTTCGCATCCTGGACACTGAATTTCTGCAACAATTTCTCAATATACTTCTCTTGAGATAATTTCAAAGTACCTTCAGATCTATCCCTTATGATGCTCATACCAAGTATCTGTTTTGCTGCACCCATATCCTTCATCTCAAACTCCTCAGACATCTGTCTCTTTAACCTGTTGATTTCCCTCATGTTTGATCCTGCTATCAACATGTCATCAACATACAACAACTATAGATATAAGATGAATCAAATTGTTTAAAATAACAACAATGATCCATAGCACTCCTAGTGTACCCATTCTTCATCATAAAGCTATCAAACTTCAAGTACCATTGTCTTGGCGCTTGCTTCAAACCATACAAGCTTTTTATAAGCTTGCAAACAAGGTTTTCTTTCCCAGCTACCTGAAATCCTTCTGGCTGTACCATGTAGATGTCTTCCTCAAGATCACCATGTAAGAACGCGGTCTTAACATCTAGTTGCTCTAGATGTAACTCCTCTGCAGCCACAATACTTAGCACAATTCTAACAGTAGTCATCTTAACAACCGGAGAAAATATATCAGTATAGTCAATACCCTTTTTCTGTTGATAACCCTTGACTACTAACCTCGCCTTGTATCTCTTGCTGCCATCAGGTTCTTCTTTGATCCGGAACACCCACTTATTCTGTAAAGCCTTCTTTCCTGCTGGTAACTCTGTTAAAGATCAAGTCTCATTCTTCTCAAGAGAACTCATCTCTTCTTCCATCTTTTCTGGCTTCTTTTCCTCCAGAGGTTCTTGTAGTTTTTTCTGATACAAATAATCTTCAATTTGTATCTTCCAAAACCCAAAATCTCTGCCATCAAATTTGTCGATCTTTACTTTCCCTTCTTCTGCCATCGCTCCCACTCGCCTGAAAACCTAGGCTCTTGATACCAGTTGTTGAGTATATAACAACGAAAGCAAAACCCAAAGCGAATAAATAAGAACAAGAAAATAACGACAATCACACAAGACAAAGATTTACGTGGTTCGGAAATTCCTACTCCACAAGCCGCACTAATTTTGTATTGATCTCTCACATTGTGTTGTGTTGTGTTGTGTTATGTTACAATTACACGAGTATTTATAAGAGAAGAAACTGGGTCAAAATAAATCAGAGTCTAATTCTGAAATTCCTAACTCTAATCCTAACTCTAATTAGAGTCCAATTCAGGAATTCCCAAGTCAAATCAGAAACCAATTCTGAAACCTAATAGACTCCACAAACCCAACACATCCATCATGGCTGCAGAATATGTAGCATGTTTTGATGCGTCCAATCAAGCATTATGGCTGTGAAATTTTGTCACTGGTTTGCGTGTTCTTGATGGTGTAGAAAGACCATTTAAGATATTTTGTGATAATAAATCAGTAGTGGAATATTCAAACAACAATAGGAGCACTACGGAAGCAAAACATATAGATATAAAGTTCCTAGTTGTTAAAGAAAAGATACAGAGTGGACAGATTTCGATAGAACACATTGGGACCAAACTCCATGATTGCGGATCCGCTCACTAAGGCTTTAGCACCTAAGGATTTTCACGAGCATACTGCTCATATGGGTGTTACCTTGTGTGATACTTTGGTTTAGTGGGAGTTTGTATTTTTGGTGTTTTATGTTATAAACATTGAGTTGTTTATGTTCTGCAGAATACAGTTGATGGATTTAATTTAATTAAATGTCACTCTGCTTTTGTTCAATTTTCTTATTGTGGTTTAACATAGAGTTGAAAAAATTGGAATCAATCTCATTAGAGATTGGCTAAGGACTAATTGGAAATAGGCATTATGTAGATCACATTGTATGTAATTTCCATGTCACTCATCCATGCTTTGATTCATGTCGTTGAATATATTTGTGTTGCAATCACGGAAGGTTTAGTCACGTTATAATATTGACGAATGCCGCCAGAATCTCATATTGATATAGTAGACGGACCGAATTGTTTTAGTAAAATCTAAAGGATAATGAATAGCATAAGGTTGTGCACTAAAGATTATATATAATTGATTTTGGATTAATATGCAGCCCAAGTGGGAGATTGTTATTATTATTCTAATAATAATTTATGTGGGCTACATATTAATATTCAATTATATTTATTTATTTATTTTATGGGTTAAATTAATTGATCAAATAAGAAACCCATTTAGATTTCAATTATTGTTTGGACTAAATGAGTGGATACCCAATATACAAAGCCCAATTTAATTATAATGGGAAGTTAAATTAGGCGATATATGAAAGGGTTATAGTCCCCAATATATTAAACACGTAATAGAGCTTTTCTTCTACCCATCAGAGAGAGCTTGCTGTGGAAACCTAAGTGTGTTTGATTGAGGAAGACGATAATAATTATACAAAGAAAAGGACTCCTAGTGATATTACTTTATCATGAATACAGGCACGCTTCCGCATAATGATTTAATCTCGATAATCGAATATGATGTTGCGATCCTTGTCTCTGTTTTATAGAATTAAGTGTTTATAGAATTGTTAAATCCTTTTATGGAGAACTAAACTTTCATATATCAGAGAATCGCAATATTTTATTCTAAGTTAATGTAAAACAAAAAAGAAATGTATTTATCGACACTAGATTTTGTTCAAGAAAATGTGATACAATCCTGCAGGCTGCAGGTGTATAACGTTTTTGAAGTAAATGTTTCGCATTTTCTCATAATACATATAATCTATTACCAACATAAAGAAGTAAAATGCATCCGTCAAGGTTCCAAATAATTTAACAAGAAAGATCTTTCTAATCATTTCTTTTTCTCGTGCAATTGTAAAAGTTGCTTATTACTCATGTCAAGAAACCTTGGCAAATTAAAAAGTTTCTTGGTATCCGTAGTGCGAGAGGTTGCGTGTTTTACCAAAGGAAAATGTTAGGTATCCTAAAATCTATCCCAAAATATTCTCTAAATATTGATGTGTTACATGAATAAATAATAACTTTTCTAATGCTAATACGAGACTCCACGTGTATACACATGCACCCATAAATTAAAACTTGCCATTTGTCATGCCATGTCATTTGGAAAAAAATTTGGTAAATTTTTTGGAATACATATCACTACTCGTTACCAAAACTGGGAATCAATATGCATAAGCAATTTTGTAATTTTTTCAAACTGCACTGACATCACGTAACATAAAATCATTCAAATCATGCCCCGCCACAAAAATGTAATGCATTTATATATATGTTGATGTGTATTTTTATGAGTTTCGGGAAGATTGATATTAATACCAATTTCAAATATATTATCTCTTACAATATAGAAGTGTGGAAGAATTTGTGAGTGTCATAATTATCAACTAATTAATCTAATAAATAAATAGAACTATATAACATGTATGAGAGAATAATCCACGAATCCGAGTTCTTTAATTTGGTATCATGAATGTCTAATTTATGTCTCTTGTTTCTTTAAAAACAATCCTTCTAATATTTATAAAATTCTCTTTCAAGGTAAATTATAGTGCCTACAATCATCCCTTAATCGCCACTTCCATGGTCAATCAAAGTATGACTATAGACTATTACGAACCAAGGATTATCAGTTTCAAAATTTGCATATCAATCTCCCGATCTAATACTTAAATTGTGTCTATCAAATCATGTACTAGAATTATAACTCCTCTCCCGATTCGTTATAATTCTGAGAGATTCAACTAAAAGTTCGCGACTCTTCTGATTGTATGAAGCGTTCAATGATAGATTAATGAACCAAGCGAAATCATATACAATCAAACAAACTCAGTAAGCCAAAAAAACTACCCAACTCTTAAATAAAGGGGTTAACTACTCATGATAAGATAAAGAAAATGTGAATTAAGATTTCAAACCATGAGCATAAGAGTTAAAGCACAAAGAATACAACTTTAAAAGTTCCTTGGATGTCCAGATGAATCCCTTCACTCCTTCTTCCAATCTCACTCTCCAGGTGCTTCTCTCCTTTCTCTCTCCAAAAGTACGGATATCTAAATTTTATTATATACTACAATATATTATGATATGTTGTCTCTACAACCGTATAAACCTAATATAATAGAGTTTTAACACTTTCCAAGAAAATATAAGTAATTTCCTAAAACAAAATAAATTCTGAATGTTAAATTCATAATCTATCTTCTAGGCCCAATTCTGATGTCTAAAACTCGAGTTAGGAGCCAAACAGTGATGTATGCACATGTAGCCCAATAAATCCGAATAAACTAACTTTAACGCAACATACATTAATGATGATAACAAAAGGTCTTTATTCGAGTTGTAACAGGTCTAGGAACAATGTTTGTCAAGTAAAGAAAAAAAAAAGTGAAGTGTCAAATGCTAGTAGCCCACAAAATAAATCACTCAATTCCCTATCTATCATCCCACAATTGAATTCTTCATTCTCTTTCACCAAATAACTTGATAAATAATATTTTCTTTTTCTTTTACTTTTTTTTCACTTCTTTTGTTTTTCTCTTTTTTTTTTTTCATCCGAGAGCTAAAGAACTAATATATAAACAAGTATAATGATCCACCCATATTCTTAAAATATTTGACTAACAAATAAACAACCAAACCCAATATTTTTCCAAACTAATGACCATCAATAAACCCCCCTTGTGCACCATTTTTTCTCCCTCAAACACTCTACTTGCCTTTGACAATTTGGGTTCAAGTTAAAGTAAGGCCAATACAAGACAAAGGTCTAGGCAAGTAATGTGGTGTGTCACCAAAAAATTAAGATTAAGCTCAACCAGGGTAACTAATTAATAATGTATAAATGGTGTGGTAATATAGGAAATATGAGGTTCTCCCTAAATGCCTTTATCATGCTATCATCAAATAATGCCATGTGTTTCAAGAAAGGTTTCAAAAAAGTGCTAGAAATGCAAATAACATGTGAACACTCAAGCAAACGAATATAAAATGCAAAATATATGCATATAGACTCATATTCTGAAGTCCATTCAAAGTTTTATCCTTTATTAATGGCTTTGAAGTACTCTTTACATTTGTCAGAGGATCTTGATACAAAGCTGTTTAGGGCTGCCACTTTTTCGGTTAGCTCTTGGACTTTCTTTACATTCCTTGGTTACCTCAACTCCATCAATGCCTTATTTTTGGCCGGATTCACCTCAATTCCTCTATGGTTAACAATGAACCCAAGGAATTTACTGGATTCTAACCCAAATAAGCATTTATGCAGGTTCAGCTTCATCCAGTACTTTCTTACGATATCAAACATTTCAGCTAGGTGCAACACATGGTCGATTGCCACGTTTGACTTAACCAACATATCATTAACTTAGATCTCCATAGTCTTACTAATCTGCTCTTTAAACATCATATTCACTAGCCTTTGATGGGTTGCCCCTACGTTCAACAGTCCAAATGGTATCCTTACATAGCAATACAAGCGTCTATCCATTATGAAACTTGTATGCTCCTAGTTTAGCTCATACACTGGGATTTGGTTATACCCCGAGCAGGCATCCATAAAGCTTAGCAGTGCATGGCCTGCCATGACATCCACTAGTTGAATAATTCTGTGTAGAGGGAAGCTATCTTTTGAGCAATCCTTATTCAAATCAGTGAATTCTCCACATGTCTTCCATTTTCCATTTGGTTTCTGGACTAGGACCGGGTTTGCCAACCATGTTGGCTAGAAGGATTCTTTAATCAAGCCCGCTTTTAGTAGCCGGTCTACCTCTTATTGAAGGGTGGTAACCCTTTCCCCACTAATAGACCTCCTTTTCCGCCTGCCTATTCTTTCAGGGTCAATATTTAATGGTGACACATGATTTTCGGGTCAATTCCCATCATATCTGAGTGGCACCATGCAGTTACATCCAGGTTTCCTTTAAGGAAGGTAGTTAGCCTTTCTCGCATTCCTTCATCTAGCTACTTCCCAATTTTAAAAACTTTACTGGGATCCCCAATATCTACCAGTATGGTAATAGTATCTTCGGTAGCTCCTACCTTCTCCAGGGTACCCGGCATCTTGGGATCAATAACAATTTTGATTGGGAGCTTCTTCTCGGCTTCCCAGCTTTCATTCTGGTTTACAGTTTCCTACCCATTCTTTTCAGGCAATCATCCATTCACCATCTTCTAGGTGACAGATAACCCCGGTATGTAGCAACTCGTAGTGCATGCCGGATAGTATTCCATTTTCAATTTTCTTGCATCTTTTCATCCTGATCATCATCTAAGGCATCCTCTACTGCCTTATGTTAGGAAATTTTGGTTTTCCACATCATTTTCGGCAGCTTCTAACAACAAGATTTGTGGTGGTACTTGTGACGCCCCTAGATCCGGGGTCAAGGATCCAGGTCATCACGGTCCAATTTCCGATCAATATCAATATCTCTTTAGTTTTTTTTACTAATTAAGCAATTGACCCCACACTAATACACACACATACACACCAGTCATATGCTCATAGAACAACATTCACAATATTAAAAGTTTAAAGTTAACAGTTATTACAAACCCAGAATTCTACTAAGTACATTGTTGAATAATACTTCTACAGGAAGCATTTCAACAACCAAAAGTTTATTACAACTTACACACTTAATTTACATAAATCTACTAAGCCCCTTCGCTTGTCACTACCTCGGGGATGGTCGCCAACACTAGCTCAAAAGGTCGCCTTTCCCTTACCCTCTTGCGGGGTGTAGTGCGTAGTATCGGCATGGGACCTAGCTGCTATATACATAAGTAGCAAGAGTGAGCTATAATAGCTCAACAAGATAATATTGTAATCTAGAATTTAGAATGTGAACAGGTATACATATATGTATATGCATATATAATAGCAGAAAACAATTAAAAGCCTTAAGGAAGAATAAAGCTCTTATTTAATAATACATCATCCACTTATTATTATAAGAAAGAAATCTAAAATAATATAATATCAGTTTTTCTTCATCTGTAACCATAATTCCATCATCTCATATCATTATTCTGTTTTCAGTATAGAAATCTGAAACCATTGTCTACACTTTCTTTTCAAAAACATTGGGGATATCTGATGTCGCCTGATACGTTAGGACGATGATCAGTCGCCTAATCGTACCTGCTCTCTTTTTACTACCGGTAGAAGGAATGAAGATCATCCCTGGAGGAAGGCCACCTGCTAACTTCCTCCCTTGGCATCTTCGTGCCGTAATAAAATAATAAATGCTGGACTGTGTCGCACACAGCCCTGACACAGCCACTTACGCAAGTCTGTTGCAATCCCCCTTTTTATCACATCATTATTCCCTTTTCAAAATATCATTCCACATTTCCATTTTCTCGCTTTCATTCCCACATATCATTCGCTCATATCATTTCCATTCTCGCACATTACTTCTATAACATATATATATATATATATATATATATATATATATATATATATATATAACATAATGCTTTGATCATGATCCAGATATCTCTTTCATAATCAAGAAATCAAATATACTTTTATATTCCGAAAATATTCAGTCTATTTAAAGAGTAGTAAATAATAACCAAATAATATTTATTAAACCACTGGTATTGAAAAAGAATATCTTTAACAAAATATTATAAATCATATAACCCTAGATAACAACTGATACCATTATTTTCTTTAGATAACAACTGATACCATTCTCTCATATTCTCTTAATCATAAGGCATGTTCACTTCATGCATAATCATCTCTATACATATCCATCTCATACTCATACCCATATTCATATACATTTTTGTACTCATATTCATATTCATATACATCTTCGTATACCTTTCTTTTCAATATCAATACTCAAGGAAGACAATTTCTTCACAATATAGTAATAATAGAATCACATATATATTCCATGAAATCAAGTTTCTTTGTGAAGATAAGTAGTTTTACAAAGTAAGGATAGAAGAAATCTTGCCTCGGTTTCGGTATCCTGACAGTATGGCTCGTCCCTCTTCCTGAGTTTCTATAAACACAAAAGGATTGTCGTTAGAACCACATCTCTTACTCACTACACTCTTGTATAACATTACCTTTGAAACTTTAATATATGTTTAACGTATTCCTATTACCCCAAAGGTTCAAGAACTTAGCCATTTAAAACCTTAATCGAAGTTTCAGGGATTTTCACCATTTCCCTTAACGATCACACTTAACTGTAAAAATTCTCAGAAAATATGGATTTTGAATTTTATCACAAGGTCAACTGGTAACAACTCTTTGACTACCTTACTACATTATCCCAAAGTTTCATAATTTTTAAAAATGTTTAAGTATGGTAGTCATTGCCTCAAAGTTGACACAACTACGTTTTCTCGGTTTCTGAACCGCTTTCACTAAAACTGACTTTTCTCATAAACCGTACGTCAGATTTTAACGTACCTTATATCAAAACGATCTATGAAATAAGCTCTATCATTACATGGTCAATTGGTAACCTAGGCAGTAGGGTACCGTACGGATACAGGGGTCACAAAACAGGGCAGATTTCTTCCTAACGAAAATCGGGCATTATAACGGCTATATTTCGGACATTCCAAAAACCATTCCATCACAACCAAGCCATATAATCATCCACCACTCCATACACATCAATATTACATCCTCATAATCCATATAATCAATGGTGAGGCCACAATACCATCACCCAACAATCAATCAAAATTTATGCTAGCTAACATCACAATAATCACTTTTAACCACACATCATCCATTAACATCACTAAAACTCACATAATAAAAAGGGGTTAGGGTTTATACCTGCCTTGAAGCTTTAACAACACTTAACAAAGGCTTGTAGTCCTTGAGAAGCCTTGATATAACCTTATAACACCTTAAACTAACAAGAAACATCAAGAACATACTTAGAGATTTTCGGAGTTCTAAAACCCAGCTGAAAGAACATGAAAAACGAGGCCCTTACCTTGCTTTTCTGGACACACCTTGTGAAATAAGAGTTATAGATTATCTCATGGGCTTTCCAAAAAGCTATAGAACGCAAAATTTGGCTGAGAAACGAAGGAGATATGCCTGTTCTAAGTAGGCTATTACTGTTTGGCCGAATTGATGAAATGAGGTGGGGAAGAGAGTTTTGCTCTTGGTTTTGATCTTATCTAGCTAATCACTTATTAATTCTAGAGTATGGTGGAAGATTGGAAGATATTTAGTGTATAAAACCATGCTAAATGACTAATTTGCCCATTAAAACAAGTTAGTGGATGGTGATGTCACTTGATGATCCAATAAATCCCATTTTGATTTTCTAAGTATAATGCTAATGATCTTGGTAAGTAAAAATGTGGTATGTATCCTTGTTATATTACTAATCTTGGTTGCTTGGTTTCCATACTCGTCTAATTGTGATTCGTCTCGAATATACCTCATTATCTCAGTGGTTCTGAAATCATTTAACATTCCAAATTCCTTTGGTATTCTCTTAACTTAATAATCCCCTGGTTTAATCTAAATTCTCTAATCCCTCAATATATAATTCTTATAATATTTCCATGCCCCTTAAGATCCAATAGAAGCTCTTTGGAAGTCAAAATCCTCAAAAATCCATATTTAGGAATTTCTGAAATCCATCGTCATTTCGAGTCACTTAATTTCAGTGTACATTACTAGTATGGTTTCTGTTTATTCATTTTCTATTTCCATTGCAGAGTACCTACATACCATTTCTCTAAATCCTCAAAATTACTATTCATGTGATCATTGTAGTTTTGCTAAAGTTAGGGTTATTACAGTACTACCCCTCGAAAAAACTAGAACCTCATCAGTAGGTTCCTCTGACAGTTCCACTATCACGATGGCACGACATGATTCTTTCTCAAACATCTTTGTATCTAGGCCATGGCTTCTCATTAGGGCTTCCCCATCAACCTTTTCCTCCATTAGAATAGACTTGTATGCCTTTTCTGAAGCCTACACAGCTTTGCTGTAACATTCCCTTGATTCATACTGACATCCTTTTACACACCCAATGCTATTTGGGGTGGGTAACTTCACTGAGAAGTGGTAGATTGATGTTACCACTCTCATGTCTTTCAACATCGGCCTTTCAAGGATTGCATTATGGGAGATGTCCTCATCCATTACCATAAATTCAGTTATTTGGGTGGCCTTACAACGATCCGCAGTCAGTGTCAACGGTAGCTTGATTTTTCCTATGATTTGGACTAGGTTTCTGATAAACCCATAAAAGTAATTATTAGTGGGAAGCAACTCCTTATCTAGAACTTCAAGTTTTTGGAAGGTGGTGTATGCCAAGATATTCATCGAGCTTCCATTATCAATCAAGACTCTGTATACATTCATTCCAGCAGTGCTCATAGTCACCATTAAGGCATCATTGTGGGGGTGGTGAACCCACTTGGCATCCTTTTCACTCAGTGAAAGAGATATCTTCGATTTCCCCTTTGAACAACTTAGGGGCTTTTCTACAAGGTGAAAAACATTTGTAAGGGGCTTCCCTTTTGCCTCTCGGGTGTCTTTGGCGTTCCTGCTAGAGCAACCCAAGTTGTAATAACCCTAACTTTAGCAAAGCTACAGCGATCACATGAATAGTAAAATTTTGAGGATTTAGGAAATGGTATGTAAGTACTCTATAATAGAAATAGAAAATGAGTAAACAGAAACCATATTAGTGTTGTACAAAGAAAATAAGTGACTCGAAATGACGATAAATTTCAGAAATTCCTGAATATGGATTTTTTAAAATTTTGATTTCGAATGAGCTTCTATTGAATATTAAGGAGCATGGAGATATTAAAAGAATTATATATTGAGGAATTAGTGGATTAGTATAAACTAAGGGATTATTAAGTTAAGGAAATACCAAAGGAATTTGGATTGTTAAATGATTTCAAAACCACTGAGATAATGAGGTACATTCGAAACGAATCACAATTAGACAAGTATGGAAACCAAACAACCAAGATTAGTAATATAACAAGGATACATACCACATTATTATTATCCAAGATTATTAGCATAATACTTAGAAAAAACAAGAAAAAGAGATTATGAGATCACCATAAGTGACATCACATTCCACTAACTTGTTTTAAGGGTAGATTAGTCATTTTGCATGATGATTTTTCCATACTCTTCACCAAGCTTCCACTACACTCTAGAATAATCAAGATTATAGGAAGATAAGATCAAAGTTAACACAAAAAAAAAAATCTCTCCCCATCTTCCTCATTACTCCATTTCTCTCATTCTCCACAAACTGCCCTGCAGAACCAAGCTCAAGAAGAAAAATCATAACTCCATTTCTATCCATGATAAAATCGTCAAATTTAAACCACAACCTCTCCACTCCATGGGCATTATTCACTCCAAATTTCATGGCAATCTAATGAGTATAGCCTAGTCAAATCGCCTCCCCAAGTTGAAGAACCGAGCTGCCAGAATCTTTGACAGTTTCTGTGATGATTTTCAAACGGCCATAGCTCCTTCATTACTCAATAGAATTTTGTGTTCTTTATATGTTTGGAAATCTGGTTAGATTCTCTACAACTTTCCCTTAGAAGCCTCATCCAGAAAACGTAGGTAAAGCCTTCGTTTTTGCGGTTTTCAACTGGTGTCTAGTGAATCCGAATTTCTAACTTTGTTTTTATGATTTATTTAGTTGATCCAAGCTACCTTAAGGTTATTTAAGGACTATCCAAGGCTTATTGAGTGTTGTTCAAGCTCCAAGGAAGGTATAAAATTCAAGAACCCTTAGTATTACTTTGAGTTTATGATGGATTATGATGAGTTTAATGGTTAAGTTTGTTTTAAGTATAAATCATGAGTAGATGTGTGTTTATAAGTGATGAGATGATATATAGAAGTGTTTGGTGCTTGTAACCATGGTTGGTAAGATGACCACATGGTGTAGGTGATGGTGTATAAGGCGGATGATGGATTTGGAGGAGTAATATTTTGGAAAGTATGAAAATATAGCCGTTATAATGCCCGATTTTCGTTTAACCAAAGAATACCCTGTTTTTGAAACCTCATACGCGTAAAGTAGGTTCCTGTCTAGAACACCAACTAACCATGAGATGATAGAGCTTGAGTCATAGATCGTTTTGATATAAAGTGCGTCAAAATCTGATGAACGGTTTAGGAGAAAAGTGGGTTTTAGTGAAAGTCGTTCGGAAACCGGGAAATTGCAATTTTGCCAACTTTGAGGCTATAATTACCATACTTAAACATTTTTAAAAATTATAAAATTTTGGGATATTGTAGTGGAGTGGTAAAAGAGTCATTTCCAGTTGACCTTACATTAAAATTCGAAATTGAGATTTTCTGAGAATTTTTACAGTCGGGTATGGTTGTTAAGGGAAATGGTGAATAAGCACCGAAACCTTGATTTAACCTAAAATGGTTAGGTTTTTGGAACACTTGGGTTATGAATAACATGTGAAACATATATTAAAGTGTCAAGGGTATTGTTATGCAAGAGTGAGGTGAGTAAGAGATGTGGTATTTAACGACGGTCCTTTTCGTGTTTATAGAAACTCCGGGAGAGCCACGAGCCATACCTTCAGGACATCGAGATCGAGGCAAGATCTTTTCTATCCCTACTTGGAAAACTATTTATCTTCAAAGAAACTTGATTTCATGGAATATATATGTGATTCTATTATTACTATATTGTGAAGAAATTGTCTTCCTTGAGTATTGATATTGAAAAGAAAGGTATACGAAGATGTATATGAATATGAATATGGATATGAGTATGAGATGGATATGAATATGGATATGAGTATGAGATGGATATGTATAGAGATGATTATGCATGAAGTGAACATGCCTTATGATTAAGAGAATATGAGAGAATGGTATCAGTTATTATCTAAAGTAAATAAAAGAATGGTATCAGTTGTTATCTAGGGTTATATGATTTATAATATTTTGCTAAAGATATTCTTTTTAAATATTGTGATTTAATAAGTATTATTTGATTATTATCTACTATTTTTAAAAGTAGATGGAACAATATATATATGTGTATATAAGAGAGCAAGATTTCTTCTACTCTTACTTTAGAAAACTATTTTATTATTTTTTTAAGTAAAATGATTTCTTGGAATATATATGTTTTTCTACGATGCTATACTGCTAAGGATTTATTTCCTGATTTTGAGAATTAAAGAAAGATAGATACGAATATGGATAGAGCGAATATACTTTATGTTTTAAAGGAATATTTGACTTTAATAATTATAGAAAAGATGTATGAGTCATAATTAAAGTATTATGACATATGATTTAAAGGTGATGAATAAATGTGAATGGAAATGGAAATGATAAATGTGAGTAGATAAATGATTTGACAAAAAGGGGGATTGCAACAGACTTGCGTAAGTGGCTGTGTCAGGGCTGTGTGCGACAAAGTCGAGCATTTATTATTTTTATTACGGCACGAAGATGCCAAGGGAGGATGTTAGCAGGTGGCCTTCCTCCAGGGATGATCTTCATTCCTTCTACCGTTAGTAAAAAGAGAGCAGGTACGATTAGGCGACTGATCATCGTCCTAATGTATCAGGCGACAGCAGATATCCCCAATGTTTTTGAAAGAAAGAGTTGATAATGGTTTTCAGATTTATATGCTGAAACCAAGAAAATGAGATAAGGTGATGGAATTATTTATATGGAATGAAGAGAAACTGATTTTATATTTTTTTTTTATATAAGTGTCATATACAAGGAAATGGAAAGATTTTATTAAGAGATTTGATTCAAATATTATATATTATTTTGAAATATTATACAGAAATGAAGTATGGATTATTATAATATTTTAGAAGAGAAACTCATATTATATTATCCTAAATTTCTTTTCCTATCAAGATGAATAGATGGTGTATTTAATAAATAAAGATTTTTCTTTCTTAATAAGTATGATGAATTTCCACACACACACACACATATATATATATATATATATATGTGTGTGTGTGTGTGTGTGTGTGTGTGTGTGTGTGTGTGTGTGTGTGTAATGGTCTATTTCCTTTGATGGTAGTCGATAGAATTTATCTTGCTGAGCTATTTTAGCTCATTCTTGCTATTTATTTTATACAACAGCTAGGCATGCCGATACTCCGCAGTACACTCCGCAAGAGGGTAAGGGAAAGGCAACCTTCTGAGAGAACGCTGGCACCTATTCCAGAGGTAGCGTAGACAAGAGGGTCCTGGTATATTATGTATATTAAATGTGTAAGCTGGTATAATAAACTTTTGATTGTTGAAATGCTTCATGTAGAAGTATTATTCAACAATGTACTTAGTAGAATTCTGGGTTGTAATAACTGTTTAACTATAAACTTTTAATATTGTGGATGTTGTTCTATGAGCATATGACTGGTGTGTGTGTGTGTGTATTAATATGGGGTCAATCGCATAAATATTAAAAAAAAAAATACCAAAGAGATATTGATATTGAATGGAAATTGGACCGTGATGACCTGGATCCTTGACCCCGGATCTAGGGGCGTCACAGATGGTATCAGAGCTAAGAGTCATAATGCTCAGGAACAAAAGTGATAATAATATACACATATAGATATATATGTAATGATATAAAATATGAACTCACATCGAGTTCAAGGGTGGTTTATCGAACGAAGCGTTTATTCTAAGTAGTGATTATAATTTTATAGATTATTACTAATAAAAGTTTATGTTTTAGTATAGAGAGAGGAGATTGGTGAGCCAAAGTTAAGGGTATTTAAAGTCTTCTTGTGTTTAAGGGAGTTTGAAGAAATATTGTAAGTGGATTGGTGAACAGACACTGATGGTTTCAATTGATTTTGGAGATGAAATGGTGAAACTGAGATTTGGCGGTAAAGCCAAGATATACCTTAAGGACCAAGACAGACTGAGAAATTCCGAGATTGACTTAAATGAAAAGGTTATTATGCTATAAGTGTTAAACTTATGTAGCACACGGGATTGATATGAGAAAGGGAATACTTGATGTATCGGGAAGTGTACGTTAGATAACCTCGTAAGTATAAGTGGTATGTTAGAATACACAATTATAAAATATAGTTCTAAAAGGGTCCTTAATACCGGAGCATTGTCAGGATAAGACGATCAACGTTACGTAAGTATATCGATTATAAGGTTGTGTTCTATTATGGATAAAGGCATAGAGTATCAAGCCAAGTCACGACTAGGTAAATGAAGATAATTGGGAATAGCAGACGATAGGTTAAGGCTACATGGTGAGTGCCGAATTTAAGAAATTTTGGAGAGTACGCAGTCTAAGATATAAAAAGTATTTGAGGAAAACCTTTCATTATGGGGATTTTCAATTGGGCAGAGGCTATTAACAGTACCTATTTTTAATCTCCTAAAGCCCTGCTAAATTATATTATTGAGTTTCAAATTTTCTCCACTATTGGGTAATTGTTTATTAAGAGCCGGTATCCTTTCAAAACTTTCTGGTACCCTTGGGAATGTGTTTCAAAATTTTATTTATCTATCTTAGTCAAAATATTCCTCTAAGATTATTTTCGGAAGATGGTTTATCATCGTGATTTAAATTTCCCTCTACATTTCTTACTCCAACTAAGAGGAATGGCCCTATATGTATATACAAGGACAATCTGTCTGTGTGATAGAAAGTCGGAGGGGACGCCCTCACTTGTGTGACGTACGGGTTCTTCCATTATATTGATTTCTCAAATATTCTTTTGTTTCGAATAAAGATTATTTAAATCTCTCAATTTTATAAATTATTGTGGGACCCTTGCTTGTTTCTGGGTCCGTTTCAATTCAAAGTCTCTTAAATTCTATTAATTATTTCGAATATAAAAGATTTCCTTACTGGATGGAATAATGGAAGCAAGGTTTAAGGTATACGTGATTATACGAGGAAACTTGAGATTCCAAGGGAAATTTCAATAAGAGATAATTAGAGCTAGAAGCATTTCAATATAAGAGAGGAAGGAAATTCGTGAGAAGAAATAGGTATATTTGATGATTAGTAAGAGAAAAGAATATGAGGAATTTTAAGGTATAATTGAGATTTACTATTGAGAGCAAGGTATATTTTGAGGATAGAATTAGAATAAGGATAAACAAAGGAAGTGGGGATAATTAATGAAGGATTTCAAGGTGCAATAACTATTAGTAGGGGAAGACCAATATTGTGACTAATACCCTAAGTAGCATAGAGAGATTAAAGATGTTAAGTATTCAAAGGATTAATCTAAAAGGTGTGAATGAGTAAAACTTGAGGTAAAGATTTTGATGAGAATAATAAAGGGAAATTTCAGAGGTGGAATAGATAGTATTTCATGAAGGAACTAAGGTGGATCAGCAAGATGTAAAGAGCGTATAGTGAACAATAGACATATGGGATAAGGTATCCGGAGGAAATTGTAGGTACGCTCTAATTTAACCTTTTAAGTTTAAATGTTTGGTCAGGGATCGACTAAGTCAATGAATGGTGTAGGTAGGTTGACAATCTAGATAAGGAAAATCAATATCTATTAAGGGTCAGAGGACTCTATAGAAAAGAGATTAAGAGTATGAGAGGAGGTGCGAGAATATTTTTAAGGATGAAGGAAAAGTACATGCTCGTATAGTTACGAACAGGAAATATATATTATAACCAATATTTTCTTACAATTGTTTCAAGGAATATTATTATAGCTTATTTTCTGGAAAATTTTACAGAGATGAGATATAGGAATATTGAGGTGTTAATATCTATGTCATAATAGAGATCAAAATATAGACAAACCATAGTGAGATACACTACCATTCAGCGAAGACCAATGTGGTGGCCGATACCCTAAGTTGAAAGAGGAAGGAGAAATGAGATAATATAGAATGACTGAATACAGAAAAAGATAGTGAAAGTGCTGCTATTGATAAGCTAGATGGCATGTGGATGAATGGCAAGCAAGTTTATGTTGGTGTATTTCTGCGCAAGCAAGATAGAGGTGTTATGAAAGAGCAAAAGGATAAAGGAAGTAGTGTAGAAATTAGAAAGTGTCAGATGAGAAAGGTATTCATGGATATTTTCGACATGATTCCGGGACGGAATCCTTTTAAGGGGGAAGACTGTAATAACCCTAACTTTAGAAAAGCTACAGTGATCACATGAATAGTAAAATTTTGAGGATTTAGGAAATGGTATGTAAGTACTCTATAATAGAAATAGAAAATGAGTAAACAGAAACCATATTAGTGTTGTACAAAGAAAATAAGTGACTAGAAATGACGATAAATTTCAGAAATTCCTGAATATGGATTTTTGAGAATTTTGATTTCGAATGAGCTTCTACTGAATATTAAGGAGCATGGAGATATTAAAAGAATTATATATTGAGGAATTAGTGGATTAGTATAAACTAAGGGATTATTAAGTTAAGGAAATACCAAAGGAATTTGGATTGTTAAATGATTTCAAAACCATTGAGATAATGAGGTGCATTCGAAACGAATCACAATTAGACAAGAATGGAAACCAAACAACCAAGATTAGTAATATAACAAGGATACATACCACATTATTATTATCCAAGATTATTAGCATAATACTTAGAAAAAACAAGAAAAAGAGATTATGAGATCACCATAAGTGACATCACATTCCACTAACTTGTTTTAAGGGTAGATTAGTCATTTTGCATGAGGATTTTTCCATACTCTTCACCAAGCTTCCACTACACTCTAGAATAATCAAGATTATAGGAAGATAAGATCAAAGTTAACACAAAAAAAAAAAATCTCTCCCCATCTTCCTCATTACTCCATTTCTCTCATTCTCCACAAACTGCCCTGCAGAACCAAGCTCAAGAAGAAAAATCATATCTCCATTTCTATCCATGATAAAATCACCAAATTTGAACCACAACCTCTCCACTCCATGGACATTATTCGCTCCAAATTTCATGGCAATCTAATGAGTATAGCCTAGTCAAATCGCCTCCCCAAGTTGAAGAACCGAGCTGCCAGAATCTTTGACAGTTTCTGTGATGATTTTCAAACGGCCATAGCTCCTTCATTACTCAATAGAATTTTGTGTTCTTTATATGTTTGGAAATCTGGTTAGATTCTCTACAACTTTCCCTTAGAAGCCTCATCCAGAAAACGTAGGTAAAGCCTTCGTTTTTGCGATTCTTTCAACTGGTGTCTAGTGAATCCGAATTTCTAACTTTGTTTTTATGATTTATTTAGTTGATCCAAGCTACCTTAAGGTTATTTAAGGACTATCCAAGGCTTATTGAGTGTTGTTCAAGCTCCAAGGAAGGTATAAAATTCAAGAACCCTTAGTATTACTTTGAGTTTATGATGGATTATGATGAGTTTAATGGTTAAGTTTGTTTTAAGTATAAATCATGAGTAGATGTGTGTTTATAAGTGATGAGATGATATATAGAAGTGTTTGGTGCTTGTAACCATGGTTGGTAAGATGACCACATGGTGTAGGTGATGGTGTATAAGGCGGATGATGGATTTGGAGGAGTAATATTTTGGAAAGTATGAAAATATAGCCGTTATAATGCCCGATTTTCGTTTAACCAAAGAATACCCTGTTTTTGAAACCTCATACGCGTAAAGTAGGTTCCTGTCTAGAACACCAACTAACCATGAGATGATAGAGCTTGAGTCATAGATCGTTTTGATATAAAGTGCGTCAAAATCTGATGAACGGTTTAGGAGAAAAGTGGGTTTTAGTGAAAGTCGTTCGGAAACCGGGAAATTGCAATTTTGCCAACTTTGAGGCTATAATTACCATACTTAAACATTTTTAAAAATTATAAAATTTTGGGATATTGTAGTGGAGTGGTAAAAGAGTCATTTCCAGTTGACCTTACATTAAAATTCGAAATTGAGATTTTCTGAGAATTTTTACAGTCGGGTATGGTTGTTAAGGGAAATGGTGAATAAGCACCGAAACCTTGATTTAACCTAAAATGGTTAGGTTTTTGGAACACTTGGGTTATGAATAACATGTGAAACATATATTAAAGTGTCAAGGGTATTGTTATGCAAGAGTGAGGTGAGTAAGAGATGTGGTATTTAACGACGGTCCTTTTCGTGTTTATAGAAACTCCGGGAGAGCCACGAGCCATACCTTCAGGACATCGAGATCGAGGCAAGATCTTTTCTATCCCTACTTGGAAAACTATTAATCTTCAAAGAAACTTGATTTCATGGAATATATATGTGATGCTATTATTACTATATTGTGAAGAAATTGTCTTCCTTGAGTATTGATATTGAAAAGAAAGGTATACGAAGATGTATATGAATATGAATATGGATATGAGTATGAGATGGATATGAATATGGATATGAGTATGAGATGGATATGTATAGAGATGATTATGCATGAAGTGAACATGCCTTATGATTAAGAGAATATGAGAGAATGGTATCAGTTATTATCTAAAGTAAATAAAAGAATGGTATCAGTTGTTATCTAGGGTTATATGATTTATAATATTTTGCTAAAGATATTCTTTTTAAATATTGTGATTTAATAAGTATTATTTGATTATTATCTACTATTTTTAAAAGTAGATGGAACAATATATACATGTGTATATAAGAGAGCAAGATTTCTTCTACTCTTACTTTAGAAAACTATTTTATTATTTTTTTAAGTAAAATGATTTCTTGGAATATATATGTTTTTCTACGATGCTATACTGCTAAGGATTTATTTCCTGATTTTGAGAATTAAAGAAAGATAGATACGAATATGGATAGAGCGAATATACTTTATGTTCTAAAGGAATATTTGACTTTAATAATTATAGAAAAGATGTATGAGTCATAATTAAAGTATTATGACATATGATTTAAAGGTGATGAATAAATGTGAATGGAAATGTGAATGGAAATGGAAATGATAAATGTGAGTAGATAAATGATTTGACAAAAAGGGGGATTGCAACAGACTTGCGTAAGTGGCTGTGTCAGGGCTGTGTGCGACACAGTCCAGCATTTATTATTTTTATTACGGCACGAAGATGCCAAGGGAGGATGTTAGCAGGTGGCCTTCCTCCAGGGACGATCTTCATTCCTTCTACCGGTAGTAAAAAGAGAGCAGGTACGATTAGGCGACTGATCATCGTCCTAATGTATCAGGCGACAGCAGATATCCCCAATGTTTTTGAAAGAAAGAGTTGATAATGGTTTTCAGATTTATATGCTGAAACCAAGAAAATGAGATAAAGTGATGGAATTATTTATATGGAATGAAGAGAAACTGATTTTATATTTTTTTTTATATAAGTGTCATATACAATGAAATGGAAAGATTTTATTAAGAGATTTGATTCAAATAGTATATATTATTTTGAAATATTATACAGAAATGAAGTATGGATTATTATTATAATATTTTAGAAGGGAAACTCATATTATATTATCCTAAATTTCTTTTTCTATCAAGATGAATAGATGGTGTATTTAATAAATAAAGATTTTTCTTTATTAATAAGTATGATGAATTTCCACATATATATATATATATATATATATATATATATGTGTGTGTGTGTGTGTGTGTGTGTGTGTGTGTGTAATGGTCTATTTCCTTTGATGGTAGTCGATAGAATTTATCTTGCTGAGCTATTTTAGCTCATTCTTGCTATTTATTTTATACAACAGCTAGGCATGCCGATACTCCGCAGTACACTCCGCAAGAGGGTAAGGGAAAGGCAACCTTCTGAGAGAACGCTGGCACCTATTCCAGAGGTAGCGTAGACAAGCGGGTCCTGGTAGATTATGTATATTAAATGTGTAAGCTGGTATAATAAACTTTTGATTGTTGAAATGCTTCATGTAGAAGTATTATTCAACAATGTACTTAGTAGAATTCTGGGTTGTAATAACTATTTAACTATAAACTTTTAATATTGTGGATGTTGTTCTATGAGCATATGACTGGTGTGTGTGTGTGTATTAATGTGGGGTCAATCGCATAAATATTAAAAAAAAAAAAGAAAAGACCAAAGAGATATTGATATTGAATGGAAATTGGACCGTGATGACCTGGATCCTTGACCCCGGATCTAGGGGCGTCACACAAGTAGGGGCCACCGAAGATGGTGTGGATGCTACTAGCTCGGGTGCTCCTTTCTTGGTTTCCAGTTGTCTTATCTCTACTAGCTTTTCCTCCTTATATTTATTGGCTTCCAGGACCACAAACTCTTTCAAGTGTCCATTTCAAATCAACTCTTCAATTTGATATTTCAAATGTCTACAATCTGCTGTTTCATGCCCATTTGCCTCATGAAAAGCACAATACTTCAGCCGGTCCTTCTTGCCCGGGGAGCCTACCCGGTAGGGCTACCTGAATGGTCCATTTTTCTCAATCACTTCCAGAATATGGCCAATCAGGACTGTTAAGAGGGTGTATTCAGTATACCGCTGGAAACCTATTTTCGGGGAAATTTTGTCCGTAACGGGAGCCTTATCTTTAGTCACATTGACTGTGATTGGGGTAGTCTTATCATCATAGTGGTGGGCTCCCACACCTGCGTTGCCACTTCTGGAATCCCTCTTACTGGAACCCTGATTCCTTGGGCTATACGACCGGTACCTCATGTTTCTATTTCAGCTCCTAGTGTGACGCCCCCAAATCCGGGGTCAGGATTCGGTGCCACAAAACACTTACAATGAAATATAACATAAAATAAAACTTAATTATACAAACTACCCCTCAACAAGGATCAATCTCAGGTTATGGTATGAAACAAGAATCTAAAATACAAAAGTTATTACAACCACTGTCTCTGATCTAAACACAAACTACTATACCATATAATCCGTAGCTCATCCCAAATTAGTGCTTGTCCGTACTGGCTCTGAAATTTATCTTGTATAGAGTTCCTCGTCGCTCTCATTCGAATTGCAAGATATAGGCAACCATCCTCAATCCTAACTGAAAAGTTAGGTAAAATAAAGCAAGAGTGAGCCAAAAACGCTCAGCAATTGTATAGTATAGTGAAACAACAATTTCTCAATAATTCATTTGTAAACAGAATCAACGAACAATTTATCTCAAAGGAGTGAATCAATTTCCATCATGGAATAAAACATTTTAATTTTGCCAAAACATAACTATTCATCAAAACATTCTTTTCCTTTAAACAGTTCTATCATTAGAACATACTTTTCATAAAACATTTAAAATGATTGGAGTTTTCTCCCGACTATGGACAATACGGGTGATCAGCCACGTAAAGTCCCCATACCGGACACTAGGTCCCTCTGGACATTGAATTGGGTTCCAAATTAGGCAACACATTGGCCTTTAAATTTCTTGACTAGTCCCACGAGCCTCTTACGCTAAATAAAAAGTACTGGACCGGTATCACCATGCCTCTTACGCGTCTCCAACTGAAGGAATCCGTAAAAAACATTTAGACGGAATCCCTCACAATAAAACCTTTATAACATTTAAAACATTTCACTTTGAAGTCCTTAAACTCACTGATAATAGATTAGCCCAGTATAAGGAATTTTAAAGCATATTTAAATAATCAATGCATTTTTATTTATAATTATAAAAGACTGAGGATCAGGGAAGCATTTGACATATAAGGAAGTATTGATTTAAACACAATGTGATTGAGCAAAACAGAAGATAAATCAATAAAGACCCATTAATCATGTAAGAAATGAAGCAATTGGTAGGATTCTAGAAATTGAACAGTGATTTATAAAGTAAACATGAAGTAAAGGAATCTGAACTTCAAAGGAAGATTTGGGCTACTGCATTGGTTATAAACCACTTCAAAGGAAGATTCAAAGGAAGATTTGAATCTGAACTTCAAAGGAATATTACCAAAATAATAGAATCTCATTATATAATTTGAAACCATCATAATTGAATTAAGTAGTTTAAAATGACATTTACGATATAAATTCAGAGTAAATAGTTGTACAATAATTTGAAGAAAACATCCCTTGAAGAAGGTTTATTGAGGTAAAATCATAAGTTATATTAAGAAATCATACTAAAAGATTTTTGTAAAATTTTTAAATCTTGGATTGCCTCTATTTGAAAATATCCCTTAAATACTTTTGAAGAATATAAAATGGTACATGTTAGGCCGAATACACAAATATAATCAAGTTTGTATGAGAGAATAACAATTAACACACGTTTAAATAATCAAAAACTGTATGGAATTAATAACTCCTCTCTTAGTGATGTAAAATATCACAGAGAGCTGCTTAGGTTACAATGAAAATGATAATTCATTTTTCGATACACTTCTAGGGTTAACCTAACTGTATTTATAAAGATATACATCTACAGTACAATCAATAATTGATACTCCTATAAATTAGCTATACAAATGTTATCAATTATGATTGCTACGCGTCTTCTTAGTCAACACAATGTCTTCGACAGCTATCCAATCTTCAAAGATATTCCTTCAATAATTATCTTCAATTATTCTTCAAAGTCTGTTGATGACCAGTAGACGCTTCCTCCTGACAGAGTTTAGTAAACTCTGTTGAGCTTCCATCTGTCAGAGTTTAATTAAACTCTGACCGGTTCCAGCTTCCAGTTAAACTCTGATGAACCTCTGTAACACTTAAACACTGACATTACTCACATCAATTATATTTAACAATCTCCCCTAACTTGTTCATTAGTAAAAATGCACAAGTTAATGATAATTGATGATGTCAAAACAATTAGACAAATACAGTGTTTAATAAATAATCAGAGTTTAAACTTCTACTTAAACAAAATTTACAGAAAACAAGAAATACATACAGAGATTTATTTACTTAATTTCCTCAACATCAGGTGTTGATCTGAGATAGTCTATAAGCAATCTTCTTTCTGCATTCTCGAGTTCTATCTGCATGATCTTCTTAATCTCTTTAAGTTCAGGATCATCTTCACCAGTCTGATAGATTACAAATCTCAGAGAATATATTTTGTTCTTCCTCATATCATTACCCAGTCTGATAAAATGTGCTTTCTCTGACTCCGGATTAAAATCTAAACCAGTTATACCCAGATCTGTCTTCAATCGAGCACTATTTTTCTTCATCTCAACGATCTTCCCATGATAATCTCTGTATTTTGGAACATACTCACTTGTGTATCTTGTACCACTAATTGCCTTAGCTTTCAACATCTTATTCCTTAGCACATTAGCAGCTTGTTGAGTCCTCTGATTTTTTACTTTATAAAGATATAAAACATATTCCAATTCTTCCCATAGCTTCAAATCAATGTCATTCTCACCAACTTTATACACAGTCCCATCAGCCATGAAATACAACAGAAAATCTTTGTTCAAACTCCTTTGATGAATCAACTGTACTGATTCTGGTCTGTCCAAACTCTCCTGTGGAACACCTTGTCCTGGAACAGCCAGTGATGAAGGATCTAGAGGACTAGTATTCACTCTAATTTCTCTATGTGAGCCCAAGCCAGATGTATCTCGACTTTACTTGGACATACAAGCTCTTCCTTGTAGAAAATTAGTACCTCCAGTCTTCAGAGTTTGATCAGGAATAGTTGGTTTTGCAAAAAACATTTGCATCTGAGTAGACAATGGTTTTTGTACAACTTGTGTAGCAACAGAGGTTGTATGCACTTTCTTCGAAACCTTTTCTTCTTCTTCAACAATCTTACCTTTCAGCTTCTGTTTAGCATCTTCCGTTGGTTTCCTAGACAATAATAAATTCTGATCAGCACCAACATTTTCTTTAATAACAATGCCTTTTTGAACAGGCCTAGGAGCTTTCTCATTCTTCTTTAACTTTCCAGACTTCAAAGCTTTTTGATGTTCTTCTTGTAAATTCTTCTCTTCAGCTTCAATGTCTTCAATTGTAACTCCTTCTTCATTCTCTTCAAGAAACAATCTTGCAACCAATTCTTCATCTGTCTATGGATTGTCAGTGAATAATAAGCTCTTGATCTTTGAAGTACCCTGAACATCAGTATTTATTTGCTCCTTCATATTCAACATCATCCTTCTTAGTTAGAGTTTGAGATTGCCTGCATTTGATCTTAGCAACTCTCTCCCCCTTTTTGACATCATCGGGAATCAATATAGATGTGATCAATTCCAATGAGGTAGCAACAACAGATGATGAGATAGGAACTTCAAAAATAATCAATTAACAAATATAATTAAGTTTGTATGAGAGAATAACAATTAACACACGTTTAAATAATCAAAACTGTATGGAATTAATAACTCCTCTCTCAGTGATGTAAAATATCACAGAGAGCTGCTTAGGTTACAATGAAAATGATAATTTGTTTTTCGATACACTTCTAGGGTTAACCTAACTGTATTTATAAAGATATACAGCTACACTACAATCGATAATTGATACTCCTATAAATCAGCTATACAAATGTTATCAATTATGATTGCTACGCGTCTTCTTAGTCAACACAATGTCTTCGACAGCTATCCAATCTTCAAATATATTGCTTCCATAATTACCTTCAATTATTCTTCAAAGTCTGTTGATGACCAGTAGACGCTTCCTCCTGACAGAGTTTAGTAAACTCTGTCGAGCTTCCATCTGTCAGAGTTTAATTAAACTCTGACCGCTTCCAGCTTCCAGTTAAACTCTGATGAACCTCTGTAACACTTAAACACTGACATTACTCACATCAATTATATTTAATAGTACACTACTGAGGAATCCAATAAAATATCAAGTGTTAGAATATTAATAAAGGAAAAGAATATTTGTTTGATAATTTAAAAGAGTTGAAGATTAAACGATAGGCGAAGAAAATAAACAATTGTAAAATAATTTGAGAGTAAACATTTGTACACTAGTTGAAGGAGAATGTCACTTGAAATAAAGTAAGGGGTGTAATTGAAGAAAGCACAATAACAGCAAGTGTCGACAAGATCGACATACTAATCAGGGTGTAAATGATGAAACAATAACAACAATAGGTGTCGACGAGATCGACACAATAATTGGGGTGATAAAAATAAAGGAACAACAATTTCAGTGGGTATCGACGAGATCGATATGAATAATTGGGGTGATATCATAAGCAACATAATTTAACAATAATTTTCACTTGAGCAAGAAGTGAAGGGAAACACTTGCCTCAATACACAAAATTTCCGATTCCAACACATCGATTCATTACTCACTTTATGTCAGTCTCTACTTGACTATACATTTATCTTTCTTCCATAACTTCTCAGTTTCTACACGAGCACACTCGTCAATTCCGATAGTTATTTCACTCCTCCAGGTTCCATCTGCACGTGCATTGGCTCTTAGCCGGACCTCCTACTCGTACCTATATAAAGGTAAAGTACTACTTCAGTACACAACTAACCAAAACCTCACTGTTTATTCTAAACTACCCAATACGTTCCTTAGTTCGTGTAAACACAATAACACGTATAATATATAAGACTATACTTATAACCAGCTAAACCAACTAATCACATAGCACATATTGTCATTTAACGGTTATAATTTATAGAGCACAAGTAATATATATATATATATATATACAGACTGTTCTTATTGAAACACTTTAAGAATCATATATAATTCTAACAAAACTTCAATGACACCTCCCTTGCATTATCATACTATCTGTCTGTTAGGTCCCGTAAGAGGGCTATTTTAAGCTAGAAGGGGGGGGGGGGTTGAATAGCTTAATATCCAATTTAAAAATTATTATGGCATTTTAAAAATATTTATCCCTTTTTAAATCTTTTACCGAGTTGTTATGCTGGTTATAAGTACAGAAATAAAAGAAAAGGGAAGAAAATACCACACAGGAGATTTTATCCTGGTTCGCGATGGCGCAACCCCTAATGGATTCGCTCACCCCTACTCCAGTCCCCGAGCTCCTCTCCGGACTCGAGATTTTCCCTTAAAAATAACTCGCTCCTTTAGTAGGTAGAGAAGCCTTTACAACCTTATAAATATTGGTCTTGGTACGTATCTCCCCGATACTACCTCACAATAAATATAAAAACCCACAATACTTGTCTTGGGCCGTAACTCCCCGTTACACCCTAAAAGTCGTTGTGAAAACCTGCACAATTTATCTTAGACAGCAACTCCCCGTTACTTCTTCAAAGTTGATGTAGAACCCTTGGTGTAGTCTTTGAATTCCTCGCTTTTGCCGGTCTTGGATCTTAGATGAAAGGTCTTGTGTCTTTCCTCTTCTTAATGGTGCAAAGGCCAATAACTCGCCGATAGTGCCTAGGTCTTGTGTCTTAGAACGAGAATCACCCACTTCAACTTCACCTCACTGTAAAACTTAGAAAACAATATCTACGAAACAAACCGTAATATAAAGAGAGGTTTTGGACTAGTATGTCCTAGGGTGACTATAATATTCTTACACGATTATTAATTACAATAAGTTCAATAAGATTTATTTACTTACGACTTTATGTGTATTCTTTTATTCGATATTACTTTTAGATCGAAGAATACTTTTAATACAATACTCCGTTTAAGTGAGATTTAAATATATCTCGGAGTTTGTAAATATTGATTATGTCCTTTAAGCTCGGAGGATTATATGGTTTATAATCGTATACTTTTGTTTGAATTTTTGTAAATGTCGAAGTATACTTAAAATTACTTCTTTATTGAAAATACGTATATTTTCGAAATAATATATAAATCAAGTCCTTGTAAAAGCTTTACAGCTTAAGGATCTTTGATAAACAACTTCTCGTTCGATATAGTCTTGTTTTAGACTATTCGTATATATTTAAACGAGAGTGTTATAATTTTACTTTAACAATTTGCACTTTAAAATAATTTGGCCAATTAAACACCACACACAAATATAACACACACGTACAGAAAAGTAACTCGCTTATATATAGGATAAAACGAGGGCCGCTATTATGCGTTTAATTAGTGCGGAATTTAAAATCACTCAAAAGTGTGAGGACGAGAATAAAATGTGCAGAAAAATATAAAAGGCTTTCACCACGCTATTACGCGTTAAGATTAGTGCGGAAAGTAAAATCACTCAAAAGTGTGAGGGCGAGAATAAAAAGTGTGAAAAATATATAAAAGGCTTTCGCCACGCTATTACGTGTTAAGATTAGTGCGAAAGTAAAATCACTCACAAGTGTGAGGATGAGAAGAAAAAGTGTAGAAAATATATAAATGGCTTTCGCCACGCTATTACGCGTTATAGATAAATACACACGTACGAGTAAATAAACACACCACACAACAATAAAATATTAATGACCAAAGTAAGTGTGTTAAAGTTTAAAGTAAGGCTTTTAGATTCTTTTCCCCCCAGAACACTAGAGGTGATAGAAGGCAATCAAATCAAGCTCGATGTAATAATTTGACCGTCGTCAAATATAACCTCTTTTTGAGGTGTTGTAATATTTCGAATCTTGTTCGAAATTTAATCCTTGTATGTATTTTTATGGTCTCGATTTGAGATCCGATATAAGAGCTTAATAAAGAAGAAGAGATGAAGGTATAGAGCTCTTATATGTATATAAAAATATGGTCGGTTAAGACTCAAATATGAAGCTAAAATATTACTACTTTTGGAAATCGCTGGAAAAGTTCGTTGGAATTTCGACCGGATTTTGGCTTTATGGTGGAACTTGGGAAGCCCTTCGAGAGGCCGAATAGTAGTGGTAGATGAGCTTGCTAGGTGGGAGAAAGCTTGGTTGGTGGAACTAAGCTTTATGGAACAAAAATCTTGTATATATTTAATTATATATATATATATGAAAGAGAAGGTTTTTGAGAAGAAGTATGTGTATAGAGTGTTTGGATATTTGGAGAGAGCTCTACTTCTTAAATTCCCAGAAATTCTTTGGCTCTTTAGCTTGTTTAAAATGGTTGGGGGAAGGGGGTTATTTATAGGAGGAGTTGGGTGGAAGGAAGGGTGAAGATTTAAAGTAAAAGGAGTGGTTGAGATCGAAAAGGTGTGGATTGATGAAGTGGAAAGTGGTATTGTGTTTCTTTGGGGTGGTTTTATATTTCTTCCAAGTGGGTTTGGTAAAGTAATACCAGCTGTGTTTGAGCTCTAATTTATTGTATCGTACTCGTATCAATTAACGATTAAATACGTAACATGTATCGTTAATTAAATACCCGATAAATACGAAAATACCTAATAAATAATTCTAAAATCGTGGAGCACTTAGAAATATTATAAAATGAGATTCTGGAAAGTTTGGTCAAATTTGATCAACGCTGACGTGGTCAAACGTGGATCCATTGTCTCGATTTTCGTGCCCGGACCAAAATTCTCGAAAAATTACGAAACTTTTACCATGCATAGAAAATAGCATTTAAGTGATCCATCTTAAGTTTCAAGTCATTCTAGCATTTAATCAGGTTTCGATTCCGAATAAAATACGATTGATCTTTCTTTGAAATAGATACATCTTTTGACCATTGTTTTGACTAGAATAAATACTTAGAGTATATTTCCCAATATATAAAATATATTGAGAGTGTAGGAAATACTTTCTGAATATTAAAATAATTTTCTTCAAAAATGGATTAAATTTAAGAAGTGGGAGAAAATTTACTTTAAATATTTCTGACACTAGATAAAGATAAGTATTAATTTTCTACCACTGAATATTAATATTCTTGAGGATAAAAACATTTTGAGTGCGAAGGCAGAATATTTTTGAATAAAAACTGATCGTTTTTAATTGTAGCACGAGTTCTCTAAAGAATATTAAACCTCGAATATTCTTTATTCAAGCTTGTCGCCTTGTCAATGTTGCAACGGAAATCTAAAAAATATCACATCTCAATATTTCTATTTCGATCTTATTACCTTGGTGCAGAGATATATTCCATAAAAATATAATTTGATTTTTCGCAATAATGGAATATCTCTTTATAATTAAAAGATAGATATTGCTAGAATTGACTTTTGACTTTTTGACGGAATCATTAAAACATGATAATCAAAACTTAACAATCCATATAACTTAAATAGTATTCCAGCTAGTAGTGTATATATATATATATATATATATATATATATACTTGAGGAATGTGTAGATAATATATTTAGAAAGTGAATAATTTTTAGAAAATTTGACATCAACTCCTTTGTACGGGTATACTACTAGTCGGAACACAGCCGACACAATCAATCAACAATCAACAATTATATACATTATACCACTAATATCACACCTTAACATTCTGAATAAATAATAAAATTAAAATGAACATTAATAACTTGTACTTAAATTTTTTCCGACATAAAATAAAATTTATATCCGGAAATAATATGTTACATAATTTAATTCGGACTAAAAGATTCATCATCATCCCCGTTTGCTCGTCGAAGCTCATCGCCGACTGCGGCAAAATTCGGAGGTGCCCGAAAATTCGGGTTTCAGTAATTCATCATTAAAAAGTTCAATTGAACCCGGATTATAACGAAAGTCCCTTTTTTGGTTTCATTGTACACCTAGCAAAACATGCCACAAAGCACATACACATCACGACACTAGTACAAGTGCGAAGTCGAACTTACACAGGGAAGGGAGATGATTCACCCGGTGTTTCAACCGAACCACCAAAAACCCTCACACACCCAACTCGGCAAAATATACACACACCCACAAAGTATACACACGAATACACCAATTCACACACACAGGGTGTATCTAAGAGCACAGGGGTGAGGGAGAGAGATTCGAGAGGGTGGCATTAGAGAGGCTAGAGAGAGAGATGAGAGAGTTCGGGAGAGAGGTTAAAGAGAGAGAGAGAGCCGACAAATTTTGAAGGGAGAGAGATGAGAATAATCGAGAACACCCCAGAAGAAAAAAGAGAGGTGGCTGGCCTCTGCTAACAGGCCCGATCTAGAGGGAGGGCGAGAAGGGTGACCGCCCTGGGCCCAAATATTTTAAGGGGCCAAAAATTTTGCCGACCTTCATAGTAGTAATAGTATACATCGATATTTTACGTGAAAATAAAAAATATTGTGAGTCGTGTGTTATTCTGTGATGTTTTAACGATTATTCACTCTTACAATTTAGGATCCTTTACAAAAGAAAGACCCCCTTCCAAATTTACAAATTAATGGGATCCATTCATTTAAAAGATGAAAAGAAAAACTGTTTATATTACTAATTGGCGAACTCGAAAACTTGACAACTTTTTTGAAATGCAATCTCAAGTACGACCATCACTTTACTATTCACTCAAAAAATTAATAATGTAGTTTAGAGTCTATTTGTTCACGTTTAATTACCATTATTTCTCTTAATTTTAAATGTTGTACACTCGTCATAATTTTGTGAAAATAATTATTATTTCACTTGATTTTTAGATTGTTGGATCATGTTTTTTTTATGAAAGAAAAAAAATTAAGTAGTTACTTTTCATTTTCTATTTTTTCTTATATTTAATTACATTAATATTAGAAAAAATTTGAGGATGACCTTAGGGGGTGGGGTGTTTTCTGAGGTTATATTAGTTTCTAATACAAATTCTGGATGACAATTTGGTAAATTTTACATTTTCCTTCCTTAACTTACATAATTATCCTTGTACCTTACGCACATATTACTATATTTACTTGAATTATTATAGTTTATATTTAGGGAAAAAAAATGAGGGCACATTTTTTGGTTTCGCCCTGGGCCCTTGAATTGTATGGAACGGCCCTGTAGACTGCTAACTAAAATCTGGGGCAATTAAGTAACTTCACACAAGTTGAAAATCAAATAAAAACTGGTTTAAATAATTTTAAAATCAAAATTAAACAGAAAATTAGTAGAAAATTAATTTAAAAATTCTAAAATAAAGTTTTTGAAATTAAAAACATCCCCATTGTTGTGGAATAAAAACTAGGTTGCGATTTGTAATTAATACTAGGGTGGTTGAGCTTCGAGCTTTAATGGCTGTTCTTGTATTCGTGGCTGAATCTACCTTCACAAGATACCTACGTACTTTGATGAATATCAAAGATCAAGCCAAAAACGTAGTTCTAGGTTGAGGGGTCTGGCCCTATATATAGGCTGAGAAGCCTTAGAATTATGGTAGGAGTCAGAGACTTGGTGGGCAAGTATTTGAGGAAGGTTCCAGATATATTCCTTGTAGGAATCAGTTTCCATATTGAATTAAATGCGTTGGTGGCTAAGTTTGATGGAGATAATATCCTTATCCAACTCTTATTGCTGAGCTGTTTATATCCCCCAATATTAATTACGAAATTAATATTATAATTGGGGTTTTGGGTCCATCTGGTGGGCCCCACGTTTGGACCATTCTTGGTCTATTTAATGCCACATTAAATGTGTCTTTTAGGGCTTATTTTCAGCCCATATCATTTGCCCCCCAACTTCTAGGAAAACTGATCAGGCTTTCCTTGAAGTTTTACTTGTCTAATTCGAGACTCGGGTCAGGGTTTATCTTTGATATCGTTTTGATGTAAAGCGTGGAGCGACCGACGCATTTACAACGATGTTAGATTATGCCAACAACATTGAATGGTGCTAAACGACACTAAACGGCGATAAACAACCTTAGATGACGTTTAAACAATGTTAAACGACGCTAAACGGCGTTAAACGGCGCTAAACGGCACTAAACGGTGCTAAACAGCCTTAAGCGACATTTAAACGATGTTAAACGGCGCTAAACGGCACTAAACGGTGCTAAACAGCCTTAAACGACGTTTAAACGATGTTAAACGACGCTAAATGGCGATAAACGGCGCTAAACGGCACTAAACGGTGCTAAACAGCCTTAAGCGATGTCTAAACGATGTTAAACGACGCTAAACGGCACTAAACGGTGCTAAACAGCCTTAAATGACGTTTAAACGTTGTTAAACGACGCTAAACAGCGTTAAACGGTGCTAAACGGCACTAAACGGCACTAAACGGTGCTAAACAGCCTTAAACGATGTTAAACGACGCTAAACGGCGTTAAACGGCGCTAAACGGCACTAAACGGTGCTAAACGGTGCACTGAAAACCATCCAAAAAAATCAAGATCTAGGTCCAGAAACTACCCGGGATTCGCTGAAAAATCAAGATTCAGGACCACGAACTAACCCGCGATCGGCCGGATCGAGGGCTAGCTCGTGGTCGGTTAGCACCTGGTCGGCCGAGGGGCCTTGATCCAAGGTGATCGGCCAGAAGCTGGTCGGCTAGGGGGGTCCAAGCCTCCATGGTCGGCCACACCATGGTCGGTTGGAAGGTGGTCGGCTGAATGGCCTGATTTCTTCGTGGTCGGCCGGGAGGTGGTCGGCCAAACGGCCCGAATCCTTCGTGGTCGGCCGGGAGGTGGTCGGCTGCGGCTCCTCGTGCGCCGTGGTCGGCTACCTCGTGGTTGGCTACGGCCCTCCGGGTGTCGTGGTCGGCTACGGCTACATGGGGTGTCGTGGTCGGCCACTTCGTGGTTGGCGAGGAAACCCAGACCTGAAAACCATTCATGGATCTTGAGGATCAAGAACCTCGATCTTGATCTCAAATTCAGTATCTCGGTCATCCGTGACTTTCAAGGATCAAGAACCTCGATCTTGATCTTAAGTCGTCAAGGATCTAGGTTCTAAAATCATCCGTGATCCTAGGGATCCAGAATCTGGATCTTGATCCCAAATTCAGTATCTTGGTCATCCGTGACTTTCAAGAATCAAGAACCTCGATCTTGATCTTAAGTCGTCAAGGATCTAGGTTCTAAAATCATCCGTGATCCTAGGGATCCAGAACCTCGATCTTGATCTTAGGTCGTCAGTTTGGTCATTCGTGACTTCTAACGGTATTACTCCTTAATTCATGATTAGCACTGCTAACCTTGTGCTTAAGACTAAACTCGTTACTTATTTTCTTAAGCGTAAACATCCATGCAGCAAATATTTCAGCTATTTCTTTTCCGACATATAAATGAATTATAACGATTCTTTCTGTATAACGCGGATAATTCCTGTCCTTTTTTCGTCTATAAACGATTGATGACCTGTAAACGCGAACCAAGCTGAGATTCAACCTGATGTACCAGGTCATGCACTTTCTATAAAAGAGGAGAAGTAGACTTCATTTCAATTCACTTCTTCATTTCTGAGCTCTCAAATTCTTAAGTTCTCTAGCTTCAAGTTGCAAGATCGAGTTCGAGCTTCAAGATCAGGTTTCAGATCCAAGACCAAGTTTCAGCTTCAATATCAAGATGTCGGAAGGTGATCAACCAATGGCTCCCCCTGTCTCCATGATGGAAGCTATGTCGAAGAGGAGTAAGATGAGGACCGCCAAAGGTAAAGAAAAAATCAAACCTCCTTCGTATGTTGAACATAGATTTGAATCCTTGCTAGATCTTCTGAATATTATGAGGGAAGCATTTCCCAACTGTTCCAGCTTAGATTCTTTTAACAGTCCCAGTAAGTTGTCGGAACGAGATGTTCAAATGATAAGGGAGTCCTATCACTTCCCGAGTGCCATTAAGGTTCGTCTCCCAAATCCATCAGATAGAACGTGCAACTGGCATCCTGAGAGGATCTGTGTTTACTGGGGTGCTTTAGATGCTGGGTTCAGATTTCCGGTTGACAATTTTATCATCATATTGCTGGCGGAGTATCAAATCCACCCCTGTCAGTTGTATCCCAATGCTTGGAGGTACATATCTATTTTCTTAATAAGGTGTCGCGAACTGGAGATTCACCCGACGACCACAATGTTTCGAAGTATCTTTGGGGCCAGCAACTCTTCTGACTCCAAGAAAGGATGGGTTAGCCTTAAACACCGAGCCAAACTTCCACACATGGTGAATCCCTTCTCCTTTCCAGATTCACAGCATTTCTGGAAAAGGGAGTTTGTAGTTCTTGAGTGGAAAGGTGGTGACTGGGGCAACTTCTTTGTGAAGAGATTTGGGTCCGTGGAGGACAGTTCACATTTCGTGTGTGACCTTACTGATTCAGAATTGTTGGATCGAGATAGGCTTCTTGCTGATGACGGCCGTACACAATATAAAACTTTTTTAAATGAAAAGAATCTTATTGGGGCTGGCCTTAGCTTTCTTTCCATTGAGGGTAACTTTCTTACTTGAGCTTATTATGAACTCTGTTTGTTCTTATCCCGATATTTTTCTCTTTGTATTTCAGCTACTGAGGAGATTGATAATCGTCCCGAGAACCGTCCAACTGTTACCAAGAGGATGAAGAAGAAGGCTGAGGAGAAGCTGAATCCAAGTAAGCCTCATATCCCTAACTTCTTGGAGCGTTGTTCTCAAGGTGGTAAACGATCCCGAAACGCTGACGGGGACGTCAGGACTCCTTTCATACCCCCTTGGGGCATTTGTGAACAAGACTCGGTCTTTGGGAGTCCTTATCTAGCTCTAGACTGGTCCAAGCTTTCACTCACTCCCCCTAACCGAGCGACACTGCATGCCGGGGACAAAATGGATGAGTCTCAGCTCATGAGCGCCTAGGCCTTGTATCAGGTATGAAATTCCCTCTGTTAAATCTGATATTGTTATTGATTTCAACTTTGCATATTCCTCGTAGCTCACCCATTTCCTTGTTGCAGGCCAACGTTATTTTCAAACTGTTTCGACCCAAGGCCGGGCTTTTAGGGATGAGAATATTAGCTTGAAGAATGACTTAGCAAGGTTCCAGGAAGAGATTGACGATCTGCACTCCCAAGTCATTCGCGCTGAAGCCAATTCCGCATCTACCCATAAACAACTTGCTTCTTTAGCCAAAAAGAAGGCATCTGATGCCGACAAGGTGATCCAGGCCTACCATAGGTCTGAAGATTTTCTTAAGCTCATTGATGATCATGATGATGAGATGCGTCCCTTCAACATGTCTGTTGGTTGGGATAAGGCCATTAACGCTGTGAGTCATAGGCATCCATCTGTTGTCAACCCGGCTGATTTTCCTTGCCCAAATTGGGGTGCCGTCCCGGCTAACCTAGCTTCTGGTTCGGGAACTAAAGTTGTTCCTCAGGCATCAGGATCCGGCTCCAAAGGCAGTCATCGACGCTCTGGATCCAACTCCAAGGGGGTTGTTCAAGTTGCTAGCCAAGACTCATCTTCTTCTGGCTCCCGTGGGAAGAAACCCCCACCTGCAAAGAAAGTTGGAGTAGTTCGTCAACCCATCCCCGGCAAGAGACTAATCCGGAACGAGGGCAGTTCTACTTCTGGTTCATCTTCCGAGGAAAAAGGAGCCGAAGTTGCTAGAGTTCAGCCAATGGTGATTGCCGAGCCCGGTGATGACTCCGGTGAAGACTCAGAGGAGGAGAGTGGGGAAGAGGAGAGTGGCGAAGAGGAGTCTGGGGAGGAGTAGCTGGAGCTGGTTTGTGGCCTTGCATGGCCTTGTTAGCCGTATGTGGCTTTATCTGTCTAGATTTCAATCAAGGTCCTTCGGGACCAAACTTTTATCTGTCTCGTTGATATAACTTAACTGTTGGCCCTTCGGGGTCTTTATTTATGCATTTGTTTCCTCATTTGTTTGTTTACTTGTTTTCGGTACTTGGCCTTTCTAGACTTACACTCAACAGGTGCTTGGTACATAAACAAAATCACAGAATCATTGAAGGGAAACAAACTTGCATTAATAATTCGAAATGGGTTTAACCCTTACATAACTTATTATTGTCCTACTCGGGGCGTTAAGCCCTGGAATGGTTTCATCGAACCTTATTTCTACTTCTCCTAATAAATAGATAGAAAGCTGAATCCGTACAAGGATAGCTTATACATAATAAACTTTGAGGTTCAAGGCATGCCAAGTACGGGGCACCTCAACCCCGTCCAAGGCCTCTAACTTGTATGATCCTCGTCCCAACGTCTTCTTGACTCGATACGGCCCTTCCCAATTAGAGGCTAGCTTTCCTTTCTGGCCAACTCCAGAAGCCTCGATCTTCCTTAGAACCAGGTCGCCTTGTCGAAAGAACCTTTCCTTAACCATGTGGTTGTAATAAAAGGATGCTTTCTTTTGATGTTCCACATTTCTAGCGTTTGCCTCATCCCTGACTTCATCAATCAGGTCCAGGGCGAGTCTCATGCCCTCTTCGTTAGTTTCTGGTTCAAAGGCCTCAACTCGAGGTGACGCTTGCATGATCTCCAAAGGCACAACTGCCTCAGCTCCGTAAGCCAGCAGGAACGGGGTTGCTCCAGTGGTCACTGTACAAGTGGTACAATATGCCCATAGTATTGGTAACAACTCGTCTACCCAAGTGTTTCTAGAGCGTTCGACCCTCTTCTTCAGTCCATCAAGGATAATTCAATTAGCTACCTCAGCTTACCCATTGGCTTGTGGATGAGCCACTGAGGTTAAACGAAGCTCAATTGCATTCTCCTCACAATACTTCTTGAACTCTTCATTATTGAACTGTGTCCCATTGTCTGTCACCAAGATTCGTGGGACTCCATACCTGCAAATTATATTCTCCCAAAAGAACTGGGCAACTTGTTTGGTGGTTATCTTTGCTAGAGGTTTAGCCTCAATCCACTTAGTAAAGTAATCAATGGCCACTATCAGAAACTTCCTTTGTGCTGAAGCTACGGGGAAAGGACCAAGTATATCCATTCCCCACATTGCGAATGGAATTGGAGAGCTAACCGATGTTAACATCTCAGGCGGCTGCCTTACTATCGGAGCGTGCTTCAGGCATCGATCCCACCGCTTGACATAGCTCTGTGCATCGGCCAACATCTCTGGCCAGTAGAATCCCAAACGAGCTATTTTGTGAGCTAGGGCTCTGCCCCCCAAGTGCTGCCCACAGATACCTTCATGAACTTCTTCCAAAGCTTCCCTTGCCTCATGGGGCCTCAAACATTTAAAGTACGGGATAACAAAAGACCTTTTGTAAAGGATGCCTTCAATCAAGGCGTATCTCAATGCTCTAACTGACAGCTTTCGTGCCTCCAAGGCATTGTCACGGAGCCATCCGGTTTCGAGGTGAGCTTTAATAGGATCCAACAGCTTCCCACATCAATTGGTGCCACTAATTTCGAGTTTATGGTCGGGGCCTTCAAGACCTGGAAGTAAACACTCCCTGCGTAGTTTTCTATCTCGGAAGAAGCGAACTTAGATATGGCATCGTCCTTAACGTTCTCTTCTCTCAGAATGTGTTCTACATAGCACTCGTCAAACTGAGTCATGACAGCTTTCACAACTCGCAGATACCTTGCCATAGTTTCATCTTTGGCCTCAAATTCACCATTTACTTGAGAGACTACTAATCTTGAATCTCCACAAACTTTGAGATTCTTGACTCTCATGATTCTGGCCAAGCCTAAACCGGCTATCAAAGCTTTATACTCAGCTTCATTGTTAGTTGTCGGGAAATCCAACTTCAAAGCATATTCAGCTGTGAACTCATCGGGGCTTTGCAATACTAAGCCTGCGCCACTAGATTTTGTTTTTGATGCTCCATCAAAATAGAGCACCCAATATTCCTTCTGATCAGGTTCAAGTTCTTCATCTTTATCTTGCTTTCTAGGGGTTGTTATCATCTCCTGCCCCCCGACTTCTTGGTTGCTAATGGTGCATTCAACCACGAAGTCAGCCAATGCCTGAGCCTTAATGGCTGTTCGAGGCTTATACGTGATGTCAAATTCTCCAAGTTCAATCGCCCACTTGATTAGCCTCCCACTAGCCTTCGGGCTATGCAATATGTTTCTCAACTGTTGGTTTGTCAGGACTTCAATCTTATGTGCCTAGAAGTACGGGCGTAACTTCCTCGAGGCTGTTATCAATGCCAAGGCGAACTTCTCAATGGGAGAGTAATTCAACTCAGCCCCATGCAACACCTTGCTCACATAATAGATAGGTTTCTGGACCTTCTTCTATTCTCGAATGAGAACGGCGCTCAACGCTTGCTCAGATACCGCCAGATATAGATAAAGAGTCTCCCCGGGACTAGGTTTGGCCAGCAACGGGGCTTCAACCATGTACTTCTTTAGTTGTTCAAAGGCCTCTTGGCTCTCAGGGGTCTACTCAAAATTTTTCACCTTCTTCAATGCTTGAAAGAAAGGCAAGAATTTGTCACCAGACTTGGAGATGAATCTTCCTAAAGCCGCTACCCGGCCTGTCAACTTCTGCACATCTCTTATAGAGCGTGGTGGTTCCATATCTAAGATCGCCTTGATCTTGTCAGGGTTGGCCTCTATGCCTCTCTTGGAAACCATCAGACCCAAAAATTTGCCTGATCCGACACCAAAGGCACACTTGGCTGGAATCAACATCATTTTGTGGTGCCTCAACACTTCGATTGCCTCTCTGAGGTGCTGAATGTGGTCTGCCGTGAACAGGCTCTTGACTAGCATGTCATCAACATAGACCTCCATGGTTTTTCCAATCAGATGGG
Organism: Saposhnikovia divaricata; assembly: GCA_036435485.1. Lineage (NCBI taxonomy): Eukaryota > Viridiplantae > Streptophyta > Magnoliopsida > Apiales > Apiaceae > Saposhnikovia > Saposhnikovia divaricata. Next base: position 10,240,455 of record JAZHRN010000154.1, on the reverse strand, counting down.
CAAATATCTTATTCACCAGTCGTTGGTAAGTAGCTCCTGCATTCTTTAGACCGAAAGCCATAACAAGATAGCAGAAAACACCAAAGTCAGTTATGAAAGATACCTTAGGGATGTCATCTTTGTGCATCTTAATCTGATTGTAGCCGCTGAACCCATCCATGAAGCTCAACATCTCATGTCCAGTTGTGGCATCTATTAACATGTCTATCCTTGGTAAAGGAAAGCAATCCTTAGGGCATGCGTCATTCAAGTCGGTGAAGTCTATACACATCCTCCACTTACCGTTGGCTTTCTTGACCATCACAGGGTTAGCCAACCATTCTGGAAACTGAATCTCTTCAATAAACCCAGCTTCTAAGAGCTTTTCCACTTCTTGCCTTATGGCCTCTTGCCTTTCAGGTGCAAAATTCCTCTTCTTCTGCTGTATTATCTTCTGATTAGGATCGACATTCAATCTATGAGTTATGAGTTGGGGATCAATCCCTGGCATATCAGCTGCTGTCCAGGCAAACACATCACTATTTTCTTGTAAGAATGCTATCAACTTGCCCTTCAGGGGTTCCTTTAAAGAGGCTCCTATATAAGTCACCTTCTCAGGGTCGCCTAGCTCTAAAGGAATAGGTATTAAGTCCTCTGCTGGCTTTCCTCGGTGTTCATCATCACCACGGACATCCATGTCTTCGATCGGAAGTACCTGCCCCCCGATTCCATCAGCTCTTAACGCGGATACATAACAACTTCTTGCCATCTTCTGATCATCCTTTTGTTCTGCAACACCATTCCTGGTTGGAAACTTAATCTTCATGTGATATGTGGAGGCCACAACCTTGAATGCATGAAGTCCAGTCCTTCCTAGGATCGCTTTATAAGTCGAGGATGCCTTGATCACAAGGAAATTCAGCATCTGAGTAGCCTCTTTAGGTTCCTGTCCAATTGTCATGGGTAACTGAATAGTCCCTTCAACCTTGGACTCAACTCCATTAAATCCGTAGATAGGCATGTTGGTGGGGGTCAACTGAGAATCGGTGTACCCCATTTTCACAAACGCATCGTGAAACAAGATATCAACAGAAGCCCCATTGTCTATCAAGACTCGTTTTACATCCGAGTTTCCAATCACAGGAGTTATGACCAACGGGTCGTCATGGGGGAACTTTACCCCTTCGAGGTCTGAATCATCAAACCTAATAACTATTTCAGTCCTAGCACGTTTTGGGGCTTCTCCCACGATGTGCATCACTTCTCTGGCATACGCCTTTCGAGAGTTTCGAGTCGTGCCGGCCGCTGTCGGGCCTCCCCAAATCATATTAACAACTGGCCCTCGGGGCTGTGGATTACGATCACAATCACGATCATTATCTCTTCTGTCATTGTCTCTCCTGTCATAATCCCTTCTTTGGGTTCCACGATCATCATTCTTTGTGAACCTGCTTAGCTTTCCTTTTCGGATCAAGAACTCAATCTCATCTTTCAACTGCCTACAATCATCTGTATCATGACCCACATCACGGTGGTACCTAAAGTATTGATCCTTGTTTCTCTTCGTGGGATCACCCCTAAGTGGCTTCGGCCATCGAAAGTCTTTATCCTTCTCAATATCTAGCAAGATCTGACTCCTAGGAGCATTCAGTCTTGCATAATCAGAAAACCTCGGTCCCAAACCCTTCTTTGGTGGTGACTCAGAATCCTTGTTAGTCCGGGGATATTTGTCCCTAGCATCATACTCTTGCTCTTGCTTTCGTTTCTTCGAGTCATTAGAACCGTTGCCATTGCCTCCTGCGGTTTCCTTCTTCATGCTGTCCTCAGCTTTGATATATTTGTCGGCCCTTCATTGGAGCTCGGCCATATTTTCAGGAGGATGTTTTGCCAAAGACCTTTTAAAGAAGAGATCAGTGGTTCCGTGTTCCAGGGCTACCATGGCCACCTTATTTTCCAGATCAGTGATATTCAGCGTCTCCTTGGTGAATCGCTTGAGGTAATCCCTCAAATTCTCGTTCTTCCCCTGCACCACATACATAAGGGATGTAGAACTTTTTTCGTGAACTCTCCCACTAATGAACTGGCTGACAAAGGCGGCACTCAGCTCCTTGAATGAGCCAATTGAGTTTGCAGGTAAGCGGCTATACCACTTTTGAGTCATGCCCGACAGGGTTTTGAGGGAACGCCCTACACTTTAAGGCATCGCTCGCAGGCTGCAACAGTAGTGCATTCGAGAATGTTCTAACATGGTTTGCGGGGTCGCCCGTTCCATCATAAGCCTTAATCGTCGGCATCTTGAACTTCCTTGAGATGCGAGCATTCATTACCTCTTCAGTGAACGGAGGTGTGGGATCATTAGGATCCCCAAGTGGCATCAGATCCTTGGGGTTACTTTTGGGGGTCTCCACCCTTATCGATTTTTCAGTTGGGGCTTCAGCCCTTCGCTGCCGCCTTGAGGGCCTCTCCATATTTATAATGGGAATCCTCCCTGTAACTGGAGGAGGTCGAATCAGACTTCGCCTTGCTTGCTCTCTAGCGATATCATCCTTCAGCCTTTGGATCTCAGCCTCATGGGCCTTAATCCTTTCCTCAACCGTTTGTTGAGGTCCATCATGGATTCGTTGGGATCTCCTTCGAGGTTCTCTACTAGCACGTCGCCTCCTTGGGGCTTCTTCGCAATCGTCATCCTTAGACGTTGAATCATTAGTATAGGGGCCGGAGTAATCATCGTACTCTCGATCTCGGATCTGTAAGGCATGACCGCTCGGTCCAGGTTCCCTATGTTGAGGGGGATAATTAGGCAGCCCATACATCGGGTTGGTATTCAAAGGGAGATCCGTAGTGTGGATCTGTACCCCCGGGGGTAGCGTACGATTAACGTTATCAAGAGGAGAAACCACCATCTGAAGAGGGTTAGTTTCTTGGCTTTGAGGGATAATCACAGGTAAAGTTCCCTCAATATGGGGAATCGTCCCTGAGGGTTGAGAGGTTAGAGGTTGAATGACCGTCCCTGTTGGTGGGGGTAATTGTCCTTCTTCAGCGGTGATGAGCGGATCAGAGGTGGCAGGTGGAGCAGAGCTAAGGGGTATGGCCTCAGTCGATGTTGTTCTTCGTGTTTGAACCATGGTTGATGTTGTCTTCCCACAGACGGCGCCAAATGTTGTGGAATAAAAACTAGGTTGCGATTTGTAATTAATGCTAGGGTGGTTGAGCTTCGAGCTTTAATGGCTGTTCTTGTGTTCGTGGCTGAATCTGCCTTCACAAGATGCCTATGTACTTTGATGAATATCAAAGATCAAGCCAAAAACATAGTTCTAGGTTGAGGGGTCTGGCCCTTTATATAGGCTGAGAAGCCTTAGAATTATGGTAGGAGTCAGAGACTTGGTGGGCAAGTCTTTGAGGAAGGTTCTAGATCTATTCCTTGTAGGAATCAGTTTCCATATTGAATTGAATGCCTTGGTGGCTAAGTTTGATGGAGATAATATCCTTATCCAACTCTTATTGCTGAGCTGTTTATTTCCCCAATATTAATTACGAAATTAATATTATAATTGGGGTTTTGGGTCCATCTGGTGGGCCCCACGTTTGGACCATTCTTGGTCTATTTAATGCCACATTAAATGTTTCTTTTAGGGCTTATTTTCAGCCCATATCACCCATAGTTTTAAAATATTTTTAGGATAAAAAATGAATTAAATATGAATTTTGCAAGTTTTATCCTTTGAATGCATCATAACTCTTAAAATCATTTTAAAATACTTAAACACCCAAAATAATTCTCCCAAAAATTTTAAAAACTAAATAATTTCAGGAAGATGATAACACAAAAGATTTCATGATTTTTAATAACTCCGATGATTTTATAAAATTCTCCAAAGATCAATAATGCATATTTTAAATAGATTTTAATCATAAAAAATACAAATAAAAATACACGGACTTACATGGCAGACATAATTCAACATATAAGCACACATATTTCACCTTCACACAATATTCATATAATATATTTCACATGTAATATTAAATAAACATTTATTCTTCAACCACCATGTAGCGTTCCGCCTGCTGATCGAACTCAACTAGTGTCTCACGCTCTTTTGTTTGCAGCTCCTTCTAGAACTTTATTCCTAGCCTAACTCTAGCTATCAGGAAATTTTCCAAGATTTCATCGGAAGCCTTCTTCACCTTAGGCACTTCCTCAGTTAATCTTCTGAAGTACTCCCTTAGAGTCTCATGATCCCTCTGCTTGATATTAGCCAGGGTGTTGATAGGCGGGGCATACGCCTCAATATCCCTAAACTGGGAAATAAACAGGTTTCCAAATTTCTCCCGGGACTTTATCTAGCCTTCTGCCAATCTCTTAAACCATTGATGGGCATTCCCTCCCAAGGTGGAAGCCAGGAGCCTGTTCCTAGTAAGATCATCCACCTGGTACACTTCCATCTATATATTAAAATGGCTAAAATACTGTACCAGATCTGTACTTCCATCAAACTTCAAATCAGTATACATTTTGAAAAACTTCGGGAGGGGTGCGCTCTTCACCCTCCTTGAAAATGGTGAGGATGCAATCATTTCAGATTTGGACTTTTTCTCCTCCTTGATCTTTTCCAAAGCCTTTTTTCATTCATTAATTATAAACTGTCCATTCTCTCCATCAAAAAACATCTCACTTCCAGAATTACTGATAAGTGTGTATTTAATCCTAATATTGTCCCTATATTTAAGTTATTTTGTATTGATTTGGATTTTTGTTTAATAAATTTTAATTTTTTATTGTAGGTATCAAGGAGTTATAATAAAGGAAGGCTTGGATCTTAAATAGCAAGAGTTGGAGATTAATTTGATTAAAATTCTGATTTTTCGGGTAGCTTGCGCGGTCTGCACTGTTTGGGCCATATCTGGTGTTCTACAAGTCCGATTCTGACGATTCAACAACCCACGGAAAGCTTATGAGAAGGGATTTATTTTTGAAGTGGTCTTGAATTTAAAATCCAGCCGAATCAGCCCAGAAACTGAGTCAAAAAGGCAGTTACGAATTTCCTTTATTGGAATTCAATTCTGATTGGGAAATCTCCTTGTAATTATTTTAAATAATTAAAAATAATTTTATTAGAGATATTATTAGATATAGATCAGACCTAATTAGATATACACATCGTACGAGAAAGAGAGGCACAGGAAGGGAGAAAGAAGAAGCTTGGAAGATAGATATTCAACCATTGGAGACGTTCAATTGGATTTGTTTTCTTCATCTTTTTATTTAGAATTCTCTCCTTAACCCTTTTAATCATGTTTATGTGCTATCAATTCTTGTATGATTTTGAGATTTTCAGTATGAACTAATTTCATATAGTTGGGATTTTTATGGAACCCTAGCATGGGATTTTTGGTGTTTTGTTAAAGAGTGTTGTATGCAGTTCTACGGTTTACTCATTCAAGTGATTTTCTTGCTAATACTTGCTATTGTCTGATCAACATTAGTAGGTTATTGAGTTAATTGTAATACCGAGAGGGTTATAGTTAATTGACATAAGACTTGAGTGGTGCATGCTTATATCTTTTGATTATAATATTGTTGCAGTATAGACATATATTGTGACCATGCATAGCTTTGTGAATTGGTGCTTAATTGTATTCTGAAGAGTAAATTGGCATAGACATATGTTAGTTTATTTGATAGGAATTATACCATAGTGATTTCGAGAGAAACCTATGACCGCTGAATTCTAGCTAGTAAATTGTGGATTTGCTACTGTGCTATGCAACTCTATTACCGATTTTCACGTGTTAGGGAGAAGTAATTATCCTGACTTATCTTCTCATATTTGAAGCATATTACATTCTCTTCTCCAGTATAATTTAGTTGGTTAATTTAGTTCTAATAATTAGTTTAGTTATAAAAACCATCAACAATTTCTGTGCTCGATAACTGAATTGTTAGATATTATTTGCGATTAATACAAATTTGCAGTCCTTGAGGATCGATAACTGGTATTTACTACTGTAATACTTGTTTGCGATTGTGTACACTTGCACATATTGTGATGCCCCCAGATCCGGGGTCGGAGATCTAGGCGCTCACGGTCCATTTTCCATTAATAACATACCCGTTCTTGCACATAATATATAAAACAGCCATCGACCCCACAATAAAACTCACACCGCACACACACACACAGGTTAGAGTCTCAGAAACGTCATACACTTGATTGAGCAAAAGTAAAAGTTTCAGAGTTATTACAGACCGAATTAAATAGCATTTATGCTACCAGCAACACTTCGATATGAAGCGGTGTTGGCGGGTTGAATGTTTGTTACGGTACACTGCTTTGCACAGGTCATACTTATAAATAAAATGTACTAACAAAAGTTGCCAACCAATCCGGCTAATGGGGCCTACCGGTGGAATCTCAACTGCTGCCTCGGGCCTAGTCACCTGCTTTCGGGCAGTCTGTCTGGGTCTTGCCAATTCTCTTAACTGTTGTGTTTGTAAATTTGAAAACAAGCAAGAGTGAGCAACTATAGCTCAGCAAGAAATATATGTATAAGATAAGCAATATGTCATTACATGTGTTTAGCAGTTATTAAACTCGTTTATATCGTTCAGTTATAAAATCATTTGTCATCGTTGATAAATTCCAAAGGTGCATCAATACGTGCCCTTGTTTTCAAAGTAAACTTGCAGTTCTAGATACTGCATGAAGTCAACATCTTTCTCATCAAAATAGAACACTATCGGTAACTTGGCACATAGGCCTAAGAAGCAGTGTCAGAGCATTTTTCCAAAGTGGAGGAATGGGACTTAAAGAAAACATAAAACCTGACAGGGATTGACGATGATCAGTCGCCACATCCAAGTCCAATAATCTGCGGGTCTTCTCTACCGGTAGAAGGATAGAAACTACATCCGTAACTATCCCCGGGTGAAAACTACATCCATAATCACCCTCGATGAAAACTACATCCGTAATCATCCTTCGGCAACACCTGGGCCGGAATAATAGTTGATGGACCGCCTGGCTCACGGCCGATTACACATCCCGGGAATCGTTCGTCAACGATTCCCACACCTGCCAGAGTCCCTTTTCTTTTTCTTTTAAAACTTTATTTTGATTAAAATTGAGTAGTTGAGGTCCGACATCAGTCGACCGATAATTCTTGAAATCGTACAAAAAGCAAAACCTAACCGGGGGTTTTCGAAAATGTTTTGAGTTCGAAAGTGTTCGAGTTTGAAAGTGCTAAAGGTATCTTGGATTAGCTTTGTCTTTAAAATAATGAACAATAATTACTAAATGGTATTTTAAGATTTAATATTAATAATTAATAAAATAATTATTAAATTAAATAAGCTTTTAATCCAAGATAGGTATTTTTGAGTATTTATGATGATATAAAAATAATTACTTAAGTATACGATACTTCCCGAATGACCCTTCGGGTTTTCGCAATTTAATTACGATATAATAATATACCGCTCCCCGGTCAATGGTATATATGGACCGCTACGACCTCTATTGCTAGAGTCGTTGTCCAAAGAAAACATTTCATTCTAAGTTCAAGGGGTACAAGCATATATATGCATATATCTCAAATTTCATCATTTCTTCAATAAACATAATCATATGATACGATTGAAAACTACAAACACAACAGTGAAAGTCCTTATATATGTAAGTTTTGAAAAGTAAACTTGCCTTGGTGAGGTTGGGGTGGTCGAGCTTGCGGAGTGGAATGATCTATACATAATCAATAGCCGTTCGTTAGTACCTTAACAATATCTCTTTTAATTGCGAGGTTTTAGGGGGTACAAAATTAACTTAATGACTTCGTCTTATGACTCTCTAGCCCCACTATAGGTTCATGTCATCACTCGATTACGCTCGTCACTTATTCGACTTAATTTGGTTACCATATCCGAATCATATTCATTCCCCCTTAAATCACACTCCACTTACAACTTTTTCACTTGCGCGAATTTTACTCAAACATTTTTATAAAATTGAAAAATACATATTTTAATCCAATTCTTTTTGGGTAGCCTTCACCACTGCATTTACTAGCTCCCCTCATTTTTCCATGATCCTACATAAATATTTAGGGGTTTAAACAAGGTTCACAATTGGACCATTTAGTGCAGTTCGGATTCCAGAAACAATTTTCACTTCTCAGGCAATAACTCAAAATCTATGCATCACCTAATTATGAACCTTATATTTCTGGAAACTACATTCAAATACCTTTCCAACAATATATATTAGCACTTCAGGGGACAAGATTTAGGGGTTCAAAACCCTCCTACAAGTCAGTACACGTTCCCAGAAAATTTACACAGCATGCTTTTTCCACTTAACCATTCAAGAATCCCATATAAACATCACAACCATCATCTAAACCACCAAGATCATACTCTATAGCATACATGGAGTTACATACACTAACCACAAGATTAAAAATCACAACCACAACATTTAAACTCAAGATCTACATCATCCATGACTTATATGTCCAAGATTCACACTAACATCCATGGATCTAACATTAAACACCATAAATAATTCATGACCAAGAGGGGTTAGAGTTTTATACCTTCTTGAGTATCTAGGAGCCTTGGGTATGCCTTACAAGTCTCAAGAACACCTTGGATGAGCCCCTACAATCCTTACAACTCAAGATCTAAAAGAAAACTAAACATAGTTACTATTCATCTAAACTTCAACAATTTATAACTCAAAAACTAATGGATGAAAGGGGTTGGAATTCATAGAATACCTTCCTTATATAGTGTAGAGGACCTAGGATTTTTGTCTTGAATTGAGAGTGATGAGAAGTGGAAGAAAAAATTTTCTTCTTCCTTCTCTACTAGCTTGGCCGAGAGCAAGAGGAACAAGAGGGGGGGGGGAGAGTGTTTTGTTTTGATTTTTGGTGTTGGGTGAATAAAGTGAAGTGATATGTATTAGGTGTATGTATATTGTATCACATGTTTCAAGTCTAGTACCTAGGCCAACCATACCTCCTTGTCTCCTTGGACAATGCACCATAACTAGTTAACTATTCCTCTAGTTGTTTTTGCATTACTAGTTTGCTTTTCTAACTACCTAGTTGCATGGGACTTGCATGCAATATCTTTCCTTGTAACATTATTCCTTCACCAATGCTTGTCACTTAATCTTTAATTTGTATCGTATCTTAATTAATTCCTCGTAATAACATTTTGTCGCGTAGAGATTTCCCTTGTAATTCCCTAAGTACTTAATGGTGTAAATTCCTCGAACATCCATAACTCCTCGTCATAATTCCTAATAAATCTTTTAATACTCCAATAACTCTCAAATCCCAAGTTTTTTATAATTCTTACTAACAATAAGACTCTTGCCTTCAACAACCTTCCCTTTATCTTACATGGTGAATGTAACAACATAATTTCTCAGATAATTCAATTCCATTAAACAACATGGATGACTCAAAAGGTTCCAAATTCACAATGTCATATGATATTATATAAAAGAAAATATTACAAAAATTAGGGTTCTTATAGCCTCCCCTCCTTAAAAGGATTCCGTCCCGGAATTAGGTTGAAAACAGTTGGGGGTGCTTTTCACGCATCGTGCTCTCTAGTTCCCATGTTGATTCTTCGACATTCTGGTTCCTCCAAAAAACTCTCACTAGTTTGACAACCTTGTTCCTCAGCACCTGTTCTTTTCTATCCATGATTTCTACGGGTTGCTCCACATAGGTCAAGTCTGGTTGCAAATCCACTTGGTCATATTCTATCACGTGCCGAAAGTCGGTATGGTAGGGTCGTAACATGGACACATGGAACACATTATGTACTTGCTGCAAGCTTGGGGGTAAAGCCAATTCATAGGCTAACTTTCCAACTCATCTCAAAATCTCAAAAGGTCCAATAAATCTCGGGCTTAGCTTCCCCTTCTTACCAAATCTCATCAATTCCTTCCACGGGGATACCTTTAACATCACAAACTCTTCTACCTCATATTCTTTGTCCTTGCGGGTCTAGTCTGCATACTTCTTCTGTCTGTCTTGGGCCGCTACCAGCCGTCCTCTTATGAGTTCGATAGTTTCTCTTGTCTGTTGGACCAGTTAAGGCCCTAAAATCTTCCGCTCTCCAACTTCTTCCCAACACAAGGGAGATCGACATCTTCGTCTCTATAAAGGTTCATATGGGGGCATTCCTATACTCGCATGGTAACCGTTGTTGTAGGAAAATTCGATCAACGGCAAGTGGTCGTCCCAACTTCCCTTAAAATCTATGGCACATACTCTCAACATGTCGATTGGGGGTGGTATGCAGTACTCATGTTTAACTTGGTCCCCACACAATCCTGAAAACTCCTCCAGAACCTGGAGTTGAACCTTGGGTCTCTATCAGATACAATGCTCACAGGAAACCCATGCCTTACCACGATCTCCTTTAAGTAAATATCCACCAGCTTGTCGACAGTGTATCTCTCGCTGATTGGAAGAAAATGTGCTGACTTGGTCAATCTGTCGATAATTACCCAACTGGCATCATGATTAGTCTTGGTCCTTGGTAGTCCGACCACAAAGTCCATCGCAATATGCTCCCACTTCCACTCGGGTATCTCTAAGGGTTGCAACAATCCACTGGGCCTTTGGTGTTCGGCCTTTAATCTTTGACATGTCAAGCATTTACTTACCCACTCTGCCACGTCCTTCTTCATATTTGGCCACCAATAGTATTCTCTCAGATCTCTATACATCTTAGTGCCTCCAGGGTGAATTGAGTACCTTGAACTATGAGCCTCTTGCAAAATCTCGTATTTTAATTCCTGAACGTTCGGGATCCATATCCTAGATGCGTACCTCATAACTCCATTCCCGTCCTTTTCACACTTAGTTTCCTCGCCAGTCAAAATTTTCTCCATCGAATTCTTTTCTTCTTCTATCTTCTTTTCCTGGCATAACTTAATCTTTTCTAATAGCGGTGGTTGGACTCTTATTTCCATTAGACTCTCTTGTCCAATTCCTGGTAACCTCACTTAAATTTCCAGTTTCTCAAGGTCCTTGATCAACTCGTCCACTGACGTTATCATCTTGAGTTTCTCCTTTCGGCTAAGTGCATCGGCCACCACGTTGGCCTTCCCTGGGTGATAATGAATCTCACAATCATAATCCTTGATTAGCTCTAGCCATCTCCTCTGACTCATGTTTAACTCTTTCTGAGTGAATATGTACTTTAAGCTCTTGTGATCCGTGTAGATTTCACACTTTTCTCCTTAAAGATAATGTCTCCAGATCTTCAAAGCGAAAACTATCGCCGCTAATTCCAAATCATGGGTGGGGTATCTTACCTCGTACTCCTTAAGTTGTCTGGACGCATACGCAATCACTTTACCGTGCTGCATAAGCACACACCCTAAACCTTTATGGGATGCGTCGCTATAAATCACGAAATCTCCCTTATCATCAGGTAGGGCTAGTACTGGTGCTGTCACCAACCTCTTTTTCAACTCTTGGAAGCTCTCTTCGCATTTTTCAGTCCACATAAACTTCTCGGTCTTGCGAGTTAGTCGGGTCAAAAGGGCTGCTATCTTGGCAAAGTCTTGGACAAACCTTCTATAGTAACCAGCCAATCCTATAAAACTTCTCACCTCTGTCGGAGTGGTTGGTCTCTCCTAATTTGACACAGCCTCTATTTTGGCTGGGTCCACTAGAATGCCTTGATCGCTAATCACGTGCCCTAAAAACTGAACTTCCTTCAACCAAAATTCACACTTTGAGAACTTAGCGTACAACTTTTCTTCTCTCAATGCTCCCAATACAATCCTCAAGTGCTCTGGATGTTCCTCCTTCGTCTTGGAATAAATCAAGATGTCATCGATGAAGACTATAACACACTTGTCCAAGTACTTCTTGAAGACTTGATTCATTAAGTCCATGAAAGCTGCGGGGGCATTCGTTAACCCAAATGACATCACTAGGAACTCATAGTGTCCGTACCGGGTGCGAAAGGCCGTCTTTGGTCAACTGCGTCCTTTAGTTGATCAAACAGGTCATCTATTCTGGGCAAGGGATATTTATTCTTTATAGTCACCTTATTCAACTCCCTGTAGTCTATACATAATCTCATACTACCATCCTTCTTTTTCACGAATAACACCGGGGCTCCCCATGGTGACACACTAAGTCTTATCATCCCTTTATCCAGCAACTCCTGTAACTGAGTGGCCAGCTCTTTCATCTCCACTGGGGCTAACTGATATGGGGCTTTCGAAATTGGGGCCGTACCAGGAACTAAGTCTATAGCGAACTCGATGTCTCTATCAGGTGGTAGTCCGGGAAGATCATCCGGAAATACGTCCGCGAACTCATTAACGACAGGGATTTCCTGTAGGTTTGGTGCCTCCTTCTTGGTATCCTTCACATAGGCTAAATAGGCTTCGCATCCTTTACGTAACAGCTTCTTAGTTTGAATCATAGTCAGGAACTTTTGGTTTTGCCGTTTTCCACTAAACACTACTTCCTCGTCCCCTAGCAGTCTCAAACTTACTTTCTTTTTTACACAATCAATCTGGGCTCCGTGGGTTGTTAACCAATCCATTCCTACTATTACGTCAAACTCTCCTAGTTTAAAAGGTATTAAATCTACCCGAAAGTATCGCCCTCCTATTTCTAGGTCACAACCTGGACATACTTGGCTAACAGGGATAATTTCATGATTAGCTATCTCTACTTGTAGTCTGTCTTTCAATGGTTCAGCCTTAAGGCCTAACTGACATACAAAATCTAAGGATATGAAAGACTTGGTAGTTCCCGAATCAAATAAAACATTTGCCTTAACTGAGTTGAGTAGTAGGGTACCTGCAATCACATCCGTGTTCCTCACGGCATCTTACACCGTCATGTTAAAAGTTCTTGCAGTAGGGGCCTTGTTAGAAGCAGTTCCACTCACTCTTGACGCAGCTGGCCCTGAGGACATACATTCCCTCATTCGGTGCCCTGGTTTCCCACACTTGAAGCAATTACCTCCGGCATTGGTGTTGTTACTAGTTCCTCGACAAGCGTTAGCATAATGTCCTGTCAGCCCACACTTGAAGCACTTCACATCCTGTAGGTTACACACGCCCGCATGTTTCCTTCCACACTTATTGCAATCCGGGGATAGGGCTCGGGATGGGGTAGAGTAAGACGATCCCTGTGGTCGGCCGCTCTTGGCCCACACTCCAACTTTCAGCTCTCTTGGTTCCAAAGTTTCCGCTGGGTTGGGACATCGCCCCTCGCTTAAATTTGCTCGGAAAGCTCCCACCCGCAGAGTTTCCCTTTCGACTATCAAACTTCCTCTTCTTTCCTTCCCTCTCCTTCTGCATCTGTTCACTCCCAGCCTCAACAATTGATGCTTTTTGTACCAGGGTGGCATAGTCTGTCAGCTCAAGAACCGCCACACGATTCTGAATCCATTGCTTTAGCCCTAATTGAAACCTTCGGGCCCTCTTTGCCTCAAAGTTCACATATTTCGGCACAAACCTCGATAGCTCAGTAAATTTAGCCTCATACTCGGCCATCGTCATGTTACCTTGCTTTAGTTCCAAAAACTTCAACTCCATTTGTGTCTCCATGAACCTAGGGAAGTACTTTTCCAAGAACAGCTCGCTAAACCTCTCCCAGGTCACCACACCTCTTCCTTCCAAATTCCTCTTAGCTTCCCACCAATAGTTTGCCTCACCCTTCAGGAGGTAGGTGGCGAAAACAGTCTTCTGCTCCTCAGCGACACCTAGTATCTCGTAGGATTTTTCCATTTCCTTCAGCCAGGCTCTTGCCTCAACCGGATCTGCAGTTCCTTTAAATTCTGGGGGTTTTAGGGATTAAGTTCTGGAAGGAATTTGCATTAGCATTGTTGGGTGGTTGCTGAACCGGGGGACGGTCCAAGTTCTGCCTAAGTAGCTCCATGAACTGTTCCATAGGGCCTCCCCTTGGATGTTCTACCTCTCGGGTGTCATCACCAGCTTCTTCTTCGTCATACTCAGAGTCATCAAACAAGTTATGATCGTTGCCCTCATCCTCACTCAGGTTCACATTCTCCCCTTCATGGTTCTGGTGGCCTCCGGTCCCATGGTGGCTACCCTGGCCTTCAGAACTGACCGGGTGAGCTCGAGTGTTCATTCTTCTGGGTGGCATGATTCTGATAATGAAACAAGAAATGGGTTAGGGTTTTCTAATTACCTGAAAGCGTTTACACGGGTCAGGAACGTATCGTTCCTCCTCAAAAGGGTGGAAGTTGCAAAAGTTTTCAATGACCTGATGCTGGTGATAAAATGTCAAAACATTTTTGGGGAAAAATCTCTATGGGGTGCGAAAACATTTGCAGGAGTTTTCAAGATTTCAAAACTTCGATTTTTTTTTTTTTGAAAAAATTTATTTTAAAATTTGTAGGAACATTTTGGGAATTTGTAGAGAACAATTTGAAATCGCATGTCGTAAATTTGAAACAGCATGGTTGTATTTGCGGCTTGTAGCAATTGTATATTCACAGTTGTATATCAAAATAGTAAAGCATGGCATCGGAAAGTAAGGCAGTTGAGATAATATCAAGGAAACTGAAACTAGATAAATACGGTCCAAGAGTTATCACAAAGTTTGGATGTTAGAGCGTAATACATAGTTCCGATGTCAAAGTCTAGCAAAAGTGGAACAATAACAAGTACATCATCTGAATAGTCAGGGCTACACAAAAGTAGGGCTACATCCGTACATACTATCCGAAGTCACATCTAAATATCTGTAGGTCAGTCTACTCATCCACTGGTCAGAAAGGATACCACTGCACAAGTCAACTATCCCGCAAAATCGACATACTAATTGCATCTGAACCTAGAGGACTGAGCTATCCGTAACACATCATGGTGCCGCTCCGCGACGGAGTAAGGCCCTCACTCGGGAAAAGGCACGACACACAACATGCCTAGCATCCCTAGTCGGGAAAATGCACGACGCACAAAACCCCTAGCATCCCTAGCCTGGACCACTCTGCCCCCGGGGACTCCTAAACCAATAATCCTCGCGCGACTCCTCCTCTCAATCCTATGGAGTCGAGCTCTAGTCCTCCTAGCAACAGCAGTCCTCATTTCAGCCTGAATCCTCAATCGCGCCTCGCGCTCCTCCACTAGTGCCCGCCTCGCCTTATTAAGTCTGGCCTCTGCAGAAAGTAGGTCTCGGGTCAGGAACTGCACCACGTAGGCGTGCTCAGTGCCCGACACTGGGGGTAGGTCCATCGACGGGGGTGGTATGACAGGAACAGGAGCAGGAGCAGGAGCAGGGGTAGGGTCAAGCTCCTCCTCGCCAGAAGTATCATCCTCGGAGTCACCGTCCGATGAAACAGGGCTCGATGACTGCGGAGAGGGTGGGGGTGACACAACACGGCCCTCACCGGATCTCACACTCTCCTCGTCAGTAGCTACAGGAGAGGGGCTAACAGGCTCAGGCTCAGGCTCAAAGGGCTCCTCATCGGGATCCTCATCATCAGTATCTCCTATCAGCGTAATCCAGGGGCCAAGCTCAGGGTCAGCATCCATATCATCCTCAGGATCCTCGGTATCGCGCATCAGTGCCTCATCATGCTCTCTCTCAAAGGCCTCAGGGTCTGGTATCTCCTCCATCTACACATGGGAAATAAGGTGGGTCACTAACCATAAAGAAAGGTTTAAGGAGTAGTTCCCTCACGGGCCTTAAAGTCAGGGCTATATCCGATAACCCGACTGCAAACTGGATGAGAGTTTTAAGTATTATTAGGGTTGTTATTAGGGTTGTTATTATTGTTATTATTATGGTTGCTTTCTTAAATTACTATCGTTTCTGAGAACTGTAACCTCGCTCTGATACCATTTCTGTGACGCCCCCAGATCCGGGGTCGGAGATCTAGGCTCTCACGGTCCATTTTCCATTAATAACATACCTGTTCTTGCACATAATATATAAAACAGCCATCGACCCCACAATAAAACTCACACCACAGACACACACAGGTTAGAGTCTCAGAAACGTCATACACTTGATTGAGCAAAAGTAAAAGTTTCAGAGTTATTACAGACCGAATTAAATAGCATTTATGCTACCAGCAACACTTCGATATGAAGCGGTGTTGGCGGGTTGAATGTTTGTTACGGTACACTGCTTTGCACAGGTCATACTTATAAATAAAACGTACTAACAAAAGTTGCCAACCAATCCGGCTAATGGGGCCTACCGGTGGAATCTCAACTGCTGCCTCGGGCCTAGTCACCTGCTTTCGGGCAGTCTGTCTGGGTCTTGCCATTTCTCTTAACTGTTGTGTTTGTAAATTTGAAAACAAGCAAGAGTGAGCAACTATAGCTCAGCAAGAAATATATGTAAAAGATAAGCAATATGTCATTACATGTGTTTAGCAGTTATTAAACTCGTTTATATCGTTCAGTTATAAAATCATTTGTCATCGTTGATAAATTCCAAAGGTGCATCAATACGTGCCCTTGTTTTCAAAGTAAACTTGTAGTTCTAGATACTGCATGAAGTCAACATCTTTCTCTTCAAAATAGAACGCTATCGGCAATTTGGCACATAGGCCTAAGAAGCAGTGTCAGAGCATTTTTCCAAAGTGGAGGAATGGGACTTAAACAAAACATAAAACCTGACAGGGATTGACGATGATCAGTTGCCACATCCAAGTCCAATAATCCGCGGGTCTTCTCTACCAGTAGAAGGGTAGAAACTACATCCGTAACTATCCCCGGGTGAAAACTACATCCGTAATCACCCTCGATGAAAACTACATCCGTAATCATCCTTCGGCAACACCTGGGCCGAAATAATAATTGATGGACCGCCTGGCTCACGACCGATTACACATCCCGGGAATCGTTCGTCAACGATTCCCACACCTGCCAGAGTCCCTTTTCTTTTTCTTTTAAAACTTTATTTTGATTAAAATTGAGTAGTTGAGGTCCGACATCAGTCGATCGATAATTCTTGAAATCGTACAAGAAGCAAAACCTGACCGGGGGTTTTCGAAAATGTTTTGAGTTCGAAAGTGTTCGAGTTTGAAAGTGCTAAAGGTATCTTGGATTAGCTTTGTCTTTAAAATAATGAACAATAATTACTAAATGGTATTTTAAGATTTAATATTAATAATTAATAAAATAATTATTAAATTAAATAAACTTTTAATCCAAGATAGGTATTTTTGAGTATTTATGATGATATAAAAATAATTACTTAAGTATACGATACTTCCCGAATGACCCTTCGGGTTTTCGCAATTTAATTACGATATAATAATATACCGCTCCCCGGTCAATGGTATATATGGACCGCTACGACCTCTATTGCTAGAGTCATTGTCCAAAGAAAACATTTCATTCTAAGTTCAAAGGGTACAAGCATATATATGCATATATCTCAAATTTCATCATTTCTTCAATAAACATAATCATATGATACGATTGAAAACTACAAACACAACAGTGAAAGTCCTTATATATGTAAGTTTTGAAAAGTAAACTTGCCTTGGTGAGGTTGGGGTGGTCGAGCTTGCGGAGTGGAATGATCTATACATAATCAATAGCCGTTCGTTAGTACCTTAACAATATCTCTTTTAATTGCGAGGTTTTAGGGGGTACAAAATTAACTTAATGACTTCGTCTTATGACTTTCTAGCCCCACTATAGGTTCATGTCATCACTCGATTACGCTCGTCACTTATTCGACTTAATTTGGTTACCATATCCGAATCATATTCATTCCCCCTTAAATCACACTCCACTTACGACTTTTTCACTTGCGCGAATTTTACTCTAACATTTTTATAAAATTGAAAAATACATATTTTAATCCAATTCTTTTTGGGTAGCCTTCACCACTGCATTTACTAGCTCCCCTCATTTTTCCATGATCCTACATAAATTTTTAGGGGTTTAAACAAGGTTCACAAGTGGACCATTTAGTGCAGTTCGGATTCCAGAAACACTTTTCACTTCTCAGGCCAAAACTCAAAATCTATACATCACCTAGTTATGAACCTTATATTTCTGGAAACTACATTCAAATACCTTTCCAACAATATATATTAGCACTTCAGGGGACAAGATTTAAGGGTTCAAAACCCTCCTACAAGACAGTACAAGTTCCCAGAAAATTTACACATCATGCTTTTTCCAATTAACCATTCAAGAATCCCATATAAACATCACAACCATCATCTAAACCACCAAGATCATACTCTATAGCATACATGGAGTTACATACACTAACCACAAGCTTAAAAATCACAACCACAACATTTAAACTCAAGATCTACATCATCCATAACTTATATATCCAAGATTCACACTGACATCCATGGATCTAACATTAAACACCATAAATATTTCATGGCCAAGAGGGGTTAGAGTTTTATACCTTCTTGAGTATGTAGGAGCCTTGGGTATGCCTTACAAGTCTCAAGAACACCTTGGATGAGCCCCTAAAATCCTTACAACTCAAGATCTAAAAGAAAACTAAACATAGTTACTATTCATCTAAACTTCAACAATTTATAACTCAAAAACTAATGGATGAAAGGGGTTGGAATTCATAGCATACCTTCCTTATATAGTGTAGAGGACCTAGGATTTTTGTCTTGAATTGAGAGTGATGAGAAGTGGAAGAAAAAATTTTCTTCTTCCTTCTCTACTAGCTTGGCCGAGAGCAAGAGGAACAAGAGGGGGGGAGAGTGTTTTGTTTTGATTTTTGGTGTTGGGTGAATAAAGTGAAGTGATATGTATTAGGTGTATGTATATTGTATCACATGTTTCAAGTCTAGTACCTAGGCCAACCATACCTCCTTGTCTCCTTGGACAATGCACCATAACTAGTTAACTATTCCTCTAGTTGTTTTTGCATTACTAGTTTGCTTTTCTAACTACCTAGTTGCATGGGACTTGCATGCAATATCTTTCCTTGTAACATTATTCCTTCACCAATGCTTGTCACCTAATCTTTAATTTGTATCGTATCTTAATTAATTCCTCGTAATAACATTTTGTCGCGTAGAGATTTCCCTTGTAATTCCCTAAGTACTTATTGGTGTAAATTCCTCGAATATCCATAACTCCTCGTCATAATTCCTAATAAATCTTTTAATACTCCAATAACTCTCAAATCCCAAGTTTTATAATTCTTTCTAACAATCAGACTCTTGCCTTCAACAACCTTCCCTTTATCTTACATGGTGAATGTAACAACATAATTTCTCAGATAATTCAATTCCCTTAAACAACATGGATGACTCAAAAGGTTCCAAATTCACAATGTCATTTGATATTATATAAAAGAAAATATTACAAAAATTAGGGTTCTTACAGCCTCCCCTCCTTAAAAGGATTCCGTCCCGGAATCAGGTTGAAAACAGTTGGGGGTGCTTTTCACGCATCGTGCTCTCTAGTTCCCATGTTGATTCTTCGACATTCTGGTTCCTCCACAAAACTCTCACTAGTTTGAAAACCTTGTTCCTCAGCACCTGTTCTTTTCTATCCATGATTTCTACGGGTTGCTCCACATAGGTCAAGTCTGGTTGCAAATCCACTTGGTCATATTCTATCACATGCCGAAAGTCGGTATGGTAGGGTCGTAGCATGGACACATGGAACACATTATGTACTTGCTGCAAGCTTGGGGGTAAAGCCAATTCATAGGCTAACTTTCCAACTCGTCTCAAAATCTCAAAAGGTCCAATAAATCTCGGGCTTAGCTTCCCCTTCTTACAAAATCTCATCAATTCCTTCCACGGGGATACCTTTAACATCATAAACTTTCCTACCTCATATTCTTTGTCCTTGCGGGTCTGGTCCGCATACTTCTTCTGTCTGTCTTGGGCAGCTACCAGCCGTCCTCTTATGAGTTCGATAGTTTCTCTTGTCTGTTGGACCAGTTAAGGCCCTAAAATCTTCCGCTCTCCAACTTCTTCCCAACACAAGGGAGATCGACATCTTCGTCCGTATAAAGGTTCATATGGGGGCATTCCTATACTCGCATGGTAACCGTTGTTGTAGGAAAATTCAATCAACGGCAAGTGGTCGTCCCAACTTCCCTTAAAATCTATGGCACATACTCTCAACATGTCCTCTATGGTCTGGATGGTTCTCTCACTCTGTCCGTCGGATTGGGGGTGGTATGCAGTACTCATGTTTAACTTGGTCCCCACCCAATCCTGAAAACTCCTCCAGAACCTGGAGTTGAACCTTGGGTCTCTATTAGATACAATTCTCACAGGAAACCCATGCCTTACCACGATCTCCTTTAAGTAAATATCCACCAGCTTGTCGACAGTGTATCTCTCGTTGATTGGAAGAAAATGTGCTGACTTGGTCAATCTATCAATAATTACCCAACTGGCATCATGATTAGTCTTGGTCCTTGGTAGTCCGACCACAAAGTCCATCGCAATATGCTCCCACTTCCACTCGGGTATCTCTAAGGGTTGCAACAATCCACTGGGCCTTTGGTGTTCGGCCTTTACTCTTTGACATGTCAAGCATTTACTTACCCACTCTGCCACGTCCTTCTTCATATTTGGCCACCAATAGCATTCTCTCATATCTCTATACATCTTAGTGCCTCCCGGTGGATGAGCCTTCGGAATCCCGGGCTTCCACATCCTCAGATTAGTCACCTTCATACTTCTCTTTTTCAGGGTCTTCCGCCTCTTCTTCCTCAATTGGGACATAATAGTTTTTTCCTCATCCTCCTCCTCGGACTCAAATTCCAATCTTGTCAGAGTCACATTCTTCTTCATTAACTTTGACTTATACTTTCTATGCCATCTTTTCAATTTCTCGGAACTCTTCTCTAAGGATTCGATTCTCTCGGTCATGTTAACAAGGTGGTCAAGGATGTCCTTGTTATTGACATCTCCATTGTCACATTTATTTTGTCTATTACCACCCTAAGACGGTGTCTTATCACTATCGGAACTGTTACTCGCCATATCTTCTCCAAACGATGATTTTTGAGGCCCCTTCTTCTAGTTCTAACTTTGTAGGAGGAATTTTGCACAACAAACTAGGAGGCCTTTAGTGGAATAATGATAATAAATCTGAAACCTACTAACTGCCAGGAAGGCTCACAGCTAGGGTTTGAGTAGCTACCCAGGAAGGCTTATAGCTAGGTCACGACAAACACGGGAGGTGGTTCCTTTGATGAACGGACTGAATCTACGAGAATAGGGCTCAAGGGCCGTGCAATTTCTCTGTGTTGGCCTGCCAAGAACCCTAATTATGATGTCTCATACAAGAATGTACTTGCTCTCAATACCTCAAGGTGTTGTGTGTTCGAAGAAGTCCCGCAAACTACCTACATACCACTATTTATAGTGGAGCAAGCCCGTTAGTAGTTCTAATCAGTTGTTTGTGATGAATTATCCCGTTTTTGAAGGGATTATGACTATTATTTTTGATAATCAGCTAAGTTCGATGTAATTATCAAGTTATCAAGCTATTCAAGGAGTGTAGAGGGCTAATCTCTTGATATTTATCACAGTAACCAATGATTGATCATGTATTTATGACATATATCCTCTATTAATTGAATATTTATCTATTTAGAAGTGTATTTCGGTTGTAGACATGTGCTCCTAAAGGATGATTGGCTAACCTTATCTAAATCCGTGATTCCGCCAAGGTTCCAGGAAAGTTAGGGCTTCCGCGGGTGGCCGACTCCGGTAGCCCGTCTAGTAGCTGTCTACGGAGGCTATCATGGTAAGCCAAATCTGGTAGCTATCCTGGAAGCTATATATTGACATCTGGTTGTGGATCGCCCATGGGAGGTATAACATCCAAGCCTATAACCGAATGCATACCGGACCCAACAACCCACCACAGGTTAGTCCAAAAGTGCTAGCAAGTTGGTACACATTAGTCGTTGACTTATATCTATAAAGATCCCAAATACTCTTATTCTGATCGATGTGAGATGTTACAGGAGGTCATCCCCAGGATCCTTAACTTCATATCCACCCACTACTCATCTCATGGTAACCTTTGTGGGCTGCCATAGGCTCATGGAAGCCCATTAATCATTCAATCTTATTATTGATTGGACCTTAATATCTAATGGGCCTAAATCTGATCTATGCAAGATTTTGGTCACAATAACAACCATTCATGAATTGTCTTATCAAATTAAAGCAACTAGTCATAACATTCATATTGCATGGCATGCAGTCAAGTTTATCACAAAATGGTGAATCTCTGTGTCTTAAAGGCACAAAGCAATCATAGAAAGGCTTAGGCATACTACCTATAGGTTTCTAACAAGCATATGTCAAGTGATTAGAACTGGAACAGTTTTGACAAATTTCCTAGAGGGCATTAGGCAAAAAAGCATAATTGTTGTTTTTGTTTATCCCTAGTTTGCCATTTCTATTTTGTTTATTTTTAAGCATACTTTTAACAGATTCAGTTTTTGCAAATTTTACAGGAACAGTCCTAACAGGCTTATGTTCAGGTTTTACAGGCTTCTAGGTTTCAACTTTGACACTCTCACTCTTAGAGGCTGTTGGTTGTTCAATTGCTTGTGCCTCATCTTCATCACATAACTGCTGTTTGATGAATAAGGTTTCTTCATCTAAGCTGAAGGTGGTTTCTTTAAAGATTGGTGCCTTAGCATTTTTCAACACATGAGGCACATTCTCATGAACAACCTTGTTGTCATCAACAAGAGGACAACCTTTTCTCTTTTTAAATGTGTCATAGTCAAAACCGATAGTTGCCTTTGTTAGAAAATGGAAAGTTTGAGGCATATTTATAATATGTCCTTGATGTAATTTCCGGAAACTAACAAGTGGAGGTTGTTCCTTGTAATGAGGACTTAACTTTCATGTTTGGATCTAAGAAATTTTCTTAGTGTAATCCATAAATAAATTGAGTTGAAAGAAGGATGTTTGAAATGGGTTATGTGGGTTATTTAGTTAAAATAACTTGAGTCCCACATAGAATTGGTAATGAGAGGTTGATGGATTTATATAGCTCCATGTGCAAGTGTAGTGCACAAGTACTAAGACAGATCCTGACGAAGGTCAATCCTGATGCTTCTGTAACTGAAAAATAAATCCTGGTGCTGCAGCTAATGAAATTAAATCAGAATATTTACCTTCCTTTTATGGATTATCAGTTACGTTTTATTTTCTTTGGTTTTATATACATACAGAATAGTACGTTAACTAGAGTAGATACATCCTAAGGATAGAAACCCTATCTGTCTTCTTCTTTCTCTGTTCTCTCTCAGCACACACAGATTATATACATAATCCTCAGGCAAATTGAGGTGCTGGTCGCTGTTGATCATTGGAGTATTTGTAAACCCATTGGTCTGTGTTGTTTTATCCTGGGAGTGATATTGCTGCAATCCAATCACAACGTAAGTGGGGCAATAATCTCTTCAAGAACAGCCAAGTCTTCTTGAAGGGCTTGGTGACTCAGCTGTTCTTCTCTCTTGTTGTTTTTGTTAAAGCTACTGTGAGAGATAAGTATTTCTTATTTTTCTTGTTAATTACAGTTACTAATTATATTCTTGTTTATGCCTGCTTGATTTGTTTTGTTAATTTGTTATATGTTTGTTCTTGTTTTAATATATATCACTGCCTCATTGTTGTTATAGCTAATTTATACCCAACAGCCTTAGCATTCTCTTGATGTTTATCATGGTAAGCATGCATTGTACTAGACTAGCTAATAGCCCATGCGATGCACGGGTAATTGTTTTTAATATTTTTTAGCTTATTATTCATATTTTATGGGAGTAGTTTATAAGATAATATAGATGTTTAATAATAAAACTGTATGATGAAAATAAATAATATAAATTCTAATTGTAATATGTTGTTGACGAAAATCGAACCTTAAACTTTCTGGAGTAGTTTATAAGACAATATAAATGTTTAATAATAATATTTTGATGACAGGATTTGAACATTAAACCTATGGAAGTATTTTAAATATTAAAAAAGAATATACTTTTAACGTTACATCCAACGATTCTTATTAATTTTTCTCAAAATCTAACGTTTGCTATTAAGTGTACCAAAAAAAATGTACCAAAGTACCAACCAAATAAAGGTTAGTTTGCTTATAATAGTATAGTAATTTGTGCGAGATGCACGTTTGCTTGTAAACCTTTTAATTATTTTTAATGTTAAAATTTTAAGTTGTATAAATGTTTTCATTATTAATATAATTTTTTAATTTTTTAAATCTCATGAATATAAATATTATCATAATAATTTATTTTAATTTTTACTTTAGAACGCTTACGTATATATAAAATATTTAAAAGTAGTTTTTTTTAAACTTTTATTTAGTAGAAAGACTGAAATTTATATAATAATGTATACCTTTTTTTGATTTTTATACAAATTTTTCTAAATTATAAGTGTTTTCCAGATGTAAAGTAATTTTTAACTATATAGCTTATAACTCGTGTGATTCACGGATGTTTTTCTTAATTATTTTTTTGTCTTATTATCCATATTTTCATATGTATTTTTTAATTAGTAGGAAAATAAATTATAAAAGATAATAAAATATTATGATACATGTTTGATAGTATTTTAATTTTTAACTATAATATGTTGCTGACGGAAATTTTTAAGAGTGGTTTATATGATAATATAAATGTATAATAATAGTTTATTGAAAATAGATAATAAATTTTTTTAACAATAATATTTTGTTGATGGGAATTGAACCTTAAACATAAATTATAAAAAATAATAAAATATTATGATACATGTCTGATAGTATTTTAAAAGATAGTGTTTTAATTTTTAGTTATAATATGTTGTTGACGACAATTTTTGAGAGTAGTTTATATGATAATATAAATGTATAATAATAGTTTATTGAAAATAGATAATAAATTTTTTTGACTAAAATATGTTGTAGATGAGAATTGAACCTTAAGCACATGAAAATAGTTTATAAAATAATATATATGTTTAATAAGGATATGTTGTTGGTGAGATTTGAATCTTGAACTTATAAGAGAATTTGAAATATTAGAAAAGGAATATTTTTTTAGTATCAGATCCAGCAATTCTCATTTATCTGTTTTAAAATCTAACGATTATTGTTTAATGTACCAAATTTAGTGTACCAAACGACCAACAACCAAATAGAGGCTAGTTTGCTTATAATAGTATGGTATAGATGAGTTCTTGAAGGCCCTTATCTTAACTTTATTTTGAGCGATTTCTCCTCTACGAGCTTTCTCAATCTGACTAGCACATAAAACTTTATTCCTAAGGTATTAAACTTCTTGATTAAGATTTTCTACATGCATAGCAATAATTAGTTAATGTTCCTCATTTCTCTTGCTTAATGATTCATTCATAGCAGACAATCTATCAATTTTTTCATTAGTTGTAGTTATACTAGTATGAAATATTAAACATCTCAACACTTAGCTTTCCAACTGTTTGCTTATAATCAGAAATAGACATATCAATGGTAATGAGAGATGGTACCTGAGAGTTATTTGAAGATTCTTCTTCCTTGGTATTGGCCATTAAGGCATAATTGCAAAATTCTACACTATCTTCATCACTGTCAGAATCATCCCAACCCTTTCCTTTAGCTATATAGGTCTTGCTTGATTGCTTTTTGAGAATGGCTTCATACTTAGATTCAAACTCCAGAAATGTCTTAACCTTCTTTTTTGGTTTCTTGCACTCATTAGCAAAATTCCCTAGATCATTGCACTGATAGCATCTTATAGTTCATCTATCTACATAACAAGATTTGAACTTG
The DNA here is from genome assembly GCA_036435485.1 of Saposhnikovia divaricata. Classification (NCBI taxonomy): domain Eukaryota; kingdom Viridiplantae; phylum Streptophyta; class Magnoliopsida; order Apiales; family Apiaceae; genus Saposhnikovia; species Saposhnikovia divaricata. The sequence continues at coordinate 10,214,680 of JAZHRN010000154.1, read as the reverse complement.
CTTTTGTTTGGTTTCATAGAAGCCTTGCCTTTGTTGAAATGGTTGTTTTGGGGTCTTGCCTTGAATGGTTGTTTCCTCTTGAATCTAATATGAGGAAAATTTCTAGCCATGAAGGCAAGTGATGGATTTTTCATAGCATCTAACTCCTCAAGTGTGTAGAAATCATCAAAAAAAACTTAAGTCTCTTCAGCTTCTTCCTCAATAATCTCCTTAATTCTCAGCTGATTTGAAGAAGCTTCAAGATCCTTGATAGATTCACTTATAATCAAGGCACGTGAGGTGTTAACCATAGCGCTCTTTTCTGCAAGAACTCAAGTTCATGAGTTTTTAAAATACCATATAGCACATCATACGAGACTTTATTTGTTAACCATATAGCTCTTTTCTGCAAGAACTCAAGTTCATGAGTTTTTAAAACACCATATAACACATCATATGAGACTTTGTTTAGATCTTTATCTTTAAATATATAATCCTTTGCTCAAGGTGGTTTGGTGCAGATAGCAGAAACTTCATGTTTAGCTCTTTTGTGCTGTAGATCTTTCCATTCATTTGTAGCTCATTCACAAGTTATGAAACCTCTCAAACACATCAGTAATGCCTTCTTTGGGTTGAGCCAAGAAAGCCTCATACTGAATGATAAGTATATATTTTCTGTTTTCTCTAACTTCCTCAGTTCCTTCACACAGTATTTCAAAATGATCCCACATCTCTTTTGCTGAAGTACAATCAGCAATGTTTGCAAACATTGAAAGTTACATAGAGACAATGATAATGAGCATGAGATGGATGTCAAAAGCAAATTTCTCTCTTTCAATGTTTGTCCATTTAGATGGATTTTTAGCGACATATGACTTTGGAATGATAATAGTTCCAATAGTCTTTTCAGGGATTTTTTTGTTGTGGGATAAAGGGATTATTCTTGAGAATGTCAAGATACATGGGATTAGCAGCCATGATGAACAACAACATCCTTATCTTCCATAGATTATAGTTCTCTTTACTGAACTTTGGGACCTTCACTGTTCATGTTGTCTTTGGTTTATTCTTCTCGATCTTTTACTGTTTTGCTTAATAGCCTGCTCTGATACCACTTGTTGAGCATGGAATACACTTGAAGTAATACAGGGGGGCTGAATGTATTACTACTTTTTCTTCTAAAATTATCTGGTTGAATCTGTATATGATTGTAGCTTGAATGTGTGTGCAATGTAAAAGTATTGCGGAATAAAAAGAAACACTTAGATTCACTTTAAACTTAATGTTTTATTAGATTGAAGGTGCTACAAACTGTGAGTACAGTGTGTATTCTCAGCTTCAGTTTCTTAGAGAGATATTCAAAATAATACAATGAGAAACCTTAACAGCTAAATATATGAAACTGTGCACTTACAGAACATGTTCACAGTTCACTTTTTACAAAACTAGTAAACAGACAAACTGTAGTGCTTAGCGTGTCTACACTATTTTGGTGAAGGCTTGTATCATGTGATTTCTTCTTGTTTTGCATTCTGACTAGATCCACTTTTTTAGTTGTTTCTCCTTGAAATTCTCACTAAGTTTCTTTGTAGGCTTGCCAGGTGCACACTACAACAATTGGACCACTGCAGGTGCCTTGGCTTGTGTAGATTTTCTTTCGTGAGAATCTTCTACAATTTGTCTTTGAAACATTTGAGAATGAGCTAAGTACTTGATTACAGAACTAATTTTGAATGGATAGAGATCTATGAGTTCTCTATCAAGTCTTTTGAGATATCGAATGCACTTCTCGAATAAGTCTTTTACTTCTGGAATCCTTGAGATATCGAATTATTCTTTTTACTTGTGGAATCCTTGAGATGTCGAATTAGTCTTTTGACTTGCGGAATTTTTGAGATATTGAATTAGAGTATTTGACATATCGAATATTGAGATGTCAAATTGAGCTTTGAGATGTCAAATTGAGATAACGAATAATGTCTTTGACATATCGAATCCTTCAGACGTAGAATTTTTTCTTTTTTATAATTAAAATTTTCCATTGAAAAGGTTGGTAAAACTTCGAAGCAAAAGCCTCAAAGCCCAACCGACCCATACAACCCCATACAAATGGGCCAAGAAGTGCAATATAGAAAAACATTACCCCGAAGGGAACTAAACTGACGACTTAGAAACCTGCTGTCAAAGGCTAGGCAAAAGCAGCACTAAGAAAAGAGAACCAGGGGTTGTAGCAACAAAAGAGGAGATTGGACCATCTCCTAGTTGTCGTCTCCACCATTAACTGAGACATAATCCTGCACAACGACAACAGCTGTGGTGACATCAACTAGAGTAAAACCAACAACCCTACCCTGATCATCAACCGAGACTGGCGAAACCTGCAGTTGGGGAATTGGTGGACCTAAGCCCTTATCGAGGTCCATTTTCTCTTGTAGGCGGCCTAAAGGTTCGAAAATATAGTGCATGGAAGTCTAGTTATTAAGTCCCACAGTAGCGAGATAGTGTCCAGGCCTATTGGAAGATTCAGGAACGTATTTTATAACATTCTCCCATTCCGGGTTGTAACCCAATAACTTCTTAATCTACTCGACTATCCATAGGCATGTTCTGTCTTCTCTTCCATCTTGCCTAGAGACTTCAAAAAAATGGTTGAAGTTGTCAGTTTAAAGAAGCACCAGTTCATAGTTGGAGAGTCTTGCTTGGTTCAGACCTAGATGAATGGCCCAAAGTTGGGTGGCTAATGGAGAGAGGCCTCGCATGGTTCCGGTTAAAGCTTTGATCAGCCTCCCACGGTGGTCCCTGGTGATATTTCCAACCCCATTGTTGTTACCATTGAACTGGCGGAAGGTGTGGATAACATGAATGTTGATATTGAATTGACCTCGGAGGGGAGCTTTCCAAGTGTAATAAGCCATGGAAGGATACGTATGAAAAGTAGGAGAGTAAAAGTGTGGAGATAGATGTGTTTTGGAGGTATATATAGTACCTGTGTAGATATTCGTATTGTATGGAAGAAATATGTCTGGGAGGTATGGTGTGGCGTAACAGAGAGCTAGTAGAAAATGAGAAAAATGTTGGGAGTAGAAAAAGAAGGTAAGGTGGTGCAGAAAAGAGGTAAGGTGTAGAAAATATAGTTGACAGAAAGGGGATGGAGAGTTGTACATATGAGATGTAAAGGTATAGAGCAGCTAGGAGAAGTATAGTAGGAGTGTGGTAGAGTGTGAAAGGCAGTAGGAGCCATGTACTGAGCAAATGTACTGTCCTCTTGGACCGTATGAGACGTAGAAACTAAAAAAATGTAAAAACTAGTAAGTGGGTTGCCCTAATATCCCCAAATAACATTGGGCCTCTAAAGGCCATGTTTAGAAAGGAAATCTGCCCCGACATTAAAAGCACGACCAATGTGGGCTATCAGGATGTGAGATGAAAAACACAACTAGAGGGGGTCTGAATAGGTGTACTTGACTAACTATATCCAATTTTTATTATTACCAAGTTGTTCGACTATAACAAGCAAAGATAGTCTTGAATGCTATCTGGCAGCTTACTGATTGCAATAAGAAACAGTCTGTCACCTAGCTAAGATATGTAAATGCAGTGCGGAAAAGTAAGAACTGAAGTAAAGAACACCACGAATTTTAGCCAAGTTCGACCCCTGACATTAATGGTCTACGTCCTGGTGCCCTACCAAACCTGGTAAGAGAATATATTATTAATCACTATAAATGCCGATTACAGGATTAAATAATATATCTCCCTTTAACACCTTTTAGGGCTGTCAAAAAAATTCAAAAATCCGATATCCGTCCGAAATATTTGTATTCGTATTGGAAAAAATAGGATATTATCCGCATCCGAAATAAATAGGATATTATCTGTATCCAAATCCGACACATCCGAATCCGAAAATGGAAAAATTAGTATATAATTATATATAGTATTTATAATTTATAATATATTTATAATTAATAATATATGTCTTTGTTCATTATTGAATATATTTTTCAAAGATATATTTAAGTGTACACATTTTTTAAACATATATATGATATAAATATAATATATTATTATATTATATTAAAAATATATCATAATATAAGTCTTTTTCTTAAATATTATCAATTTGGATATCAAAAAAATTTGAAAAATCCGATATTCGTCCGAAATATTTGTATTCGTATTCGAAAAAAATAGGATATTATCTGTATCCGAAATAAATAGGATATTATCCATATTCGAATCCGATAATTTCGGATACGGATATGGATATAGTCATATTTGGATCCGAAATATCCGTTTGACAGCCCTAACACCCTGTTGCTGATAGCAGCTTGCTGAAACACCTTGTCCCCTTGAACCAAATGCTCTCTTAGAACTATACTACCCCGAGTACAACCTTTTCTAGCAAACTAGTTCCCGAACCCTTGTTTCCAAGCCTACTTATCCAGCATCACCAATTACACCTTGAACAATACAAGAAGAAAAGTATTTACAACTCAAACTAAGAACTCTTTAATATAAATATTGCATATACTACTAGAGCTCATAAAAAGGATTTGAATGAAAGCATTGAGTTGTTCTTGTGTGATCTTGAAAGTGTTCAGAAGAGAAAGAAACAGCCACACAAGTATTTATAGTGAACTCAAAGATTTCAAATTAACAAACATAATTGCAACGTTCTTGAATCAAATTCTCACGTTCAATTATTTAGGTTAATTTAATTTCTAACGTTCACATAACGTTCAAGAACAGAGGTTTTAAGAGAAAATGTTCAGAAGAGATATGTTCTTCAAAGCACACGTAAAGACTGTTTATAGGAGTTTGTTTTGGAAAATATTTAGAGAATAAAAGACTCCTATAATTAAGGGATTTTGTTTTGAAAAATACGTTGGAGAAAATCGAGCTCTAATACATATACTACTATATATATATATATATATATATATATATATATATATATATATATATATATATATATATATATATTAGACAGCTTTTACACGTTGTTTCCTATAGTATCTCCTTGATTATAGGACTCCTGAATCTGCACGATATATTTCTGGGCGGTGGATGTAAGCTTGCTGTAACCCTCTATTTGTACCGTCTTAGCTTGCTATCAGTCTCTATTTATACTGTTTTAGCTTACTGACAAGGTAATTGTTCAGCCTTTTAATTTAGCCCTGCAAAACAAAGTTTGAAAGCAAGTACACAGCTAGCTATAAAGAACGTATATAACCCAACCAGCTTGATGTTCAAAGTGATCATCAAAACTACGAGGGTTTCAATCTCCCCCGTTTTGATGATTACATAATAATTTTAGGAGAGTTAAAAATGCTCCCCCTAAATCCTTGCATCCCTGTAAACAAGTGATAAATTTCCTGCACACTTATATCATGAATTAGTGCACAATAAAAAGATAATAGATTGATAATGTGCACGTCCAATTAAACCCATGATTAAAGAGAATCAATTTTACGCAGAAAATCCAGTACTAGAAACTACTACCAGCACCACCTGAAAATAATCTAAAGAGAAATTTAAAGCTTTTAAATGCTATTAAAACAGTCCATTAACCATCATAGCTTGTAAACATATAGCTGGTATTGCTTGACCAGTCCTGAAGTCAAAAGATGACACATCAGTTAAAGCCTAACAGTACATAACCAAGTCTTGATATCACATTTTAAACTATAGACCAGCGATATAAAAACAAAGTTTATCAACATAAAGGCTTAGTTCAGAAAATCACAACCAATGACAATTCATAAAAGCAGTTTTAAGAACTAGATTAGCAGGATGCATAACGAGTATAAAGATACATCGCTAGCAGCTCAGTCAAGACAATATAATGGTAGAGCAATATAAACATTCATAATGCACTTAACACAACCATAGAAGAAAATACTTCTCAGTACTTACGATAGATTAATTAGCACAAAATGCTTAATACACCCAAGCATTAGAATACATAAAAAAAGTCTCAGGGCATAAGATAACAAAGTCATCAGAATACTAATTATAAACTAGTCTGATAAACACAACGCAGCACTAGCACAGAAATAGACAAGGTTCAACGACATAAAGCTAACTTCATAAACTGATAACAAAATAACCATAACCCCAGAATTTTAACTCTCCTAATTTACTCCCCCTTAATCATTAAAAATAGATAAATTAGGTAGATTCATTATCGTCATTCTCCTCCTTATTCTCGTCAACATGATCGCCACCTGATTTGACTGCAGCATCATGACCTTCCGTTGTAGTTGGATGAGAATCCGTTGGAGCACCCTTTGTATCATTAGTAGCAACCGTAGCCATGTTCTGGAGAGTAGCAGCAGTGGAGAATTTAGCAGTACGAGGCCCAAGCACCAAGTGACGGCAACTCATCTGACAAGTTATCTATATTCTTTTCAAGATTATGTAAACTTTCTCGAGTTTCCTTAGCAAAAATTCCCCATTCAGAGTTTGGAGCAGCGGTCATAGGTTCAGTAACATTAGGAAATGGTGGAGGAGGAAGTGGTTCGAGTTGAATCAATGAACCATCTGGTTTCATCTTTAAGCGAGAGGCTGACAAGCATTTTTTGTCTAAAAATTCTTTAACCATAGACTTATCCTCGTCAACAAACTCAACACCATACCAGTTAAATAGTAGTAGTGGTAGGTGGAGCAAATTCAAGCAAAGCAGGGATATCACGAATAACACGCAACTAATCAAGAGCAGTAAAACCATGTAAATCCTTAGGACCCTTACTAGTATAGACTGTGACATTTGAAATAAGGTTAAGGCGGAGTATCACATTAAGTACCACAAGAGTAAGAGTAATTTTCTTGTTACGCACATGCGATACATATTTGTTAAGATCATCAAGATGCAAGTTTGCATAGAACTAAGTAACATAATCAGGGTAAAAATCTTTGTGTAAATAAAAAAAAAAGATTCAAACCATAATTTAGAGAAGAGTTCAACTATACCACATTTTTTAAAGATGTTACTAGAAATGGGTTTACCAGAATGATTTTCCGATTACCGATGTCCTTCTTAGTGTATCTTGCTTTGAGCTCGTCAAGAGCCCTAAACCCCTTTTTGACCTTCTTCAATTCAGATGGAATTAAAGCAATATCAGACCGATTCACCCCTGATTGTTCATCACCACTCTCGACATGCTCTGTATTCGCCGGAATATCATCATCAACATCATGTATTTTTTGCTTATTCTTTGCATTTTTCGGAGTAACTGATGCCAATGCTGAACCCCTTGTTCTTCTCGTCATTATTGAATTAACAATCGTGAGATTGAGTAAAACCCCAGATTATAATTTGGGGCGAGAGAGAATATAGAGGAGTCGGAGAATATTGTATCTATGATTTGTTTTAATTCTTAAGGGGGAATAAGTTTAGGAAAAAAGACCCTTCCCAAAATAAATAAAATCTAAATCACATAATTGTTGAATCATTCATGAACCAATTAAGCATATATCAAAAAAAAATTAAGGCCCACAAAATATGCAGTGATTATACTAAATCAATTAAAGCAGATATATATCTTGTTACAGATTCAGCAAATCATCAAATGTTCAGCAAAATAAAAAATGTTACTCTAATAACGAAAAGCTAATGGTACTATAAAGACATATACCACAAAGCTGATCGTACCCATTTTATTGATGTCAGCTTGCTAACTAGATGTTGCACATTCCAAGTTTCCGACTAATGACAGAAAATCTTTCTTCGGCCAAGGGCTTAGTGAAGATGTCAGCTAACGATATTCAGTTGGAACAAATATCAACTCTATCTTGCCTTTTGTAATATTGTCTCTTAAAAAGTGGTGTCGAACATCAATATGCTTCGTTCTTAAGTGATTCACCTGGATTTTTTGAAATGTTGATGGCGCTTGTATTATCACAATAAATTGGAACCTTTCAACATTTAATCCCAAAATCCCGAAGTGTTTGAATTATCCATAGTATTTGAGAACAACAACTACCCGCGGCTAGGTACTCTCCTTCGGCTGGGGATAATGCAACTGATGTTTGTTTCTTACTTTTCCACGAGACTAAGCTATGTCCCAAAAATGCACCAACGCCGCTGTAACACCCCCAGATCCGGTCGTTACGGTCTCCAATTCTGTCCACAATACTTGAACTTACTTCAACATACAATAAATTACATCTTTATGACCCAACAAAACATTATAAAACACACCCGTTATAGTCCCAGAGATGAAATCAGAGTAACAACAAAATTTTATTAAACACATTATGAGTTCTTACAATCCAAAAAGAATTACAATGTGAATACATACTATTTGCCATCCATTTACATAAGTCATACTAGTCCATATATTTGGTACTGAAAGAATGAATCTATCTTTCCAATAGCTTTCTCTTCGGCTCTGGTAGTCTCATCGTCCTTGCCAGCGTCGAGTGCGCCTTGTGCGAGTCATCTGGTCGAGCTGTTGTTGTGATATAATAATAAAGCAAGGGTGAGCAATAGCCCACCAACAATAATTTTTAACTGAACGATAATATATAACAGTTCAAAAGTATTTTTCAAACCATATGCCATGCATTTACGAAAATGATGCCAGTATAATATGAACGATGAAGTTACAAGGTAACTCAAAATGTAAATATATGTGGGAATATCTGCTATGTCAAAAATAAGTAAGATATTATCATTTATCATATAAAGAGGAACTTGCAAGGAAAATACTGCAATTCTAGTTATTAACATTTTTCGAAGACCTACAACCTGAAAGAAGTCTCTTCGATACGTGTTACGGAAGACACCGTCAACCTGAAAGAAGTCTCTTCGATACGTGTTGCAGGGAATTCCCAATTTTGGAGATGAACCAATACTGGAGTTATCACGCGCCAGCTGTCCAACTCCCTGATGACCAGTCGGGGATGGTACAGCCCAACATAGTTTACTACCGGTAGAAGGAAGAACTGACGGCTCCACTTGTCGATTGCCTTTAATAGTAACTCCCTGGCCAATGGTTAGGCCTTGTGAAGGACCACGCGACTCGGCCTCTTACACACGACTCCTAGTCTGAATAAATCCACAGCATTGAAACGTAGAGTTTGTCCTCCCTTCCCCAAGTGAAATACTTGTTGATAAGACTCCACAAAGTAGTCGTATCTAGTTGGAAAGGAAAATGCACCAACATTTCCCAAGCTTTTGCTTGTTAATGGATATCAACTTGTTCCAACAATCTTACCCCTCGAATGATGAGAAGGTACACACAGACTTAATGAGTCCATAGCAACCAAGTTGCGAGTGAAAAGGATAAATTATGATCGGGAAGTCAACAAGATAAATAACCTTTCTCAAGTAAGGTTCCCTTATAATTTAGGAGATAGATTCGAGTGAAGAATGGAATCTTGAGGACCTTTCTTAATATAATATTAATCGTATGACTCCGAAGAATTTTCAGAATGATCGAAGGTCGAAGATAATATTTGAAGAAAAATAAACAACATTGAAGTTGTTTCCAAGTATTGAATAAATATTTATAGAATATTTATTGAGTCAGAAGTATTTAATGAATGAAAGAATATTTTACATAATATCTGGAGGTGAAAGATAATCTCCAAATAATATAAATCATTTTTAAAAGAATTTAAAAGAATTAAATAAATATTCCAAGACTATTTATTAACTCAATAATAATTACGGAATATTATTAAATCATAATGTTGCTCATAAGTAATCCTCGAATGAATATATAGAATTATTTACTAAATAAATCCCTCCTTAAATGAACATTCAAAATAATATTCATTAAGTAATTAAACTCCAATAATTATTTAAAATAATATTAAATAAATAAGTCAAACCTTAAATGAATATTTGAAAAATAATATTCATTTAATAAATAATCTTCTAAATGAATATCCAAATAATATTCATTTAGCAATCAAAACTTTTAAAGGAATATTCGAAATAATATTCCTTAAGTAAATAGAACTTCCAATGAATATGTAAAATAATATTCATCAAGTACATAAGACCTTAAATGAATATTCGAAAGTGATATTCATTTAATAAATAAAATTCCAATGAATATCAAAATAATATTCATTAAATAATCAACTCTAATGAATATTCGAAACTAACATTCACTTAATATCTCTCGACTGAGATAATACTTGAATAACATTCCTCGAAAGATTTCCATGTAATTGATACTTTATGGAAATATAAATAATGTTTAATAATAACATTCCTCAAGGTAAATAATAACCTGCCGTTGGAATCCGTCCGGGTTTCCGTGACTATCTATATCTCAAAATACCGACTCCCGGTCTATATTTAAGAATGAATATCATATGCCCTTCGCTAAGGGTCTTACCAAAACCATCCGGCTTATAACTGATAATTCGTATCTAGTCTATAAGCCAATATCAATTCAGGGAACATGTATCATAATATAATTTGACAATAGGCATGCATGCTATGGCATATGTAAAATGGCAATCACATATATATATTATCACAACAACAAGTTCAAAGTTTTGAACACTTGCCTGGTAATCGGGTGTGGGTAGAGATAGCGTGTCCTGGGTCTGCTCGATGATCTATAAACAATCAGAACATTCAAGATTAACCACTTAACACCTTTTAAAAGTCTAAGTATAAACTTCACTTAAGTCGAAACACGTTTTCGAATTATCTCGTTATACACCTTTTAGTGTAACTCTTTTTATTACTGATACGATCCGACATTTGTTCGTTATTACGACATGTCATCATACCCACACTCGATATATACTTAAGTCGTATAAGTAAAGTCGATCGATTACGAACCGAGATTATACCTCGAGTTTTAACGTTCGTTTTCTAAGTGTTTTACCAAAGTTATAACCAAGCGGGTTTTTTGGGGTTCGTTCGCGTTTAACTTCGATTCAAACATTTTTATAAAATCGGAAAACGATCCGTTTGACATGTGGTTTTCTTTCATACCTTCCTTATGACCTCTAGTATTTATTTACCAAGATTCGCCACTGAGAATCAAGCTTTACGAGGGTTCAATTGAAGTTACGAACTTTTACTTACGGTTTCGAACCAATTTTAGTAATTTGACCATATGTCCTAAAACGTAAGTCAGAATGTTTCGATTCTTGTGCCAAAATGATCTATGGCTCGAGATCTACAAGGACCAGTCATAATCTCACCAAGGTCAGGAATTAATATTAACTGCCATGCTTGGTTTCTAAGTGTTAACAAAAATTCGGCATTACGACGGCTATAACTAACGATTTCCAAAATTCCAAACTTTCCAATAATCATAGTTTCCACTCCAAACAACATATACATGTTATTTAACCATGAACTAAGGCCTAGCAATGCCTTTCCGTTCATCAAAACTATTTTTTCCTCTTATATCAACAAATCACTACATAAGCATGCTTTAATTATCACCATAATCATACTAATATAAAAACTCATCAAGAACATCATTAAACTCAAAGTAAAAGCTAGGGTTTTGATGAGATATACCTTCCTTGGAGGATGTAGAGACCTTACTAAGCCTTTACTTGTCCTTAGAACACCTTAACTAAGCTTAACTAACAAGAATCATCAAGCACATAATTAGTGTTTTTCGGATCTGCTATAATGCAGTGGAAAGATCATGAAAAACGAGGTCCTTACCGAGGTTTTCTGGATGAGGCTTTTAAAGGAGAGTTGTAGAGAATTTAACCAGCTTTCCAACAAGCTAAAGAAAACCAAATTCCATTGAATAATGAAGGAGATATGGCCGTTTGAAAATCGTCACAGAAACTGTCATGAATCTGGACAGTTTGCTTCTTCAACTTGGGGAGGTGATTTGCCTAGGCTATACTACATGGATTGCTATGAAATTTGGAGCGAATATTTCCCATGGAGTGGAGAGGTTGTGGTAAAAATTTGGTGATTTTATCATGGATAGAAATGGAGATATTAATTTGTTTTTGGAGATTGTTTCTGCTGGCAGTTTTGAGAGAGTTTGTGTTTTGCTAGCTTCCCTTGCACTCATCTAGCATAAAGTGATGTGTTTGGATAATATCTTGCTAAAGTAGCTTTACTAAAGTGCCTAGGTAATCCATGATGCAATCAAGAGACATGTGTTGCATTTTTGTGGCAATGAGATGAGATGGGACTAAGTACTTGGTTGATTTTCTAATCTTGTTAGTTACTCTTGTAACTAGTTGGTTGCTTGATGTTTATCCATTAGTACATGCATGTATCTTGATCCACTACTCGTTCCTTTGTCCGGTTATTGCTCAATTCATTGATCGTTCGGAGGAATAACTCATTCGTTTCTAGTTAGGGTTTTACCGGAATCCGTCTTAATATTTACACCGTCATTTTCAATTCTCTTTAATAAATCTCGACTCCATATTCCTTGAATCATTTCAATAATTCCTTAAGCCTTTCAGTGTCCAGGGAAATCTCGGGGAAAATAAAAGTGCGGTTTTTCAGAATCCTACAGCTTTTACATACTCTTATTTTCCCCCTGGACCAATAATACGGACTCAGAATTTTGTTCCGGATACTTTTATATCGCGTCATCTAATAATATTCCTATGTCCACCAAAATCACTATTCATCCATTTTTCTTTACTCATCCTCTTAGGGTTGTACAGTTGTCCCTGATCTCTTTCGATCGTTCCTTAACCTTTTTACTGACCCACTGGACCAATAACAGATATCGATTTGGATGACATAAGAATAATCTTCTCCTTTAGAATTATCAAATCTCAATTCCCTAGGAGATAGATAATTCTTATCTAAAGTGTCAACCAATAGTATTCTTCATGGCATATAAACATTTGAATCGAAATTTATTCCTTTCATTCATTATCTCAATCGTTACATCGTAGTCGTAATCACTATTCACCATTACCTCAGTACATAATAAAAAGTTTTAATTATATCCAAAATTTGGGGTTCTTACAGTCTGCTCTCCTTAAAAGGATTCCGTCCCGGAATCAGGTAGGAAACAAGAGTCTTTTGTTTGTCATTTCATCTTTCAGCTTCCGGGTCAATTCTTAGTCGTTCTACCCTTTCTCAGCACATCTACTGGTGCTACAATACGTACTTTATCCTTATTAATACCTGTAGTAACATTGGTATCACTATCACACTGCGAATTCGGAGGTAACCTCGCTCGCACTGTGCATTTCCTAATCGCTTTAATCTTCGCAATCTCGATCAATATAGAGAAGTGGAAAGATTTATTGAGAGATCACTATGATCAATGAACATTTGTTATATTGCATAGTTAGTACAGAAGAGGGCCAACCTTTAGTACTTGACAAGCAATTAAAAAAGTTATGGTATTCCACTTAGACTTCTATCACATAGACAGATAGTCACGTAGCAGTACCTCCCCTCCTTAAAGGGTTGTTCTTCTCAATTCATGAAGAAGATGAATAAGAGAGAAGAAAAGAAAAGAGTTCTAAAGGATTATAGAAAGTTTTCATGATTGTAAAATATCATACTCAAAATTTACCTCTGAACTATAGAGGTTCATCAATGAAGAAAATAATCATGATTATATCCAATACTATTTGATCGCAACCTCATGTGTCAACATATCTTGCTGCTTTGTCCACTATTCTATGGACCTATACTCTGGTTCAACCTTAGCACACTTACTTTTGGAAAATCTTTGAACATCTCAGGTTGTCATCCCGAGAATTCATCAGAAAACCCATTTATTAATCCATTCATAACATTCCTTGCTTCACATTCCATAGTTGCTTTCCCGGTCTTTTCTTTATCAATCACATCCTTCTTATTATCTGATTCTAATTTACTTCTGTTATTGACTTCCACCTTCATCTCTTTATTGAGACATCTTTTGCACTTGGTACCTCCATATTAGTATCCCGTCACATTTAATCTATAATTATCACATTATTCCAATTTAAACTCTCCGAAATGAATCTGGCCGATCCCTTTAACTTAGATCCAATATAATCTACTTCTGCCAACCTTGTTTCTCATCACTTGTTCTTTTCTATCCGTGATTTTCCACAGGTTGTTCTTCGTAAGTTAGAACAGGTCGTATATCTACTTGCTCGTACTCTTATCATCTATCGAGTATCTGCATTTTACTGGCATAGCCTTGCCACATGAAAACCCGTTATGACCGTGCTATAAGTTTTGGGGGTAAAACTGGCTCGAATACCACCTTCCGAACACTTTTAAACTCTCAGGTGGCCTAATAAGTCTCGGGCTCAACTGTCCTTTCCTCCAAGTCTCATTAATTCTTTCCACAGGAATATCTTTAACATCATGAATCATCAACCTCATATTCTCTATCTTGTTTGCGCAGAAGTACACTAACACAAACTTGCTTGTCATTCATCAACATGCCATTTTGCTTATCAATAGCAGCACTTTCTTTATCTTTACATTGTCATCTACTTTCCTAGAAGATTCACCATCGCTTGTTGTTTACGTAATGCGTTAATAGCTAACCCTACGGGTTTCAAATCCTTTAGGGAGACAAAGTAATCACTATTCCTTATCCATAAGGAACACTTCCTGAACTTGATGTAGATATTACATGAAGTAGATAAAATTGCAGAAGAGTTTCAAGCATCGCAGCTAAGTCAGGTTAATAAAATTATCACTCATACATCTTCCATAAAAGACTGGAAACTTAATGGTTTACTTCGTCAATTTTGCATCATGGTCCTAGTTTGCCTCAAAACGGGACCTTCTAAGGTATGTAATATGCTTAAGATGCCATCAGGAACCGAATCTTTACTTAAACTATTATTACCTTCGATTCTCGCACAATCATCGGAAGGAATGTAAATTCCTCAACTCCGATATGATCTTCAAGGTCTTTCCAAATATCATTCTGTTTCTTCGGTATGAACATTTGTAATTATTCCTTTATACTTAGACTGTCGGTCACCTCACTGGCCTTTTCTGATAATAATAATCTCTTGTAATCAATGTTCTCTGGATACGTTCCAACTCAAATTTTTCTACCTCATTCCCATCACTGTTGGGTTAAAGCATTCTCCCTTAAGCTCTGCTGAAGGAGAAAATATAACTATCAGTCTTTTTCCATGAGTCATTGCTTCCACCTTCCCGTGGGAACTTTATCAAAGTTACTCTCAATCATCCTAGGATATTTGTTCTCTTAGTTTTTTTTTTCTTGTTCTAGGATAATCTCAACCTTCTTTGGTTCCATCCACACCTCATCATGGTTTTCATACATGCCTCATCTGGCATTATTGTTATTGTGTCTTACATTCTCTACCAAACTTCTATTTTGAAACTTTGAATGTTAACTTTTTCCTTGTAAGGTTTTTAGGTCGTCCTCATCATTCCTCCTGTATTTTCTAGGTACAGGGTATATCAAAACGTCATTGATCAATACTCTAATAATTCTATCTATGTTCTTTCCAGAACTCTTTTTAATAATCCTTACAGGTCATTGTTGCCTTATCAAATCCAACTTATATCATTTGAATTCACAAATTCTTTATTAGGGTTAATGCCATCCCTTTTGCATTCCCCAGGGTTTGTCTTAATTTATGAATATCCTATCCTTAATTCAACTGCCAAGGAATTCTTGCATCCTATAATTGGCAATTAGATCATGTATCCTTAATAAGGGTCTCTTTTCAATCATTCTCATTTGATAATCGATCGGTGGCTTAAAGCCACCCTCTTCTTTCAGATAGTTGTCAGCCTATTTGGCCTTCGAAAAGGCAACATATGCCTATCTGCTCTCTTACAGAACTTGGTAATGGTAGCAAGGCTGTTTTGGAAGATATTGGTCGAGTTCAACGTGAATCTCTAAGTACTTACCGTTCTTCTCAAAGGTACTTGCCTTAGACAAAATTTCTACAGCATACTGATCCATCTCTAACCATTTCTATACTCTCTTCATAAACCTTCGTTGTTTACTTTCCTTAGTCATAATATATTCATGGTATTTATAATACCCTAACATCAAACATCTCAAGTCACTATACTTCTATTTTTACTCGTAATCTTGGACAATCATATATACATGAATCACTTTAGTACGGGTGACCCTATACTAAAAAAAAATTCTAGCAAATTCCCAATCAAAACATGGGTTGCAAAGGGTTCGGTAGAAGATTCTTAAGATCTCATTAATATTTCCCTTATATCAGAAGCCCTTACAGTCGGTGCTTACTTAGAAGCAACCCTGCTTTGTCCTTTCATTGCTGGTCTAGTCACTTTATAGTCATTGTGACTTGGCCTCAACTGGCCACACTAAAATAAGAATATATAATTTAGGGGTTGGCTAACTAGCATTACTTTTCTAGCAATTGCCGGCATAGTGTCTTCTTCTTTGATACCTTTCTACCTTTCCAAAACTTTACTTCATATAAGTCTTAATCGGCTACTCAGCGCCGTCTCCGGTCACCTTTCCTCTATTTTTATCTTTTCAACTATTCTTATCAATCCCGCGTGCCATGCAAGCTTACCATTCCTGGCATAACAGCCTTTTCACTTAAGTCAATCCCGAAGTTTCTCAGTCCGGCTGGTTTCTTACTTACATTTCCTGTTTCCGTCCAATTTCACTTCATCATTTTATCTCTACCATCGATTGTAATACTCAGGGTCCGTCTACTAACCCATATGACAGCAACCTTACCCGATCCACAGGGTTCGTTCTAGTTTCCATTCTTTTCAATGATGTTCTCTGATAATCAGAAAGACAAGGTTTGCCAAAATTCTTCGGATTCCTTTCCAGAATCAGTGAAATTTTGGTCAATCTATCCACCTACTGGTAACATTAAGGAGACCAGTTTCGAAACCTGGAGAATAGTTCTATGAACCTCCAAGCAGGTAGAACCATAAGAACTCCTAGTTAATGAAATAATCATCATCAGGTTGGAAGTTTAACCACTGGAGAGGAACCAATTAAACATCCCTTAAAAAGGGAATCAACAGTTTCAAACTGAAACCTGTCACAACGTCCTGATACCTATACATCCTGAGATTCAATATTACCAAATGTCAGTCTACCTGACCACTAGTCTCAGAAGGAACATTACCGTCGGAGTTGGTTGTTCCACAAATTGGCACTACTAAGGCCATCTGAATCTGGTGACCCGTGCTGTCCGAATGCATCCGCAAGTACTTTGTCGTGCTGCGCAAGCACACATCCTAATCCTTTATGCGAAGCGTCGTTGGAAGCACACAGTCTTCTTTTTCCATTAAGCAATGCCAACTCTTGGTCATTACCAATTTCATCTTTTAGCTCCAGGAAGATTTTCTCTTTAACTGCTGATCGTATTACTTGATCCATTATAATTCCGCGTCGGAGTAAACTTAAGGTAATTACTATAATTCATTCAAAGAAAAGTAGGAATTTAATATTCCTTTGAATCACATGCATCTAACATGTCTGGTTTATCATTTAACTGAGTTGAAATAACCCTGTAATCAGTCTCTGACAGTAGTCTCATTACGAATTCATCTTGACTCACTGATCTTATCTTCCGGTAGGTTCTGAGATCATTGTCTTGCCTACTACTTCCTTATATAACTTTATTCAATCATGCTGTCACTTCCCAATGCCTTTACTTTCTAACTGATTCATTCATAAAATGAACATTTCCTTGAATGAAACCACTTCATTAACCTCAATTCGGTTCCATAAATTACAACCTATGACATCTGCCTTCTCATGGCAAATTATTACTGACAATATTCATACAAATTAATTTATCAAATGATATGGAACTTACTGCCTCCTTCTTAACTATTCCTAGGGACTCTGCTCCTCGTCCTATATTGATGTCTTTGATAATCATACATCCCTCTAGCTCTTTCTTCGATAATATGAAAATCTTTGAGGATTCTCGTTTATTCCCGTATAAGATCTCAAGTAATTCTTCCAATCCGTCTTACTCGCTGGTACTACATCCAGTAGTCCGGCTACGAATCCAACACGAATCTTTAGTTCTCTTACTAGTAGCTTAGTTCTTTATGCTCACTTTTCTGAGCACCATATCTTAATCATCACAGTCTTTCTGGCTACAGCCCTCATTCCTCAAGGGTAAGCCCCTTATCCTAACAGGATTTTCCTTATCTGCTGGAACCTCTTCCGGGTCTCCAGTAGGGTACTCTATTGAATTTACCCGCTGATCTTCAGCATATAAAGCATCATCGCGCTGCTGCTCGTATGCCTCAAGGTTTGTCGCCTTACTCGTCGATACGATATCGAGCTAAGTTACTATCATGATACTTAAGAGTTCCCATAAGGGTTTTATAGGTCATTACTACATTAAGTAGTCCGACTATGAACTTGGCACGAGTTCTTATTATCTTAGTGAATTTATTGTTTTAACGTTGCCTCATCTCTACGGTTTATAACGTACGCTCTGATACCACTTCTGTAACACCCCCAGATCCGGGGTCCGGGATCCGGTCGTTACGGTCTCCAATTCTGTCCACAATACTTGAACTTACTTTAACATACAATAAATTACATCTTTATGACCCAACACAACATTATAAAACACACCCGTTATAGTCCCAGAGATGAAATCAGAGTAACAACCAAATTTTATTAAACACATTATGAGTTCTTACAATCCAAAAAGAATTACAATGTGAATACATACTCTTTGTCATCCATTTAAATAAGTCATACTAGTCCATATATTTGGTACTGAAAGAATGAATCTATCCTACCAATAGCTTTCTCTTCGGCTCTGGTAGTCTCATCATCCTCGCCAGCATCGAGTGCGCCTAGTGCGAGTCATCTGGTCTAGCTGTTGTTGTGATATAATAATAAAGCATGGGTGAGCAATAACCCACCAACAATAATGTTTAACTGAACGATAATATACAACAGTTCAAAAGTATTTTTAAACCATATGCCAAGCATTTACGGAAATGATTCCAGTATAATATGAACGGTGAAGTTACAAGGTAACTCAAAATGTAAATATATGTGGGAATATCTGCTATGTCGAAAATAAGCAAGATATTATCATTTATCATATAAAGAGGAACTTGCAAGGAAAATATTGCAATTCCAATTATTAACATTTTTCGAAGTCCTACAACCTGAAAGAAGTCTCTTCGATACGTGTTGTAGGGAATTCCCAATTTGGGAGATGAACAAATACTGGAGTTATCACATGTCCCACTCCTTGATGATCAGTCGGGGATGGTACAGCCCAACATAGTTTACTACCAGTAGAAGGAAGAACTGACGGCTCCACTTGTCGATTGCCTTTAATAGTAACTCCCTGGCCAATGGTTAGGCCTTGTGAAGGACCGTGCGACTCGGCCTCTTACACACGACTCCTAGTTTGAATAAATCCACAGCATTGAAACGTAGAGTTTGTCCTCCCTTCCCCAAGTGAAATACTTGTTGATAAGACTCCACAAAGTAGTTGTATCTAGTTGGAAAGGAAAATGCACCAACATTTCCCAATCTTTTGCTTGTTAAGGGATATCAACTTGTTCCAACAATCTTACCCCTCGAATGGTGAGAAGGTACACACAGACTTAATGAGTCCATAGCAACCAAGTTGCGAGTGAAAAGGATAAATTATGACCGGGAAGTCAACAAGATAAATAACCTTTCTCAAGTAAGGTTCCCTTATAATTTAAGAGATAGATTCGAGTGAAGAATGGAATCTTGAGGACCTTTCTTAATATAATATTAATCGTATGACTCCGAAGAATTTTCAGAATGATCGAAGGTCGAAGATAATATTTGATGAAGAATAAACAACATTGAAGTTGTTTCCAAGTATGGAATAAATATTTATAGAATATTTATTGAGTCGGAAGTATTTATTGAATGAAAGAATATTTTACATAATATCTGGAGGTGAAAGATAATCTCCAAATACTATAAATCATTTTTAAAAGAATTTAAAAGATTTAAATAAATATTCCTAGACTATTTATTAACTCAATAATAATTACGGAATATTATTAAATCATAATGTTGCTCGTAAGTAATCCTCGAATGAATATATAGAATTATTTACTAAATAAATCCCTCCTTAAATGAACATTCTAAATAATATTCATTAAGTAATTAAACTCCAATAATTATTTAAAATAATATTCAATAAATAAGTCAAACCTTAAATTAATATTTGAAAAATAATATTCATTTTATAAATAATCTTCTAAATGAATATCCAAATTAGTAATCAAAACTTTTAAAGGAATATTCGAAATAACATTCCTTAAGTAAATAGAACTTCCAATGAATATGTAAAATAATATTCACCAAGTACATAAGACCTTAAATGAATATTCGAAAGTGATATTCATTTAATATATAAAATTCCAATGAATATCAAAATAATATTCATTAAATAGTCAACTCTAATGAATATTTGAAACTAACATTCACTTAATATCTCTCGACTGAGATAATACTTGAATAACATTCCTCGAAAGATTTCCAAGTAATTGATACTTTATGGAAATATAAATAATGTTTAATAATAACATTCCTCAAGGTAAATAATAATCTGCCGTTGGAATCCGTCCGGGTTTCCACGACTATCTATATTTCAAAATATCGACTCCCGGTCTATATTTAAGAATGAATATCATATGCCCTTCGCTAAAGGTCTTACCAAAACCATCCGGCTTATAACTGATAATTCGTATCTAGTCTATAAGGCAATATCAATTCAGGGAACATGTATCATAATATAATTTGACAATAGGCATGCATGCTATGGCATATGTAAAATGGCAATCACACACACACATATATATACATATATATATTATCACAACAACAGGTTCAAAGTTTTGAACACTTGCTTGGTAATCGGGTGTGGGTAGAGATAGCGTGTCCTGGGAATGCTCGATGATCTATAAACAATCAGAACATTCGAGATTAACCACTTAACACCTTTTAAAAGTCTAAGTATAAACTTCACTTAAGTCGAAACACGTTTTCGAATTATCTCGTTATACACCTTTTAGTGTAACTCTTTTTATTACTGATACGATCCGACATTTGTTCGTTATTACGACATGTCATCATACCCACACTCGGTATATACTTAAGTCGTATAAGTTCTAAAGTCGATCGATTACGAACCGAGATTATACCTCGAGTTTTAACGTTCGTTTTCTAAGTGTTTTACCAAAGTTATAACCAAGCGGGTTTTTAGGGGTTCGTTCGCGTTTAACTTCGATTCAAACATTTTTATAAAATCGGAAAACGATCCGTTTGACATGTGGTTTTCTTTCATACCTTCCTTATGACCTCTAGTATTTATTTACCAAGATTCGCCACTGAGAATCATGCTTTACGAGGGTTCAATTGAAGTTACGAACTTTCACTTACGGTTCCGAACCAATTTTAGTAATTTGACCATATCTCCAAAACCGTAAGTCAGAATGTTTCGATTCTCGCGCCAAAACGATACATTTCTCCAAGGTCAGGAACTAATATTAGCTGCCATTCTTGGTTTCTAAGTGTTAACAAAAATTCGGCATTACGACGGCTATAACTAACGATTTCCAAAATTCTAAACTTTCCAATAATCATAGTTTCCACTCGAAACAACATATACATGTTATTTAACCATGAACTAAGGCCAATCAATGCCTTTCCATTCATCTAAACTATTTTATCCTCTTATATCAATAAATCACTACATAAGCATGCTTTAATCATCACCATAATCATACTAATCTAAAAACTCATCAAGAACATCATTAAACTCAAAGTAAAAGCTACGGTTTTGATGAGATATACCTTCCTTGGAGGATGTAGAGACCTTACTAAGCCTTTACTAGTCCTTAGAACACCTTAACCAAGCTTAACTAACAAGAATCATCAAGCACATAATTAGTGTTTTTCGGATCTGCTACAATGCAGTGGAAAGATCATGAAAAACGATGTCCTTACCGAGGTTTTCTTGATGAGGCTTCTAAAGGAAAGTTGTAGAGAATTTAACCAGCTTTCCAACAAGCTAAAGAACACCAAATTCCATTGAGTAATGAAGGAGATATGGCCGTTTGAAAATCATCACAGAAACTGTCATGAATCTGGACAGTTTGCTTCTTCAACTTGGGGAGGTGATTTGCCTAGGCTATACTACTTGGATTGCTATGAAATTTGGAGCGAATATTGCCCGTGGAGTGGAGAGGTTGTGGTTAAAATTTGGTGATTTTATCATGGATAGAAATGGAGATATTAATTTGTTTTTGGAGAGTGTTTCTGCTGGCAGTTTTGAGAGAGTTTTTGTTTTGCTAGCTTCCCTTGCACTCATCTAGCATAAAGTGATGTGTTTGGATAATATCTTTCTAAAGTAGCTTTATTAAAGTGCCTAGGTCATCCATGATGCAATCAAGAGACATGTGTTGCATTTTTGTGGTAATGAGATGAGATGGGACTAAGTACTTGGTTGATTTTCTAATCTTGTTAGTTACTCTTGTAACTAGTTGGTTGCTTGATGTTTATCCATTAGTACATGCATGTATCTTGATCCACTACTCGTTCCTTTGTCCGGTTATTGCTCAATTCATTGATCGTTCGGAGGAATAACTCATTCGTTTCTAGTTAGGGTTTTACCGGAATCCGTCTTAATATTTACATCGGTATTTTCAATTCTCTTTAATAAATCTCGACTCCATATTCCTTAAATCCTTTCAATAATTCCTTAAGCCTTTCAGTGTCCAGAGAAATCTCGGGGAAAATAAAAGTGCGGTTTTTCAGAATCCGACAGCTTTTACATACACTTATTTTCCCCTGGATCAATAATACGGACTCAGAATTTTATTCCGGATACTTATATATCGCGTCGTCTAATAATATTCCTATGTCCACCAAAATCACTATTCATCCATTTTTCTTTACTCATCCTCTTAGGGTTGTACAATTGTCCCTTATCTCTTTCGATCGTTCCTTAACCTTTTTACGGACCCGCTGGACCAATAACAGATATCGATTTGGATGACATGAGAATAATCTTCTCCTTTAGAATTATCAAATCTCAATTCCCTAGGAGATAGATAATTCTTATATAAATTGTCAACCAATAGTATTCTTCATGGCATATAAACATTTGAATCCATATTTATTCCTTTCATTCATTATCTCAATCGTTACATCGTAGTCGTAATCATTATTCACCATTACCTCAATACATAATAAAAAGTTTTAAGTATATCCAAAATTTGGGGTTCTTACAGCCGCTAATGCTCTTCCAATGAGTTTGACTACCTACATAGTCTGCATCACTATACCCAACAAGATCAAATGCTTCTGTGATGGGATAAAATAAACCAAGAGTAATCGTGCCACTTAAATATTTAAAAATTCTTTTAACTACTTGTAAATAGGACTTTTTTGGTTTTGCTTGAAATCTAGCACAAACACATACACTATACATAATATCTGGTCTCGAGGTAGTTAAATATAATAAACTACCAATCATACCTCTATATTTGCGAATCTCAATGATTATGAAAATGTGTGTTTGGTATCCATGAATGATGATCCATGGTTATGGCATCGATGTTTAGGTCATGTCAATATGAAACTCATCAAAAATATATGTTCGAATGAACATGTACGTGGTTTACCAAAACTCAATTTCATAAAAGATCATATATGTGAAGCTTGTGAAATTGGTAAACAAATTCGAGCATCTCATAAAGCCAAATTCATGGTGTCTACTACTAGACCACTAGAGCTTCAACATATGGATCTCATCGGACCCGTGCCCGTACAAAGTTTGGGAGGTAGTTTGTATACTCTTGTAGTAGTCGATGACTTCTCACGATATACGTGGACGGAGTTTTTAAAAGCAAAAAGTGATGCTTTTGCATCATTTGTTGCTCTTTGCAAAAGGATACAAACTCAACAAGAAACGTCTATTGTTTATATAAGGACGGGTCATGGTAAAGAATTTCAAAATTCTAAGTTTGTTAATTTTTGTGAAGCTAATGGTATTACTCACAACTTCTCTCCTCCTTATACAACTTAATCAAACGGGGTTGTTGAGAGGAAGAATAGAACGTTGCAAGAAATGGCGAATACGTTGCTTAATGAATATCATCAACCTAAATATTTTTGGACCGAAGCCATGTCAATGGCTTGTTATGTTCTTAATCGAGTTTTACTACGACCAATCAAAATGAAGAATCCCTACAAGCTCTATTTTGGTAAAACTCCAAAGATAAGCTACTTCAATGTTTTTGGAAGTAAATGCTTTATTTTGAATACAAAAGATTATTTAACGAAATTCGACCCAAAATTTAGTGAGGGTGTATTTCTTGGATATTCAAATACAAGAAAAGCTTATCGGGTATTTGATCTTAAAACTTTAATGTTCTTAGCTTTCGCTTATCATAATAGATTCAAAGTCTATCAAATGGATGTTAAATCGGCTTTCCTAAATGGTGTCTTAGACGAAGAAGTTTATGTAAGACAACCACCGGGATTTGAAGATATAGAACATCCGGAATATGTGTATAAACTCTATAAAGCCTTATACGGACTAAAACAAGCTCCTAAAGCTTGGTATGAGCGTTTAAGCAAATTCCTAATTGCAAGTGGTTTTAAAATGGGAATTGCCGACACTACTCTATTTACGAAGTATGAAGGTGGTGATATCTTGCTCGTTCAAATTTACGTATATGATATTATCTTTGGGTCAACTAAAAATCTTTATGTAACGAATTCTCGAAAATAATGAGTAAAGAATTCGAAAGGAGCATGATGGGAGAACTAAATTTCTTCTTAGGTTTGCAAATTAAGCAATCTAATGAAGGCATTCATATATCTCAATCCAAATATTTCAAGGAAATGCTCAAGAAATTTGAGATGGAAAATGCCAAACCCCTTAGTACTCCTATGTCTCCCTCGGAGAAATTATTTGCGAATGCTACCGAAAATTCAGTTGATATAAAGAAATATCGTGGTATGATTGGTAGTTTGCTTTATATCATCGCGAGTAGACCGGATATTCAATATAGCGTTTGGAAATGTGCTCGATTTCAAGCGGCACCTAAAGAATCTCATTTATCCGCGGTTAAACGGATATTTAGATATCTAAAAGGTACCACGGAGCTTGGTCTTTGGTATCCGAAAGGACTACCATTCGACTTAGTGTGCTATTCCGACTCGAATTATGCGGGTCATTTAATCGATAGAAAAAGCATAAGTGGTACTTGTCAATTCCTCGATGGATGTTTAGTTATTTGGTTTTCAAAGAAACAAAATTCCTTATCTTTATCTAGCGCGGAAGTCGAATATATAGAGGCGGCAAAATATTGTGCTCAAATCTTGTGGATGAAGCAAATATTAGCCGACTATATGATTAAATTTGATGCTATATCTATTTTGTGTGATAATACGAGTGCGATTGATTTAAGTAAAAATCCGGTATCTCACTCTCGTACTAAACACATAGATATACGACATCACTTCTTACGTGATCATGTCAACAAAGGTGATATTTTAATGGATCATATTGATACCAAAAATAATGTTGCTGACATATTCACGAAACCGTTGCATTCCGAAAGATTCACTAAATTACGTTTTCTTTTAGGAATGTTGGAATGCCCTCAATAATTAAATATAGTTAATTTCTATATTTAATTCAAGATTTTATTTGAAATTCAAATCACTTGATTTTTCTAGTCAAGTCAATCAAGCGTATTGTGTGAGCGGATTTTCTAGAGAACTCTGGTACTCGAAAATTCAGATTTCTCTACAATAAATTTGATTAAAGATAGACATTATAGTATTAATGTTTATGTCTTGGCTAAAAACCATGTTGAAATATTTCGAATAAAATAAAATAAATTTTAATTGGTTTCGGTTTGCATGGCCTTGAAATATGTAATGTTTCAAAACTCGGGTAAAATGATGGAAACTAATTAAAATATGTCTAAAATTGAGATTTAAATTTTAAAATTTTGATCTCATTTTTCTGAGCTCTCTAGAATTTTTGTGGAATTTTTATGAATTTATATATATTTTTACAAGATTTATTTTGTAAAATAAGATGTAATTTATATTAGTAAAATTGATTTACAAAAATCAGTTTTATTCACACAAAAATTTATTTGTGCAGGTTTTATTATGGCCATTGGATCGTTTTTGACTTCAATCTCAGCCATTCAACAAGAAAATACATATATTTTCTTTTCCTAATTCCCTAACCCTACTATTCCACTCTCTCTCTCTCTCTCTCTCTCTCTCTCTCTCTCTCTCTCTCTCTCTCTCTCACCCTTCTCGGCGATTTTTACCTTACGGCCAAAATTCTACTCTCCCACTAAATATGAGTCCATATTCGTGTTCTACAGCCTTGATTAAATACATCTTATTACTCATTTCATTCAGTCTAGTACATGATTAGAGTAATCATAAACCCTAGAATCACCTCTCTCAATTCGAGATGAATTCATCGACTTTTCGATTGATTCGTACTCGACCTCTCTTGATTATGATGTCTTAATCATCATATATCCAAAGCCCCTTGGTTTGAGATGATTTCTCCAAACCCTAACTTTGGTTCTTTGATTCAATTTGTTAATTTTGTAAATTGTTTAACCTAATCCGTATGTTTTGCAGGCAGTGTAAGTTATTATGCACTAACTTTTACTATTTTAATGCTTGACTCGGTGGCGACTCAACAGTACTCAGTGAGTCAGACCTTCGAATATGGTAGTGTACTTGGTCTACTACTTTATGCTTAATTGTATGTGTATTTTGTGCATTTTTGGAAATTAACACTGTGTGTATTACCACCATGGTCAAGGTGCATTCATTCTTAACTTTCGTATTACATTGAAACTTGACTTATATGTTTGATAATTACAAATTTGTATACTTTATAATGATGGGTATCATTTTATGAAATTGTCCGATTGATTGACTTTAGTTTGAGCTATCAAACTAGGTTAAGTGATTTCACTGTATTAATTGTATTAAATGAGGGTGATTGTAGTTCCACTGTTGTGTGTTGATTGAGTCTCTGAGTTCTGTAATTATATGGTGCTCAATTGATTCATTCTGAGTAAATGTACCTAGTACATTGTCTTGCCTCATGCTGGTTAGTTGTTGTCTAATTAATTCATGATCTGTGTATAAAATTGGTTTATATTGTTTGAATAATTTGTATGCCTTGTGACTGATAATTGTGCGATTATGATGATGAGTGTCATATTTGATATTGGTTGGTTGAATGAGAGTAGTATGGATTGTTAAATCGGTTAGGTGATTTTCCTGTGTTAATAATGTTAAATGGTGATGAATATATATGGTAATATTATTGAGTCTCTAAGTTCCGAACTTGTTTGGCATTTATTTTGATCGTGTTCATTGAGTGTATGTGCTTAGTACATTGTCTTGTCTGAGTATAAATCTTGTTTTGCCCTATTTGTTGTATGGTTCGAGTGTGAAGTTACTTGATATTGCTGTCACTTCTGGTAATTATTTTTTTTTGTGTTGTAGAACTCTCTCCTTGCTTGGTATTCTATTGATGGAATACAGCTTGATTAGTTGTTACCTACATGCTTGAACAAGTGTACACTTATCTGTTGCTTATCCAATGATGATATCCTTGAGTATGGTCACTTACTTGTCTATGTGAGTTTGCTTGTGCAGTATGTATAAGCATGGTGATACTTACACTGTATTGTCATGATTATCTATTGTGTATCTAATCTAGTTTGAACTATATTGACATCCAACCATTAGTTCATTGTTTAGTTCACTCTTGCTATATGTCTATGTGAGAATTACATGTATCTCAAGTACTTCTCGGTCTGCTTTTAGTTGGATTCATACATTCTGTATTGATGATATACATGCCTTTACATATATAAATCTTGAACTTTATATTGATCATATCTTTAGAAAGATTTATTGTACATGGCTTATATGTTTTAGCAGCTTGACATGACCTTCTTTGCTTAAACAATATTTGTTTGGATAAATATCTTGCCTTTGTTGCTCAACCCTCTTACTTTGCATTAAATGTGGTTACTATTTTGAGGTATGGAATGTGGCATGTGTGTTCTTTCTGTCGAGATTTGGTAGCCGACCTTTGTTAGTTAAATCCAAATTGTAGCTTTTTGGCCTGTATTCTGACATGCTTTAGTACTTATGTTCAGTTTTGTGCACTATTTCTGCATTGTTCTTGCACTTTGCTCTGTCCTTTGTCAATGTACTTGTGTACTATTGAGCACTTGTCAGTGTATTTGTGTATTGTTGAGCACTTATCAGTGTACTTGTGTACTGTGCTATGTCCTTTGTCAGTGATGTGTTTAGTACTTGTGTACTCAATTGACCTTAGTCATGTGACTGATTTCTATGTTTATATTTTTTGTACTTGAATTTTTGGCAAATATGGTTCTGATTAACTTGTAAAGAGTATGCTTATTAATAATTAATGCTTCAGTGTGCTTTCATGATTTATTGTGCTCAAATTTGTGGTCATGGTGGATTGCACTTTGATCTTTCTGTTGGCATTGATTTGTATCTATGGAGAAATGATTTTGCTGCATACCTTGGCTTCAGTTTGCGGACTTGGATCACTAAGTTCTCCATAAAGCATTGTTTGCCCTTCTAAATCTTTGCACTTTCTTGATTATTATTCATATATGGAGTTCTAACTGTTTTTTGTTTAGAGAGCAATGATGAGTCTCTTGAGCTCAGCCCTTCCCCTTTCCCCCACAATGCATGTTTAAATTGGATAATTTTTGTCATCTATGTCATGACTTAAAAATCTCTAATGTGTGTTGCCTTGCAGAAAATACAAAAGAGTTCAAAATCTTCACTCAACTAGCTTGGTTTCTTCTCAAATTTGCACTACCTCTGCTCTGCTAGTTTTTCATTTTAATTATACATTTCAGTCATATTCCTTGTTGTAGAAATTACCTTGATAACACTTGATGCAGGTTTAGCTTTTGTATGGTTGTAAAACTATACAATTAAAGTTATTATCGGTTGATTTGTGTAGTTTGTAAAAACTATACATTTTGGTATTTTTAGTAATTATATATATGCATGTTATGAAATTCCTATGATAAATATTGCCAAGTTGATTAAAACAGGAATTCTACTTGCAAATTCTTTCAAAAAGAAAATGTTTTCAAAAATTTTGTTTAAAACATATCCATTCACGAATACTTTTTCTACACTAACAACTTCAATTCAATTTTTGCATAAATATGTGGACTAAGGCATACGGAATTTTTCGAATAATGCTCAAAATTCGAATTTTGCTTAAGAATTCGAAATCTCACATCTCAAAATTCGAAATTTTCTTTAAGTTGTTACAAGTATACTTGCAAAATCTTTCTAACAATTTGAGTATTAATTGCAGAAAATATGATCTTTTAAGGTCAAATATAACAATCCCAAGGTCCACACTCACAAATGGAAGTTATCACACGGGACCTATCATTTTACAAGACGGACTTAATGAGTTGTACTTTTCATTATCCTGTAATATTGGGATATTAATTATGTATTTCTAGACTAGGTCTTAAAAATATGTAATTAATTTAAAACCAGTCCCACGTGTAAAGATTTGGGAAGATCGACTGGTTCGGAGTAATAAGGAGTTGGTGGAATCACTTGTAATAAGTAGGATTTAACCACCTAAATTCCCTTCCCTTGTTCCCTCCCTCAATATCAATTACACTTTTTGGCATTATGTCAAAAGGGGAAGAGAATATTCTACGGGAATATAAAATGAAAATTACTATGTGCTCGTACTAATCTTGTTTTTGCTGATAACGGCTCTGGAAATTTGTGATAAGTAATGACACTTATCACATGGGGTAAATTCTAATCTCAAACTTCTATGTGTCTATGTATGTGATTCTATATACTTACATGATTATGTGCTTGAATACTTGTATGTGATGGTGTGCATATATTTAGGGGAAGTAAGTAACCCCAATTTTTTATTTCTACCATGCATACACTTAGGGGAAGTAGTTCGCACACATATATTTAATTTTCACGATTAGTTTTGCCAAATACCAAAAAGGGGAAGATTGACAAAGTCATAGCTTTCGCTCTTTAGGTTTTGGAATTTATCAAAATAAAAGTGAAATTAAATTAGATTTAGGATTCCACTTATAATCCTCCATCGGAGACGACATTTTCCGGTATCAAGTGATTGTGGTCAAACCTAACCAAAAATATTTTCCGACACATTTTAGACATTGACTTAGAATTTTAATATCAAGTTGATAGTATTTTATATTCTAGGTTATTTGTGTCAAAAGGTTTGGGCATCGGCTACAGGCATGAATATCGAGAATTTTCAAACACTGCTTTTACGAACCAAAATTGCTCAAATTATTTAAAAGCGTGTCATCCTTAAATGTTTTACTCTCAAATATTCTTGATATATTTGTCAAATATTTAAAATCAAATTGCCTTGCCAAAAACCATGCCAAAAGGCCCAAAATTGATTTTATTCTAAAATACCCGTAATGCCTTATTTATCCGGATAAAATCTTTTAAATTCAAAATTAAATACTCCTCGGACTTATAGTCATTATTTCATAAGGAATATTATGTTTGAATATTTATCAAGTCAAAACTTTTGTCTAAGTTTTCGGTAAAGACAAATAAACTTTTCGGCCGCTCCGGAAGGCCATTTTTACATTCGAAAAAGTCGTAAAAATACTTCCACATATATTTTTGACTTGAAACCTTGGATATGTACTTAGTTTCTCCATAGGACATTTTATAATAAGTTTCATAAATTTTGGATGACTTTTTTCCGGGACCCTTTAAATCGATACGTAATTGATTTAATGGTCGCTTAAAAGTCATAGAAGGTCAACTCATTTCAAGGTGAAATTTTGAACATAATCCTCTGGGAACATTTCTAGGGGATTCCCAAAATTTCATAATTTTTGAATGATTTTTTGATTTATTGCTTATTCGCATTTTTATCATGTCGGTATGCGCATTTCTTGATTTTTGTGCATCTATAAATGGTAAAAACATGTGGGCACTCTTTTCCATCCAAATTCCGGTCATTTTCCGGCGAGTGTTTTTGTGTGTTAAAGCTTCATAACTAGTTTTTTCTATTATTTTCTCTCTAGATATCAAGGGTTATAAGTTGGTTACTCATTGTTATATATATTTATATATATAACCGAATATATTGCTAATATATTGTGCTTGCTTGGTCATTTTCTTCATATACTAGCTTATATTCACTTAATCTTGCATTTTGCTCTTATATACACTTGTTCTTGAAGTTGATTCGTTTAGTGTATATTTTAGCATCTTGTAAGTTCTTGGAAGTAATTAAAAGATTATCCTAAGCTTCCCCCAAGTCCTTTGATAAACCCATTTTGGGTGTAAAAGGCCATTTAGCTATCTTTTGGTTTGGTTAACAAAGTTATAGTCTAGTTTTACCTTAAGTGGTATAAACTTGATTCTTTAAGTAACCAAAAGTATTAGCTCCCTTGTCTTTACTCAACCAAGTCCTTAATCTTTATCTTGAGCTCAAAAATATTTCAAAGGACCTAAAAGAGCAAGACCATTTAAATTTGTTTTTACAACAAATTCATTATATTCGGCCACTTTGGTTAAAATATTCGGCCGAATATTTCTTGTATATATTTGTACATTTTCTTGCTTGCTTGTTTGTGTGCTCTTACGTGTTTATATATTTTCCGCACTAATTTAACGTATAATAGCGGCCCTCGTTATTTTGTAACGAGTTACTCTTCCGTACGTGTGAGTTGTGTTTATATACTTGTGTGTGGTGTTATAATTAGTGTGCTTGATTTTTTCTTTCTTGATCCTCGCACTTGTGAGTTGAATTTTTCTTTCTTGGTCCTCGCACTTGCGAGTTGAATATATATTTATATATATAAATAAATCACCACTTGCGCACACCACTAAAGTACGTAGTTTTTCCGATTGGCTTCGTGAAGAACTCGACTTTAACTATTAACGAATAAATTACTTTAACGCGTAATGGCGTCCCCATGGCTAGTACCGTAACATACTAGTTTTGCACGGATTTAATATATATCTCACTTATCATATATTGTTTGTTTGTTAGACTTGTATTCTAATCTTTGCAGTGAGGTGAAGTGAGGTGACTCTTGTTCTAAGACCCAAGTCTTAGGCGTACTAACGGGGAGTTGGTAGCCTTCGCACCGTGAAGAAAAGGGAAGACCCAAGATCTAAGACCTAAGATCCAAGACCGGCAAAGTTGTAGAAGTACATTGTCTAGGGGATTACTACAAAGTATTTGAGGAGGTAACGGGGAGTTACGCTCCAAGATAATTCTTGTAGTGGGTATTTGCTATTTATTGTGAGGAGGATATGTGTGTGTATTACTCCAAGATAAATAAATAGTGGTTTAGGAATTGTAAAGGTTTCTCTGCCTACTATAAATGAGTCTCTTTATAGTGGAAGAAATCTTGAGTCCGGGGAGGAGCTCGGGGACTGGAGTAGGGGTGTTCGAATCCATTAGGGGTTGCGGGCATCGCGAACCAGGATAAAATCGACCGTGTTATTTTTCTTTCCTTCTTTATTTTCCGCACTCGATTTACTTGCTTACAAGTAACAAATTTTAAAAGAGGAAAGAAACTTTGAAAATGCCAAGCTCTAAATTTTTAAAAAGGTGATAAGTTATTCAACCCCCCCTTCTAGCTTATCTAACCCATACACGGGACCTATCACCAAGAAATAATTGAATTCTCCCATCATGCTCATATCAAATTCACTATGCATACACTTAGAAAACCACTTACACAGAGAGTCATTAGTATATCCAAAAATTATAGTGTCCACATATATTTGAACAACTAGAATGTAAGAACCTTGAATATTTAATTTATTAAAATTTCTGTTTTGGTGAACGAGAAAGGAAATATTTTATATTTTATTCTAGGTTGATGAGTCGATATGTTAAGTACGTTATTGCTCGAAAAGATCCCCGTATGTGGTTAGTGTGTGATATGTGTTATTAGATTTGGAACAGAAGTTTTTCGTAATTCATGAAATCAGTTCATTTTCTTCGATAAAACCCGTTTTCAAAATCCATAGGGCTTCGATTTTAATTCGATTTGTATCAATATTCTTCAAATAAATTTTAAAATATTCAAAATTCGTATCTTATTCATCGCATGAGATTTATAAATTTCCAGTATTTCATTTTATTATTTTTCCTAAAATAATTTTTGTTTGAATCGGACCGTAATTGAATTAATCGGTAATTCTAAAACCGATTAAAAGATAATTAGGGTTCCGAGCAATTCGAAAACAAATATCTCGTAATAATTTTTACCGACCTATCCAAAAAACCTTATCTACAACACACCCCAATCAGTCTGCTGCCATCTGTCCTAAATCTATTCACCAAAACAATTAATGTTCCAAAAATCTTAAATTTCAAAATTAATTTCAAGGTGTTGTTGAGGATTAAACTCTCCGTTGAAGGTGATTTTGAGCTCCGTTTTTCACGTTTAAGTAACCAAATTGAAGCGTGGGATCTCTATTTTTATAATCTACAATCAAATCGTGCCCAGGTAATTTCCCTGAATTTTTATAAATTTTAGTTTATAATTCGAAATTCTAGGGTTTATGTGCTTAATAATTGGGGTTTTTGTTTTTTTGAATTCCTGAATGTTCTGATGATTCCAATAGCATTAGGGAGTGTATTGTAGTTGATTTGCATCATTACTTTCGAAATTATATTTTCGGATGTTAGGATTCAAGTTAAAGTTTATTTTGAAAACTTTGATCGATCCGTACGTGCTTGTTGTTGATTGCCTGTGAACTCTGAAACCATGGGGATTTTCGTTCGATGTTGTTGTTTTTGCAATGTTTTGGTATCAGAGTAGTGTCAAAAGTGTGTAGCTTGTGTACTAGACTGAAAGCGCAGCAATAACCGAGCAAAACCGTACACAAATGCGAGTAAGCGGGGAAGGGATTGGCTCGCCGGATTCCGATTGACCGGCCGGAATCTGGGGTTAAGGTCACCGGAATCTGGGCTCTTGAATGGGGAAGAACTGTTCTTGAAATTGTACATTTTTTTATTTAAGATGTAATATTTGATCTGTTTTGTGTAGAGTAGTAAAAAGATGATGGTTTTGATTATTTACTATTTTACTATGGTGATTTTCAAAGAAATTATTTTTACCTTTAATGGTAAAATGATATTTACTTTTTCAATTATTTTAGTTTTCAGTTATTGTTTTAAAATTCAGAATTATTTCTGAATATTCATTTACTCATTTATTTAATTTAAAAAATGATTAAATTATTTATTTTAATTCAAAAATATTTAGAAATTAAATATTTTTAATTAATTTAATTAATTTATTAAATAATTTTATTAATTATTTATTAGTTATTTTAATTAATTTAATTAGATTTATTTATTTTTAATTAATTTATTTATGGTTTCAAATGATTTTAAAATAGTAGAAAAATTGTTTAAAAATCCAGAAAATGTTTTAAAGTATTTTCAAATATTCTGAGTTGGATTTTATTTAAAAACCAAGAGTGAAAATGGTTTTAAAAATATTTCTTGGGTTCATTTAATTATTAGAGCGAGTTATATGGGCTGTTATGTGAAAATTACGTGCTTAAGTGCTATATGGATTATATGTGTTGACGGTTAGAAGTCTAAGTTGCTTTACATGTGATTAATTTGATCTAATTATTATTGAGTCGAGTCAGAGATGCATAGGCAAGGCCAAAGCTGAGTAGTTGTCAGACAAGTAGACAGTAAAAGCTTTTGTGTACCAGGCAAGTATTTCCTTTCACTTCTTGTTCAAGTGAAGTTATTCCTTAATTATTTTGATGATGACATTTATCACCCCAATTATTTCTATCGATCTTGTTGATACTTGTTATTGTTACTAATTGTTCATTTACACCCCCATTTATTGTATCGAACTCGTTGATACCCTCTTGAGCTTGTTATTCCTTAATCATTACCCAATTGTTGTGTCGAACTTGTCGACACTTGTTGATCTTGAATCCTTCATTGATTCTTGGATTATAAGTTGTTGCTTTGGAACGTGAGTTTTCCAGTTATTTAGTTGGCAAAGGTTGTCGATTATTCCGACACCTAGTGCATTTGATATAGAATTGGAATTTTTTTTTAATTGTGGACCGTAAGGGGTCGTACCAGATTCGTGGTCCGAAGTTAATAAGGCCAATGTGTGCCCTGGACCCATTATAGGACATTGATGTGTGCATTGTCCGGGGTTAGTGCGTGACTGATCAGCAGCCTAACCTTGTTGTTTTTAAAATATATAAAAATCCAATTCTAAACTTGAGTTGTTTCCTATCCAGATCTTTATAACACTTATGAATTTATCCGAAGCTTGATAATATTTATACCAGTTTATGCTATTGATACAGTTTTATTATTCTTGCTGAGCATTGTTGGCTCACCTTGCATTGTGATATTTATTTTCTTCAGCTAAAATCGAGGATGTCTAGGAGGAGTGGTTCAGCTGGATGAGGTGACCGTCGTGTGGTTGCACTAGGACGGGTAGTTACTTAAACAGCTTTATTATATATGCTTTTGGGTTGCCAGACAGATTATATTAAAGTTTGTTTGTAAAATATTTTAAAACTTGGGATGTAATAACTATATTTAGTAGCTTGTTTCAGACCAGGGCCTATATGCGATCTTGGTTATGGGGTATTTCTTTTTATTATTATGTTATACTTCTGCACAGGTATGATTTATATATATATATATATATATATATATATATATATATATATATATATATAAGTATTGGGGTGAGGGGTCCCAAATATGTACCCCGGATTTATGGGATGCCACCGTTCGTATCAGAGCTACAGGTTATGGTCACTGAAACAAGTTAGGTAGGAGAGTCTAGGTCTTAGTATCAGGTGGGTTAGGCCATATTTCGAAGGATTAGTATATCTGATTACTAGGCGTTAATGTTATTGTAGCCTCCTAGTTCGAGCTCTGACTCCGACACGTCAGAGGATCCAGGTAAGACTGACCCTGTACCACAGCCAGTGCCATTGAGGTCCGTGCCCCCACGTGCAGGTTCACAGAGCTCGGTTAATGGGCCACCATATTGGTTTACTCAGCCCCTTATTCCATACCATGAGTACCAGAGAGTGGGTGCAAAGAGAGATTTTCTGTTTGGACAGTTAGCTGAGGTTAGAGCTCTTCAGGAGACATAGACAAAGATGGCTACAGATCGAGCCCGAGCAGTGGAGGAGCTGGGATAGATTCGGATGCGGCTACGGGTGATGAGGACTATTATTCAGACGCGGACTTACCACGTATCCGATAATGAGCTTTCAGCCCTTTCACTCCATGTGACGTTGGCATCAGTGATGAGTGAGTTGGATGACATTCTCGGACCAGATCAATAGACGAGGATTAGTTGGTTGGTGGTGATGGGGATGGGATTTTGTATATCGTAGTGTAGTGATTCCATCCTGATGTATGGTATATAGAGGCATAGTATAGCAGCAGCAGTGCACCAGGGCGTATAGTATAGCCAATTTTGTTGTTATATATCTGTTGTACAATTGACTAGTAGCTAGCAGTCTTCCCTTTTGATGTTGTATTGTACCTTTATTGAAGCGTTGTTTTTACACTTGTACCTGACATATATATCATGATCACTTTTGCAGAACTGTTGGCAGATTGTTTTTACGTATTGTCATTTACTTTTGAGCACCATATTTATTTTCTAGCACAGTATCTACTTTTCAGTACCGCTTTTATTTTAGCATCATACTTATTTCCAGTCCCGCATTTATTTTCAGCACCATATTTGTTGTTCCAGTTATTGTACCTACCAGATGTTCATATATATTCTGTAACTTTAATTCTTTGATTGTGTACCTTGTGAACTAATTGTTAACCTATTAACAACCATGAACCATGATTTACATTTCAGCAAATTATGGCATGATTAGATAACTGTAATATTGTCAACCCATATTGAATAAACTGTTTGTTTGTTTGTTAGAATTATGCCTCCAAGACGAATTAATCGAACCAACAACCGAACTCCTAACCAAGAAAAACAAGCAAACCCACCTCTTGTAGGCCAGATGGATCATGTTCTGGCACAGATACTAAAAACTCTTACCCAACAGACTTCTACTCTAGCACAACAACAGCAACAGATACAACAACAGTTGTTGGCTCAACAACAACAGCAGCAACAGCAACAACAGCAGCAGTAGCAACAGCCGGCTCTTCCAGCTATTACTTTTAAATCCTTTCAGGCAGTCAAACCTCTAGAATTTAAGGGAGCAGCAGATCCAATGGAAGCAAGAGCGTGGTTGAAAGAGATGGAGAAGGCCATTGAATTGGTGAGGGTTCCAGAAGATAAGCAGACGGAGTATGTGAGTTATTTTCTGAAGAATGAATCTACTTATTTGTGGGAGTCGGTGAGAGCCTTGGAAGCCACAGAGGTAATTATTTGGGTTAGATTTAAAGAGTTGTGTTTAGAGAAGTATTTCCCAGATTTTATGAGGGATCAGATGGAAGTGAAGTTTTTGGAGTTAAAGCAGGGTAACATGACTGTGTTGGAGTATGAGGCAAAATTTACTGAATTGGCAAGATTTGTTTCAACCTATGTGGATACAGATAGGAAGAAGGCGAAGAGATTTCAGCAGGGATTAAAATCATGGATTCGGAGTAAATTGGCATTTCTGGAGTTGGATACTTATGCAGTAGTGGTACAAAAAGCGATGATCGCGGAGGGAGAAAGTGATTTGTATTTTAAGGAGAAGGAGAAGAAGAAAAGGAAGGCAGGATCAACTGAAGGACGGTAGTCTCAGGGTAGTTCTCAAAACTATCCTAATAAGTAACCAGGGTTCCAGTCGGGGAAAGATGCAAATGTTAAGAAACAAGGGACGGAAAACAAAGGACAGGGTAGTCGCCCACAAGAAGCAAATCAGTAAAAATTTCTTCGACCACCATTACCGGAGTGTAAAATCTGTGGTAGGAGACATTTTGGAGAATATAAAAAGTTGAATGTGACATGTCATAATTGCAATCAGAAGGGGCACTATGCTAAGGAATGCAAAATAGAGATTGAGTGTTATCGCTGTGGAAAGCCGGGACATAAGGCAAAAGATTGTATGGAACCTCCAACCAGACCTCCAGCCCCAGGTAATACCATGATTCGAGCAATAGAGGCAAAACCAGCAGTGACTGTTCAGCCAATAGCTAGGACTTTTAATATGACGATGAATGAAGCTGTTAAAGATTCAGATGTGGTGGCAGGTACGCTTCATATAAATTCCGTACATGCTAAGGTGTTAATTGATTCTGGAGCTACTAAATCTTTCATATCTAAAGAGTTTGCTCGCAAATTGAATTGTGAAATACATTTGTTAGATGAGGCTTTCATCATAGAGATAGCTAATTCGGAGCGTATACCAGTTAATAAGGTGTGTCCTTGTTGCGAGATCGACATCGTAGGACATTGTTTTTATGCAAACTTGATACCTTTCCAACTAGGTGAATTTGATGTAATTCTAGGAATGGATTGGTTAGCAGATAATAATGCGCAGATAGATTGTAGAGGTAAGAAGTGATATTGCGAACTTCTGATAATGTGGAAGTTATTTTCCAAGGTCAGAAGCAACCTAGGAAATTTTTAACTATAGTTCAAACCAAGAGGTTCTTACGGCAGGGATGGAGGGCTACTTCGCCTATGTGATGGATACTATGCAATATGTGCCTAAGATAGAAGAGATACCAGTAGTAAATGAGTTTCTTGATGTTTTCCCAGATAAACTTCCAGGCTTACCTCCAGATAGGGAGATAGAATTTGCCATTGATTTAGCACTAGGTACAGAACCAGTGTCTATGGCTCCTTATCGTATGGCACCAGTAGAAATGAAGGAATTAGCGATTCAATTGCAAGATCTTCTTGATAAAGGAATTATAAGGCCTAGTATATCCCCGTGGGGAGAACCAGTATTGTTTGTGAAGAAGAAAGACGGAAGCATGAGGTTATGCATTGATTATTGTGAGTTGAACAAATTAACTATTAAGAACAAGTATCCCTTGCTAAGAATTGACAATTTGTTTGACCAGTTGAAAGGAACAGCTTGTTTTTCTAAGATAGACCTACGATCAGGTTACCATCAGTTGAAGATCAAGTCGGAAGATATTCCAAAGAGAGCATTTCGAACCAGATATGGACATTATGAGTTTTTATTGATGGCGTTTGGATTGACAAATGCACCTGCAGTAGTTATGGATTTGATGAATAGAGTTTTCAAGAAATACTTGGATAAATTTGTGATTGTGTTCATAGATGATATTTTGATATACTCAAAGACTGAAGAAGAGCATGCAGATCATTTGAGAAAAGCTTTGGAAATTTTGAGAAAGGAGAAGTTGTACGCCAAGTTTTCTAAATGTGAGTTTTGGTTGAAAGAAGTGCAGTTTTTTAGGACATGTGGTTAGCAGTGAAGGAATTAATTCTAGCGAAGATTGAAGCTGTTATGAACTGGGAGAGACCGAAGACACCAACGGAAGTGCGAAGTTTCTTGGGATTGGTAGGTACTATCGAAGATTTGTTCAGGATTTTTCAAAGATTACAACCCCTTTGACGAAGTTGACAAGGAAGAATGAAAGGTTTGTGTGGAATGAGAAGTGTGAATAAAGTTTTCAAGAATTAAAAAGGAGGCTGATTTCAGCACCAATATTGGTACTACTAGATGATCAAGGTAATTTTGTGATTTACAGCGACGCGTCTCTCAAGGGACTAGGTTGTGTGTTAATGTAGCATGATAAGGTGATTGCTTATGCTTCTAGACAATTGAAACCTCATGAGCTGAATTACCCAACCCATGATTTGACTAGTACAAACTGGACCTATTGCGTCGCCTAAATAGGCCTATAGCGTCGGTTTTTTGGCGTAGTGTATGCAGGGGACGCTATAGGTTATTCCTATAGCGTCGATTAAATTAGCGACGATAAAAGTCGGCTATGGCGTCGGTCATTTAAATGAGTGATGCTATAGGTATAGCTTATAGCGTCGCCCCTTTAAAATGCCGAAGCTATAGGTAGAGCTTATAGCGTCGCCCTATAAAATGCCGACGCTATAGGTATAACCTATATCGTCGCCCTTTCAAATGACCGACGATATAGATTAATTTTTTTTTAAAAAAAAATACCTATAGCGTCGCCCTTTCAAATGACCGACGCTATAGGTCAATTTTAAAAAAAAAAAAATTTCAAAATTGGAATTTCACCATTACAAAATATAAACCAAGAAAATCAAACAAGTTTAAACACAATTTTTCCATACATATATATTACAAACTTCAACTACAAAAAAAAAATGTCTATAAGAACTAAAAAAATTGTCTATATGTTACAATTTTTCTATACATATATATAGTTACAACCTAAAGAGAATCAACTTTGGTGTAAACTAAAATGTCTTTCTCAGAGAGAAGTAAAACTCAGGTGCACGTGGTTCAGAAACATAGCAGGAGACTTTGTCAACAGGATAGTCCACGGCAAGGATTGACAAAACGGTATTGGCAGTAACGAGCGGGGGTTCCTTTAAAGGATCAACAGTACTTACAAAGAAATCGACAACAGCAAGCTCCGAAGGCTCACCCTCTCTTACAAACCTGTTATTGAAATAAAATTATCTCGTAGGCATTAACACTATATACTTGAGCGATGCATATGGTATACCATTAACGAGTCTTAAAACAACTCAGTTCTGTTCAATTTTAATATGTATGCATTTGGGAAAAATAATAGTGAAAAGGAATACCTTGCAGATAATCTATCAAGATATGTATCTCTATTGATGGGATACCATTTAGGGAATTGAAGTTCAAGGTATGCTAGTTTATTCCCTCAAGACATCATTTTTAAAATAGTTAAATAAATAAATAGCTAAAAAATGCCAAAAGTACCTGTAAATTTATATCTTAATTAAAACTAACAAAAGAGGAAAACTTTGTCTGATTTGGAAAGGCAGGACGCAGGAGTGAAATTCCATTTACATGTCTTTTTTTTTTGTACACATCCCTTTTCTCTTTGTTAGTTTATATTGCCAAGTGTAGCTATTGGCAACAAGTTAAAAATGTAGCAATCTTACCGATAGCTTGAGCTATTATTTATTTCTAGTAATTAGTATCTTGTTTTCTTATAGTGAATTCTTCTTGGCCTTTTTTCTTTAGTTGAAAATTTTATTTATCTTCTACATTTCCCTTACATATGCTTCTTCTCAGGATACAATATTTGTCTAGTTTTATTTTATTTTATTCAGTTACTGTTTAAGCTTTTAATGCATTTACATGTATATGTTCTGTGTCACAGGATCACTTTTTTTATTGGAATCTAAACTACTCACCGCTGTCAACTGTAGACACGGTGCTTATATTTCTATTGTGAAGCCCAACCTCCTGCACCAGGAAGAGTATATGTGAAGTTGTTAAAAGTGATTAAAGATGTTTAAAGAGGTTGAAACTTTGTAAATACTCGAAACACATTGTTACAGTAATTTGATTGATATTCAAAGGTTAGTCACAATTTGCTTGGAAATCATACCTGAGCAGTATTAAGGTGCGTAACCATTGTGTTTTGGGTGACAAATTCTGTTTCCTCAACAGCCATTATTGAAATTTCTGAACAATCAATGATGTATCTAGCTTAGTGAGTATACTTGGAAGAAAAAAAACAAAATAATTAATCAAAAGAAAAGAATAAAAAAGATTACAACCAAACACAACTTTATAGAATTAAATGTCATCTACAATTAGGTGAATAAGTTTATGCTATTAATAATGTAATATAATCTCAACAGGATAAACGATCCAAATCGCTTGACGGGAGAAAATAGCTAGCTGCAAGATAAGAGAGTGTTGCTGATGAACCAGGGTGAAAACTGGAAAGTTATCCGTGAACATTAATTATGAACAGAGTTGGAAATATAAGTCATTGACATAGTTCTGAACATACATAAAAAATGGGAAATTACCTAAACCATCATTATAGTGTTCTTTTAAATACTATTTTTGTACAAGAGTGTACACACAAACATAATCACTTCATACCTCTAAACAATGTGTGAATTAAAGCCACAACCAGATAAGAAAAGCCACAAAATATCGGGTGTTTCTCTCTCCAATGCAATTGTTCTGCACAAATAAGAGAAACAAAATGTAAAAATAGAGAAAAAATACATGAAAATTGGACAATGCTAAGCAGATATATTCAAAGAAACCAAATACAGGGATATATAAAGGTCATTAGTATTGCCAAATAGAAAAATGACATAAATATATTTAGCCAACCATCCATCCACAATGATGATCAAATCGGGAAACACAATGATCACAGATACTGCAGTGCATGGACCTAGCAGGTCTACAGAAGCAAGTGAATAAACTGATAAGTGCATAATTTTGCATATTTTTATTACCTATTTATTGCGTGAACTCGTATTTTAATAAATTATTTTGTTGCATTTCAGAAAATTCGTAAATAAATAAATAAATGACAAAATAAATAAATAAAGTGCAAGGAAGGGAAAAAGAGGAAGAAAAAGGACCAAAAATGAAAGAAGGAAAAGAATTAGGAGTTTGGAGCAAAAGGAATATTTCAAGACAAGTGAAAGGTGGAGATCATCCCAACACATTACATAAGTGTATGGCCAAGATCAACTCTTCAAAGCTTAAGGGGAAGGAAACAAATAGATGACTAGGATTTCACCACCACACACCACAAATGTATGGTGGGGATTTACCCAACACCCCCCTTAACTCTAATTCTTATCCTATAAATACCCCCTCACCCCCCTTGTATTTAGTAACTTAGATTTTAGGGTAGATTTATTTTCTTGTATTTCTTTTCTTAGTTTCAAATCTTGTAAATACTCCTATTATAATTAATGCAATTTTTATTTTCTTTACTTTTTGTCTTGCTCTTTCGTTATTGTTGCCTTGTTTCATTATTTTCGTAAATCCAAGTAGTGGACAAAGTAGCGAAAGCTAACCACTATGGGTTGAAAGTAACGAAATTTAATTTCTTGTTCGTAGTTTTAATATTTGTTTTAATTCGAAATTTTGCCCCTTTAAATTTCAATTTTATTGCGGGCCATTTAATTCCAAATCATCGTTTTAGTAATTTCATTTCGTAGTTAATTTCTTTATTATCGTTTTTATTTATAAAAAAAACCAAACAAAATTGTTAGTTTCGTAAATTTTCATTATTATTTTCTGTCTCGTTTTATTTCTTTAATTTGAAGCATAGTTGTTCCCCATTCCCCTGTTTTCCTTTATTTCGAAGCAAAAAGCCTCTGTTATATTCGAACAAAACCAGAAAAAAAAATCTCTCTATTCCTCCTTCTCCTCGTTTCTGCAAACTCAAATTCCCCTGTCCATTTTCAATTTATTCAAACCCATTTCCCCATGCTGCAAACCCAACAAAATGTTTCTTTCTTCCTTCCGTTTCTCTCTCGCTAAAACCCCCTTCTCATTCTTTTCTTTTTTTTTTTTAATTTCGTTTGTATCACTTTAGTTTAATTCGCTGAGTTGCTAGTTTGTTGAGTTGGATGCTACTATAAATCGTTGTTGAATTTGAGTTTATTTTGATTGTAAACCGCTATCGAATTATGAATGGTGTTGAGAAATTCGGTTGTTTTGTCGGTGGTTTCTTTTTGCTGAGTCGAGTTTCTTCTATTTTCGTGTGTTCCTGCTTTGTTCGAGTTGTTTGATGTCCTGGGTTTAGCATTGTCGAGACTGGTTTTGTCCTGGGTTTGCTGAGTTGTTTGGTTGTTTGCTGAGTTGTTTTTTTGTGCCGTGTTATTGCGATTTGCGAGTTTGTAGTTTCTGGGTTTGATTCACTTGTTTACCACGTTGCTGTTTTGCTGATTTAGTCCACGAGTTTTACTGCTTCGTTTTGTTAATTGCGAGTTCTGAGTCGTTTTTCTTACTGAGTTCGCAGCAGTAGTTTTGTACCGAGTTATGTCGCTGTAGAGTCACACTGTTTTTGTGCTAAATTCGAACTCTAGGCGAGTTAACTATGCCTTCGATTTCATTGTTTTCTGTCAAGTTTTATGAGTCCAGAATTAATTATTTGCAGTGTCCAGAATTACAGTTGAGTTTATATTGTTGGTGACTCGATTGTACTGAGTTTTTCTGAAAATTTTTCTGTAATAAAATTTTGTTCTTTTAAATAATAAAAAAAATTGAAATAAAAAAAAATTAATTTTAATTCGAATTTAGAATTTGTAAAATAATTTAGTTTTTGTTTTAGTTAGAATTATTTTAATTTTCCTTTAAAAATAGTATAAATTTTCTTTTCGAAATTTATTAGTAAAATCTAAAATTTTCCAAACATCAAAAACTTGTTCTAATTCGATTATATTAAATATTAAGGTTTGCGAATAAATATTAGTCTCTGCGGAACGAATCATAAATTTTACAACGAAACGAATTGTGCGCTTGCGATTCGAATGTTTATATTTCTAGCACATCATAAACCTATAAGTATTTAGCAGAAAGAATATATCCTTCTA
The DNA here is from genome assembly GCA_036435485.1 of Saposhnikovia divaricata. NCBI lineage: Eukaryota > Viridiplantae > Streptophyta > Magnoliopsida > Apiales > Apiaceae > Saposhnikovia > Saposhnikovia divaricata. The sequence continues at coordinate 10,170,171 of JAZHRN010000154.1, read as the reverse complement.
CACCAGACAAAATTCATGATACTCTGGAAATTTGCAAGTTGAGCATTATTTCTCTGTATAAATGGTGTTGTCATAGGGATACACAGATATATAACGAGAAAAATTCTCATTATTCACGGTTCCTGGATCGGAGAAACTAGTCAACAAAAAGAGTAGAATACCCACACCAACTGCAGCCACGCTTATGTACCTGCATCGATAAAATATTCCCAAAAGTAAATTTAGAGGGAAATATAAAGGAAAATACCACATAGATTGTGGCTAAATAAATAATTTGGTACCTGTGAACTCCACTTATATAATGCCCAGGAATATAGTTAAAGGATGAAGACATAATAAAGTAATAAGTAAGTCCGATAATTGCAAGATATATGGCCTGTATCACAAACTCGAGGAGAAATAAACTTAGTTTCATTCACGTACTATTTTTAACATATGACTAGTATAATATATTCAAATTGCTATGTTCGATTGAAGTTGTAACATTACGCCTTGCAAGCGAATGATCAGTTCGGTATTCAATAAATTAAAAAACATGACAGAATTAATAATAAGTAAGAAACAATGTACAAAAATAAAAAATTGAGCGAAAGGGAGAGAGACCTGTAAGATATGGTTAGGTCGATCACAGCAGTTGTACTCGATTGAGAATGGCATTGGTGCCTTTTGTACCCAATGCATAGGTAACAAATCGCCTGTAGCAAACAAATAAACAGTATTAGACAGAGAGGGGAAGAGAGAGAGAGAGAGAGAGAGAGAGAGAGAGAGAGAGAGAGAGAGAGAGAGAGAGAGAGAGAGAGTGTGATTAATCCATGGCAAACAAGAACCCACTGTACACCCATTTCAACAGCAACAACAACTTAGCAATCCTCCCCGCTTCTCCGCTCATTTAACAAAAAAACAGTGTCGAATTCGATCATCCTCAGGAATCTATAGGAGAGATTGTTGAGTTTGAGAATCTAATACATTTGATTTGACCCACCCAGTATGTATTCACATCAATCAATTGATTTAATTGATGTAAATGAAGAGAAGAGACTCGATTTGGTATTTTTAAACACTGAAATGGTAAAATGGAAAGGGTTTTGATCAGGAATTAAGTAGAACAACGAAAGATAACGAGAGAGGTTTGGGAGAGAATTGGGGGCGGCCGTTCAGGAAAGTAGGTTTTGCTTAAGAAATGGGTCTGGTTTGATTCTAAGCACTAGGTCGATTTTTTATCAAAATATAAAAAAATTATTTTTATTTTTGAAATAAGTTTTGTAAAATAAAAGTTATTATTTATTAATATATAATATTAATAGGTTATCAATATCGAAAAATATTCTAATATTTTGATTCTGTATGTGAGCTTAAATATCATACTTTTAGTATCATCTAATAATTAATTTTTTCATTTAAAAACAAATCATTCAGGTATTGTAAATTGCAAAATAAATATTTAAATTTGAGGAAGAATCTCGATATTATTTTTAAAATGTAGAGATTTAAATTAGCTGTCTCCCAATATTTTTAAAATGATTCCTTTTTAATTTTAATATTTATTTATTTTATAAATTAGATAAAAATGGGGAAAAAACAAACAAAATGGAAATTTTTTGAAAGTAGTGTAACATTCATCATACAAATAGTGAGTATGACTACTTTGGTGTGTATGAATTTATTTTCAAAAATTTTCATTTTTCCTTTTTTTATTTATCTAGTTAAAAATGGGAAAAAAATAAAAAAAGGGAAAATTAGTGAAATTAGGTAACATTTATCACAAAAATACTACTTTGGTGTGTATTAATTTAGTTTCAAAAATTGGCATTTTTTCTTATTATTGTTTAATTTTTTATTTATGTTACAAACTAGTTAAAAATGGGGAAAAAATAAAAAAAAATTGAAAAATTAGTGAAAATAAAGTAACATTCATCACACAAATAGTGAGTATGACTACTTTGGTGTGTATGAAATTATTTTCAAAAATTAGCATTTTTCCTATTTTTTTTGATTTTTTTATTTATTTTACAAATTAGTTAAAAATGGGGAAAAATAAAAAAAAATTAGTGAAAGTTGGGTAACATTTTTTCACACAAATAGTGAGTATGACTAATTTGGTGTGTATGAATTTATTTTCAAAAATTGAAATTTTTCCTATTTTCAATTTATTTTTGGGATAAGTTTAAAACTACCCATGTAAACTATTAGATTTTTAAATATATACTACCAACCTTTCTAAAATTCTAAAAATACCGACCTTGTTTTCAAAATTCCAAAAATACTACCTTCCTCAGTTGCAACTTTTGCAACCTCATTTGCAACTTCCAGTTTTCAAATTTCTGATTTCAAGTTCTGGGGTTCAGATGACATTTTCGACCACTTTCAAACCTATTTTCAATTTATATATATATATATATATATATATATATATATATATATATATATATATATATATATATATATATATATATATATATATATATATATATATATATATATATCTGAACCCCAAAACTTGAAATCAGAAATTTGTAGCATCTCAGTTGCAAATGAGGTTGCAAGGCCCCGCCAGAGGCACTCATAATTGGTGAATTTGGGTTGCATGGCCCCGCAGGGGCACTCACAATTTGTGGATTTCTGATTTGTAACTTTCAGTTTTCAGTTGCAAAAGTTGCAACTGAGGTTGCAAACGTTGCAACTGAGGTTGCAAACCGCAGTTGCAACTGAGGTTGCAAACCAAAGTTGCAACTGAGGTTGCAAAAGTTGCAACTGTTGCAACTGAGGTTGCAACTGAGGTTGCAAAAGTTGCAACTGATCTTGCAACTGAGGTTGCAAAAGTTGCAACTGATGTTGCAACTGAGGTTGCAAAAGTTGCAACTATTGCAACTGAGGTTGAAAAAGTTGCAACTGAGGTTGCAACTGAGGTTGCAAAAGTTGCAACTGAATACTGAAAGTTGCAAATCAGAAATCCACCAATTATATATGAGTGCCCCTGGCGGGGCCTTGCAACCCAAATTCACCAATTATGAGTGCCCCTACGGGGTCATGCAACCCAAATTCACCAATTATGAGTGCCTCTGGCGGGGCCTTGCAACCTCATTTGCAACTGAGATGCTACAAATTTCTGATTTCAAGTTCTGGGGTTCAGATGACATTTTCGACCACTTTTTTGGAGTCTAGATATATATCTAGATTCCAAAAAAGTGGTCGAAAATGTCATCTGAACCCCAGAACTTGAAATCAGAAATTTGAAAACTGGAGTATTTTTGGAATTTTGAAAACATAAAATTATAATGAGGTAGTATTTTTGAAAAAATGATTTTATGGAAGTGAAAAGATAGTTGGATGGTAGTAAAATTGGAAGTAATTGTTAAAATCTTATGTATTTATGTAAATAACCCTTTATTTTTTATTTATTTAACAAACTAGTTAAAAATGGGGGGAAAATAGAAAAAATAAAAATTATAGGTATACCTATAGCGTCGCCCTTTTAAGGGGCGACACTATAGGCTATATCAATAGTGTCGCCCTTAAAAAGGCAACGCTATAAGCTATACTTATAGCGTCGCCAGCTAAAATGCCGACACTATAGTTATAGTCTATAGTGTCGCCCCTCAAAAAGGCGACGCTACTGGGCGAAGCTATAGGCTATACCTATAGCGTCGCCTTTTAATTGGCGACGCTATAGGTTATACCCGTAGCGTCGGTTGAAGCAAACAACCGATGCCATAGCTTCTGGCAGAAGTCATTAAGTGTTGGTTAATGCAAACAACCGACGCAGTAGGTAAAGTGGCGACGCTATAGGTCAATAACCGACGCTATAGGTGGCGACGCAATAGGTCCAGTTTGTACTAGTGTTTGGAATTGGCAGCCATTGTGTTTGCTCTGAAGATCTGGAGACACTACTTGTACGGGGAAAAGTGTGAGATTTATACAGACCACAAGAGTTTAAAATACATCTTTACCCAGAAGGAATTAAATATGAGACAGAGAGGGTGGTTGGAACTAATCAAAGACTATGATTGTACCATTAACTATCATCCAGGAAAAGCGAACGTAGTGGCAGATGCCTTGAGTCGAAAGGAAAGATTAAACATGTTGACTATGACTGAGGAGTTGTTTAGCGAATTTGAAAAGTTAAAGATAGAAGTTCGTGTACCAGAGGGTGCGAAAGATATGGTCTATACTATGACATTTCAACCAGAATTGGTAAAAAAGATTCGAAGATGTCAGGAGGAAATCATGAGCGGAGATATCGATAAGTTAACAGGTGAGGAAATATGCACTCAAGTGGATGACAAAGGAATACTCAGATTTTCTTCAAGAATTTGGATACCTAACGTGACAGAGCTAAAGAATGAGACTTTACAAGATGCACATAGTTCGAGGTATTCGATCCATCCTGGAAGCATAAAAATGTATCAAGATTTGAAAAAGAATTTTTGGTGGCCAGACATGAAGAAAGAGATTGCTTAGTGGGTAAGTAAATGTTTGACATGTCAAAAAGTAAAAGCTGAACATCAGAGGCTAAGTGGATTACTACAGCCGTTGGAGATTCCTAAATGGAAGTGGGAACATATTGTGATGGACTTCGTGGTAGGATTACCAAGAACGAGAGCTAATCATGACGCTATTTGGGTGATTGTTGACCGATTGACAAAATCTTCACATTTTCTCCCGATAAATGAAAGATTCTCGTTGGACAAATTGGTTCATCTCTACATAAGGGATATTGTAGTACGACATGGAGTTCCAGTGTCGATAGTTTCTGATCGAGACCCGAGATTTAACTCAAGATTCTGGAAGAACTTTCAAGAGTGTTTGGTCACTAAATTAAGGATGAGTACTACTTACCATCCTCAAACAGACGGTCAGAGCGAGAAAACAATTCAAACAATTGAAGACATGCTCAGATTTTGTGCACTTGATTTCAAGGGCAATTGGGATGATCATTTGCCGTTGGTGGAGTTTTCGTACAACAACAGTTTTCATGCCAGTATTGGAATGCCGCCCTACGAAGCATTGTATGGATGGAAGTTTCGATCTCCAGTATATTGGGAAGAAGTTGGTGAGCGAAAAATACTCAGACCAGAATTGGTACAACAGACCAACGAAGTAATCCAGCTTATTCAGAATAGGTTAGTGGCAGCTCAGAATCGACAGAAGAAGTATGCTAACTTAACCAAGAAGAATGTGGATTTCGAAGAGGGGGAACAGGTCTTGTTGAAAGTATCTCTATGGAAAGGATTAGTGAGATTTGGGAAGAAAGGAAAATTGAGTCCAAGATTTGTACGACCTTTTGAGATTTTGCAGAAGGTGGGGAAGGTCGCGTATGAGTTAGCCCTACCACCTCATATGCAGCATATTCACAACGTGTTTCATGTGTCGATGCGTAAGAAATACCATCCTGATTCTAAGCATGTCATAGAATATGAACCGATAGAGATTCAGCCAGACTTATCTTATGTGAAGCAACCAATAAGGATACTAGATCGTAAAGAGAAGGTCCTAAGGAACAAGACAATACCAACAGTGAGAGTTTTGTGGAGAAACCCTAAGGTGGAAGAGTCTACTTAGGATTTGGAGAGTGAGATATTGGAAATGTATCCTCATCTGTTTGCTTACCATGATTCTGAGGACAGAATCCTATTTAGGGGGGAAGACTGTAAGAACCTTGAATATTTAATTTATAAAAATTTCTGTTTTGGTGAACGAGAAAGGAAATATTTTATATTTTATTCGAGGTTGATGAGTCGATATGTTAAGTATGTTATTGCTCGAAAAGATCCCCGTATGTGGTTAGTGTGTGATATGTGTTATCAGATTTGGAACATAAGTCTTTTTCATAATTCATGAAATCAGTTCGTTTTCTTCGATAAAACCCATTTTCAAAATCCCTAGGGCTTCGATTTTAATTCGATTTGTATCAATATTCTTCAAATAAATTTTAAAATATTCAAAATTCGTATCTTATTCGTCGCATGAGATTTATAAATTTCCAATATTTCATTTTATTATCTTTCCTAAAATAATTTTTGTTTGAATCGGACCATAATTGAATTAATCGGTAATTTTAGGACCGATTAAAAGATAATTATGGTTCCGAGCAATTCGGAAACAAATATCTCGTAATAATTTTTACCGACCTATCCCAAAACCTTATCTACAACACACCCCAATTAGTCTGCTGCCACCTGTCCTAAATCTATTCATCAAAACAATTAATTTTCCAAAAATCTTAAATTTCAAAATTAATTTCAAGGTGCTCTTGAGGATTAAACTCTCCGTTGAAGGTGATTTGGAGCTCCGTTTTTGACGTTCAAGTGACCAAATTGAAGCTTGGGATCTCTATTTTTATAATCTATAATCAAATCATACCCAGGTAATTTCCCTGAATTTTTATAAACTTTAGTTTATAATTCGAAATTCTAGGGTTTATGTGCTTAATAATTGGGATTTTTTTATTCTTTGAATGCCTGAATGTTCTTATGATTCCAATAGCATTAGGGAGTGTATTGTAGTTGATTTGCATCATTACTTTCGAAATTCTATTGCCGGATGTTAGGATTCAAGTTAAAGTTTATTTTGAAAACTTTGATCAATCCGTACGTGCTTGTTGTTGATTGCATGTGAACTATGAAACCATGGGGAGATTGTACGTGTCTCTAGCTTTAAATTGATATATTAAACGCGTGATATGGTTTAGTAATAGTCCGATTCGATGTTTACCGGAAAATGAGTTGTTTTCGCCGGATTTTTGTTTGATGTTTCTGTTTTTGCAATGTTTTGGTATCAGAGTAGTGTCAAAAGTGTGTAGCTTGTGTACTAGACTGAAAGCGCAGCAAAAACCGAGCAAAACCATGCACAAATGCGAGTAAACGGGGAAGGGGTTGGCTCGTCCGATTCCGATTGACCGGCCGGAATCTGGGATTAAGGTCACCGAAATCTGGGCTCTTGAATGGGGAAGAACTATTCTTGAAATTGTACATTTTTTTACTTAAGATGTAATATTTGATCTATTTTGTGTAAAGTAGTAAAAAGATGTTGGTTTTGACTATTTACTATTTTACTATGGTGATTTTCAAAGAAATTATTTTTACCTTTAATGGTAAAATGTTATTTACTTTTTCAATTATTGTTTTAAAATTCAGAATTATTTCTGAATATTCATTTACTCATTTATTTAATTTCAAAAATGATTTAATTATTTATTTTAAATCAAAAATAATTAGAAATTAAATACTTTTAATTAATTTAATTAATTTCAAATAATGATTTAATTAATTTAATTATTTGATAAATGTAATTATTTATCAAATAATTTTATTAATTAGTTATTAGTTGATTTTAAATAATTTAATTAAATTTATGTATTTATAATTAATTTATTTATGGTTTCAAATGATTTTAAAATAGTAGAAAAATTGTTTAAAAATCCAGAAAATGTTTTAAAGTATTTTCAAATATTCTGAGTTGGATTTTATTTAAAAACCAAGAGTGAAAATGGTTTTAAAAATATTTCTTGGGTTCAGTTAATTATTAGAGCGAGTTATATGGGTTGTTATGTGAGAATTACGTGCTTAAGTGCTATATGGATTATATGTGTTTACGATTAGAAGTCTAAGTTGCTTTATATGTGATTAATTTGATCTAATTATTATAGAGTCGAGTCAGAGATGCAGAGGCAAGGCCAAAGCTGAGTAGTTGTCAGACGAGTAGAAAGTAAAAGCTTTTGTGTGCCAGGCAAGTATTTCCTTTCACTTCTTGTTCAAGTGAAGTTATTCCTTAATTATTTTGATGAAGAAATTTATCACCCCAATTATTTCTATCGATCTTGTTGGTACTTGTTATTGTTACTAATTATTCATTTACATCCCATTTATTGTATCGAACTCGTCGATACCCTCTTGAGCTTGTTATTCCTTAATTATTACCAAATTGTTATGTCGAACTTGTCGACACTTGTTGATGATTCTTGGATTATGAGTTGTTGCTTTGGAACGTGAGTTTTCCAGTTATTTAGTTGGCAAAGGTTGTCGATTATTCCGACACCTAGTGCATTTGATTTAGAATTGGATTTGTTTTTTTAAATGTGGACCGTAAGGGGTCGGACCAGATTCTTGGTCGGAAGTTAATAAGGCCAATGTGTGCCCTGGATCCATTATGGGACATTGCTGTGTGCATTGTCCGGGGTTAGTGCGTGACTGATCAGCAGCCTAACCTTGTTGTTTTTAAAATATATAAAAATCCAATTCTAAACTTGAGTTGTTTCCTATCCAGATCTTTATAACACTTATGAGATTATCCGAAGCTTAATAATATTTATACTAGTTTATGCTATTGATACACTTTTATTATTCTTGCTGAGCATTGTTGGCTCACCCTTGCATTGTGATATTTATTTTCTTCAGCTAAAATTGAGGATGTCTACGAGGAGTGGTTCAGCTGGATGAGGTGAACGTCGTGTGGTTGCACTAGGACGGGTAGTTACTTAAGCATCTTTATTATATATGCTTTTTAGTTGCCAGACAGATTATATTAAAGTTGGTTTGTAAAATATTTTAAATTCAGACTTAGGAAGTAATAACTATATTTAGTAGCTTGTTTCAGACCAGGGCCTGTATACGATCTTGGTTATGGGGTATTTCTTTTTATTATTATGTTATGCTTCTGCACAGGTATGATTTATATATATATATATAAGTATTGGGGTGAGGGGTGAGGGGTCCCAAATCCGTACCCCGGATTTTTAGGATGCCACATAGAATATCTGAACTATCATGCTTAGTAAATAATGTGGGATCGATTTTACCTTTAGTGAATCCATTCTTGATTAAAAACTTACTTAATCTTTCGTACCATGATCTAGGAGCTTTCCATAATCCATGCAATGCCTTTTTAAGCTTGTAGACATGGTTGGAAAACTGTGCATCTTCAAATCCGGGAGGTTGCTTGACATAGACTTCTTCTTTTATGTAGCCATTAAGGAACGCACTCTTCACATCCATTTGATGTAACTTGAATTTCTTATAACATGCAAATGAGAGAAGCATTCTTATAGATTCTAGTCTTGTAACAGGTGCAAAAGTTTGATCGAAGTCGATACCTTCTTGTTGATTGTAACCTTGTGCCACAAGTCTTGCTTTGTTCCGAGTAATTATACCAAATTCATCAACTTTATTTTTGAAGACCCACTTTGTTCCAATGATTGAAGCATCCTTTGGTGGCTCGAAAAGTTCCCAAACATCGCATCATTCGAATTGCTTGAGTTCCTCTTGCATTGTCATGATCCAGTTTTCATTTTGAAGTGCTTCTTTAATGTTCTTTGGTTCTTCTTGAGCTAGAAAGGCTGTAAGAACCCAGATTTTTTAATAGAATTAGAAATTTTATTACGAATTGGTGTATAAGTGAATAGTGGTTGTGACCACCATGTATCAGTGGTTTTAATGAATGAGTATTTCAATGGATAAGGGCTCCAATATTTATGTGTATGCTGGGAATGGTGTAAATTGTTTGACAATCTAGATAAGAATAATCTATCGTCTGAGAAAGTGAATTATGATATCCTAAAAAGGAAGTTAGCAAAGAGTTAGGGAACTCTACAAAAAGATATTGAGAATTTTCGAGAAAGCGCAAGAACATTTTCTAAGAACAAGAAATAAAAAGAGAATAAACAGGGAATATTGGAGTTAATATTGATTTAAGGGATTGTGCCACAATGGAGAAATAAAATGCACATATAAGTTGTAACATGTTAATTTTATTAAAAAGACACAAAGCAAATCAAATTGGTGGGAAAAGGAGGAACCAAGGTGACTTACAAGAAAGTCAACTAACAACTAAGTGGTGTAATTGCATTTTTACAGAAAATGGAGTTGCATAATGTGAAGCCAACACTTGGACAAATGAGAAGGCAACAAGTGGCACTAATATATGGTTGACAACAATTAAAAACAAGATGCATCCATATATTAGACATACATTACATATATTAAGCCATAATATAACACAGAGAAAAGAAAACAAAACCTTAAGCATCCAAGAAGAAGCTCTCGGCAAAGAAGAAGAAAAAGGGGGAGAGGGAGATTCCACCTCTCAAAAGTTTCCATCCAAGGTTAAATCAAAGAGGAGTAAGAGTAGAAGGTATATCCAAGATCTTAGCATCATCCATTAAGATTATCATGTTCAAAAGTTTGATGAAAGAAATGATGAATAGTAACTTACTAACTTTTTTATTTTTGATCTTTGATTTATGGCTTCTAAAGGACATCATAATCAAGGTTTAAGAGTTGTAAGAGTATATTAGCACTATCAAGCTTCAAACCAAAGTATAATACTTGAACCCCTTTGATGGATCATGAGTTTTCATGGAGTTTTGATGATATTATGCATGTATAAGCCTCTAGGTTTATGGTTGGGCTTTGTTATATGTTAAAATCGTTTTTATGGATGTAAAGACATTGCTTTGCCTTGGTTTAAAGTTAAATAACATGTATGGGTGTTATGGGGTGAAGGTTGTGATTTTTGGAGGGTTTTGATTTTGGAAATATTCGATTTATAGCCGTCGTAATGCCGAAATTTATTTAACCCTTAAAAACCATGCATAACAGTAGCTTTAAACCACTGACCTTGCTGAGTATATGACCTATCCTTGAAGATCTCAAGTCATAGATCGTTTTGGCGCGAGAATCGCAACATTCCGACGTATTTAGGAGATATGGTCAATTTAGTAAAAGTTGTGCGGAAAATGTTAAGTTTGTGGCTTCATTTGAGTCCCTTAAAGTAATATTTTTGGTAATGAATATAGCTTATTAAATACTAGATATCGTAAGGAGAATGTGTGCGAAGGAATCACCTCAAAAGGATAATTTTTCGATTTTATAAAAATGTTTGAGTTTAAGGTATGCAAGTGGGATACCCTTAAACGGACAAAGGATAATGAAGTATAATCTTCTCGAGTAAATGATCGACTTTAAAACCTATATGACTCAAGTACCTACCAAGTGTAAAGTATAATGACATGCCTTGATAACAAACCAAGTGTTAGTCAATGATGGTATCAATAAGAGTTACGTTAGTATGTGCCTAATGAGTTAAAACGTATAAGGAGCTAACCGAGTATTTACTTGTGTTAATAGATCGGCGCTCTCAGGCACGAGACTTGACCCCGCTCACATCACCAGGCAAGTTGTTAAAACTCTGGCTTTAAAAGTATTTTGCAAACTGTTGTTGTGTGATATGGAATACTTATAATACTTTGCTAAAAATGGCGTTGACGGTTACTTACCTACGAGGTATGAACTGTTGGGACAATCAGATCTTGGCACTGCGATTTTTGATACAATAAATTAACGAGTACGAATAGAAAAGTCACCTTGTTAACGGTTGCTTCCACGCTCTTCTATTGTATTCCCAAATTCCCTTGAGCGAAGTGTGACCTTCTTCTTCTCAAGTTAACCTCTCTTCTTGCTCCTGAGTGGCTACCAAATTTTTCGACCAACCCCCAGCAAGAAGAGAATAGGAATATATATAGGGCTACAATAGGGATCATGGACAATTAGGTTGGGCCTTCTAATTACATCTTGAGCCTAGCCCAATGTAATTAAATATTAATTCAATCCACTAAAGAATTAATATTTGCACTACCTTTCCTAATACCGCAATTCAATTAATTAATTTGGTTCCAATATTATTTGCTTATTAAATTCCCCATGTTTAAAATATCGCATGTCCATTAATTAAATAAATTACTGATAATTCATTTAATTAATATCTTTTATCCTTGATTATCCACTCAACCTTTATTTAATTATTCCGGAATAAATCCACCTGCAGGGTTTCACATAATTAAATCTTTTTGAGCTTTCAAGGGGACATCATTAACCTGAATATTATCAGGACATGGATTCCTTCAATAAATAATATTCACCATATATATTATTTCATCACCCAAAATATAATGAAATAAATCGCCACGTTAGGGTGGACTATATACAATTTATATTCGTCTTAGTGTTAAATTACATACAAACAATAATGGAGACCGTGGGATTTAATTCCTAATTAATTCCCTCACCCACTTAGAATTTTTATTTAAAATTGAGGAATTTTATCTAGCATGCATCGCCTTATGTTATTTAATCGCAGTCCACATGTATCAAAATACACAAAACACATAACATAACAGCATGCTATACATGATTAAAGCATAATAAATAAATACTATGTCCATGTCGTCCTAATTATGTTAAACATGCAATTAAAAAATAATTACACACATAATTAATTATTTAAATCAATAATAAAAAATCAGTGGAAAAAATTAAAATAAAATTTTCCACTATTATGGCCCCTTGAAAAAAAAAATCTGCAGCTCCTGTTGTTGCTAGCATGCGCTGCGTGATTGTGGAAGAAAGAAAAGGCCTGTTGCGCATTCTGTGACTGCGTTACAGCTGTCCTCCATGATAGCCCCTGTTGCGCAGGCTGCCCATGCGCAACACCAGTTTGCACTGGTAACGCAGGACAGACCTGCGTTACAGGCTTCCAGCAGAATTTTCACCCAGCGCTCGCTTTTCTTCTGACGTCAGTGTCTTCAACTTTCTGTTCGAACTTGTTATTACCAGCAATACAATCGAACAATCAGCTACGCAACGGAAAACTTTATTGCTCCGATTTAATTTCCGATCGCACGTAATTGTTACAAAATACCCGGATCTTAACAAAATCCATCAAACAATTACATAAAAAATAGATCTAATACGAAACTAATTTTGCAAAATCTATTCTAACACGATCAACCCTCGTGTTTTACAACCACGATAAACCACGTGGAAACCAAACAAAATAACCACGATTAAACCACGTGGGATCCAAACACATAATTAAAAAATATACATGGCCATAATAGTGGATAACAACCAGCAAAACAGAATTATACAAGCCTACCACCATATACATGCATATATAATTACGACATGGACATCGTATCAAAAATCGCAGAACCGTTGAACCTAGCTCTTGATGCCAATTGATGGGACAACCCAGATCGATATCATCCTTATGAGTCTGCCCAAAAGTTTTGAGCAGTTCCGCTTGAATTACACCATGAACAAAAGGATGTATAGTCTCGCGGAACTTCTGACAGAACTTCAGGCAGCTGAAGGTCTCTTTAAGCAGAATGTTCAAGTGAATGTGGCTGAGAAAGCTTCTTCCTCTAAGCCGAAAGGCAAGAAGAAGAAAAAGGTTCAGGCACAGAAAGCTGGAAATGTTGCTAATGCAGTGGGAGTTCAAGGTGCTGTGAAAAAGCCTAAGGGAAAGTGCTTCAGGTGCAAGCAGTCAGGTCACAGGAAACAGGATTATCCTCTTCCTAAGAAGACAAACAATATTGGTATGTCTCTTTCTCTAGTTACGGAAACATACATAGCGGCTATATCTACGAGCACTTGGTATGTAGATACAGAAGCCACTGACCATGTTTGTAACTCATTGCAGGGGTTCCAGCAATCCAAAATGCTTAGAGATGGCGAGATATATGTGTTCATGGGAGATGCTACGAAAGTAGCAGTAGTTGCAGTTGGAATAATTACTTTATCTTTTGGAGATGATAGGAGTTTGGTTTTGAACAATTGTCTTTATGTACCTTCGTTTAGAAGAAATTTGATTTCGGTTTCTAAACTTGCTATGGATGGTTATAATGTTTATTTGGATCATAATGTTTCTATTATGATGAATAAACGAGTTATATGTTCTGGTACATTGCAAGACAATTTATATATTATTAATCCTGTCCAACCAATGCTGCAACAAAAGGAATCTAATAACATTCTTTCTAGCTCAAACAAAAGAAAGAATCCTTCTGAATTGAACCAAACATATCTTTGGCATTTAAGATTAGGTCATATTAACTTGAGGAGGATTCAAAGACTGGTAGTAGATGGGCCATTAGGCTCGTTGGCAGAGGAGCCATTTCCAGTTTGTGAATCCTGCTTGGAAGGTAAGATGACTAATAAGCCTTTTAAAGCAAAGGGGAATAGAGCTAAAGAAGTGTTAGAATTGGTTCATACTGATTTATGTGGACCTATGAGTATCCAAGCAAGAGGAGGTTATGAGTATTTTGTCACTTTCATTGACGATTATTCTAGATATGGGTAAATTTATTTGTTGCGCCGTAAGTCTGAGTGCTTTGAAAAATTCAAAGAGTACAAAGCAAGTGCGGAGAAGCGACATCTTGGAAAATGTATCAAGTCACTACGATCAGATCGTGGTGGCGAATACTTGCTTGGAGAATTTAGGGAATATTTATCAGAAAATGGGATTGCATCCCAGTTGTCTGCACCTGGCACACCTCAGCAGAATGGTGTAGCAGAGAGAAGGAATCAGACTCTTTTAGAGAGTGTTAGATAGATGATGAGTTATTCAGATTTACCCAAGTCGTTCTGGGGATATGCTATAGAAACAGCGGCTTACCTTCTAAACTTGGTACCTTCTAAGTCGGTTCCCAAGACCCCAATAGAATTGTGGACTGGTAGCAAACCAAGTCTAAGACATATTCGGATTTGGGGTTGTCCAGCACATGTGCTGAACAAGAACGCGACCAAGTTAGAATCTCGTACAGAAGTAAGGCTGTTTGTAGGCTATCCCATGGGAACGAAAGGTTATTCATTTTATAGTCCTAGGGATCGACATATCATTGTTAGCACCAATGCTAGATTCTTAGAAGAAGACTATATAATGAACCACAAACCCATGAGTAGTATCGGTTTAGAGGAACTAGTGGGAGGGACAGATAATCCCCAAGTGCCAATAGTAAAAGTAGATCAACCACAAGAAAATGTACAACCTGTCACTAATACCACACCGGTGCTTCGTCGTAGTGGGAGGGTTGTTCAACAACCTGATAGATTCACGTTTTTGGGAGAGTCCTCGGACTTGGTCTCTGGTGAACATGATGAGGATCCCAGGACATACGAAGAAGCAATTCTAGATAAAGATGCAGATCTTTGGCGAAAGGCAATGGAATCTGAGATGGAATCTATGTATTCTAATCAAGTTTGGGAGCTCGTGGAACCACCCAAAGGTGTAAAACCCATTGGATGTATGTGGATCTACAAGAAGAAAAGAGGATCTGACAAAAAGGTGAAAGCCTGGAAAGCACGACTTGTTGCGAAAGGGTATACTCAGAAAGAAGGGATCGATTATAAGGAAACCTTTTCGCCAGTTGTTATGCTTAATTCGATTCCGATTCTTTTATCTATAGCAGCTCATCTCGATTATGAGATTTGGCAAATGGATGTCAAGACAGCTTTCCTTAATGGAAGTCTTGAGGAAACCATCTATATGCAACAACCAAAAGGATTCATTAAGGAAGGCCAAGAGCATCTTGTTTGTAAGCTTAAGAGTTCTATTTATGGACTAAAACAAGCTTCTAGGGACTGGAATATTCGTTTTGATCAGGCAGTCAAGTCATATGGATTTGATCAAAGTCCAAGCGAATCATGTGTGTATAAGAGAAGTGAGGGTAATGCAGTGGTTTTTCTAGTACTGTATGTTGATGACATTTTACTCATTGGAAACAATGTTAAGATGTTGTCATCAGTAAAGGCATGGTTGTTCAAACAATTTGAAATGAAGGACTTAGGTGAAGCGGCATACATCCTTGGGATCAAAGTAATAAGGGATCGCAAGAAAAGGATGTTGGCTTTATCTCAAGAGCCCTACATTGATGAAGTATTAGCTCGTTTTAACATGCAGAACTCTAAGAAAGGTTTTCTACCTTTTAAGCATGGAGTGGCTCTATCCAAGGAGCAGTGTCCTTCGACACCTAAGGATATAGAGAGCATGAAAGCAGTTCCTTATGCTTCGGCATGTGGAAGCTTAATGTATGCTATGTTATGTACGAGGCCTGACATCTGCTTTGCTGTAGGCATGGTTAGTAGATATCAGTCGAACCCAGGTCAGGAACATTGGAGTGCAGTAAAAACTATACTCAAGTACCTGAGAAGGACTAAGGAGTATATGTTAATTTACAAGGCCTCAGATCTATTTCCTTTGGGATATACTGATTCAGATTTTCAATCAGATAGGGATAAGAGGAAATCAACCTCGGGATATGTTTTTACTTTGGGAGGTGGAGCCGTTATATGGAGGAGTGTAAAGCAGAAATGCATTGCAAACTCTACCATGGAAGCCGAGTACGTGGCGGCCTCTGAGGCTGCAATGGAGGCTGTATGGTTCAGGAACTTCCTTTTGGACTTGGATGTGGTACCTAATTTGCCTAGGAGCTTGACAGTGTATTGTGATAACACTGGTGCTGTGGCAAATTCGAAGGAACCGCGAGACCACAAAGCAGCTAAACATATTGAACGTAAGTATCATCTCATACGAGGAATCGCAAAGCGAGGAGGTATAGTTGTGGCTCACATATCATCAGAAGACAACCGGGCAGATCCTTTCACAAAGAGCCTGCCAGCCAAAGTTTTTGACAGGCATGTGGAAGCGATAGGAGTCAGATGGATGGACACATAGTTTTTTGTGTAATAGTGGATTAAATAAACACTGACATACTCATAGAATATTTTGAGTATAAGTGGGAGATTGTTGGTGTATACTGAAAATATTTATTTGAAGTATAAACATTTATTTCTGACCTATTTTATTGAGAATCATTTAAATGTTTACATGTTGTCTAAATATTATATATTGTGAATAATCTAGTATCAAATGGGATACAGAATATTAGATTATTAAATACGATTTATATAATATAGTATGGTTCACAGCACAGGTGGTGTTAGACAATCCACTGGAATGGTTGTAGTATTATTTAGATTAGTTTATATTGACTAACAAATAATACTAGTATACTTTGTGTATATTGTACAGGATCAAATTTAGAATTGTTCCCTTATACTGATTAAGAAGGTGAACTAAGATTCTATGTTATTATTAATGCTTAGGTTCTTAATCCAGATATAGTAATTGACACGTGTATATTATTTACATGCTTTGATTTATATATGAAATAATTCTTTTGATTTATTTCATTATATTTTGGTATATGAAATAATATTATTTAAATATGTACTAAATATTCTAAAATTATTTAAATTCATACTTATTCTTTAAAAACTTATTTGAGGGTTAAAAATTATTTCAAATATTTTCTAACCTTTAGAAAATTATTTTAAAAATTATTAAAGGTTCCTAATGGGTAATTGCGAATAAACCACTAGTCAATAAGGGCTTCAATTTTCCTTCAAAACGTGGGGACCAAGGTTTTGGGAGTAAAAATAGTGATTTCTCCCTTCGCTCATCACTCGAATTGCTTCAAAACTCCGACTAAATCCCCCGCTTGTTTTCAAAATTAGTTCAATGTCAAATAGAATCTATTGACGAAAGTCAACCCACATGTCCGACTTGCTTCCTCAAATACTTTCGAAAGTAAAGATTTTAAAAAGGTTTTGTTCCGAATTTGGTTACAATGACTCTTGGGACTGGAGGGTGATGAAGGTGTAAGAGGCTTGCTGGTGGGCGAGTCCATCTAGATATACATATATCCAAGTGTAGGAGGCTTGCAGGTGGGCGAGTCCATCAAGATATATGTACAAGTGTAAGAGGCTTGCAGGTGGGCAAGTCCATCATAAGACCCGAATGCGGTCAGGGCCACGACCTCGAAAGAAGGATCGCTTCCCGTCTACTAGTAGCGAAGTTTTGTACGATATAATGGCTGATCACCTTGTATTGGGGTGTACTCCAGAATAGTCCCATTCTTCCAATTGGAATTGTACTGCAACACTGTAATGAAAGCCCAGGCGCTCAGTTACTGATAGTGTTGTTAAGATATTTCATTTCATCGAGTGAAATATGCTATTTCAAAAACCTTCTCAGTAATAAAAGGAAAATGATTTAATCAGGATATCTCAAGAACTCGTTATGCAAAGTTACTGTTCTCTATTTTACAGTATTACGAAACTATTATCATATTGCTGAGCGATTATGATCACTCTTGCTTTTCTTTCATGTATCACAAAACAACAACAGATCAGCATGTCCAGAATGTTGGGGAAATATGGTAGTAACTTGGATTTTTCTAAAGTCGTGTGAACACTTTCAGATTGAAGTTATTTGTGGTTCACCTAAATAAATCAATCAGATAAAGTCAGAAATTCTGCAAGACGAGAGAATATGTTTTTGTTGTGAATTTCAAATGAACCAATGTGTTGAAAATGATCAATGCAACACCTATATATAGATGTCAACAGACGTGTCTTTTGCCAATACACACATCTCAAGATGTGTCTTTTGCCAACACACATATCTCAAGATGTGTCTTTTGCCAACATACACATCTTATTCTAATAGTTTTGTCTAATACCAATAGACACATCTTATAGACACATCATATCCCAACAGGTGTGTCTGATGCCAATGAACATGCCTCATAAGCATCCCAACAGGTGCGTCTAATGTCAATGAACATGCCTCATAAGCAATAATACCGAAATCATAGTAAACTCGAACAAAGCGTGCACTCCGCACTCTCCCGACTTGTTCGATGTAATATTACGATTACATTGATCAACTAATCAATCCAATTACACTAAAATATCCAACAATCCTCCCCCATTTTAGCGTAATCCATGATTAACTAAACAAAATCACAACAAACAACAAACTTATGCATAAATAAAATATCGTGATGATTGAATTTCACATTAGTATATTACACATTCCAAATATTCGAATACCAAGGTGTCACTATGGATTGAACCTTTTTTATTCATAGAGAATACATGAAGATAATATACACATAAATTTACATTCTCAAATGTTCTTACTTGACACTATATTTTACTAGCTTAGTGTCCTAATCCTTCTTAAGCATATCAAAGCCAAGTCCAAGATTCTTGAAGCGGCTAAACTTCATGCTCAAATATGTAGTTCTTTTACTCTCGCACCTGCATATGCAATTTTTCAAACGAACTATTAAGAAGATAAACTTCAACCTCCTCAACTTGCAGGTCTGAACACATACCTTGGGATGACAATACTAATGTGTTCCAATCTCTAGATGTTAAGCTTTCCACATTGAATTCATCACCTAATGTCATATTAGGTGGGAATTGGGTATCTCAACATGAGAGACTTTTAGATGGACTTTAATCCCATCCCCACAGCCGACTTGTGCACAAGATCTCTACTCAACCCTTTGGTTAAATGATCGGCTAAATTATGTTGAGTTATTATAAACTCCATTGATATAATACCGTGCGTGATAAGCTCACGAATCATGCTGTGTCTAACACCTAAGTGTCTAGAATTGCCTTTGAACACTTGTCTATAAGAATTAGCCAAGGCAGACTCACTATCACATCTGATAGAGATGGGTGATATCGGTTTAGGCCACAATGGAATCTCATAAATCAAATTTCTTAGCCATTCGGCTTCTTTACCAGCCACTGATAATGCCACAAATTTAGATTCCATCGTTGAATCAGTAATGCAACTCTGTTTCTTTGATGCCCAAGAGATAGCACCTCCCCCAAGAAGGAATACCCATCCACTTGTGGAAGAATGATCTTCCTTATTGGAAATCCAACTTTCATCTGAATGACCCTCAATAACCGAAAGAAATCCAATAACCGAAGGAAATCCAGTATATGTCAAACCATAATCCATGGTCCCTTTCAAGTACTTGAACACTCGACTTAAGGCTTGCCAATGATGTGAACTTGGTTTGCTAGTATACCTACTAAGCTTTCCAATAGCATAGGCAATATCTGGCCTAGTGCTTATCATAACATACATAAGACTACCAATAGCCCTTGAGTATTCAAGTTAAGATACTGCAACACCTGTATTAGGTAGGAGTTTAATACTAGGATCAAGAGGAGCGCTAACAGGAGAACAATCCTTAAAGTTAAATCTTTTCAAAATCTTCTCAATATAATGAGATTGAGAAATTGAAATACCATTGTTCTCACGCTTGATCCTTATACCAAGAATCACCTCATCCTCCCCCATGTGTTTCATATCAAAATTAGATGATAAAAACTTCTTGGTTTTATCCACTTGATTTTGGTCAGTACCAAAAATCAACATGTCATCCACATATAAACAAATTATAACTCCTTTACCAGAAGCATCAAATTTGCTATATACACACTTGTCTGCTTTGTTAAGAAAATAACCATTAGGCAAGACCATATTATCAAATTTATCATGCCAATCCTTTGGTGCTTGTTTTAGACCATAAATTGATTTCTTCAATTTACACACCTTGTTCTTACAACCAGGCATAACAAACCATTCGGGTTGTTTCATATAAATCTCTTTATCTAATTCACCATTCAAGAATGCAGTTTTCACATCCATTTGATGAATGACAAGGTTGTGTATAGCAGAAAGTGCTATTAACAACCTAATAGTAGAAGTCCTAGCAACAGGTGCATAAGTATCAAAATAATCAATCCTTTCTTTTTATCTAAAGCCTTGGATAACCAATCTGGCTTTAAACTTATCTATTGTACCATCCACCTTCATTTTCCTTTTAAAGATCCATCTGTTTGCCAATGCTTTACAGCCATGGGGCAGATCACTCAATTCCCATGTATTATTATTCATGATAGAATCCATTTCATCCTGGATAGCTTCTTTCCAGAATGCAACATCCCTTGATGTCATAGCTTCGGTAAAAGTATTTGGATCCTCCTCAATAATAAA
This sequence comes from Saposhnikovia divaricata, assembly GCA_036435485.1. Classification (NCBI taxonomy): domain Eukaryota; kingdom Viridiplantae; phylum Streptophyta; class Magnoliopsida; order Apiales; family Apiaceae; genus Saposhnikovia; species Saposhnikovia divaricata. The sequence goes on along the minus strand of JAZHRN010000154.1, from coordinate 10,149,468 downwards.
ACAATATTGGTATTGATATTCAATTTCATCTCTAGAACCTTCAACTAGATAAAGATGAAAATCATCTCCAAAAGACTTTGCCTTTCTAGCTCTAGTGCTTCTCCTTGGTTCAGACGGTCCATGAACATCTTAAATAGAAACTGAGTTCCTATTAGAAGAATTTTGAAGCATGTCCCTTGGTCTAGGTATATGTAAATTTGTTTTAATCAAAGATAGCATCTCTTGACTCGATAATCGAGTTCACAGACACATAGTCATTAGATTCTAACACATAGAATCTATATGCGATGGAATGCTCAGCATAACCAACAAAGATACAATCTATACCTCGTTCACCTAAGTTTCTTCTTTTGGGTTCAGTGAGTCTTACAACTGCTCTACATCCCCAAACTCTCAGAAAACTCAATTTTGGTGACTCTTTATACCAAAGTTCATAAGGGGTAATCTTATTCCTCTTACTAGGAATTCGATTCAATAAATAACATGCTGTTAACATAGCCTCACCCTAAAAACCCTCACTCAAACCCGAGTAGGATAACAAGGAATTAACCATTTCTTTCAAAGTCCTATTTTTTCTTTCTGCCACACCATTTTGTTGTGGTGTATAAGGAGTCATGGTTTGATGTATTATACCAGTAGATCGAAAGTATATCGGATCATAATACTCACCTCCTCTATCAGTACGCAGATTTTTAATCACGGTACTCTGATGTAGCTCTACTTCTTCTTTATGTATTTTAAAGAAGTCAAGAGCTTCATCCTTTGCATGCAACAAATATACATAACAATATCTAGAATCATCATCAATAAAAGTAACTACATACCTTTTATTTCCTAATGATGGTGTAGAATGAAAATCACATAAATCACTATGTATTAATTCTAATACATCAGACACCCTATTAGCATCTTTAAAGGGCATTCTATTATCTTTGTTAACATGCATGTTTTACATTTTTCATTGCTTAAATCAATAGCAGGTATGAGACTCATTTTAGACATATCATTTATTCTTTTATAATGTACATGTCCTGGTCTAGCATGACATAATTCTGGTTTATTCAAATTATTGCTAGTATTAGTAGAAGCCATGCAAGCAGATTCATCATTAAATGGAGTATTTACATTCAACATAAACATACCATTACATAAATAGCCAAAGCCAACAAAAGTGCCATGTTTTGACAAGATATACTTGTCACTTTCATAAACTTGTTTATATCCACAATTATTTAATACAACACCAGACAAGAGATTCTTTCGAATCCCAGGAACATACAACACATTATTTAATAATATACATTTTCCAGAAGTAAAAACAAGCTTGACATTTCCTAGTCCTTTGATCGGTTCAGTAGCAACATTTCCCATCTTTAAGATAGATCCATCTTCGATTGGTTGAAAGTTTATGAACCAACGATGATCTTTACATACATGACTCGTTGCTCCTGAATCAATCCACCAAGCAACATTATCATCCTGCACATAAAATGCCTAAGATATTAGTGATACATAATTCTGACCAGAATTATAATTTTGTACTAAAATCTAGCCTTGTTGCTTTTCTGGATCCTTGGATCCACTTGGACCAGCATTTTGCTTTTCGTGCTTGCCTTTACCAACCCGACAATCCTTCTTGAAATGTCCAGGTTTGCCACACTTCCAACATGCCATCTTAGGCCTTTTGTTGGAAGAATTGTTATTGTTGTTTCCTTTAAACTTTCGTTTATAACCCTTGCCATTCTTAGAATTCTTAGAAGATCCACCATCTTCAACCATATTCACAGAAGAGTTACCGACTTGGTTCTTGCCCTTAGGATTATTCTCAATTTCTTGAGTCCTCAAAGCCTCTTCAATTCTGAAGTGACTTCCAAGTTCAACAAACGTCATCTCATCTTTATTATGTTTCAAGGTGTGTTTAAAATCCTTCCATGATGGTGGCAGTTTGTTTATAACACCATAAACAGAGATGGATTCATCCATCTTCAGATTGTGTTGAACAAACTGTCCCAAAATCCTTAACAATTCGTTGTATTGTTCCATCACGGGTCTAGAATCGACCATTTTATAGTTCATAAAATTACTGACCAGAAACTTCTTACTAGAAGCATCTTCTGCCATGTACATGGATTCAAGAGAATCCCACAATTCTTTTGCTGACTCAATATTTTGGTATACATCGAAAAGGGAATCAGACATACCATTTAAGATGTGACCGCGGCAGATGTAGTCATCGTTTTCCCATTTGTAGCGCTTCCTTGTCTATTCAACAGTTTTGTTCTCGATCACTTCAGGCATGGGGGTACTCAGAACATACATAACCTTCAGCGTGGTCAACAGAAAATGCATCTTCTTCTGCCATCTTCTAAAATCCTGACCCTCAAACTTGTCCAGTTTTGCAAACTTGCTTGTCATATCTTTTGCAGATTCTCCATTGTCATCTTCGGAAACAATTAACTTCAATCTTTATTGGGGAAATATGGTAGTAACTTGGATTTTTTTGAAGTCATGTGTACACTTTCAGATTGAAGTTATTTGTGGTTCACCCAAATAAATCAATCAGATAAAGTCAGAAATTCTGCAAGAAGAGAGAATATGTTTTTGTTGTGAATTTCAAATGAACCAATATGTTGAAAATGATCAATGCAACACCTATATATAGATGTCAACAGACGTGTCTTTTGCCAACACACACATCTCAAGATGTGTCTTTTGCCAACACACACATCTCAAGATGTGTCTTTTGCCAACATACACATCTTATTCTAATAGTTTTGTCTAATACCAATAGACACATCTTATAGACACATCATATCCCAACAGGTCTGTCCGATGCCAATGAACATGCCTCATAAGCATCCCAACAGGTGCGTCTAATGTCAATGAACATGCCTTATAAGCAATAATACCGAAATCATAATAAACTCGAACAAAGCGTGCACTCCGCACTCTCCCGACTTGTTCGATGTAATATTAATATTACATTGATCAACTAATCAATCAAATTACACTAAAATATCCAACACAGAACATGTCAGACCCGCCGAAACTGCTTGGGAAACGCGCAGCACTTCCGCAGGTTGTTCGGAGCACACTGCCTCAGGTAAGCAGACTCAGTTGGATAGGATATCAGTTCAGGTTGGTTAGGTTCCTTTATAAGTACGACCTATGCTAACTCTGGGAAACAAATAAACTATGCATCCACTGTTATCACCGTATGTAGTGGTCCTTTTGTTATTTCAAATCCTTTTGGAACTGTATTACTCTAGTCTATAATAACTTTGATTCTGGACAGATTTGACAATTTGTGTACTAGTTTAATTTCGCTCTGAACCTATAACCTGTGGTAGATGTGATTGTTAACGGGGCTACTATATCTGTTAAGTAAATAAATAATACTATATAATGATTAATCAGTAATAAGAATGTGATAATGGAATTAAGGACTTGGTAACCTCCTAGGCCTCGGCCCCGGGTCTTGGGGTGTTACAAAGGCGGAAAATGCACAAAAATTAGCTTTGCCTCTTCTTGTCGTCATTCCTGCTGATTTGTCCCCAATAATTAGCTCTGGTGGGTGATTCTTAGTTGTCCTTGTTGATTTTGGTAAAGAATGTGGAACTATGACCTCCTCGGATATTCTCATTTTCTTGGTTGGTGGTGAAGATTCTACACCTTCATAGATAGGCATCTTTTCTGAAGACCTTTGACCTCTAGGACCTTCCAAGGTAAGTTTTAACAACTTTTCAATTGATTCATCTACTGGTGAAGATGTATCGGTTTGCTATTCTACTACTGGATTTGTATCAGCCAGATTGTCAGCTTGCTGAGACACTGGATTTTTATTTGTCAGCTCGCTGTCAGCACCTGTACCTACATCATCTTCCTCATCCCTTGACAGATCAACATTAGATTCTTGAAAGGAAACATCTATAGATTCTTCAACAATGCGTTTAGAGATATTATATACTCTATAAGTTCTACTTTTTAAAGAATAACCCAAGAAAATTGCTTCATATGATTTAGCACTGAATTTACCATCACGACCAATTGTTTTGAGTACAAAGCACCTTGATCCAAAAACCTTGAAGTAAGAAATATTAGGCTTCTTTTTCCTCAGCAGTTCATAAGGATTTTTGTTGAGGATAGGTCTGATTAGCACCCTATTAAGCACATAGCTTGCTGTGTTGACAGCTTCAGTCCAGAAATTTCTTGGCAGCTTGCTCTCTTGCAGGAATGTCCTCACCGTTTCTTTAATGATCTATTCTTTCTCTCTACTACTCCATTTTGCTATGGAGTTCTTGGGGCAGAGAATTCATGGGAGATGCTTCTTTCTTCACAGTAAGTAACAAAGTCTTTTGGAATTCACCACCTCGATCGCTTCTTATACCTACAAGTCTTATATCAAGCTTGTTCTCAAGCAACTTAATTAGCTTCTCAAACTCGCTGAAATCATAATCTTTAGTACGCAAAAACAATACCCAAGTAAATCTAGAATAGTCATCCACAATAACAAAACAATATTGTTTACCTCCAATACTTTTATATGCTTTCGGACCAAATAAGTCCAAATGGAGAAGTTCTAAGGGTTTAGAATTGATACCATATTCTTTGGCTTATGTGGAGCCCTGATTTGCTTGCCTAATTGACATGATGAACAAGTTTCCATCTTGACATATTTCAATTTGGGTAATCCTCTAACTAGCTTCTTTACAGATAGCTTGTTGAGTAAATCCATGTGAGCATGTCCAAGTCTTCTATGCCAAAGTTCAGGGGTTGTATCAACTGCAGCTAAATAGCAAGCTGTTTCCTGCATCTCAAAGTCCAAAATATATATATTTCCTTCCCTTCTAGCAACTAGGGAGATTTTGTTAGTACCAAGATTGATAATGCATTTATCTTTACCAAAATCAACATTATGTCCATCATCATATAACTGACTTACACTAAGCAATTTGTACTTTAAACCTTGAACAAATTGAACTTTATCAATCGAGATATAATCATTACCAATTTTACCTTTACCGAGAATCTGAAGAGTTTTGCTATCACCAATTGTAACTCTTCCTTCCTTTTTCTTTTTGAGACTAAGAAATTGAGACTCGTCTCCGCACATATGTCTAGTACAACCGCTATCCAAAATCCATTCATTTGACTTTATCTTTGCTACCAGACATACCTACAAAACAAATAAAACACATCTCAAAGTTTTGGTACCCAAATTTGTTTGGGTCTAGAATGGTTAGTAGATAGAACATAAAGAATATTTAAATCAGATTTCTTGATCCATTTTTGGATCACTTTTGGGGTTTGATTTCTATTTTTCTTTGTTCTGTCAGCTTGCTTATTATAAGTCTTCTGTCTATTCCAGTAAGCTGGCTCTGCTTGAACTTTGCAATTTTTTGCTAAATGGACCTTCTTTTGACATTTGTGACCGATCTTCCAAGGCATGGCATAGTCATAGGGAATTCCACTCTTTCCATCATAATTAAGAATTTTTGAAGCTCCTCCAAGTCCTTCCCTTTTCAAAGGAACCTTAGCTTTCTTCATCATAGATTTGAGTACTTCCTCTCCTTGAACAAATTTTCCTATTCCTTTTTGAAGATTTTTCACTTCCTGTTCCAACTCTTTTATTCTCTCAACTTGCTGACTTACTTCTTTTGAACTTGATTCCTCAATTTTGAATTTTTCAAGACATGCATCTCTGGCCTCAACTTCTGCTTTAACTCGCTGACTTCCTTTTGCAAAACATCATTTCTTCTAATTATGACTTTATTCAGTCCTTCCAATTGAGTAACCTTGGCCTTGAGATCAGCAACTTCATCATGTGTATTCTCCAAAACATTTTTAGCCATAAGATCAGAAACCACCTTTTTAAGATTAGCATTCTTCTCTTTCAGCTTGCTATTTTCATCTTTTAGTGCTAAAAATTCCTCCATGGACACATTACTATGTTCATGCATGGTTAGTTTTTCCAATACAGAAGTATCAGTAGACAAGTCATAGTTGAATGAATTTACCTCACTACTGTTATCCTCTGAATTCGAGGCATCGCTTTCGACTCGAACTTCCTCTGTGATCCTTTGCGTAATATCTTCATCATCAATTCCAACAAGTACTAGATTTATCATTTCATCACTTGACTCATTATCAGAATCTGACTCCTCATCATCACTCTATGATAAAAATGCTCTAGGTTTCTTTTTGTCTCTTGAGGCAGCTTGCTGCTTAGGCTTATTTTTCAGCTTGTAACAATCTCTTTTGTAATGGCCCGTCTTGCCACATTCAAAACAGGTTTTATCATTTCTTTCTCTAGAAAACATTTTGTTGTTGGAGAGCTTCTTTTCCCTTTTCATCTTGTTTCTGAGTTCCATCATCTTTTTTATCTTCCTTGTTATGAAAGCAAGGTCTTCATCAAATTCATCATCAGATTCGAGCTTGCTGACAGAATCAGCGTGAAGTGCAAAATTCTTTATTTGAGAGACTGAAGCATGAGTAGAACCTTTCTTACTTTCCATGTTGTTCCAATTTAGCAAACACAGATAACTGATCCATAGTATTAATTGTTGGTGATGATTCTAAGTCCGTCACCTTTGGTTCAAAGACAAATAGCACCGTACTCAAAATCTTCATATTGATCTCTTCTTGAGGAATGTTCTTTCCGAGTTGCTTTAGTGCATTTATGTTCGTTTGGAACCTTACCTGATTTCCCTAATAGTTTCGCCTTCCTTAAGTTTGAAGTTCCTAAACTCATTCATCAGCTTGCTTAGTTTTACCTTCTTTAAGATTTTGGAACCTTCATGACATAGCTCCAAAGTATCCCAAATTTTCTTGGCGGTCTTGCATGAGGAAATTTTATCACATTCAGTTGAACATAAACCATTCATGAGGGAGTTCCTGGCCTTTCCATTATAGCTATACTTGATAAGCTCAGCCTCCGAAAGATCATCAACATCCTTCAGTTTTCCTTTGTCGTCAAAGAATTCAAATGGCCCCTTTTGAACAACCCTTAGCACAAGTGGTTCTCTGAACAGATATATCTCCATTCTATTCTTCCACCAGTTGTAATTCTCAGTACCAAGCAATAGAGGTGATCGGTGATCTGATGTTCCTTCTGGATATTTGTCAGTCATTAGATCGATACTTTTCCTGTTACAGAAAGATTATTATACCAAGCTCCGATACCAATTGAAAAACACACCTAGAGTGGGGGTGAATAGGTGTACTTAACTAACTATATCCAATTTTTATTATTACCAAGTTGTTCGACTATAACAAGCAAAGATAGTCTAGAATGATGTCTGGCAGCTTACTGATTGCATTAAGAAACAGTCTGTCAGCGAGCTAAGATATGTAAATGCAGTGCATAAAAGTAAGAACTAAAAGTAAAGAACACCACGAAATTTAGCGAGGTTCGACCCCTAACACTAATGGTCTACGTCCTGGTCCCCTACCAAATCTAGTAAGAGAATATATTATTAATCACTCTAAATGCCGATTACAAGATTAAATAATATATCTCCCTTTAACACCCTGTTGCTGATAGCAGCTTGCTGAAACACCTTGTCCCCTTGAACCAAATGCTCTCTAAGAACTATACTACCCCGAGTACAATCTTTTCTAGTAAACTAGTTCCCGAACCCGTGTTTCCAAGCCTACTTATCCAGCAACACCAATTACACCTTGAACAATACAAGAAGAAAAGTGTTTACAACTCAAACTAAGAACTCTCTAATGTAAATATTGCATATACTACTAGAGCTCGTAAAAAGGATTTGAATGAAAGCACTGAGTTGTTCTTTTGTGATCTTGAAAGTGTTCATAAGAGAAAGAAACAGCCACACGAGTATTTATGATGAACTCAAAGAATTCAAATTAACAAACATAATTGCAACGTTCTTGAATTAAATTCTCACATTCAATTAGTTAAGTTAATTTAGTTTCTAACATTCATATAACGTTCAAGAACAGAGGTTTTGAGAGAAAAATGTTCAGAAGAGATATGTTCTTCAAAGCACACGTAAAGACTGTTTATAGGAGTTTGTTTTGGAAAATATTTAGAGAATAAAAGACTCCTATAATTAAGGGATTTTGTTTTCAAAAATACGTTGGAGCTCTAATACATATACTACAATATATATATATATATATATATATATATATATATATATATATATATATATATATATATATATATATATATATATATTAGACAGCTTTTACACATTGTTTCCTATAATATCTCCTTAATTATAGGACTCCAGAATCTGCACGATATATTTCTGGGCGGTGGATGTAAGCTTGTTGTAACCCTCTATTTGTACCATCTTAGCTTGCTATCAGTCTTTGTTTATATTGTTTTAGCTTGCTGACAAGGTAATTTAGCCTTTTAATTTAGCCCTGCAAAACAAAGTTAGAAAGCAAATACACAGCTAGCTATAAAGAACGTATATAACCCAACCATCTTGCTGTTCAAAGTGATCATCAAAACTACGAGGGTTTCATGAGATAGATTTATTAGGTCCGATTCTGTAGTATATTGGATAGAGGATACGTTGCCTGTTTTGAAGTTCTTGATGTTGGCCCAGAGTTCCATAGAGTCCGTATGAATAATGATTCTCTTGTCTTCTCCACAATGTTGGCAACATGTAGTATAAATAAGAGAGCCTTGGTCTCTGCTTCTAGTGGAGAGTTAGCTGAATTTGTGCCACTGAAAATGAAGCAAAGATCTTCATTTTTGTTAATAATGTATCCCCCCATCCCTGACTGATGTTGATTATTGTTGCATATCCACGACCCATCTATGAAAGCAATGTAATCCCAATACTATTTTAGGTAATTAAAAAATTGTTCCTGAGTGTTTTAATCGCTAGTATAGGGTTACTGATCCAGTCTGGTTTATTGTTATTGAGAAGAGTACCTCCGCTTTTGCACCATGGGAAGGATATGTGTAGAACTAAAAGTTCTAGCTGTTTGATGTTATAATAGCTTTGTTGAATATAGTGTCATTTTGACTCAACCAGAGGGTCCAAAGGACTGCAAACACCGTCGTCTGTCGCTATGAGGCGTGTTGTGTGTCGTTTGCCGCATTGTAGACGTTCCATAGCCATTCGGCGTCATTAAGTTGTAGATTTACTGCCATCCACCACTTGTTTACAAAGTTCCATATAGCTTGAGACTTAGGGCAGGTAACAAAGGTATGTTGGACATTTTCTACATCGTGGTTGCATGTAGAACATATCGTAGACAATTTATTATTATTGATCCTATTGTGTAAGAAAGTTTTAGTGGGAATAATTTTTTTGCAAACTTTTTTAATCTTTGGAGGCACTTTTACTGTCCAAATGAATGTAAGAACGAATTACTTCTCGAATTTGTACTTTGGCAAATTTCTTTTATTCTTCAAATTTCAACTGTGTTTATTACAACATTCTTCTTCAACCTTGAGGTATGATCCATGGATCTTCTTTCAAGTAATACTAATTGACTGATTTGTACAATTTATAGATGGATTTGATGCCTATGATTACGTGCAAATACATGACAAAAAAGCTAAAATTGGGTTCCCAGTTAAGGGGTCATGTAATAATACACAGTACTACTACGATCAAGCAGGATTGTTCTAAGATGTGTACAGACATGCCTTTGTGACTAACAGATCCTGCGAGAGTTCGTGGGTGAGAGAAAAAAATCCCGTGAGAGTTTGTGGGTAAGAGGAGAGAAAAAATCTACTAGAGTTCGAGGATCAAATCTACAAGAGTTCGTGCATCTGAGAAAAGAAAACTCCTAAAAGAGTTGTGGGGGCGAGAAAAAAAAATTATGTAAGAGATCGTGGGGAAAAAACTGTGAGAATTTGTGGGTGAAAAAGAAAAAAAAATCATTGCAAAAGTTTGTAGGAGAAAAAAAATAATCAGCGAGCATTTTTGGGTATGCAAGAAAGAAAAATCTTGAGAACTAAGGTGGCGATAACATGGAAGCACAATGACAATGATGATGGATTTTGGTGGATTTGTGTTAGAGACTGTCTTAGATTAACGACGACAAAAAGAGGAATATTGAACAGAATCGTGACGGAAACAATAACGGAGATAACGATGATAGAGATGGTGAAGACAATAATGAAGATTTGATTACACCGAGAAAGTTGATTCAAGTGGATGATTATAACGAATGGAGCAGGTGATTAAATTTTTTTAATTTCGGAAAATTCTCAATTTGAGAATCGTGAGTTTGTGGGGGATGTTGACATATATGTTTATATATTATTAGAAAAAATATGGAGAATTACTTCTATATTATTATTAGTTAAAAATGGAGAGTTCCGTTATTATGTTAATTTCCATTATTGAGAATTAGGGATTTGCTATATAAATCATTGTAATAAACTTTGAGCGCGATTGGATAGCCCAAGTGGTAAAGAGTGTATCCTCTATCGTCCCAGGTTGTGAGTTCGACTCTCGCTCATCCCAAGAATTATCTTAGAACAGATACTAAGTTATAAGGCATATAAGCCTAAATAGTCAAATAAATAAATTTGAGGTGGAATAAGAAGAGAATTTGCGACTATTTTATCATATATACTATATTTATGAGTGAGTTGAAGAGTCTCTTGAAAATGCTATAAAGGGAGACAATAAATTCGAGGAGTCAGATACTTAAATTGTTCGAGATACTCTATATTTTCTTGTTACTTAAATTGAATAGTAACTTTAAAGAACCTGTTGGGACGGAGGGAGTAATTTTCTTAAAAATTGGTTAAAAATTATTTTTCAAAAAAATTGGCGATTAATCAAATTTAGCGGATTTAGGCGGGATTAATCGATAAAAATTTTAGTTCTATTAATCAGATTTAATCGCAATTAATCGATCAATATTTCAAAACATGGTCAAATTAAAAATAAAACTTTAAAAAAATAACTTTTTTAATAAGAAAAATAATTTACACATAAAATGGTAAATTCACTCATCATGTTAATTAAATGAAAATATATATTTATACACATATAAAATATATTTTTTAAATATTGAAATTAAATAATATAAAAAATAATATTTTAATATAATATACATTTAATATTCTAATTAATCACTAAAATTAATCTCAACTTAACAAATTAATCACTAAAAATATTGAAATTAAATAATATAAAAAATAATATTTTAATATAATATACATTTAATATTCTAATTAATCATTAAAATTAATCTCAACTTAACAAATTAATCACTAAAAATTAGGCTCAGGGCCTACGTAAATCCAGCTATTTTTAAAACCTTGTGTAGTAGATATACATTAAAAGCTAACAACCATAAAGGAGCACATCAATGCTCACGAGATAAGACCCCAAAAGCTATAGCATATTCTTTCCTCAAAAATTCTCCTACTTGCTTCTTTATTACACGACACAAACTAAGTAGTAAGTACCCTCAATAATTTATACACACACAAAACCAAGACTGATACATTCAAGAGCCAAGAAGACAGTATGGGTTCAAAACTGGGATTATTACACTTCTTCGTAGCAGTTTCTCTTTGTTTATGTCAACTAAGGATCTGTTTAGGACAAGGGAAATTGAGGTTTGGTAAAAATGGAGAGTTTAAGATACTGCAGGTTGCTGATATGCACTTTGCTGATGGCAAGAAAACCTTGTGTGAAGATGTTTTGCCCCAGCAGATGAAGACTTGCTCGGATCTTAATACTACAGCCTTTATTCGTCGTATGATCGTCGCGGAGAAGCCTGATTTCATTGTTTTTACTGGTTTGTTTCTTGTCTTGTCACATTTTATGTTTTTGGATTTTATGTGTGTTCCGTGGCAACTGGTACTAGTCCGGGCCTGAAATATTTAATAATAATTCTTTTATTGATTATTCGAGTCTAACGGAAGCTCTTGAAATAAATTAAAAGTATCAGGGGGGGTCTTAGCTTTTAAAAGTTTCTAGTTAAAAGTTTAAACATGTACGAGTTAAACCCAACTATTTAAACTGAATGTTTGGTTAATCTAAATATTTCAACCTTAAACGTTGTCACGACTTCTGATTGACAATTATGGTTGTGTTTGTCCAGAATTTAAGTTTAGTGAACATATACTAAGTTTAAAAGTAAAGACTTTTTGTGTCCCCTCGTAGTCTGGTAGACATCTGTTTTCCATATTGTTATCAGACTTTGACATTTACTGCTAAATTTTGCGACCAAAGGTTGTATGATTATGTATGCAGCGTCTGTCACAAAACCTTAATCCTCAACTATTGTAATTGATATTCTGCAGCGACTTTGGTGGTGAAAAATTAGTGGCACATAAGGTGGAATTTTGTGTTCACCTATTTAAATCTAACATTCTATACATGTTTGAGTCGATATTTCTTTGGCAAAACTAAGATTGTATCTGTACTTAAATTTTTTTTTTTATAATCCTGGATATATTATGACTTTGATTTCATTGTGCTGTGTGTAGGGGACAACATCTATGGTTCTGATGCAACAAATCCGGTAGCTTCTATGAATGCTGCATTTGCCCCTGCTATATCCTCTAGAATTCCTTGGGCAGCCGTTTTAGGCAACCATGATCAGGAGTCAACGCTGTCGAGGGAAGGCTTAATGAAATATATTAGTGGAATGAATTATACCCTGTCAAAAGTGAATCCGAATCGTTTCCATGTTATTGATGGTTATGGAAACTACAACCTTGAAGTCCATGGTTCCCAGGGTTCACGTCTTGTGAATAAGTCTGTCCTCAATCTTTACTTCCTTGATAGCGGAGATTACTCTACGGTGCCAGACATCCCTGGCTATGGCTGGATCAAACCCTCTCAGCAGTACTGGTTTCAGCAAACTTCTAAGATGCTTCAGGTACTAATTACCAACATTACTTTCTGCCAATTCGAAGTTATTTTGATTGGTAAGGGTACTGATACTAATTTCTTATGCATGTAAAATTTAACTACCCTTGCAGAAAGCATACAAAACGAAGCCCGTGCCTCAGAAGGATCCTGCTCCTAGTCTTGCTTATTTTCACATTCCACTACCTGAGTATGCAAACTTTGACTCTTCGAACTTCACGGGTGTTAGACAAGAAGGCATCAGCTCTGCTTCTATTAACTCTGGCTTCTTCACAACCATGGTAGAATCAGGAGATGTGAAAGCTGTTTTCACAGGCCACGATCACCTCAATGACTTCTGTGGCGAGTTAACTGGAATACATCTTTGTTATGCTGGAGGTTTCGGATACCATGCTTATGGGTTGGCTGGCTGGTCAAGAAGGGCAAGGGTAGTGGTTGCATCTTTAGAGAAGACACGGAACGGTGGTTGGGGTGCAGTTCAGTCTATTAGAACATGGAAGCGATTAGATGATAAACATTTAACTGCTATTGATAGGCAAGTGATCTGGAGGAAGAGTTCTTCTGGTAAGATTTCGATTACTTTCTATTTATGGAAAAGCGTGCACTTCCTAGTATTAAGTGTCCTACCAAAGACATCATCTAGTCCCTACTCTGTGATTCTTATAATTTGGAACTCAAATTTTAGGTAGTAGGGTTCAAAAACAATTGTTATTTTCGTGATTGGGATTTATAATAAAAGTTTAGGCCATGAAATTATCATTTACTTCACCATCACCCAGTCAGAATAAGTATTTATTAATCACTCTAGTCTTATACTAAGATAACCTGAATAGGGAAAAAAAACTGCCGAAACAATTGTGGCAAACTTAACCAATAAATGACACGAGTGCATGATGGAAAACCAGCATAATAAAACTGCTCATTCCTAAGAAGCCTCTACTGAAATTGTTTCCGCCTTGTTGCTTGCACACATATGTTGGTATTATTTCTTAGTGTACATAATTTTGTTGGACAATGTGTGGATTAGTGGATAACAGCATTTTGACAAAAAAAAAAAAAAAAAATGTGCCTTGTCTGATATCTCTACGTTTTCCGAATGCTGACATGTATTCCTGTATGATTCTTGACTGATGCTTTTTTTGTTTTACCTACACTGGAATAGGCAGTCCCTGAGAAAAACAAACTGGGGGTGCTTAAAACTATGGGCAATGTAGCATACATATAAAGATTAGCATCCCACTTTCAAAGAAACAAATGGCTGCAGATGAGCATTTTATACAGTGGTTGAACAGAAGAATGACTTCAATACAGTTATATTTGATATAGATAAGTTCACAGACTATAAATTACAGTTATAAACATTTTGTGTTGAAGATAACTCAAGTCCTCAGTTTTGGATTGAAAATAAATTATCATATTCTAGGGATGAATGTTGGTTCTTATTTCTTATTGCAATTTAAGGCAATATATGAACTGTTGATCACAATTCATCACAATTAAATGTTCTTTTTATTTTCATTGTCCTACTTTATTTGACTCCAACTTTCTGTTTCAAAAAGAAAAAAAAAAACCATATAGTTTAATGCTTTTATTTATTTAAAACCCTTGTGCTATAAAGATTTGCCGATAGTAACTTAAAACATAGAGACACTAGACAGTAAACAGCTGAATGTTGATCTTGCAGAGATGATCTAGTTGCTGCATATATTTATTTTGTCACTCCATTAGCTGTACTTGGCAAGAGAAACAACTATCAGATTACTTTTCTGTAATGAAGCTGAACTATAAAACATGTGTGTTACCACTTACCAATGTGATTTTCTTGGAGCGTGAGCCAAAGTTGTCTGCAGGAAGCAAATATGGTGATTCCCTAGATCCTTGCAATTGTTTGAGTTAGGTAGTGAGTCTGCCGAGCAATCGAGCCAAACACTTCGGATTCAGATCGAGCCAAACACTTGAGTTCAGCTCGATTAAAAAGTTTGAAAATGAGCTTGAGCATTTAAGATCAACCCGACTAACCCGTAAGCTCACTTCAAGTTCGCTGATTTATATGGTGTTTTTCTGATTCTTAGTCTTGTTGCTAGTAACGAATACGATTACTGAAATCATAGTCAAACTCTATATGCGAATAAGCAAATAGGGTCTCCGAGAAAAAATTGTACTAAATCTGATAAAATATTAGTGAAAGTCTGTGCATAGTCTGTGTATTCTAATTCTATATTAGTCATATTTCAACGGATAATCAAATTACATCAATGGATAAGGTACTTCAACGGATGTCATAGCAATCAACCTTCAACGGATGTCAAGTGTATTAGATCAACGGATAGTATTTCTACTCAATTTTAGCAGTTGATAATGACTTGATAAGATTGACAAATTACATGGGTTGATGGAATCTCAAAATACATGGAAGCCAGAATTGGGAGACCTCGAATAAGAAGAAATCTCTCTTTTCTACACAAGCAAATTGGATGGTATTTTCAATAAAATCTTTGTTAAACACAACTATCCAGTTTGACTCACATGAAGACAAAAAGACAAGTAGTGAAGTAACATGATTACTGGACCTAGATAATAGTAATATTTTGTTTCTAGTAGACATCGTTTGTAAGAAATACAAGTATCTTTACTTAGAATTTTTAAGATTTGTTGTAAGAAGCAAAATACTGAAACTACAGCTGTGTATTTGTGAAAATATCACAGATTATTTCTTTAGTATATATATCATGTGGATCGTACAACCCACCTGAAATTTTAAATATTGTTAAGTCTTTATTTTATGCGATACACTTGTTTAGAGATGCACAAAAAGCCCTTCGGACCGGGATTTATCTGGGCTTTTTAAAAATCGAGCCTGGCAGGGCTTTTTCAAAAATCGGGTCGGGCCGGGCTTTCTTTAAAATATGAGGCATGTTTTAGGCTCTCGGACCGGGCCGGACCGGGCTTTTTTCGAGATATTTTTTTTAAGTTTATATATATGTAATTTTTATCTTTTTTTTTGCAAAACTAATATATTAATATACAACAAAAGAAAATCTTACAAAAGAAAAGCTACGCCGTTAAACTTTTATAATCCAGAATATATAAGAACAGAATATATAAGAACAGACAACACGAAACTTAATACTAAAAAACTACTAGCATAATACTTGTTTTATCATAGAACATCACTGCAACTCAAGAACTTTTTACTCATAATATGCGTTATGATTAAAGACGACTGTAAGCCATATAAATCTCCTCGTATATGACCATTTCGTGAAGTACATCCTCTGCATTCAATTACTCTTCTTGAAAGAAGAGTTTGTCCTGTATATTGTTGATTCTTCCTAGCCTCATGGTCCTTCACATCCCCTATATTAAAAATATTATATATTTTTAGATTTTATCTATAAAAAATTGAATTTTTATCCGGGCCGAACCGGATTTTATCTGGGCTTTTCAAAAGCCCGGGCTTTTCAAAAGCCCGGGCTTTTCGGGCTTCGGACCGGGCCGGGATTGAAGAAAAATAGGAGGCCCATCTTAGGCCCACGGGCCGGTCCGAATCTGGTCGGGCTTTTTTCGGGCCGGGCTTTTCGGGCTTTTTTGCGGATCGGACCGGATTTCGGGCATCAGGTTTTTTGAACATCTCTACACTTGTTATTTACAACTGTTCTCATAAACTGTTTTAAGAAGCAGATTCGAAATAGTTATCAAGATTTTATTCAACCCTCCTTCTACAATATTTTGGTTATATTATTGGCAAGCAACAATTTATTCTAAAATAAATATTATATTATTATAAATATAATAATCCTGAATTGAAAACTTAAATGTATAATGTATTAAGTATATGTGAGGGTAATTATTACATTATAAGGGTGGATAACTTATAAAAGATATTAATTAAAAAATTATAAAGTGCCTGTTTACATGGAAATGTAATGGGTCAAAATTATAATTTATATGTATCTATTACTATATATTAAACTTCAACACAATGGCAAAGTTTGCCGTTTTAATAGATGTGAAGTAGACCTGGCAAAACGGGTGGGTGGGTGGTTTTGTGTCATGTCATTTCGTGTATACCGGTGGCAGACTTGAACACGACACGAAATCATTTCGTGTACCCAAAGCTGGACACGAACACGACGTGGTAAAAACACGAAACGATACGAAAGTACACGAAATTTTTGATGGGCACAAAAATACACGACACGAATGTACACGAAAAGTACACGAAATACACGAAATGAAAAAAAATTAAAGATTAATTAATTTTTTATTATTTTTAAATATTAATAAGAGAGTAGGGAGCCTGAGATATATCTCAGGTAAGTTCCCTGAGATAACTAATTTTTACATATAAAAATGGGGTGGGTATTTTAGTAATTTCAAAAAAAATTTAATTAGCCTTGCGGACCCAGCATGATTTAAAGAATATTTTATATGCATCTTAGGAAAAGTTCCCTGAGATATATCTCAGGGTCCTTTTTCTCTATTAATAATTAATTAATTTAAACATATTAATTGATATTATATATTTTATTTATGAAATTCTACTATTAGTATTAAATTGTATACTATAAATTATATTATTATAATATATTAATATATATAATAAATTACTATTTTATTTATTTATTTATTTCGTGTACTTCGTGTCGTGTCGTGTACTTAAAGGGTAAACCCAAACCTGACACTAAATCTCGGTCGTGTACTTTCGTGTTCGTGCACTTTCGTTTCGTGTACTAAAAATGCAAACTCAAACACTAAATTTTCGTGTCGTTTCGTGTCGTGTGAAAAATTGTCGAGTCTAATGTGAAGTTACGATTTTATCCCTAGTTTTTAAAATATTATAAAAATACCACCTGTCAATATTTATGTAAAAAATAGTGAAATAATGCTTGTGTTGGGATTCGAACCATTAACCTTTAAGTCTCAATTTTGTGCCTCTGCCGATTGTGCTACAATTGATTTTGAGTTTTATTTTAAAATATTATGTTTGTGTTGGGATTCGAACCACTAACCTTTAGGTCTCAAACTTGTGCCTTTGTCAATTGTGCTATAGTTGATTTCGAGTTTTGTTTTAAAAATCTTATAAGAAAAACCACTTCTCTTCTCTTTTTGTCTCTCCACTTTTTTTTTTTTTGAGTAAATGAAATGTTGGTTCATATTATTTGTAAAATATCGGATTAATAAAATTCTAAAAAATATTTTAATCGACTCAGCATATTCTACAATTTTTTTTTTTGCCATTTTAAATAAATGATATAGAAAAAAAATTAGAATATACATAATGTAACCGAGTCCAAAAAAAATGATTTATTTACATACGTCTCCATGTAAATGTTAAATTTTTTAAATAAAAATAAAATTTAGTTTTAAGAAATATGTAAATTTTAATTATCAAATTGTACATAATTAATAACTGCATCACATAACTTTTACGTATATAAAATTTTTAATATTTGAGTCATATTAGAGGGTTTTGATCGACCAACTTTTTAGACTTTCAAAGATTTAAATATATGATTGGTCTAAAAACATAAATATATATGAAAAATAATCGAAACTATATTAAAAAGATGAAAATTCTAAAAATGTGATTTAGGTTATAAAATTTAAATTATTAACATTGGAAAAAAGATGAAAATATGAAAAGATGAAAATAATTGAAATTATGTTAAAAAGATGAAAACTATAAAAATATGATTTATGTTACATATAAAATTTAAATTATTAAAATTTAAAAGATGAAATTTGAATATAATTAACATTCAAATTAAATCAAAAAAGATGAATTTTTTAATCATAAATATTAACAAAAGTACAATAATTATATGAAATGATCAATTAGATTATAACTCGACTATAAATTATGGTGCATATGAATTTTTATATAATATATATTGATCAATATAATATATAATATAATATATAATAGTTGAGTTATAACGTATATTTAGATCAATATACGATAAAATTAAAATTTTTTTATTTTAGATTAATATACATGTATGGGTCATTAAGGTTGTCATATTTTACATCGATTGAAATATTTAGAAAATTTTAAAATTGATTTAAAAATATAATTCAAAATTATAATGTAAAAAATATTTCAATTTACCCAATTTTTTATTGAACTTCTATAGAGTGTAATAAATATTAGACTCAAAGTAAATATTTAAGTTTAAAAGTGTATAAATATATATGTTTAGAAAAAATGATTGAGACAAGCATAAGATGACATTTAGTCAATATTAAGAGATTTTATAATATGTCACAAAATATGGTGTTACATATACGATCAATTCTTTACAACAAAATCAATGAGTTTACATACGCCTCTATTATAAACGGACAATTTTATTAAGATAATTATTTATAGGGAAATTATAAATGGTACCCCTCTGGTTTTTACTTTTATGAATAATACCTTTTTTTTTACGAGTGGTGCCCTAAAACTTTTTGACTTACTGTGAAGAAAATTATGGATGATATCACTTTACTATTCATTTAGGGGAACCATTCATAACAGTGCCATTCATAATTTCCCTTATTTATATTATTCTCAAATGTTAAATATGATAAAGTTCATTTTACGCAGTTGAAAATTAAATTAATAATTTAACAATCTTAAGAATTATGTGACTATTATCGTATGAATATTTATCCAAAATTTATAAAATCTAATCAAATTATATAAAATTTGGTTCAAAAAATTGGTATGTAATATTACTAAATTAACTATTAACATATTCGATAAATCGAAATCCTATCGTCTATCATATTTTTTGTCATAAAATTATTTCAATATAGACTGTTTCGGATGAGAAAATTGTTCACTATGCCTTGCACGAGCATTTACGCTATTCTGATTTGAATCATGGACCAAATTTGGGTAGGATCGGTTTTTAAAAGATAATATGAGAATAAATTTGAGTAAATTTGGCATATAAGTACTCATATCCAGATCATATCTGTAATAAACTATAATAAGTAAAGGGGTATATTTTATAGTTTCATTAACCTCTAATTTTTGGTTACCCACATTTTTTATTATCCCTATCATTCATAATTGTTACATCTATCCAATTTTAAAATATAATTAGTTTAAAAATTCATTAAATCATTTGCATGCTTTACAATTATAATAACTTCTATCCTTGTTTCTATATTTAGCATAAGTACATATAATATGTTTTGACCAAAATCTTGCATGGGTCAGATTTAGGCCCATTGAGGATTTATGGTCCAATCCATGAAGGAATTAGATGATTTAATAGGCTTCCAAGGGTCCATGGCAGCCCATAAAAGCTACTCTAAGAAGGATCATGACTAGATACAAAGCCTAGGGTTTCAGGAACTAGCTTCCATGGGCTAATCCTTGGCTCCCAACTATTATTATGAGGCTCCCTTGAAGGAATTTATGACCGTAGCGGAAGCGTAAATCACATTTACTTGCATAAAAACCTAATTAATCATGTATATAGATTTAAAAATTGTATGAACACAAGAAAAATACCTTGATAGCTTTCCTGGGATTGTTGTGAATGTGTCTTTGATTTCCAGCAATCACCCCTCAAGTGTGGAGTGCTCTAATGGTATCCACCAAGATCAAATATCATATAGTAGATTAAGAACAATTGAGAAAATTAATTAAATGGTTTGGAATGATTTTGATGAAGTTC
The DNA here is from genome assembly GCA_036435485.1 of Saposhnikovia divaricata. Taxonomy (NCBI): domain Eukaryota; kingdom Viridiplantae; phylum Streptophyta; class Magnoliopsida; order Apiales; family Apiaceae; genus Saposhnikovia; species Saposhnikovia divaricata. The sequence continues at coordinate 10,128,956 of JAZHRN010000154.1, read as the reverse complement.
AAAAGCTCTCCATGATCTTCTAAACCTCCTGGGATGTTTTGTGATGTGTGTTTGTGATGTGTTCCAACTCTTGGATATGTTTGATATTTAAAGAAATAAAGTCTTTACTTTATCTAATAAAATAATCATTTAATAATTAAAACCCTTTTAATTATTAATCCCATTCTGAAAATAATTCTCTCATAAAATTTAATTTCTCAAACTAAATTTTGTAATTAATAATTATTAAGAACTTTTCTTAATTTATTTATAATCTATTAAATCTCATTTAATAAATTATAAATAATTGCTAATTAATTATTTATTCAATAAATAAATAATTCATAGCCATTATTAATTATTCTCATCATCTATAAATATTTAACCTTTTTATGGTGTGACCCTTTAGGTTTAATAATAAGCCGGTAGTAGAAATAAATAATAATAAACTATTTATTATTAGTTATACGAATTACTAATTAATTCGTTAAATATAATTACATAAGTAATTAATATTTATTCTACATCGTGAGTGATACTTTTGAATATATCGCGACTATCCGGATAATATGAATTCATTGCTTAGAATATATAAAACCTATTCAGCAAATGGTTACCGTACAATCAATTCCTTCTACCCGACAATATCCCGATTAAATACAAGGCATGGATCGCGTGTCAAGCCTATTTAATTTAATCATATAATTTCTTATACATTATGTCTAGTTCATTTGAATTAGAAACTCTTTCTAACTTCAATTACTCTGGCCAGAGATTCCAGAACTAACATAGTAAGAACATCATAGGATATTCACTTTCTTTTACTGAAAGGGGTAGATTCTTTATCGACCGTTAACTATCTTCATATACAAATTCCTATACCCGGAATAGAACTAATGATTGTCCCTTGAGGACTTAGAACTAAACCAAAACATAGTTCATTGTATATAAGATTACTTTAACGGTCTCAAGTCTAAGGACACTTGTACCACCATCAACTTATGAACAACTATTAACACGTGAGTAAACTCCATTAGTCGTTCATTAGATCAAGTCACGTTCAGTGAACTTATTCTCCAATAAGCACCTACATACTAGCTATAGTGTCACCACACGAATGTCTATGAGAACAGACATCCTTCCGAGGAAGCAAGCATAGTATGTACCGATCTTTACGGATTGACTAACTCCCAATTAGTTATCATACGATCGGGAACTATTTAAGTTTAGTGTTATCATCTTCTAGATCTCATTATTATAATCTCATTATAATTCTAGAAGCTTTACTCTAAACTATGGAACTTCTTATTTAAACACTTTAAATAGATAAAGCCCGTAATAAAAACAACAAGTCTTTTATTAATATAAATAAAATCAAATAAGATTACATGAAAGTATTTCCTAACCCATCACACATGATTGGGTTTAGGACAAAATACTATCAAACTCCCACTTGTACTAAAGCCAATCACTTTGGTATCTTATACCCATCTTATCTCTATGTCGATCAAAGTGAGCCTGAGACAATGCCTTAGTAAATGGGTCCGCTATGTTGTTATGTGTGTCAATTCTTACGATGTTGACATTCCCTCTTTCTATGATCTCTCGAATCAGATGAAAGCGCCGCAACACGTGTTTGGAATTCTTATGGGATCTTGGTTCCTTAGCTTGAGCTATCGCAGCGTTGTTATCACAATACAACACTATAGGATCCTCAATGCTAGGAACTACTCCCAAATCAGAAACAAATTTCCTCATCCAGACAGCTTCCTTTGCAGCTTCACATGCAGCTATATATTCCGCTTCCGCTGTGGAGTCAGCCGTTGTAGGCTGTTTGGAACTCTTCCAACTAATCGCTCCCCCATTTAGAGTAAATACATACCCTGACTGGGATCTGCTACCATCGCCTTCTGATTGAAAACTAGAGTCAGTATAACCCTCAATTTTCAATTCAGATCCACCAAAAACAAGAAAAACATCTTTAGTCCTTCTCAAGTACTTCAATATGTTCTTCACTGCTTTCCAGTGTTCTTCACCTGGGTTAGACTGATATCTGCTCGTCACACTAAGTGAATGAGCAACATCAGCTCTAGTACATAACATCGCATACATGATGGATCCTATTGCCGAGGCATAAGGAATCTTACTCATGCGCACCCTTTCCTCATATGTCTTTGGAGACATCTTCTCGGAAAGAGTAATCCCATGACTAATAGGAATGAGACCTCTTTTCGAGTTCTCCATGCTAAACTGTTTTAGCACTTTATCGATGTATGTACCTTGGGATAGGCCAATCGTTCGATTAGATCTATCTCTATAGATCTTCATCCTTAAAATATAGGATGCCTCTCCCAAGTCCTTCATAGTGAAGTTCTTTGATAGCCAGACCTTGACTGATTGTAACATCGGTATATCATTTCCTATTATAAGTATGTCATCCACATACAATATAAGAAATGTTACCGCGCTCCCACTAACCTTCTTGTAAACACATGGTTCATCTAAGTTTTTGATAAAATCAAACTCTTTGATTGTCTCATCAAAACGGATGTTCCATCTTCGAGAAGCTTGCTTCAAACCTTATATGGTTCGCAGCAGTCTACATATTAGATTTTCGTTTCCACTGGAAACAAAACCCTCTGGCTGTGTCATATACACTTCCTCTTCAAGTTTCCCATTGAGGAAGGCCGTCTTTACGTCCATTTGCCAGATCTCGTAATCATAGTAGGCTGCAATCGCAAGCAAAATCCTGATGGATTTGAGCAAGGCTACAAGCGAAAAGGTTTCATCAAAGTCAATCCCTTGTCTTTGTTTGAATCCTTTTGCCACAAGCCTGGCCTTATAGGTCTCCACCTGGCCATCTGCTCCTAACTTTCGTTTGTATATCCATTTGCACCCAATGGGTTTAACTCCTTCAGGTGCCTCAACCAAAGTCCACACTTGGTTTATATACATCGAGTCCGTTTCGGATTTCATGGCATCCTGCCATTTCTCTGAGTCATTACAACTCACAGCCTCTTCATAAGTCATAGGGTCCTCATCATCAACAAATGACAAATCATCATCATTTTCAATGACAAGCCCGTAATATCTTTCGATTGGGCGGGACACTCTCTCTGACTTACGTAAAGGTTGTTCTACAGAAGGTTGTTCTTTCTGAACAGGTACTTCTTCTCTAATCGTTGCATTTTGTGGTTCTTGAACTTCATCAAGTTCAATATTTCTCCCACTGTTTCTATCAAGGAGGAACTGTTCCTCTAAGAAGTGTGCGTGTCTAGAAACAAATATCCTTTGATCAGAAGGATCATAGAAATAATATCCATGACCTTCTTTAGGATATCCCACAAAACTGCATTTCACGGATCTAGGTTCCAACTTATCATGTTCAACTTTCTTGACATAAGCTGGACACCCCCAAACCTTAACATGTTTAAGACCTGGTTTCTTCCTACTCCACATCTCATGTGGGGTCGTGAGAACCGATTTAGAAGGCACCTTGTTCAGTAAATACGCTGACGTCTCTAAAGCATAACCCCATAGTGATACTGGAAGATCAGTAAAGCTCATCATGGACCTCACCATATCTAATAGAGTACGATTCCTTCTCTCAGATACTCCATTTAATTGTGGAGTATAGGGAGGGGTCCATTGAGAAACTATACCATTTTCTTTAAGATAACCTAAAAACTCTCCGCTTAAGTACTCACCTCCTCGATCTGATCGAAGAACTTTTATACTACGTGTGGTTTGTTTTTCTACTTCATTTCTATATTCCTTGAACTTTTCAAAAGCTTCGGATTTGTATTTCATAAGATATACATATCCTAACCTGGATCGATCATCCGTAAAAGTAATGAAGTATGAAAATCCTCCTCTAGCACTTGTTGACATTGGTCCACATACATCTGTGTGTACCAAGTCTAACAACCCCGCAGCTCTCTCTCCATGTCCAGTAAATGGAGATTTAGTCATTTTACCCATGAGACAAGACTCGCATGTAGGATATGATTCAAAATCAAAATGTTCTAGTAACTTATCCTTATGTAATGTGCGAAGTCTGTTCTCACTAATATGACCTAGTCTGCAGTGCCATAAATAAGTTGGATTTTTATTATCTCTTTTTCTTTTATTATTAGGTTGTTCAATTTGAAACAAATTATGTTCTAAGTCACATATATACAAACCATTATGTAATGTACCGTATCCATAAGTAATATTATTTCTCTTAATTAAACATTTATTATTCTCAACAATAAATGTAAAACCATCCGAATCAAGTACAGGAATAGAAACAATATTTCTTACAATAGATGGTACATAATAACATTTATTCAACACGATAGTTTTGCCCGTAGGCATATGCAAAGGAAATGATCCTACAGCTGCAGCAGCAACTCTTGCTCCATTGCCCATCAATAGAATCACTTCATCTTCCCCCAGAGGTCTACTTTGCTTTAGTCCCTGCAACGAATTGCAAATATGAGACCCACAAGCAGTATCCAATACCCAAGTAGAAATCTGACTTAAAGACATATTTAGTTCAATCATGAACATACCTGTATCAGAAGCGGTAATCTCATTGCCCTTCTTATTCTTTAACTCTGCAAGGTAAACCTTGCAGTTCCTCTTCCAGTGTCCCACCTTGTTACAGTGGAAGCAAACTGCTTTGCTTTTTGGGTCAGCCTTTGGTGGAACAGGCTTATTCTCATCCTTTTTCTTATTCTTCGGCTTCCAGTTCCTCTTCCTCTTAGTAGAGGTACTGGCATCGATCATAAGAACAGAACCCCTTTTGGAGGGAAAATTCGCCTCAGCAGTTTTCAGCATGTTGTGGAGCTCAGCTAAGCTGGCATCCAGCTTGTTCATGTGAAAGTTCATAACGAACTGCGAGAACGAATCCGGGAGTGACTGTAAGACTAAATCTTGGCATAACTCCCCATCCATGACAAAACCTAACTGCCCTAGATGCTCAATCAGATTGATCATCTTAAGCACATGGTCATTCACAGACGACCCTTCAGCCATTCTACATTGGAATAGCTCTTTAGATATATCATATCGAGCGGTTCTCCCTTGTACATCATAAAGCTCCTGTAGATGTATCAGAATGGTTGGAGCATCCATTTTCTCATGTTGCTTCTGTAACTCAGGTGTCATGGATGCTAGCATGACACATTGAGCAACATTAGCAGCATCTAACAATTCATTATACACTTCTCATTCATTGAAAAGTGCATCATCAGAAGGAGGTACAGGTAAAGGCGAGTCAAGCACATAATCCTTCTTCTCAGCCCTGAGAACGATTCTCAGGTTTCGAAGCCAATCAGCATAATTGGGACCAGTCAATTTGTTCGCATCAAGTATGCTATGGAGTGATAGAGTAGAAGACATGATCTATAAATCTGAAATTTGTGAACACATAACAACATTAGTAGATATCCAATTTTATTATAACACCTTATGAATCGGGTCTTTATTCATAGGTGGCTGCCACAGTTTTATTAAAATTATACAACCCTCAAATGTATAACTAAAGCATTCTCAATGCATGTGAGAATAGGGATCCTACTTTCCATTATATAACCTCGGCTGTAGCACGAAACGCTATGTAATGTTCCATAGGCAGATAACTCTTTATCAATTACATCTCATGTTATTCCCTAATTCCATTTAGCCTCTTGAATCATTGAATCACGGCTGTAGCACGTCTAAATTCAATATTCTAAGTCAAGTGAGACCCAACATCTCGTTAAATTAATAAGATCTCAATAGCCCACGGCTGTAGCACGTAACGACAATTGGATTCTAATTAATTATACGCATCTCATGTAATAGACAAGTAATTCCTATTTTTGAAAACGAAGCCCTCGGCTGTAGCACAAAACGACAAAGCTCAAAACTAAGAATTACTTTCTACCATGTTGGAAGGCTATAACCGACACAAGCCCGTTGTGACATTGGCCATTTTATTACTTGATATTAAATAATGAGGGATTTTATATTATTTAGGTTACGAAACGTTTTCGTTAAAACCTAAAGTCAAACATGCATTTTATATACGATATATAAAACTATATATATATTATCTCATGGCATTTCTATGCACACATATATATAGGCAAACAAGTTATATCATGTTAAACATTGTTAAACATCTATATGAAACAATATTAGTATTTTAAAGCATTTTAACACTATTAAAACGTGCTTTAAAACACTTCCGGAAGCTATAACCATTTTAAAATTAATTTTTAAAATTTATTTGACCACTCCATTAGATCCGTCTCGAAAAAACGAATCCAACAATATATTATACGCCTCAAACGGAGTTACGGATCAACGGGAAAAATCAAAATACGAATCAGGGTCATTTCTGTCATCTACAGACCCTGTAACGCATTACCAGAATGCGTTACAGGCCAAAAATACCATTTTTGCTCTGTCACGCATTCAACAGATGCGTTACGCAGTGATGACGTCATGCTGACGTCAGCATTCGACCCGGCCCTGACCCGACCCGATATCCGACCCGACCCGACCACTGTGACCCGACCCGGCGCGTGCGCTGCACGCGCGGCGCGTGAGCCGCCAGCGCGTGCCGCCCACGCGCGGGACGCAGGCGCGCACAGTACTTTTCTTTTAAAATCAGTCGGCCGAAAATTTTAAATATATATATAATTAAATCAGTCGGCCTACTTTCTTTTCAGCCCACCAGCCCAACTTTATTCAGCCTACTAAGTTAAAATTTTGGGCCCCCAACAATAATTACCCATCTAGATATTTTATAAATAATATATATATATATATATATTTATAAACAGATTATTATTTATTAATTTCTAAACTCTTTAAAAATCAATAATAAATAATCTATACATGGGAAAATTATGAAACTTTTTCTGGGACTTCTACAACACTTGTAGAAAATATATCAGTGATCAAAATTATTTTAAAAAAATAATTTATTAATTAATTCGTAATTAATTTGATTATAGCCTCCTAGAACTTCAAAAATTCATAACTAATTCATACAAGCTTGAAAAATTCCGAAATTTTTTCTGGGATCTATATACATGTAACCTATGCTCTGATACCATTGAAGGAATTTATGACCGTAGCGGAAGCGTAAATCACATTTACTTGCATAAAAACCTAATTAATCATGTATATAGATTTAAAAATTGTATGAACACAAGAAAAATACCTTGATAGCTTTCCTGGGATTGTTGTGAATGTGTCTTTGATTTCCAGCAATCACCCCTCAAGTGTGGAGTGCTCTAATGGTATCCACCAAGATCAAATATCATATAGTAGATTAAGAACAATTGAGAAAATTAATTAAATGGTTTGGAATGATTTTGATGAAGTTCAAAAGCTCTCCATGATCTTCTAAACCTCCTGGGATGTTTTGTGTTGTGTGTTTGTGATGTGTTCCAACTCTTGGATATGTTTGATATTTAAAGAAATAAAGTCTTTACTTTATCTAATAAAATAATCATTTAATAATTAAAACCCTTTTAATTATTAATCCCATTCTGAAAATAATTCTCTCATAAAATTTAATTTCTTAAACTAAATTTTGTAATTAATAATTATTAAGAACTTTTCTTAATTTATTTATAATCTATTAAATCTCATTTAATAAATTATAAATAATTGCTAATTAATTATTTATTCAATAAATAAATAATTCATAGCCATTATTAATTATTCTCATCATCTATAAATATTTAACCTTTTTATGGTGTGACCCTTTAGGTTCAATATTAAGCCGGTAGTAGAAATAAATAATAATAAACTATTTGTTATTACTTATACGAATTACTAATTAATTCGTTAAATATAATTACATAAGTAATTAATATTTATTCTACATCGTGAGTGATACTTTTGAATATATCGCGACTATCCGGATAATATGAATTCATTGCTTAGAATATATAAAACCTATTCAGCAAATGGTTACCGTACAATCAATTCCTTCTACCCGACAATATCCCGATTAAATACAAGGCATGGATCGCGTGTCAAGCCTATTTAATTTAATCATATAATTTCTTATACATTATGTCTAGTTCATTTGAATTAGAAACTCTTTCTAACTTCAATTACTCTGGCCAGAGATTCCAGAACTAACATAGTAAGAACATCATAGGATATTCACTTTCTTTTACTGAAAGGGGTAGATTCTTTATCGACCGTTAACTATCTTCATATACAAATTCCTATACCCGGAATAGAACTAATGATTGTCCCTTGAGGACTTAGAACTAAACCAAAACATAGTTCATTGTATATAAGATTACTTTAACTGTCTCAAGTCTGAGGACACTTGTACCACCATCAACTTATGAACAACTATTAACACGTGAGTAAACTCCATTAGTCGTTCATTAGATCAAGTCACGTTCAGTGAACTTATTCTCTAATAAGCACCTACATACTAGCTATAGTGTCACCACACGAATGTCTATGAGAACAGACATCCTTCCGAGGAAGCAAGCATAGTATATACCGATTTTTACGGATTGACTAACTCCCAATTAGTTATCCTACGATCGGGAACTATTTAAGTTTAGTGTTATCATCTTCTAGATCTCATTATTATAATCTCATTATAATTCTAGAAGCTTTACTCTAAACTATGGAACTTCTTATTTAAACACTTTAAATAGATAAAGCCCGTAATAAAAACAACAAGTCTTTTATTAATATAAATAAAATCAAATAAGATTACATGAAAGTATTTCCTAACCCATCACACATGATTGGGTTTAGGACAAAATACTATCATCCCTTACATCAGGCTTCTATAGTCAGCTACTGGAGGGGCTACCATGAGATAGATACTAAGTAAACATGAGGCTTAGGGTCCCAGGGATGACCCCTTGAGGATAACCCGCTACCCATAATTGCCATAGCATGACTACTAGGACATCCATCAGATAGGGCTTCCAGTATAGCTACCATAGACAGCCGACCAGCTGGGCTACCGGGGCCAGGCTACCGGCGGTACGCCAGCTTCCTCGGAAGCCTGGCAGAGACATATATTCAGATAAGGACAACTTCCTATCTTTTGGGAGCACGTCTCTACAACCAATATACACTTCATATCAGATAATTATACGATTATTCAGAGATATACATCATTATTACTTGATAAATCACATATTCTTGAGATAAACATTAGTGGATAGGCTTCCAACAGTCCTGATATGGCTTGGAAACCTGATAACTACATCACAATCAGTTGATATACGTAAATATCAGTCATTATCTCATCAGAAATGAGATAACTCATCACAAACAATTGAACATATCAATCAAGAATTACATACGGGCTTGATCCACTATAAATAGTGGTTTGTAGGCAGTTTACGGGACCTCTTCTCGAAACGAACGTTGATACTAAGAGCAAGTATACTCCGGTGCACATTCACTTTCATAATAAGGGTTCTTGGCAGGCCAACAAATCGATATTATACGGCCCTTGAGCTCTATTCCCGTAGATTCAGTCCAATCATCACCAAAACACCTTCCCGTGTTCTTCGGAAGCCTGGCTGTGAGCCTTCCTAGGCAGCTAGTAAACACCACATTTAACGGCGCTATTCCAGAAATGACCTTCACGTAGTTGTGCTAAAATCCTCCCATAACAATTGGCACTAGAAGGAGGGGACTCTTAAATTATCATCTTTTGGGGGAAAAGATGTTTGGCAGCTTCGGCAATGACAAAACACCATCTAATGGTGTCGATAAAGGAAATGGTGATAAAGAACAGATTGTTACCATCAATGACATGTACCAGTGCATCAAACGAATGGGAGAAAAATTGGACTCCCTTGAAAGAGATTCTGAATTGAAGAAAAAGTGTGAAATGGAACTCAATCCGTTGTCAAAACGATATGGATCAGAAATGATTCCGGGAGAAAACTCGTGCGAAAAAGGACTTGGAGAAATTTCCCGAGATAATGTGCACGGATATAAAATTCCGTTAAAATCTGAGATGAACAATAGTGGTGTCATTGGTACACGAAATGAACTGAATACGAGATTGAATGGCCTGATTATTGGCCGAAAATCGGAAATAATGGGCAAAATTACCCCTGAAAGAAGTCATCAGGAAAGATCTCAGATGAGAGCCCTAAAAGACCCTAAAAGACCAATGTAGTCAGGAAGCCAAGGGGGATTCCACCAGGGATCTCGCCTAGGGGTGCCAAGGCATCAGCATGGAGGGCTCCCGCTGGAAACCCATTAATACCAATGCCAGGATGAGCCCCAGACATATGACCATGTCGATAAAAGAAAGCTTCTACCTTTTCGAAGCCCTAAAGCAGGAGAGATGGCGCTTGAGTTAGGCTTCCAAAGCACCTGCGAGCCTGGAGGAAATTGGGAAATGAATCTGGACCCTATGGATGAAGAGTATATACCCTTCAATGGGCCACCGGACCCGTTTATTGTTGAAAGGCTGAACAAAGCCTGGGGTACAGATGAGCCACTACTCCCTAAGTTCTGTGCAATGAGCGGTAGCTCTGACCCGGTAGAGTACCTACATCGTTTTAATGCAAGAATGGAGGCAGACCATGTGGAAAAATCCGCCAGGTGCAAGTAGTTGGATGCAACCCTTAGTGCAAATGCTCGTCAGTGGTTTGAGCAGCTTTCGGTGAATTATCCAGAATCATGGAAGCAGATGGGAGAACTATTCGTAACACGCTTTCAGGCTCCCACAATATTCATGCCAGTTGGAGAAGCACTGGCAAGTATTAAACAAAGGAATAGTGAATCTTTATTGACGTATATCCATCGATTCAACAGTGAAGCTTCCAAGATGAAGAAGACACTCGAAGAAATGTTCCGAGGCTTCCTTATTGAAGGAATCAAGCCGAATAGCCGATTTTTGAAGGTACTCCAAAAACATGAACCAAAAGCTCTATCTAATGTCTGCTCTTTGGAAAAGACAAAAGAGAAGAAAGGAAGGCCCAATAAGGAGCTTACAAAAGCCTTTGGGGGTACAGGACCAGGAAGTGGATGCTTGGGAAAGCGAAACAAGGTTTCCAGCACCAAAGATGGAATCTGTACAAAAAGAATTCGGGGAGACGTAATTCCCTATGTGAGGAACCCCAAAACAGATAATGAGTTTACCTTTACGGATGCGAGCTCTATTACGACTAAGTCACAACGCAGAAGCCAAGCCCCGTTGAAGGCCGGTTATCATAGATTCAGAAGGTACACACCTTTAAAAGTCACTACAAAACACATCTATGAGGCGATGAAGGCGCAATCCTTCGAATTGCCTCTTCAAAGGTACCACCTAAGCGGGCCATACCCTGAGAATTGTTGTGCATTCCATGGTGCATATGGGTACGAGATTTCTACTTGCGGCCACCTGAGGGATCATATCGAGAAGCTGGTCCGAAAAGGATATCTACGTGAGTTTGTTGCCTCAGCATTGGAACCACCCGAGGAGAACAGAACTGATCATACTGAGGTCGGGAAAATCCATGAAGCTGAAAAGGGTTACTGTCCCAGAAGCCCTAGCAAGGAGGCTACAGATGGTAATAGTAAAGGGGCTAGCTCCAAAGAAGAGAATCATGTGGGGGTTCCCAAACCTCAATGCTTATACGGTGGGAGACATCATGATAGTCCCAGAGATAAGACACCAAGGAGCCAGACTAACCGGCCACGTGATTGGAATTGGGTCCCAAGGAAGGCACCCTAAATTACCACCCATCAGAAAGCCCCAACGGTAAGCCTCTTTCGGGTATAGGATCAATGAAATACAACTTATTAGTTGTAGCTATGTAACTTTAAACTCAGTTATCATGAATTTTGTCATTCGTAGACACTCGGGGGGTAGCGCATGTGCACCACCAGTGGTAGCAGCAAAATGTTCAGCCAATTAAATATCTGTAATGCTAGAAGTGGATTCCTATTCACTATCTTGATAAGCAAAATGCCTGATATAATTGACAAACGAGATCAGTGATCAAAAGAGAGAAATGATGATGATGTTCTAAACATGTGGATCAAAAAAGGTTAATAAAAAGAAGATGTGCACTCATAGTGTGGGGCTTCCATCATGGAAACCTCTTGTCAAGGTTTCCAATTCGTTCAGGGGGTAGCACCACCAATAATATTGATGCCGGAAGCTGGTAAGGAAAATCATGGAATTAAAAGACTCTTCCTGATGAGCAATTTGACACTATGGAAGCAAAGTCAGGGCTTTCGGTGCAACTGATCAGCATCCCGTAACAAAAATGCCATGTAGAAAATGAGCGAACTACCAGCCACGTTGCTAAAAGGGAACAACTCAGATGATGAGAAGGTCCTCAAATGTGATTTTAACAAAGCTGAACTAAGGCATATCCTATAATTCCGTGGAAGGGTTACCGGCTGTGAAGGAAAAGCAAGCGGTAGCCTCAATTGTCATATGGCCATGAAGCCTCCCTTCTAAAAAATAAGAATGGATGCCTGGAAAGCTGCCACCAGAATATGAAAGGGATACCAATGATCTCTCTACCAAGAGAGAAAGTGATATGAGGCCCACGTATGGCATGCCACTCGGGTTGCACATATTAGGGCTACCAAATATCTGGCAAATGTAGAATAGAAGGTTATCCTGAAAATATACAAGGAAACCGGAGGTAACTAAAATAGCCTCATGATCAAAGAAGAACCTTTCAAAGAGTTTATTACGCGAAAGGGATGGCTTTCCCTTGAGAACTATGGCTGGCAGCCTCCCATATGAGAGATGGAGAAAATCTAAAATGCGCAATGGAGGGTCTACATGAAGATGATCACGAGAATAACCAATCAAAAATTGATGAAATGAGGCTTCCTATCAAGAAGAAAATGGGTACAAACCTCCCAATGATGGAGAGAGATGTGGCTTCCCAATTAAGGTCATGGACCTGACAGAGCTGCAACAAGTTATGATACAATACCCAGCTTCACGGGTACAAAGTCAAACCTCCTAAAAAAATCAACTAGAATATCAAGAAAGATAGCTATACTGAAGATTCAGGGGGTAGTAATACTTACACTACCCAAGATAATTATGAGAAAATGTCTAACTCTCAGAAGATTGGTCGGGTAATCAGTCTAGGTTCCAAGTCCATAACCAACAGAAGAATTGGGTTTCACAAAACTCAGAGTTCTGGGACTTGTGTCGTCAAGCTAGATAGGAGGCTTCCACATCCCTTACTTGATGAGCTTCGTCGAAGCATATTCATATTGGCAAAAGAATAACAGCCAGATTGGTGATATGATGAGAAATGTGATGAACCAGTTCTCCACCACAGACAAGCAGTCCTGAAGAACTGGGGGGTAGTGGATGATATACTTCTCAGAATGGCATCTTGAAAATGTCAAGTTTTAAAGCAATGGATATCTGTTCCTAAATATCTCTTGGTTGAGGGGGTTGTGGTAGAGTTCTTCTATAAGAGGTCTACCATAGAGAAACTCCTCTTATTGAAACATCTCTCCTATTGAGGGGGTTGTGGTAGAGTCCTTCTGTAAGAAGGCTAGCATATCGAAACTTCTCTTATTCAAATATCTCTTGGTTGAGGGGGTTGTGGTAGAATTTTTCCAAAGAAGGCTATCACAGCGAAACCCCTCCTACCTAAACATCGGTTCCTGTGGTAGAGTCCTTTTGTAGAAGGCTATCATGGATGCCTGTGGTAGAGTCCTTTTGTAGCAGGATATCATGGTTGCCTATGGTAAAGTCTTCACATATGAGGCTACCGAGACGCCTGTGGTAAGTTCCTCTTGAATGGGGGCTACCATGGATGCCTATAGTAGAGTCCTCCCGTGCGAGGTTACCATAGTGAAATATATTTGAATACCTCTCTTGAGAGTGGGGGTTGTGATAGAATCCTCCTATAAGAGGTTATCGCAGCGAAACCCCACCTATATGAATACCTCTCTTGAGAGTGGGGGTTGTGATAGAATCCTCTTGTAAGAGGCTATAGCAGCCAAACCCCACCTATTTGAATACCTCTCTTGAGAGTGGGGGTTGTGATAGAATCCTCCTGTAAGAGGCTATCGCAGCGAAACCCCACCTATATAAATATCTCTCTTGAGAGTAGGGGTTGTGAAAGAATCCTTCTATAAGAGGCTATCTTAGCGAAACCTCACTTTCTTAAGCATCTCCTAAATGAGGGGGTTGTGGTAGAGTCCTCCTGTAGAAGGCTACCACAGCGAAACCCCTCAGAAAAGAACACGGCTCATATTATATCACTCAGCCTAACTTCTTAAATGTCTCATGAAAATAGATGCTTACATGATAGGGCTCCTGGAACAGGCGCTTCCAGGTTGAGTTACCGGTATTAGGCTTCCATAACCAAGGCTCCCAGGTTGGGGCTCCCAGAATCAGGCTTCCGGGTGATAAGCTCCCGCAACGGAAGCCCCTAAGATGGAAGTTTCGACCTCAAAAGATAATGTACATGCAACCCCATATGCTATTGAGCAACCTATACGGGTATATGAAACTAAACTTACCCCTTTGAATTGTGGTAATTCTCAGACGCTCTATTACTTCTTCAAACTTTCACTTAAAAGTTGTAGCTTATCGACTGATGTTTAATTAAAAATTTAATGTGTATACTTTATTGCTATAAAAGAAAAATGATTAAGCATATATGAGTAAATCTGTGATACCCCTTTAATGATGTGTGAAGGCTACCTCCTGTATGGAAGCCTGACTCTATTTATCATTCTTACTTATAGAGTATCATTCTCTCCATAATAGATTACTATATCAAGCTTCAAATATATCGTTTACTCAAGAAACCATTTGCCACGACACTAAGTAGATGGCCGATCCTTAATAATCAAATTCAGGCTCGATTAGAGTGCTTTAATGTGAGTACGGTAGCTCAAGAAGATTAGAGTTTAGGCAAATGCCTTATGTCTAAACAGATTTTATTAAGTCACTCATGCGCTAAGTAGGAACCCTTGCACTTTAGATGCTAAGTGATAAAAAGAGGCTACCTAGTGGCAGGTGTGGACGTTATTAACATGTGTCTAGGACTAATAATAGTATATCTCGAAAAGAGGCATGCATAAAATATGATCGAAACATCCGTCCATAAAACTAGATAATAACAAGTTCGTAGAAACCATAACAAAAGCAGATAAGAGTTAAAGTTACATCCGCGGAGCATCACAGGTCCCGCCCCTCATTCAAAACCAAGTTCAAATACACCAACCTAGTGAAAGTTCTTAAAACAGATTCAACGTTCAAAAGATATTTGTAGCATAGGAAAAGAAAAGATACGGTCCCTAGAGAGCTTAACCCTTTTTGACATCGTCCACATTGAGGTTTCCCTCAATGGACTCCACCTTTCTAGTATCCTCCTCCAGAACATCCTCAACCGCATCAGCAGGAGCAATAACTTCAGAAGCAGAAACGAGATGATCTTGGTCAACAGGCTTAATGGGGGCCACCGAGAGTTGGGATTTGTTAACAGCTGCCTTTTCGACCACGAGAACCATGTTCTTCTCGGCTTCCACTACAGCTGCGACTTTGAAGCTTTTCACCTGGTTAACCCCGTCATCCCCTAGAAGGGCCCAATCGAGATCTGGCATTTTGAGCCAAGTAGATCGCATGTAATCTTTGACACCATTTGCAAACCCCATCTTGTATCTATCCTCTAAGGCATGGCGGTAGCCCTTCATGACAGCCTGCAAACCGTCTACCTGAACCTGCAACTCTTTCATCTTGACAGCCTGGTCTGCCACCAATCCTTCCTTCTCCGCATCTTGATCAGCAATAACCTTGCTCAATGTTTATTTGTTCTTGTTCAAGGAGTCCACCTCAATATTCTTCAACTTCTTATTGCCTTCAATAAGCTTCCTCCTTTCCTCCTCATTAGACTTTAAGTCAGCCTTGGCATTCTTGAGCTCTTCACGCAATCTTGCATCGCCACTAGCAGCAACCGCAAGCTGGTCCTCAATCCCTAAGCGATAGAAGAGACTCTGAGCAAAAGCCTATAGGGAAGCACTAGCTGTTTCTCTGCCTTTCAGCTTTTACCATCCCTCGATAGTTTCTAGAGGGACCAATCCCCCAATCACCTTATAGAAGGCTTGGACCTCTTGAGACACTGTGGAATCAGGAGTTCCCTTAATCCTCTTGGTGGATCTGGTTTCCGGGGTAGAAGCAGGGCTACCAGTAGTTCGAGTGAACTTTCTCTTATCAGTTGGGATACCTACACCCTTATTAGTCGAAGGAGGAGGAACCTGTGAGACATGAGCAGCAGAAATTGGAGCTACCAGCATTTCAATATCGTCATCTTTGAACAAGTCTTTGTACTTGACAGAAGGCTGGATAAATGATGGTACGGAGCCAGAGATCACTGAAAGAAAACAAAACAAGAAGTAACATAAGAAACAGACAAAGAAGAAATATAGGAATAAGCCTACGCATGCAACAGTAAAGCATGGATGACCAAATAAAGGATTATGAAGTATGTAGAACATAGACATGCATAACTTCACTAGAGAGACAAGTTGTGTAACTTATGCGTACGACAAATAAGAAAGAGAACAGTTAAGACAAATAACTTCCGATACTGCACGCAACTAAGGGCTAACCAAAATCTAAGCCATCGGAAGCTATAACCTGGGCTTCTTCACCACCTGTAGGAAGCCCAAGCTCGGATTCCCCAAGGGCTTCCGCACTAATATCCTTTCCTGTAGCAGGGGGCATGGAAACCCTAGGCAGCGAGAAGCCCAACCTCTCCAGGGTTTCAGCAGTCAATAGGCTATCGCCATCTCCTAGCTCGGCAGCCAATTTCGCCACTTTCTTTGCTCGTTTTGCCTCATTCCCCGTCAGGGGGTTTGTTCCGGAAACCATAAAAAAGAATAACGAAGTATGGGGCTACCTAATAAGTGTAAAGCTAATTGGGTAACGAAGGAATATTTAGAAATAGTCAAGAGCAAGAGCTTACGTGGAAACATGTTGGAATCTTTTCCAACTGCATCGCAATCATAACAATACAAAAAGTGCTCCTGCCAGTCATACATACCCCGTTTGTTCCCCTTAACGCACTGTCCTTGGCGGTTGTTCCAAATGGTCAAATAAAATATACCAGGCTTCCTGCCGGTGTCCTTCAATTGGTAAAAGTAGCACAGCTCTCTGGCGGTAAGAGATACTTTAAACTGTTGATCATAGAGGACATACATGCAGGCCACCATCCGAAAGGAATTGGGCGTTAACTGCATATGAGCAAGGTCAAGGTATTGAAGCAATTCCAGAAAGAATGGGTGCATGGGTAAGGAAAACCCAAGTTTGAAGAAAGAAGCCGACAAGACGGCATCAGGAATGGCATGACCAGGGGAAAGAACACCAAATTTATGGCATCTCTCCCCAACACTCGGTACCACCAACAAGCAACCAGGAGTGCAAGACTCCAGTAGCTTTTCTAACCTATCCACGTTCATGCTTGAGTCTCACCTCAACATCATCATCTCCTGTTGTACAATCATTATCAAAAAATGGCGTTTCGGCCTGATTCCAAAATTCCCTCACCATTTGCTCATCCTCATCTGAATTGGAAATAAGATTGGTCATATCGGTACCCTTAATACCAGGACTCGACGAGCCAAAAATAGGATGCCTGCTAACTATTTCGGCCTCTAAAGGGTTAATCACCTCCACCCGAGAACGAGTGCGGAAACTGTCAGATGGTCGTGATTCCAACAAAGGCTGAGAGATCAGAAGGTCGTTGAGATGGGTGGACCAGGAGTCCGATGGATCCCCAGAGGCGGGAGACAGGTTACCGGAGGGATAAAGAGATCTTCCAGAAATAGATGATGCAGACATCTGCAACCAAAAGGGAAAAGTGGGTCAACCAAAGAAAGCTCAAATGTGGAAAGTTTAAATCAAAAAGAAAAAAGACCCATGGCCCAGGATAAGTTTACGGGAGCCCCGGGAACTCAACAAGATCAAAAAGGGCGGAAAACGGAAGACTACCTAATAGTTGATTTGGAAGGACCACTGCGCCTGAGTGCATAAAGCTAAGGCACAAGGGATGGTATTAAGATTGTGCACATAATCAAAGGGATCTATACAACCCAAGCGACACAAGTACGATAACATGAATACCCAAGGAAAGTCGAAAAGGTAATCATTAAGAGTGCTAATCGCATAAAGAAGAGCGAATCTAAGAGAAAGATCTCATATTACCTATTGTGGATAAACATCAAATAGCTTATATGCACACACATGCAGATAAGAAGAAATAGAGAGGCAACAAAGATGGAAGCCCCTTCTCAAAATATTGTATTCAAACATCGATTCAAGACAAATCCATGCATTTAAACTACAAACAGACCTATAGACATCTAGCATGCGATTCTATCAAAGATAGAAAACCAAAACCCATACCCAAGTTAAGGAGCAACCGCAAAAAAGCCACACACACACGAAGTAAAACGTAAAGCATACATGCAAACCAGAAAAAGTATGGTATGACAGATCCGAAAACATGGGTACAACTACACTAACATATTAAGATATCTACAAGTAGAAGTGAAGATCAAAATCACGGTTAAATACAACCATTAAAAGAAATGGGGTACCTTAGATTTGATTAGAAAAACACCGGAGGAGTAAGCCGCTCTCGAGAACTCGGAGAACCCTTCGATGTTCCCACGTGTCTTCGATAAAGAAGAGACGAGAAGGATGTAAAGAGAGTTTTTGATAAAAAGATGGCTGAAGAATGGATTAATAAATAGAAAAGTGGAGAGGCATTACCAATGGTGACTGCCTCGGTAGTGAATGAACCCGGCACAAAAAACGAGGTAGGAGGAAGCGTGTTTGCGTGGACTAACCCCTTACTCTACTATTTCCTAGACGGGGAATGGAAGAGTCCCACCCCAATTCTTGCACATATAGCTTATCCTTTTGTTTCCATGGGATAAATCCATTAAATTAATTATTCCTATGCGCATTAAAAGGCTTCTGCCAAAATTACGTATTACAATTCGAGCTTTCGCAGAATAATTTTAAATTACGAATGAATATCACGATGAGAATTTTCAAGGCATAATATTAATAAATCACAAGCGTTGTAAAAATATCGATTTTAACACATCATATTAGATTGATTACATCTAGAAACTTGATACAGAATTTATGATTAAATATTCGAGAGGATTGAACCCTATAGATTTTAGGTTCCTCTTGCATTTATGCTTCAAGGAACCGGGGGGTAGTTGTTGTGACCAAAATCTTGCATGGGTTAGATTTATGCCCATTGAGGATTCAGGGTCGAATCCATGAAGGAATTAGATGATTTTAGAGGCTTCCAAGGGCCCATGGTAGCCCATAAAAGCTACTCTAAGAAGGATCATGACTAGATACAAAGCCTAGGGTTTCAGGAACTAGCTTCCATGGACTAATCTCTGGCTCCCAACTATTATTATGAGGCTTCCGGACATCAGGCTTCTATAGTCAGCCTACTGGAGGGGCAACCATGAGATAGATACTAAGTGAACATGAGGCTTATGGTCTCAGGGATGACCCCTTAAGGATAACCCGCTGCCCATAATTGCCTTATCATGACTACTAGGACAGCCATCAGATAGGGCTTCCAGTACAGCTACCACAGACCACCAGCCAGCAGGGCTACCGGGGCCAGGCTACTTGCGGTACCCCAGCTTCCCCGGAAGCCAGGCAGAGACACATATTCATATAAAGACAACCTCCTATCTTTTAGGAGCACGTCTCTACAACCAATATACACTTCATATCAGATAATTATACGATTATTCAGAGATATACATCATTATTACTTGATAAATCACATATTCTTGAGATAAACATCAGTGGATAGGCTTCTAACAGTCCTGATATGGCTTGGAAACCTGATAACTACATCACAATCAATTGATATACGTAAATATCAGTCATTATCTCATCAGAAATGAGATAACTCATCACAAACAATCAAACATATCAATCAAGAACTACATACGGGCTTGATCCACTATAAATAGTGGTATGTAGGCAGTTTACGGGACCTCTTCTAAGCGCACGTTGATACTAAGAGCAAGTATAATCCGGTGCACGTTCACTTTCATAATTAGGGTTCTTGGCAGGCCAACACATCGATATTGTACGACCCTTGAGCTCTATTCCCGTAGATTCAGTCCATTCATCACCAAAACACCTTCCCGTGTTCTTCGGAAGCCTAGCTGTGAGCCTTCCTGGGCAACTAGTAAACACCACATTTAATGGCGCTATTCCAGCAACGACCTCCACGTAGTTGTGCTAAAATCCTCCCATAACATAATATTTTATTAATTTACATTGATATTTAGCATTTCATTCGAATGCTTTTCTTTAAAATGTTCCATTACTAAAATAACATAACTTTTAACATCAGCATTCCACTTATTTTAACAACTTTTTAGGATTGCCATACATATAAGGCACGATCATGATGACTGTTTACACTCATTCTAAAAATGAAACTACGGCATGATAAACAAAATAAAACTAGCACCATTTAAATTCGTATAATTTAGTTGTCTTGATTTTCGAAGTAGATAACTTGTAATTTTTGAAATTTTATACGCTATTAGAATGATACATTTGAGAAAATATCTTTTATGAATATTGATAATAGCGTGAACTTCTTAACTGAATTACATATATGATCGTAACAATTTACTCACATTTAAGAACTCAAATGAATTTTTATAAATAATTTTAAAAACATAACTTAGAAAGATTAAACAATACATACATTGAAAAATCTACCCTTAAGTTAATAGACTCACATGTAGACATATATAGGCAAGTACTCAAACGATAACTTTAAATATTATATGAGAACAGGGAACTAACTTCACGCTTTTTTGTTTATATATAGCCATACATTTTTATATCTCCACCTTTACCCTCACGTCTCTTACATTTCTAGAAACATTTCACACCATTTTTGGCAATACACCCACATTATCACCATCTATCCTCCACTTGTACATCTCCTTCATCATCATCGTTCATGATGCATACATACACAAATGTATAGCATGTACGTGTGCACGCGCATATATACACCATCATCACTCAGTCATTTCTTCGTGTCACCAAATCGACCACCATTCTAGCAATAATTTACAAAAACTTTTGTCACCGAGTTCCAGCCACATTCCCGACCACACCTTCAATAGCTCATTCATCTCATTTTGCTTCCTCTCGCAATAGAAATGAGTATATAAATCTCCACTAATGTCGTTTTCACCCACTCTACCACCGTCAACGCCATCACTGACACCTTCAAACGCTATCAAAATTTTAGATTTGTAAATAATTAGTAATTTTTGTTTAATTTTTTTGTATAATTTGGATTCAAATTTTGGTGATTCAAGTTGAATTTTTGGTGATTTTATTTTGATTTTGGTGGTGTAAGTGGTGGTGCACATTCAAATATAATCTACATCTCCACCTTTACACTCCTACCTCTGTTTCGGTAACTATTTACACCGTCTTCAACAATATACTAACGTTATCAGTCATACAGTCCTTCCTTCATGTCACTAAATCGATCACTACACTAAAAATAACTTGCTTATCATTGAATTCCAATCACATTTTTAGCTCACCTTCGATAACTCATTCATCTCATTTTTTGTTCTCTCACAATAGATCCGACTTCCGAGTAACTGCTAAAATATCTATATTTCATCAACATAGCTATACATCTTAATCTTATAATTATTTGTATTACATCTATAATATAATTTATAATATCGTGTTTTAACCCAACAACTTTTTTTTTATTTAATTGACAATCAATACACTATTTATATCTCCTATGTAAATAATTTGATTGATCTCAAAACCATGTTTTAAATTAGTATAAAGGATATATTAGTCTTTTTATAATTGGTTAAAAAACCATGCTTGCCTATATTAAACATATTAGATAGGGAACATAATTTTTTTGAATGAAATTTTTAATTATTAGCAAGAGAGTAATATTTGATAATTTTAACTTGATTAAATCTTAAAATAAATATTAAATAGAATACAGCATGTGAATTCTTTATGATAGTTAATGATTTTTAGAATGACAATATAAATTTCTTTAATATAGCGGTTAGAGGTGGGAACGTAATGCATTGCTAAAACTTGAAGGATATGGGTTTAGTTCTCATGACCAACATTTTTTTATACATTAATAATGATCATGCATTTTAATTAGAATTTGTTTTAGAATTTTGATATCCTTCTATAAAAAAACATAATGATGTGTTATATAGTATCCTTTATTTAAATTAAAATCTCAAAGAATATTCTTGGATATTTTCTTGTAAATTCAGAAATATGACGATATTTTGTTCAAAAGAAAAGAAAGAATTATGACGAGATTTCAAAATAACCTTATTCAAGTATGTGTTTAAAATTTGATCATATTCGTAAAAGTATTTGTAAAAGTAAACGGTTGTTTATTCAAAATTTCCTTTCCAAATCATGTATAGTAAATAATAATTATTTACAATTCAATGTTATATATTTCTTACTACATGAGTGAGTTCACTGTAAATATAATAACGAGAAAAATGACTAAGTTTATATTTGGTACGAAATATGAACCGGGTACTTGTTTAATAGATAGTAATTGTGCTATCTATATATTAAATTTATATATTTCTTACTCTACCAAAAACAAGCACTATAATAATCACATTAACAAAATGGCATGAAGTAGATGACAAATAACAATTGTGCCATTTATAAATCAATTTATATGTTTGTTGCTCTTTAAGAAGGTCAATAAAAATAATCACAATATCGAGAAATGAATGATGATACGCTTTTTTTTTCTTTACTCGATCGGGGGAGATGTATATTCGAAGATAATATTTATGAAGCTAACATATTCTTTACCATAGCCAAGAGTCCATTATGTAAATCATTTAACTTTTCTTCCCATAATATTAAATGTTTTGATTTTATAATAAAATTTAATATTTTTAATATTTTCTATTTCCAAATATAATATTATATTTTATTATAAAAAAATTCAAAATAAATTATTTTCAATTATGTAATCAAAGCACTACGAAACTCAAATAGCTTATGTAATGAATGAAATTTTTTAGTTCTTTCACAGAATCGTTAAAAATTAATTATAATAGTAAAAATTAACTTTTCATTAGAATCAAATTTATTCAAAATAGTTTTACAATAGAATCAAATTTATAATCAAAATTTTTTATTCAAGTTTTAAGCATTAAATTTTATATAAAATTCATATATATATATATATATATATATATATATATATATATATATATATATATATATTTAAAAAGCCAGGATAATATTTAAAAAGAACATATAATAGGGAAAAGATTTAGCATAACATAGAAAAATGGTAAGCATTAAAGAACATAATACTTGGCTAATATAAACTACTCAAACTAGTCACTCGAACCAAAAAAGATTGCTAATAAATTGATACGAAGCCTACATCATATTATTTTACCAAATTATGTATAGACTGATTCTTTATAGAAAAATGGTGTACATAATACATAACAAGTATAAATGATATTTTTTTTAGGGAGAATTAGTTCAATAGTAAAAAGATATAGATCATATGGGTAATTAATTCAGTCTTCATAAAAAGACAATCAAGCAATTTAATTTGTTAAAGTTGATATATGTACGTTTCGCCACGCCACAACCAATGAGCTATCGATCATAATTGTATTTCCAAAAAATCGAATTAAAACCTTGAAAATCACTCTCATAAGAGCATCTCCAATGCAATGAAATCCTTAGCTAAAATTTTAAATAACTTACCAAAATTGAAAATTATACATAACATGTTAAAAGTTCATCACTCCAATGGGGCATTCCTCTTGTCTAAAAATTTAGCCAATCCTTTATATTTTTTTAATATTGGCCATATTTGTTGAAGCACTAGAGATCTGTAGCAAATGTCATGTCATTTTTCGCCCATTTTCTTCCCATAATTGACCAAAAAAATTATTAATAATAATAATCATACCTTTTTAAAAATATAACATATCATTATAGCTGATATGGGCTGAAAATGAGCCCTAAAGACACATTTAATGTGGCATTAACTAGGCCGAAATTAGTCCAAACGTGGGGCCCACCAGCTGGGCCCAAAACCCTGATTATAGTATTAATTTCGTAATTAATATTAAGGGTAATAAACAGCTCAGCAAATAAGAGTTGGATAAGGATAATATCCCCTTCAGACTTATCCAATACGGCATCCAATTCAATATGGAAACTGATTCCTACAAGGAATAGATCTAGAACATTCCTCAAAGACTTGCCCACCAAGTCTCCAAATCCTACCATAATTCTAAGGCTTCTCAGCCTATATAAAGGGCCTGACCCCTCATCTTAGAACTACGTTTTATTGGCTTGATTCTCTAATTACAGAGATACGTAGGCATTCTGTGAGGACCGTTTAAGTCTCGAACGCAGAAGCAGCCGTTAAAGCACGAAGCTCACGAACCCTAGCATTAAATATACAAACCCTAGCCGCAATAATTTCAACCTAGTTTTTATTCCACAACATTTGGCGCCGTCTGTGGGAAGAAGACATCAACCATGGTTACCACTCGAAGAACAACACCGGTCTCAACCGAGGCTACCTCTGGAACCATCGTTCCACCAATCGCTGCTCCTCCTGTTGGTACAGGGCCAGGGTCTGTACCCCCATTGACGGAAACAAACCCTCGTAGTCAGGCCTCTCAACCACAAGGGACGGATCCCCCCGCTGAAAGATCTCAACCTGTAATCGTCCCTCTAGGACAGGAGACCAACCCGCTCCAGATGGTGGTCTCTCCTCTCCCTCTGAGTAGCCGCCCGCCGCTTCACAGTCTCTCCACTTCTTCGCTCCCTGTCAACACCAACCCAATGTATTGGCTGCCTAATTACCCCCAAGATCCAAGGGATCCAGGACCAAGCGGTCATGCTCGGCTGATCCATGGGCAACAACAATCCCCTTATCTTAGAGGCCCGGCCCCTCCTGAACCAGGATACTATGATTACTCTGGTCCTTATACCGGAGACTCGTCATCTGAAGACGATGATCGAGACGAAGCCCCAAGGAGGCGACGCGCTAGTAAGGAACCTCTGAGGAGGAATCCATCAAACCGAGATGGTCCTTTAACAATTGCAGAGAAAATTAAGGCTTATGAAGCCGAGATTCAGAAGCTGAAGGACGACCAAGCAAGGGAGCTAGAGAGACAGAACCCTAATCAGACTCGACCTCCTCCGACTTCAGGAGGGATTCCCTTCATAGATATGGAGAGGTCTTCAAGGAGACCCCGAAGGGCTGAAGCCCCAACCAGAGGAACTACCAGGGTGGAACTCCCCAAGAATAATCCTAGAGATTTGATGCTACAAGGAGATCTTGATGATCCGACCCCTCCATTCACGGAGGAGGTGATGAACGCACATATCTCCCGAAAGTTTAAGATGCCCACAATCAAAGCTTACGATGGAACGGGGGATCCCGCAACTCATGTGAGAACGTTTACAAGCGCATTGTTACTGCAGCCTGCTAACGATGCCCTTAAGTGTAGGGCGTTCCCCCAAACCCTGTCAGGCATGGCGCAACGTTGGTATAGTCGTTTACCTCCAAACTCGATTAGCTCTTTCAAGGAGTTGAGTACCGCTTTTGTTAGTCAATTCATTAGCGGAAGAATTCATGAGAAAAGCTCTGCATCCCTTATGTATGTAACACAGGGAAAGAATGAGAACTTAAGAGATTACATCAAGCGATTCACTAAGGAAACCCTGAATATCACCGATTTGGAAAATAAGGTGGCCATGGTAGCGTTGCAGCATGGAACCACGGATCTCTTTTTTAAGAGGTCGTTGGCAAAACACCCCCCTGAAAGCATGGATGAACTTCAACGAAGGGCGGACAAGTATATAAAAGCTGAGGATAGCATCAAGAAAGAAGCTGCATTGGGCAATGGAGAGAACAACAAGAGGAAACAAGAACATGAGTACGATGCTAGGGACAAGTATCCCCGAGCTAGCAGAGACTCTGAATCTGCTCTAAAAAAGAACTCGGGTCCAAGGTTTTCCGAGTATGCCAGACTTAATGCTCCAAGAAGCCATATCCTGTTGGACATTGAAAAGGAAAAGGACTTCCGATGGCCGAAGCCACTTAGAGGAGACCCAGCTAAGCGAAATAAGGAGCAATACTGCAGGTTCCACAAAGATGTGGGACATGACACCGACGATTGTAGGCAACTCAAGGATGAGATTGAGTTCTTGATACGAAGAGGGAAACTAAGTCAGTTCACCAAAGGTGATGACCGTGGGAACCAGAGAAGGGACAATGACAGAAGGGACAATGAAAGGAGAGATAATAACAGGAGGGATGACAACCATGATCGCAATCCACAGCCCCGAAGGGCAGTTATCAATATGATCTGGGGAGGTCCGACAGCAGCTGGCACGACTAAGAATTCTCGAAAGGCTTATGCTAGAGAAGTAATGCACATTGTGGGAGAAGCCCCGAAGCGTGCTAAAACCGAGATGGTAATTGGTTTCGATGATTCAGACTTGGAAGGGGTGAAATTCCCCCATGACGACCCGCTGGTCATAACTCCCGTGATTGGAAACTCAGAAGTGAAACGAGTCTTGATAGACAATGGGGCTTCTGTGGATATTTTATTTCATGATGCATTTGTAAAGATGGGTTACAACGACTCTCAACTGACCCCTACAAACATGCCTATATACGGGTTTAACGGAGTGGAGTCCAACGTTGAAGGGACTATTCAGCTACCCGTGACTATTGGGCAGGAGCCTAAAGAGGCGACTCAGATGTTGAATTTCTTGGTGATCAAGGCAGCATCAACATACAACGCAATCCTTGGAAGGACTGGACTTCATGCGTTTAAGGCTGTGGCCTCTTCCTATCATATGAAAATTAAGTTTCCGACACGGAATGGTGTCGGAGAACAAAAGGGTGATCAGAAGATGGCAAGAAGTTGCTATGTGGCCGCACTGAGGGCCGATGGAGTCGGGGGGCAGGTCCTTCCGATTGAAGACATGGATGTCCGCGATGATGAAGAGCATAGAGAGAAGCCAGCAGAGGATTTGATTCCCGTACCTCTAGAACCTAATGATCCTGAAAAAGTTACTTATGTTGGAGCATCTCTGAAAGAACCCCTGAAGGGCAAGTTAATAGAATTCTTACAGAAGAATAGCGACGTGTTCGCTTGGACAGCAGCTGATATGCCAGGGATTGACCCCCAACTCATAACTCATAAGTTAAATGTTGATCCCAAAAGGAAGGCAATAAAGCAGAAGAAGAGAAACTTTGCTCCGGAAAGGCAAGAGGCCATTAGGCAAGAAGTGGATAAGCTCTTGGAAGCTGGTTTTATTGAAGAGATTCAGTTTCCTGAATGGTTAGCGAACCCAGTCATGGTCAAGAAAGCAAATGGGAAGTGGAGAATGTGTATAGACTTCACTGACCTGAATGATGCATGCCCAAAAGATTGTTTTCCCCTGCCGAGGATTGATATGTTGATAGATGCCACAGCTGGACATGAGATGTTAAGCTTCATGGATGGATTCAGCGGCTATAATCAGATTAAGATGCACAAGGATGACATACCTAAGGTATCTTTCATAACTGACTTTGGTGTCTTCTGTTATCTTGTCATGGCTTTTGGTCTAAAGAATGCAGGAGCTACTTACCAACGATTGGTGAATAAGATATTCGCCCATCTGATTGGAAAAACCATGGAGGTATATGTTGATGACATGTTAGTCAAGAGCCTACTTAAGGCTGATCATATCAAGCACCTCGAAGAGGCATTTGAAGTGCTGAGGCACCATAAGATGATGTTGAATCCCGCCAAGTGTGCCTTTGGCGTTGGATCTGGAAAGTTTTTAGGGCTGATGGTTTCAAAGAGAGGCATTGAGGCCAATCCTGACAAGATCAAGGCAATTTTAGACATGGAGCCACCACGCTCTATAAGAGATGTGCAGAGGTTGACAGGTCGAGTTGCAGCTTTAGGAAGATTCATCTCCAAGTCTGGAGACAAATGCTTGCCTTTCTTCCAAGCGTTAAAAAAGGTGAAAAATTTTGAGTGGACACATGAGAGCCAAGAGGCCTTTGAGCAACTGAAGAAGTACATGGTTGAAGCCCCGTTGTTGACTAAACCAAGTCCTGGGGAGATTCTTAGTTTATACCTGGCGGTATCCGAACAAGCCCTGAGTGCTGTCCTTATTCGGGAAGAGGAGAAGGTCCAGAAACCTATCTACTATGTGAGCAAAGTGTTGCATGGGGCTGAGTTGAATTACTCACCCATAGAAAAGTTTGCTTTGGCATTAGTAACTGCCTCAAGAAAGCTGCGGCCTTACTTTCAGGCACATAAGATTCAAGTTCTGACAAACCAGCAGTTGAGGAACATATTGCATAGCCCAAAGGCCAGTGGAAGGTTAATCAAATGGGCGATTGAGTTAGGAGAGTTTGACATCACATACAAGCCTCGGACAGCTATCAAAGCTCAGGCATTAGCTGACTTCGTGGTTGAATGCACTATTAACAACCAAGAAGTCGGGGGGCAAGAGATAATGACTACCCCTGGGCAAGAGGAAAAAGAAGAAAAACTTACACCCGATCTGAAGGAATATTGGGTGCTCTATTTTGATGGAGCATCAAAAACAAAATCTAGTGGTGCAGGTTTGGTTTTGCAAAGCCCCGATGGGTTCACAGTTGAGTACGCTTTAAAGTTGGATTTCCCTACTACCAACAACGAGGCAGAGTATGAGGCATTAATAGCTGGTTTGGGCTTGGCCAGAATCATGAGGGTCAAAAATCTCAAAGTTTGTGGAGATTCAAGGCTTGTGGTATCACAAGTAAATGGTGAATTCGAGGCTAAGGATGAGACTATGGCAAAATACTTGAGAGTAGTAAAGGCTGTTATGTCCCAGTTTGAGGAGTGCTATGTTGAGCACATTCCAAGAGAGGAAAACATTAAGGCCGATGCCCTATCTAAATTTGCTTCTTCCGAGATAGAAAATTATGCTGGGAGTGTCTATTTTCAGGTCTTGAAGGCCCCGACCGTTAACTCAAAGTTATTGGCACCGATCGATATAGGAGGCTCTTGGATAGACCCTATCAAGGCACACCTTGAGACTGGATGGCTCCCAGACAATGCCTTGGAGGCACGGAAACTTTCAGTAAGAGCATTGAGATACACTTTGATTGAAGGCATTTTGTATAAGAGGTCGTTTGTCATCCCATACTTGAAATGTTTAAGGCCTCAAGAGGCAAGAGAAGCATTGGAAGAAGTTCATGAAGGGATCTGTGGCCAACACTTGGGGGGCAGGGCCCTAGCTCACAAGATAATTCGTTTAGGGTTCTATTGGCCGGAGATGTTGGCTGATGCACAAAACTATGTCAAGAGATGCGAGAGATGCCAGAAGCATGCCCGAATTGTGAGGCAACCGCCTGAGATCTTAACTTCAATTAACTCTCCCATTCCATTTGCAATGTGGGGAATGGATATACTTGGGCCTTTTCCCATGGCTTTTGCGCAAAGGAAATTCCTAATAGTGGCCATCGATTACTTCACTAAGTGGATTGAGGCTAAACCTCTGGCTAAGATAACCACCAAGCAAGTTTCCCAGTTCTTTTGGGAGAACATAATTTGTAGATACGGAATCCCACGAATCCTTGTAACAGACAATGAGACACAGTTCAATAATGAAGAGTTCAAGAAGTATTGTGAAGAGAATGCGATTGAGCTCCGTTTTACCTCGGTGGCACACCCTCAAGCCAATGGGCAAGCTGAGGTAGCTAATCGAATTATCCTTGATGGACTGAAAAAGAGGGTCGAATGCTCTAGGAACACTTGGGTAGATGAATTGTTGCCCATAATTTGGGCATATCGTACCACTTGTAAGGTAACGACTGGAGCAACCCCATTTTTGCTGGCTTATGGAGCCGAGGCAGTTGTGCCTTTAGAGATCATGCAAGCATCACCTCGAGTTGAGGCATATGAGCCAGAAACTAATGACGAAGGAATGAGACTTGCCCTTGACTTAATTGATGAGGTTAGAGATGGAGCTAATGCAAAGAATGCTGAATATCAGAAGAGAGCCTCTTTTCACTACAACCAGAGAGTTAAAGAAAGATTCTTTCGACAAGGTGACATGGTTTTAAGGAAGCTTGAAGCCTCAGGAGTTGGCCAGAAAGGAAAGTTAGCACCAAATTGGGAAGGACCATATCTAGTCAGAAAGGTGTTAGGGCAAGGATCCTACAAGTTAGAAACCTTGGACGGGGTTGAGGTGCCCCGAACTTGGCATGCTGTGAACCTCAAAGTTTATTATGTCTAAGTCCTTTTGACAAAGGCTTGGACTTTTACCTATTTATTAGGAATAAGGTTCGAATGAAACCATTTTAGAGCATGTTGCTCCCAGTAGAAGATAGAATATTTATGTAAGGGTTGAACCCATTCTATTGATATCTTTTGACAGCATAATGGAATTTATACTGTTTTCTCTATGAGTTATTTCTCTTTGTTAAAATAAACACGAAAGGCAAACGTTGAACTAGCTTGTGAGTTTAGTACCAGCCAGGAGGCCAAGTACTTGAGAAATTCTAAAGTTTAACGAACTATAAAAAAAATGAGAACATGGAAACAAAAGAAACTACTACATAGATAAGTTAAGTCATAAGCCCCGAAGGGCAAAAGTTCAGAATAAATAAAGACAAACAGAAATAAGCCACGCAGGGCCATCTATGCATCTAAGTCCTCAATAACAACATCTCCCTGGGTAGAAGAAGGATCTGTTGTCTCTACCCCAGGAGAAGAAGGTGGATCCTGAGTGGGTTGAGAGTCCCCATCCACTGCTGTCTCGGTAGCAACCTCTAGAGTATCTGTCAATCCAGGGATAGCAGGTATCGGGAACTTCTCCAGGGATACCCCCTCGATCTTCCCACTCAGCTCCTCGATGATCCCCTCCCAACACTCCTTGAAGGTGCCAGGAAAGTTTGCATCATACTCGGCATTCAGGACATCTTGAAAGTCCTTAGAAGCCTTGTAATCAGCAATGATGTGTTCCCTGTTCTGCTGCACCTCCAGCTGTAGCTTCCTGTTCTTCTCCTTCTCAGCAGCCAGCTCCTTCTCCACCTCCCTAAAACGAGCAAAGTTTGCCTCGGAGGCATCAAAGTATCTGTCTCTGTCCCTCTCAGCAATGGTCTTATCGGCACGCACCTCCTTTAGGTTATGAACAGCGGCCTGAAGGTAGGCGTTCATCTGCAAAGGAAACAAGTGAATAAGGGAAAAGTAAATGCAATTAAATTAAAGAAGTTGAATAAGAAATTACCGAAGCAACAGCTTGAGCCCCGAGAAGCTCAATCTGCAAGTCATCAGAGGACTCCACAATGTGAATCCTATCTCGTGGAGTAACCACGCTCCTGGACCACTCAGCTGCAGCCCTAGAATCACCTACGGCTGTGTCCATATTGCATAAACCCCATCCCACCGTAAAGGGAGTGAGGTCTTCCTCAATAGGAACTGGCTTTTCTTGAAGAAAAGCAGGAACACGCTCCACCGCGGGAGAAGCCTCATCTGTCCTGGCCCTTTTGGCCCTAGGGTTCTCTGTTACCACCCTAGCAGTGGCAGCAGTCTCCCTCTGCCTAAAAATTGCTCCCAGAGCAGTTTTGGCTGCAAAATGATTACAAGAAAGTTAGAAAATTATATCTAGCATAAAATGTTAACAAAGCAAGAGGTGAGAATTACCCTCAGGGCCCAAATCGCTTAGCCCATGGGCCTGCAACGAATCTTCAGAAATCAAATTTGCACATTGATGCAAATTATCGGATGTTAACAAAGTTATGGCGGCCTCTTCTTCCACGCCCAATTTTAAACTCCTGACAGGCCCATCAACGGCTCTGCAGAAGTTGGGCCGAAAATAGTTGTCCCAGTCATCCCCATCCAAAAAGATATAAAACCATTCCCTCTTCCAATTAGGAAGGGAATCAGGAGCGGAATCCGAAACAAAACAAGAACGGGCTAAGGAACGGTGTTGGATTTTGACCCAGCCCGAATTGTCAGAAGAATTGACAAATTTGAATAAATATCGAAAAACAGAAATACTGGGCTCAAGCCCATGTTTCTTACATTGGACCAAGAAACAATAAATAAAACGCCACGCATTTGGCATAAGTTGGGTTGGACAAACCCTGGCTTCGGCCAAAAGACGATAAACAAAAGGAGGAGGAGGAAGGCGAAAACCAGCATAAAAAGTCTCTTTATAAATCCTAATGGCCCCAGGCTTTGGGTGACAAGCCCTTTCGTTTGAGGCCGGAACAACGGCCCTATAAGGCCCATTAATATGAAAAAGTTGGGCTAGAATGTCTACCCTATGTTGTTTGTATTTCGATTTATACTCATAAGCATCTAAATGAAGCATATTTGGAAAAGCTTGACCAAACTCATTTAAAAGATCTCTAAGGGAAAAAACACTGGCATGGACAAGAGATGTTTTAGGGTTCTTACCCCTTGAAAGCCGTGGAGCGGTGGTAGAAGTGTTAGCAAGTTGAGACTGGCCTGAAGAGCTAGAGTCTTCCATTGATATGCTTCCCTCGAAGGCTTGAAACCCAGAAATGTTGAAAAAACAGGGTGAAGAAGATGACGATTCAACAATCTTCAAACAGAAACTGGAAAACAGGGCGAAGGAAAGATGCCTGAAATCGCCTCACGACAGAACCCTAGCAGAGCTTTTTTGAAAAGTATTTGTGATAAGGGAGAGATAATTTTTGCTGAATAGTGAGATGAGAAATGAGGGATGCACACTACTCTTTTATAGAGTTCACGGTTGGTCACTCAACCGGTTATATCCAGTAAATGGGCTATCAACAGGTGACTGGGCCTTTGAATAGGCGGGAAGCCCATGAAATTCAAATTTTAAAAATAATTCTAGAATGTTCTACGACATTTTTAGAAAATAGGATAAAAGCCCATCAGAATTTAAAGGCAGGAGGCCCAATTAAAAGGGCATGCCCACGCCCAGGAGACCAAACCTCCTAGGCGTGCCTAAGGAAGGTGTCTCCTTGGCGGGGGTACCCACGCCTAACTCGACTTTCCTTAAAGAAGGCTATACCCACGCCCAGGAGACCAAACCTCCTAGGCGTGCCTAAGGAAGGTGTCTCCTTGGCGGGGGTACCCACGCCCAGCTCGATTTTCTTTAAAGAAGGCTATACCCACGCCCAGGAGACCAAACCCCCTAGGCGTGCCTAAGGAAGGTGTCTCCTTGGCGGGGGTACCCACGCCTAACTTGACTTTTCTTAGAGAAGGGCATACCCACGCCCAGGAGACCAAACTTCCTAGGCGTGCCTAAGGAAGGTGTCTCCTTGGCGGGGGTACCCACGCCTAACTTGACTTTTCTTAGAGAAGGGCATACCCACGCCCAGGAGACCAAACTTCCTAGGCGTGCCTAAGGAAGGTGTCTCCTTGGCGGGGGTACCCACGCCTAACTTGACTTTTCTTAGAGAAGGGCATACCCACGCCCAGGAGACCAAACTTCCTAGGCGTGCCTAAGGAAAGTGTCTCCTTGGCGGGGGTACCCACGCCCAGGAAGCATTTCAAAGGACAAAGATCACCCACGCCCAGGAGACCAAACCCCCTAGGCATGCCTAAGGAGGGTGTCTCCTTGGCGGGGGTACCCACGCCCAGGAAGCATTTCTTGCCAGGATGACTTTTTTAAAGTTAATCCTTTAAAAATTTTGAAAATAATGTTGGGAAATTGAAAAATAATTTCCTAAAAATTATAAAAAATACCTGTTGGTACATAAAAATTCCTAAAATATTAGGAAAAGTACAGAAAAATACGAGGAAAATTATAGAAATATTTTCTTGACAAATTGAGCAATAATTTATGCTAATAACGCATGAAAACTCTATGAAAGTGCCGAAATTGCTAAAAGCAAACACAAATTAAAGCCTCGAATAAGGCAAATCGTCGTAAATGTGTAGGTCGCTCCACACTTTACAACCAAGACGATACTTGTGAAACACTAGTGTAAACCAAAATTCCCATATAAGGGTAATTAAGAAGTCCCAGGTAAGGGATAAAAACGACCCGGAGTCTCGATTAAGGCAAATATAACTTCTATGAAAACCTGATCAGTTTTCCTTAGAAGTTGGGGGGCAAATGATATGTACGTTTCGCCACGCCACGCCACAACCAATGAGCTATCGATCATAATTGTATTTCCATAAAATCGAATTAAAACCTTGAAAATCACTCTCATAAGAGCATCTCCAATGCAATGAAATCCTTAGCTAAAATTTTAAATAATTACCAAAATTGAAAATTATACATAACATGTTAAAAGTTCATCACTCCAATGGGGCATTCCTCTTGTCTAAAAATTTAGCCAATCCTTTATATTTTTTTAATATTGGCCATATTTGTTGAAGCACTAGAGATCTGTAGCAAATGTCATGTCATTTTTCGCCCATTTTCTTCCCATAATTGACCAAAAAAATTATTAATAATAATAATCATACCTTTTTTAAAATATAACATATCATTATAGCTGATATGGGCTGAAAATGAGCCCTAAAGACACATTTAATGTGGCATTAACTAGGCCGAAATTAGTCCAAACGTGGGGCCCACCAGCTGGGCCCAAAACCCTGATTATAGTATTAATTTCGTAATTAATATTAAGGGTAATAAACAGCTCAGCAAATAAGAGTTGGATAAGGATAATATCCCCTTCAGACTTATCCAATAAGGCATCCAATTCAATATGGAAACTGATTCCTACAAGGAATAGATCTAGAACATTCCTCAAAGACTTGCCCACCAAGTCTCCAAATCCTACCATAATTCTAAGGCTTCTCAGCCTATATAAAGGGCCTGACCCCTCATCTTAGAACTACGTTTTATTGGCTTGATTCTCTAATTACAGAGATACGTAGGCATTCTGTGAGGACCGTTTAAGTCTCGAACGCAGAAGCAGCCGTTAAAGCACGAAGCTCACGAACCCTAGCATTAAATATACAAACCCTAGCCGCAATAATTTCAACCTAGTTTTTATTCCACAACAATAGCTGATCTCCAGGAGTAAAACACTCTACAGGTTCAGTAAATTTAAGCCAACTATTATTTATTTGAAATTTAACCAATGAGCTTAGCCAATACCATTGGAGATGCTGTAAAGAAAGGATAAACAAACCCAAATAAATTTCAAAAAAACTAGATTTAATTGAACAATCAACCATCTAACAAAATTCCTTACCTAAGGAGGAGAATTATTGAAAAGACAATAATTGATTTGAGGTTTTTCATTAATGAAAATCGATGTAAACTCCCTCCAAAAAAAGAAAAATCAAAATGTACTTAGATTTTAAAATACATGACTCATTACGATTTTAACTACAAGAAATTATTTAAAGATAACTTCACGCCCATTTTACCAAAATGTGATTTTCAATAATATTTTAAATTTTATTAACATCTACCTAAAAAATTCTAAATTGTATTTTAACTAAAAACAAGATAAAATTATTTGTGCACTTTCTGTACATTATCAGTGCACCTTTTGCTTGCGCCCGGGCATTCAATTTCATAAACGGCCCTGATATTCTATTCTACTATATATAAAACAGGACTGATACATGCAAGGGCAAGAAAATACTATGGGTTTTAAACTAGAAATATCACACTTTGTGGTGTCTCTTCTTTGTTTTTGTCAAACAATTAAGTATTTGTTTAGGAGATGGGAAATTGAGGTTTGGTAAAAATGGAGAGTTTAAGATACTGCAAGTTGCTGATATGCACTTTGCTGATGGCAAGAAAACCTTGTGCGAAGATGTTTTGCCCCAGCAGATGAAGACTTGCTCTGATCTCAACACCACGGCCTTTATTCGTCGTATGATTGTATCAGAAAAGCCTGATCTCATTGTTTTCACCGGTATGTTTCTTGTCTTGTCACATTTTACACTTTCCGACTGTATGTGTGTATGGTGGCAACTAGTTACTAATCTGAGCTGAAATATTTAATAATATAATTTCCAGTGATTTTTTAGGTTAGCCCAAACTCATAACAAACTAAACTAATGTTTAAGGACTGATTTTTTTAACGAAGGGATTTTTTTGTGTCCACTTGTAGACATATTGGCCCATACCGTCAGCCATCAAATTTTGATATTTCCTGCTAATTTTGGTGACCAACGAGTGTTAAAAGAAATTAAAAGCAGGGTCTGTCACGAATCCTGAATCTTCAACAATTGTAATTGACATTGTGAAGCGTTTTTAGATGTGATAAAGACATGAACCTGAAATATATGATAATTCAAAGTGATCACTACGTGATCAAACAAAAATGGTGAAATATGTAGGGAACAGATTAGTATCGACTTGATATGCAAAGAAGTTATAAGAAACTAGAGAGAAACAAATGAATACTCTGAACGTGCTGATTGTATTGAAAGCAAAATACAAAGATAAATACACATGTTGAGGTGTTTAGCTACAAACTAGGAAAGGATCAATCAACCTACATGATAGCAACTAACTATCTTTTATTCAACTAATTCCTAAACTTATTCAATCAATCTCCTACATTCTCTCAACTGAAATATGACCAAGTTATATGATATTTCAGGAAATAAACAAAACAGGAAATAAATAAACAAGCACGCTCAAGATTAAAACCAACATTCTCCCCTTAATCTAAGCGGGCTTGTGCAGATCTTTGACACCCAGCAATGCCCTCATTCTCTCATGCTTAACAGTTGCTAACGCCTTTGTCAAGGTGTCAGCTCTTTGAAGTTCTGTCCGTATGTGCTTCACTACAATTTCTCCTCGTTCAATGCATTCGCGAATAAAGTGATAGCGAATGTCAATGTGTTTGCTGCGACCATGAAACACGGGGTTCTTGGCCAAGTCTATAGCCGATTTGTTATCAATGTAGAGCACAACAGGGCCAACATTTCTTCCAGTAACTTGACCCAGCAGATTTCTTAGCCAAATTGCTTGACATGCAGCTGCCGTTGCTGCCATAAACTCTGCTTCACAAGAAGAGAGTGCCACACACCGTTGCTTCTGTGAAACCCACGTCACAAGACTCTCATTCAAGTAGAATGCCATTCCACCAGTGCTTCTTCGATCATCTACATGTCCAGCAAGATCACTATCCGAGTATCCACTTAACATATTGTTGCTGCTGTCCCTAGTGTATATCAACCCGTACTCCATTGTTCCTCTAATGTACCTTAAGATTCGTTTTGCAGCCTGTTGATGTAGCACCGTTGGCTTCTCCATATATCTGCTAATTATTCCTACAGAATACGCTATGTCTGGTCGTGTGTGGACAAAATAGCGTAGGCCTCCGACAATACTCTTGAATTCAGTTGCATCTACACGCTTTCCTCCTTCGTCCTTAGTTATTGATTCTTTAGGGTCCATAGGATACTTAGTAGGGTTACACTCCAACATCCCAGCCTTCTCAAGCACTTTTCTAGCATATGCCGTCTGTCTTAGTTCGATGTAATCTTTCCCTTGCTGTACTTCTATCCCCAAGTAATATGATAATTTTCCCAAATTTCTCATTTCAAAGCGTTTACTCATTTGGTTCTTGAACCCCTCAATGATTGACACCTTCGTACCTGTTACCAATAAATCATCGACATACACTCCGATTATCAACATTTCCTCTCCCATCTTCTTTGTGTACACAGCATGCTCATATGGGCATCGAGTGAAATTAAGCTCCTCTAGACAACTTAGCTTCGCGTACCAGGCACGAGGTGCTTGGCGTAAGCCATACAAGGCTTTTACAAGTCTGTAGACACAATGTTCCTTCCCTTTCTTCTCGAAGCCCTCTGGCTGAGTGACGTAGACTTCTTCTTGGAGCTCCCCATTCAAGAACGCAGACTTGACGTCTAAATGATGTACTTCCCAAGAGTTCTTAGCAGCCAGAGCTAGAAGTAATCTCACTGTCTCTAGGCGAGTCACAGGCGCAAAAATCTCATTAAAATCTCTCCCCTGTTCTTGAACATACCCTTTTGCAACAATACGGGCTTTGTATTTCACGACCTCTCCATTCGCATCCTTCTTCACTTTAAAGACCCATTTCAAACCGATAGCCTTTTTCCCTGCAGGAAGCTCAGTTAGCTTCCAAGTGTTATTTCTTTCAACTGCGTCAATCTCGTTTTTCATTGCTTGTTGCCAACAGTACTCTGTAGCAGCTTTGCTATAGCTCGTGGGTTCAACTGTTCCCATCAACATGAGCTCGTCATCATCCAACTCCACCTCCTCAGTGACATCGTAAATTTCTGACAGTTGTCGAAACTTTCTGGGTTGCTCACTACTCTCACTACTTCCTTCAGTATCGTATCTTGTTGACAAGTTTCGACCTGATACAGGTGTTGACATTGGTGTGCTCGCTTCACTATAGGTCCTGTGGCTTGACTCTGTTCCTACACTTGACCCCCCAGACTGTGGGCTTTGCACATCCTCACCTTCAACATCATTTGTATTCACTCCTGTGTATAAGTCATACACAGTAAAAGTGCCTTGGTGCTCACCTTTAGTTTTCTCACTTCCTTCCCAGTTCCACCCTTTATCCTCCTCAAAAACCATATTACAACTCACTTGTACACTATGAGTCACAGGATCATATACCCTGTAGGCCTTTGAACTCGGTTCTTTGCCTAAATTAATCACCATCTTGCTACGATCATCAAGCTTTGTCACTTGTGTCGATGGAATTTTCATATGCGCTAAGCAACCGAACACCCTAACGTGTCCAATATCTGGCTTTCTCTCAGACCATGCTTCGTACGGTGTCACTCCAGATAGTGCTCTCATGGGCAAACGGTTTAGAATGTATACTGAATGTCTTACTGCTTCTGCCCAGAACATGTTTGGTAAGTTTTTGTCCTTCAGGAAACTACGAGCCATCTCGACAACCGTTCTGTTTCTTCTCTCTACCACGCCGTTTTGCTGAGGCGAGTATGGGGCTGTGAGTTGTCTAGAAATCCCTTCTTCATCACAGTACTTGTTGAATAATTTAGAAGTGAACTCACCACCTCTGTCTGTTCGAAAAATTATAATTTTTCTTTCTGTCCCATTTTCGACTTTTGCCCTGAAATTCTTGAATGCCTCGAATGCCTCATCCTTGCTTTTCAGAAAATATACCCACATAACTCTGGTGTAGTCATCTACCAGTAAAAGAAAATACTTGTTTCCAGCCATGGTTGGGGGTGTGATAGGTCCACACAAGTCACCGTGTACAATCACCAAAGCTTTCTTCGCGCTATAGGTTGTCTGTCCTGGGAAGGAATTTCTCGCCTGTTTTGACATGAGACAGCCTTTACACACCTCACTCTATGCTCTGATTTCAGGCATGCCAAGCACCATCTTTCCAGTCGACATCAGGGTCAAGGCCTTAAAGTTCACATGCCCAAGTCTGGCATGCCAAAGCCACGAGTTCTCATCTGTTTTTGTTAGCATACAGTCCACATTTTCACTATTAATAAGGATCTTGTAAAGCCTGTTTTGTGAGCGTTTTACCTTCATGATTAGCTTTCCTCCATCTTCATAAACCCACAGGTATTCTCCATGTAGTATGACTTTGTTGCCTTCTTCTGATAGCTGTCCAAGAGAGATTATATTGCTACATAACGCAGGAATATAGTATACCTTTGTTAACAGTCTGTCTTCTCCGTTCTTGCATTTCAGTACGATTGTTCATCTTCCTTCGATGTGTACCATAGAGCCATCTCCAAATCTGACTTGTCCCTTGACAGTTTCATCTAATCCTTTGAACTTTGACAGGTCTCCTGACATGTGGTTGCTAGCCCCATTGTCAAGATACCACACATTAGAGCCACTTCGTTTATCTTGGCTGGCTTGATTCAACCTTGGCGTCACCCTGCCCTCGTCAACTAACAACACCTTTTCTGTCACTAACAATGCAGGTTCATCGTCTGGCATTTGTGTCAAGTTTGCTTCCTCCTTTTGCTCCTGACCACGCCTTGATTTTTTGCATTCTGAAGCGTAATGGCCATAGTCAAGGCAGTTAAAACATCTTATCTTGCTTTTGTCGCGTGTTCCACGCACAAACTCTTTGCCACCTCGACTCCTTGAGTTTACATACCCCTCTGATGATCCGCTCTTACCTTTCGTTTCAGCCATTCTTCTCTTGTGAGGAGTAGCTTTGCTTCCTCGTTTTCTCTTTTTGACCACTCATCAGCTGTCAACAGCAAATGTGCTCCGCCACTGTTACTCTGACTTGTACCCTTGAGTCTCTCTTCGTGTGCTTTGAGGGACCCAACTGTTTCCTCCACGGTCATGGTTTCTAAGTTTCCAAATTGCTCGATGGTTGAGGCAATTTGCAGGAACTTGCTAGGCACCGCTCGTAGCAGTTTCTTCACTACATAGGCCTCCTGAACTTCTTCTCCTAAAGCCCGAATATTTGTCACCAACCCATTTAGTTTCATGCAAAAATCATCAAGTACCTCTGTCTCGTTCATACTCAGTGATTCAAATTCAGCCTTAAGGGTTTCTACCCTCGCCTTTTTCACCTTATCTGCGCCTAAACACATGGTCTTGACAGCTTCCCATGTCTCTTTCGCCGTTTTCTTCTCTGCTACAGGCAATAAGATGTCCTCCGGAATGCCTTGATAAATCGCAGCCATAGCCACTTTATCTGTCTTATCCTCGACCACTATCTTAGGATCTGTATTCTCCACAGCAGACCACACTCCTTGTGCCTGCATATACACTCGCATCTTAATCGACCATGCCATGTAATTTCCCCTGTTCAGCATGGGATAACTCAGCCCGATCGCTCCATCTTTTGTTTTACCTATTTCCATCGTAACCTTCTTTGGCATATACTTTGGCATACACCTCTTTCATCAGACTCTGATACCAGATTGTAGGGAACAGATTAGTATCGACTTGATATGCAAAGAAGTTATAAGAAACTAGAGAGAAACAAATGAATACTCTGAACGTGCTGATTGTATTGAAAGCAAAATACAAAGATAAATACACATGTTGAGGTGTTTAGCTACAAACTAGGAAAGGATCAATCAACCTACATGATAGCAACTAACTATCTTTTATTCAACTAATTCCTAAACTTATTCAATCAATCTCCTACATTCTCTCAACTGAAATATGACCAAGTCATATGATATTTCAGGAAATAAACAAAACAGGAAATAAATAAACAAGCACGCTCAAGATTAAAACCAACAAAATATTGCATCCACATATTTAAATCTAACATTCTTTATATGTTTTCGAGTCAATTATTTTGAAAAATTAAGATATCTTCACTTTAAGAAATTATAGATCCTGGGTATTTTACTACTCTAATTTCATTGCTTTGGGTGAAGGGGACAACATTTATGGTTCTGATGCAACAAATCCGGTAGCTTCTATGAATGCTGCATTTGTCCCTGCTGTTTCCTCTAGAATTCCGTGGGCAACTGTTTTGGGTAATCACGATCAAGAGTCAACGCTGTCAAGGGAAGGCCTAATGAAGTATATTAGTGTTATGAAGTATACCCTGTCAAAAGTAAATCCTAAACGCTTCCATGATATTGATGGTTACGGAAACTACAACCTCAAAGTCCATGGTTTCGAGGGCTCAAGGCTTGCGAATAAATCTGTCCTTAATCTTTACTTCCTTGATAGCGGAGATTACTCTACTGTGCCAGACATCCCTGGCTATGGCTGGATCAAACCCTCTCAGCAGTATTTTGGTTAGAACAAACTTCTAAGAAGCTTTGGGTTCCAATTTAACATTACTCTCTACGATTTCTTAATTATTTTGATTGGTTGAGGCCAGAGGGTAGTATTGCCATTTTCTTATGCTTGAAATTTTTTACTACCCTTGCAGAAAGGATACAAAATGAAGCCCGTGCCTCAGAAGGATCCTGCTCCGGGTCTTGCTTATTTTCATATTCCACCACCTGAGTATGCAAAATTTGACACCTCGAACTTCACAGACGTTAGACAAGAAGGCACCGGCTCTGCTTCCATAAATTCTGGTTTTTTCACAACTATGGTAGAAGTGTTGGAATATTAATCTAAACCTACTTGTTTATTTATTTCATTCGAATAAAAATGGTTGTTACTAGCGTGATAATAGCAGCTAGACTAGGTCTTATATGTAGTGGGTTAATATTAGGAGACGTAGTTGCTTTGTTTTAGGATATTGTGTAGTTGGTCCTATTTTCAAGTCATCACCGTTAGTTATTTAGTCTATATAATAGACTTGTATCACTTCTTTGTAATCAATCCCCGATTAATAAAAATGTAGTCATCATATCTTTTAGTTCTTGTACATATCAATTTCTCTTTTGTTTATTCTTCATATTATTGTTCTTGTTATGTTTTGTTATGCTTATTGTTCTACACGTGGTATCAGAGCCTCCGATCTTAGGAGGCCCAACAATTAATTCGTTTTATTCTTATTATGTTTCGTTGAGTCGTTGAGTTCTTTCGTTGCTCCGATCAATTTGAGAATTGTTTCGAACTACCTTTCATGTTCTTTGCATCAGCAGATTATTGTTAATGGAGTGCAGTTGTTATTAATTGAAAAAAAAATATGAGTTTGAGTGTTATGGGTTGTGAAGAATGTATGAAATAATGTAAATGCTGTTTATGAAGCGAAGGGTGGTGCTTTCCCCGGTGCTCAAGTAAGGGTGTTATCGAGTAAGTTTGTTTGTTTGTAGCATGTTACGGTGTCGATTTGATGGAACTTTGAATTCATATCTCTCGAAGCAATTGTGGGAAACACAGTATTTGATGATTCATTTGAGGTCATTTGCTGTCCATGTTTAGTTTGGATCGTTTTTCAAGAAGAGGAAGCACAAGCCTATGAAGCGGCCGAATCTGGTTGGAGCGCGGTGATGCCGTTAATTGCTGTTGCCCTATTTTTTTTCTTTGCTTTATTTTGGTTAAATGATGCTCAGAGTATATGTGTTTACTAGTGAAATTGCAGGGGATATGGGTGTGTTGGTGTTCCCTGTGTGTATGCAGTATGTTAGTATGTAGTGAAGGGAAATGGGAATAGCCAAGTTGGGTGTTGTCATGGAGTGTAGTCTGAGAAGTTAGAGACTGCAGTAGTGGGATGGTACTACAGGGATTGTAACAAATCGAGGAGTTGTTTAGGTTGTCTTTCAAGTTGTGGTAGTGTAGAGTGCAGAGGAGTATGATCTTGTTGAGGCTATGAACGTACTACATTGAACTTGTTGAGGATCAGCTGCTTGTTAAGCTATTGGTGGTGAAAGGAAATTTCGAATGCTGTGAAGGGAGCTGGTACACAGGCCACAACTATCGGAAGGTAAAGATGCTCACGAAGTGGCCTTTAAGTGCAGGAAGAGTGAATACTATCTTGAAGTTGTCGTGTAATAGTTTTGTTGGCCACACTAGTAATGAGCACTGATGCCGGATTGGGTAGAAGCTTGTTATCGGAAGAGACTCCAATGGGAGCTGATATTATTGGGAAGCATACAGGTTCAGTTTTGTCATTTTTGCTTCTTGTTTTACTGCTGTGTATGCTGAAAAGAGGCAGTGAACAAAGAGAGAGATGGAACGAGGGGCAGAATTATGATGTGCAAGGGCTGTAATGAAGGTTGTAATGGAAGGCAGAAGTCGAGAAAATGAAGGTTGAGTGCTCCGTCAAGATGAGGTGACAATAAGAAAGTCGTGGTGCTGTGGGAGTGTGTTTCATCTCAAGTTTTGTTGTTTTGTTACAGGGGCTGGTTTTGCATGGTGTGATGGTTTAATCTTCTGCTGTATCAAGGG
Organism: Saposhnikovia divaricata; assembly: GCA_036435485.1. Lineage (NCBI taxonomy): Eukaryota > Viridiplantae > Streptophyta > Magnoliopsida > Apiales > Apiaceae > Saposhnikovia > Saposhnikovia divaricata. The sequence continues at coordinate 10,085,155 of JAZHRN010000154.1, read as the reverse complement.
TTCGAGTATAATTAATGGTGGTGTCGGGACTGGACAGACTCATGGAGGACTGGGGATTCATACTACTGGTCAAGAAGCTAGAAGTCATGTACCACAGAAGAAGTCAAAGAAAGAAATAAAAAAAAAGAAGAAAAAACCGGGAAAAGAAATTATGAGGTTGTAAATGCATCAACTTAGCAGAATTAACTGACTTGATCTGAAAGGTTCTAGGAGTAGTGTGATATACCATTGGAAAGGTATTGGAGTCTAGTTTCTAGCAAAATTTACGGCTCGTAGAAATACCTTTCCTAGAAGACGTTATCATAGTTTTAGTCACAGGAGGTAAAGCTGTCCAGAATGTATATTTTTAGTAAAGTTGAGGATGATGTAGCAATGGAGAATGCTGTCAAGAAGTTTCTGATCGGTGTATGTTAACACTACTGGATTGTCAGGAGGAAATAGGAGGTGGAGAAAGAATGATGATGCGAGATTCTTGCTACTACTCGGTAAGGCACAGAGGCACATATATTGTGTTATGAAGATGCTGCTGTTCGATTATGTATTGGGGTAGTGATTAAATTGGATTTAATCACCCAATATCTTGGGCGTGTATGCGCAAGGTGCGGATATGAGGCTACACGTAATTGCATTGTTTCTGGTATTTGTCTGCAGATTCAACAATAGATTGGTTGTGAACCAAGAGCTTTCATGTGTTGGAAGCTAGCTCTTGGGTTGAAGCGTCTTGAGAAAATTCCATGTGTTGGAAGCTGGCTCTTGTGTTGAAGCGTCTTGAGAAAATTCCATGTGTTGGAAGCTAGCTCTTGGGTAGATGCTAGTAGCACAGTTGACGCAGTTGATTGCATAAGTGCAAATTTGGACGCTGAGGGTAGGAGCATAGGTTGTTGGAAAGGAAACAGGCAAGGCAGAAAAATGCGTGTTTAATTTGAAGAAAATAGTAGTACACACCGAACCAAGAGGCGTAAGGTCTTTTTGGTTAAAACGGTGGAGAGACAATTGTTGTGGCAATTGTAAGAACAGTCCAGAAGGGGGACTCGTAGTGATCGCCGTAGTAATTGTAGCAATGAAGCTGGATGCAGATGGTAGTTCTTTTTAAAAAAATGAGGTAGTTGCAGAGAGGGCGCTGCAATGGGGTAGAGAAGAACAGGTCAGAAGTGAGGGGTGCAGGGATGCAGGGGAGCGGCTGCGATGATAATATTGTTTGTGGTTATGTATGTTTGTGTACAGGGGGTGTTAACAGGAGACATCGTCCACGAGAGATATGGAGTTCGGCTAATAGTCCGACGTTTTTCGAGTCAGGTGTATTCGAATTCTCACCGCAAGATGTTGAAGCTGAGTGTTTCAACGAGATCCCTGTCCTCAAGGATGAGTACAGGAAGGTGACATTGGAATTTGCAGGAAAGCTCAAGGTTGAGCATTAGCAAGTGCCTAGTTGTATTGTTGGCGGAGAGTGATTTGGATTTGATTTCGAAAGTTGGGGGGCTTGTTAGTTTCCAGAATGGTCGATACAGGTTGGCTCAAGAAGTTTGTTGGGTAGATGCAATATCTGGGTTTCAGCACTACTAAAAAAATGCTAATAGACATCACCGATTAGACATCGTTCAAGAATGTAACCGATGTAAAAATAGTGTATTACATCAATCATTTTAGAACTGATGTCTTTGTGATTTTAGGACATCGCTTATTAGCAGAACTGATGTCTTAAATAATCTTTAAAATATTTGAACGCGCGCCTCTCCCAATCTTTTCCCCTTAATACATATATTTCCCCCCTTTTCTACAAAATATTTTCCCCCTTAGTCAAATTTTAGTTTCCCCCTCAAACATTCCCATCAAACAAAACTAAAGGCATTAAAACATAATATCAAAAAAAACTAAAAATAAACTAAATCTGTCATTCTCTTACTCTCTCGACTCTCTCAACTCACAGCCTCGCCCCCTCCCACAAGAACCCTAAAATATCGCCCTTCTCTCTCTCTCTCTCTCTCTCTCTCTCTCTCTCTCTGTCGATTCTCTATGGCTTCAATCGATGGCTTGGTGCCGATTACAAGAGCATTTCTCGCTTCTTAATACGACAAATACATCTTTTCTCCTCTCTCCGACTCCGTACCACATCTCTCCAATGAGCTTCAGTCTCTCTCTCAACTCCTTCGGAATCACACTCCTCTTTCTCAAGGTAAATAGACACGCTCTTTGTATCTATTTAATTACCGCTTTTATACTACACTATATTAGTTTTGTGCTAATTTTTTAGGTTTAATTGAATACAATTATAATTCGTTTGAGTTAGGGTGTGGCTTTGACTTTATATGTGACTTGATGATTATGATGTTCGTGTTGGTTTAAACTTTGAATTGACCTTATTTTGTTTAGTCTAGCTCTGCCTATGTTTGTTTTATTTGAGGATGGTTTGTTTTCTCGTTGTTTTTGAATTTAAATTCATATAAAATACTCCGTGGCACGTATGATGTTCACGTGTTTAAGAAATGTGAAATGCCTTTTGCAATGAAGCATAGGAGGTTCTCCTTGTAGAGTTCAAGTAGAAAGTGCAAAGAGAAACACACATTTTTATTGATAAGCAAGGCAACACTTGGTTGTAAATCAATATATCCTGGTTAAGTAATGGATTTTAATACAATTTATATAAATTCTTCAAACATCATCTTCGTTTTTAATTATATTCCAAAGCACCAGAATTTTGTTAGGAGACTTGAAGTAAATTTGTTTTGGAGGAGACTTGAATTTTGACATCAGATTTCTCTTGTATTCTTGGGTGTGAGATCTAGGTATTTAAGGTTTTTTGCCTTGTTTAAATTCTTTTGAACCATGTTTAACACATTGTTAAAGAGCAGGTTTCAGATTAAATGGTAAGAATTCAACCCATTCTTGAATTTATTTCTTTTAAAGATTGTGTTTTAAGTTAACTTCTTGTTTTTCTTTTTTTGATACAGCAAGTCGTCAATAAAGGTGACAAACATGCGACTCGAAATGATAAAGAAGAAGATAATTGCAATGTAAAAGTATTTGATGGATGACATTGTTAATCTTCTACAAAATGGTCTCTTCTAATGCCTATGCAAGGGTAATGTACATTCTTGAATTTCAAGATTTTTCATGTGTAACCAGAAGTATGATATATTTACTAACCGATTTTGGGCTCGAAAGAGTTGGTAACTTAACACATAACAACTCTGTTTTGACCCCATGGTCTCAAGTTTGAAGCATTCGGGTTCGAATCTTGGACCCTAGTAAGATTCTTTTTTCTTGCTTGTAATGTACTGTATATAATGTATTAGGCCTTAAATTAGCAGGTTTTGGTTTTTAGATTTCTTTTTGGTTTGGAAAACAATTTGAAGTAGATTGTTGCTAGTTGCTACTGCAGTAGTACGTAAAAATTTATACTGAGAATCAATATTAGAGATATCGATATTTATCAAGCCATTTGATATATGGTGGAGAAACTAGTGCTGAGAACAAAATTTCATTAAATAAAAAAGCTCATGACTGTTAGATATCCTCGTAGATACATCGATATAACATTGTGCATCTTGCCAGCTTTGTTTACTGCAAAAGTTTGTTGCAAGTCTGTTATGCTTATTGGATGTTTTTTTAGGGAATGCCCTGAGGATTGCAGAGAGGCTGTATCAACTTTAATGTTTGCAGCTGCAAGATTTGGTGACTTGCCAGAACTGCGTGAACTCGAAAGCTTATTTACGGAGAGATATGGGAAGTCAGTTGAATCTTATGTCAACAAAGAGGTAAATGTTCAGGATTTAGTATAAAGGACAAGCACCATAGAACATGATCTTCAATTTTAACCATCTTCTTGTCAGTAATACTAAAAGGCCAATTCTTGACCCAGTTTGTTGCAAAGCTGAAGTCAGTGTCTCATTCAAAAGATCAAAAATTACATTTACTGCAAGATATAGCGCATGAATCTGGCATCGAATGGAATTCAAAAGCTCTAGAGCAGCAGCTGTATAAGCCACCTCCAGTTGAGCAGCCCACCTTCAATCAAGCAGGTAAGTTTCTAAACATCTTTTTCTTCCCCGGGATTCTAGAATCAAAAAGGTGAATTTTTTTCCTAAACAGTTGCATAAATTTAATTGTGCCCATTTGTCCAGAAACTCTTGGGTCTTGATGGAGCCATTAATGAAATCCCACACCATTCTTGTAAGTGAGTCTCGGAATTTTACAGGACTGTGATTCTTGGTTTAAGTTGCCTTTAGATTAATAATGAACCTCATATGTCTTTTAATTCAGCACTGGAAATGGGAATATGTTTTTTAATCATTTTTAATGAACCTTACATTCGTGGCATGCTAGTTTGTTGGATTTTCAGATTTTATTTTTCTAGGGAATATGTAATGTAGGTAACCATTTGCCAAAGTGTGGCCCTTCACACTGGATTCTCGGTAGAATGAGTACCACTCTTTGATATTTTATTCATGCTTTAGGAGGCCTGATGGTAGATTAGTGGTGTTTTTGTTAACAAATTTCACCAGAAACACAGTAAAACAAGTTCTGTTTGCATTGATTTTTCTCCTATTTCTCTCCAGGCTCTCTAAGACTCATATCCACTAGTTTGGACAGTTCTACGACTTAATCAATTGTGAAAGCATTCCACCACAGTGTCCACATTCTACAAGGAATTGTTGTCATTTCTCTTCTGCAGCCGGACCCTGAAACTTATGATTTATTTGATGACATTATTATCCTCTCTGATGACAGCCAGAGCAGGAAAACCATGATAGAAGTAATGGCCAGAAAAAGCAGGTTGCGTTCGGCATTTATTTTGATTTTCAGCTTATTGATTTTTCTAATGTACTTGAAATTTGGGTTTGGTCGCTAGCTGTTAGTTTGGTTTTGATTGGTTATGTAAGAATACTTGATACTTGATATTTATGTTGCTTAATATATGTGTTTGGTTAGTTCTGACTTGGTATATTGTTTTAGTTCGGTTATTGTTGTGCACAAATATTGATGGAAATGATGTATATGAAATAGATTAATATTGTGAAAATGCAGTTCTAACATCTTATATTTGTAATAAACTGATGTCCATTACAGACTAAAACATCAACTATAACTAAAAATAATGATATCTATTAAACACTAACATAATTGGTGCAGTGGTTGAGCCACTGGCCTCCTTTGAAGGAGGTCAGGGGTAAGGAGGCCAGGGGTTCGACTCCTGCGTGTGCGTGAGTTTCTTAGTTTGTATTAGGTTTCCTTTCTGTATTTGTATTTCTGTATTTGTAATGGCCGGGGGTCCTTCGGAAACAGCCTCCCTATTGTATAGGGGCATGGTCTGCGTACAGCTACCCTCCTCAGACACCACTTTGAGTGGTATTATAACTGAGTAAGCTAAGTTTTTACTAACATACCAATTATATTTATGAAAACTGATGTCTATTAAACACTAACATACCAGTTCTATTTATAAAACTGATGTCTATCATACACTAAAACAATAGATAAAGTTATAAAAACTGATGTCAATCATACACTGACACAACAGGTCTGCTTATAAGAACTGATGTTATAAGTTATGTAAGACATCGGCCAAAAACTGATGTCTAAAATTGGGACTTTTAACATCACCGACAAAGACATCGGTCAGGAAAGTTAAAAGACATCGGCCAGAAATTGATGTCTATCAGCATTTTTCTAGTAGTGCAGTCGAAGGGCTCATAATTTTTGTTTGGGTTCAGGTGTGAGTTCATACAAGTAATGTTTAGATTAAGGGGGTGATTGTTGGAATATTAATCTAAACCTACTTGTTTATTTATTTCATTCGAATAAAAATGGTTGTTACTAGCGTGATAATAGCAGCTAGACTAGGTCTTATATGTAGTGGGTTAATATTAGGAGACGTAGTTGCTTTGTTTTAGGATATTGTGTAGTTGGTCCTATTTTCAAGTCACCACCGTTAGTTATTTAGTCTATATAATAGACTTGTATCACTTCTTTGTAATCAATCCCCGATTAATAAAAATGTAGTCATCATATCTTTTAGTTCTTGTACATATCAATTTCTCTTTTGTTTATTCTTCATATTATTGTTCTTGTTATGTTTTGTTATGCTTATTGTTCTACAAGAAGCAGGTGATGTGAAAGCTGTTTTCACGGGCCACGATCATCTCAATGATTTCTGTGGCGAGTTGACTGGTATACATCTTTGTTATGCTGGAGGTTTCGGATACCATGCTTACGGGTTGGCTGGTTGGTCAAGAAGGGCAAGGATAGTGGTTGCATCTTTAGAGAAGACACAGAAGGGTGGTTGGGGTGCAGTTCAATCTCTTAAAACGTGGAAGCGATTAGATGATAAACATTTAACTTTTATTGATAGTCAAGTGATCTGGAGCAAGAGTTCTTCTGGTAAGATTTCGATCCCTTTCTGTTTTCGTATGTAAGGAGATTTTCTTTACGCTAGAAAGTCATGTTTACTCCGGGGGAACATTTGTGGCAAACTTTTCCAATAAGTGACACACTTGACTGCATTAAGAAAAACCAGCATTAACAAAATTACACAATCCCAAGAAGCTCCTATTGAAATCGTTTCTGCGCACATTTGTTGGTTTTACTTCCAAGTTGTACATAAAAATTGTTGGACGATATGTGGATAACAGCATTTCACAAAGTTTTTGTATCGTCTCCATGTCTATGAGGTGAACTTTTAACATCAATGACAAAGACATATCAAAAGACATCTATCATTAATTGATATCTATTAGCTTTTTCTAGTAGTATTACTTATATCCCTGTTTAATTTTTGACTGATTTTGTATTTTTATTATTGGCAGTCCCAGAGAAAAAACCAAATGGGGGTGCTTAAAACCAGGGGCAATGTGTAGCATTATATATAAAGATTAGCATCCCACCAAACGAAAGGATGGCTGCAGATGAGCATATTTTACCATTTTTACACAAGAGAATGACTGGAAATTACAGTTACAAACATTTTGTGTTGAGCGTAACTCAAGTCCTAGGCTCTTTTTCTATACCAAGTCCGCCGTTTTTCTAAACCAAGTCCGCCGCTTTCCTGTCAAAAGAATAAAAAAGAAGTATCAAGCCTAGACCATTTCCAATGCATGGCACCAAAATGATGTAATTTTTACATTAATTTAGTGTTTCCAACTCAATGACACTACATTTTATACTAAAAAGAATTTTTGACATGTAAAACGAAATATTCTAATTTTATTTAATTTTTTTACAATAAAAATATCTATTACACTTTAAATTGTAATATTACGAATGCATAATATTAAATTTATTAATATAATTATTGAATATATAATGAATAAAAATATACATAATATTTGATAAACAAGTCATTATTAACTTTGTTTATTTTTTCAAGGACATTAGTAACTTCGTTATTCAATGATTATTGTATTTTTTCTTATCAGTTGGTGTAAGAAAATTATTACTATATTAACATACAATATAATTATGCATGTTCAAAGAGTTAAAAAATAACCAATAAACAAAAGTGATCCAAGTCGAGCCATTTCTTTTTTTTTTTTTGGTAATCGAAGAAACCATACAAAGAGTTCACCCACCAGGGAAAAAAAAGGTTGTAATATATGCATACCTTAAAGTTATGTTGCACACTCTATATAATATTTTATCCAAATTACCCTCATGTTTTCCATCATTTTGGATGTATGTTGCTATATTCTCTTTTATTCTCAAATCTTTTTTCCATACATTTAACCTATTTTATATTTTAAAATACCAAGATTGAATTATTATGATTTATTAATTTTACTTTTTATCTCTAAAATTTTTGAATTTGTAGATTTAAAATTGTATAAGTTGATTTGTTTACAAACGAACAAAAGAATGGTTCTTTATCATATATAATTTGAATTCTATTATATAATTTTTAGCATATATATATATATATATATATATATATATATGTATGATTATATTTTGGCTCGGCTAGTAGAAATTGAATTAAGATTATAATCCAAGCGATCTAAAATTTTTCCGATTTTAATTTGTTTTAATTCAAATTTCTAATATTTAAGTTATGTTGTAAAGAGAAACATTATATTAATTATTAATAATGTAATTTAAATATATTAATGTTCTGAGCATGATGAAACAACTCTAACGGTAAAAGTTTATTTTTTTGTCGTGCCAATTTTTTTGTTCAATTTTAGCTTATGCGCAAATTTTATTAGAAAATATATTGATTTATAAGACATATAAACTTAATTACTCAAAAAAAATATTAAAATTTTAGAAAAATGATTACATAAATTATTTATTCATCATATTACAAGATTGCTAATATTTTTATTGGTGAGGATTAAGATGCACGGTAATTTAGGCAACATAATATAAAGGATGTGCAACAATAAATTTTGGGTGTACATATATTACTACCCAAAAAAAACAGAAACATCAGCACCACTTAACCAAACAACCAAAAAAACCGCTTTATAACAAGACTACTATATTAAGGCCTACTGTGACGATCAGAGCCTCTACTCAAACTCCTCTTTAAGGTAAGTCTGCTGCCCATTCTTCAAACTGAGTCCACAAGGAAAAGATTTGGCTTAGAAGGAGCATTCCATTATGTGCCTACATTTCTTTGCTAGAACTTTCAGCTCTAAGTTCTCCTCGCTTTAACTTTCAGCTCTAAGACCTGTTCAACTCCTTCCTTTTCTCCTCGCTTCTTGCAGCTGCTGCCTTGTCTAACCATGTACCCATCTTCAAGTTTTTTGCCACCTCTTGGTCTATGTACCAGCATAATTTTCTATATTTTATCCTCCTCACCATCCTTATTAATTACTTCATTCATGTTCTAAAGACTAATAGACAAAGATAATGATAATGATTGCACAAATCAAGATAAGCAGAGAGAAAGACAACACATAGAATATTTCTGGAATTTTGTTATCATCAAATTCAACGGTTCCAATCATACAGGTGCTCATGCATTATATGACTGAAATAATGAAAAGACAGCTTGGTCCTCAATACATTACTTAAATAAACAGACATAAAAAGGGTAGAAAAGAGATAGCATGAGAGGTGGTCCAAATAACGCCAAATGTTAACAATCCAGTTGTAGCATTAGGCTTGCACATTCTTTCCTCAGCTTTGCACACTCTAGCATAAAGATGGACACACTCTCTTTATTGACACGTCAGATTCCATGCTGCATTACTCCCCTTCAAGCTGAGCAGGAGGTGAATCAACTGCTCCAAGCTTGTTGATCAGATAGTATTGTTGTTTCAGAGAGAGTGGCTTTGTCATGACATCTGCAATTTGATTTTGAGAGGAGACATGAGTAGTTTTAATCAGCCTGACTTGATCCTGTCTCTAATAAAGTGACAGTCCACCTCTATGTGCTTTGTCCTTTCATGAAGAACAGGATTAGCTGCAATTGACAAGGCTGCAATGTTATCACAGTTTAGAAGAGCAGTAGGTAGATTCTTGATTCCCATGTCTTTTAATAGTGCAGCAAGCCAGGTAATTGCACAAGCAGTCAAGGCCATTGCCCTGTATTCTGCTTCTGCAGTGGACCTTGCAACAACTTGCTATTTCTTTGCTTTCCAGGAGAGAGGAGAATTGCCAAGAAGTAGGCAAAAACAAGAAGTGGATTTTCTTGTTACAGGACAATTAGCCCAATCACTATCACTGTAGGCATGTAGTTGAGCAGCAGATGAAGTTGCAAGAAGTATACCTTGGCCTGGATTACCATTTAGATACCTTAAAACTTTCTTGGCAGCTTGCATGTGACTGGTGGTTGGCTGCTGCATATACTGACTGAGAATATGAACTAAAAAAGTGATATCTAGCCTTGTAACTGTTAAGTAGATCAATTTTCCTAACAACCTTTGATATGGTTGAGAATCAAGAAGTGGATCACCTTTTGTTGGTGTAAGCTTCAAATAAGTGTCCATAGGTACTTTAAGAGGATTTGTAGTCATCATATTGAACTCCTTCAGAAGATCCAAAGTGTACTTTTTCTGTGAGAGAAAAAATCCAGCTGCAGTTCTGCTGATTTCAATTCCCAGAAAATATGTCACTTCTCCCAGATTCTTCATGTGAAATACACTAGAAAGATAGGTTTTCAGCTTGTTCATCTCTGTTGAAGAGGTGCCAGTGATAAGTAAATCATCTACATAGATGAGTACAAGTGTTATAGTTTTTCCAGAAGTTTTAGTAAACAGACTATAGTCTGTTTTGGATTGAACAAATCCCAATGACTCCAAGTGTTAACACAATATCACGCAAGTATACGTGGTCACAAGTAATACAATTAAAGTTCGTTCCACTGAGATCTGGTTAAGTTCGTTTCAGTTAATGCACCTATTCAACAATGTATGATTTTAATTCACTGCTAAGACAATAAATAAATTGAGATTTTAATTAACTAAATTAAGCTAAGATGCAAAGTAAGAACTAATTAACTAATGAGAATTAAATCTGAATTACTTATAAGAATAAAAACATGGGATCCTAATTAACTTCATTATCTACTTCACTTAGAGTTGATGCCTTTAATCAATACATATGATGGTTGTGATATCTGATCGGATAACACGAAACAAGTAAAAGCTACCTCTCGGTATACTAATACCAAACTACACATGCATCCACAAAAGAGATAGAAGATGGGTAGACACCAAATATGTTTAGACCCTATATCTCTATAGAATTTGAAAACATAAGGTTTGAGCACAAGTTATCCACATAGATCACATAGGGTAGCATAATATCTCTATTTACGCAACAAATCATGATGTTAAAACATCAACCTATCCTATGCTAGCATGGCAAGTTCTAAATCTCAAGATCCACTCTCGTTTCGCAAGAGATTAACAAATTAGATGTTCGCGACGCATCTAAATACATGAAACACAACCATACGAGGATATCAAGAATTCACCACACATAAATCTTTAAAGCATACAAACTACTAAGCTACATAGATAAATCCATTAGAATCTCATGACAACGATTAGTTCATAATTGAACCTCTCGTCACCATGGGAATTGATGAAAACATGATATAAAACAAAGTATGAATGAAATAAGTAATAATATTAATAAACAAAGAGTTAAGAAAACAAATCTAGAATCCAGAATAACACAAAAGATGAAGTAGATCTAGATCCGTTGCTTGTCACGAGCGTTGAATCCTTCTCTCCTTTTCTCCCTTGCAGTTCTAAGCTATGATACAATAATAAAAAACCTTCCAATTTACAAGGCTAAGATGTGTTTTTATAGGCCTAGATATCTTGCCCAGCAAGAAAAACAACCTACAATACAATTAGAAATATGTTTGGATACCAAAAATACAACTAGAATAGGGTCAAAACGGACATTTTCAGGATTTTCTGTCGGCCGCGCCCCAAGCGCATACTTTTGCTGTTTCACGCGCTCCAGGAGCGCGGTTACGCGTTCCAAGCGCGTAAACTTCCTGCCGAAACTGATTTTCCTCCATTTTCTTCGTTTTTGAGCCGTTTTCTTCCGTTCTTTTTGCCATTGCTTCCATAGTCAAATAACTTTACTTGGAACCGTCATAAAATCTCAGTGCTTGACTCCAAACTTCATTCCATTTGAATAAATCAACTTCAAATTTGACGGAAATGACAACCCTAATCGACATTATTGCAAACCTGCACATTCAAACAAAACACATCAAAAATACCAAAAACTTAAGTCCAAGTACACCAATTCAAGCCGATATGGAACGTTCCAAGTGGATATAAAATCCACTTATCATACCCCCAAACTTAAACCGATGCTTGTCCTCAAGCATAAACAATTACAACTAACTAACTAGTACCACTTCCGTACGTGATCACGGTTGCATTTGGCATATGCAACAAGCCCTTTAAACCCCTAGGCAGCCCTAGTGGACGAGTAAGGTCGGGCCTATAGCGAATGTACCCACAAAATCCATCAAACTAAACAATGCAATAACAATGCAATGCGTGAATGCAACTAGTATGAAAATGCAACGATCCCCTTCAAACTAACCAAAACCAACTAGCAAGCAAATATCTTAGAGAATGCAGCTAAATCCAAATACAGCTCGACTAAGTTCCCGTATACTAACAATACATGAACAAAAACGTGCGTGTGTGCAATGCTCATCAGAAATACTCCCAAAACTAGGTCAAAAATCATACTCATCCTTCGCCAAGACAATCACAAGTTTATAAATAGAATAGACTGTAAACACTTCATAACCTAGGAACACCTCCACCCTTATCCAAGGTAGACAAGAATCCATGCTTAATTACTAAATATTACGACACATATATACAAGCATGCTTATTTAACCGTGCAATGGATGAGACCCCGAAAACGCTTATACAATAATACCCATGTAGCGAGCGTTAGGTTATTGGATCCCAGACTATAAAAGCCTTAGGTCACTAGGCACAAAGTCCCCACGAACTTAATTGCTCGAGTATTAAAGAGCTCACCCTGGTTAATTTTGCATTTAAACTATTTACATGACTCTTTTTTATTTTTTTATTTTTTTTTGCGATCTGGAATGAGCCTTTCTCATTTCTAACCCTAGACTACTCATATAAATATGAGCCGGCTACTAGCCATTTGACGCCTAGCCATATTGACAATTAGCATGAAATTCCTAGTTTCCCCCAAACTTAGACTTTAGTGATCCTACGCCATCAAGGGAATAACGCAAATTCTAACTATAATCAAGTGATTAAATCTCAAAGCATCCAAACAAGCATGACCCTAACTTAGCCCCAAAGCACCTAATGAGACTGTGTAATTAGTTTTGTTTCTGAAACACATAAGTCAATTTCATAGAAACTATAAGTCAACCCTCTACTCATCATTACCACACTCAGTTAGACACCTACCTACCAATCAGAATTAGCTCGTTCTAAGGGATCATGAAATATGCATGCCATGAAATGCAACTAATATGAACTCACATGGTATACGAAACAAAAACAGAATGCCCTACATGAAACAAACATAATTAATACGAACATATATGCATGAATTACTAATATTATGCAAACATGATATCTATATGAACATAGTGACTCACAATCATAAATAACTACTTATCGCCCAAACCACCCCCAAACTTAAAAGATTCAATGTCCGCATTGAATGGAAGTAAATACAAGGGATAGCAGGAAACATACCTAAAAATACCGAAACACGTGGGTTGCCTCCCACGAAGCACTTCTTTAATGTCAATAGCTTGACGTTACTTCCTCAACTCATGGCGGTTTCAAAAGAACAACTGAACCGTCCTCAACAGAAAGACCATTCATATGAACTTTAACATCTTGTTTGCTTACTTTCCAGAAATCTCTCCCGTCAGTCTTCAACCTGATTTTACTACCCAACGGCCTAATCTTCTTCTTTTTCTTCTTCACACCTCTAAGGTGCTTCTCCGACTCGAATGGCTGAACAACACTTTCTTCTTCCTTATCATCGGCTTTCCACCTTCGCAACACGTTATCATGCCCCTCTTCAAAAATAACTAGCTCATTGTTCAAAAGGACATACCTCAAATGTGGTGGAAGTTTCCCAAGCTTTACACTCGAGAGATCTCGAATTGAAGAACTGTCAATGGAATACTAATGTGATGCTTTAGCACGTGCGAGTCCAATTTTTCGCTCAATAACTGATAAAACTTCTTTCTCTGACCCGTATCAACTAATTACACATTGCAACACTCTTCATCCTCTGTCGGAAATTTCATGGCCCTGAAGACATTAAAGGTGACATTCTGATCTTGCACCCTCATTGTAAGCTCTCCTTTTTGCACATCGATAAAAGTACGGCCCGTAGCTAAAAAAGGCCTTCCCAAAATTATGGGAATCTTCTTGTCTTCTTCAAAATCTAGAATCACAAAATCGGCAGGAAATATGAGCTTATCAACGTTCACCAAGACATCCTCTACTATACCCCTCGGATAAGTGATAGATCGATCAGCCAACTGCAAGGAGATATTGGTTGGTTTTGGCTCCGATAGACCAAGTTGCTTGAAAACAGATAAGGGCATGAGATTGATGCTAGCTCCCAAGTCACACAAGCACTTGCTGAAAGAAAGGTTTCCAATAGTGCAAGGGATGGTGAAACTTCCCGGATCTTTAAGTTTAGGAGGAAATTTCTGTTGCAACACCGCACTACACTCCTCTGTCAATGCCACTATTTCAAATTCTTCCAACCTTCTCTTTCGTGACAAAATATCCTTCATGAACTTTGCATACCTCGGCATCTGCTCCAATGCTTCAATAAAAGGAATGTTAATGGACAATTTCTTGAAGACATCCATAAACTTCTGAAACTGTTTCTCTTGACTTTTCTGCAACCGTCCAGGATATGGAAGAGGAGGATAGATCTGATTATTCTTTGAAGATTGCTCCGGAGTAGACTTTTCAACAGGTTTCTTGCTCTTCTCTCCATCAAGCTAATCATCCACTAAATCAGATTTCTCAATTTCTGGCACTGCAGATTTTTCAGCTTGCTGATTCTTAACATCTTCATCTTCCTCAGCTACTGATTTAGGATCCTTCGTAACCTTTCCCGACCTCAAAGTTACTGCATTGACCTGTTCTTTGCTTTCCCTTCTGCCTGGATTAGCCTCTGTATCGCTAGGAAGAGTTCCTTGTGGCCTACTAAGTAAAGCACTAGCCAGCTGTCCCATCTGGTTCTCCAAAGTCTTAAGAGAAACTTCCTGACTTTTAACCATCATCTCAACTCCTCTATTTCTGATTTTTCATTAGAAGATTGCCCCACACTTGCCTGAGGCCGTTGCTGAAAACCTGGAGGTCGATATGGTTGCCTTGGAGCATACTGCTGCTGAAAACCTTGATTGAATGTCTTAGCTCCATACTGCTGATAAGGCTGCTGTGGTTGTTGTGCACCTTGATTGTTGCTCCAGCTGAAATTGGGATGATTCCTGTTATTCGGATGATAAGTGGCTGGAACTGGTGCAGCAGGTCTCTGAAAATTACTCACAAATTGTGCTGATTCAGAAGAGATAGCACACTGACTTGTCTCATGTGCGCCCGCACATAACTCACAAATACTAGCAACCTGTTGAACTCCATAATTAGCAAGAGAATCCACCTTCATTGTAAGAGCCTTCAACTGAGCTGCAATGGATGTAGCCGCATCAACTTCAAGAACACCTGCTACCTTGCCTTGAGAAAGCCTCTGGGTTGGATTTTGATATTCATTAGCAGCCATCATCTAAATAAGATCATAAGCTTCCTCATAGCTCTTAGCCCACAGAGCTCCACCTGATGCTGCATCTAGCAAAGGTCTAGACTGTGCTCCCAACCCATTATAAAAACCGTTAATAGCCATCCAATCAGGCATGCCATCATGAGGACACTTTCGAAGCATCTCCTTATAACGTTCCCAAGCCTCACACAAAGATTCACCAGATTGTTGCTGAAATTGAGTTAGCTGGTTCCTTATTGCTGCAGTTTTTGCCATAGGGAAGAATTTAGTAAGAAATTTCTGAGCAAGATCCTCCCATGTAGTAATAGAACCGACTGGTAAAGAGTGTAACCAGCCCTTAGCCTTATCCCTCAGAGAGAATGGGAAAAGTCTCAATTTGATCGCATCATCCGACACACCATTAAACTTGAAAGTGTCGCAGATCTCAATAAAGTCCCTGATATGCATGTTAGGATCCTCCGTAGGAGCACCCCCAAACTGAACTGAGTTCTGCACCATCTAAATCGTGCCCGGCTTGATTTCGAAAGTATTAGCTGCAATAGCTGGCCTGACAATGCTAGATTGAATGTCATTGATCTTAGGCTGAGAATAATCCTTCAAAGCCTTAGCTGCTGCTAGTAAATCTGCCATCTCTTTTGCTGCTGCAAGTTCTTCTTCTGCCAGTTTACGAGTTTGCAAACGTGTTCGCATACACGTTCAAGTACCTGAAACACCAAGAAACAACAAACTAAGTAAGAAAATCTGACTCAGTGAACGCTAACGACCACTGATGACAAGCACATAAACTAAAAACAAAACACCGATGATCCCCGGCAGCAGCCCCAAAAACTTGTTAACACAATATCACGCAAGTATACGTGGTCACAAGTAATAAAATTAAAGTTCGTTCCACTGAGATCTGGTTAAGTTCGTTTCAGTTAATGCACCTATTCAACAATGTATGATTTTAATTCACTGGTAAGACGATAAATAAATTGAGATTTTAATTAACTAAATTAAGCTAAGATGCAAAGTAAGAATTAATTAACTAATGAGAATTAAATCTGAATTACTTATAAGAATAAAAACATGGGATCCTAACTTCATTATCTACTTCACTTAGAGTCGATGCCTTTAATCAATACATATGATGGTTTTGATATCTGATCGGATAACACGAAACAAGTAAAAGCTACCTCTCGGTATAGTAATACCAAACTACACATGCATCCACAAAAGAGATAGAAGATGGGTAGACACCAAATATGTTTAGACCCTATATCTCTATAGAATTTGAAAACATAAAGGTTTGAGCACAAGTTATCCATATAGATCACATAGGGTAGCATAATATCTCTATTTACGCCACAAATCATGATGTTAAAACATCAACCTATCCTATGCTAGCATGGCAAGTTCTAAATCTCAAGATCCACTCTCGTTTCGCAAGAGATTAACAAATTAGATGTTCGCGACGCATCTAAATACATGAAACACAACCATACGAGGATATCAAGAATTCACCACAATAAATCTTTAAAGCATACAAACTACTAAGCTACATAGATAAATCCATTAGAATCCCATGACAACGATTAGTTCATAATTGAACCTCTCGTCACCATGGGAATTGATGAAAACATGATATAAAACAAAGTATGAATGAAATAAGTAATAATATTAATAAACAAAGAGTTAAGAAAACAAATCTAGAATCCAGAATAACACAAAAGATGAAGTAGATCTAGATCCGTTGCTTGTCACGAGCGTTGAATCCTTCTCTCATTTTCTCCCTTGCAGTTCTAAGCTATGATACAATAATAAAAAACCATCCAATTTACAAGGCTAAGATGTGTTTTTATAGGCCTAGATATCTTGCCCAGCAAGAAAAACAACCTACAATACAATTAGAAATAGGTTTGGATACCAAAAATACAACTAGAATAGGGTCAAAACGGACATTTTCAGGATTTTCCGTCGGACCTACGCACCCCATGCGCATACTTTTGCTGTTTCACGCGCTCCAGGAGCGCGGTTACGCGTTCCAAGCGCGTAAACTTCCTGCCGAAACTGATTTTCCTCCATTTTCTTCATTTTTGAGCCGTTTTCTTCCGTTCTTTTTGCCATTGCTTCCATAGTCAAATAACTTTACTTGGAACCATCATAAAATATCAGTGCTTGACTCCAAAATTCATTCCATTTGATAAATCAACTTCAAATTTGATGGAAACGACAACCCTAATCGACATTCTTGCAAACCTGCACATTCAAAGAAAACACATCAAAAATACCAAAAACTTAAGTCCAAGTACACCAATTCAAGCCGATATGGAACGTTCCAAGTGGATATAAAATCCAGTTATCATACCCCCAAACTTAAACCGATGCTTGTCCTCAAGCATAAACAATTACAACTAACTAACTAACTAGTACCACTTCCGTAGGTGATCACGGTTGCATTTGGCATATGCAACAAGCCCTTTAAACCCCTAGACAGCCCTAGTGGACGAGTAAGGACTCTTGAGGGCCTATAGCGAATGTACCCATAAAATCCATCTAACTAAACAATGCAATAACAATGCAATGCCTGAATGCAACTAGTATGAAAATGCAGCGATCCCCTTCAAACTAACCAAAACCAACTAGCAAGCAAATATTTTAGAGAATGCAGCTAAATCCAAATAGAGCTCGACTAAGTTCCCGTATACTAACAATACATGAACAGAAACGTACGTGTGTGCAATGCTCATCAGAAATACTCCCAAAACTAGGTCAAAAATCATACTCATCCTTCGCCAAGACAATCACAAGTTTATAAATAGAATAGACTACAAACACTTCATAACCTAGGAACACCTCCACCCTTATCCAAGGTAGACAAGAATCCATGCTTAATTACTAACTACTACGACACATATATACAAGCATGCTTATTTAACCGTGCAATGGATGAGACCCCGAAAAGGCTTATACAATAATACCCATGTAGCGAGCGTTAGGATAGTGGATCCCAGACTATAAAAGCCTTAGGTCACTAGGCACAAAGTCCCCGCGAACTTAATTGCTCGAGTATTAAAGAGCTCACCCTGGTTAATTTTGCATTTAAACTATTTACATGACTCTTTTTTTTTTGCGATCTAGAATGAGCCTTTCTCATTTCCAACCCTAGACTACTCATATAAATATGAGCCGGCTACTAGCCATTTGACGCCTAGCCATATTGACAATTAGCATGAAATTCCTAGTTTCCCCCGAACTTAGACTTTAGTGATCCTACGCCATCAAGGGAATAACGCAAATTCTAACTATAATCAAGTGATTAAATCTCAAAGCATCCAAACAAGCATGATCCTAACCTAGCCCAAAAGCTCCCAATGAGGCTGTGTAATTAGTTTTGTTTCTGAAACACATAAGTCAATTTCATAGAAACTATAAGTCAACCCTCTACTCATCATTACCACACTCAATTAGACACCTATCTACCAATCAGAATTAGCTCGTTCTAAGGGATCATGAAATATGCATGCCATGAAATGCAACTAATATGAACTCACATGGTATACGAAACAAAAACAGAATGCCCTACATGAAACAAACATAATTAATACGAACATATATGCATGAATTACTACTATTATGCAAACATGATATCTATTTGAACATAGTGACTCACAATCATAAATAACTACTTATCGCCCAAACCACCGCCAAACTTAAAAGATTCAATGTCCGCATTGAATGGAAGTAAATACAAGGGATAGCAGGAAACATACCTAAAAATACCGAAACACGTGGGTTGCCTCCCACGTGTCCTTACTGTGGTTAATTTAGCAACAGGTACAAACGTTTCTGCATAATCAATGTCGTAGGTCTGTTTGTTTCCAAGAACAACTAGTCCGGACTTATACCTCTCAATAGATCCATCAGGATTATACTTGGTTTTATATACCCATTTGCACCCTATTGCCTTTTTATCAGGAGGGAGAGTAATGATTTCCCAAGTTCGATTTGCCTCCAGTGCATCCAATTCATTGTTCATAGCTTTTATCCAGTGCTCTTTTTTAATAGCTTGCTTAAAATGTACTGGATCCTCCCTTTTCTCCATTGAAGCCAAGAAGCAGCTAAAGGATGTATTCACTTCAATATCTGTGGCAGGATTTATTGCTTAGGCTGAATGTGCATAGACATTAAGCCACTGTGGTTTTGCCTGAATTCTTGTTGATCTCCTCAACACAGGTGAGCTTGTAGGTGTGGTCTCAGACTGTTCATTATGATCTTCAGTCTGATCAGGATCCATCACCAATTCATCAATATCAAATGCTCCAGTTGAATGTTCACAAGTATGCATTGGTCCTGGTACAAGAGCCATGTATGGTGACTTATCTTGTGCATTCATTGGAAAGACATCTTCGACAAACTTTGCATCTCTTGTGACAAATATCTCCTTTGTCAGCAAATTAAGCATCTTGTGACCCTTTTTAGTGGAGGGATACCCCAAGAAAACACAGGGAACTCCCCTCACATCAAACTTGTCAGTAGAGTTTGCTGGATTTGAAGCAAAAGCCAAACATCGAAAGACCTTCAAGTGATCATAATCTGCTGATTTCTTATACAAAATCTCATATGGAATTTTGTCACCAAGAGCACAAGTAGGCAGTCTATTCAACAAATGAACAGCTGTCATCACAAATTCGCCCCAGTATGAAAGATTTAGTCCAGATTGAAATCTCAAGCACCTTTCAATTTACAGAACAGACCTATGCTTCCTTTATACTCAGGAATTCTGTTGAGGTCTGTAAGCTACAGAGGTTTGATAAACAATTCCCAACTTACTGTATAATTGATTACAAGATGAAGTATTGAACTCCAATGCATTGTCAGATCTGATAGTCTTTATATTAGCATGAAAATGATTGCTAATAAAACTGATAAATGATTCCAAGATAGACAAATAGTCAGACTTATTTTGCATTAAATACAACCAAGTGAACCTAGTGTGATCATCCACCAAGGTTAAGAAGTATTTGAATTTTCCTCTAGTAGGGACTTTGTAAGGACCCTAAGTGTCAATATGCAGCAAATCAAATGCAGACTTAGCATGAGAGTCACTAAGATTGTAGGGCAATTTCACAAACTTAGACATTGGATAGGTGAGACATACCTGTTTGGTAGAGTTCAGTTTCCATTTCAGAAAAGGAATGGCATTAATCTTTTCTCAGGAAGCATGTCCCAACCTGTGATGCCAGACTCCATATAATTCAGCTGCTAATAGACTGCAATTGTTTGACACTCCAGATGTATTCCTCACAGAGGATAAATTTTGCTACAAATAGTAAAGCCCATTATGAACTGTTCCTCTGGCTTTGATCTCTTTAGTGCCAGAATCCATTATAGTGCAGCTCTGAGGTTGAAAATGAATCTCATAGTTATGATCAACTGCAAGTCTATGAATTGACAACAGATTATGTTGAAAAGCTGGAACATAAAGCACATTATGCAGCTTCAATCCATTCTGCAACAATGCATCTCCAACATGAGTAATCACAGAGGTACCTCCAGTTGGCAGTTTAATAATAAGATTTGGAGGTGCTGGTTTGACATTCACAAGCTCATCCAGATTTGCTGTCATATGGTCACTAGCACCTGGATCATCAATCCAAGCTGTTGTTCCTTTCATGCTCATGTGACAAGTCACCATACCAGAGAAAGGTTGCTCCAGTTCCTCATCACTTTCAGTTGAGCCTTTTATAGACTGTAGAGCACTTGAGGGTAAAAATTTTAACAAATGTTCTACCTGTTTAGAGGTGAACACAACATTTGATTGATCACCACCATCAGATTGCTCATGAACAATTGCAGCATTGGCCATTCTGGAGCTTTCACCCTTGCTTCCTTGCCATTTGGGTTTAGACACAGACTTCTTTGATTTATGATGCCACTTGGGGTAACCCACAACAGTCCAGCATTTGTCTTTGCTATGTCCTTTACCACCACAAGCAGTACAACTACCAAACTTTGTAACATCTGCAAAATGACCTTTACTATACATGGCCGAAACATCAAGATCATCAAGAGTAAGCAACACATCTCGCTGTGCCTCCTCTTGTTGAATGGCAGCGTAAGCCATATCAACAGTGGGAAGAGGTATTTGCTTCAACAGTTGGCTTCTCAAAGGAATGTACACATCGTCTAAACCATTCAAGAACTGGAACAGTTTAGCTTCAGCTTTTTGAGTCTCTATAGTTGTCAGTAAGGCTTTTACATCATCAGCAGTAGAAGTTACACTTGGCAGTATATTCATAGAGTCAACTTCTTCCCAAAGACTACTTAGAATAGTGTAATATTCAGTTATTCTCTGTTTGTTCTATCTCAATCCAAATAACTCTTTATTAAGCTTATATTTTCTAGATCCATTACTTAACAGGAACCCAGACTCTAGTTGTTTCCAGATCTCATGAGCAGTATTTATAAAGAGAATAGATTTTCTAATACTATCACAGACATTATTATGCAGCCAAGAGATTACCAGATAATTGCAGGTATCCCATTGAACGCCTTGAGTCTCATTTGTGGTACTCCTTTCTACAGTTCCATTTACAAACCCCAGCTTCCTTCTAGATGAAAGTTGAATCTCAAAGCTTCTCCTCCAAGCTCTGTAGTCTCCTCCTCCTTGCAGCTTTACAATATTAATAGAGGTTGGACCATCTGAAGGATGCAAGAAAAGTGGGTTTTGCATGTCTGCAAAGGTAAATCGACCACCACCAGGAACAGTAGTCATTGTTTGGTAATATAACGTGTTTGTAAGCTTTCTCTAAAAATTGACTCTACTAAATCTAGTGCAATAATAGCTCTGATACCATAAAGACTAATAGACAAAGATAATGATAGTGATTGTACAAATCAAGATAAGGAGAGAGAAAGACAACACATAGAATATTTCTGGAATTCTGTTATCATCAAATTCAATGGTTCCAATCATACAGGTGCTCATTATATGATTGAACCTAGTACTAACAATAATGAAAAGACAGCTTTGTCCTCAATACATTACTTAAATAAACAAACATAAAAAGGGTAGAAAAGAGATAGCATGCGAGGTGGTCCAAATAGTACCAAATGTTAACAATCCAGCTGTAGCATTAGGCTTGCACATTCTTTCCTCAGCTTTGCACACTCTAGCATAAAGATGGACACACTCTCTTTATTGACATGTCAGATTCCATGCTGCATTATGTTCTTTACTGTACAATTCTTCATCTTTGATATAGGATAAAGTCTGGAGTATTGCTCTTCTAAAATACCATCTGATAACCACCAGTCCTTCCAGAAAAGGTATTCATTCCCTCCCTTTATCTTCCATTTGAACTGCTTACGCTCTTCTAAAATTACAATTTGATTCTAATGTATACATACACTTTTCACTAACTCAACTCACACTACTCTCCCTTGTCATAAATGTTGACATGCATGTCTCCTTCATTGGCAACTCTGTCCAATCTGTTAACAAGAATTATGTTGTCTTAAACCTTACACACTCTTCACCCGACTTGTATTCCGATAATGATGATGATCAAGTTGTTTGTAATGATCATGACAATGAGTTAAGCGATCGGAGAGTATGTACTGGGATTTTAGGGTTGATTGAGCTAGGTAGACATGAGGATTTGAGGTTTGGGAGTCAGATTGGGGATACGAGGAGTCCGAGTGTGGAATGCGGTGGTTTGTGGTAGTGGATGGAGGAAATGTAGACATAATATGGTGGTTAAGAAGGTTGTTATTTAGGGGAATATGGATTTAGTGTGTGGATGGACAGTGAGTTGGACAATTTGCGGAGAGCGTCTATGTGGTGTAGGAATGTATGCGTGTTACATGCTGTGATCAAGACTGTGTAATGGTTCCATTTTAACCGAGATGGAAGGAAATGGGGGTAGACTTACTCTTGAGCAAATCTTGAGGTTTGGTTTGTTTAGTTTATGTTTTTATAATTGGCTTTGCCTTTTATGTATTAGAGTAATGCAATTAAGTTTGATAGATGGATAGAAAATAAAACGGTGTTTGAATCATGCAGGATTCTATTGTTTATCTTGTCTTTTTGTCAATGAATAAGTTTGAGCTGATATGTTAAAGGTGTGATCATTTATGGCTACGAAAGTGTTGTTAGGAATCTGCCCGATTCCCGGTGAATGCGGAAGCGATTTGGTAAATATGTGTGCTTAGATCCCACAAATATACGTGATAGTAATGAAGTAACAAACCAACAATACAGTAAAAGAGACAAGAGATTTAACGTGGTTCGGCCCAGCCTACATCCACAAGAGCAACAACTTCACACTAGATAAAAGAGATTACAATATCCGGGTATCCGGCCCCTAATTTTATACACAAATTCAGCCTTACAATACCTATTATGTATATCCCCAACTCAGTGAAGTGTTTATCTCAAAGTCTCCCCCTATCACTGTTTCCCGACAACCTTTCCTTCTCTCCATCTCCCAACCCGGACAGTACCACACAACCTGATAGAAAGACCCCTACACCGGGACCACCTCCGATGGCTGCAGTCAGACCCAAGTACCTTAAGGAATAGTTTAGGCACGAGGACCTTATATCCTGATACTTCCTGAAAGCGGGCTAAACCGGCTCCCCTACTAGACGGACTATCTAGCAGCTATATAGAGAGAAGAAATAATTATGGTTTATTTGATAATTAAGGAGAAGAGGGGTATTTATAGGAGTAGATGTAGTAGGTGGGGGGTTGGTGGAATGGTTGGTGAGGTTAGTGGAGTTTGGCAAGAAAAAGGCTGCTGCCTAACAATCTCCCCCTCTTTCCAAACTCACAGCTCTTCACTTGCACTCCATACATGCGCCCTGTTGGCACAACTCCAACTTTTCCTCAAACCGTATGATTTTCTACGACAAAACTCCCCCCGAGTCTAAGACTCCAAAATATACCCTAGTTTGAACATTCATTCTCGAATGCTCACTTGCTATACGCACAAGTGTACCATTGACATGTATTTGCCCAACTACATACATGTGAAGTAATCTGTGGTATACACACATACTCACTTGATTCATGTCGGCCAATCCCATATGTAGTCCATTACACATGCAAGTGTGACCATCATACGCACAAGTGTGACCATCGATCTTTCATTTACTCCCCAACTGCATATCAAACAAATCAATCTGTTGCATGGTTCAATGCTCACTTCATTCGTGTTGATCAATGCCCATATGCAGCTGCAACACACCAACTACTCGTTGATGTTGTGGAAGCCCTTCGACCAAGTGTGACACCCCTAGATCCGGGGTCAAGGATCCAGGTCATCACGGTCCAATTTCCGATCAATATCCATATCTCTTGAGTCTTTTTTTTTATAACTTAATACTTATGCAATTGACCCCACACTAATACACACACACACCAGTCATATGCTCATAGAACAACATCCACAATATTAAAAGTTTAAAGTTAACAGTTATTACAAACCCAGAATTCTACTAAGTACATTGTTGAATAATACTTCTACAGGAAGCATTTCAACAACCAAAAGTTTATTACAAACTTACACACTTCATTTACATAAGTCTACTAAGCCCCTTTCGCTTGTCACTACCTCGGTGATGGTCGCCAGCACTCGCTCAAAAGGTCGCCTTTCCCTTACCCTCTTGCGGGGTGTAGTGCGTAGAATCGGCATGGGACCTAGCTGCTATATACATAAGTGGCAAGAGTGAGCTATAATAGCTCAGCAAGATAATATTGTAAACTAGAATTTAAAATGTGAACAGGTATACATATATATATGCATATATAAGTAGAAACAAATTATAATCCGTAAGGAAGAATAAAGCTTTTATTTAATAATACATCATCCACTTACTATTATAAGAAAAAAATCTAAAATAATATAATATCAGTTTTTCTTCATCTGTAACCACAATTCCATCATCTCATATCATTATTCTGTTTTCAGTATAGAAATCTGAAAACCATTGGCAACACTTTCTTTTCAAAAACATTGGGGATATCTGCTGTCGCCTGATACGTTAGGACGATGATCAGTCGCCTAATCGTACCTGCTCTCTTTTTACTACCGGTAGAAGGAATGAAGATCATCCCTGGAGGAAGGCTACCTGCTATCATCCTCCCTTGGCATCTTTGTGCCGTAATAAAAATAATAAATGCTGGACTGTGTCGCACACAGCCCTGACACAGCCACTTACACAAGTCTGTTGCAATCCCCCTTTTTGTCAAATCATTATTCCATTTATAAAATATCATTCCACATTTCCATTTTCTCGCTTTCATTTCCACATATCATTCACTCATATCATTTCCATTCTCGCACATTACTTCTATAAAATATATATATATATATATATAACATAATGCTTTGATTATGATCCAGACATCTCTTTCATATTCAAGAAATCAAATATACTTTTATATTCATAAAATATTCCGTCTATTTTAAAAGTAGTAAATAATAATCAAATAATATTTATTAAACTACTGATACCCAAAAAGAATATTTTTAATGTAGTATTATAAACCATATAACCCTAGATAACAACTGGTACCATTCCTTTTCATATCTCTTTTACCATAGAGCATCTTCGCTCCATTCGTAATCATCTCCATATCCATATTTCATAAATCATATCCATCTCTCTTTAATTTCCCAAAATTAAGGAACTATATTCTTTGCAACATAGTAACAATAACATCACACATATATATATATATATATATATATATATATATATATATATATATATATATATATATATATTCCATGATATCATTTTTATTCCGAAGATAAATAATTTTCAAAGTAGGGATAGAAGGATCTTGCCTCGATCTCTGTAAGTCGGAAGTATAGCTCGTGGCTCTCCCGAAGTCTCTAGAAACACAAAAAGGATCATTATCAGAACATATTCCACTTAACCACCTATGCTCATATAATAACACCCTTATAATATCTCATTACTATCTTAAAAGGTCTTGAGGACTTAACCATTCTTATTCCTGATTAAAGTTCTTAACGATTTACATTCTTTCCTTAACAACCACTCTCGACTGTAAAAATCCTCATAAAATATAAATTTCGAATTTTAATGCAAGGTCAACTGGTAATGGTCCTCTGTCCACCCCACTACAATACCCCAAAATTTTATAACTTTTAAAAATGTTTAAGTATGTTAATTATAGCCTCAAAGTTGATACAATTACGTTTTCTCGGTTCTCGAACGTCTTTCACTAAAACTGACTTTTCTCCTAAACCGTTCATCAGATTTTAACGTACTTTATATCAAAACGATCTATGAACCAAACTCTACCCTCTCATGATCAGTGGGTGCTCTGGACAGAAACCTACCGTACGAATATGGGGACCAAAAACAGGGTATCTATTAGGTTTAACGAAAATCGGGCATTATAACGGCAATATTTTCATACTTTCCAAAATTCAACTCCTCCAAATCCATCATCCACCTTATACACCATCACCTACACCATGAGGTCATCTCACCAACCATGGTTACAAGCACATACTCCTTTCATATACCATAAAAACACTTTTAAACACATATATAATCATGATTTCATCACTTATAACCACTTAACCACTAATACCATTAATATTCATCATAAAACTCAAGAGGGGTGAAGAGATTATACCTTCTTTGAAGCTTTAATACTCTTAATATATGTTTGTAGTCCTTAGTACACCTTTAAACAACCTTAACACACCTTAATCTTTCAAAACAAAACATAAAATCCATATAAGTTACTATTCATCACTATTCATCATCACCTTCATGATTTTATATCTCAAAGATGGAATGGATTTATAAGCTAGGATTCATAGCATACCTTAATCTATACCCAAGCAAGCTCCTTGAATTTTCCCTTCATTTTAGATGGCTTGGAACTAGGGTTTTGATTTTTATTTTTCCCCTTTTTTTCTCTTTTGGCCGAATGGAGCTTTTGGATGGGGAGAGATTTTTTTTCTTGATTTTTGATCTTATCTCATCTTAATCTTGTTTAATCTAGTGTCTTGTGGAAGCTTGTGGATATTTACAAGGTTAAAGGACTAATCTACCCCTTAAAACAAGTTAGTGGATGATGATGTCATTTGGATGATTTCATAATTCTCTTTTCTTGATTTTCCCCAGTAATTTGCTGGCACTCTTGGTAATAATAATGTGGTATATATCCTTGTTATATTATAATCTTGGTTGTTTGGTTTCCATACTCGTCTAGTTGTGGTTAGTTTCGAATATATCTCGTCATCCAGTGGTTTTGAAATCGTTTAAAAATCCAAATTCCCTTAGCATTCCCTTAACTTAAAAATCCCCTGGTTTAACTTAAATTCACTAATTCCTCAATATATAATTCCTTTAATATTTCAATGCTCCTTAATATCCAATAAATAGAAGTTCGTTCGAACTCAAAATCCTCGAAACCTAAATTCAGGAATTTCTGAAATCCATCGTCATTTCGAGTCACTTATTTTTATAGTATATCACTAATATAGTTTTTGTTTGTTCATTTTCCATTTCCAATATAGAGTACCTACACACCATTTCCCTAAATTCCTCAAGATTACTATTCATTTGACAAATCCCCAATTTTCGCACTACTTCCTTTATCCTTCAGTTCCTTCATAACACCTCTACCTTGTTTGCGCAAATAAATACCAATATAAACTTTCTTGTCATTCATCAACATGCCATTTAGTTTATCAATAGCAGTACTTTTACTGTCTTTTCCTTACAAATCTCCTCCTGTTTTCAGTCATTCTATATTATCTCATTCCTCCTTTCTCTTTTTAACTAAAGTATCGGCCACCACATTGGCCTTTCCTGAATGGTATTGTATCTCACTTATGGTTTGGCCATATTCTGATCTCTATCATGACATAAAATATTAGTACTTTATCTTAACACATCTCGTCTCTGTAAAATCTTCGAGAAACTAAGCTCTAATAATATTGTTTAAAACAATTGTAAGAAAATACTACCTATAATATATATTTCCTGTTCGTCTCGACGAGTCTGTGTTTTCCAAAAACACTCCTACTTTCCTTTCCATAGTGTTTCCTAGCCCTTAATAGATACTGATTTTCCTTATCTATATTATTAACTTATTTACTTCATTAATTGATTAACTCGATCCTCAACCAAAGACTTACACACAAAATTTAAATCGAAAAACAAGTACCTGTATCTGCATCTGGTTTCGTCAACGCTTCCCCTAAGGTCATGTTGTACACTCTAGCAATAGGCCTATTTGATGCAGTCACACTCTGTCCTGACACGTATGACCCACCGGAATGGTAATCTCTAGCAATGTGTCCTAATTTCCCACACTGGTAACACTTAACATCTCTTTTAGGGTTTGTATCAGTTGATGGGCACTGGTTAAGGTAGTGTCCTTTTTGTCCACACTTAAAACAAGTTACTCCCAGCACCCTACAGACTCCTATATGCTTCTTACCACACGTGTCACAATCTGGTACTGGTGGTCGTGATTGATTGGACTGAAACGTTCCTGTGGATTTATCACCCTGATTCACAGTTTCACTAACAGTCCTATTAACTCCTGACTTTCCTTCGAACTGAGATTTTCGTCCTTTACCAGCTTTGCCAAAATAACTTCCTTCACTTGAACCTCCTCTCTGACCCTCAAATCTCCTTTTCTTACTTTCTCGACCTATTTGAGCCTGTTCACTCTTGGCCTCTATAATAGATGCCTTTTGAACCACTGCAGCATAATCAATCAACTCAAATGGTGCCACTCTCGTTCGTAACCAGGGTTTCAATCCTTGTTGGAACCTTTTCGCTCGTTGTTCTTCCGTACGCACAAACTCGGGAACAAACCTCGACAGTTCTGTAAATTTAGTCTCATACTCTGCCACTGTTAGGTTATCCTGTTTTAACTCCAGAAACTTTATTTCCATTTGGTTTTCCAAATACCTAGGGGAATACTTTTCTAGGAACACCCTAGTGAAACGCTCCCAGGTTATCACTCCCGCTTCTTCTAGGTTCTTCTTAGCTTCCCACTAGTAATTTGCCTCTCCCTTTAAGAGATAGGCTGCAAAAACTGTTTTCTGATCTTCCTCTATCCTCAGTATCTCAAAAGCTTTCTCCATCTCTTTCAGCCATGCCCTGGCTACTACTGGGTTAGTGGTTCCCTCAAATTCTGGGGGTTTTAATGACTTAAAGGCACGAAAGGAATTAACTGCCTGATTGGGGAGAACAGGTGGTTGTTGGGGATTCTGTGGATTAGCTAAATTCTGCCTTAATAGTTCCATGAATTGGTTAAAGGGATTTCCTTGTTGGCCAGTTGATTCCTCTTCTTCTTCTTCATGATTTTCTTCATTATGAGAATTTTCATTCAGTCTATTACCTCCAATATTTTGACTTCTTTCGTCTCTCTCATTTCCCCTTGCATTCGGTCTATTATCACGTCTAGGCGGCATAGTTATGTACATAACAATAGTCTTTATTAATTACCCGAATTTGGGGTACAATATACATCATTTCTATATACACAATTATATCATTAATTAACTCATTTGCACATCACAATATTCTTATCTCCACACGGTTTGCATATAGTTATATTATAACTTTAGTAAGTAAGTGTATCGCCCTTAACACGATAACCTTTTCATTAAGTCAATCACCTTTTATACATCAATATTTTTGAATCTCAACATTTATTATTAAAATGCAGTAAAAATTTAGACAGAATGCACAAACTTCATTAATTTACATAAATATTTTACAACTTGGGTACAACGTTTTTTACTACTAATGTTTTACATCATAGAGTACATGGTTCGAAATCTACAAACATAACCGTACATACTAATCCGCTACAACAAAAGTACTACTAGCTGTCTTCCAATCAGACTGGGATTAAAACAGTAACCAACTAAACTAATCCCCCAAAAAGACATCAGTAAGATGACTAGTCTGATTAGTGACGAAGACTACTACCCCGACTCAGAGTCCTGCCCTAATAATGTCTCGGATCTGGACTACCATAGACGTGACTGTATCCACTATCGCAGCCCTCCACTCTGGGTCTCCTCTATCAGCTAACAGCCTCCTAGTGTCCCCCAGGGCCCGCAGCTCAACATTCACTAATCCCAAGGATATACCATCAGGAATGATACCTCCTCTCCCTCTCTCTGACCTCTGCATCAGTGTGTCTATCACCCGGCGGGACTCCTCTAACTGACCCTGTAGGGCAAAGTACTCTGTCAGCAGGATGGCTGGAAGTGAGTCACCTGTCGGTAAGGGTGCCTCCAGAGGGGGCATAGCAGCTGGGACAGGTGCCTATACAGGTGGAGGTGGTGGAGGTGCAAATGGAGGGGATGGAGGAATAGACTCGGTATCTGCATCCTCAGACGGATCCTCCTCTATCTCATCCTCTGGAAAGATAAAATATTCGGGCGGAGTGAATGGCTCAGCTGGATCCTCTAGAGGGCCAGGACTCGGTGAGGGAGATGGGACTGGTGATGGTACTGGAATAGGCAAGGCAGGGGTAGGTATCGTATGGATATCGGTCCACTCAGTCCCCTCCTCCTCCTCCTCAGCTATGACTGACAACCTAGGCCTCTTACGTAACGGCCTCTCCTCCTCCGGAATCTCCCATCTCACTCTAGAAGGACCTACCTCATCAGATCCTGTAGAAGGTCTACCACTGTATGGCACTATGGCTACAGCATCTCTCTGTCTACGCTCCTCTGCCTCCTCTCTCAGTCTCTGCTCACACCTCTCTCTGGCTGCCGCTCGACGTCTCTCCCTGAGGTCATCGACCGCATACTCGAGAACCTCTACCCCGGCTAGCTGTAGATCTAAAAGCTCCTGCTCTGATAATCCTATCCACTGAGGGTCTCGACTCGGCTCTCCCATCTTTGATCCCTATAATAAAACATAAAATTCTATTAGTAATAATCTATAAAATTATAATCAATGCTTAAAATAAAACTATCTGCGATATACCACCCTTGAACTCGATGGGAGTTCACAATTTATATTATTACTGATAAAATTATTATTATTACTCTTGTTCTTGAGCATTATGACTCTTAGCTCTGATACCATCTGTGACACCCCTAGATCCGGGGTCAAGGATCCAGGTCATCACGGTCCAATTTCCGATCAATATCCATATCTCTTGAGTCTTTTTTTTTATAACTTAATACTTATGCAATTGACCCCACACTAATACACACACACACCAGTCATATGCTCATAGAACAACATCCACAATATTAAAAGTTTAAAGTTAACAGTTATTACAAACCCAGAATTCTACTAAGTACATTGTTGAATAATACTTCTACAGAAAGCATTTCAACAACCAAAAGTTTATTAAAAACTTACACAATTAATTTACATAAGTCTAATAATCCCCTTTCGCTTGTCACTACCTCGGGGATGGTCGCCAGCACTCGCTCAAAAGGTCGCCTTTCCCTTACCCTCTTGCGGGGTGTAGTGCGTAGAATCGGCATGGGACCTAGCTGCTATATACATAAGTGGCAAGAGTGAGCTATAATAGCTCAGCAAGATAATATTGTAAACTAGAATTTAAAATGTGAACAGGTATACATATATATATATATATGCATATATAAGTAGAAACCAATTATAATCCGTAAGGAAGAATAAAGCTCTTATTTAAGTATCATTATTCTGTTTTCAGTATAGAAATCTGAAAACCATTGTCAACACTTTCTTTTCAAAAACATTGGGGATATCTGTTGTCGCCTGATACGTTAGGACGATGATCAGTCGCCTAATCGTACCTGCTCTCTTTTTACTACCGGTAGAAGGAATGAAGATCATCCCTGGAGGAAGGCCACCTGCTATCATCCTCCCTTGGCATCTTTGTTCCGTAATAAAAATAATAAATGCTGGACTGTGTCGCACACAGCCCTGACACAGCCACTTACGCAAGTCTGTTGCAATCCCCCTTTTTGTCAAATCATTATTCCATTTATAAAATATCATTCCACATTTCCATTTTCTCGCTTTCATTTCCACATATCATTCACTCATATCATTTCCATTCTCGCTCATTACTTCTATAAAATATATATATATATATATATATATATATATATATATATATATATATATATATATATATATATATATATAACATAATGTTTTGATTATGATCCAGACATCTCTTTCAGATTCAAGAAATCAAATATACTTTTATATTCATAAAATATTCCGTCTATTTTAAAAGTAGTAAATAATAATCAATTAATATTTATTAAACCACTGATACCCAAAAAGAATATTTTTAATATAGTATTATAAACCATATAATCCTAGATAACAACTGGTACCATTCCCTTTCATATCTCTTTTACCATAGAGCATCTTCGCTCCATTCGTAATCATCTCTATATCCATATTTCATAAATCATATCCATCTCTCTTTAATTTCCCAAAATCAAGGAAATATATTCTTTGCAACATAGTAACAATAACATCACATATATATTCCATGATATCATTTTTATTCCGAAGATAAATAATTTTCAAAGTAGGGATAGAAGGATCTTGCCTCGATCTCTGTAAGTCGGAAGTATAGCTCGTGGCTCTCCCGAAGTCTCTATAAACACAAAAAGGATCATTATCAGAACATATTCCACTTAACCACCTACGCTCATATAATAACACCCTTATAATATCTCATTACTATCTTAAAAGGTCTTGAGGACTTAACCATTCTTATTCCCGATTAAAGTTCTTAACGATTTACATTCTTTCCTTAACAACCACTCTCGACTGTAAAAATCCTCATAAAATATAAATTCCGAATTTTAATGCAAGGTCAACTGGTAATGGTCCTCTGTCCACCCCAATACAATATCCCAAAATTTTATAACTTTTAAAAATGTTTAAGTATGTTAATTATAGCCTCAAAGTTGATACAATTACGTTTTCTCGGTTCTCGAATGTCTTTCACTAAAACTGACTTTTCTCCTAAACCGTTCATCAGATTTTAACGTACTTTATATCAAAACGATCTATGAACCAAACTCTACCCTCTCATGATCAGTGGGTGCTCTGGACAGAAACCTACCGTACGAATATGGGGACCAAAAACAGGGTATCTATTTGGTTTAACGAAAATCGGGCATTATAACGGCTATATTTTCATACTTTCCAAAATTCAACTCCTCCAAATCCATCATCCACCTTATACACCATCACCTACACCATGAGGTCATCTCACCAACCATGGTTACAAGCACATACTCCTTTCATATACCATAAAAACACTTTTAAACACATATATAATCATGATTTCATCACTTATAACCACTTAACCACTAATACCATTAATATTCATCATAAAACTCAAGAGGGGTGAAGAGATTATACCTTCTTTGAAGCTTTAATACTCTTAATATATGCTTGTAGTCCTTAGTACACCTTTAAACAACCTTAACACACCTTAATCTTTCAAAACAAAACATAAAATCCATATAAGTTACTATTCATCACTATTCATCATCACCTTCATGATTTTATATCTCAAAGATGGAATGGATTTAGAAGCTAGGATTCATAGCATACCTTAATCTATACCCAAGCAAGCTCCTTGAATTTTCCCTTCATTTTAGATGGCTTGGAACTAGGGTTTTGATTTTTATTTTTCCCCTTTTTTTCTCTTTTGGCCGAATGGAGCTTTTGGATGGGGAGAGATTTTTTTTTTCTTGATTTTTGATCTTATCTCATCTTAATCTTGTTTAATCTAGTGTCTTGTGGAAGCTTGTGGATATTTAAAAGGTTAAAGGACTAATCTACCCCTTAAAACAAGTTAGTGGATGATGATGTCATTTGGATGATTTCATAATTCTCTTTTCTTGATTTTCCCCAGTAATTTGCTAGCACTCTTGGTAATAATAATGTGGTATATATCCTTGTTATATTATAATCTTGGTTGTTTGGTTTCCATACTCGTCTAGTTGTGGTTAGTTTCGAATATATCTCGTCATCCAGTGGTTTTAAAATCGTTTAAAAATCCAAATTCCCTTAGCATTCCCTTAACTTAAAAATCCCCTGGTTTAACTTAAATTCACTAATTCCTCAATATATAATTCCTTTAATATTTCTATGCTCCTTAATATCCAATAAATAGAAGTTCGTTCGAACTCAAAATCCTCGAAACCTAAATTCAGGAATTTCTGAAATCCATCGTCATTTCGAGTCACTTATTTTTATAGTATATCACTAATATAGTTTTTGTTTGTTCATTTTCCATTTCCAATATAGAGTACCTACACACCATTTCCCTAAATTCCTCAAGATTACTATTCATTTGGGCATTGTAGCCTTTCTAAAGTTAGGGTTATTACACCAAGCATCCATCCCAACAGTCTTTGCACCATCGTCTAGACTAGAAGGCAATACAACCGCAGTAGTATCCTTCAAGTCACTCTTCCCTCGTGCACGAGATAACCAGATTTTCGAAGTTCCAGTACGTTCTGGCCACGTACTAATCAGACGATATATTCCCCCACGTAGCTCTCCCTTCATCCGAACCACACGACCTCTTTTGATATTCATAGCTCCCCCTACTACAGAGCATCTGTAGCCTTCTGAATCTAACCGACCGATAGATATTAGATTCTTCCTCAGCTTAGGCACATATCTTACCCTGTTCAAGCTGCGAACTATTCCATCGAACATTTTGATTTTCACATTTCCAATCCCCTTGATCTCACAAGTAGATTCATCAGCCAAAGAAACTGTTTCATTCTTTGTATCTTGGAATTTGTCAAAATGCTTCCTCTCGGAACATACATGATAAGATGACCCTGAGTCTAATATCCATTCTCCTGGAAAACTAGTGCCTCGATTGAAGACGGTGCAAACATCTTCACAATCGAGAGTAACCACGGCCAATGATGCATCTGGATCCTTCTTATTAAACGGACAATTCAGCCTAATATGACCCCACTCCTTGCAACCAAAGCACTGCATGCCCTTTTCACTGTATCTGGATTTACCCCTGCTATTGGTGGATCCTCTCACAGCACCCCTTCCTCTATTATTTTGACTACGCAAAGCCAAACGTGTCATTCCGTCCTTGTCACCATCCTGGTTCTTCCTTCCAGCATTTGACAAAAGTACTGAATGAACCTCCTCCATTTTAATGTGTCCTTTCCGTACAAAATGGTTGTGACCAAATGATCGAATGACTCCGGAAGCGAAGTAAGAAGAATAAGGGCCTTATCTTCTTCCTCCAATTTTACATCAACCTTTTCTAGTTGATCAACAATACCATTAAACACATTCATGTGCTCAATAACATTGCCTTGAGCTGCCATCTTCAGCTTGTATAACTCGCGCTTCAGATTTAACTTTGTAGTCAAGTTCTTCCCGAGATACAATGTCTCTAACTTTGACCATAATTCCTTCGGCGTGCTTTCGTCAACAACATTATTGATAACACAGCAATGCATAGTCTGATGGTACTCATGCATTGCGACTCCGTATCCTCCCAATCTTCATCGCTCATCTTTGTTGGCTTTCCCTCATTCCCCTTCAAAGCCCTTGCTAGCTTCTGTTGGGTTAGGATATCTTTTACCCTTCGCTGCCAAAGTAGTAAAACTTCCTTTACCATTATATGGAGTCACCTTGTATCCTCCAATACTTTCCATGATCTCCGTTTGCACACACAAACCAATCCAAACAATTAAATCAATTGGCCAGGTAAGTGTAAGAAACAATGGGAGCACTTCCGTCAAAACGGTGCCAAATTAGACAACCACTTTTTTTAAAGACTTTCCTTCGGCACCAATAATTTAGACACAACTAGTTCTGATGCCAACTGTTAGGAATCTGCCCGATTCCCGGTGAATGCGGAAGTGATTTGGTAAATATGTGTGCTTAGATCCCACAAATATACGTGATAGTAATGAAGCAAAAAACCAACAATACAGTAAAAGAGACAAGAGATTTAATGTGGTTCGGCCCAGCCTCCATCCACAAGAGCAACAACTTCACACTAGATAAAAGAGATTACAATATCCGGGTATCCGGCCCCTGAATTTTATACACAAATTCAGCCCTACAATACCTATTATGTATATCCCCAACTCACTGAAGTGTTTATCTCAAAACCTCCCCTATCACTGTTTCCCGACAACCTTTCCTTCTCTCCCTCTCCCAACCCGGACACTGCCACACAACCTGATAAAAAGACCCCTGAAACTCATGAGTTTTGATGATCACAAACAGTAAGCCATTTGGCTTTCTAATAAATATAAAACAGCAGGCTATTTGCATTGTTCTAACTCGTTTTTGCAGGTTACATTAGCTCACTGACTGTTTAATCAGTCTGTCAAACAGCAAACCAATGTTGGACTATAGTATCAAGTGGAAGATTCCATATGTAGGCTTCGGACTCAAACAGCAAGGCAAACAGCATGCCAGTTTCACAAACAGCATGCTATTCACAAACAGGGTGCTGATTGCACCTGACAGAAATGAAGCCGTTCAGTTTTTTTAAAGAGGTTCAAGTAGAAAATATTCTTAGACACATGTAGGACCCTCTGAATTTCATATATACACGCCTATACCCATACCATATAAAGAATGGGAGACAAAAATATTCCTTGTCTTAAAATAAGAAAAGTAAGATCCACTTTTCCTTATTTTAATGCTTCATCATTTCTCCCACTCTAAGAAATACACATGAGAGCAATTATAACAAATATTATTCTTCTTCCTCTCATACATACACGTAGCCCTCTTTCAAGAAAATCCATCAACGGATTTATTTCAAACCGTTAGAGCTATTTGGCTCTTGTTTTCAAAACCCTCATATTCATCTATTTAAGAGCTGGTGTATTCAGTTCTTAGGTACGAAAAAATAGAAGTGCAAATGTAAGAACCTTGAATATTTAGTTTATAAAATTACTGTTTTGGTGAACGAGGACGGAAGTATTTTATATTTTATTCGAGGTTGATGAGTCGATATGTTAAGTATGTTATTGTTCGAAAAGATTTCCGTATGTGGTTAGTATGTGATAGAGTTATTAGAATCGGAGCAGAAGTCTTTTTCGTAATTCGTGTAATCAGTTCGTTTTATTCTATAAATCCCATTTTCAAAATCCCTAGGGCTTCGAATTTCTTTAAATCGATCCGCATTAACATTCATCAAATAAATCTCAAAATTTGTAAAACTCGTATTTTGTTCATCTTCTGAGATTTATAAAATTCCAGTATTTTATTACATTATTTTTCCTAAAATCAATTTCATTTAAACCGGACCCGTAATTGATTTAATCGGTAATTTAGGACCGATTAAAAGTTAATTAGGGTTCCGAGCAATTCGGGGACCGAATATGATCGTAATCCACTTTTGTTGACTTATCAAAACACCACTACGCCATAGATGGGCGCATGTAACGCACTCCTACTGTTGCATCAGACACGTTTTCTGTTACATTAGGCCTAATGTAACGCACTTTTACCATTTCATCCGCTAACGTTACCTTTGACCTCAAATGTAACGCCCAGCTTCTCAATTGTAACACAAGGGAAAGCGTTACATCAGGACCATAGAGTAACACAAAATCAAACAAATGCAACACTAGGAGGTGTTACATTAGCTTATCCAGAAACACTAGGTGCACGTGGCATGTGGGACCCACAAGACACCTGGCATCATGCCACGTTGGATTTGACACGTGGCACCCTTTTGACACGTGGCATACTGACACGTGGCATATTGTGGGGCCCACACTGACACGTGGCAGATGTGGGACCCACATGACACGTGCCATGTGTGGGACCCACATGACACGTGGCACTGACACCTGGCAGTTGTGGGACCCACACTGACACGTTGCAGATGGGGGCCCACACTGACACGTGGCACTGGCACGTGGCAGATGTGGGGCCCACTTTCTAATGCAACACTGCATGTTTACCTAATGCAATACTCTAATTATCTATTGTAACACTACAATAAGGCTAATGTAACACTACAATTTAATATTGAAACACTTGAAGTATAGCAATTGCAACGCTAAAATTGAAAATTTTGCAAGATTTGATTTATATATATCAATCCCTTTACAAAATAAACCAACAAAACATACAATCCACCACCACTCCACCAGTACACCTCATAATCTACTCCACCAGTACACCTCATAAACATAAAGCCAAACATATAATCCAACTCCTCCCATCATCCACCATTTCACCAAAAATATGGTCTTGCTCCACCATATATATCATCCAAGGAACATATATAATAGAGTACTAGGCAACATAGTACCAAGCAAGACTAGAGATAACCAAAGTAGTTAAACAACTAAGCAAAAGATACGACAAAAGATAACCAAAGTAGTTCATGGTACTACTGATTTTAAAAAGGGAACTAAGTAGAAGCGCCGACAGTCATTGGGGTTGCATTTTCATCGTCCTCGCTTGAAAATCCTATCTTTCTTCACCAATCAGTTTGCTGCCACTTGTCTCTAATCTATTCACCAAGATTATTAATTTCCAAATATTTTATAATTCAAAATTTAATTTCAAAGTGTTCTTGAAGATTAATCCATCAATTGGAAGTGATTTTGGTATCCGTTTTTGATGTTCGAGTAGTCGAATTGAAGCTTGTAATCCCAACTATAGTAATCTGCAATCAGTTTTCACCCAGAGTCGAGCCAGAGGGACAGGGGCAAAGCTAAAGCCGAGTAATTATCAGACCAGTAGCCTATTAAAGCTTTGAGTACCAGGCAAGTATTTTCCTTCACTTCTCATTCAAGTGAAATTATTTCAAATATTCTGATTATATTGTCATCCCATTTATTGTAGATAATTGTTGTGATTGTTGTTTATTCAATTATCACCCTGAATGTTGTCGAACACACCAGCATTTATTCTTATTGTTGTTTATTCAGTTATCACCCTATTTACTATATCGATTTCATTGATATATAAGATAAACCGTTGATTCCTTTATTCGACCAGTTGAGTTATTGTTCTGGAACACGAGTGTTGCTGATTGTTGTTTGACAGAGGATGTCGATTGTTCCGACACTTCGTACGTTGGATATAGAATTGGAATGTTTTCGGATGTCCCTTCGGGGAGACCATATTATGGTCAACGGATGTCCCTTCGGGGAGACCAGTTTAATGGTCAGATGTTGAGGCCAATGTGTACCATGGATCCACTTAGAGGGACTTTGCTGTGTGCATTGTCCGGGGTTAGTGCGAGCCTGATCAGCCGCCTAACTCCACTATTTTTTTTAAATAAATAAAAATCCAATTCTAATCTATTCACAGATCTGGAGTTGATTCATATTCAGATCTTTACTGTTGTTGTGAGATTTCCCGGTGATTGATAATATTTATATCAGCCTATTCTATTGATGTACTGTTATTATTCTTGCTGAGCATTATTGGCTCACTCTTGTTTTGTGACACTTATTTTCTTCAGCTAAAATTGAGGATGTCTAGGAGGAGTGGTTCAGCTGGCAGTGGTGACCATCGGGTGGATGTGATAGGACGGGTAGTTACTTAAGCAGCTCTATCTTATATGTTTTTGGGTTATCAGATATATTAATTTAAAGTTGGGTTGTAAATATTTTAAATTCAGACTTGGGTTGTAATAATTAATTAGTAGTTGTTTTATATTGTGAGCTGTGAGCGGTCTTGGTTTGTGGAGTTTATATTCCTTTATGGTTTTGGTATTACTTTGCAACTGAACGGTTTAATATTAGATGGTTTGGTTTTGTTGACTGGGACAGGTGGTTAGTTCAATTTACGAACACATCATGCCGAATTTTCTAAAATTTTTTCTATATTAATGTTTAATTAATCACAAAAGAATATAATTCTAATATTGATAAGTGAGGGTGTTACAAGTTGGTATCAGAGCTACAGGTCACAGTCACTAAAACAATTAGGTGGGAAGTCAGGGTAGAGTGATAGGGAAGGTTAAGATCATTTTGCGAGAGATAGAACGTCTAACTATAAGATAATTATGTACTACAGGCACCTGTTTCTAGTTCTGATCCTGACCCGTCAAATGATCTAGTTGAGGCCGACCCTATACCACAGCCAGCGCCATTGAGATCCGCGTCCTCACGTGTTGTTTCGCAGAGCTCGGTGAACGGGCCACTATATCAGTTTACTCAGCCCCCTGTTCCATACCATGAGTACTAGAGGGTGGGTGCAGAGCGAGACTTTCTGTTTGGACAGCTAGCTGATGTTAGAGCTCTACAGGAGACACATGCACAGATGGCTAGGGAGCGAGCCCGAGCAGTGGAGGAGTTGGGACAGATCCGGATGCGGCTACGGGTGATGAGGACTATTATCCAGACGCGGACTCAGCATTCATCCGATGATGAGTTTTCAGCCATGGCACTTCATGTGACGTTGGCATCTGTGGTAAGTGAGCTAGATGACATTCTCGGACCAGATTAGTAGACGAGGATCTGTTGGTTAGTGGAGCTGTGGGTGGGATTTTATATGTCGTAGCATAGTGATTCCATCCTGACGCATGGTACATAGATGCATAGTATGGTAACAGCAGGGTTTGCAGTGCACCAGGGCGTATAGTATAGCCAGTTTTGTTGTAGATATATGTTGTACTGTGACTAGTAGTTAGCAGTCTATTCTTTTGAGTATTGTATTGTACCACTATCGAAGCGTTGTTCTTACGCTTGTACCAGCTCTATATATATATCATGATCACTTTGGTAGAATTGTTGTTAAACTTCTTTTGCATACTGTTGTTTACCTTTGAGCACCATATTTACTTTTTCGCACTAGATTTCCTTTTCAGTACCCCATTTACTTTTGGCACTATATTTGTTGTTTCAGTTATGGCACATACCTGATGTTTACATGTATTCTGCAACCTAAATTCTATTTGTATATCCTGTTATATCTTGTGAACT
This sequence comes from Saposhnikovia divaricata, assembly GCA_036435485.1. NCBI lineage: Eukaryota > Viridiplantae > Streptophyta > Magnoliopsida > Apiales > Apiaceae > Saposhnikovia > Saposhnikovia divaricata. Next base: position 10,043,984 of record JAZHRN010000154.1, on the reverse strand, counting down.
TATTTGTTAATCTGTCGACAACCATGAACCATGATTTACATTTCAGCAAATTATGGTATGTTTAGATAACCAGAATATTGTCAATCCATATTGAATAAATTGTCTCTTTGTTGTCAGAAGTATGCCTCCGAGACGAAGTAATCGGGCCAATAACCGAAACCCTAATCAAGAAGAACGAGCAAACCCACCTCCTGGAGGCCAGATGGATCCTGTCCTGGCACAGATATTACAAACTCTTACCCAGCAGACTGCTACTCTAGCACAGCAACAGCAACAATTACAGCACCAGTTGTTGGCACAGCAGCAACAGCAACAGCAACAACAACAGTAGCAGCAGCAGCAACAGCCGGTCCCTCCAGCTGTTACTTTTAAATCTTTCCAGGCTGTTAAACCTCCGGAATTCAAGGGGGCAACAGATCCATTGGAAGCAAGAGCGTGGTTGAAAGAAATGGAAAAGGCTATTGAATTGGTGAGGGTTCCGGAAGATAAACAGACAGAGTATGTGAGTTACTTTTTGAAGAATGAAGCTACTTATTGGTGGGAGTCAGTGAGAGCTTTGGAAGCCACAAAAGTAATTACTTGGGGCAGATTTAAGGAGTTGTTTTTGGAGAAGTATTTCCCAGATTTTATGAGGGATCAGATGGAAGTGAAATTTTTGGAGCTAAAGCAAGGTAACATGACTGTGTTGGAGTATGAGGCAAAATTTACTGAATTAGCAAGATTTGTTCCAACCTATGTGGATACAGATAGGAAGAAGGCGAAGAGATTTCAGCAGGGATTAAAATCATGGATTCGGAGTAAGTTGGCGGTTTTGGAGTTGGATACTTATGCAGCAGTGGTGCAGAAAGCGATGATCGCGGAGGGAGAGAGTGATTTGTATCTCAAGGAGAAAGAAAAGAAGAAAAGGAAGGCAGGATCAACTGAAGGACGACAGTCTCAGGGTAGTTCTCAAAACTATCCTAATAAGAAACCTGGGTTCCAATTGGGAAATGATGCAAATATTAAGAAACAAGGGGCGGGAAAAGAAGGACAGGGCAGTCGTCCACAAGAAGCAAATCAACAGAAATTTCCCAGACCACCCTTGACAGGGTGTAGGACATGTGGTAAGAAACATTTGGGAGCTTGTAGTAAGGAGGATATAACCTGTTTCAAGTGCAATCAAAAAGGGCATATTTCTAAAGACTGCAAGATAGGAATTGTTTGTCATCGATGTGGGAAGCCGGGGCACATGATGAAAGATTGCAGGGTACCCATAGCCAGACCCCTAGCCCCAGCTAATACCATGATACGGGCAATAGAGGCGAAACCAGCAGCGAGTGTTCAGCCAATAGCCAGGACTTTTAACATGACAATGAATGAAGCTGTTAAAGATTCAGATGTGGTGGCAGGTATGCTTCCTATAAATTCCGTACATGCCAAGGTGTTAATTGATTCTGGAGCTACTAAATCTTTCATATCTAAAGAGTTTTCTCGTAAATTAAATTGTGAAATGCACTTGCTAGATGAGGCTTTAATCATAGAAATAGCAAATTCGGAGCGTATACCAGTAAGTCAGGTGTGCCCTCGTTGTGAGATTGACATCTCAGGACATTGTTTTTATGCTAATCTGATACCTTTCCAGTTAGGTGAATTTGATGTAATCCTAGGAATGGATTGGTTAGTAGATAATAATGCGCAGATAGATTGCAAGGGTAAAAAGGTGAGGTTTCGATCCCCTGATAATGTGGAAGTTGTCTTTCGAGGTCAGAAACAAACTAGGAAATTTTTGACCATTATGCAAACTAAGAGATTGTTGAGACAAGGGTGTGAAGGCTATATGGCCTACGTAATGAATACTAAGCAGGAAGTACCTAAGATAGAAGAGATCCCCGTGGTAAACGAGTTTCTTGATGTTTTTCCAGATGAACTTCCAGGTTTACCTCCAGACAGGGAAATAGAATTTGCCATTGATTTAGCACCAGGTACCGAACCAGTGTCTAAGGCTCCTTATCGTATGGCCCCAGTAGAAATGAAGGAATTAGCGATACAATTGCAAGATCTTCTTGATAAAGGAATTATAAGACCTAGTGTATCCCCATGGGGAGCACCAGTACTGTTTGTGAAGAAGAAAGATGGAAGCATGAGGTTATGCATCGATTATCGTGAGTTGAACAAGTTAACTATTAAGAACAAGTATCCCTTACCGAGAATTGATGATTTGTTTGACCAGTTGAAAGGAGCAGCTTGTTTCTCTAAGATAGACCTACGATCAGGTTATCATCAGTTGAAGATCAAGTCGGAGGATATTCCAAAGATGGCATTTCGAAACAGATACGGGCATTATGAATTTTTAGTGATGGCGTTTGGATTAACGAATGCACCTGCGGCTTTTATGGATTTGATGAATAGAGTTTTCAAGAAATACTTGGATAAATTTGTGATTGTTTTCATAGATGATATTTTGATATACTCAAAGACTGAAGAAGATCATGCAGATCATTTGAGAATAGCTTTGGAAATTTTGAGAAAGGAGAAGTTGTACGCCAAGTTCTCTAAATGTGAGTTTTGGTTGAAAGAAGTGCAATTTTTAGGACATGTGGTGAGCAGTGAAGGAATTAAAGTAGACCCAACGAAAATCGAAGCTGTTATGAACTGGGAGCGACCGAAGACACCAACAGAAGTGCGAAGTTTCTTGGGATTGGCAGGATACTAGGAGATTTGTACAAGATTTTGCAAAGATTGCCACTCCTTTGACGAAGTTGACAAGGAAAAATGAAAAGTTTATATGGAATGAGAAATGTGAAGAAAGTTTTCAAGAATTGAAAAAGAGATTGATTTCAGCACCAGTATTAGTATTACCCGATGATCAAGGTAATTTCGTGATCTATAGCGACGCGTCTCACAAGGGACTAGGTTGTGTGTTGATGCAGCATGGTAAGGTGATTGCTTATGCCTCTAGACAATTGAAACCTCATGAACTGAAGTACCCAACCCATGATTTTGAATTAGCAGCAATTGTGTTTGCCCTGAAAATCTGGAGATATTATTTATACGGGGAAAAGTGTGAGATTTATACAGACCACAAAAGTTTGAAATATATCTTTACCCAGAAGGAGTTAAATATGAGGCAAAGAAGATGGTTGGAGCTAATAAAGGATTATGATTGTACCATTAATTATCATCCAGGAAAGGCGAACGTGGTGGCAGATGCCTTGAGTCGAAAGGAAAGATTAAACATGTTGACTATGACTGAGGAGTTGTTTAGAGAATTTGAAAAGTTAGAGTTAGAGGTTCGAGTACCAGGTGGTCTTACGGATATGGTCTATACTATGACATTTCAGCCAGAGTTGCTAGAAAAGATTCGAAGGTGTCAGGAGGAAATCATGAGCGGAGATATCAATAAACTAACAGGTGAGGAAATATGCACTCAAGTGGATGACAAAGGAATACTCAGATTTTCTTCAAGGATTTGGATACCCAACGTGACGGAGCTAAAGAATGAGATTCTACAAGAGGCACATAATTCAAGGTATTCGATCCATCCTGGGAGTACAAAAATGTATCAGGATTTAAAAAAGAATTTCTGGTGGCCGGACATGAAGAGAGAGATTGCTGAATGGGTAAGCAAATGTTTGACATGTCAAAAGGTGAAGGCTGAACATCAGAGGCCAAGTGGGTTGCTACAACCGTTGGAGATTCCTGAATGGAAATGGGAACATATCGCGATGGACTTCATAGTAGGATTACCAAGAACAAGATCTAATCATGATGCTATTTGGGTAATTGTTGATCGATTTACCAAATCTGCACATTTCCTTCCGATTAACGAAAGATTTTCACTGGACAAATTGGTTCATCTCTATATAAAGGAAATTGTAGTGCGACATGGGGTCCCAGTGTCAATAGTTTCTGACCGAGATCCGAGATTTAACTCAAGATTCTGGCGAAACTTTCAAGAGTGTTTGGGCACCGAATTAAGGATGAGTACTGCTTATCATCCTCAGATAGATGGTCAGAGTGAAAGAACGATTCAAACTATTGAAGACATGCTCAGAGTTTGTGCAGTGGATTTTAAGGGCAATTGGGATGATCATTTGCCGTTGGTGAAGTTTTCGTACAATAACAGTTTTCATGCCAGCATTGGAATGCCGCCCTACGAAGCATTGACGGAAGTGTCGATCTCCAGTATATTGGGAAGAAGTTGGTGAGCGAAAAATACTAGGGCCAGAATTGGTACAGCAGACCAAAGAAATAATCCAGCTTATTCAGAAAAGGCTAGTGGCAGCTCAGAATCGACAGAAGAAGTCGCTGATTTAACCAGGAAAAATATAGATTTTGAAGAAGGGGAACCAGTTTTGCTAAAAGTATCTCCGTGGAAAGGATTAGTAAGGTTCGGTAAGAAAGGAAAACTGAGTCCACGATTTGTCGGACCTTTTGAGATTTTGCAAAAGGTTGGGAAGGTTGATTATGAATTAGCATTACCACCCCATATGCAGCATATTCACAACGTGTTCCATGTATCGATGCTTAAAAAGTACCATCCTGATTCTAAACATGTCATAGAATATGAACCGATAGAGATTCAACCAGACTTGTCTTATGTGGAGCAACCGATAAAGATATTAGATCATAAAGAGAAGGTCTTAAGGAACAAGACAATACCAATAGTGAGAGTTTTGTGGAGAAACCCTAAGGTAAAAGAGTCTACCTGGGAACTGGAGAGTAAGATGTTGGAAATGTACCCTCATCTATTTGCTTAGCGTGGTTCTGAGGACAGAATCCTATTTAGGGGGGAAGACTGTAAGAACCTTGAATATTTAGTTTATAAAATTACTGTTTTGGTGAACGAGGACGGAAATATTTTATATTTTATTTGAGGTTGATGAGTCGATATGTTAATTATGTTATTGTTCTAAAAGATTTCCGTATGTGGTTAGTATGTGATAGAGTTATTAGAATCGGAGCAGAAGTCTTTTTCGTAATTCATGTAATCAGTTCATTTTATTCGATAAATCCCATTTTCATAATCCCTAGGGCTTCGAATTTCTTTAAATCGATCCGCATTAACATTCATCAAATAAATCTCAAAATTTGTAAAACTCGTATTTTGTTCATCTTCTGAGATTTATAAAATTCCAGTATTTTATTACATTATTTTCCTAAAATCAATTTCGTTTAAACCGGACCCGTAATTGATTTAATCGGTAATTTAGGACCGATTAAAAGTTAATTAGGGTTCCGAGCAATTCGGGGACCGAATATGATCGTAATCCACTTTTGTTGACTTATCAAAACACTATCTTTCTTCACCAATCAGTTTGCTGCCACTTGTCTCTAATCTATTCACCAAGATTATTAATTTCCAAATATTTTATAATTCAAAATTTAATTTCAAAGTGTTCTTGAAGATTAATCCATTAATTGGAAGTGATTTTGGTATCCGTTTTTGATGTTCGAGTAGTCGAATTGAAGCTTGTAATCCCAACTATAGTAATCTGCAATCAGTTTTCACCCAGAGTCGAGCCAGAGGGACAGGGGCAAAGCTAAAGCCGAGTAATTATCAGACCAGTAGCCTATTAAAGCTTTGAGTACCAGGCAAGTATTTTCCTTCAATTCTCATTCAAGTGAAATTATTTCAAATATTCTGATTATATTGTCATCCCATTTATTGTAGATAATTGTTGTGATTGTTGTTTATTCAATTATCACCCTGAATGTTGTCGAAGACACCAGCATTTATTCTTATTGTTGTTTATTCAGTTATCACCCTATTTAATATATCGATTTCGTTGATATCTAAGATAAACCGTTGATTCCTTTATTCGACCAGTTGAGTTATTGTTCTGGAACACGAGTGTTGCGGATTGTTGTTTGACAGAGGATGTCGATTGTTCCGACACTTCGTACGTTGGATATAGAATTGGAATGTTTTCGGATGTCCCTTCGGGGAGACCATATTATGGTCAACGGATGTCCCTTCGGGGAGACCAGTTTAGTGGTCAGATGTTGAGGCCAATGTGTGTCGTGGATCCACTTAGAGGGACTTTGCTGTGTGCATTGTCCGGGGTTAGTGCGAGCCTGATCAGCCGCCTAACTCCACTGTTTTTTTTAAATAAATAAAAATCCAATTCTAATCTATTCACAGATCTAGAGTTGATTCATATTCAGATCTTTACTGTTGTTGTGAGATTTCCCGGTGACTGATAATATTTATATCAGCCTATTCTATTGATGTACTGTTATTATTCTTGCTGAGCATTATTGGCTCACTCTTGTTTTGTGACACTTATTTTCTTCAGGTAAAATTGAGGATGTCTAGGAGGAGTGGTTCAGCTGGCAGTGGTGACCATCGGGTGGATGTGATAGGACGGGTAGTTACTTAAGCAGCTCTATCTTATATGTTTTTGGGTTGTCAGATATAATAATTTAAAGTTGGGTTGTAAAATATTTTAAATTCAGACTTGGGTTGTAATAATTAATTAGTAGTTGTTTTATACTGTGACCTGTGAGCGGTCTTGGTTTGTGGAGTTTATATTCCTTTATGGTTTTGGTATTAATTTGCAACTGAACGGTTTAATAATCGATGGTTTGGTTTTGTTGACTAGGACAGGTGGTTAGTTCAATTTACGAACACATGCCGAATTTTCTAAAATTTCTTCTATATTAATGTTTAATTAATCACAAAAGAATATAATTCTAATATTGATAAGTGAGGGTGTTACAGCAAAAACAAGATATACATTCACAACTACAAAAGCTTTCATTGCTAAATTCTTCAAACCTCACAAACCCTATATACACGCATATATATATATATATATATATATATATATATATATATATATATTCAGAGGGTTCATAGGTTGAGTTGTATTTATTCAAATCATTGTATTGTTCAAGTTGTAATTGATTTGCTGTTGTACAAGGTTGGCTTAAGATTTTGGGTGGGTAGAACTAGGCTAGAGAAGGATACTTGGGAAGTATTTCTTAGAGAGCTAGTTTCAGCACAGCAAACAGCAAGCCATTTGTAAGCAACAAGGTTGTAAGGGAGATATATTGTTGGATCTTGTAACTGGTTTATATTTGATCAATAATATATTCTCATACCAAGTTGATAAGGGACCAGGACGTAGACCATAGGGGTTTAGGGGTCGAACCTGGCTAAAAGATCTTGTGTTCTTTAATTTTCTGCATTTTAGTTACAAACAGCGTACCATTTGTAAACTGATAAAACACAAAGAGCACGCTATTTGTAGTAATTTTAAAAACAGTTCATAAAATACGATTGTTAGCCATAAACACCTATTCACCCCCCCTCTAGGTGTTGTTTTCAATTGGTATCAAAGCTTGGTATACTAATATTTTTATAACAGGAAGGTATCGATCATGGCTGAACATTATCTCGAAGCTAAATTCGATTATAGAGCTCCTCTCCTCACGGGGTCAAAAAATTACAACTGGTGGAAATGTAGAATGGAAACATTCTTGTCCAAAAGGCCACTGGTATTAAGAGTTGTGCAGAAAGGAAATTTCGAGTTCTTGGATGACAACAACAAACCAAAAGATGTTGATGATCTCACTACCGAAGAGATTATCAAATGTGGTTATAATGGAGAAGCTAGAAATTCTCTAATGAATGCATTAGATCAAGCTGAATATGACAAAGTGTCTTCTCTAAAGACAGCAAAAGAAATGTGGGATGCCTTGGAAGCTTATCATGAAGGTTCGACAACTTTGAGAAAAGTGAAACTTAGCAAGCTAATGATTGACTTCGGAAACTTTAAGCTCAAAGATGGTGAATCTATCAAAGAAAGCCAAGCAAGGTTCCAGGTCACTATAAATTCATTAAAGAGACTTGGAAAAGATATTCCACAAGATGAAATTAACATGAAAGTGTTAAGTGCTGTACCATTTATTTATGAGGCCAAAGTCATGGCTTTGGAATCATCTTCAAAAATTGACACCATGGACCATCTAGCTGTATTTGCTGAGCTAGAACAGTTTGAAAGCAAGATAAATAGCAGTCGAGGTGAAAGTGTTCGAACTCCTCTAGCCAAAATGAAGAACTTGGCTCTATATTCTACAAACAGCAAGCCAGTCGAGTCTGCAAACAGCAAGCTGATTGATTTTGATGAAGAATCCGATGAAGAGCTTGCACTCATTTCTAAGAAGATCAAGAGGCTGATTGAGAAGAAAAATATAATGAAGAGAGATCGAGGAGGGTTCTCCAACAACAAGAAAGCCAAGGAGCAAACTTGTTTTGAATGTGGCAAGCGGGGCCATTTCAAGAAAGATTGCTACAAATTAAAGTCAAAACAGCTTGTTGTTTTCAAAGACAAGAGAAAATCAAAGGCTTTACTGACTTGGAGTGATGATGATTCAAAATCCAGTGATGACTCAAATGAAGACATGGCGAATTTAGCACTTGTAGGTCTAAATGATGAAGATAGTTCACAAGGATCCATGAAGGAAGCTTTTGTGGATAGTGATTATACGGATTCAGAAGATGATGCAAGTGAGGTAAACTCAATTAACTCTGATTTACCTTCTACTTCTACTATGCTAGATGAACTAACCATGAAGGTGCCAAGTAATGTATCTGTCATTGAGTTCATGGAATTGAAAAATAAAAATAATGAGCTTGAAAAGAAGAATACTCATTTGAAGAAAATCATTTCTGATTTAATGGCTGAAAAGGCTCCTGAAATCAACCATGATGATCTTATTGCTGATATAAAGGAGAAACTCATTCAATTCGAAGGAGTTAATAAAGTAATTATACAAAGGAATGAGGTTCTTATGAAAGAACTTAGGGAATTGAGGTCAAAGATTAAAGCTAGAGATGAGTGTATACAATCATACAAGATTAAGGAATCTAGCTAAGCTGAATCTTCAAAATCTGCTGAGAAGAGACTTCAGCAAGCTAAATGTACAGACAAACAGCATGCCATTCTTATCAAACAGCAAGATGAACTGATTTCTCTTCTGGAAAAAAAGGTCAAAGATCTTGAAAAAGGGTTGGAAACATTTGTTCAAGGAGAAGACAGTCTAAAAACAATCATGAAAAAGGCAAATGTTCCATTGGTAAGAGAAGGAGTTGGCATGAACCTCAATAAGAAGCATGGTGCACTCAAATACGATGGAAGAAATGGCATACCATACAACTATGCTATGCCTTGGAAAACATGCAACAAATATGGTGGAAAAGGCCATCTGGAAAAACATTGTGTGGCTCAAGTCAATCACATAGCGAAAATAGCTTACCAAAATGGAACAGCTAGTCGACAAACAGCTTGCCAGAAAGAACCAGTCAGGCAACAAACAGCATGCCAGAATGCTTCTGTCAGAAGGAAAACAGCTTACCATTCACCGAAAGTGGTCCAAATGTGGATCAAGAAAACTGATTTAAACGTTTTATATACTATTGCTACTAACCAATTTGGACCCAAACCTATATGGGTGCCAAAACATTGAGTTGGTGTTTGTTTGTTTTGTAGATATGTCTTGCGGCTAAAGGAAGGTCAAAGCAATGGATTTTGGATAACGGATGCACTAGACATATGTGTGGAGACAAGTCTCAGTTCAAAAGTCTCAAAATGAAGAAAGGTGGAAGAGTTACAATTGGTAATAGTAAGACTCTTCAAATCCTTGGTATTGGTTCTATTGGTAATAGTAATATTTCGATTGATAAAGTGCAATATGTCAAAGGTCTTTCTTATAATTTACTTAGTGTCACTCAATTATTTGATGATGGGCATATTGTTCAGTTTGGCATTGATAAATCAATTATTACTATTGGTACTAACAAAATCCCCCTAGTTGCTAGAAGGGAAGGAAATATATGTACAATAGACTTCGATTTGCAGGAAACATCGTGCTGTTTGGCTGCAATGAATAATGATCCATATATTTGGCATAGAAGGTTGGGACATGCACATATGGACTTGCTTAATAAATTATCAAGCAATAATTTGGTCAGAGGACTACCCAAACTGAAGTATACCAAGACTGAAGTGTGTTCAGCATGCCAATTGGGCAAACAAATTCGGAATACACACAAAGCAAAGAAAATGGTATCTACTTCTAAACCTTTAGAGCTTCTGCACTTGGACTTATTTGGTCCAGAATCTAATAAGAGTATTGCAGGTAAACAATATGGTTTTGTAATTGTAGATGATTATTCTAGATTTACTTGGGTATTGTTTCTTCGTACTAAAGATTGTGCTTTTAATGAGTTTGAGAAGCTGATTAAATTACTTGAGAATAAGCTTGATACAAGACTTGTAAGTATAAGAAGTGATAGAGGAGGTGAATTTATCAATGAGAACTTTATTGCATATTGTGAAGAAAGAGGAATCTCCCATGAATTTTCTGCCCCAAGGACTCCACAACAAAATTGTAACGCCCCGACTTCCCAATACTATAAATTTACTTTTATAATAAATTATTGGATTTAATTAGATAAAATGGATTTTTAATACAGGGAAATTTTGGAAAAATTTTGGCATGTAGTATTCGTAATACGGACTATCCACCTATAATTTGTATCCAAACCAATTCATTCCAACACCAACAACAATTTCAACTACTAAAGAAATATTACAAACACATTTTCAACCTGTCCTAACTGATCAGATGAACCATACCAAAATGCCATCCCGATCAGAGCAAAGATCGGGGCATCATAATACCAACTAGAAACATAAACCTTGATAACAAAATAATAAGAAATAAATACAACCCCACTACTAACCCAGATCTCTAACAGGTAGTGGTATGAAACAAACAACTACTAACTAAATTATTACATTACAATGCTAAATCCTTAATTAAAAGATACATACACTCCACAAATATAAATACAACCAACTAAAACTATTACACAAATTTTTACTGATACCCAAAAGTCCAACCTTCTAGCAGATTGCAACTAGGCTGCCTAAGGTCTACAACAAGTTCTTCTCGGATATAGCTCCTACTTCGTATCTTTTTCTTCTTTAACTGAAAAGGGGTTAGAAACAATAGCAAGGAGTGAGCCAAATGCTCAGCAAGTGATAAAAATAGAAATAAAAAATCCACAACTGTATGCTGACTACAACAATATAAGGGTACCAAAGAATATTCAGGATGTTCAGATTTTAATTCACAATCTCAAGATAAAACTGTCTGGCAATACTGTACTCTGTTTATGACATTTCAAAACCATCCTTTGAAAATTTCTAAAATCTTTCGTTTAAAGCAGAGATTCATCAATTCTTTTTTTTAAATAAACTTTCATTTTTAAAACATTTAATTTCGATTGGAGGTTTTTCCCGACTCCGGACAATACGGGTGACCAGCCACGTAAAGTCCCCAGCCCGGACACTCGGTCCGTCTGGACATAAAATTGGGTTCCAAATTAGGCAACACATTGGCCTATAAGATGCTAGACTGGTCCCACCAGAACTACAGCATAAAATAAAACATGCTGGACCGGCGTCACCCGGCCTCTTACGCTCTCCAATCTGAAGGAATCCGTAGAAAACATTTTTTTTTTACGGAATCCCTCACAATAAATATTCAAACTTTTAAAACCATTCATTTTCAAGTCCTTTATACTCACTGATAACAGATCAGCCCAGTATAAGGAATTTTTAAAAACATCTTTAATAAATAAGCCATTTTGATTTGCAATTATAAATGATTAAGGGTCAGGAAAGCAGTTAAGAGTAATTTCATAACATACACAAGGTAGGGGATTCAAGTATGATTATTTAGGATAAATGTTTGCCAAGCACCTGGTATTAAAAAGGGTTGATGTAAAATAAATATTTAATTAAATCTGGTAGGTTTCAGTAAACAGGATTATATCAGCAAAAAGGGGTCATTAGCTAATAAGGAAATTAGGTAAGGGTTAGGGTTTTAGTCATAAGGTTCCAGGGAATTATAAGCAGGATTTTATTTGTGTATATTAGGAACTAAGTGTAAAGAAAAAGTTTACGACTGAGCAAGGCATGAATTACAATATAAGGTTTATAGTTTAGCAAGTATTTAGTATGATAGTGGGGTGAAGAAAGTTTAAACAATTAATCATGGCATAAATCAGAAGGTACAAGGGTTTAACAATTAGTTCACAAAGGTAGATAATAGGGTACAAGAGGTAAACAACAAGTTAAAAGGAATAAGCAATAAAGTACAAAAGATTTCACAATAATTTAAAAAGGGTTACAGTATGATATAAACGTTTAAGCAGATATTCATAAACAGTTGAAGGAATCTGAACTTAAACGCAAGGTTCGAATCACTTGCCTTAACCAAGTACTTTCACGCTAGTCACTTAGCTCAAAAACCCTCAGCCTTAGCCTTTCCTTTATTTCTTGAGTCTACGTCCTTCAAATCTACACATATAAAAACACTATTTCAGAATTCTATTAAATATTCGACGTTCATCTCTGAACGTCTAACCTTAATCTACCCTTGCGATAATCCCTAAATTTATTCACTTTAATCATATAATGTCAACCATAAACCACTAACATAAATATATAATTATAACCGAAAAATATTTAACAAATAATCACATAAATAAAATATAAATCCAAATACCACTCCATACTAGTAGTACATACATATATACATATACTCAAGAAAATACAATTAAGATTTTTAGAAAATTTTGATGGCATCCCCTCTATACGGGTGACTACCAGTCGGAACATAACCGACACAACCAACAAAATACCAAGCAATTTATATTATCCTACTCCAATCCGGTAATCCATTACATAACAATTAAGTTATACTAATGCAAAATTAAAATTACAATTAATCAACATTTTCGATACCAATTCAACAAGATTTCAAACATAATCAGCTCAGGACCAATCGAAAATCATTTGACTATATTATTATATCATTACAGACTAATTAAAAGGGTACTAAAATTGTGACAATAGAATTCTCGAAACATCACAGTAATTCCACCACAACAATAATAGAATGTCGGAATTCACATCACCACTGTACTAGCCTTAGCACATCACAACCATAACATACCCCCTTTAATAGCACACGCCCACAACACAGGGAGGAGGGATACACCCACATACCCACGCTAATTACACTCAACTCGCAGGAAAGAACAAGAGGGAAATTGAACTTCAAAACTGAACTATGAACACCAGCCATATACACGGTTAGCTACACACACAACATATATACACACGATTTATACACACTACTCACACACACAGACCTACTAAGAACAAAACCAACCACCAGTTCACACCATACACCCCTGCTTAATGAACAGCAATAACAATCAAGCCATGACCACAAAAAGCCCCAAGGTTTCTACCATTAATTCGGATATATATATATATATATATATATATATATATATATATATATATATATATATATATCTACATGCGTATATACACAGCAACACCAATGCTGAACAACAATGGGGAGAGGGATAGGTTGATTATTGTAGCAGAAATCAACAAAATCATAACCTACAATAGCTGTGAGTGAGAAAAATCGAGTGTAAAGGGAGAGAGATTTACCGAGAAGGAGATTTTGAGAGATTGAGAGAAACGGGAAGGGTCTAGAGAGTTCGAGAGAGATTGATGTTGGGGAAAGTACTGATAATTTAGGGATTGGAGGATAAAAGGGAATAAAAGTTTGTTTAAGAATTCTTCTGATTAAACAATTAAAATTCCATCTCGTAAAATAACAAATGAATAGGTAACAATTGGGAAAAATCAAAATTTCATTTTTAAATGTAGTGGATGAAATTATCTACCTCCCCGTATTTTTAAAATATTTTTAGGATCAAAAACGAATTAAATATGGATTTTACAAGATTAAACCAATAAGACACAAATAAATTCATAAAATCATTTTAAAATCCTTAAAAATCAAAATATATCCATCTAATATTTTTAAAATTAAAATAAACTAATACAATTAATAATACAAAAGATTTCATGATTTTTACTAATCCCGATAATTTTATAAAATTCACAGAAGATGAATAGCACATGATTTAAATAGGATTTATTCATCAAAAAATTAAATTAAAACTACCCGAGCTTAACCAACACATATAAATCATTAATTAAACCCATAAATATGATATGCATATTTCACCTCCTCAACAATATTCACGCCATATAATTCACAGTTAATATTAAATAATTAATTATAAATATTAAAAATTTCTAAGGCGTTATAAAAATGGAGTGGTAGAAAGAAAGAATAGGTCACTTCAAGAAATAGCAAGGACACTATTGCAAGAAAGCAAGCTGCCTAGGAGTTTTTGGGTGAAGTTGTGAATACAGCTTGCTATTTGTTGAATCGAATTATTATCAGGCCTATTTTGGACAAAACTCCATATCAATTGTTGAGGAACAAGAAGCCGAATATCAGCTACTTTAAGATTTTTGGCTCTAAGTGTTTTGTGCTCAAGACAATTGGTAAAGATGGTAAATTCAATGCAAAATCATATGAAGCTATATTTCTTGGTTATTCTTTAACAAGTAGGGCTTATAGAGTTTATAATATAAATAAACATATTGTTGAAGAATCTATTGATGTTACATTTCAAGAACCTAACAATGATCTACCAAGAGATGAGGAAGAATTCGCAGGTGAAAGAGAAAGTATGCAACCTCAAATTTTTGACAAACAGCAAGCTGGAAGTTCAAATCAGCAAGCTGGAAGCTCAAATCAGCAAGATGGAGGTTCAAAACAGCAAGCTGAAAGTTCAAATCAGCAAGCCGAAGTTGAGATAGAAACTGGAAGTCATCAAGCCAAGAAGGATGCAGATTCTAACAAACAGCAAGCTGGAAGTTCAAGATAGCAAGCTGAAATGGAAGATACGATTTCTAAAGTGGAAAAATGACTTTGGAAGGTCCTAGAGGTTCTAGGGCTACTGAGAAACTACCTTTCTATGATGAGGAAGATCAGTTACCACCACCAAAGATGAGAAAGACTACTCATGAAGAAATAGCTCAACATTCTTTACCGAGGTCAACAAGAGTAGTGAAGAATCACCCTCCAGAGCTTGTCATTGGTGATATTACTGATGGAATTACAACAAGAAGAAGAAAGGCAAATTATTGTGCTCATGCTGCCTTCCTTTCTCAAGAAGAACCCAAAAATATCAATGAAGCACTAGAAGATGAAAATTGGATCATGGCTATGCAAGAAGAATTAAATCAATTTGAGAGATGTGATGTTTGGGAACTTGTTAAGCCTCCAGAGGATGCTTCAATTATAGGAACAAAGTGGGTGTTCAAAAATAAAATTGATGAATTTGGCACCGTTACTCGAAATAAATCAAGACTTGTAGCTCAAGGATATAACCAACAAGAACGCATTGACTTTGATCGAACCTATGCTTCTGGTGCTCGCTTGGAATCAATAAGAATGCTTCTAGCCTATGCATGTTTCAAGAAAATTAAGCTATATCAAATGGACGTGAAGAGTGCATTCCTAAATGGCGTGCTGGAAGAGGAAGTTTTTGTCAAACAGCCTCCTGGATTCGAAAATGATCAATATCCAAACTATGTATTCAAGCTAAAAAAGGCTCTTTATGGTTTAAAGCAGGCCCCTAGAGCTTGGTACAAAAGACTTAGTAAGTATCTAATCCAGAAAGGATTTACTAGAGGTAAAATCGATCCCACATCATTTATTAAGCAAAATGGTAAAGATATTCTCACTGTACAAATATATGTGGATGATATTATTTTTGGAGCTACTAATGAATCTATGTGCAAGTGGTTTTCAAAGTGTATGCATAGTGAGTTCGAAATGAGCATGATGGGTGAGCTCAATTATTTCTTGGGTCTTCAAATTAAGCAATCTAAGGATGGAATATTTGTGCACCAATCTAAATATATAAAAAGTCTGCTCAAAAGATTTGGTTATGAAGATGTTAAACCAAAATCAACTCCTATGATCCAAAACAGCAAGCTGTTTGCAGACGAAAATGGTAAGGCAGTTGATATCAAAAGGTATCGAGGTATGATTGAAAGCTTACTATATTTAACTGCTTCTAGACCTGACATTATGTATAGTGTGTGTGTGTGTGTGTGTGTGTGTGTGTGTGTGTGTGTGTGTGTGTGTGTGTGTGTGTGTTTGTGCAAGGTTTCAATCCAATCCTAAGGAGTCTCACCTAAATGCTATTAAAAGAATTTTTCGATATTTAGATGGTACCATTACTCTTGGTTTGTTTTATCCTATCACAAATACTTTTGATCTTGTTGGGTATAGTGATGCAGATTATGCAGGTAATCAAGTTGATAGAAAAAGTACTAGTGGTGTTTGTACCTTTCTTGGACAAAGCTTGGTTTCATGGCAAAGCAAGAAACAAACTTCTGTAGCCTTATCCACGGCCGAAGGAGAGTATCTAGAAGCTGAGAGCTGTTGTTCTCAACTTCTATGGATGATTCAAACACTAAGGGACTTTGATATCAAGGGTGAAAAGGTTCCAATAAATTGTGACAACACTAGCACCATTAACATTTTAAAGAATCGGTGAATCACTCAAGAACGAAGCATATCGATGTTCCACACCATTTCTTGAGAGATAATGTTACTAAGGGCAAGATGGAGTTGGTTTTTGTTCCAACAGAGTTTCAACTTGCTGATATTTTCACAAAGCCTCTTGCTGAAGAAAGATTTTCAGTCATTCGAATGCAACTTGGTATGTGTTATATTTAAAACAGCATGCTGAATGATTGTTTGCAGGTCAGGTTAGCTTACCATCTGTACAGGTAACATTCTACAAATAACAAGCTATTTGTGCAGATAAAATACCACAAACAGCAAGCTGTTTGTGCAGATAACATTCTGTAAATATCATACTGTTTGTCATCGCTTCTAGCTTACCATTTATGTGAAATTAAATAATTCTTGTTTATCTGTGTTGTGAATTATTTGATACACCTATCTGTGTTAAATGGTATATGCTTAATTGATTAATTAAATCATGTTCTATTATTTCTTTAAATACGTTTTAATTAGAATATTCAGTTGTATTAAATCCTAAAATTTCTCCCCTAATTTTTATTAAAACAAAGAGACGGGGTATTCAGTATTTTCCTAAATCAAAACACCTCAACAAGAAATTAGGGTTTTCCTCTCTCTCTCTCTCTCTCTCTATCATTCAAGCGGCGACAAATTAGGGTTTTACCACAATGACTCGCACTCGGTCTCCCAAATCAAATCTCCAAGCCAAACAATCATCAACTGCTATAGATTTAGGTGAGAATGCCTCTGAAAGTGGGAATGAAATCTCTCAAACTCCAGAGTCGAAAAAGGCGAAACTGTCGACTCCATCATTTGCTTCATCAGAGTTGGAGACCAGATATCAAGAATTGGAGTTAGGCACACGAGCAATCATGCCTGGACAGCCGATTGCAAGTAAGTGTGTACCTCTTCTCATTCAGTGTGGTGTTATTAAGATTTTCCAAGATATAGGAATGGAATCGTTTGTGTTAGATTTGCCTAAAGTCTATTACCCTTATTTAATTCATGAGTACTATGCAAATCTGCGTACTGATAATTTTGGAAACTGTAAGACTGTTGTGGGTGGGAAAAAGATCCAATTAAACCCCCTTGTGTTGAACTCTATTTTGAAGTGTGAAAATCAGAGTGATATTGAGATTTATACAGCTCAGGGAGAAGTTTCTTTTCCTGATTTTTCATTTCTTGATTAGTTAAAGTTCATTATTGGTGATGAAAACCTTGAGAATACTAAGCTTCCAACCACCACTATGGTTTCACCTTTAGCTCATCTGTTATTCAAGCTCTGTAGGTCTCATATCTGTCAGAAGTTAGGTAATAAATCAAACTTTACCTGTCAAGATGTTGTATTGGTAGCTATGCTTATGTCAGGCAGGCCTTTTGATTTGTCTTCCTTAATTTTGAACAAAATGATGGCCACTTTAGATAAGTCTGTCAGTGGTCTCCCTTATGGATTACTTCTTACAAAAGTGTTCGAATTTTTCAAAGTGGATGTTAAGAATGCAGCTAAGACTACTGTGAAGGATGTTTTTGATCTTAAGTTTTTGGCTATGAATAATTTGCAAGTTGAAGATGGGGTAGTAACTCGTATCTCACCACCCCCACCGTCTCCTAGTTCGGTTCCAGTGGGTGAACCACCTTCTAATGCTGAGCCAATTTCAGTTGCTCCGAGATTGTTTATGCGTAATCTTCAAGCCGATATTTCGATAATGTCCAGTAAACTAGTGTCCCTTCGAAGTGATACCCAAGCGATTCGAAATGAGGTAATGTCTGTGAAAGCGGAGTGTCAAACTATCAAGGGTGTCATGAAGAGTGTTCTTTCAGAAATAAAAGATGTGAAGGATTTAGTGGTTAAGACAACTGCAACTCATTCTGCAACTCACTTGGCAATGGAGGATGAATTGGGTTTGGAAGGTTTGGCCAATGCAGTAGCTAAGCATGGAAATGATCAGGATGGTGACACTGAAGCCACCAAAACAGATGGGGATGCTGAGAACAACACTCCTAAGAACTCTTAATTTTTGATGAATTAAAGGGGAGAAAAATTTAGAGAATTTATGTTTATGTTGTCTATCTGAAGAACTTTATGGTCTGTTTATGGTCTGATCTTGGAATTTGGTTTTATGTCTTGAATATGTGTAGCTGGGCTCTGTGAACTTGTTTAATCTTTTTATCTGAACCTTATTTAAGTGGTTGTTTGTTGACTGGATTTAAGGGCTTAAATTGCTTCCATTGATGTGTTAATTTGATGTTTAAACTGTTATTGTTTTATATCTAATAATGAGATGCAGGGATTTAGGGGGAGCTTTGAAATTCTCGTAAATTAGTTGTAATCATCAAAAAGGGGGAGATTGAAACTCCTGAGTTTTGATGATCACAAACAGTAAGCCATTTGGCTTTCTAACAGATAAAAAACAGCAGGTTATTTGCATTGTTCTGACTCAGTTTTGCAGGTTACATTAGCTCACTGACTGTTTAATCAGTCTGTCAAACAGCAAACCAATGTTGGACTATAGTATCAAGTGGCAGCTTACCATATGTAGGCTTCGGACTCAAATAGCAAGGCAAACAGCATGCCAGTTTCACAAACAGCATGTTATTCACAAACAGCGTGCTGATTGCACTTGACAGAAATGAAACCGTTCAGTTTTTTTAAAGAGGTTCAAGTAGAAAATATTCTTAGACACATGTAGGACCCTCTGAATTTCATATATACACGCTTATACTCATACCATATAAAGAATAGGAGAAAAAAATATTCCTTGTCTTAAAATAAGAAAAGTAAGATCCACTTTTCCTTATTTTAATGCTTTATCATTTCTCCCACTCTAAGAAAAACACATGAGAGCAATTATAACAAATATTCTTCTTCTTCCTCTCATACATACACGTAGCCCTCTCTCTCTCTCTATCAGCTCCTTCAATTTTATTTCAAGAAAATCCATCAAAGGATTTATTTCAAACCTTTAGAGCTATTTGGCTCTTGTTTTCAAAACCCTCATATTCATCTATTTAAGAGCTGGTGTATTCAGTTCTTAGGTACGAAAAAATAGAAGTGCAAAAACAAGATATACATTCACAACTACAAAATCTTTCATTGCTAAATTCTTCAAACCTCACAAACCCTATATACACGCATATATATATATATATATATATATATGTATATATATATATATATATATATATATATATATATATATTCAGAGGGTTCATAGGTTGAGTTGTATTTATTCAAATCATTGTATTGTTCAAGTTGTAATTGATTTGCTGTTGTACAAGGTTGGCTTAAGATTTTGGGTGGGTAGAACTAGGCTAGAGAAGGATACTTGGGAAGTATTTCTTAGAGAGCTAGTTTTAGCACAGCAAACAGCAAGCCATTTTTAAGCAGCAAGGTTGCAAGGAAGATATATTGTTGGATCTCAATAATATATTCTCTTACCAAGTTGGTAAGGGACCAGGACGTAGACCATAGGGGTTTAGGGGTCGAACCTGGCTAAAAGATCTTGTGTTCTTTAATTTTTTGCATTTTAGTTACAAACAGCGTACCATTTGCAAACTGATAAAATACAAACAGCTGCTGTTTGTAGTAATTTTAAAAACAGTTCATAAAATACGATTGTTAGCCATAAACACCTATTCACCCCCCTCTAGGTGTTGTTTTCAATCCTTGCAGCGGGACCACCTCCGATGGCTGCAGTCAGACCCAAATACCATAAGGAATAGTTTAGGTACGAGGACCTTCTATCCCGACACTGTCTGAAAGCGGGCTAAACCGGCTCCCCTACTAGACGGATTATCTAGCAGCTATATAGAGAGAAGAGAGAATTATGGTGTATTTGATAATGAAGGAGGAGAGGTGTATTTATAGGAGTAGATGTAGTAGGTGGGGGTTGGTGGAATGGTTGGTGAGGTTGGTGGAGTTTGGCAAGAAAAAGGTTGCTGCCTAACAAGTGTTTTGTTTTGTCTTATGTTTACATGGAAATAGGACTGTGGCTATTGTAATTGTTTGTGCAGAATTGTGAAGTTGATTGTTGTTCCTATTACTAGTGATGAATACCCTTTTTCACAATGTACTATGACCAATGACTTTTATACCTATGAAAGTCTTATACCATCTAATCTGAGCCATGCTTTTTCTATTGAAAGATTCAAGTTCTGCATAATCCTAGATGAAATATTCCTTTTACAGGTTTATAATAGCTATAGCTTATATGATAATTCATACAAATTTTATTAATAGAACCTGTTACCGGTTCCCATTATATTAGCTCATGATTGTACGAAAATGAAAGTGAAATTCCGCTTCTAATGCATTAGGTGTTCATTTTTTACAGTTATGGGGCAGACATTGCTCGTGGGGTGGGTGAACTCCATGCTGCAGGTGTTGTATGTGTGAATGTAAAGCCTTCCAATGTTCTTTTAGGTGCCATTGCTCGTGCCATGGTTTCTGATTTTGGAATTTGGACTTCCATTAATTCTAAAAGATTCTACCTGTCAAAAATCTGGATCCCAATCTTTAATTTTCAGAATTCATTCATGTATGAACTGTACCCTGCTCAGTCCGAACTACACCGCTCCAGAGGCATGGGAGCCAGTGAAAAAGTCGTTGAACCTGTTTTGGGGATGATGCTATAGGCATATGAGCAGAATCCGATTCGTGGAGCTTTGGCTGTACACAGGTAGAGATGTGCACTGGTTCTGTTCCGTATGTGCAGTAACTCATGTCATTTCCTTCATTATTGTATTACTATATTATTATGTTGTTGCCAGATTTCTTTAAAATATTGCTTACTACTAACATGTAGTGTTCCATACTGACAACGATTGATATCATTCCTTCAGGTGGATTGGCGTGAGTGCGGAGGAAATATATCAAGCTGTTGCCAAAGCCCATAGGCAACTTCCTCAATATGCAAGTGTAGGTGGTATTGGCATACCAAGGGAATTTCGGAAGATGATTGGTGAGTGCCTGCCAGGGGCGGACCCACACCATGACCAAAGGTGGCCATGGCCCCCACCAGCCTCTCAACATAAGGGATATTATATGTATATATATGTGATTGTAATTTACTAGTAGTCACCCGGCCCCTGCCATTTTTTTGATTTTGTTAGTGTATAATGTATTGGCCCATTTACAGAAGCCCAAGAGTCTACAACCCAAATAAAAAAAGCAACCCAAAATCCAAATACAAACAGGTGTGCAAGGCAAAAAAAAAAACATAAGTACAGATATCATATCAAAAAAAAAACAGATAGCTCACATCTTAGAGACGACGTTGACGGCTTGTGCAACATCAATTCACAATTTGTGGAACTACCCAATTGCCTCCAACTCTCCAAGCTTCTTCTATACTTTCATTTCATCATATTTCCATTTTAATCAGGTATTACTTGAACTTAAATTGATTTTGAAAATTTGGGGATTTTGTAATTTCTAGGGTTGAATACTTGAATTAGGAATTGATATTTGGATTTCATATATTGATTGTCTAATTGAAGTGCACTTTTATGATTTATGAATTGCTGCAATGTCATTTAGAATCTGCATTTTTTAGTTAGTATCTTTACATAAAGATGTGAAATTGCTATATCTATATATGATTTGGACATTTGGTTGTTTTCTTATATATTACAGTCTAATAAATGGGAAAAGCGACTACTATTGACAAATTTTTTAAGAGGAAAAACTTAGAGAATTCAGGGGTTAATAGTCAGGAGGCTCAAGCTTCAAATAATTTCATTAATCCCACTATTGTGACTGCTGAAATTCAATCTAGAAAATCTCCAAGAATCGAAACAAGTATCAACTATGACATCAGTTCTTTCGAACGAGATCCTGGAAAGCGACAACCGATATGGGATGTTCCGGTTGATAAACGTGATGAAATTCGGAGGGCTTATATCAAGGCTGGTCCATATCAGATTATTCTTTCAGAATATCCAAAATCCAACGAAAAGCATCCGCGAAGCTTCCAAGCATCATGGTTTAAATTATTTCCTTCATGGTTAGAATACTCTCCTGACAAAGATGCTGCATTTCGTCTGCCATGTTACTTGTTTCGTCCACTAGGAGGGCATTCTAATCTTGATGCATTCTCGGTTAATGGGTTCAAATCATGGAAGAAAGTAAGAAATGGAAAAAATTGTGCATTTTTGACTCATGTTGGGAAGGATTTGAATTCTTCTCATCGCAATGCAGAACGAGCGTGTTATGATCTTATGAATCAAGAAATTCATATTGCTCAAAGGTTAGAGAAATACACATCTCAACAAATTCAAGACAATCGATTCCGATTAGAAGTTTCAATTAAAGCGGCTAAGTGGTTAGCATTTCAAGCAATGTCATTTAGAGGGCATGATGAGACCAAAGACTCATTGAATTGTGGAAATTTCAATGAATTACTTAGTTTCATAGCTTCTTTTAGTGACAAAGTGGAAGGAGTTATGTCTAATGCTCCAAAAAATGCAACATATACATCACCAAGAGTACAAAAAGAAATTTTACATGTCTTTTCTACTAAAGTGAAGAATGCTATTCGTGAAGAAATTGGTGATGCAAAGTTTTGTTTGATTGTTGATGAAGCTCGAGATGAGTCTAAAAGAGAACAAATGTCTATAGTATTGAGATTTGTTGACAAAAATGGTTATGTTCGAGAGCGTTTTTTTGGCCTTGTTCATGTTAAAGACACTACAGCACTAACATTGAAAGATGGGATTTGTTCTGTCTTATCTCATCATAATCTTGATATACAAAATATAAGGGGACAAGGTTATGATGGTGCAAGTAACATGCGAGGAGAATGGAATGGATTGCAAGCCTTGATTTTGCGTGAATGTCCCTATGCTTACTATGTTCATTGTATGGCTCATCGTTTGCAATTGGCACTAGTTGCTGCATCAAGGGAAGTTATTCCTATTCATCACTTCTTCTCAAAGCTGAATGTCATCATCAATATTGTTGGGTCCTCATGTAAGCGAAGTGACCAGTTAAAAGATGCTCATGCTTCAAATATTGCCTATTTACTTTCGATTGATGAGCTTGATAGCGGTAAAGGTAAAAATAAAATTGGTACTTTACAAAGACCTGGAGATACTCGTTGGAGTTCTCATCTGAAATCCGTTTCAAGTTTGTTAAATATGTTCAGCGCTACATGTGAAATTTTATTAAATATTATTGATGATGGAGTCACATCTGCTCAACGAGGAGATGCAGATGCTGCATATGAGGCATTGACTTCATTTGAATTTGTTCTCATTTTGCATATTATGAAGAAAATTCTTGAGATAAGTGATTTACTTTGCCAAGCTCTGCAGTGTAAATCTCAAGATATTTTAAATGCAATGCAACTTGTTTCTTCTACTAAGTTGCTAATTCAAAAGTTGCGAAATGAAGGGTGGGAAGAGCTACTTTCGGATGTGAAGTTATTCTGTGAAAGGGTTAGTATACCACTGCCAAATATGAGTGATAGGTATGTTGCAAGGAATGGAAGGGCTCGTCACCAACAAGATCAATTTACAGTTGAGCATCATTACAAGATTGATATTTTTCTTGCTGTGATTGACACTCAATTGCAAGAATTGAACAATAAGTTCAATGAAAAAACAACAGAATTGCTTGTGCTAAGTTCAGCGCTGGATCCAAAGGAGATGCGTATATCAATGAGGATTGATGATATTGACAAGCTAGTACAAAAATTCTATCCACAGGATTTTGCAGAACATGAGATGGCTCAACTAAAGATGCAATTTGAGCATTTCAGTCATGAACGTCTACATCCAATGTTTGAATCATTGTCTAGCATTTCTGATTTGTGTGAATGGCTGGTAAAGACAAGAAAAGCAGACATATATCCTTTGGTATATAGAGTGGTGACTCTTGTTTTAACACTTCCTGTTTCTACGGCAACAATAGAGCGATCATTTTCAGCAATGAGTCTTGTGAAAAATAGACTTCGAAGCAAAATGGAAGACGAATATCTGTCAGATTGTTTGATGTTATATATTGAGAAAGAAATTGCTCGTAGTATTAGTATAAATGCTATTATAGATGACTTTCGTGACTTAAAAGAGCGACGATCTCAATTTTAATGTATTAAAACAATCTCTCTTTTTATATGCGCTAAATTATATAATATATTTTGGCCCCCCTTGATGAAACTTTCTGCGTCCGCCCCTGGTGCCTGCAGTTCAAAGTTAAGTATATATGCATCATATGACTCAAGAGCATGGATGTTAGATCCATCTGAAGTGGAGCTCGTAGAGGATGAGAAACTTTACATTGGGGATTGGGTTAAAGTTAAAGCATCAGTTTTAACTATAATGACCAGTTAAAACTTGGTTTAATCGTATATATCATCCCACATTGTTGCAGCTTTGGGAGAGGAGAAACTATAATGTTAGCTAGTTGGTGTACAGTTTTAGTCTCTTTAGATCCTTGTTAACAATTCAAGTGTCAAATTTTTAAACACCTCTGTTAGGCTTAGTGAAAACATGGGCAAGGATGTATATAGATTATATAATTATGAACTATGTAGTAAGAAAGTATGCTTTATTATTTTAATTAACCACCCCACAGCACTTGCAGTTAAAATTTTTGAGAAAATGTATTATTCAGGCAAGAAAGATTTCGAATTTTAGACAAAGAAACAGAGTTGTGTTTGCTAAGAAACATGAACACATACAGATACAAGTAGAATACAACATTTTCATTCCTGGAAATCTTTCTTTTAAGGATATATTGACAGATATGAAGTTGGAAAGGATATATATTCTCAGTTGTGAGCCTGCAGTTATCAGTCAGTTGGTAACTTATCGAAAAGAAGAATAGGCCTTTCAGAATTTAATAGTAGCAAAGCTTAACTAGATATCTGTAATATAAATAGATAAAAACATAGTCACGGATCTTTGGCAAAGAATAAAAATAGTATAAGCACGTAGACATAGAACTTTTACCCGATCCAGGTCAAGTTGCTTAGCTGTACAATGGTGCCCATATATGTGATATAACTATAATTTAAAACTGGTACAGCATGAGATTTTGAACAGTTTTTAAGCTATAGAGAGATGAATCTAAATTGAAAATGTTGATGATGCGTATGTATTGGTAAACCTCAGTTCCATGTTGCAACTAATCATCAACAATCAACACTTTATTTTAGTTTTCATTACCCTATACAAATAAGCTGGGTCGGCAAATATTTTAGGTTAATCATATTAGCTGAATACATATGGAGTGGAAAGGTAACAGGGAAACTTTGGAACAAGCTATATGCATAATCCTTAGTACAGAATTAGATGATCATCTCATTATACAGCACTCCATTTCTTTCTAGAGCAACTGCATCACTTTCTTGATAATAATAATAATCATCTTCAGCAACCGAAACTACAGTTTTAGAACTTGCAGATACGTCGTCTATTTTTGATTTTTTGCCTTGTTCAGTGACTTCCTTCACTTCATTTGTTCTAGAACCAACTTGTGACTGGGTTGATTCTGTTGTGCTGTTCAAAGAATCTGACTGTGTCGGAGAGAAGTCCTTGATGAAGCTTGTGTTGCCCTCCATTATGTAGTGTAAAGCATTAACCACCTGCAATTGTGTACAGGAAACAAAAGATAGCTTCATGAACAAGTTAAAAGGATTTTGTGAAATTGACACTAAATGGAAAAAGATCCATATTTGGTTTTTAGTGTCGGTCAGCTCTTGGACACATTCAAGAAGTTAATCCTCTGAAACAGCTTCATTGCAATATGTAATAATTTCCTTTAAAAATTAAACCTATATTATAGAAGTTGAAGAAAGTAGACAGTTTATAATTCCTCTCTATGTTTGTAATCATTATTTCTTTCAATTTATCTCTAGAAAAACAATTCTCCAACCACTTTACACTTAAGAATGGTTAAATATGACCCCCATAACCTTCTTATGTGATTTTAATGTTGCCGTAATGAAATTATTTATCAAAACTATCCTAAAGATATTCAATTTAAATATCAGAATAGTTGAATAGTATACAAAAGTGTAATCCTATATTCAGAAACTTCTGAATATTAACCTGATCTACTTGACCTTTGTGAATTCGTGACTTGCTTTAGTTGTGTCTCAACTACAGTAAACTAGCCGTTAAGAGAAGGGGGCGCGGTCAAGAGAAGCGAACGGGTTTAAATTGTGGTATTCAGGTCTTGCCTGCTCGAGGAACGGAGTGGGTATTCTTTTGGCGGAAGACCTTAAAGACAATGTCGTGGAAGTGATTAGATGCAATGACAGGATCATGGCCGTCAAGGTGGTAGTGAGGGAGATTGTGGTGAATGTGGTGTGTGCGTACGCCCCGCAAGGCGGTTTGGGTGATTCAGAGAAGGAGGCTTTTTGGGTTTGTTTAGACGGGCTGGTAGGTAGTTTTCCTGCAGATCAATTTTTAGTGTTGGGTGGCGATTTCAACGGTCACATCGGCGAGAGGTCAGATGGTTTTCCCATGGCGCATGGGGGTTTTGGCTTCGGGCCCAGGAATGTCAGTGGGTCCGCCCTGTTGGAGTTCGCCACGGCCCAGGAGTTGGTAATTGTGAATTCTGTTTTTCAGAAGAGGGTTGAGCACCTCATCACCTTTAGTAGTGGGGGTCGCAGCACTCAAATCGATTACTTACTTGTGCGCAACCGGGACGTTAGAGCATGCGTGGACTGCAAGGTGTTCAGGAGTGTGGCGTGCGCTTCCCAGCACCGGCTGTTGGCTATGGATCTTTCCATGGGGGGTCGAGTTGTGCGCAGAAAGAGAGAGTTTAGACCAAGAATCCTATGGAAAAACTTGAAGGGCGAGAAGGCGGCGGAATTCAGGGAGGCTATGCTCAACGAAGGTTGTTTTGCGAGTGGTGGAGATGCTAACTTCAGGTGGTCCAACATGGCAAAGGCCATTCAGAGTGTAGGCGAGAAGGTGGTGGGGGTTTCCTCAGGTAGGTTCAGTGGTCATAAGGAGTCGTGGTGGTGGAACGAGGAGGTTCAAAAGAAGGTTAAGGCTAAACTTGCGCTCTTTAAAGAGCTTTTATCGTTCTGCGCAGGGCCGGAGAGGACTCAGAAGTTGGTAGCATACAAGGTGGCGAGACGAGAGGCAAAAAAGGCAGTGACGAAAGCTAAAGAGGAGGCATATGAAGGGCTGTACAAGCGCCTAGATACCAAGGAAGGAGCGAATGCCATCTTTAAGCTAGCTAAAGCTAGGGAGAGAGGGAGGCGTGACCTGGGTGCTGTTAAGTTTGTTAAAGATGATTCAGGCCAAGTGTTGTTGAATGAAGATGCTATTAAGGATAGGTGGAGTTCGTATTTCCATAATCTTTTCAACGAGGCTAGGAGGAGTGGTGCCGGTGTGGATCGAGAGGTCTCTCTTTCGCCTGTGATTTCCTTCGATCCCTGTGAGCGCATCAGCAAGGATGAAGTCAAGGGTGCCTTGCAAAAGATGGCTAGAGGGAAGGCGGTTGGTCCGGATCTTATCCCAATCGAGGTTTGGCTTTGTCTTGGTGAGGTTGGCGTCCATTGGCTAGCGGATCTGTTCAATGTTCTTCTCTTGGGTGATAAGATGCCAGCTGAATGGAGGCGTAGTGTTGTGGTCCCTTTTTTCAAGAATAAAGGCGATGCTCAAAGTTGTAGTAACTACTGGGGTATTAAATTACTCATTCATACTATGAAACTTTGGGAGAGAGTGGTTGATAGTCGGCTTAGAAGAGAAGTTGAAATCTCAGAGAATCAATTTGGATTTATGCCTGGGAGATCAACGATCGAGGCCATTCATCTTGTTAGACGCCTTATGGAGAAGTTCAGGGATCGTCGCAAAGACCTCCATTTGGTGTTCATTGATCTTGAGAAGGCCTATGATAGCATCCCCCGTGAAGCTATTTGGAAGAGCCTTGAGGAGAGGGGAGTGTCGTCGGCGTTCGTTAGGGTGATTCAAGACATGTACTCCCAAGCTACTTCTTGCGTTCGGACCCTAGTGGGGGACTCCCGTTTCTTCCCGGTTGAGATGGGGCTTCATCAGGGGTCGGCCCTGAGTCCTTTTCTTTTCGCCCTAATCCTTGATGTCATGTCGCGGGGGATTCAAGATGCTGTCCCTTGGTGCATGCTCTTCGCGGATGATATCGTGCTAGTGGCGGAATCGAGGAGGGAGGTGAACGACAAATTGGAGCTTTGGAGATCTACTTTGGAGTCCCGAGGGTTACGTATGAGTCGTTCTAAAACCGAGTATCTGTGGTGTAACTTCGGTGGTGAGGCCAACGAAGAAGGGGTGGAGGTTAGGATTGAAGACCAGATCGTCCCGCAGACGGATAAATTCAAGTATTTGGGTTCGATCATCCAGAAGGAAGGTGAGATTGAAGCCGATGTCACGCATCGTATCAAGGCTGGGTGGCTAAGGTGGAGGGCAGCGTCAGGGGTAATGTGCGATAAGAAAGTCCCTTTAAAGTTGAAAGGGAAATTCTATAGAGCGGCTATCCGTCCTGCGATGTTGTATGGTTCTGAGTGTTGGGCGGAGAAGAAGGCTCTTGTAAGCAAGTTGGAAGGGGCAGAAATGAGGATGTTGCGGTGGTCTTGTGGGCGCACGATGTTGGACAGAATCCCGAACTCGGTGTTTAGGAGCGAGCTTGAAGTGGCGCCTTTTTCTGCGAAAGTTAGGGAAGGAAGGTTGAGATGGTTCGGCCACGTTCGTAGGAGGCTGGCTGAAGCCCCAGTTAGGAGGGTCGAGAGTCTGGCGGTTGTTGGGGCGAGGAGGAGAGGCAGGCCGAGGAGGTCGTGGGAAGAGCAGCTCCGGATGGATTTGAAGGCCTTAGACTTAAATGAGACCATGCTCGCGGATAGGTGTTCCTGGCGGCGTATCAGAGTGGTGGATTCCCTTTTAGGTTGCGGCTATGTTGTCGAGAGCCTCAGAGTTGCCTTGTCTCGGTTAGCGATTATTTAGTAGTTCGGCTTTAGCGTTCTCACTGTTCGTTTTGAGTGTCTTTTGTTTTCTGGTTTTGCAGTTGCAGGGATCTTGGTTCTGTGCGGGACTTCCCGTGTGGTTGGAGCGCTTCAAGCTAGGAGTATCATAAATCCTCGCAGATAGGTAGGTCCATGTGGAGAACGCCATGGGCCGCAGGTATGTCTTTGTCCATTTCCGTATCATTTCCGTTGTAATTACCACACTCTATGTATGTTGTGCACTCAGCCGAGGGTCTTCACGGAAACAGCCTTCCCGCTCAAAAGTGGGGGTATGGTCTGCGTACAACCTACCCTCCCCAGACCCTGCTCTGAGCGGGATATACTGGGTATGTTTGGTTTGGTTTGGTTTATCTACAAGAGAATAAGCTATGATACAAGAACACTTCATTTTACCTTAGATATACGTGCTGGATACTTGACCTTTCTTTGTGTGCAAATACAAGCATAAATTTTATTATACCTTCGAGTCACTCTTGAACACAAATCCATGGTAGATCCTTCTAGCCGGTTCCGAGTAACGTAGGGAATAATTTGGAGCCATTTTGGTAGACCTAGGTTGTATTCGGTTGGATGAAAAAGAATAATATTGGAATGAAATGAAATATAAACTATAAATACTAAGCATTCCTTCATCATTCTGTTTCATCAATCTATGCTAACACTGTTTCATCAATCTATATTCTATACCAACACTCATTCATTCATTCTAAGTTCAAAACTGATAAACATTCCTTTTCCCTCTCGGATCCTCAAAAATATTGCACTGTACTTTAGTCACCTCTTCCTCCTTTTCTTCATTTATTCACACTTTTTCACCTGTTTCCCTCTATACCATACCATCTAAGTGAGCACAGCCCAGGTATCTTAAGATATAAGTAGTAAAACTACAAAAGCTTGTGCAACTATACATTTGTGAGAAAACACAAAACAGCTTAGGCAACTCTTGTAATCTTAAGAACTTGGAGAGTATATATCACAAGTAACTGATTGTCATGTTCTACTAATTCTATCTTTAATTATTCACATATGAAGAAAATATCCACCAACAACCTGGTATGGCATCACACAAAAACCAGCAGAGAAAGTGTCTAACAGGTACACATATCCTAATCTTTCAGCATGCAAAGTACGCCAGAGCATCCTAATTTACTATCATCGTGGCTCTATATAAAATGAAATGAGACTGCCGACCTTTCTATCCCTGATATAATACTTAAAATGTCCACTTCTCAATTGTTATATTAATGGTAGACCTATACCTATTCAGCTACATTTCTGCTCTAGGATTAGTTAGTGCAGTAAAATAAAGGTTCCACCGTAAGTAGTATATTGATATAAAATTATTTTAAATAAATTTTACTGCATTCTTATCAACTTCAATACAAGCTGAAGCATGTATACGCTGGATACTAGGTCTGTCTTTGTTAGGTCTGTCCGGTTGATTTTCATGGATTGACTGACTCTTAAACGTAAACATAACAATACCAACATTACTTCTGGTGGCTAAACACTCGTTTGCTAAAGAAATCCTAATAAAAATATATGTTCATTCTCACAAAATAATTTTTGGTGCATCATCCTTGGCTTGGCAGAATTCTAAATAGCTTAGAACACTTGAGCTGTTTCATGGATCGCATAAGTGGCCGCTTCGTCATTGATATAGACTTAAGATCCAAACAGATGCTCAACATTTTATTCCTTTATTTATTTTCTTTCCATTCCCTTTTTCTTTCGTGTTGCTCTATTTACATGACATCCAAAGTAAGGAGAAGCATAAGAAATATTCTTTCTTAGTCATTTAATACATAGTGTGTTCTTCAAACATAAAGTTGCTTTCAAGGATATCAATCCCACATTTTAAAATTATCCTTGCTGTTACTCTTTTACATAGGTGCAACGATTAACAAACCCAAATTACTCAAGTCAGTGTCCTACAAAAAACTATGAATATTATAATTCCATGTTGTTTAGCTAACTTAAGTTTAATGTATTATTATAATAAAAAGATGTAATGAAAGAATTTATAACTCACCCTTGTCATTGTGTATCTTCTAGTAGGGTCTACGCTTAGGCATTTTTCTGCTAGCCGCACCATCCAAAACAGTTGGTGAACATCGAAGGAGTCTCCAATCCTTCTGTCAATTAAATCCGGGTAGTTCTTTTCTTTCAGGAGTGGTCTTGCCTGTAACAATGTTAATGACTTGTAAAAATCTTAATGAGGTTTAATGTGTGTTCCGTGTATATAGGTATTATAGTCTTATCCTCTAATACAAGCACAAACGAGCATAATGCAATTTTTACCCATTCCACCAGACTTTTAGCTCCGAGAGACTTGTCTGTGGTCCTTAGTCCTGTGATCAACTGTAACAGAACCACCCCAAATGAATACACGTCTGATTTGGTTGAAGCTTTCCCACATTCTGCATATTCCGGAGCCACATATCCAAGAGTACCAACGACGCTGTTCTCGGAGGGGTTTTCTAGATCATCGTATTGATTTCTTGCGAGACCAAAATCTCCTAGCTGCAGTGTTTGATTCAAATGTCAATATATCATGCATCTTCCTACCAGGTAAATAGTTCAATTGCTAAAATGCCAGGTAAACAGGTCAATTCTTTCATTTTTCCTAACCATTCAATATATCATGCAGTATCCTGACCATTCAATATTAACTAGAAATATAAATAAACAGCAGTGCAAAGAGAACCTCTAAATGATGTGGGTTTTATCATTTCTAGTTTATGACTTATAACTTTGCAGATTAGAGTATTACCAGTGATTCATGATCGTGAGTTACAAGAATGTTGTTCGGTCTCACGTCCCTGTGAATGATTTTGTTTTTGTGAAGAAACTCTAAACCTTCTGCCACTCCCAATGCTATTTTTATTCTTTTGCCCCAATTCAAAGGTCTCTTGGTGTGTTCTGCACATTATAAACAAAAATCCCTCTTGATTATAATTTGAGCTAGCTCCCTAACTTCACAGAAAAGGGTAACTTTTTAATCTTCGAAATTATTATTGAACAAATAATTAACATCAGCAATGAGTCAAGATGGGTCCTTTTGTATGAGATACCAAGTAAAAGTAGGCACAGTTTGTGACTTCTAACCGGAAGTTTAGGCCTTTCTGGACTTATATTTCAGCTTACATGCTCAATTAAGCAATGTTATATGTTGAAAGTAATATATCTCTTACTTGATAAGTGTTGGTCTAGTGAACCATCACAGACGTACTCATACACAAGTAGCCTGTGGCTTCCTTCTGAGCACGATCCAAGCAGCATCACCAAATTTTGATGCCTTGCCTTGCTTAATACATAAACTTCAGATTTAAACTCTTTCTCCCCTTGGAGGCTTGCATCTTTATGCTGTTTGACAGCAAGCTGTAGCCCATTTTTCAGCTTTCCTTTGTACACACATCCGAACCCACCTTCTGATAGGAAATTTTTGTCCGAAAACCCATTTGTAGCTTCATGAAGCTCTGCGTAACTGAAATCCCTCTTCCATCCAGCCTTTGGCCGTCTGTTCTTACAAATCGAACATAGACTATTTTGGAATTCCTGCTCTTTCTCGACTTGTTTTGCAACAAGGTTATGATACTTTTGATCCTTGTGGAAGTTTGATG
This sequence comes from Saposhnikovia divaricata, assembly GCA_036435485.1. NCBI lineage: Eukaryota > Viridiplantae > Streptophyta > Magnoliopsida > Apiales > Apiaceae > Saposhnikovia > Saposhnikovia divaricata. The sequence continues at coordinate 10,010,914 of JAZHRN010000154.1, read as the reverse complement.
AGAAACTCTTCACTTCAATGAAACTAGAACTTGAGCTTTCTGTATTGCTTGTACTTGCTGAGCTTGAAATTATACTTGACCATAACGTTTGATCAGTACTATATGATGATTTTGATGATACATACGATTTGCGATGTGAATCCAGTTGGGGTTCTTTACAAATATCACCAAAACTTAGTTTATTCCCTGAGGCTAGTTGTTGGGCAGAAGGAGAGTCTGCATAAGTTTGAAAAGGATTATGGTTAGGCAGCTTCTTGTAAACAACATCTAGGACTTATCTATTCATTAAGTTTCACTTACTCTGTGGAGAAAGATCATTGTTAGGATTTCCTGGTATCATTTCACCATATGATACATAGCCGCTAGTGCTTTTTTCTCCCACGAGTATGGTGTTGTCTATTGTTTTAGGCCCTCTTAGTTTTTCAATGGTGTTGTCACGTTTCATTCTGGAAATTCCACATGACAGCGTCTCCAAAAAGTATTTCTTGTCTTTCTTCATCTGCCTATATCATGGAATATGTAATGTGAGACATAATTATGTTGTCAAAATTTCATGCAGGCCTAAAACCCCACCATGTAGGCAATCATCTTAAAACCTTGAACGTTAACTAATATGTATCACCTGTCGAGTACCACCCATGTTGCCTCAAATTTTAAAGCAGCTTCTATAGCAACCACCCTTGGCGATTGTCCAGCATATACCTTCAAGACCAACTTTATCTGACAATTTGGACACAGGGGTTGATCTTGTTAGCCTTGCAATATTTGAGGTATGCAGAAATCTTTTTAATATCTGTTGATCTGGAATCTCAGTTATACGAGGTAAGTGATCCATTATATTTTTAATAGTAATCCGGTTATATTTTTCTTGTGATACATTACTAGCTCATTGTGTTGCTTGCTTGGATCCATCAATCGAATGCAATGGGAAGAGAATGAGATCACTTTAATTATTACAATAAATAAATTATAGCGAGGGGAGGGGCTTGCCATGGGTTAGCAGTGAATTCTTTAAAAGTCCATAAATCATTTGTTAAAAGTCCTGCAACGTACCCCTAATATATTCATATACGTAATTACTAATTTCTTGGCAACTCTATTTAACATAATCAATGTATAATGACATATTTTCAAGCTTAAATCATCATCACTGTTTTAGAAACCAGAATTGAAAGTTCATTATGTATTTGTAGTAATTTAAAACAAATATATGTATAATCTACCTTTCGCTTTTCGCATTGCATGGATATTTCCTTCATGTCTGCAGTGTTTCGATACAGCTCATCCATTCTCAAAACTTCTTCCCCTACCATTTTTGAGTTGGATCCCAACATGGAACTGGAATCTACCTTGTTTTTGTACCCCACTGTGTGTATAGATACATTATACCAAAGGGAAGAAACAGGACAGAAAGATTGAAGGTTAAAAACAACAGATTGCGCAGTATTATAACATGAAAGAGCAATTCCAATAGAACAAGTAAATATACTTTCGAAACTAGAACATGATTGAGCGGAGTGGAGGCAGAATTATTTCGACAAATCGAAATTTATCTGTGGATTGAGCCAATAATGTCAAGTCCAATTTGATTAAAATTTCGATGCACTTGAGCTTAGCCTCAAATTTCATATTAAACGTAAAACAGTTACGTTTAACTTGAATTAAGTTCAAATTTTGCATATCAATTGCTTTTTTTTTTTTTTTTTGCTAAATAGAATTTTTCATTTGTATTCAAATTGCGCGATTTTTTTTTTGATTAGATGCTTCGATATCACCCCAGGAGAGGAAAATCCAAACAAATACAAAGCGTGATGAACAGAAAACTATATCTGTATGTACCTCCTTTTTTAAACGAAGATTGAAGGTCTAAGTCTCCATAAACATGAAGTATATAAATTTATGCAATTGACGATTAACAACAAATATACATTCAAGCACACGTAGAATTAAGAACCTTACACTTTTTTCTAGCTGTGGTGAAAGATAACGTACTAGGATTATTAACCTGGTGAAGGACTGGAATGAGTATGAGCTCATCTCCAGATTTAAGCAGTTGTGTATGCGTCATCACATACCGGATTGCGCTCCAACTAACCTCTCTTGATGCATCCTGGATTACTACCACCTTCTGTACTCCAACAGGTGATGATACTGCTACTTCATCCATTACTTCTCAATTTTTATTTTTTTTTCTAACAAACTTTTTTATTGTTTGTATTTGACAAGAACTTATTACCAAGAAAAGATGAAGCTGGTGAATCCAGGGAGGCATCTATGGAGAGAGTTGAAGCGCATATTCGGATATCCAAGGTGATGGCATTTCGAGTTTTTTCAGATTTTACAACAAGATATATGTATAAATTACAAGATATCGATATAACTTATGTACTATTGCAGCCTGTTGTTCTTCTTGCTGTGTGTGGCTGGCTGAATAAAATAGTTAGAACCATGGCAGGATATGTAGAAGATTCAAATTTTCGTTAGTTTCCAGGATTCTAGATGATAATATTATACAGTATCTGCTGTAAATGTCTTGCTTATTAAAAACATGGGATGACAATAACCAAGGTCTTTGTTTCTTTGCTAGAATTATCTAAGAATCTTGACAGCATCGCATCTTAGGGCAATATGAAGTATTGATAAGAATCCGAATAAGTGAGGATATTGGGAAGTTATTTCTTTTGAACACATTGTTACTTGTAAATGGGTTCAAATGCTTGATCAGTGACGGTGGGAGTTGAATGACTCGAGATCAGTCAGCTTTTTTCCTGCAAATATTTTTAGACACCGCAAGAGAACTGCATAACCGGGCCTCACACCTAATAAACGACGTCTTGTTCATAACGTGGCACAAATAAAACCAACCAGGTTGGCGATAGTGTTTTTTGTATTTGTATCTCCGGCAACTTGCAATATTTCTTTTTTAGAAAATGTACTTGTTTTCCAAATTTATTAAAATCAAAAAAGACATAAGAAGTCTAATAAGTTTACGAGGCAGACGGTTACCAAAAATATATTATGTCGAACTCGCATCATTTCATGACCTTTTGTACTCTCCTGCAAAATTCAACGGCCCCACGATTCCAAATGTGACAAAACTAAATGACATAAATAGTGTTGACTCTCGCTCACCCGAGATTTAACAGATACTCAATAAGCTTAATTATTTAAAAAAACAATTTTGTTAACATATAAGATCCTTATAAGACCTCTCTAAAACCCAAATTTTGTTATATGTCAATAAATCAAAAATAAAACACTTGTATTAACCACATTTAAAAGGAAAATTACTATCACACACTGTAAAAGCTTAAACCAAGAATACTCTTAGACTAATTTCAACAGAATACTCGCTTTCAACGACATAGAAGACAAGTCATGAAGATAGAATGTCGTACTCAAGCTCCCCATCAACGCACAAGAAACTCAGTTTCTGAGATGGGTAGACAGAAATTAGATCATAATTATTCAGCAACTCCAGACCCCAGTGATATTCTATAGTTCAATCTACGTATCTCTTGCAACTAATTACTCCTACAAAACTTATTTGCAAAAACTAAACAAATTGCCAATCTAAAATATTCCCAGGCAGAAAAAATATATATTAAAAATATTCTTATCATGATGCATATGGCTAAATATTCAAGTCAAAACGAATTTAAAGTACTTGCTGTATAATAATGGTTTTAACAGCTCTGAACCCCTCAAAAACCTAGACTCCCAAAAATTACCAACACAATAATGATCAGGGGCAGAAAATACGGTAGTTATGTAGAAGTATACCTATATCCATCTTAAAGGAGATGAACTGAGTATAAAAAAAAAATGAAGCAAGCATCATCTCCATTGGTTTCATCCACAAGCAAACAATTTGGAACTGTCTGGACTAAACGGCACTTTTCTTGCTTCTAAAGCTTTCCTTCAGTGATGCAAATTTTTTCTTGCACTGATGAACAGATTTCCCTGGAACTGCAGTTGCCACTCGCTCCCAACGCTGGGCAGTTTCCTTGGGAAATGTTTTCAGAGCTTGAACCAGGGCCCTCTCTTGAACAGCAGACCAAACATCATGGTCAGAGTTGGATGAATTCATGTTTGTAGCATCCACATCATCTGCCTTCTGGGGACTTTCTGTCTTACTAGAAGATTCCTTCACGCCTTCAGTCTTAGCAGCAGTTTCTTCGACTCCATTACTGAAAGATTCTCCGACTACTTCCTCTCTGGTTGTAAGAGGAGATGCAATAGACACTGCTGGTTTCCTCTTCTCAAGAAAAGAGTCAAATGCTTTCGATGAATCAGGTTTCTGGAGAAGAACTGTTTTAGTTGCTTTCAGAATCTCTTCAACGGATCTTCCCGTGCCAATGTAGTCTGACACAACCTCCCACCTCCGTGAAGTCCCTTTAGGAAATTTCTGCATCCCTTTCCTCAACAGCTCGATTTCTTCTTTGCTCCATGGTTTCTCTTTTTTTTCATAGTTGCTAGTGGGGATTTTTAAAGCAACTTTAGTCGCATTGCCATTTTGCAAAGGCTGTTTCATCCCATCTTGCTTCCCACCATTATTACATGAAAGTGCATCTCTAAGAAGTTCTGCTCGACCTAGCCCTTCTTCTCCCTCAATATTGTTACATAAAATTTTCAGCTGCTCAATGTCAAGTGACGTGCAAAGTTTTTCCACATCATCTTCACTAAGGTCTAGTAAACGTTGGGACACTACAGAGCCTGAAAGAGTTCGGAGACGAGCTTTTTCTTTACGAAGTAGCTTCTTTTCTTTCTCTTTCAGCTTCTTCTGCTGCAAAGCCACTTCAGCAGCTCGTTTTTCCTCTTCCTCCTTTTTACGTCTCTCTTCCTCAATTACTCTAGCAGCTTCTTCTTCCTGCATTTTCTTTGCCAAGTATTTAGCCTCTTTCCTCCTCTGCTTTTCAGCTTTCTCCTGTTCCTTTCTCTTCACAATTCTTGGGTCCCTTTTATAGGCATTGTCAACAAGAATACGTACCCGTGCATATTCCTCCTTTCTAGCCTTCTCTGAGAGCTTCGCATTCTGCCTCTCCATCCACCTTTTATGATCACGAGATTCAGCTTGCTCAAGATCAAACTCATCTGCATGTGGAAACTCCCTCCAACTTTTGAAAGCATACCAAAAATTATAGAAGTCATCCACATCCTTCAGTGAACTACTGTCATCTCCCAAAGGAGGGACAGGTTGATTAACAGACCAACGCCCATTTCTCATAAAAGCTGGTCCATACACCTTAAAAAATTCTTGTGGGGCACAGTCAGTAGGAATTTCATCATCAAATTCATCTGTGGAGTCATAAATTCTTCTTTTAACAGGATCAATTAATGCCTCATAAGCTTCCTGTATGGACTTAAAGTGGTTCTCAATTTCATCTTTTTTAGCTTGTTTTGCAGCTTCAGTTACCTCAGAAAGAAGAAGAGCTGCCTGCTTGTCAGGGTGATATTTTAAAGCAGTCTCACGATAGCTCTTCTTAATCTGATCCTCTGTAGCAAGATACCTCAAATGGCTCAAACCTAGCAATGCATAATGATCTTGTTGGTCCCCACCAGCACCAGATTTTTTCTTACCTTTGCTGCTACTATAGGAACCTGATGAGTGAATAGATTCTTGACCCTTGTCATTAGGAATATTCTGGTTGTCACTTTCCACATCTTTTTTCTCTAAAAACCCAAGGAGCTTTTGAGCAGCTAAATGGTAAGAATGCCCAGCAGGTTCATAGTATAGGGCCTTGACTGGAAGGCAATTCGAGGAAACATAAAGAGGCTTTCCATCTACAAGCTCCTGGGAGAAAGAAATAAGCCGAATACTCGACTTTGGAGCCATAATATATGAAGTAGTAGACTTGCAGTGTCAGATAAAGATATAAAGCCTCTGCAGATACTTTAATAGACTGAGCCTGCAATAGATACACTAAGATGCATTATAATCAAGATCTAAGTAACATGATTAAACTAGTACATAACAGAGAAATAACATCATATAGAACAGTAAAGTTATTTTTCAATTTTTTCAGGAAATAACAGTCAAGTATTTGCATACATGCAAAACCAATCGAGCAGAGGTAATTGCAAGATTTAAACTGTAGGTATCACAGGAGGATACCATCTACAGAAAAGTGATTATATAGCAGAAACTCCCACATACAACCAAGAAACCACGTATATAACTTAAGTACAAAATCAGGAATCTTAATACTGGGTTTGTTATTCAAATATACACTATCTGCACTTACAATGATTGAGTTTAAGTTCAACATTTAATGTCAATTTATCATTTGACATATTAGTTCTGTAACTGGGGTTTCTTGATCAACTTTGCACAATGTCCATCTACAATAATCTAAACCAAATAAATTAACAAAATTGTAAGTCATATTATTCTATCTATTACATGCATTCTGAACATCAAACCCTGCTTATAATATTCTTATATATTAACCAAAAAATCTGCTTATATCATTACTCGTACTAACTTTATTTTATTTTAAAATCCACACCTGACATTGACCATAGCAATGCCTCATATGTACAAAGTTTTTATACATCAAAAGTAGGTATAACATATAGTAAGTGTACAAAAAGATGCACATCAAACATACATGTACTTGCATACATATAAGATATAAAATGTGTATTTTCATTGTTGTGTACACGTTTACATAAAAATTAATCATACATGTACACCCACAAATGCATCATCTATAACAGAAATCATTATACATGATTCTTCTTATCTTATACTTCGATATATCACATAAATGTGTTCAACTTAAAAAACTGAATTGTAATGTGCAGCTAGGCCTGCCTAGAAAAAATCAAAACACCATTCCCTAAAGTTGGTGAATCTCAGACCCCTACAGCCCTACTTGAATTGCTTCTTTTACATACACAACAATAGAAGAGTTGCTTAAAACATGAGAAATGTAAAACTGAAAAATAGTAACCAATGTACATAATAGAAGATTGAATCTCGACGATGCTAAAAATCTTGATGGCATGACATTAGATGTGTTGAAAATTAAAAACATTGTTTATGAGCATACAGAATAATCACAATGAATACCATATACTTGCTATACATACAGCTTTACAGTAAATTAAAGAAAAATACTTCCAAGAAACCATTCAGATGGACAAGACACTATATAACCAAGATAAAATTAAGAAAAGAATGATGCCAAACAGAAATAGGAAAAAAAAGTGACAACAAATCCCTAAAACTCAACCAGCAACTTAGGTTCTAATAAGAAGAGAACTAGTCTAATATAAAAATACAAACATCTTTAAACAAATTTACTAACACAAGCAAATAAAGGAAACAATCATTCTATTTATCTACTACCAAGTACAATGGAAAATCAAGGAAGCACTGGCGTCCAATGAATAATCAATCCAGCAAGCATCTAGTTCACCTACATTATTTAGTTATTTTTCATTTCATAGGAATAAACATCTTTCTTGTAGTGATGAAAATGTTTTGGACAATGGTATGGAAGGGTAAATTGGTTTAAAACCAAAGTAGCTGCTAGACTGTATTCAGTGTATGGGGAAAAAAAAAACTTTAAAAGAACCACCAAATCTGGGAATGGAATCTGCAAAAATATTACACAATTTTTTCGAGTTGTTTCAAGATAGCTGCAACATTTTTAACAAATATTACATTCTAGCAAATCCAATGGGAAATGCCTGAGTGATAAGAGAGGGAATATCAGGATTACTGTTAGTATAATCAAACATCTTATAAAAAGTCAACTTAAGTCAACTATAACTAGTTAGCGTCAGTTCCTTACAAATAGTGGAACTTGTGATTCTAGTAGTCCTTGATTGGAAACAATACCTCGAATGCCAGTAATCCATCTAGAAAAGCTAAGGCTTTCTCATTAAACTCTTTATATGCTTCCCTGAAAGGTCTAAGTCTATATGTACCTACTATATCTTCAATTATACAATTCCCAGAAAAATCACATTTTTACTATTCCAAACAACTCCTTACCAATTATCAGATGTTACTACCACAGCTAAAGCATAAAAAACCCAACAAAAATAACTAGGTATAACCTCAAGACAAAAGAAAAAAAACAAAACCTTGGAACATTTGAAACAAAAGAAACAAACTTTAGGGGTTTCAGCTCCACAACATGTTACACCAATATCAAAGTTTGGTAAAATCATACTAATTCTCAAGAAAGTAAATCAATTGACAACAAAATAGTTCATTCACAAGCACAACTGAAACTAATCCAAGAAAACAAACAATAAAAATAAAATCTTGAATTCTTTTTTTAATTTCTTTTCCAACCAAGAACACGAAACAAAGAACAATCAACCAAATCGAACAAAGTAAGCTAGAACTAAATCAAGAACATGTCAAGATATATAGATACAAGCAAAGTAATTATATATACAGAAGAAAGAAAAAGGGTGGTAATTAAAATCAAGAAGAAGAAAAGGGGTGACCTTGATTTGAAGGGAGAAGCTCCAGAGAGAGAGTGGGAGAGGCGGGAGAAGGGAGAACAGATGAAACCCTAATGTTCTGTCAGTGTTTGTGTTTGTATTGTGTGTAATGTTAGAATATATAATATCCCTAAATCTGAATGTATACTAAGTACAGGTTTTTTTTTTTTTTTTTTTTTTTTTAGCTAATTGACTAAGTACAGGTTTTGGGTATAATTGTAATTATAACTTTACAATTAATTAGTGCTAACTGTTATAATATATCTTCTAGATAGGTGATTGTCAAATATGTATTGTGTAAATGGCGGTTACCGTACAAATGGTGGTTACTATTCAAATAGTGGTTGGTGGGGCCCACGGGGTTGTTGGAATAGTACGGCATAGTGATTTTCTAAAACCTATAAATAGGCCTGTTGTATTTCATTTCAAAACACACCAACAACAAATAATAGATTTACTTTCTCTCTTTCTAGCCATACGGTTTAGTTGGATTCATTTTGCTATCTTTCAATATTATTATTATCTTTAGTTTATAACACCAACAAAAATGATTTGGATTACTAAATTTTTAAAGTTACAAGTAGACCTGGCCAACCGTGCGGGCCGTGCGAGCAAAGCCCGGTCCAGTTCACGGCTGGTCGGCACGTATTCGGCACGTATATAATCTGGGCTGGGCTCGGGCCGGTCTCGGTTCATAGTTGGTCGATTCGTATCCGGCTCGTGCGCTCGTGCGGGTTCCGAGCTCTGCTTTATATTTTTTTTTTGAAACTACTTTATTTTTATTATTAGTATTTTAGCTTAATAAAAGGTTTTGAAAATTAATTTTGTAAATGTAGTTAAAGAGGACGGTATCTCATATAAGTTTTATTAAAAAAACGAAACAAACCGCATTAACATACAATAATACAATACAAATTAAATAAACTATCTACTATTTATACAAATTAAATAAACTATCCACTATTCATCCATGGATCACCTACACAAATTTACAAAAGGAATAAATTAGAAATGAAATAAAAAAGTTCGAAGCAAAATGTAAAAAATGTAAGTGTAACAAAAATGTACAAATTGAAAGCCAAAATGAAAGAATATACAAATGTATTTCGAACAAAAGAAATAAAAAAAATTAGTTAACAAAACAAAATTTAAAATTTTTAAGATAAGGATCACAACTTGTGATTCACAAGTGCTGGCCGCGCCGGTTCATATAAACAAAAAATAATTTTCTTTTGTTATTTAATTAACAAAAGAATTAAGGCAGCTCATATTAAGACTATTAAGATTCGTGCGGGCCGGTTCAGGTTACGGGCCGGTTCCGGTCCCGGTTCAGCTCTGATGAACCCGTATTCGGACCGGGTTTTTTAACGGGTTCTTGCCGGTTCGGGCTGGTTAAATACGGGCCGAATAAATACGGTTTTTTACCGGTCCGGTCCGGTCCCGAGCGGGCCGGTCTGAAGCGCGCTAATGGCCAGCTCTAGTTACAAGTTAATTTTAGTTGCAAATATGGTTGCATGGTTGTAAAGTTGCAAATTGTATTCTTGTAAATATTTTTTTTTAAATTAGTATTTTTGTAAAAAGGTTTTTGACCTTAGGTATTTCTGAAAAAACCATATACTTAATATGTTGTTGATGAAATTCAAATTTTAGGCCTCTATATAAAATAATTTATAGTAATAATCTAACAATTTTGATCAATTTGACTTGAAACATATTTTACTTATTATATTGTCGTATAAATTATTACATATTATTTATTGTTTTTATTATTTTCTTATTTAAACTTTTCTAATATTAAAGAATACCCAAAAATGAAGGTGTTAACAAAACTACCAAAAATTAATTAATATGAAAGAATACCAGAAAATGGAAGTGATAATCAAAACGGAAGGTGTTACGAAATTACTAATTATACCAAATTTTACTTATTATAGTTTGGTATAGATTATATATATATATATATATATATATATATATATATATATATATATATATATATTTACATTTTAAAAGTTAAATTTGTTGTTGTGGAATTTCAAACTCCTCAACTACAGTAGTGCTTTAAATAAAATTATCTTACTTTTTTAATATAATAGTATATAATTATGTATAGTATATGTCAGGCCTAATGGACTGAAATAGTGATACATAGTTCTTAATGGGCCCAAATACTAGAGTTGGGTTGCCAAAACCCACTAGCCCAATATGATATTTGGATAATGTTCTTGTTGTCCACTGATTTACAATTGTAGAAGGGGGTTGAATACAATTGTATAATATTTTCGACTTATATAATTATTAAACACAAATATGGAAGATCAACAGCTTTATTATTGATGATCTAAAACTGTTACAAACTCTCTCAAAAATAAAAATGTTCTTGAGAGCTAATAGATTACAAAATGCTCGTGTATGCGATTACAATAATGTAAAATCTATATTGTGTTTATGTAAATTACACAGCTACTCTATCAATTACAAGATATGATAAATCAATTACTAACAGCCTGTAATACATATCTTGAATGATAGCTACGATCATATTATTAAGCAACCGACATATCAATCTATTCTATATATAAAAACTAAAAGATCTTAGTCAGTATTGACAATCTTTTAATACTGACCAGCTTTCAGCTTTTGATGCATCTCCAATCCTGACGGTCTTCAATACTGATGACGTCACACCAAATCCTGTTCATCTTCTAGGACAGATCCTGACGATCATTGAATCAGTACCTAACAGTTCTCACCATACATTTGAAGATTGCGATCCCGAGCCAGGGATCATGTCATGACCCCATACCCGGTAAGCCGGATTGGGTTTCACCCGATCAATAACAAATACAAATATCTGAATAATAAAACTTAATACACCAACAATTCCTCACCGAGGATCGATTTCAGGTTATGGTATGAAACAAGAATCTACACTATACGAATTATTACAACTTCTACCTCAAATTCCAATACAAACCTTTATTTCATCTAAACTATAGCGCGGGCCAATTAACATATGCCTGTGCTGGTTCTGTATCTAACCTTTAAAGAATGCTCCATCTCTCTCATATGAATTATAATGCGCAGGTATCCAACTCCTTAACCCTAACTGAAAGGGAAGGTAAAACAAAGCAAGAGTGAGCCAACAACGCTCAGTAATTAAACAATATATTGAAACAATAATATTTCAATGAATAATTGATGAACAATATCAATGACCAACTTATCTCAATTGAATAATTCAATTTCCATCATAGGATAATACTTTTCATTTCCTGCATTAGTATTCTCTCATCGAAACATACCTTTCTTTAAAACCTTTTCATCTTTGAAACACATTTTTCATAAAACCTTTTAAAAACATTTTAAGTTAATTGGAGTTTTTTCACGACTACGGACAATACGGGTGATCAGCCATGTAAAGTACCCATACCGGACACGAAGTCCCTCTAGACATAAAATTGGGTTCCCAATTAGGCAACACATTGGCCTTTAAAGGTGCTGGACTGGTCCCACCAGAACTACAACACAAAAATAAAACATGCTGGACCAGCGTCACCCGGCCACTTACGCCTCCAATCTGAAGGAATCCGCAGAAAACATTTTTGACGAAATCCCCCATAATAAAATCTTTAAACCCTTTAAAACATTTCACTTTTAAGTCCTTTATACTCACTGATAACAGATCAGCCCATTATAAGGAATTTTTAAAAAAAAACATTTTTAAATAATTAAGCCATTTTAAGGAGCAACAATAAAAGATTAAGGGATAGAGAAGCATTCGATATAAGGAATCATAAACAACAAAGCAGTAAAATTAAACTAAGCATGACGTAGTTCAACAAGACAGAATTATGAATCAATAAATCAGCAAGGCATCGTTAATCAATTAATGAACAAGCAATTGTAAAAGCTCTAAAAAAACTGAAGCAAACATTTATAGAATATTCATGGATTAGAGGGATCTGAAGTTCAATGGAAGATTTGAGTAATACATTGGTTGTAAACAAATGAAGAGCCGTTAGTTAATAAAGAATAAAACAAGGGTTAGGGTTTTAGAATTTAATTCAAGGATTGTGAAGTCTGGTTACACTGGTATTGTTTAAAGAAATAAGCATAAGGAAAAGACTAGGATAAAGCAAGGCATAAATTATAAGTCAAGGGTTATAGTTCAACAGGAAACAGGGTAAATAATAGGGTACATAAATTTAAATAATGATTCATAAGGATAAGCAAGGTACATGTGTTTCAAAATTAATTTATAAGAAATAAATAATAAGGTATAAAGGGTTCAACAATAATTAAAAATGAATAATAGTAAGGTATAAGTACTTAAACAACAATTCGTAAGCAGTTCAAGAAATCTGAATTTCAATACAAGGTTCAAGTACAGAAGAAAAGGGTGTAGACACAAGCAAACTAATTTGAAAGAAACAACGTAGAAATAACAGGACACTTTCACATCACTTGAACGATAAGTGAGGGATAGTAACACTTCTGGATCCTTAAATCTGACCTTCAGTGATTGTTTGTGATTGCAGGGCATCAGGGAGAGTACCCTAGTCGTGGACAGTGGATGTTCGGGGCACATGACTGGAAATAAAGCCCTGCTATCAGAGTATGTGGAGAAGGCTGACCCAAAAGTTTCCTATGGAGATGGCAACGTAGGACGTACTCTGGGATATGGCAATATCAATCTTGGAAGTGTCATCATCACAAATGTAGCTCTGGTTCCAGGACTCAAGCATGATCTGCTATCTGTGAGTCAAATCTGTGACAGAGGATATCATGTAGATTTTCAGCCTGAATACTGTGAAATCATCAGTAAATCTACACGGAAAGTTGTTCTAGTTGGACACAGGGGCAATAATATCTATGAAGCAAGTTTGTTAACAAACTCTGATGGAAAAGCTATGTGCCTGTCCACAAGAATGTCTAGTGAAGAGAGTTGGAAGTGGCATAAGAAACTCTCTCATCTGAATCTGAACAACATTAATGAGTTGATAAGAAAGGATCTTGTAAGAGGACTTCCAAAGTCTTTATTAAATGTTGATGGCCTGTGTGATTCTTGTCAAAAGGCCAAACAAAGGAAGTCATCTTTCAAGAGCAAGTCTGAATCTTCAATTGTTGATCCTTATCATCTTCTACATGTTGATCTCTTTGGACCAGTGAATGTCTTGTCAATTGGAAGAAAGAAATATGCTCTAGTCATTGTTGATGAACACACCAGATACACTTGGGTGTATTTTCTAACAAAGAAGGATGAAACTGCATTAACTCTGATGGAGCATGTAAAGCTGCTAGACAAAGGATCAAAACACAGAGTCAAAATAATCAGGAGTGACAATGGAACTGAATTCAGGAATGCAACAATGGAAGATTTCTGCAAGAACAGAGGAGTGATGCAAGAGTTTTCCGCACCTGGTACACCACAACAAAATGGTGTAGTTGAGAGGAAAAACATAACCTTGATAGAAGCTGCCAGAACTATGCTTGATGAAGCAAAATTGCCAACCTATTTCGGGGCAGAAGCAGTTCAAACAGCCTGTTTTACTCAAAATGCCACACTGATCAACAAGCATGGAAAAACACCATATGAGATGGTGAGGGAAAAGAAGCCAAACCTGAAATATTTTCATATTTTTGGGTGCAAATGCTTCGTGTTAAAAACTCATCCTGAACAGTTGACCAAATTTGAGTTAAAAGCTGATGAAGGGATTTTTGTTGGCTATCCGCTTTCAACTAAGGCATTCAGAGTTTATAATCTGAGAACCAAGGCGATCATGGAGTCAATTCATGTGTCATTTAATGACAAGAAAATAACTGGACTTGAAGATGTAAATGAACATGATCAACTGTACTTTGAAAATGAAGACTTAATCTCTGATGAAGTAAACTCTAATGAAATTGATCTGACAAACTCTGTTGAAGCATACTCTGAACCTCTAATGGTAAACACTGAAGAAACTTCTCAGCCAGAAAAAGGGGAGAACCAGTTGAGGGGGAGCATGATCAAAATGATGACTCAAATTTTGATAGTGAGTCAACTGAAAAATCTTGATCAAAGTCTGATGACTCAAACTCTGAAAGTGCAAAATCTGACAGTTCAAACTCTGAGCAGTCAAATTCAGGGGGAGTCTCAGAAAATGAAGAAAGACAACAAGAAAATCAGGAGAACATGGATCAAGGGGGAGGATCAAATTCTGATAAAAGCCATTTACCTTCTGCTAGGAAATGGACAAAATCTCATACACCTGATTTAATTATTGGAGATCTAGATGCAAAAGTAAGGACAAGAAGTGCTACAGCAAGTGAATGTCTGTTTCATGCATTCTTGTCTAAGAATGAACCAAAGAAGGTAGAAGAAGCTCTTCAAGATGCTGACTGGATAACAGCAATGCAGGAGGAGTTGAATGAATTTGAAAGAAATGAAGTATGGACCCTTGTACCTAGACCAAAGAATAGATCTGTTGTTGGTACTAGATGGGTTTTCAGAAATAAAACTGACAGTGAGGGAGTTGTTACAAGGAACAAGGCTAGACTTGTGGCAAAAGGCTATTCACAGCAGGAAGGAATAGACTATGATGAAACTTTTGCTCCAGTTGCAAGATTGGAGGCAATAAGAATTTTTCTAGCATATGCCTCTCACAAGAAATTCAAGGTATTTCAGATGGATGTGAAAAGTGCTTTTTTGAATGAAAAGCTTGAAGAAGAAGTGTTTGTGAACAACCACCAGGTTTTGTGGACCCAAAATATCCAGACTATGTCTACAGGCTGGATAAGGCACTCTATGGACTTAAGCAGGCACCAAGAGCATGGTATGAAACTCTGGCTCAATTTCTTTTAGAAAGTGGGTTCAACAGAGGTACAATTGATAAAACCCTGTTCTATTTTAAATCTGGCAGTGACTTGCTTTTAGTTCAGATATATGTTGATGACATAATTTTTGGGTCTACTAATGATAAACTCTGTAAGAAGTTTGCCAAGCTCATGCAGTCCAGGTATCAAATGAGCATGATGGGAGAGCTTAGCTATTTTCTAGGCCTACAGGTGAAGCAAACAGATGATGGGACTTTCATAAATCAAGCAAAATATACCAGAAATCTTCTCAAGAAATTTGGTATGCTTGACTGCTCATCAGCATCAACTCCCATGGCAACAGCAACAAAGTTGGACAAAGACACAGGAGCTCCAGTAGATATGACAAGCTACAGAGGCATGATTGGGTCTCTTCTTTATCTAACAGCTAGCAGACCTGATATCATGTATGTAACTTGTCTCTGTGCAAGGTTTAAGGCAGACCCCAGAGAACCACATCTAACAGCTGTGAAGAGGATTTTTAAATATCTCAAGGGGACCATAACCTTAGGTCTGTGGTATCCTAGAGAATCAGATTTCAAGCTACTTGGTTACTCTGATGCAGACTTTGCAGGCTGTAAGATAGACAGAAAAAGCACCAGTGGAAGTTGTCAATTTCTGGGTGATAAACTTGTTTCTTGGTACAGCAAAAAACAGAAATCAATTTCTACATCTACAGCTGAAGCAGAGTATATTGCGGCTGGTAGCTGTTGTGCACAGATTCTGTGGATGAAGAATCAATTGCTGGATTATGGATTGTGGTACAGTAAAATACCTATTTACTATGATAATCAAAGTGCTATTGCTATTACAGGTAATCCAGTACAACATTCAATGACCAAGCACAACAGCATAAGGTACCACTTTATCAGAGAATATGTAGAGGAAGGGAATATTGAGCTTCATTTTGTGTCTACAGAACAACAGCTTACAGACATCTTCACCAAGCCATTGAGTGAAGCTATATTTACAAGGTTGGTAAATGAACTAGGAATGGTCTCTGGTTTTGACTAAAGATATTGGTTAGACTCAAAATTTTACTTATGTAATGTGTTGCTCATAATTCTGTGATATGTTAACTGCTATGTGAACTCTGTTGTTAAACTCTGCTATGCAAACTCTGTTCGTTAACTATTAAACTCTGTTAGCATGCTCTGTAGGTCATACACTGTTGACATGTTGGATAAACTTTGAGAAAATCTGATATTATTATTGTCTGAATGTAAACACCGATGAAGAAATATGTATGAAGCATGATTCTCAGTAAATAATCATGAATCCTTCTAAGTTATTTTTGATCTAATCTTAGACTGTGCAGAAAATTAACACAGCATGATACTATTTCATATTTATAGCATCTCTTAGTTTATTTATCCTAAACTCTGAGTCTGTAAATACTGTGTGCATTGCCTCTCATGAATAACTTCTGATGTTGATGAGCTCTAAACTCTGTTAGTTATACACTTTTAATTTAAATGCTATTATTAGACTACCCCCAAAGAAAATGTATATAGGTTGCTAAAACTCCTTTGAGATTATGTTGGTGTCTAGGACGATCCAGGAACTTGCTGGTATATAGTAAGGGCTAAAATTCTCTAATTTTTGG
Source organism: Saposhnikovia divaricata (assembly GCA_036435485.1). Taxonomy (NCBI): domain Eukaryota; kingdom Viridiplantae; phylum Streptophyta; class Magnoliopsida; order Apiales; family Apiaceae; genus Saposhnikovia; species Saposhnikovia divaricata. The sequence goes on along the minus strand of JAZHRN010000154.1, from coordinate 9,993,984 downwards.
TGACTAGTCAAAGACTAGGAAGACCCATGAACTTATCTAAATGGTAAGGGCTAAAATTATAGGATTTTTGGTGACTAGTTCCAACCTCTGATTACTGGAGAAAAGAAAAAAAAAAGAAAAAAAATATTATAAGGGGGGTATAAATTAATTAAATGTTACTGTATATAAATTGTTTTCTACAGAGTTTAGCATTCATCATACATTCAGTGTTTACTATGAGAGTTTGTGCATCCAGTGTTTACTGATTTACTTTATGGATTTTATGAAAAATTAGATGCTCTAAAAATTGAATTGGTAAACTCTGCTATACACACACATATATACACACCTGTGCAGTTTTTGAAAGGATTATAGTAATGAAGTTGGAGAATTGACAAACGCTGACGAATTTTGTCTAATACTCTAAAGTATATTTTCTTTTAGATAATTTACATACTTGGGGTAAGAAGAGTTTTGCCAACTGTTGATGAGTGTTGGAGTGAAAGTGTGTTGTTAGTGGGAGAGAGAAAGTAGTAGTAATTATTGCCACGTGTCCCACTTACACATTAAACAAGGAATTGGTTGAGTGTATTAATGTTTAAAACGATTGGGTTTTACTTTTTCATTACAACTCTAATCATTTTTACATACACGGTTTCTCTGCACACAACTCACTCACAGTCACTTGCTATTTCACTTGTGAAGGAATTTACGGATGAGCGGAAGCGCAAATAACAATTATTTCCGTAAAAACCGTGTATCGCACATATAGAAAATCATATAAAATGAAAAGAGCGAGGGAATCGTGATCATACCTTAAAATCGAAGGTTTTCAAAAATGGTGTTGCAAGCAGTTGCTCCTCAGAGTGTGAAGCACTCTACCGGTATCCACCAAGAATTGTTCTTCGACGAAACCTTTTATAAAATCTTGATTTTATAAAATGGAGTTTTAAGAAATTTGAGAGAGAGAGATGAAGAAGAAGAAGGAGGAGGCAACTAGGTTTTTCACAAAAACCAAAAGTATGTTTAACTCCTTCATCTCATTCTATTTATAGGGATAAAGTAGGGTTTTAATATAATTAATATATCATTATATATTAATATATAAATCCTACACTTTATCTAATAAAATGATTAAATAACAATTAAAACTATTTTAATCATTATTTCTTTTTCTAAACTATTTAGAAAATAATTCTCTCTCTCATAATTTAAAACCTTTCATCAAAGAAAATATTCTTTTATGGTGTGACCCTGTAGGTTCAATATTAAGCCGGTAGTAGAAATAAATAATAATAAACATTTTATTTATTATTTATATGAATTCTAATAATTCATTAAATATAATTAACTGATTAATTATATTTATTCTACATCGTGAGTGATGCTTCTCAACATATCGCGACTATCCGGATAATATGAATTCACTGCTTAGAATACCAAGAACCTGCTAGTGACTAGTTACCGTACAATCAATTCCTTCTACCCTACAATATCCCGATTGAATACAAGGCATGGATCTCGTGTCAAGCCTATCAAATTTAATCATATGATTTCTTATTCATAATGCAAAGTTCATATTAATGCAAATTAGAAACTCCTTTCTAATTTCATACACTCTGGCCAGAGATTCCAGAACTTGCATACTAAGAATAACATAGGATATTCACTTCCTTACTAGAAGGGGTAGATTCTTTATTGATCGTTAACTATCTCCATACATAAATCCCTGTACCCAGAATAGACCTAATGGATGTCCTTGAGACTAAGGACTAAACCAAAGCACAGTTCATTATATACAAGATTACTCTAACGATCTCAAGTCTAAGGACACTTGTACAACTATCACTCAGTGAATAACTATTGACACGTGAGTAAACTCCATTAGTTGTCCAACTTATCGAGTCATGTTCAGTGAACTTATTCCATAATAAGCACCTACATACTAGCTATAGTGTCACCACACAAATGCCTATGAGAACAGACATCCTCCTGACGGGAGCAAGCATAATATGTACCGATCTTTGCGGATTCACTAACTTCCGATTAGTTATCCTATGATCAGGAACTGTTTAAGTCTAGAGTTATCATCTTCTAGATCTCACTATTATAATCTCATTATAATTATAGAAGCTTTACTCTAAACTATGGAACATCTTATTTAAAACACTTTAAACAGATAATGCCCGTAATAAAATCAAAACAAGTCTTTTATTATTATTAATGAAATCAAACAAGAATACATGAAAGTTCTTCCTAACTCATCATACATGATTGGATTTAGGACAAACACTTTCAATCTCCCACTTGAACTAAAGCCAATCACCCTGGTATCTAATACCCATCTCCTCTTTATGACGATCAAAGTGAATCTGAGACAATGACTTTGTGAGTGGGTCTGCTATGTTGTTATGTGTGTCAACTCTCTCAACCTTGACATCTCCCCTTTCAATGATCTCCCTAATCAAATGAAAGCGCCGCAAAACATGTTTGGAATTTTTATGAGACCTAGGTTCCTTGGCTTGTGCTATTGCTGCATTGTTATCACAATACAACACAATAGGCTCTTCAATGCTTGGAACAACTCCCAACTCAGAAACAAATTTCCTCATCCAAACGGCTTCTTTTGCAGCCTCACTTGCAGCTATATACTCTGCTTCCGCTGTGGAGTCAGCCGTTGTCGACTGTTTGGAACTCTTCCAACTAATCGCACCACCATTCAAAGTAAACACATACCCTGACATGGATTTGCTATCACTTTCTGATTGAAAACTAGAGTCAGTATAACCCTCTATTTTCAATTCAGATCCACCAAAAACAAGAAAAATATCCTTGGTCCTTCGCAAGTACTTAAGGATGTTCTTCACTGCTTTCTAGTGGTCTTCACCTGGATCGGACTGATATCTACTCGTTACACTAATTGAATAAGCAACATCAGGCCTAGTACATAACATCGCGTACATAATAGATCCTATTGCTGAAGCATAAGGAATCTTACTCATACGCTCTCTTTCCTCAGGTGTCTTAGGAGACATCTTCTCAGAAAGAGATATTCCATGGCTCATCGGTATGAGACCTCTCTTGGAGTTTTCCATGCTAAACCTTTTAAGCACTTTCTCGATGTATGTACTCTGGGTAAGACCTATCATTCTTCTAGATCTATCTCTATAGATCTTCATACCGAGAATGTAGGATGCTTCACCCAAGTCCTTCATAGTGAAGTTCTTTGATAACCACACTTTGACTGATTGCAGCATCGGTATATCATTTCCTATAAGAAGTATGTCATCCACATACAATACAAGAAATGTTACCGCGCTCCCACTAACCTTCTTGTAGACACATGGTTCATCTATGTTCTTGATAAAATCAAACTCTTTGATTGTCTCATCAAAACGAATGTTCCATCTACGAGAAGCTTGCTTTAATCCATATATGGTCCTTAGCAGCTTACACACTAGGTGTTCATTCCCTTTAGAAACAAACCCCTCTGGCTGTGTCATATACACTTCCTCTTCAAGTTTCCCATTGAGGAAGGCCGTTTTCACGTCCATTTGCCAGATCTCATAGTCGTAGTAAGCAGCAATCGCAAGCAAAATCCGAATTGATTTTAACAGGGCTACAGGCGAAAAAGTTTCATCAAAGTCAATCCCTTGCCTTTGTCTGAATCCTTTTGCCACGAGCCTGGCCTTATAGGTCTCCACCTGGCCATCTGCTCCAATCTTTCTTTTGTATACCCATTTGCATCCAATAGGATTCACATCCTCTGGTGCTTCAACCAAAGTCCATACTTGGTTGGCATACATAGAATCCATTTCGGATTTCATGGCACTCTGCCATTTCTCTGAGTCAACACTACTCATAGCCTCATTATAGGTCATAGGGTCGTCATCATCAACGATTGATAACTCATTGTCATTCTCAATGACAAGGCCATAATACCTCTCAGGTTGGCGAGACACTCTTTCTGACCTACGAATGGGCTGTACCACAGAAGGTTGTTCAGTCTGAACAGGTGTTTCCTCTTGAACCGTAGTAGTTTGTGCTTCTTGAACTTCATTAAGTTCTATTTTGCTCCCACTGTTTCCTTCTAGGATAAACTGTTTTTCCAAGAAGGTAGCATGTCTGGAGACAAATACACTATGATTGGTGTAGAAGTAATACCCTAAAGTTTCTTTAGGATATCCCACAAAACTACATTTTACGGATCGAGATTCCAGCTTATCAGGGTCAACTTTCTTGACATAAGCCGGACATCCCCAAATCTTAACGTGTTTAAGACTCGGTTTCCTTTCTTTCCATATCTCATATGGAGTTTGAGGAACAGATTTGGAAGGCACCTTATTCAGTAAATATGCTGAGGTTTCCAATGCATAACCCCAAAGGAATACTGGAAGATTTGCGTAGCTCATCATGGACCGAACCATGTCTAACAAAGTTCGATTTCTCCTTTCAGATACTCCATTCAACTGTGGAGTATATGGAGGAGTCCACTGAGAGACTATACCATTTTCTTTGAGATAATCTAGAAATTCTCCACTCAAGTATTCACCACCTCGATCTGATCGAAGAGTTTTAATACTACGTTTGGTTTGTTTCTCCACTTCATTCTTATATTCTTTGAACTTTTCAAAGGCCTCAGACTTGTGTTTCATCAAATACACATATCCGAATCTAGATCGATCATCTATGAAAGTAATGAAGTACGAAAATCCACCCATGGCTTGCGTAGACATCGGTCCACATACATCTGTGTGTACCAGTCCTAGCAATTCTGCAGCCCTCTCTCCATGTCCACTAAATGGAGATTTGGTCATTTTACCCAATAGACAAGACTCGCATGTAGGATATGATTCAAAATCAAAGGGGTCAAGTAACCCTTCCTTATGCAATGTCCGCAGTCTATTTTCACTAATATGACCAAGTCTGCAGTGCCACAAATAGGTGAGATTTTCATCATCTCTTTTCCTTTTATTAGTATGTTCAATTTGTAGTAAATCATGCTCTATGTCACACACATATAGACCATTATTTAAAATACCACTACCATAAAGAACATTATCTCTAAGAATTGAACATTCATTATTCTTAATAACAAACGAAAATCCATCCAAGTCTAACATGGGAATAGAAATAATATTCCTCACAATCGAGGGAACAAAATAACAATTATTTAAAACAATAGTCTTGCCCGTAGGCATATGTAAATCAAACGATCCTACAGATTCAGCAGCAACTCTTGCTCCATTTCCCATCCGTAGAATCACCTCCTCTTCCTCGAGAGTCCTACTTCTCCTTAGTCCCTGCAACGAATTGCAAATGTGAGAACCACAGGCGGTATCTAATACCCAAGTAGAATTTTGATTTATTGACATATTCACTTCAATCATGAACATACCTGAACCAGAAGCGATAGTCTCACTATCTTTCTTCTTTTTCATTTCTGCAAGGTAAACCTTGCAGTTCCTCTTCCAGTGCCCCACCTTGTTACAGTGAAAGCAAACAGCTTTGCTCTTGGGGTCTTCAGCTTTTGGTGGAACCGGCTTTTTCTCACCAACTTTCTTCTTCTTGGAAGGGTTCTTCTTCCTTTTCTTAGGATTGGAACCCTCACCAATTAGAAGAACAGAACTCTTCTTAGAGGGAAAATTCGATTCCGCAGTCTTCAACATGTTGTGGAGTTCAGCCAGGCTGACGTCCAACTTATTCATGTGAAAGTTCACAACAAACTGCGAAAATGAACCCGGAAGTGATTGCAAGACCAAGTCTTGAGTCAGTTCCCTATCCATGACAAAACCAAGTTGCCCAAGACGTTCAATCAAATTGATCATCTTAAGTACATGGTCATTCACGGATGATCCCTCAGACATCCTACAACGGAACAGCTCCTTCGATATCTCATATCGAGCTGTCCTCCCTGCCACATCATACAACTCTTGCAGATGCTCTAGGATAGTGTGAGCATCCATAAGCTCATGTTGCTTCTGTAGCTCATCGTTCATGGAAGCTAGCATGATACATTGAGCAACATTAGCATCATCTATCCACTTACGATACACAACATGTTCATCATTATGTGCATCGTCAGCAGGTGCAGCAGGCTTAGGTGAGTCAAGCACATATTCCAGCTTCTCAACCCTGAGAACAATTCTCAAGTTTCGAAGCCAGTTAGCAAAATTCGGACCAGTCAATTTGTGAGCATCCAGTATGCTCCGGAGTGATAGTGCAGAAGACATAGTGTATATAGTAAATCTGTAAATGATAAACACATAACAACACTTAGCAAATATTCAATTTCATTTTAAAAACACTATATGAATCGGGTCTTTATTCGTAAGTGACTCCCACTAGTTTATCTAATTTATTCAACCCCCTTAAGTGAAAAATTAAGCATTCATAATGCTAGTGGGAATAGGGATCCTATATTCCATCACACAACCTCGGCTGTGGCACGAAACGCCATGTGATGTTCAATAGGCAGACAACTCTTGTCAATTACATCTCATGTTATTCCCTAATAAAACTTTAGCCTCTTGAATAATTGAGTCACGGCTGTGGCACGACAAACTCAATATTCTAAGTCAAGTCTAACCCAACATTCCGTACAACTGAATCAGTCTCCAACGGCCCACGGCTGTAGCACGTAACGACCATTAGATTCTAATTCATTGTACACATCTCTATGTAATAGACAAGTATTTCTTATTTCAAAATCAAAGCCCTCGGCTGTAGCACGAAACGACAATGATTCAAAAATAAGAACTACTTTCTACCATGTTGGAAGGCTATGACCGACACAAGCCCGTTGTGTCATTGGCCAATTACTACTTGATATTATTTAATTTTAGAGGGATTATATTATGTTACAATCATAATCATATTATAAAGAGATTCTTCCTTTTAAATTAAATATTTCAAATCAATAATCGATAATTGGATGATTCCCAGATCGGGGGGAGCATTGTCAAGAGGCGTCACTTAATACCCCTTTCTTACAGATCGAAATCCGTTTTTGACAGAATCATCCATTCTCTCAATATTGAAAATTCATATTTAATTACGTGTTTCACAAACACAAGAATCTCATGATTGTATTCATAATATTATTATTAAGGCAAGAAACGATTCCTATTCTAGATTTTCTAGAGCACGCCTTATTTTGATTTAAGTTCACCTAAATCTATCATCGCATGGTAAACATAGGCATATATCACATATATAAAATTAAATCAACAAGTAAGCATGCAAGCAATATCATGTCACACAATGATATAATGATGTATGGATTTATTATAGTATTTAAAAGCAATTAATCCAATTAAAACATGCTTTAAAACACTCCCATAAATATAAATAATTCAAAATTATTATATAAAAAATATTTGACCACTCCATTAGATCCGTCTCGGAAATACGAATCCAACGATATATCGCACGCCCAAAACGGAGTTACGAAACTCCGAAAAAATCAAATTTAATTTGGATAGAAGACTGTAACGCATTACAGTAATGCGTTACAACAATTTAACGCCATTAAACTGTGTAACGCATGAAGTAAATGCGCGACAGACATTGTCACGCATTTCACAAATGCGTGACAACCCCTCCGCGGGTGTCCTACACGCGCCCGGGACAGCAGACCGTTGCATTAAAAACTCTTTTGTAACTCCCTTTTGTATCCCTTTTGTAACTCCCCTTTCATTAAAAACTCTAACTCCCCTTTACTAACAATAACTATTATTATTAATATCTTTCTTAATTTTAATATTAATAAATTAATTAACAATTAATTAATAAATTAATAAAAAAAAATTATCAAGACATGATTTCTGAAAATCAAGAGCAGCAAAATTATCAGGTGGTTAGGGGTCCTTGTGCAATATTTTTAATCATAATATTTTCACATGCATAATTATTTTATGAATTTTAACTAAAACAATTTTAAAAATTCATAACAAATAATCTACACATCAAAAAATTATGAGAAAAATATCCAGATCATCTACAACACTTGTACAACTCAGATTAGTGGTCAAAATCATATGCAAAAATTATTTCGAATTAATTCATAATTAAATCCAAATAAACTTACAAAAATCATAATAAATCCATACATGCATAAAAAAATCTGAAATTTTTATATGACTCTCTATATGCAAGAACCTAGCTCTGATGCCATTGAAGGAATTTACGGATGAGCGGAAGCGCAAATAACAATTATTTCCGTAAAAACCGTGTATCGCACATATAGAAAATCATATAAAATGAAAAGAGCGAGGGAATCGTGATCATACCTTAAAATCGAAGGTTTTCAAAAATGGTGTTGCAAGCAGTTGCTCCTCAGAGTGTGAAGCACTCTACCGGTATCCACCAAGAATTGTTCTTCGACGAAACCTTTTATAAAATCTTGATTTTATAAAATGGAGTTTTAAGAAATTTGTGAGAGAGAGATGAAGAAGAAGAAGGAGGAGGCAACTAGGTTTTTCACAAAAACCAAAAGTATGTTTAACTCCTTCATCTCATTCTATTTATAGGGATAAAGTAGGGTTTTAATATAATTAATATATCATTATATATTAATATATAAATCCTACACTTTATCTAATAAAATGATTAAATAACAATTAAAACTATTTTAATCATTATTTCTTTTTCTAAACTATTTAGAAAATAATTCTCTCTCTCATAATTTAAAACCTTTCATCAAAGAAAATATTCTTTTATGGTGTGACACTGTAGGTTCAATATTAAGCCGGTAGTAGAAATAAATAATAATAAACATTTTATTTATTATTTATATGAATTCTAATAATTCATTAAATATAATTAACTGATTAATTATATTTATTCTACATCGTGAGTGATGCTTCTCAACATATCGCGACTATCCGGATAATATGAATTCACTGCTTAGAATACCAAGAACCTGCTAGTGACTAGTTACCGTACAATCAATTCCTTCTACCCTACAATATCCCGATTGAATACAAGGCATGGATCTCGTGTCAAGCCTATCAAATTTAATCATATGATTTCTTATTCATAATGCAAAGTTCATATTAATGCAAATTAGAAACTCCTTTCTAATTTCATACACTCTGGCCAGAGATTCCAGAACTTGCATACTAAGAATAACATAGGATATTCACTTCCTTACTAGAAGGGGTAGATTCTTTATTGATCGTTAACTATCTCCATACATAAATCCCTGTACCCAGAATAGACCTAATGGATGTCCTTGAGACTAAGGACTAAACCAAAGCACAGTTCATTATATACAAGATTACTCTAACGATCTCAAGTCTAAGGACACTTGTACAACTATCACTCAGTGAATAACTATTGACACGTGAGTAAACTCCATTAGTTGTCCAACTTATCGAGTCATGTTCAGTGAACTTATTCCATAATAAGCACCTACATACTAGCTATAGTGTCACCACACAAATGCCTATGAGAACAGACATCCTCCTGACGGGAGCAAGCATAATATGTACCGATCTTTGCGGATTCACTAACTTCCGATTAGTTATCCTATGATCAGGAACTGTTTAAGTCTAGAGTTATCATCTTCTAGATCTCACTATTATAATCTCATTATAATTATAGAAGCTTTACTCTAAACTATGGAACATCTTATTTAAAACACTTTAAACAGATAATGCCCGTAATAAAATCAAAACAAGTCTTTTATTATTATTAATGAAATCAAACAAGAATACATGAAAGTTCTTCCTAACTCATCATACATGATTGGATTTAGGACAAACACTTTCAACTTGGGCATTTTTGCAAACACCTTGCATACATATCACTTTTCTCTGATATTTTCTTCTCACATCGATTCTAATGGCAACCAAAGCTTTTACTGCTCAAGGGTTATTGTTTGTTCCTAATAATTATGCAACCCCACTGAACAATGCAAACATTCCAGACGCATTTCATTTGATTCAAAACTTTTTACGGGATTCAGAGATTGGTACAGCTTAGTCGAACCACCAATGCTTTCTGCCACGCAGATTGCTACTTTCTGGAAGAACTCTACGTATGCCGATGGAGGAGAGAATGGGACTCCTTCAATCATCTTCACATATGAGGAGACAGAGTATGTGATTACTCCTACAACAGTCAGAGACACTATGGGTTTCGATACACACACTTTATACAGTGTTGCTGGTGAGAATCAACTGAAAGAGATGTTGCAGCAACTTGGTTGTTCAGGTCTTTTAGAAAGACTTGGTAATGTGAAAAGGCCAATGCTAAGGAAGGAGTGGAGTTTCTTCTTCGATTGTATAACAAGGGCCTTTGGAAAGAAAGTCACAAACTGGGATGCTATTCCTACTGACAGTCTTCAAATCAGGTATTCTCTTCTATATGAAAGTAATTTCGATTTTGGTAGACTTGTTTTAATGAATATAGGTGACAGATTGTCAGAGTCTAGTACTGTCTACTTTGCTAGATTTTGACAATTGTTATTCACTACTTGTGTTCCTGGTGTTGAGATTACTGAGGAGGACACCATACTCGCCTTTAAGGTTAATAAGAGAATATTCTCTGATTTGACTAACAAGGATGCCACCAAGGACCAATTACCTACCTTGGTTTTGCCTCTTGCTCTACAAAATTTCTTACATCAACCCCAAGAACCACAACAGTCTGAACCACAACAGCATGAACCTGTAAATACTGAACCCATACAACCACCTGCAAACACTCAACCTTAAACTCTAAACACTGAAACTCAAACTCAAACTCAACCATAAACCCAACCTCAACCTGAACAACAACCACCACCTACCCAGGCCAAATCAAAACGTGGAGGTAGAACAAAGCACACAACAGAAAATACACAGCATAGATCTGCTAGAGCTAAAAGGGAATCTGTTAAAGCTAAAAAGCAGTCTATCAGGACTAGAAAGGAAAGAGCAAACAGACCTCCATCACCATCTGTTGTTGAAGAAGATTCTACTGAAGATGAAGAGGCAGTCGAGGTGCCTCAAGCTAAGAGGAGAAAGTTAATACTTTCTGAGTCTGATGAGGAGATGAACTTTGAACTCTAGAGGTGATTTCTAAGGAAATACCTACTGTTGAGGTACATATTGCAAAAGAAGCTGTCCATACAACTGAAAATGTACAAATGGATGAGGCAAACAGAGATGGTTTTGCTGCTATGGATGATTTTGTTGAAACATTCATACCATTTTCTGATTCTGTTAATGTTCCTATCTCACCTGTCATTGCTAATTTTGGAGAAACTGGTGCAGTTGATCAGCCTACTGTAGTACTTGATGAAACAGTAGCATCACACACTGAGCTATTCTCTGATGCTCACCAGGTTTCTAAGAAAGGTGAAGAAGTTGAGAAATCAACCAAGGCTGTACTTTCTGAGCCTATGGATGCTGTTCTTGAAGATGCAAAGTCTGTTGATAAGACTGTTGAAACTAGAGAGCAAACTGCAGAGAATGTTGTTGATGAAACTGCAGAGAATGTTGTAGAAATTGTTGCTGAACATGTTGCTGAGCCTATTGATCCAGTTGAAGATGCAACTGTTGATGCTGAAGATGAAGGAAGTGCAGAGTCTAACTCTTCTCAGAGTATACCCGTTCAAACTGATGGAAAGCGCACACCTTTTTCTCAACCTTCACATCAACATGACATTAAAGCAGAACATTTTGCCAAGAATTCACAGGATTGGTATAAAGTAGATTGCATTTTTCCTACTAAAAGAGTAGCTAAATTTGTGCATCAATCTGCTAGAAAGATTTCAAATCCTAATATTCTCTCAAGTCTGCAAGCAACTATTGTTCAAGTCAAGACACTGAATGAAAGATTTGATGAGTCTCAAAAGGCAATTACTGATCTGAGAGCTGATGTTGTTGCTCGAGACATGACCATGCAGAGAGATAATCAAACAAAGTTTAAGACCATTTCTAAAGCTCAAGAAACTCTGTTTCAAAGGCTAGGTCAAGTTGAACAGAATCAGACTGTCTTGTCTAGTAAGATTGATTCTATTGCTAACTCCTTGGAGCTGATTACATCTATATTGATTCCTGATGATGTCAAAAAGGGGGAGAGAGTTGCTAAGTCTAAATACAGGCAATCTCAAAATCTGACTAAGAAGGATGATACTGAAGATGGAGGAGCAAATGACAAAGGCAAGAGATTAAGAATTGATCAGAATCTAAGTCTGAGATCTGGCAAGTCATCTAAATTAAAGTCTGATGGAATATACACTGATACTCATGGTACTTCAAAAACCAGGAGTTTGTTATTCACTGAAAATCCACAGACTGATGAAGAATTGGCTGCTAGATTGTTTCTGGAAGAAAATGAAGAAGGAGTTACCATTAAAGACATTCAAGCTGAAGAAAATAATCTAAAAGAAGAACATCAGAAAGCTTTGAAGTCTGGAAAGTTCAAGAAGCAAGAAAAAGCTCCTAGGCCTGTTCTTAAAGGCATTGTTATTAAGGAAAATGTTGGTGCTGATCAAAGGTTACAAGTGTCTAAGAAATTAACAGAAGCAGAAGCTAAATTGAAGCTGAAATGCATTGTTGAAGAAGGAAAGGTTTCAAAGAAAGTGAATACAACCTCTGTTGCTACACAAGTTGTACATAAACCTTTATCTACCCAGATGCAAATGGTTTTTGGAAAACCAACACTTCATGATCCAACTCTGATGACTGGAGGTACTACTGATATTCTACATGGCAGAGCCTTAATGGGTAAGCTAGGAAGAGATAAAGCTGGCTTGGGATCTCATAGAGAAGTTAGAATGAATACTGGTCCTAGAGATCCTTCATCACTGGCTGTTCCAGGTCAAGGTGTTACTCAGGAGAGTTTAGACAGACTGGAATCAGTACAGTTGATCCATCAAAGAAGTTTGAATAAAGATTTTCTACTGTATTTCATGGAAGATGGTACTGTGTATAAAATTGCTGAGTATGATCTTGATTTGAAGCTATGGGAGGAATTAGAATATGTTCTATATCTCTTCAAAGTGAAAAATCAAAGGACTCAACAAGCTGCAAATGTGCTAAGAAAGAAGATGTTGCATAATTTGGCAGTTAGAGGTATGAAATACAACAGTCATTATGTCCCAAAATACAGAGATTATCATGGGAATATTGTTGAGATGAAGAAGAATAGTGCTAAACTGAAGACAGATATGGGTATAACAGTTCTTGATTTTAACTCAGAGTCAAAGAAAGCACAATTCATCAGACTGGGTAATGAAATGAAGAGAAACAAAATCTATGCTCTGAGATCTGCTATCTACCAAAATGGTGAAGATGATCCTAAGCTAAAAGAGATCAAGGAAGTTATGCAGACAGAACTTGAAAATGCAGAAAGAAGATTACTTATAGACTATCTCAGATCAACACCAGATGTTGAGGAAATTAAGGATTAAAGCTCTATAAGAATTTTCTTGTTTTCTGTAGATTTTGTTAAGTAGAAGTTTAAACTCTGTTTGTATATTAAACACTGTATTTGTTTATTTTTTTTGACATCATCAATTATTGTAAACTTGTGCATTTTTGCTAATGAACAATTTGGGGGAGATTGTTAGATATAATTGATGTGAATAATAATCAGTGTTTAAGTGTTACAGTGAATTATCAGAGTTTAGATGGAAGCAGTCAGAGTTTAGTTAAATGCTGACAGATGGAAGCTTGACAGAGTTTGTTAAACTCTGTCTGGAGGAAGTGTCTACTGGTCAACAGTGTTTGAAGAATTATTGAAAATAATTATGGAAGCAATATCTTTGAAGATTGGATAGCTGTCAAAGAGATTGAGTTGAGTAAGGAGACGTGTAGCAATCGTAATTGATATCAATTGTATAGCTAATTTATAGGAGTATCAATTATTGATTGCATAGCAGCTGTATATCTTATAAATACAATTAGGTTAACCCTAGAAGGGTATCGATCATCGTGCAACATTATTCATTGTAACCTAAGCAGCTCTCTGTGATATTTTACATCACTGAGAGAGGAGTTATTAACTCCAAACAGTTTTTAATTGTTTAAACGTGTGTTTTATTGTTAATCTCTCATACAATCTTGATTATAATTGTGTATTCGGCCTAACAGAAAGGACCACATGTTCCTATGAAAGCCAACTCTAGAGTTGGAGCAGATGCAGGCACTACAGCAGCCAGGAGGGTCAATACCAAAGACTAAGGCTGAATTCATTAAAGAGGAATTGGAAGAAATACATAAGGATAAGAAAACCATGAACATCTTGTTCAATTGTATAGACCAAGGCATGTTTGATAATTTCATTAACTGCACCACTGCTAAGCAAGTGTGGGATACTATTCAAACAGTCTGTGAAGGAACCGAGCAAGTAAGAGAAAACAAGATGTAGCTTCTTATACAATAATATGAGCACTTTCACTTTGCTTCTGGTGAAAATCTCACTGATATCTTTAGTAGATTTCAGAAATTATTGAATGGTTTAAAGTTGTATGGAAGAGTTTACTCTGTCAAAGACTGCAACCTCAAATTTCTGAGATCTCTTCCTAAGGAATGGAAACCTATAACAGTCTCATTGAGGAATTCTCAAGAATACAAAGATTTTACACTTGAGAGACTGTATGGTATTCTGAAAACCTATGTGCTTGAACTACAACAAGATGAGGAGATCGAGAAAACTCAGAAAAAGAGTGGAGCTGTAGCTTTGGTGGCCAGTGTGCCCAGTGGTCAAGATGGTGAAAAGACGGAGGATGTCAAGAACACACCAAGTACTAGTTCTGGTACTTGTGAAGGTGTAGGGAAGCTGAGCAAAGGCAAAAGCAAAATGGTTGAACAACTAGAAGCATCTAGTGGTGATAAGTCTGAAGGCTTGGATGAGTACTTAGCCTTTTTGTCAAAAAGGTTCTCTAAGCTCAGATTCATGAAAAACCCTATAATAGCAAAGCAATCCAGAAGAAGCTATCAACCTAACAAAGACATGGTTGAAAAGTCCAAGGTAAAATGCTTTAGCTGTGGAATTGTTGGTCACTTTACAAATGAATGCAGAAAGTCTAAGGAGAAGAGACAGTTTGAAGTTGTTGACTACAAGAAGAAATATTTTGATCTTCTCAAGAAAAAGGAAAAAGCATTCATGTCAAAGGACAATGACTGGGCTACTGGAGGAGACACAGATGAAGAAGAAGAGTTTATCAACCTAGCTCTCATGGCTAATGAGAATGAAGAAGAAGCCAGTTCAACAAGCAACCAAGTATACTCTACAAAATTAACTGAACTTTCTAAAGCTGAATGAGTGTGCACAATTGATGAAATGACTGTTGAATTGCACAACAAGCATGTTTCCTTGAAATCGCTTAACAAAGAAAATAGGAGGATTAAAGATTTAAATGAAAAGTTAATTGATAGGAATGCTTTAATAGAAACTTAGTTAATTGAATTTGAAACTATGAGAAGAGATTGCCAGGATGCTAAAAATGAATTAATTGAGGCTCTGAAAAGAGAAAATGTGTTGAAAGAATAGTGGAAGAAAGAACATGATTTGATAGCTAAGTGGAAGGATCTAAGGCTATTACTGAAGAAATCTATAGTGTTCAAGGGATCGATTCTTTCTGCAAGCTAAAGGAAGCAAAGTTAGAGATTGATGGTGAAGTTGCTTCAGACAGTGATGAATCAACGGATATCGGTCATCCGTTAAAGGATAACGAGCCAACGGATGAGAAGTATCCGTTGAAGGCCAAAACTGTCTCAGTTAAGTTGAATAATCATTATGGACCCATCAGTAAGAACTTTGTAACAGGAGAATGTAGCGAAACAAAATCAGTTGAGAAAGGCAAAATGGGTCACTTGTCCCACAAGCAATTGAAGGACAAGTTAGAAAAAGTTCAAACAAAGACTAAAGGTAGGAAAAACAACAGAAATGGCAAGGTAGGTATTAGTAAACACAATAATTCCACACCTGATAAATATGCTCCTAGGAAAATCTGTGTAAATTGTGGTAGTGTTAATCATCTATCTGCTAGCTGCAAAATAGTGAAAAATGCTTATGTGCCTAGTAAGTCTTTGCCTATGCCTGCTGTGAATGTTATGCCTAATATGTTTGTCCAACCTGCTCATGCATCTAGTCAGTACGCTAACATGCCATTCATGAATAATCCATATTATAATGCTTTTGATATGCCTCAGATGCCATGGATGATGAATAACATGCTTGCATAGACTATGCCTAACTCTGCTATTTATATATGAGCAAATATCAAATCTTGACTTTCAAAGGCCTACACCTAGAGTTAAGATTGACCTAACTCAATCTGAACCTTTAGGTGAAAAAGATTTGAAGGACAGGAAAAAGGCTAACATGGCAGGACCCAAGGAAACTTGGGTACCAATATCAACTTGATTTGGTTTTGATGTGTGCAGGGAAACAGAAAGAGTCTTTGGTACCTGAATAGCGGTTGTTCTAGGCACATGACTGGAGATTCTACCCTGCTCACTAAGTTCAAGGAAAGAGCTGGCTCTAGCATTACCTTTGGAGACAACAACAAAGGATATACTAGAGGATATGGCTTGATTTCATAAGGAAATGTTGTCATTGAGGAGGTAGCATTGATTGATGGTCTTAAGCATAACTTACCTAGTATCAGTCAACTGTGTGATAAAGGTCAAAATGTGTGGTTCACATCTGAAGCTTGTGTTGTTTTCAAGAAAAGTGACAACAAGGTGGTAATGATAGGAAATAGAAAAGGGAATGTGTACATAGCTGACTTCAATTCAACAAGTGTAAATTCTGCCACATGTCTTTTCAGCAAGGCAGATGCAGAAGAAAGATGGCTTTTGCATAAGAAACTGTCACACTTAAATTTTAAAGCTATGAATGAGTTTGTTAAGAAGGATTTAGTTAGAGGTATTCCAAAATTTGATTTTACCAAGGATGGATTGTGTGATGCATGCCAGGAAGGGAAGCAAAAGAAGGCCTCTTTCAAATCCAAGTCAGTGTCATCAATTGATCAACCCTTACAGCTACTGTACATGGATTTATTTGGACCAGTGAATGTATTGTCTATCTCAAGGAAAATATACTGTCTTGTGATTGTTGATGATTTCTCAAAATTCACATGGAAATTCTTTTTGCACTCTAAAGATGAGGCAGGAGATCTCATTATCAATCACATCAAGATAGTCAACAACAATCCTTCGTTCAAAGTCAGAAGAATCAGAAGTGACAATGGAACTGAGTTCAAGAATTCTGTGATGAGAGAGTTTTGTGAAGAAGGAATTATTCAAGAATTCTCTACACCAAGAACTCCTCAACAAAATGGTGTAGTAGAAAGGAAAAATAGAACTCTCATTGAAGCTGCAAGGACCATTCTTGAAGAATCAAAGTTACCAACATATTTCTGGGCTGAAGCTGTTAACACTGCTTGCTACTCTCAGAATATTTCTCTGGTCAATCAAGCAAAAGGCATGACACCTTATCAATTATTCAAAGGAAAGAAGCCAATAATTTACTTCTTACATGTCTTTGGATGTAAATGTTTCGTTCTAAGAAACCAAGGTGAAAACCTAGGAAAATTTGACAAAAAGGCAGATGAAGCTTTTTTGTTAGATACTCAGTTGGGAAATCATACAGAGTCTACAGACTAAGACTTAACATTGTTATGGAATCCATACATGTTGTCATTGACGATTAGAAGATTCAATGCTTAGTAGATGAAGGTTTCCATGAGGCAATCTCATTTGAGAATGAGGTACGTGGTGAAGACAGTGAGGATGATGAAAAATTAGTGTCACCTGGTGTGAGAATGCTAAATGATCAAGGTGACTCATCTACTGAAGAACAGAGCACTCCATTCATTGATGCTTAGGAAGCTCCATCTTGTGGGAATCATTTTGAGGCATCTGTTGAGAGCCAAAGGGATATATCCATTTACCACTCTGTTAGAACTCCACTCTCTGCAAGCTCAAGAGCCACATGCTCAGGGGAAGTATCACAGAGTCATCAATCAACAACTAATCAAAATGATCACCAAAGGGAGAATGAAGCAACATCATCCAGATCAAACCTGCCACCACAGAGGAAATGGACTAGAGATCACCCATTTGAACTCATCATTGGGGATTCAAATTCAAAAGTCCAAACTAGAAGAGCAGCCCAAGAAAAATGCTTATACAACAGCTTCTTATCTAAAGAAGAACCTAAGAGAGTTGAGGAAGCTCTTCTAGATCCAGACTGGTTTGTAGCTATGCAAGAAGAGCTAAACCAGTTTGAAAGAAATAAAGTATGGAAGCTTGTACCCAAACCTAAAGGAAAATCAGTGATTGACACTAAATGGGTATTCAAGAACAAGATGGATGAAAATGGCATAGTCACAAGGAATAAAGTTAGATTGGTTGCAAAAGACTATTATCAGGAAGAAGGAATTGATTTTGATGAAACCTTTGCACCTGTAGCAAGGTTAGAAGCAATCAGAATCTTTCTGGGCTATGCAGCCCATGCCAATTTCAAAGTCTATCAGATGGATGTCAAGAGTGCATTTTTAAACGGCATTCTGGAAGAAGAGGTATATGTAGTCAACCTCCTGGTTTTGAAGATTCAGATTTTCCAGAATATGTCTATTTTCTTCTCAAAGCACTCTATGGCCTGAAGCAAGCACCAAGAGCCTGGTATGACACACTCTCATAGTTCCTCATAGAGAATCACTTCACTAGAGGTACTGTTGATAAAACTCTCTTTTATAGGAATGTCAATGGCTCTATGATACTTTTTCAAATTTATGTAGATGATATAATATTTGGTTCTACTGATGAGAAGCTTTACAAAAGATTTTCCAAACTTATGCAAAGTAAATATGAAATGAGCATGATGGGTGAATTAACTTACTTTCTTGGTTTACAAGTAAAGCAAGTTAATGATGGTATCTTTCTTAGCCAATCCAAATATGTTTATGATCTTCTGAAAAGATTTAACATATTGGATTGTGCCTCTGCAAAAAGACCCATGGCCACTACCACTAAACTTGAATTGAATACTAAGGAGAAGAAAGTGGACATTTCAAGTTATAGAGGCATGGTTGGCTCACTCTTATAATTAATAGCAAGTAGGCCTGATATCATGTTTTCTACATGTTTATGTGCTAGATTCCAAGCTGATCCTAGGGAATCTCATTTAATAGCTATTAAGAGGATTTTCAGATATTTTAAGGGAACACCAAACCTTGGCATTTGGTACCCTAGATATTTTGGTTTTGATCTAATTGGCCATTTAGATGCAGATTATGAAGGTTGCAAAATTGATAGGAAAAGTACTAAAGGTACCTGTCAATTCTTAGGGAATAAGCTGGCATCATGGTTTAGTAAGAAGCAGAATTCAGTTTCCACTTCTACTGCAGAAGCTGAGTACATTGCAGTTGGAAGTTGTTGTGCACAGATTTTATGGATGAAAAACCAACTGCTTGACTATAGTTTGAGAGTTGAAAGAATCCCAATTTTTTGTGATAACACTAGTGCTATTGCCATATATGAGAATCTAGTGCAACACTCAAGGACCAAGCACATAGATATCAGATACCATTTCATCAGAGAATATGTGATGGAAGGTACAGTGAAACTTCATTTTGTTCCAAGTGAGAAACAACTTGCAGATATCTTTACCAAGCCACTTGATGAATCAACATCCACAAGGTTGGTAAGTGAGCTAGGTATGCTGAATTTTTCCTAAAATATTCTAGAGATTTGCTAGTTACATTGCAACCAGGAGTATGTTGAAATTTTCCTATGAAAATAGTAAGAATTTTGTCTAAGTCAAAATTTACCTGTCAATGGATAACCTTAGTCATTGATGGTTCAACATATGTCAGGATTTTATGCTTCGACGGATAACAAGTTACTTTTGACTGTATTAGTACAACAATGCATGTCAACGGATATCTTGTACTTTAAGAGTTTATCCTACTATCCGTTGGGTATTTTTAGTTTACTTTTTAACAATTGTTTCGGTCGTCATCATATACATACACCTTTTGTAAGTATATAACTAGCACGATTATCCTTTACCTTTCTACCCACGAATCTGAGCAGTCTCTTTATTCACAAATAGAGTAATTTTATTTATTTGATGACTGATTTTACTCAATTATTTGAGGGTAAGTATAAAAACCCATCTCAATTACTCTATTCTTTTTTATCTTACTCTTGAATTCTCCAAGGAAAACTTATTCTCTCTCTCTCTCTCTCTCAAGAACACAAACCTCTTTTCTAGTTTTTCAGTTTCCTTCAGATATAATGGCTCATATTGTTAAGATGAAGTCTGGAAACGGGTTCACCTGTGAGAAGAATAATTTTGCTGCCTTCGTGGATACGGAACACTTGCCGACGCAGTATCATAAAATGATGGAGTTCATCAAGAAATGCAAATTGGCTTATTCCATGACTGAAGCTCCACTATTGTATCATGAAGTTGTGGAAGAAGTTTGGACATTAGCCGAGTTCAACTCTTCAGATAACACCATTACCTTCTCTCTCAAAGGTAAGGAGTATGTTGTTAATTATGATATTGTGACTGCTTGTCTCAAACTGCCTGAGGATAACTGTACTCCTATGCTTACTAATGATGATTTAGTTGCCATGCTTAACACTATAGGTTATGCTCTCGTTACTGATAACCTAGGTAAAATTGTTAGAAAAGGCATGAGAAAAGAATGGAGTTTCTTATGTGATGCCTTTATCAAAGTGTTTTCTGGTAAGATTGTAACTTTGATGCTGTTACAATTGCCTTGCTTAACATGCTCTACATGCTCTTGAATGACAAATTTTACAACTTTGGCTCTTTAGTACTAAATGAAATTGGTGCTAAGTTAGGAAGGAAAGAGACACAGAATAAAAACATCTATTTTGCTAGATTCTTAATGTTGTTGGCTAACCATGTCTCTGAGAATCCTATAGCAATAAAGAAACCAGCAGGTCAATACACGTGTTGGGTTCAAGAGAAAAGGGTCCTCAGTGACTTAATTCGAATGAATCTCAACTCTGAGGTGGAACTAGTGTATCTACCGATTATTGAGGTAACTGTTTCTAACTCTATTTCCCTAACTCAATCTCAAGGTTCTTTACTTTCAAATGTTGCTATGGAGGTTGAAGCCAGTAACCCACAATCTCTTACCCAAGCAACCAAATTGAAATTAAAATCCAAATCAAAGGAACCAGCCTCAAGTGTCTCCCAAAAGACACTTGTTGTAAAAACTACCAAACCCACTGAGGGGAGTGAACAGGTGGTAGTGAGTGGTGAGGGAAAGGGTGAAAATCAAAAAAATCCTAAGGATAAGGTTGGAAAGGTGAGTGAGTCCTTGCCAAGACACACTTCAGTCTCCCAAAAGACTGTTAGTGTTGAAATGGATTTAAACATACCTCTAGTGACATTCTCTCAACAAGGTGTTGCTATTGAAAAGAGTTCCCAACCAGGAACATTGAACAAGAGGGTAAGGGACACTACTGACCAAAATTCACCATATAAAACCTTTGTTAGGAGAAAGAAGCCAAAGACTACTTTGGGTGCACAGGGAGCACAGACTAATCCACTATGATTGAACCTTCTCAAATTCAGCTTGATGTGGTTCCAATAAATGTGGAATCATAGCCCCAATCTCTCTCAATAAACAAACCACAAACTCCAAACTCACCAAATCTTTCCATGGATGTGGACATGATCACCACATCACAAACAAATTCTCCCTCTTTAACTCTAAGGGAGGAGCCCCACTCAGAACCTGCTGGTCATCATTTCTTAGATGATTTGTTGGACCAACAACCTACCTTTTCTGAAACTGTGGCTGAAACTGTGCCTCTTAGTTTAAAATCAATCTGCACAGATTCAACCATAGTCTCTCTATCAACTGCTATTTCTTCTACCTCATCGATGAATATTTCTCATCCATTGACAAGTGTTTGTTCACCGATGGATATGCCTAACAACAATCATTCATTGGTAGCAGCAATGGATACTCTACATCCATTGATACAGGATCTTACTACTACTACATCTACTAGAAGTCAGTTTACTCATATCTCTGAGCCTACTGCAACTTCAGCAGAAGAATCCTCAGTAGCACAAACACTCTTAGGATTGAGGGAAGGGAATGAAATCAATGAGTGTGAGAGGCTATTTTGTGAGCAGGCAAAATGAGAGGATGTGAGTGAGGGGCTTGAAATTTCTTCCTGCTAGGCAAATGAGAGAAAGAGAGTACCACCTTAGTAGGTGAAGGTGAGGGTGTGAGCCAAAGGGAGACCCTAATGCAAAAACAGAGAGATCATGAGAGAAAAGTAGGCACTGGGGACATAAGGGTGGATGGAGCCATTGCAAGTGAGTCAATGGGGGTCAGTGATGCCACTAAGTCAAGTACCTATCGACAGGCCAATCTTCATGCCTTTGATAGTAACTTACTTGGAGCAGAAACCCTTACTCACCCTGTCTCTGACTATGATTACCTAGCCAAACAAGGCAATATGGAGGCTAAGCAATTGATGAACTTGGTACACACAACTGAATTTGTGCAAAGGGCCAAGGATGCCATTACCAAGCTGCCTCCAACTGCTAGTGACAACTTTCAGTACGATTCTGAATTCAAAAGTGAAGGTGAAGATGAAGGGCCTTCACGGCAATATGGAGATTTACCAGAATGGTTATTGTCAAATGCCTACATTTCCAGAGATGCTCACACAAAGCTAGTAGTATAGTACAAGAAGACTGTAGCTACTTTACAGGATGCTGAACATGCTCTAAAGCAAGTGCAAGAGAACTTTCTGGCTACTCTCAAACTGCACAAATGTCTTCTTAATCAAAGGGCTGAGGAAAAGGATGAATTCAAGGCTGCAATTAAAGATGCCTTTGAAACTCATAAAAAGGACTTGGAAATCATCCTTCCTGCCCTTACAATGCTGCAGCTTAAGTCAAAGCTGAAAAAGGATACAAAAACTGAAAAAAGATTGATGCCCTGTCTGCAAAAGTTAATCGATTGGCGTCTCAAATGTGCAATGTGATTGCAGATCAAAAACTTATTCTTTAGACACACATTCACCAAATTGCCCTCCTTCAACAACTACTACATCTACCTACTATTAAAACCCTTGATGCTAACAAAAGGGGGAGAAGACTAGTGTAGTGGAGACATCTAGTAGGGGGGAGGAGCAACTTCAACATCTATCTACTTCAACTCCAAAAGTTTCAGTTATACCATCTAGTGAGGGGGACTCAGCTTCGAATCCTGAAGATTCTATTGCTGCAAGGCTAGCTACCAATCCTCAAGTTTCTCAAGTACAAATTCCCTCCATAAGTACATCAATCAGGAAGGTATTAATTCCAGATTTTGTGCTTCCCAAATCTCTAGCCAAAGGGGAGCCACCGTACTTGTCTGAATTCAAGCGTATGCTCAAAAGTGAAAAGTCACATGTGAAGAAGAATGGTAAGAACACCATGAGAGTTGATTTTCCAATGCCAAAACCAGATGAATTCAAACTAATAAGCAAGCATCTCGCTGAATTAAAACAGAAGGCTGCAATTGATGTGGGACTAAAAGAAAATGTAGTGTTTATCTACAGAGATGGAGTGGAGATATGTGTACCTACAGGTCATCCACATTTTGTAGTAGCTAAAGCTGAAGAAACTGCAAGATTACTACAAGCTGGTCAAATTGAAAAATCACCTGCTGAACTTACTGAGAAAAAAACTAAGATGGCTGAGGAATTAGTTAGAGAGTTGGAAGAAGAGATGGAACAAGCGGTTGTAGAAGAAGAGGCCAAATTTAAGAAAAAAAAATGAACACAAAGACTGCGTGCAAGAAAAGGAAAAGTATGGTCAAGACAAAAGCTAAAAAGACTTTGAGCCCAGAACTAGAAGCACAAGTTGATTTAACACAACCTCAACCTACTATACCACCAACACAAACCACACATCAATCTACCCAAACTCCTAGCCCCTTTACTTTCAATCTTGAAGACATAAAGCCAGAACCCTTGGAATTTGATTTTGACATTAATAGCTTCGTATTTCCAAAGGTTAGAATCTCACCAGAGATGAGGAGAACACGAACAAGGAAACCACCTTCAGCTAGACCAATTCAAATTGTTGAGGTTCCACAAATTGCAAAGGAGGCTGCCAAGAAAGATATAGAACTCTACATTGCTGACATTGAAGAATATTCAAGTGTCAATCTTTTCTTGGATGAGGTAAGTGATGTGAGTGCTGGCTACCAGATAAGTTAATATTCACCTATAAGAGAGGAAACAGTAAGACCTGGCCCCTACATCAAGTACTAGATGAAGGCTTCAACAAATTGGTGAAGATATGGTCTCTAATAAGGAAAACTGGTGGATTCACTCCAGAGGCAAAGACCATAATCTTTAATAAGATCAATGAGATAAAAGAAATCTAGAATACAAAGGAGGGTTTGCCTAAGAAGCTGAACATTCCATATTGTAACAGCCCCAAATCCGGGGTCAGGGATTTAGAGTAGTCACGATCCATTTACTCCTTGCCTTACCTTTATTACTTGCAATATTCATAATTCACCTGCTCATGACCCCACAATACATGTCACACACACACACACACAGGTTAGAGTCTCAGAAACGACACAATATAACAACTACGGAATAAATAATTTTTATTACAATACCCAAATGTCTTTTGAATCTGTCACTGATACAACTTCTTAGTAATGTTACATTACCAACTTAGCCTTCTGATGCTCAAAATCCTCTCATACCATTCATATCTATACATAAGATAAATACCAAAAGCTGCAGCTTGATTCGACTGGTTCATATTACTCTCAGGATCACTGCTAGAAACTGTTTGTGGAAACGCCTTGCGGGGTATGTGCCGTCCCATTGGAATCCTGCTTCGCTACTATATAATATATATAAAACAATAGCAAGAGTGAGCGATAGCTCAGCAAGGTAATAAAAGTATGGCATAATTCTGCCTTTAATTCAAACCCATAATATATAGCGGGTATAAGACAATAATTGTCAAAATGTCTTTTTATCGAAAGTATTTCATTATCGGAATATATTCAAAAACAGTACCATTGTGGTACTTCAAATATCATTTTCATAATATCTCCGTAAACTTTCGTTATTCATACTATGAACAAAGTTATAGTATAATATAATAGATGAAGTGACAAGGTAATTTAATTATATAACTTTCGTAGAAATATCGGCTCTGCAAAGTATACACAAGTATCAACATGTATCTCAAAAGAGGAAGTTGCAAGGTAATATATTGCAACTTTAGTTTTGAACACTTTTCAAACCCCTTCCAACCTGAAAGAAGTCTCTTCGATACGTGTTGCAGGAAATACCCAAATTTCGATGATGAACTAATACTTGAGTATTGTCGCGCAAGACGACACCACCTTACGATGATCAATCATAGGACGTGCATCTCAAGATTTGTTTCTCTACATGTAGAAGGAAGAACATATGGACATCACCATATGCCGGATCTCCCTAGCCATCTTTGGGCTTAGACGGGACCGGCGCCACTCGGACCCTGTTTCAAGGATGGACTGTCCCACAACCTCTTACACCGATTCTAATGATGGAATGTCCCACAGCCTCTTACACAAATACTCCTAGTTTGAATAAATCCATGACTCTGAAACTTAAAGTTCGTCCCCCTTTCCCCAAGTATAATACTTGTTGATAGGACTCCACAAAGTAGGATCGTATCTAGTTGGAAAGGAAAATTCACTAATATTTCCCAAGCAGTTGCTTGTTAATGGATATCGACTTGTTGCAAAAAGACTCAATTTGATGAATAGCAACCAGAAACTTCCTAGCTAGGGTTTTGAGCCCTATCTTTCCTCTGGACAGAAACTGGACAGATTGGGTTCTCCAACTTGGAGGAGGGATTTGACTAGGCTATACTCCTTTGTTGACTATAAAATTTTGAACGAATGTTACCCATGGAGTGGAGAAGCTATGGTTAATATTTGGTGATTTATTCATGGATAGAAGTGGAGGTATGAATTTTTCTTTGAGGGTGTTTCTGATGGGCAGTTTTGGATCTCTTTGTTCTTCTTTTTCTTTCTCCACCAATCTTAACTAATTCAACTATGAAATGATGTAAGCAATGGACTTGGATCAGATATTAATCCACTTGATGCTCCTTGGTCCTTCTGCAAAGAGTATTGAAGAAGCTTGGTAGATATTTGTTTTGTATCTTGTTTGATTTAAGTGATTTAAATCACTTAACTTCTAAATTTTTTTCATTTAATACTTGATTAAATAATTTAATTCACTTGATATCATTCTCTTGATGATCATTTTGGATATTGAATCTTGTTATAAAATCAATCCATGATTCGTTCGCTTTATCGCTTAATCTCGTTATCAAGTTTCAGCGATTTCTAGAACGCTTGTTTTACTATCTCAGTGGTTTTCGTTTTAAATTCTCAAATCACATTTCATAAAATTTATATAATATAACATCCTCAAATCATCAATTTTAATATCTCACTTCTTGATAATACTGATGTAAGATTCACTTCCCGGTCAAATATTCCATAAAAATAAGGCTTAATGGCCTTTTAGCCCTCAAAGTTTTCACTGATATACCCATCAGCCCTCAATATTTCAAAATGGTCCTTTTAACCCTCGAAGTATCCATAAAGGTCCTAATAACCCTTAAACCGGTATAGAAAATAAAAAATAAAAAAATGGTATAACTCAGATGGGCAAAAGAGACATTTCACAAACCGATACCGAGGGTTAAAAGGTATACTTTAGATACTTTGGGGGTTAAAAGGTATACTTTAGGTATATATGGCTTTCTCGTGTTTGAATGTGCCATTAATTTGTACACTTTTACTCTTTACTGACTATGTACCATTAGCATCCTATATTGTGTAATGACCGGAACAAGTTAATTAATTTCCAAGTTCTGCAGGACTTGATTACGTTGTTAAGAGATATAAGTGATGGTGTGATGCTAATACTTACAAAGAATATAGAGATATATATGGCATGCTTTTTAGTTGAACAATTTGACCACTGACAGAGATATACCTGGCATGCTTTTCAGTTAAATACTTGATTAAGAAACCTGTCAAGTACTTGCCATATTGCAAATCTTTTTGCAATCGCTTCATTCTCTATATGACCCTTCTCTTTTCTCCATATATTTGGGATGATAAACTGAAAATAAATAAATGATGGTTTTACTCAGCTTCTGGCCGACTGTGCACCACATTCTGTAAATTACATTCTCCAACTATTGGAGTTGCGCCATTGTGCGGGCTGTCATTTTTACCGTGCAGAAAGTCGAGGGCAGTCTTGGGATTCAGAAGGGAACCACATAAAAGATGTAAGGCTTCAATATTTTTACAGCACATGTCTTACTTCTATATTCAAATCTGCTGTATCGTAATCTCTTAGACTTCTAGTGTATTTCAGAGTCCTAACCTTTCTGTTATATTACAGGCTTCTTTAGGACCTCCATTTGGACTTGTTCAAGGATTGCTCGAACCTCAGGGAACCATATTTAACAAACTTCCCATGGAAGACTGTCCAACGATAAGAAGAGGTTCAGTTGCATGGGTTGGTTCAGGTCCAGAATTCTTTATAAGCCTAGCCAATCACGAAGAATGGAGAAAGGCATACACTGTTTTTGGTACTGTACTTCCTGAAGACATGGCAATTGCAGAGAAAATAACCGAGCTTCCCACAAAAGCAGATGTGTGGAACAATATTATTGTTTCAGTCCTGGAAAAACCTGTACCCTTACGGTTAAAAAGAATAAAAACGAGTAGCGGGGATCGAAAACTTAATAAAAAAGCAGGAAGTTAAGTGAATTGGTTTGTAGCTCCTGCATTATATACGAGGGTTGTAGTTGGATTCATGGTAAATGTTGAAAGCCTTTATAATCTAAAGATGCACTTTTTTTTTGTACCGGTTTTCCAATATTGGATGCAAAGCCGCCTTCTAATTTATACGCCGATGTTCCAATTTTTTCGATATTACAAGTATCCAGATTAGAAATACAAGTAGTAGATGTGTAGACGGAACTGAGAAGGCGTCAAACATAGTGTACTCGGCTATTTGAGTTTAAAGAAACACTAGTGTAACACATCAAGCCCGTTTAGGTGAGTTTAAATAAAAAGCTTACGACTTAAGGAGGGACGTTAAGACACAAAATTACAACCAGCATCATGTATACGATCCATGTGGATAGAGTATTGCAAGTGTGTAGCAACTACCACCGATGAAGTAGCGAGTCAATGGGAAACATGTATCACATCTATCCATCCATCCACATTCCACCTACCCCAGAGCCCAACTGCAACCCATCCCCCAATCTACCCCACCCCCACCACAATTACAGGCCCATCAAACACAAAACCATGCCTACAAAGTTATACCTTTTAACCCCCAAAGTATCTAAAGTATACCTTTTAACCCCCAAAGTATCTAAAGTATACCTTTTAACCCTCGGCATCGGTTTGTGAAATGTCTATTTTGCCCATCCGAGTTATACCGTTTTTTTATTTTTTATTTTTTGTACCGGTTTAAGGGTTATTATGACCTTTATGGATACTTCGAGGGTTAAAAGGAACGTTTTGAAATATTGAGGGCTGATGGGTATATCAGTGGAAACTTTGAGGGTTAAAAGGTCATTAAGCCTAAAAATAAACTTTGGATTTTCTGAATTTCGATCATCTTTACATACACTTATTTACTCCGTGCATCACTAATATAACTTCGAAATATCCATACCATGTCTCATACATAGGGTGGCATGAAAAAATTCTTAATCCTCAAAATCACTATTCATCCACCAAAATTACTATTCACTGATGCACTTCATCATAATAAGAAAAGTTTTAATTCTACCGAAAACTCGGGTGATTACAGTTTCCCCTCCTTAAAAGGATTCCGTCCCGGAATCGGTTTAGGAATAACTGGGGTACTTCTTTCCCATTGCACTTTCTAACTCCCAGGTGGATTTTTTTCCACTTCTTGATTTTTTTTCCACAAATCCCTCACTAGCTTGACAACCTTGTTTCCTAGCACTTGCTCCTTTTTATCCATGATTTCCACAGGTTGTTCTTTGTAAATCAGACCATATCGTATATCTACCTGCTCGTACTCTATCATCTATCGAGCATCTGCGTTTTCTTGGTGTAGCATCACCACATGAAACACGTTATGACCATGCTATAAGTTTTGGGGGTAAGGCTGGCTCGTAGGCCCCCTTCCTGTCGCGTCTTAGAATCTCAAATGACCCAATGAATCTCGGGCTCAACTTCCCCTTCTCGCCAAATCTCATTAATTCTTTCCACGGGGATACCTTTAGCAACATGAATCTCCAACCTCATATTCTCTATCTTGTTTGCACAGAAATACACCAACATAAGCTTGCTTGTCATTCATCAACTTGCCATTTAGCTTATCAATGGCAGTACTATCTCAATTCTTGTGGGCTTGGTCCGTATACTGTCTGTGTCTATTCTGGGCTGTCACTAGCCACTTATTGGCAAGATCTTTTGTCTCTCTAGTTTGTTGGACTAACTTGGGTCCCCATATCTATCTCTCGCCAACCTCCTCCCACACAAGGGAGATCGGCAACTTCTTCCATACCGGGCCTCATAAGGTGGTACCCCTATACTGGTCATGGTAACTGTTGTTATAAGCAATCTCAACTGATGATAAGTGGTCATCTCAACTTCCTTTTTCATGGTACGCCACCAATAGTGCTCTTTTAAATCTCTATACATTTTGGTGTCGTCTGGTGCACATGGTATCTCGGAGGTCTTTGCGTAAAATCTCGTATTTTGATTCCTGAACATTCGGAATCCATCTCCTTCTTATTTTGACTAAGGGCATCGGCCACCACATTGGCCTTCCCTGGATGGTAGTGTATCTCACTGTCATAATCCTATATTACTTCTATCCATTTTCCTATCTTATGTTATCTACTATCAATCCCCGCTGCTCCAGCCCCTTCCTTAATCATTTTACAGAAAGCCAACTTACCTCCTGTATTCAGTCAATCTTTATTATCTTATCCCTACTCTTTCCGAAAGAAAGACGAGTCTCTTGGGGAATTTGTTTGCGGGGAATGTTGTCTGGCCTGTCACATGTTCAGCTCTTCCTGGATGAATATATATATATATATATATATATATATATATATATTTCAAGCTCTTTTGATCCAGCTAGATCTCGTACTTTCTTCATATATACAACGTCTTGATATTCTTAGGTCGAAAACCATCGCGATTGACTTTAAGTTGATTCATTAAATCCATAAAAGTTGCGGGTGCTCTAGTCCACCCCAATTGTCATTACTGAAAACTCGGAGTGTATATACCTTGTGTGAATCGCAGTCTTGGGTATATCCTCGAGTTTAACTTCCAGCTGGTGATATCCAGCTCTTAAATAATTTTTGGAAAAAATACACAGCGTCTTTCAGCTGGTCAAACAACCATCTATCCTCGGTAATGGTACCTATTCTTAATGGTGAACTCATCTAACTCTCGATGATCGATGTACAATCTCATGTTAACATCTTTCTTTCTCGCAACAACACCGGGGCTCTCCATGGTGGTACACTGGGTCTTATCATACTCTTGCCTAGCAATTCTTGTAACTGAGTTGCTAATTCTTTCATTCCCACTGGGGCTAACAGGAGATGCAGCACTATATTCTGAATACTCGGTATTCATTCTCATGTCATCCAAATCGATATCTGGTAGCTAATTAAAACCTTATACAACCTCCCAAAACCGCTGTAATTTCCTTTATACTAGGTGTCTCCTTTCTCAGCGTCAACCATAAGAGCTAATTAAGCCTCATATCTCTGGCGTAATAATTTCTTAGTCTTAACTATATTCATGAATCTCTGAATCAGACTCTGTCCCTTAATTATTACTCTTTTCCTTTACAATCAATTGGCTCCATTGGGTGCCAACCAATCCATCCTTATTATAATATCAAATTCTTCCAACTTGAAAAGAATCAGATCTATTAACAGGGTCGATCTCATATTTCTAGTTCACAACCTGGATGTGCTAATTTCACGGGAAGATTTCTCAATCGACCATCTTTACTTGCAATCACCTTCTTTAGGGGTTCAACCTTAAGGTCTAATTATCATGCACAATCTTGAGGTGCAAGGTACTTAGCAGTTCTAGAATAAAAGGTTAATACCAACTGAGTTTAAGTAGGAGGGTACCTGCTATCGTGTCCGTGTTTCTCACGGCACCTCGCAAAGTCATTTTGAAAGTCTTGGCAGGGGCTGCTTGTTGGAGGTAGCCATATGAACTCCGGGTATAGCTGGTCCAGTAGATGGTCATTTCTTAGTCTTGTGTCCAAGCTTTCCACAATCGATACCTTTTGCACTAATGTAGCATAATCTGTTAACTCCAACATCGCCACGCGATTCTGGATCCATTGTTTCATCCCTAATTGAACCTACGGCTCATTTCACCTCTGTAATTACAAACTCCGGACAAACCTCAACCACTCAGAAACTTGGCCTCATACTCTGCCACAGTCATGTTTCCTTGCATAACTCTAGAAACTTTATTTCCATCTGGGTCTTCATACACTACGCCATAAATGCTCATATGCAATGCTTTTAGAAAGTGTTTCACTGAAAGTGTTTCGTTAGATATGAAATTTTGGCTCTAATGCAACATAAACTGAACTGGTGTTGCGTTATATATAATTTAGTGTTGCATATTACCCACGGTGTTTCACATAATGCAACACTAATTGCTGGCGTTGCATTAAATATTTTTTAATTTTAAAAAATGCTAACGTTGCAGCAGTGGGGTCCACATGTGCTAATGGGGCATTTGCTGACATGGCAACTGTGGGGCCCACAATTGCTGATGTGGCAGAAGTAGGACCCACATGTGCTGACATGGCATTTGTTGACGTGGCAAAAGTGTTGCATTAGGTGATAATAGTGTTGCATTTGCTGTTTAGAAGTGTTGCATTAGCTATTTTTTAATTTTAATAAATGCTGACGTGGTAGTTGTGGGACCCACCAATGCTGACATGTCAGTGTGGGGCCCACGAGGGTGACGTGGCAGTAGGCCCACATATGCTGACGTGGCAGATGTGGGACCCACATTTGCTGACGTGGCAGATGTGGGACCCACATTTGTTGAAGTGGCATTTGCTGACGTGGCAGAAGCGTTGCATTAGGTGACAACAGTGTTGCATTTGCTGTTTTCAAGTGTTGCATTAGCTAATTTTTAATTTTAATAAATGCTGACGTGGCAGGCGTGGGGCCCACAAATGCTGACATGTCAGTGTGGGGCCCACGAGGGTGACGTGGTAGGAGGCCCACAGATGCTGACGTGGCAAGTGTGGGGCCCACAATTGATGATGTGGCAGAAGTGGGACCCACCTGTGCTGACGTGGCATTTGCTGACATTGCTGAAGCATTGCATTAGGTGACAATAGTGTTGCATTTGCTCTTTAAAGTGTTGCTTTAACTACTTCTCTTATCGGAATGATGAATCTATTTTTTTTAATTATTTTTTTGACATACGGATGTCAAGATATAACATTTTATTGAAGTGGTAAATTTTTAAAAAATTTGCTAGATGTATTTGGTTTGGTTTTATAACGGTCAAATCGGTCAAAGTAGACTTTCCTTTTAACTAGTCTTGTCCGGAATGATGAATCTATTTTTTTAAATTATTTTTTTGACGTTCCAATCATATGGATGTCAAGATATAATGATTTTAGTGAAGTGGTAAATTTTTAAAAAAAAATCTAGAAGTATTTGGTTTGGTTTGATCACGGTCAAACCGGTCAAAGTAGAGTTTCCTTTTAACTAGTCTTGTCCCGAATGATGAATCTATTTTTTTTTCGACGTTCCAAACGTACGGATGTCATGATCTAATGATTTTAGTGATATGGTGACTTTTTAAAAAATTTTCTAGAAGTATTTGGTTTGGTTTTATAACGGCCAAACCGGTCAAAGTAGAGTTTCCTTTTAACTAGTCTTCTCCCGAATGATGAATCTATTTTTTTAATTATTTTTTCGACGTTCCAAATGTATGGATGTCAAGATCTAACGATTTTAGTGCTATGGTAAATTTTTAAAAAATATAGTAGAAGTATTTGGTTTGGTTTTATAACGGTCAAACCGGTCAAAGTAGAGTTTCCTTTTAACTAGTCTTCTCCCGAATGATGAATCTATTTTTTTAATTATTTTTTCGACGTTCCAAATGTACGGATGTCAAGATCTAACGATTTTAGTGCTATGGTAAATTTTTAAAAAATATAGTAGAAGTATTTGGTTTGGTTTTATAACGGTCAAACCGGTCAAAGTAGAGTTTCCTTTTAACTAGTCTTGTCCCGAATGATGATTCTATTTTTTAAATTATTTTTTAGACATTCTAAACGTATGATGTCAAGATCTAACGATTTTAGTCATGTGGTAATTTTTTAAAAAAATCCCAAGATGTATTTGGTTTGATTTTGTAATGGTCAAACTGGTCAAAGTAGACCTTCCTTTTAACTAGTCTTACGGAATGAAGAATCTATTTTTTAAAATTATTTTTTTGACGTTCCAAACATACGGATGTCAAGATCTAACGATTTTATCAAAGTAGACCTTCTTTTTAACTAGTCTTACGGAATGAAGAATTTATTTTTTTAAATTATTTTTCAACGTTCCAAACGTACGGATGTCAAGATCTAACAATTTAGTGATGTGGCAATTTTGTAAAAAATTTCCTAGATGTATTTGGTTTGATTTGTAATGGTCAAACCGATCAAAGTAGACATTCCTTTTTAACTAGTCCTGTCTCGAATGATGAATCTATTTTTTAAAATTATTTTTTCGACGTTCCAAACGTACGGATGTCAAGATCTAACGATTTTAATGATGTGTAATTTTTTTAAAAATTACTAGATGTATTTGGTTTGATTTTGTAACGGTCAAACCGATCAAAGTATACCTTCCTTCGAACTAGTCTCTTCCCGAATGATGATTGTATTTTTAAAATTACTTGATCTATCACATTTTTAAAATTTTTAAAGTTTTATAATTTTTGAATTAAAATAAATAAAATAAAATTATATGTAAAAATGATTTCTTCGACGATTTTATATTTTTTACCTTAACATGATATTTATGTATGTTTAAGTGATAAATTTTTTAATTTATACTATATATTAATACATGTGATATATTCTTATTTTTATTTTTATATTATAATAAATTTAGTAATTCAATTAAATTATAAAAGATATAAGTAGTAGTAAAGTGTGTTGCCCGAGGAGAAAAATGGGGCGGGCTTTTTCCCCCCAAATGAAAACTAAACATTTTCATTTCCCCCTGAAACAAAAGTATACACATATCTAAACAAAACATTCCGTTACTGCTCTCTTCACGCTCTTTCTCTCTCTCGACTCTCTCGGCCGGAAGAAGCCCTCCAAGAAATGGTTTCTGTGGTAACAAATTTTCTAATCCATATCTTGATCTCTCCCATTTGTAAATTTGCATCTAATTTTGTTACTAACAATTTAAAACCCTAGATTATGAATCACTTTCACATATACGAAGCAATTGGCCATGGAAAATACTTGGTATCGCTTTCGATTTCAACTTATTGCTTTTAATTTGTGCTTATTGCAATCAATTTAGTATATGTTTTCGTATTAATGTGTTTTGTGTGTTTTTAATTGTAGACTGTGTATAAGGGGAGGCAAAAGAAGAGTATTGAGTATTTCGCGATAAAAAGTGTCGATGAATCGCACGAAAGCAATTTTACATGAAGTAAGTCTTGAATTGAGCTTATCGATTTAGTTTATTGAGCAATTTGAAGCTGAGTTTGAGTATGTGTTGTGTAATTTTTGGGAAGTTTATCTGTTAGTAGATTTTGTTACTGTTATTGTAACGTATGTGCTTGAAGCTGATCGTATGTTATTGGCAAATGCTGGTTTTGGGATTGGAAATGTTGCAAAGTCTTTAAAACTCTCAAGTGCCATGAGGGAGTTACAATAGGTTGTGAATGGCATCCATTGCAGCAAAGTAAGGTTGCTACTTGTGGATGGGATGGCTTAATCAAGTACTCGTAAGATACTCCATATCTTTATTTACTACTAATAACGGTATTCGTATGTTTGCCTTGCTATGTGACTATGTGTAGTAGTGCTTGTTAGAGAATTATAAAATTAACTCTGCTGTTTCTTAGGTTCCCCCTAGGCTTTTACTTAATGGTAATGTTCGTCTATCACTGAAGTAGGTTGAGCTTACTTGTTAGAGTAAGGTACAGGGTACTAATGACTATTCAGTGCTTGGCATGTGTACAAAGATAAAGATCTTACTGGATTGCTTTTGTTTGGTTTCAGGGTACTTATGCTTTTGTTTGGGTATTAAAAGGCTTTTTAATATGAAGATTATTTAAGTGATGTTAACAAATGTATAATTCATTATGGTGTTAGATTATGAATATTCATCAATGGGATTGCCGGAAGGTAGCAGCAAGAGGTCTAAAGTTAACCATGAAGTTCACATTAGGGGTGCTCGTAAGCTTGAAGAACTGTGTTTTAAAAATGGTGGGATATATATCAAGCTTGGTCAGCATCTTCGGCTACTGGTATGGTTCGATTATTAAATCTGTTACCTGTGAAGCAAATTGAATGTCAAAGATAATGTTGGCACCCGTTAGTATATAATAAATGATTTGCAATCATGATCTGTATATTTATTGATTAAAACTCTCTTTGCAGGAGTACTTGTGTTTCTACAGAAAGCTTTAGAGAAAGCTATTGTTACCAGGTGGCTATAGCTTTGGAGAAAGCGGCACTATCAGATGAGTATTTTGTCAAACGGAAATTGTATCCAAATGTTGATTTTTACTCGGGTTTAATTTATAGGTATGGACCAACCTATAATTAATATAATGTTGATTATAGGTATGGACCAGGCTACAAGATATGAATTTTAACATAACATCTAGCCTCTAGGTTTCATCTAGTACACACATCATTGTTATTTTAGATTTACACCAGCAACTAGAAATTACACAAGTACAAGAATAAAATGATACAGGTCATGTCCAATTTTCCATTCCATCCACTCTAATTATAATAATAACAAAAAAACTGGTCAGATTTTTCACAGCTAGCCACACCATTACTTGTGCCAAGAATGAAATAGATTTACATGTTCCTTGGGGAATCTCAAGAAGTATATCAAGAACTGTAACTTTATAGAGCATTTTTCACATTTGATGCACTTTCTCAAATCTGATCTGGTATAAAAAGGATGAATCTTTGAAAAAATAGATTGAAAAAAATATGATGAAACTAGTTAAGGTTGGTGAAGTTATAGTAACACAAACAAAGACGGAATACCTAAACTAGAAGAGTACATGAAAATTCCACCAAAGAGTTTATGTGATACCTCCAGACTAGTTAAAGAATTTTATAGGCTGGATTTTTACTCGGGTTTATTTTCTTCACTTGATAATTTTATATGAATGCCTTACATTAATATAATCAGGGCGATGGGTTTCCCGACGGAATTCTTTCCTTCTAGTATATATAATTTTATACTTCTACTGGAGTGGTGAGTTGTTGTTTCTAGTATATATATTTGGTTTTGTACTTGACATTGATATCTAACAGGCTGAAGTGTTCGGATTTGTAGCTTCATCCGCTTCTTCTTTAAACATGAGTTCCAGAAGTTCTTTATCTCATTATCTGTTCTTCCAGGTAACCTATCATTTCGATTTCAGAATACTATTATTAGTAAATAGCATTATTCATAAATCCAACGATAAGTCAAAGGCTGATTCTGATTTATTGGAATATAATCAGTAGTAAAAGTAATGCTTGCGTAGTGCCTTGGTAGACTTTGTTGTATGAGGGGGATATACCGGATATAAGTTTGGTTTTGTTTTGTAGTGTACCTGTTTCCGAGAACTTGGTGCAGACTAAGCATGAGATCCTCCTCTCGTTGTGAAAATATCCTCTCTTCAAGTCCGGCCTCAAGTAATTTATCCATCTCAGTCTGCAACTCTTTCCACACCTTTGCAAACCTGCATAAACAATGCATTAGTAAAATGTCACTCGACATCCCCCATACAGCTTGTAGAAAATGAAATGTCACCCAACTTTGACCCTGTATTCTTACTCGAGTTCCACTCTGAACTTTCTTAACTTTTGGATTGTTAAATAAGTATAAGTTAATTACTTGCTCTAGTACTAACCAGTTGCAAATCGGTATATTTGTTTTGCACTAACGTCCATATAATAATAGAAGATTTAAAAGTAGGAGTAATTATTTGTGCCGGGAATCTTTTTGTTTTACACTAAATGAAGAATTTTTTTGTTTCATTTT
Organism: Saposhnikovia divaricata; assembly: GCA_036435485.1. NCBI lineage: Eukaryota > Viridiplantae > Streptophyta > Magnoliopsida > Apiales > Apiaceae > Saposhnikovia > Saposhnikovia divaricata. The sequence continues at coordinate 9,956,667 of JAZHRN010000154.1, read as the reverse complement.
CTCAGGCTTTTTTCGAAGGCATGTTGAGATGTAAAGGTGTGCAAGCAACATCAATTCTAGTGCTGGTCAACCCAGCTTCACTCTCATATGAGATACACATACATAGAACTAAATATTAGGCTTTTTATTGTATTATGTTATATGTGGTTGGTTTTGGTAGTTAGTTATGTTTTGGGAAGTATTTGTATGGTGTGGATGGGTTGTAAATTATTTGGATGGTTGGTAGGATGATTGAACATATGTTGAATGTTTTGGATTGGTTTCTTTATGTATGAAACTATATATTGCAGAAATTTTAATTACAGTGTTGCATTTGATATTCTTAGTGTTGCATTTCTAGAACTTTGTAGCGTTGCATAAGTAAATACAGCGTTGCATTTGATATTTTAGTGTTGCATTTCAAGAACATGATAGTGTTGCATTTGGTAAATATAGTGTTGCATTACATGTTGTGGGCCCATTGCTAACGTGGCATGTGGGACCCATTGCTAATGTGGCACGTGGGACCCACTGCTGATGTGGCACGTGGGCCCCACTGCTGACATGGCATGTGGACCCCATTGGTGACATGGCATCCTAGTGGGGCCCATTGATGATATGGCATGCCAATTGTACCAATGCTGACGTGGCATGCCAACTGGACCAATGTTGACGTGGCATGCCAGCTGGACCCATTGCTGACGTGGCATGCTAGTGGATCCACTTTCGTGACGTGGAATTGGAACTATATCAAATGTCAAATGCAATGCCATTTTGGTGTTGCATTTGCTTGCTGTGGTGTTGCATTACACGTCAGTTGCAACGCTTATTGCTGTTGCTTTAGATGCCAAAAAGTGTTGCATTATGGGGTCAAACGCAACGGTCGCGGATGCAACGCCCCCTAGTGTTGCATTTGGTCTAATACAACGCTTTTTTGGCCTAAAGCAACAGTAAACATGGCGTTGCATATGAGCATTTTTGGCATAGTGATATATTTCGAAAAATATTTCTCTAAAAACAACAAGCTGAATCTCTCCCAAATCACAACACTATCTCCCTCTAGGTTTTTCTTAGATTTCTACCAGTAATTCGCCTCCCCCTTCAGGTAGACGATGAACACGTTCTCTGATTCTCTGCAATATTCAGTATCTCATATGATTTCTCTATCTCTTTAAGCCAAGCTCTGGCCTCCACTGGGTCAGTGGTTCCATGAAGTTATGGGGGTTTCTATTTGACACTGTTATCATTAGAATTTTACGACCCATCGATATTCCTTCCACATATACCGTTTGACCAACTTTCCACTTATCATAATATCTTTGAGAGAGAAAATAAACTAATTCAATGATATGTTACCGATATTTTATTCGTCTTAGGGATCCGCTCTTGTCATAGGCGATTTCGATGCGAATCTAATTCCTATCAGCGAATTTTGACTTATTCGACGTGGTTGGCCTCCTCTTGGAATTCAATGAAAATAACAAGATTCATGGGGCTTTGAAAAGATAGCTCCCATATCAAGGAGGACGTCGCACTTTGGTGATCATAAGGTTATGAGTTTTAAGGTAACTTTATTTGAGATGAGTGAATTTACTGAGAGATCAATATGATCATAAGAACTCAATGTTGCGTGTCTCATTTAAGACATTGCTAAAGGTAATTAGCCTTCTTGTATTTCATAACTCACAAGTGACGGCATCCCGTCAGACTTCTATCACACAGACAGATAGTCCTTGTGGCCCCTATAAATATAGGGTTGTTCGTCTCAGTGGAAGTTGAGAAGTATGAAATCAATTCAAAGTCAAAATATTAATTATCATCTTTCGACAAATAATTCTCGAATGGACACCTTGGATAAAAATTGAACAGATTCCAAGGTGCGATTTACAAGAAAAGGATAGCCAGAAAGATACTGGTATTGAACAAGCAAGTGGTGAGGTATCAACATATGGTCATTCATTATTTGAAGAAAAGTGAAAGCTGGAATAACATCATTTGACAGGGCTTCGAAAACCTGAAAGTAGGTATCGTGACATCCTCTGGCACAATTGAAACTAAATGTGGTTTAACAAAAGTGTTATAAAATAACTTCGAGAGGGAGTATATCTTTTATCGAAATTCTCTCTAAGAAGATGCCAAGATAGATTATGGATTGGGGAGGTTTTGCCAAGGTCTCTACGGATGCCTTTTTATGTCGGCTCCTCTGACGGGTAATCGTTCGATTCTAAACGCTTTATTTTCCATGTATACCCTAACGTCATTGCTGACTCATAATAGTCGATAAGGATTCAACCATCGACAATTACAATCGCAGGGAGTTCTATTCGACTAAGCGCAAGCATCTCAAGCAAGAGTTCTATTCTTATATGAAGACTTTGATGCCGGTGTCGCCCCAAGTAATGATGAATTCCTCATTTCGAATAGGCGGTACTCCGGAACATCGTTAGAAAGTATGTGCTTAAATCCAGTTACTATTATAACCGTCTTCATACCAAACATTCCTTCTCACGTATCAATCCCGTGTGCTACATAAGCTTAACACTTTGTGCATAATAGCCTTTTCATTTAAGTCAATCCCGGAATTTCTCAATCCGTCCTGGTCCTTAAATATATTTCACCTTTACCGTCCAATCTCAACTTCATCATTTTATCTCTACAATCAATTGTAGCAATCAGGGTCTATCCACCAACCCATATAGCGGCTACCTTACCAGATCCACAGGGTTCGCTCTAGTTTCCACTCTCTTCGGTGACATTCTCTGATAATCAGAAAGACAAGGTTTGCTAAAATTTGTTGAATTTCTTTCCAAAATCAGGGAAATTTGATTAATCTGTTTACCCACTAGTAATACTCGGATCTGATTTCCGGCCTCTCAGTTCTATCCTCATAATTCTCTCCTGGTTTTGTGAGGGTGGTAAATCTTGTTCGTGGTTCCGTCTTAGCGTGCTTGTCTTACAATAACATTCGCGTGGTACATATACCCAAAATTCTCCTGGAGATAATAAAATCCCTCAATTATGTAATAGAACTATTTCCAGTGGAATCGCTGGTCGTGGGGGATTGAAACCTCATAGCCAAAGCAATTCCTTCCACTATTCTAGGAAATTAATTACCCTTAATCATATACGAAGTTTGAACGTCTCAGTTCTTACGCATGCTGCCTCCCTAGGCACTACAACAGACTACGAGTAACGTCTCAATTCTTACGCATGCTGCCTCCCTAGGCACTACAACAGACTACAAGTAACACGTCTCGTTCAAGTTGAATCAATCCACCGGTATTGGCTATACTGCCTCTACCTCTTCTACTTTGGAGACTCTACTCCATTCTTTTTGTCATATCTCTTGATGAATCATAAACGATTCTAAACTTTCATCTCGTCACTTAATCGACCTCTAAAGATTCATCCACTGACCCTCCATGGGGTTCTCCTCTAGATCCTCCTATGGATCTTCCTTTATCGGGCTCCGTCTATCTCAAGGAGCGCATCATCAAATGCATACTCGAAGGCCTCGGGGTCTGGTATCTCAGAATCCTATCTATCTATAACTCGTACGAATCAAGGTGACTGACCATGAAGTCCTAAGTATGGTTTCCCAGAAGAAGTCCCCTCTCGGGCTTCATTTCAACAGTCAGGGTCATGTCCTCTAACCCGAATACGAACTTGATTTGAACTTTAGTTATTGTCCTCATTCTTAAGGGTATTGTAAGACTCGATCTCCTATCGTTTCTGAGAACTGTAACCTAACGCTCTGATACCATTTCTATAACATCCCAAAATCCTGGGTCAGGGATTTAGAGTAGTCACGATCCATTTACTCCTTGCCTTACCTCTATTACTCGTAATGTTTATAATTCACCTGCTCATGACCCCACAATACATGTCTCACACACACAGAGGTTAGAGTCTCAGAAACGACATAATATAACAACTGCGGAATAAATAATTTTTATTACAATACCCAAATGTCTTTTGAGTCTGTCACTGATACAACTTCTAAGTAATGTTACATTACCAGCTTAGCCTTCTGATGCTCACAATCCTCTCATACCATTCATATATATACATAAGATGAATACCAAAAGCTGCAGCTTGATTCGACTGGTTCGTATTACTCCCAGGATCACTGCTAGAAATTGTTTGTGGAAACGCCTTGCGGGGTATGTGCCGTCCCATTGGAATCCTGCTTCACTGCTATATAATATATATAAAACAATAGCAAGAGTGAGCGATAGCTCAGCAAGTTAATGAAAGTATGGCATAATTCTGCCTTTAATTCAAACCCATAATATATAGCGGGTATAAGACAATAATTGTCAAAATGTCTTTTTATCGAAAGTATTTCATTATCGGAATATATTCAAAAACAGTACCATTGTGGTACTTCAAATATCATTTTCATAATATCTCCGTAAACTTTCGTTATTCATACTATGAACAAAGTTGTAGTATAATATAAGAAATGAAGTTACAAGGTAATTTATTATATAACTTCCGTAGAAATATCTGCTATGCAAAGTATACACAAGTATCAACATGTATCTCAAAAGAGGAAGTTGCAAGGTAATATATTGCAACTTTAGTTTTGAACACTTTTCAAACCCCTGCCAACCTGAAAGAAGTCTCTTCGATACGTGTTGCAGGAAATACCTAAATTTGGATGATAAACTAATACTGGAGTATTATCGCGCCAGACGACACCGTCTTATGATGATCAGTCGTAGGTCGTGCATCTCAAGATTTGTTTCTCTACATGTAGAAGGAAGAACATATGGACACCACCATACGCCGGATCTCCCTAGCCATCTTTGGGGTTAGACGGGACCAGCGCCACTCGGACCCTGTTTCAAGGATGGACTGTCCCACAGCCTCTTACACCGATTCTAATGATGAACTGTCCCACAACCTCTTACACAAATACTCCTAGTTCTAATAAATCCATGACTCTGAAACTTAAAGTTCGCCCCCCTTTCCCCAAGTATAGTACTTGTTGATAGGACTCCACAAAGTAGAACCGTATCTAGTTGGAAAGAAAAATTCACCAATATTTCCCAAGCAGTTGCTTGTTAATGGATATCGACTTGTTCCAACAATCTTACCCCTCGAATGATGAGGAAGTAACAAAAGGACTCAATTTGATGAATAGCAACCAAGTTGCGGGTGAAAGGAATAGTTTCAAAAGATTTATGACCGGGCAGTCAAATATAATAAATAACAATTCTCAAGTAAGGTTCCCTTATAATTTGGAAGATAGATTTAAATGAAAAATGGAGTTTTGGGAACCTTTCCTTGATAAAAATAATCATAATGAGACTCAGAAATATTTTACATAATATTTGAAGGTCGAAGATAATATTTGAATAAAATAAATCATTTTTAAAACTTGTTAAAAGAATTTAATAAATATTCAAAGAATATTTATTAAATCATAAATATTTAGAGAATATTCTTAATATAAAATATTGCTCATGAATAACCCTCGAATGAATATATAAAAATATACACTAAATAAATAAATCCTCGAATAAATATTCAAAATAATATTCATTAAATAAATCAAGCTTAAATGAATATTCAAAATAATATTCGTTAAATAATTAAAGCTTAAATGAATATTCAAAATAATATTCATTAAATAAATAAAACTCAAATGAATATTCAAAACAATATTCATTAAAGAAATAATGGAAAAATATTTATTTTAATATTTTCCTCAGAAAATAATCACAATATATACAGAAATACTGACTCTCGTTCTATACTTGAAGAATGAGATTCATATGCCCTTCACTAAGGGTCTTAGCAATATCCGGCTTATGACTAATATATCACATATCTAGCTTATAAGCCAATATCAATTCGTAAATCAAGTATCACAATATTCTTATACTTTCAAAAACAATTATGCCTTCCATTAGCATATATAACAGAAATAATATTCAAATAGTGTTTCTCGACTGAGATAATACTTAAATAACATTCCTTGAAAGATATAGTGAGCAAATATCATTCCACGAAGGATATCATATTCAAATAACAGTCCTCGAATGGTTTCCAAGTAATTAATACTTTATGGAAATATAATTAACGTTTATAAATAACATTCCTCAAAATAAGTCATAATCTGTCGCTAGAATCCATCCGGGTTTCCACGACTATCTCTATATCTCAAAATACCGACTCTCGGTTTAGAGTCGAAAACAATGAATATGCTCTTATCTCTAGAGCTACAAGGTATACCGGTTTATAACTACTTATCTCAGAGCTAGTATATAAACCAAAATCAAATTCAAAGCCAACACGATATAACATTTATCGCAAAACAGTATAATACTATATATGGCAAAAAGCAGTATTATACAACAATACTTCAAATTTACAAGTTTAGAAAACTTTCCTGATGCTCGAGAGGTGTTAGGGGTTTGCGACAATGTCGGACAATCTAGACAAGGTAAAATAAAACATACGATTAGTCCCCTGGATAATCCACTTATTAATAATGCTTGTGTACTTAAACAAATCGTAATCAAAGCACTTAATGGCATCATCTAGACTCATACTAAGTCCATGCTACTCGTCAAATACTTAAGTCGTAAGTTTGGTTCGAAAACCGTCCTCGAATTCAAGTCATATGTGAGCACTTATAAGTTTGGTTTCTAAGTCGTGTTCTTAGGGGTTTTCACTTGCGCAACCTCGGCTTACGCATTGTTATAAAATTGAAATATAATCTTTTTAACTTGAAACATTCGCACACACCTTGCCAACTGTCTTTAACATTTTATCACCAAATTTCACATTCTAATTCGACTATTAAGGGTCTCAAACTTAGCATCAAAGTAGTTACATTTCTGCGATAAAATCCTTTGAACCATTTTCACTAAAACTAGCATAACTCCTAAACCGTAAACTATTTTAACTCGATTCTTTTGGCAAAACAAACTAGACAATCATGTCTTTGTAACCATAGGCAGTGGTGGTGCTAAAAATCATTTCAATGTCTCGGGTATTGACTGTTTTTAAGACTTAAAGAAATTTCGCCATTACGACGGCTATAACTCTAACATTTTCATTTCGTCACAACATAACCAAGCCACACCGGGCATACCATACATCTCCAACATCAACAAACAACCATAATACACCTCTAAGGTCAGTGGTCATGCTCTAATACAATACCCAATCATTTTACACAATTTAAACAACCAAAAAATCATAAAACTCCTTAATATGCACTTATCTTTACATAACACTAAAACCACATCAAAAACTCATAAAAAAACTCAAAGGGTGGGTTAGGGTTTTACCTTCTTTGACACTCTAGGAACACTAGCAGAGCTTGTCACACCTTGTTATGGTCTTGGTTAGCTTCAACAAAGCCTAAAAGCCATGAACCAAACATGGAAACTACTTTAAACATTATTCTTTACTATTCATCATCAATCTTGTAAAATCTGTATAAAATCGAAAAATAAGATTTTGGTGCTACAATTTTTACCACACCTTGTACTCTTCATAAGCTTTCTTTTGAGATACAGATCATCAGATTTGAAGCTTCCTAGCTAGGGTTTTGAGCCCCATTTTTCCTCTAGACAGAAACTGGACAGATTGGGTTCTCCAACTTGGAGGAGGGATTTGACTAGGCTATACTCCTTTGTTGGCTATAAAATTTTGAACGAATGTTACCCATGGATTGGAGAAGCTATGGTTAAAATTGAATGATTTAATCATGGATAGAATTGGAGATATGAATTTTTCTTTGAGGGTGTTTCTGCTGGGCAGTTTTGGATCTCTTTGTTCTTCTTTTTCTTTCTCCACCAATCTTGACTAATTCAACTATGAAATGATGTAAGCAATGGACTTGGATCAGATCTTAATCCATTTGATGCTCCTTGGTCCTTGTGCAAAGAGTATTAAAGAAGCTTGGTAGATATTTGTTTTGTTTCTTGTTTGATTTAAGTGATTTAAATCACTTAACTTCTAAATTGTTTTGATTTAATCCTTGATTAAATCATTTAATCCACTTGATATAATTCTCTTGATGATCCACTTAATCTTGTTATAAAATCAATCCATAATCCATGATTCGTTCGCTTTATCGCTTAATCTCGTTATCAAGTTTCAGCGATTTCTAGAACGCTTGTTTCACTATCTCAGTGGTTTTCGTTCTAAATTCTCAAATCACATTTCATAAAATTTATAAAATATAACATCCTCAAATCCTCAATTTTAATATCTCACTTCTTGATAATACTGATGTACGATTCACTGTCCGGTCAAATATTCCATAAAAATAAACTTTGGATTTTCTGAATTTCGATCGTCTTTACGTACACTTATTTACTCCGTGAATCACTAATATGACTTCGAAATATCCATACCATGTCTCGTACATAGAGTGGCATGAAAAATTTATTAATCCTCAAAATCACTATTCATCCACCAAAATACTATTCATCGATGCACTTCATCATAATAAGAAAAATTTTAATTCTACTGAAAATTCGGGTTATTACACATATGTTCCTGTAAGGAAGGTTCATTTTTATCCATTCTAGATAGTGGAATTTAGAGATAAAGATAATTGTAGAACATCTTTTAGAATAGAAGATCAATTGGAAAAAGCTAGCAATGAGTACCTGCATTACTTGATGTCTATGCTGGATCCAAATCATCAAGAAGAATAGATCATCTACAATGTTCTTGAGAAGCAGCTTCGGGTGAACAGAGAAAGAATCCACGGTATGAGGAGTGCAAGGGGCAGAAAGCAATAACTTGCTCAGTCTAAAGGAGTAGCCCTTTGCAAGAGTATGTATTTTTCAACTTGGCTCTGTACACAGTTCATTTTCCACATCTTTTGAAGCTTATTACAATAAATATGTTTTTGCTTAAACTCTTTAATTACGTTAAAGTGTTTTGTTATCATCAAGGCTCTTAATTTATGGCTGTTATTCCATCAGTCATAAATTGGGGGAGATTGTTAGGAATTAAGTTGTCCTTGATGATATACATAAAACACTAAAAACATATTTGTATAAGTTAACGTTTTTGTAACTTATCAACGGATATCCAGCTTATAAATATTCGTTGATAAGGAAGCTTATCAATCGATGAGTTAGTATCATGTCAAGAAATTTCCACAGACAGTTATCAATTGTAGTACTAGTTGATAGCACCTAAGTCATGTTGACTATCAATGGATAAACATGATAGGTTGGCTAATTGTATATAAGTTGTGCTTTGTAATTCTGTTTAAGTGAAGTGATACAACAACAGATATAGGAGCTACATCAACGGATAGTACTATCAACGGGTAACATATAACTCATCAAAGGATAAGCAGCTACAACAAATGTTTATCAATAATGTCTCGATACTAGCAGTTGATAGTGACGGGACATAGCTGACAGATCACATGGGTTGGTAGACTTCAAAATGGCATGGAAACCAGTCTTTGGAAACGAAGAAGAAAAAGAAACATTCGTTTTTTAGCAAACACTTTGGACGATAAAATCTAGTAATATATGTCCAAGACAATCGGACAAAGTTGTGCCACATGAAGAAAAGGAGTGGTAGCAGACCTGCAAACATATTTGACTTTGTAATATTCGTACTGTTTGTAGAGCGTAGCCTTGGGGTATTTATAACCCAAGTGCAGCATTGCTTATTTATGTGTGAGTAGAACAAAAGTTGTATGAGCTATATGAGAGAAAACACATACAAGAAATACAAGAGAAATAGTTAGGTTTCTTCTTGTATTCAAAGCTTTGTAACCGCGGCTGTGTAATCTTTTACACAGATAAATCTCAGGTGGATCATAAAACCCACCTGAAATTTTGTAAGTGTTGTGTATTTTCTTTACATTTCATTTACTTGTTTCGTTATTTATTCTATCCAATTGTTCATCCTCCGTTAATTCGAAAAAGTTTATCAACATTGGATTCAACCCCCTTCTACAATCTTGTGGTGTTATTGGGACTTATCAAGGATCCAATTCTTCTGTGGATCCAAACATTAATGACATTTCTTCACAACTGGGACGTGGCCATCGTCATAAACAACCATCTATTCTCCTTCATGATTTTGTTACTCACACAGTACATAGTATAAGCCCTTCCCCCACTGTTGCACCTTCTTCACCGCATTCCTCAGGTTCTCCTTATCCCATATCATGTTTCGTAAATTGTGATAGATTTTTTGTGCAACATAGAGCTTTTCTTAGTGCTTTGACTACAAGTGTTGAGTCCAAAAGCTATTCTAATGCGGTTAAGAATCCTCATTGGTGTCAGGCCATGCAGGAAGAAATGCATGCACTTGAAACAAATAAAACATGGTCCTTGGAGACTTTACCACCTAATAAAAAGGCCCTTGGAAGTCAATGGGTATATCACATCAAATATCGCTCAGATGGTACAATTGAACATTACAAGGTTCATTTAGTGATTCTTGGCAATCATCAGGTAAATGATGTTGATTATAAGGAAATTTTTGCTCAAGTTGCTAAGATGGTGACAGTACGTACTGTGCTTGCGGTTGCAACTGCTCGTAATTGGGAACTTCATCAAATGGATGTTAACAATGCGTTTCTCCACGGTGATTTAGAGGATTTTGTTTATATGCGTCCTCCTCCAGGATTTCGTACTAATCCTCCTGGTCTTGTTTGTCATCTTCGTAAATAAATTTATGGCCTACGTCAAGCCTCTCGTTGCTGGTTTACCAAGCTTTCCACTGCTCTTAAGGATTATGGTTTTGTTCAATCTTATGCCGATTATTGCTTGTTTACTCTTCATAGAGGGAATACTTCATTGCATTTACTGGTTTATGTGGATGATCTCGTAATAGCTGGAAATAATTCTTCTGTTATTCAAGAACTTAAAACTTACTTGAGTTCTTGCTTTCGCATGAAAGACTTGGGTTTTCTTAAATACTTCCTTGGGATAGAAGTAGCTCCTAGTCCTGCTGGTATTTCTTTATGTCAACGCAAATATGCATTAGACGTCATTGCTGAACCTGGCATGTTAAGCGCCAAACCAGCAAATTTTCCTATTGAGCAGAACCACCAACTCGCAATAACAACTAGTCAGTTACTAGCTAATCCATTGCTTTATAGGCGACTGGTTGGTCGTCTAATTTACTTGGCTGTTACGCATCCAGATCTCTACGCTTGGTGTGATTCTGACTTGGCCAGTTGTCCTATGACTAGACATTCTCTTACCGGTTAGTTCATCACTCTTGGTCATTCTTGTAGCATCCCAAAATCCGGGGTACAGATATGGGGCCACTAACTATAAACAATATTATACATCTCTGAATATAAACAACATTTAATAATAAAACCCCTTAACCAAGATCGCATACAGGTTATGGTATGAAATAACTATCGAAATTACTATTACAATCCAACCTCAGAATATAAAATTATACAATTCCTGTGAATAAACAAGATCACTGTCTAACTAGATATCCCACCTCGACAAATCCCAATCCACTAACCAACGGAATCCATGACTCGAACGTCTCCTCTCGCTGCCTATAGAGCAATACCAACTGACCACTAGTTCCTCTGATCATCTCTAACAACTGGAGAAATAAACAGAAGCAAGAGTGAGCCAACAATGCTCAGCAAGTGTAAATATTGACGACAATTTCAATAACGACGACAATTTTGATAAGCAACAGAGTTTCATCTCATTTAATGAAGGAAACAATTATATCAACTTTTCAATTGCCACGAGGGCCAATAACTCACCATTCATAAGGTGCATCAAGAAATAGAACTGACAATAATTCTGATATCAAGGTATCATTAAAACAGACTTTCAAGGAGTCAAGAATTAAACATCCCAATCTCAGAGTATAGATTAGAATTGGAATTTTTATTTATAAAAAAAAACATCAAGGTTAGGCTACTGATCAGTCAGCACTAACCCCGGACAAACGCACACAGCAATGTCCTTAATTGGATCCATGGCACACGTTGGCCTTAACTTCCGACCATAATAAGGTCCCACCCCGAAGGGTTTCACGCCCCAAGGGACACTTTTAAAAACATTTCCAATTCTAAATCATCCACACTAGGTGTCGGAACAATCGACAACCTTTGCCAACCAATAACTGGAAAACTCACGTTCCAGAATAACGACTCATAATCCAAGAGTCAATGAAAGCTTCAATATCAACAAGTGTCGACAAGTTCGACACAATAATTGGGTAATAATTAAAGAATAATAACTCAAAGGGTATCGACAAGTTCGATACGACACATGGGATAAACAACCCAAGATTCTCAACTGATATCAACAATTTCGATACGAATAAATAGATTCATAACACCAGCAAATTATCTAAAGAAAATTTCATTTGAACAAGAATAAGGGTATGAATTGCAATAAGATTTTCACCCATCGAAATTCTAGACTGAAACAAGGATATGGTCAAGTATCGGGCATTTAACAAAACTTATACACACTGAAGAATTTGAGCTTTCATAAGCGAGGAAAATAGTTTAGAACTTATAATTGCAAAACAGTCTCAACATGTAAAGATTCAGATCAGCTTAGAGAAACATTGTCCAATTGGAAATCCATTGGTGAAAAATATGCTAAATCGGAATTTTTCCAGCAGGTTTTCATAATAGTTAAGAAAACTTGGATTTCCTTGTTTAGAAAATTCTTAAGAGTATTTGACGAAAATAGAAGAAAAGGCATTCCTTTGTCCAAATGTGAAAAAGGGTTATTTATAAGATTCTTTGTAAAATCGACATGTGAATTATGGGTGGGGAAAATAAATAGCATCATGGTAATTAAAAGAGGTATATATATCATTTTTCAACTATACTTGACCAACTCATTTCAATACAATAAATAAACTAAATTGCATCACTTGAACAATAAGTGACAAGCAAAAACACTTGCCTCGACTTACGGAGTTCCTGATCCTACCATGGATCCTCGACTCAAATTCACATCAGTCCTTACTGGTAATTTGCTACTTCACATCCATACCTTCGTCGACTTCGCTACTACCATTTTGTTCCAATTTCCACTTGTCCTTGCACTGCTCTCGGACTGGTCTCTTACTCGTACCTTTACAAATTCAAGTACCATTTCAATGTCAAATCAAGCAAACTCTTATTTGCTCTACTCTACCCATACGCGTCCTATAACGCTTATACTCATGTATACAAATATTCACAATTACATATAGACATATCCAACTATATCCATATCGTAGTCTTAGTATAATCAACCAAGTCACATAAACACATCACATAACCATTTCAAAACAACACAACCACTTAATATTTAAACCACGATATATTCTCGAAATAAACCACTGATACATATACTTAACCCTTAGTAATCATAACACACCTTCAAACATTGAAATTAAATAAGTTAAATAGGTTTTAAATAGATTTGCAAGGGATTTTTAGAAAATTTCGGCATGAAGTATTCGTTTATCGGACTATGGGCACAACCCCTCAATATCAATCAAAAACAATTCAACCCTGCTTTTACAAAAATAAAGCTGCCTCAACTTGCAGCAACATAAAAGTAAACAATTAATGAAAAGTACCCGCCCGAGCATGCGGCAACTAGCATATAAGAAATTACATTACACTACTACTTAAGCTACACCAATGATCGTATTTCTCACGCATTTTAATGATACACGTGACAATCAATCATTGATGTTCGTAAGCCCTAGGGAACAACCCCTAGCACTAACTATTACTTACGCTATATCGATGATCACATCACTCAAGTATATTAATTATACTCATGATAGCTAATCATGGATATTCGTAAGCCCGAGGAACTAGTTGAAGAGAATTACACAAGTCTTTAAATATTGACATTTAAGACTTGTGATCTCATTGCAACTCCTCGCAGATAAACACATACTAAGATGTATCTAACAATTAATCTTCAATAAATAACATTTGAAAGCCATACAAATAGTTCACCACCACATACAATTTACCACCAAATACTCGACTTTTAACATTTAGTACATAAACATTTATAACTAGTAAATCCATATAAACTTCAAACATTATACGACCAATAATAATTACACTTAACGACTAACAATTTCAACTAACAATTAATCACTAAACCAAACATTATTACCGAATCCACAATTTATACCACAATTACAATTAACGACTAACAATTATAATCAACCACACTCTCCGAATTAAATTCGAAAACTCAACAATACTCATACTTTACAATATCAATCTAATTAAGACAATTATCACGTTAAACTCACAACTTAATTAATAATTATAAACTTTTACAAATTTTAATCTCGGTAATTAAATAACATACTCGCAATTAACTCTAATTTAATCACAACAATTTTAATTAACACTTATGCTATTCGAATAACCCACAAAAATATAAAAATACAATTTCTCAATTTAAAATTAATTAATTTACAACAATTAAACTATATCAAAATTTATTAATACGAAAATTAAAACAATAATATCGCAACTAAATCTAATTTAATTACAACAATATTATCATAATTTAATCTAAAATGAGAATTAAATAATTACATTGGAAAATAATAAAATAAACGAAAAGGGAATACCATTTCGATTCACTCTTCCCAAAAATTTTTCTTCTCTCTCTCTCTCTCTCTCTCTCTCTCTCTCTCTCTCTCTCTCTCTCTCTCTCTCTCCTGCATCACCACTGCCACCACAGTAGTACAACCCCTTCCCCCTTCTTCTTCTTTCCCCCACCGCGACTGCGGTCCTGCCGGCCACCATCGCCGCCCCGGCGCCGCCCCTCACCAGTGACATCTCCTACGCGTCTTACACACCCAACATAGCACACACTCATGCCCACACAAACATACACCCCCGATTATATACACACACTCACACACCTGTATATATATGTATAAGCTATCCAATTGATTCAACAATCAACCCCAAATTGAAAAGCCCCAATTTCTTCAAACCCTAATTTTATCCCTCTTTCTTTCCCCTTCCCCGATCTGTGTATTTACTGCGTGTTTTTGTGTATATTGGGCTTCGCCCAATATCCATTTTATTCCCCATTTCTATTTACATACATTAAATAAAAATGTTATCAAAACAAATCCAAAAATCTAATTTTTAAAATGCAATGGGTTTAAAAATAAAAATTCTCGCATATATATTTAAAACACAAAATTACCTCTCTCCAGGAATTTTTAAAATATTTTTCGGATCAAAAATGAATTAAATATGAATTTTACAAGTTTTGATCTTTTTCATAAAATTAAAACTCTTAAAATCATTTTAAAATACTAATACTCCCAAATTAATCCACCCAACAATTTTAAAAACTCAATAAATATATAAAGGAAATATTTCAAAAGATTTCATGATTTTTAATCCCTCCAATAATTTTATAAAATTTTTAGAAGATTAATTATGTATGATTTAAATATATTTAAATCATCAAAAATAAAAATAAAAATACACCAATCTTCACAGCTTACCCAAATCATCAAATAATCAGATAAACAGCATCTCACACACATTTCACCTTTACAACAATATTGACATAATATAATTTATAATTTATAATAAAAAAATATTATTAAAAATTGAAATTTTCTAGGTCGTTATAATTCTCCTATATCTTGGAAGACTAAGAAATAACATGCGGTCTCTCGCACTTCTGCTGAAGCTGAACATCGTTCCATGGCAACTACTACTTCAGAAATTAAATGGTTAAAATCATTGCTTTATAGTCTTGGCATCAAACATTCTACACATGTCAAGCTGTATTGTGATAGTCAGGCTACTCTTCATATTGCGATAAAGCCGGTGTTTCATGAGCGAACTAAACATATCGAAATTAATTGTCATTTTGTGCGAGATGCTATTCTTGATGGCTTGATTCAGCCATCCTATGTGCCTACTCATACTCAACTCGCTGACATATTTACCAAGGCACTCGGACGATCTCAATATGACTCTTTTCTTGGCAAGTTGGGCATACACGATTTGCATGCTCCAACTTGAGGGGGGGTGTCAAGATACACTATCTGTTTAGTATATTAGGACAGTATTTAAATTGATATCATTGGTTGATTTGTAGGTGTAATTCTAGCTGTATTATAGGCTTGATTGTAGGAAATTTACTTACACAATTGTATATATTCATATGAAAGATCAATGCGAAGGCAGAAGTTTTCTCCATAATTATTTTCCTCTCAGATTTGTTACTTTGCTATATTGGTTTTGATTGGTTATTATTTTAGGCTGTAGTTCTGGTCCTTTATTGGTTTTGATTGGTTATTATTTTAGGCTGTAGTTCTGGTCCCAGAACCAGAACTACAGCCTAAAAAAATAAAAATTGCAGGCTAAAACCAACCACATAATCCGACTGAAAGGCCTAAACCGACCGTTCCTGACCATTACGTTACCAATAAAACCGAACGCATTCATAATATTATGGTCGGTTTTACTAGGAAAGTAACAAAATTCTTTTTGCCCGATATATTAAAATCGATCACAAAAACCCCAGCGGTCCGTGTATAACTGACCATAATGGCCGGTTTATTACTGATGTCATAAATAGGAAAACAACCATTCTTTATTTCAAAGATTTGCAGACACTTTTTTATTATTCTTTTTTCTAAATTTGATTAGTACTAAGTTTTATGATTTAATTAAAAAAATTCTATTTTTTAATCATGTTACATAATTTTCAATAATTATATATTATTTTAGGCAATAAAAAATAATAAAAATAACAAACAATTAAATTTACCAACTTCAATAAAATTAGAATTTTCTACTTTCATAGTGTTGACTTTCTTCATAAGAAATAACATTAAGAAATGTTTTTATATTTTTTTAAAAAAATTCTAATACCTTGGAATAAATACGACCACAATGGTCGGTTCTTCAACCGGCCAATAAAACTGACCATCAACCTTAAACCGACCATATGAAGAGGGTAGTTTAGGTTTTAAGCACTCAAAAGACTGGAACCAAGCTCAAATTCTTAATACATCATTTGCATCCTGATTTGGTCTACTGGACACAACATTTCCACTATCCAGGTTTTGATCTTAGCACCACAGATGTAATTCTTTGGGATGGGTTGCCAATTCAAAAGGTCAAAACTCGGAACATATGGAATTCTCTCTTAACGCCTTCACCACAGGTTACTTGGTCCAAATTTGTATGGCACAGGCTCAATATTATGAGATATGCTCATCACGCTTGGATCCTAAGTCATGGACGTCTGCCCACCTCGCACAAGCTTGCGTCTTTTGGCTTGGACGTGTCTCAAGTCTACCTTTTTGGCGTAGGTGGCATTGAGATAGACTCGCATCTGTTTGTTACATGTCCTTACAACAGCTTCATCCTATCGAAACTGTTAGGCTTGCTCAAGTTAATTTTGCTGGAACAATTTGGGTGGAGGTTCTGCATTCCCTAGGTGGTATTTCTGACCATATCCTCCGAGGTGTTTCCCTTCTTGCTGCTCAGATTTACTCTTATCACCTATGGAGAGATAGGAATGCGAGATTACATGGCAAGGGCTCGTTGGGTCCTAACAATTTGATCAAGGGTATCATGGTAGATCTCAAAATGAAGCTGTGTAGCATCGAATGGTTCCTCCAACATACTAATTTAGAGTTGTATAGGTGGATTTTTATTTAATAGCTCGTAATGTGGGTTGTACTACCTTCTTTTGTTCTCTATATCCAATCTACTTAGTGGTCTAGATTGGTTGTAGATAGTCCTCTCTTTACCTTGGCTTAGAGCAAGGGTCAAATCCTGTATATTCTTTTTCTTATATATAAATATTAACTTAGTAAAAATAATAATAATAATAATAACAATAGTCAGTTTTGTTCTGCAGTTGAAATGATGTGGCTATGCCACGTTTTCTGGGACCCAACCACGTGGCAATGACATGGCACTAAAGTAGGACCGCCACGTCATTTGGGTCTTCGCCTATGTGTCATTGGCACGTCACTGTAGTGGGCCCGCTACGTCATATGGGTCCCATGACACGTGGCGCTGAAAGGCTTTGTTGGTCAATGGAAATCAACATTAAAATCAACCATTTTAACGCAAAATCGACTAGATTTAACCCGATCATTCTAAACCGATCGTTAGTATTAAAACCGATCGTTACAATATTAAATCCGATCGTTTCAATGGTCGGAAATAACTCTGTTTCTTATAGTGACCGCAAACATGCACACATATATGCATCATGAGTTGATTGATTCATAGTTATTTTGAGTGTATGTTTACAAAGAGAAGTAGCAAACTACTAAATATGGGAGGTAAAAAAGTACTCGTATATCAACATGCCTGACCATGCATGCACTGAATATATTTGGTGTGGTTAATATGGTTCTGAAGTAGTCACGTACTTTTTAAAAGTAAATATAAATAATGTGACTATTGGTAAGTTAATGCATAAATTGTTAACATGGGGACTCAAAAGAAATATTAAAATACGTCCTTCTTATTTTAACAAAGGAAAAGGTGCAGAATAATTGGAAGTCCTTGAATAGTTTATTAATAAAAAATAAAGTAACTAGACATTTTTTAGTAGTAAAATGGGTGTATATATTACTCTCAAAATCTTTTATAGAGCTTTCCACAATTTTTGGGAGTACTAATTTCTTTATGGATTTCCGTACTGATATTTGGCCCAAGTAAACTGTACGTTTGACCCATGTTTTACACCAACTCAAGCGTGCGTGCGCTCGCTCTTACATTGGTGGTAACATATCGAAATAGTAATCTGTGATCGAAAGAGAAGTTGTTAGGAAAAGCATATAGAGTGGAAAATCAGCTACTTATTAAAAAGTTCAAGGCATATGAAAAACACCAGTTATGCAACAGCTAAACAAAACTTGCAACAGAACTTCAAAATTGAAAGCTGAAAATAACTTAAAACTCGAATGCTCTTTATTTCTCTTGGTGCTAGCTAGGAAGAAGCTTGTGATCGGTTTTCGGAAGTGAGTCCATATCTGGAGCCACTAGTGTTCCTTGATCATACAAACTGCTCAATTGTTGAAAGTAAGGGCATGTCCTTGAATCAACAGATCTCTTCTTGTTTACATCTTTTGTTTTCCGGAAGTACTTGTTTATGTTTTCCCATTTCTCCTTGCACCTCTTTGCACTCCTCTTATATCCCAACTCCATCATCCCTTGCGAGATTCTCTCCCACAACGAACCTTTGCTTCCGCTTGCTGCACCTTCCTCGTTGTTATTGCTATTGTTTCCGTACAATTTGCACCTCATGTTTATCAGTGCCAACACTTCATCTTTAGGCCATCGCTTCCCGACATCGTCTCTTTCGTTCGAGTGGTTTTGAGGTTTCACTAGTGGAAAAGATAGTGAAGGTGTTTTGTAGTCATGGTTTTGAGGTAGATTTGATGTTGAATAACTAGGGTTTGAATGCGACAAGGTTTCGGTGGACAAACCGTTGTTTTGTGGGAAAATATTCTGATACGAGCAAGTAAGGGACGATATAGTGTGTGATACTTTAAGAAGCTCTTCATAATTTACTGCTATTTTCTCAAAGGCTTCTTGGGATGTCAACTTGTTCATTATTTCAGTTATTGTAGCTTGTCTATCACCAGCTATCGCTTGTTCACGTGTTCTAACTTCTGCCTCTTTGATGAAATTTTCCATTTCTTGTTTTTTCCAAGCTTCTTCTCTTGCAATATTTTCATCATCTCTACTCAAAAAATCTTGGAGGAGCTTGCTGTGCATTTCTTCTTGTTGAACCATCATCTTGTTAACAATATCTACACAGAACTCCTTAAAACTCTCAAACTTCTTTTCTCGTTTTCTCTTCTTAATTTGGTGGTTTTGTTTCGATGCTGAGAACGATGCTGTACTTTTTTTCAATTCTTCATGTGTTGGTTCCTGGGGTAGGCTGTTGATTGCCACATTTCCTGCAAGAAGCTCTCCTTCCGCGTCTTTATCTTCTTCTTCATTCTTTTTCTGCATCTTGTCGCCGTGATAAAGCTCTTCAAGTTCACTGTCAAATCTCGGCTTGCTGAAGCATAAGCGATTGAAGTCTCTTGTTTCGGCTTCAAATTTTTGCTTGCACTTGTCAGCACTTCTTCTGAAACCAAACTCTGCCATCTTCCTGTTTCTCTCAACAATACAAAATTAACTAAACTCAATGTACACATCATAAACAGCACTCTTTTAAACTATTCAAGTGAAGTGAACATACATGCTGACATCATGTAGTAAAAATAACAGCACACAGATGTACCCATGGATGCTTAGAATAGTTGAACAAAGTTAACATAAGAGAAAAAAAGGGCAGCTGGCTAAAGATTCTTAACTTTACACAAAAAACAACTATTCTTTGTGTGTGTACATGTAAAGTTCACTAGAGGAGAAAACATAGAATTAATACAATAGAAAAAAGCCTGATATACATGCTTGGGTTTGGTATTAAAGAAACATGCATTTGTAGTAATGCACACAAGTATCCATATAGGTGAATGAATGAATAGATTGTATGTTTCCTTGATGTATGATTTACCTGGAGACATGTTCCCAAGTAAAATCAGGAAACCAGTTATCCATACTAGATCTGATTCTCAAAAGTGAAAGAACTTCATCATTTGACCAAGGATCCATGATATGCTCAACTCCAATACTAGTATCTTCAACTTTGTTGTGTGCATCTTCTTTATTTTCCAATAAAAGTGGTGGTTGGTGCAACTGATGAAGCAGATGATGAGATTGAGATGGTGGTGATGATGATGATGGTGAAGGGTAGGCATCAAAATTAAGAGGGAATGGGTGAGGTGATGATGTTGTAAATGGAAGAGGATTAATAGGTAGTGATGATAATGTTCTTGAAGAAGCTATGAGTTGCTGAAACTGCTCTTGTGGAACTCCAAACATTTTTCTTCTTTCTCTGAGTGTGTGTTTGTGTCTTCTTCCCTAGCTGCCTGCTCTATTTCTTCACTTAAATCCCCCACTCCAGTTATTGATTTCTCACTCTATTAATTTATTACTATACTTCAATTACGAAATTATGTATTACAGTAATTTGTAATTAATTTCCCTAGTTTTTCAAATTTTCAACAAAAACTTTAAGAAAAAACCAGTGTTTATCTATTGCTCAATAGTAATAATAGATATACATGATCTTTTGAATTAACGGTATGTTCATAACTTGTAACTGGAAATCAGACATGAAATTAGAAATTGTTATCTTTTAATATATATATATATATATATATATATATATATATATATATATATATATATATATA
Organism: Saposhnikovia divaricata; assembly: GCA_036435485.1. Taxonomy (NCBI): domain Eukaryota; kingdom Viridiplantae; phylum Streptophyta; class Magnoliopsida; order Apiales; family Apiaceae; genus Saposhnikovia; species Saposhnikovia divaricata. The sequence goes on along the minus strand of JAZHRN010000154.1, from coordinate 9,935,397 downwards.
TATAATTTGTTAGAAATTTTTTGCAGTATTGTTAAAAAATTTTTGCAATTTTGGTTGTGAAAATAGATAATCCTATCTCTTTACATACCACAAAAAATTTTTGCAATATGATTTGTTGCAAACAAATGTTTGCTATTGATAGTCGACAATCATTTATAAATTGGTGAGACATGAAATATGAAAATTGATAATTTCAAAATGTGTCCGTTTGCAAAAAAAAGGTTTCTCTCTCATATTCATCGATAATTTGTCTGGTACTGCAGAGAGAGGTAGTCCCCCAAGCCTTTAATATGTAGCAATGGTACAGCCCCCCAATCAGTGCACTGGCAAGTCAGCCGCTGGGACGTGGGATGCACGTGCTCTTACCACACGTGGGTCGCACTGCTACCAGTGACTAGTGAATCATATGTAGTATACATGTTCGGGTCTTTTTGTTCTCTTTGTACATACAAAATACTTGCATGTGATACATGACATAAACCACATTTACTTCTCCAAATATATTTATTTTTGTAACAATAGTTCTTTAATTAATTTTTAAAAATATAATAAAATAATATTTTCTAGTGATTTAGGAACCTTGTTTTGTAAATCAATTTTAACAACATTCCTATATTCATTCCTTATTATTATTATAATGATAAATTTGAAATTAATTAGAAAATAAGATATGGACAAATATTGAAAAATAGAGGAAAATGAATTTATCGATAGAAATCAAGTTATAGATTACTAGTGGTTTCCCAATGGTAGGAAATGGTTAGAAATCCTTAGTGTTTTAGGAAATCAATAATATTTTGTACTAACTTCCTTAAATCTTGACTTAGGAAGCAATATAGGAAAGCTGTTGATTTATTCTTATACATCAAAATTTTTAGGACAGGTCCTCAACATAATCGCACCAGTTTATTTTGGATTATCCATCAATAAGATTTTTATTATTTTAATGTAGTTGTTTATATTAATAGATAATTTTAATAATGGATAGTTTAAATTGCTTTAATAAAAATGTGAAAAGAAAGCAGTAATATGTGAGGAATATTATTCAGTAATTTGAAAATTGAGGTGAAGTGGTCCTTAGGAATCCGATGCAGAAGATGATGTTCCAATTAACGGCAAAAAATAGCAGGGCACGTGAATGCATGCAGAGTTGGGACCATTTATTTATGAAAAGGGATTTTCATCAGCTACTACAAGTCCTTTTATATTATACTGCATGCTTCAATACAAGCCATTGATTTTAATCACAAAACCTATTTAGTTTTATAGTAGACTTGTTGTTTCGCATCCATATTCAATTATTCATGAACCGACATGGTACATGTTATAGGGAGAATATTGTATAATAATATTTTGGAGGTTTGCTGGAATCACGGAGCAAAATACGGATATTCTGCTTAGAACACGAAGAACACGGAGGAGATTTGTAACTGTTTGTGGCTGATCTTGTCTACTGATATTCAGGGGTGAACTGTTTCTCAAACTTTACAAGATGCCTACGTACCCTATTTATAGGGATCAAGCCACACGTAGTTCTCTTGGAAAAGAAGTTATCTAGACGGGCTAGGGTTTCTATGGGCTCAACTTAACCCAAATCCACTAAACGTCTCCTTGGGCTAATATATTTTACCCATTTATCCTGCTCATGATCCATGGCCCATAAAAGGTTACCCATGGCTAGCATGATGCTCTAATTAAATAGTCTTACTAACGGAACTGACGAAGAAACTAGATGGCCTCGCATTCGACCTCGCTGGGCTAGTCATGCGAGGTGATCCACGATATATGGAGATAATCGCACTCACGCGACCTCGCTGGGTCTGACCGTAAGCCTTCATAATAAATATACTCTAGGCCACGCTGGACCTCTAGGCCTCGCTAGACCTCGTGAACTGCGACCCCGTCCCTTTGGGATCCTTGGCGATGTCACCTTATAGAATAATGTAATGAATTTCTCTATGATGATGAACTTTAGTGACCCATTCTCATTTCCTAGGCCCATTATGTGTGATGCAATATTATTCTAGCCCATTTAGGCCTGCTTAGGACTTATGCCAAATTAGGGCATAACAACTACCCCCGAGTCCATTTATTGGAAATGCGATGTGGACTCAAAAGGCTATTTTCCAAGAAATCCTGGTGCGAGGCCAAGGCCCATTATCCATCATTTTCAGCCTCTCTTCGTAGGCCCAATGAATTTGAACAGTTTCTAACAGCTGTCATGTCTCGAGATCCGCTCTTGGTTGCCAGGATGATGACACGTGTAACAGATCATTCTCTCTCCTGCCTACTATATAACCTTAGATTTCCCAATCATTTGTCACTTTCCATATAAACAACATAACGAATTGCTACCAATTTGCTCCCAGATCAAATAGAGAACCAGATCGCTTTCATACAAGAACGACCTTGAACTTTTCTAAGATCTTCATATTTTCTTCAACCAACAGTAAGTTTTCTTTTCTTGTTCTTCATTTTTAATTCACTTAAATGCATGCGTAGCTTATAATTCCTTCTTTTATCACTTGTAAATGTATGCGATGCGAGCCTTTGTATATGCGACCCCTCCTTTGTAATTTCACACTGCGAGTCTAGCCCCGCCAGGATAGAAAATGCGGTCTCCCACTTAGATACAAAACAGTCCTTTTCTCTTTAGAATATAAGTCAATCCTTTCACCGTGTGCGATGTGAGGACACTTAGAACCTTCTGTATTCCTGAATCCCCTTGATATTCTGTAAGTGCACACATTAATAATTCACTTTTACAGATGTCCACCGATGATAGCTCAAGAACTCCTTCACCCCTTCCCCACATCACAATAAGTGCACAGGCGGCTGCTAATATTGCTAGGGCTACAAGTGCGAGCGACAGTTCGTTCAAATTGTACATGGACCATCAATGGTCCAATGAAGAATACACTCGGGAAACTCCTTTATGCTCCTGGAAAACCAAACATCCATCCACCTCGCAGAATGCATCTGCTGAAGTCACCTCAAGCTCACAGAATCAACTTTCTCCACAAATTCCTTCTTCTATTCAAGACTAAGGGAATGAACTTTTGGAGAAAGGAAATCAACTCTTTTCCAGTATCCCCAAACTCCTCTCTCCTCTTAACAAGAATCTTCTCCCTACAACCCCCATAACGATTGCTAGCAGCTCCTCTACAAACTCGTTAGGCGATGCCTATTATGAGCGCGAGGGTGGAGATGACAACGAGGCCAATTCTGATGATTCCGATTATGAGGAGCCTTCCTCTGATGACGGCGGCCTTGATGAAGTAGCCAAGGTCGTCAATTTTACTGATTACGATTACATACCAGAAGCTTCTCCCCAACCTTACATACCATCTCCCCAGCCTGAGCTAGAAGGAACTATATATGTTGGCGGACCTCGTCCTGAAGATATTGAGGTGGGTTCGAAAGTGAAACCTGGCCAGCCTCGCACCCTAGCCTGCAAGGATCAATCAACGACCCTAGATACAGAGTCTTTAGCTAAGGCGGTTGACATATTTAGGCCAGGAGGCAAAATTATTCTCCCCAAATCTTCAATGCGATGTTTGCTTTAATCACAAAGAAAATGGTGGTAGAGTGCCTTGCACGGTCTTGACCTCGTCGATGATGAAAATAGGCGTCTCCTCTCCCCACCACCCTTTTATTAGGGATGTCTGTGAAACGTACCATCTGGCCCCGATCCAAATAAACCCCAACGGCTACAGAGCCATGATTGCCCTCTACGTTCTTTACCATAAACTTGAATATCCCGAGTTAGATGCGAGGACCATGGGCTATTTTCTGCAGCTGAAGCGATGCAGGGCCTCAGACTTCGGTTACGTCTATTTCTCAGTCTGGCCAGAGTTCAACAAAAAAGAACTTTATCATAGTGCTCCAAGTAACGCGGGCTCGTGGAAAGGACCTTACTTCTATGTCCACGAGGTGCCCAGAGTAAAAACGTCCTTTAACTACCTCCCAGGTATGGAGCTATCTTTTTAACTTCACCTTCCTTTTATTCAATCCGTACTCTAATTCATCCTTCCTGAGATCGCAGTTGGTCAAGTGCGAACCGTCCTGAAGGGCGAGGAGAAGAAGCGTGCTGATGATGTGCTGAAAACTCCACGAGAGGCCCGCAACATTCGAACCTTACTTTCTCTCGAGAATCTGGTTGAGTGCAGTTTCCTGAAAGAAGGAGTTGGTTTTCCTTCAAAGACGAGGCCTTCAAGTGCGAAGAAGGCTTCATCGAAAAGAAAAGCATGTGAGGAGGCCTCGTCCTCTCGAATTGTAGTTACCACTAGTGAGGGTATTCTCCTCGTCGCAACGCGACCATTACTCCAACCTTACCATCCTTATTATTACTTCAATCCTTGCTGTCTTCGCATTTTCATGACTTGCATTATTATGATTTGTTTATAACTTTTAATTGTATTCTACTCCCATTTTTCAGATATATCAGGCAAAAGCGGTCGCAGGCCTCCCTTTCTCCAAAAAAGCGGGTCAGTCCCCGTGGTGAAAACTGATACAGTCCCCCAAAAACCAATGACTACTGAACTCCCGCCTCCTCCTCCATTGACAACAAACATTGAAACTCTCCAACAAGTCCAGGGTACCCCTGAAGAACATGCTTCAAAGAGATCAAGAAAAGACGGGCCCGTGCACCATATTCCAAAGCCTCCAGCAACTGCCACTCCTGTCCATCACTTATTTGCAAAGCATGGATATAATCATGCCATTGAAGAGGAATGCACAAGCTGGGTGGGGGCCGAGCTGGCTGAAAATGCCGAATCTCTTTCTAAGTGCTTAGCCGAGGCGTTCATTCATCATACTTCGCATCTTAAGGAGTTGAAGAGCATAACACACGTCAACGCCAAGCTAGAAAAGGATTTTAAAGTCCTTAGGTTTAAATTGGAGGAAGATAGGAGGTCGTTGGTGGAGACCCATAAACGAACCCTCGAGACAGAGACTGCCAGCCTTCGATCTGAGCTTAAGAGGGTCACCTTGGAGAAGAACGCTCTCAACAAATCTTTGAAAGAGGCAGAAAAGCACGAGGAGGATCTCAAAAAGGAGCACGAGGAAGAGTTGAAAAAGTTGAAGAAGGAGCTTGATGCCGCCAAACTTGATCATGACGCCGTGGTGGAGGCTGCCCAGGTCGAATTTATGAAGACATTCATACGAAAGATCCCCGAATTTGACTGGGAAAGGCTTGGGCCTGGTAACGCTGAATTTGCAGAGTCTCTTCGCAAAGAGATCGAAGAAGAAGATGCAAAAGAGGTAGCCAGGATCGCTACCGAAGCCGCCCAGACCAATACAACTGAAGCCGCTACATAATGAACTCTTTTCTTTTGACTCTGATTAACGAACTGGGGATGCGGACACCCCTTGAATGTCTCGCAACATGTAATATTTTTCTATAACTGTCTTGATAACTTATTGGGCTCGCATAGCGACCCATTAACTGTTGGAATTTTGATAACTGTTATAACATCTGGCATGTCTTTGTTTCTTCGTAAAATATATTTTGTCTACTCTTAACTGTCTGTAGTTAATACTGCTTTCATCTTTTGTATATTCGAAACATTGCCAAGTAGATTAGCCTCGCAGCTGCGAAGCTTCCTTTGTAATTGAAATCGTAGCTTTCCCTTTTCTTGTAACTTTTATATTTGCTTTATAAACTTCAAAGTGTGCCTCATCTCCTTTGGAATCATGACGTGCGGTGCCTTCCTTGCGAGGTCGCAGACACGATCCCGAGGCTGAGTTCACCCCTTGACTTTTTTTTTTATTTATTTTGAACTTCTTTGAGTAGATATGCTTTTCAATAACTAATCTTCGAGAACAGTCCCTCAGGTCGCAGTAAGTGTACGCTCACATCCTCCTTGACCTGAGGGGGATTCGGCCTCACATCCACTGTGTTAGCCTAGTCCTGAAAATTTAAAATGCTAACAGAAAACATAAAAATTGCACAATGTTTTTGGAGAACAAACTTCATATATAAATACTAGGGACGATGCCCAACTTTCATTACATCATAAAGAAGAGGTGTCTATATGATCACTACCCCCAGTACTTTGTGTGAATTTATTAATGCTAAGTAATGATAGGTAGAGACTACCAGGGGCGAGGCCTCTACTGATAGTATTTCCTTAAATGCTCTGCATTCCAAGCTCGAGGTACGACCTTATCATCCATATCTGTTAGATAATAAGTCCCCTTATTGATAATAGCATAGATTTTATAGGGCCCCTCCCAATTGGCTCCAAAGACTCCATGAGATGAGACCTTGGTGTTAGGCATCGTTCTCCTAAGCACCAAGTCCCCCACGCGAAGATGCGGCACACGAACCTTCCCATTATAATACCTCGCAGCTCTTCTTTGATAAGCTGCGAGCCTTAACTGAGCCTCCTCCCTTGATTCCTGAATCATGTCTAAATATAACCTGTGATTGACCTCATTTGCTTTGGGGTCGTAATGTTCTCGCCTGAACGAGCCCAAGCCCACCTCAACGGGAACCATGGCCTCGCATCCATAAGTCAAAGAAAATGGGGTCCCTCCGGTGGTAGACCTCGGCGTCATGTTGTATGACCACAAGACCCTTGGTAACTCCCCAGGCCAACTGCCCTTGCTCTCCTCCAATTTAGCCTTCAGGGTATGTTTAATTATTTTGTTAATGGCCTCGGTTTGACCATTTGTTTGAGGATGGCTCACAGCAGAGAAACTTTTCTTTATCCCCAAATTTTCACAAAAATCTTTCATTTCCTTACTGTCAAATTACTTCCCATTATCTGATATGAGCTGATATGGGATTCCATAGCGACATACAATAGCCCTGTACACAAAGTCCCTTAATTTTTTGGCCGTGATGGTAGCGAGGGGCTCAGATTTGGCCCACTTGGTGAAGTAGTCCACGGCCACGACTGCATATTTGACTCCTCCTTTGGCTTTGGGAAGTTCACCAATAAGATCGATCCCCCACATAGCGAAGGGCCAGGGGCTCATTAGCGAGGTGAGGTTCGCTACTGGAGCATTACTGAAATTGGCGTTTCTCTGACATTTATGACACCTTCTAGCGAATTCAAAAGCATCTCTTTTCAATGTGGGCCAGAAATACCCTTGTCGTAAGATTTTTTGAGCTAGGGAACTACCCCCCGAGTGATTGCCTTAGGATGTAATTTCATTCTTCTCCATCTACACACCTCAACAGTGGTGTATTGAACCTTCTTCGGTATAGCACCTCATCATAAATCACATATCGAGCTGCCTGATATTTGACTTTCCTCGCTTCTTTCTTTTCTTGAGGTAGAACTCCCTTCTTGACATACTCCCATATAGGGGTCATCCATGTCGACCCTTGGCTCGATAGTTCCATAACAATTTCTTCCGGAACACTAGGTTTACTTTGAATTTCCAACGGAATGATCCCAAGTAGAGTGGCCTCGCGACGCGATCCTAACTTGGCAAGGGCATCTGCTCCCTGATTCTTCTCCCTTCTTATGTGAACCACTTTGACCTCATTAAATTTCTTGATCAGCCTCTGTGCATATCGTAGATATAGCCGGATCTGCTCACCCCTAGCTTGCCAGCCACAATAAAGTTGGTATGTCACTAACATAGAATCGCTATAGGCTGTAAGGTTCTCCACCCTCATTTCCAATGCTAGTTTGAGACCAATGATCAGGGCCTCGTATTCTGCTGCATTGTTGGAAGCTTCAAATGCGAAGTGAACGGCACTGCTTAACTTGCGACCTTCAGGGGTAACGAGCTCGACCCCTGCCCCAGCTCCTTCTTTGTTAGACACTCCATCAACGTATAGCTCCCACCACGAGGCTGAATTCTCACTTTTGACCTCGGGGTCTGTTACCTCTGGGATCGCTATTAATGCCCAGGCATCTTCCTCAGATTGGGAAGGGAATTCCAATATAAAATCTGCTAAGGCTTGCCCCTTTATTGCACCTCGAGGCTTGTACTCAATATCGAACTGACTCAGCTCTATCGTCCACTTTAATAGTCTCCCTAAGGCCTCGGGTTTATACATCACTTGCCTCAAAGGGTAGGCAGTACGAACCTGAATGCTGTGAGCCTGAAAATAGGGCCTCAACTTCCTTGAAGCCAATATTAAAGCGTAAGCTAGCTTCTCCATGTTGGTGTAATGAGTCTCCGCGTCTAACAACCTCTTACTGACATAATAAACAGGGTATTGAGCTCTCTCCTCCTCTCGAACGAGGACAGCACTGACTGCATGCTCTGAGACAGCCAGGTAAAGAATGAGGACTTCTCCTTCCTTAGGTTTAGAAAGCAGAGGCGGCGAGCCTAAGTGTTCCTTTATTTTTTGGAAAGCCTCCTCGCATTCAGGGGTCCATTCAAAATTTTTGCCCACCTTCTTAATTGCCTTGAAGAACTCATGACACTTGTCTGATGATTTAGAAACAAATCGATTGAGGGCTGCTATCCAGTTAGACTTTGAACCTCCTTGACGTTTCTAGGTGACCTCATTTCCATTAAGGCCTTTATCTTGGCTGGATTAGCCTCAATTCCTCTGTGGTTTACAATGAACCCCAAGAATTTCCCCGATTCGACCCCAAAAACACACTTCTGGGGGTTAAGCTTCATTCTGTACTTCCTTAGTATGTCAAACATTTCTGCGAGGTGGGATATATGATCCCCGGCCTCCTAAGATTTCACAAGCATGTCATCAACATAGACCTCCATTGTCTTCCCAATTTACCTCTCAAACATCATGTTGACGAGCCTTTGATAGGTGGCCCCGGAATTAAGGAGACCGAAGGGCATCCCAATGTAACAGGAGAGACCTTTATCCGTGATGAACGAGGTATGCTACTGATCGGGCCCGTACATAGGTATTTGATTATATCCAGAATAAGCATCCATGAAGCTTAGGAGCGCATGCCCCTCTGTTGCATCCACCAACTGATCAATCCTTGGGAGTGGGAAACTGTCCTTGGGGCAGTGCTTGTTGAGATCAGTGAAATCTACACAGGTCCTCCACTTGCCATTCGGTTTCTTCCCTAACGATCCCGACCTCGAGGAGCCTGTCTACTTCTTCTTTGAGAGCCTTGGCTCGCTCTCCACTTATGGGTCTCCTCTTTTGCCTCACCCCTTTTTTACTGGGGTCTATATTAAGCCTGTGGCACATCACATTAGGATCTATGCCAATCATATCCTCATGAGACCATGCAAATACATCCAAATTAGCTTTAAGAAATTCCACGAGCCTCCCCCTAAGGTCAGGGTTTAGCTGCGACCCGACCCTTAGTACTTTAATAGAATCCTTGGCATCGACAAGAATAGAAACTGTGTCTTCAGCAGCTCCGGCTCGCTCCACATGCTCGGTGATGCAAGGATCTAAATCAATTTCAACTTCGTGAGCCCTGCTAGACTCTGCTTCCTCCTGTCTCATTCCGCCTATCACAGGAGTTGCCCCGACATGGCCATATTCAGTCACAACTGTTGTTTCTCGAGTAATTCCATTAGGTAAATCTTCCAATGTTGATCTCTCCTTGCGAACCCATTTCCCCTTACGGGCTCGCACAACGGCCTGTTCTGGACTTGGCACTGGTTCATAACAGCCCCTGGCACTGGCTCTACTTGTATACCTAAGTTGTCGAAGTAATCCTCCGGCAACTCATCGATAGATATTATATTACACCCAACCGAGGGTCGCGAGACATTTTGCGAGCCCTTTCTTCCACCTCGCATTCCATTGTATCTGTCATAGAACTGCTTCCCTTTTCGGCTGATTTAAGGGCCCTGTTGTAGCACTCCCGAGATTCATGCTGAATTCCTCTAACACAACCCACGCCCTGAGGAGTGTGGAACTTCATCGAGAGGTGGTAGATAGAAGTGACCACCCTCATTTCCTTCAGAATTGGCCTTCCTACTATAGCATTATAAGCCGATGGTTGATCTACGACCATGAAATCTGCAACTTGGGTGGTGATGCAGGGCTCGTCCCCTAAAGTAATAGGAAGCTTGAAGAGGCCTTTCACACTGATCGAAGCTCCAGTGAATCCATAAAGATGCCCCACTGTAAGAATAAGGTCCTTGTCCACGTATCCCATCTTCTTATAAACATTGTACATTAACACATTCACAGCACTTCCGTTGTCCACTAAGACTATATACATTCTGAGATCCAATGCGAACTCGAACTACCAAAGAGTCAGAATGAGGATGGTGGACCCACTTCGCATCTTCTTCTGTGAACATAATATTTGTATCCTCCCCCTTAAAGAGCTTTGGGGGCCTTTCTTGCAGGTGATGGACATTAGTAAGGGGTCGCTTTCTGGCCTCGCGAGCATACCTCTCTCTGGCCTTGTTACTGTCTCCTCCAATATGAGGTCCTCCTATGATCACATGGATACTACCGCCTCGTTCTTCCCTCTCCTTGCGAGGCGCCACATTCTGTTCGACACGAGGGACATTGGTATATCCCAATCCTGGTTTGCCAGAGTTTCCTTGATGTTTCTTTACTTCCCGAACTGCCCACTCAGTTAACTTTCCTTCTCGAATCAAGCGATCAATTTGTTCTTTAAGGTGCCAACAGTCTGCGGTATCATGCCCCGTTTGTTCATGAAAATCACAATATTTCTTTGTATTCCAGGTTCCTTATGCACCCATGGCAGGAGGTTTTGTGAACACCCCCTTGTTAGCATTAACTGCATAAATATGATCAACGGAGGCAACCAGGGGGGTGAATTTGTCTTCATCTCTAGCTGGGCGAGCCCGAGGTGGGGAACGCCTTGGGAGATCGCGGTCCCTTCTTTTCGGGCTTGGACTACGATCTTGTCTTCGCCTGGGGCTCCTAGAGTCCTTTCTCTTTACTCCCTTACTCTTGCTTCCACTACTTTCTCCTTTGCTCTTTATTAAGTCTTCCATTGATTTCTCAACCCGCTGAAAAGGTTCTGCCTCTTTGTATAACTCGGCAAGCATACTGGGTGTGGATGCTTGCAATTTCTTCCAAAGCTTCGTTCCTTCTCGCAATCCTGCAATGAGAAAATTCTTTACGGCCTCATCATTTGCTCCTCGCACCTTAGGGACTTCGGCATTGAATCTTTTAAAATATTTTTGCAGGCTCTCTCCTTCCCTTTGCTTAATGTTAGCCAAAGTGGACACAGGGGGTGCATAAAGCATCGAGGATTGGAACTGCTTGATAAAGATGTCTACAAACTGATCCCAAGAATCAATGGTTACTAGAGCCCCGAGCTTTGAAAACCACTGCTGAGCACTTCCCCTCAGCGAGGCTGCAAACAGTCTACACCTCGCTAGTTGCGAGATTTGATAAACATCCATCTCATTATTGAATCGAATCACAAACTCTGCTGGATCAGTATCGCCATTATATGTCATATCAGAATGATGGCCTCGAAACACTGCAGGAAGTGGAGCAGTTCGAATTTCATGGGTGAAGGGCGAAGATGAGCCCATAGTGTTAAAAATCCCTTTCTCATTATTCATCGCATCCAAGGCCTTTTTTAGCTCTTCCAACTTGTAGTCCCCAATTTTGGCCTCCTTGTCTTCCTTTCCCTTCTCTCCAGTACTTCCATGATGAGATTGAGTCTTCTTAGGGGCACTAGACTCCTCCTGATCATTTTTGCGATCCATCTTTTTAAGATCCTCCTCGCGATGTCGGGATCGTTCATGGTCTCGATGAGATGGGGGTCTGTCGTCACGACGATGGGACCGCTCACGCTCTCTGTGAGAGGGGGGTCTGTCATCGCGACGATATGACCGCTCACGATCTCGAAGTGGAGACACTGGTCGATAAGAACCCTTGCTTTTGTTTTTAGATCCTCCCCCTTAACATCATTAACCCTTTCTAACTTGAGGCGAAGATCGTGCTCAGTCAGCTTCTTTCCAAGACGTCAAAGACACTTACTGATCGTCCTTCAGATGAGGCGGGCTTACCATGCGAGCCTCCTTTTTCTTCCCTAGTAGCTTCCTCTTCGTCCCAATCAGGGTTCGTTTGATCTGTTACCACATCGTCAAAGTCTTCTATTAGCTTCTTGGTGGGGCCTTTACTTCCCTCCCCCTCATGGGTTTGGGGTCTCATTCTTGCATTCCTCTTCACACCCCTAGAGCTGTGCCGCTTCTCCATCTTAGTAATCCTTTCCTGCACGGATGCCACTGTGTCTCCGATCCCCTTTAGAAAAGACATGACTTCACTCCCTAACGTCACCTTCTGGACAGGGGGTGGTGTTTTTTCCTTCTCAAACTCATCCTTGGTCCCATCTCCAAATGCTTCGCTCTCTGCTGAATACTTCCTCTGAGGGTCGTCTTTGTTTTTCTAGTGCGACCCCGGGGTCTCCCCTACTCCGTTTTTCTTCTTGTTTGATTTAGTCATTGTTCTCCCAATTCAACGACTAGCCCCTCCTTCTAGCGCCAAATGTTATAGGGAGAATATTGTATAACATTATTTTGGAGGTTTGCTGGAATCACGGAGCAAAATACGGATATTCTGCTTAGAACACGAAGAACATGGAGGAGATTTGTAACTGTTTGTGGCTGATCTTGTCTATTGATATTCAGGGGTGAACTGTTTCTCAAACTTTACAAGATGCCTACGTACCCTATTTATAGGGATCAAGCCACACGTAGTTCTCTTGGAGAAGAAGTTATCTAGACGGGCTAGGGTTCTATGGGCTCAAATTAACCCAGATCCACTAGACGTCTCCTTGGGCTGATATATTTTACCCATTTATCCTGCTCATGACCCATGGCCCATAAAAGGTTAGCCATGGCTAGCATGATGCTCTAATTAAATAGCCTTACTAAAGGAACTGACGAAGAAACTAGATGGCCTCGCATGCGACCTCGCTGGGCTAGTCATGCGAGGTGATCCACGATGTATGGAGATAATCGCACTCACGCGACCTCGCTGGGTCTGACCGTAAGCCTTCATAATAAATATACTCTAGGCCACGCTGGACCTCTAGGCCGCGCTAGACCTCGTGAACTGCGACCCCGTCCCTTTGGGATCGCTGGCGATGTCACCTTACAGAATAATGTAATGAATTTCTCTATGATGATGAACTTTAGTGACCCATTCTCATTTCCTAGGCCCATTATGTGTGATGCAATATTATTCTAGCCAATTTAGGCCTGCTTAGGACTTACGCCAAATTAGGGCATAACAGTACATTTTAAATGTTTATGAATCATGAGCATAACTGGCAATTGTTCTCATTTTATAATAGTGAAGCTACCATGTTTTGCCATATATATAATATATATATATTTATGATATGGGTGATAAATAAACCCTAAAGACATAATTAATGCTACATTTATTGGCCCATTATTAAGGCCCGAAACCTAAGTTGGGCATTAAATTCGTAATTAATGATTGAGCCCAAAGAACAGCCCGAACCGGGGACGCCCGGTATGAGCTTGTTTCTAACATGGGCCTGATCTGTGAATAAGGAACGTTCTAGAATCAAGGAACGTCTTAGAATATCCCGAGGATATTGTGTAACCTCCAAGGCACCTAATTCGACATGGAAACTAATTCCTAAAATAAAGGAGTCAGAACCTTCCTCAAATACGGTGACTTATTAATCAAGTCTCCAAAACCTACTATAATTCTAAGGCTCCTACAGCCTATAAAAGGGCCAGACCCCTCATCTCAGAACTACGTTTTGGACACAGCTCCATACGTTACCCACCACGTTTTGGCTTAATCCTCGAATAAGGACATACAAGCCACTGCGTCCTAGGTGAGCTCTCGCCGCCATAGCCTCGAGGGCACCATCACCTAGAACTACGTCTTGGCTTGATTCTCAACTCTGAGATACGTAGGAATCTTGTGAGGACCCGAATTAGGTCATGATAACGCAAGCGCAACCATTAAAGCACGAAGCTCACGAACCCTAGCCGCAATTTGATAACCCTACTTCTTATTCCACAATATTTGGCACCGTCTGTGGGAAGACAACATCAACCATGGTTAACACACGAAGAACGACAACTGAGAACGTTCCTGTTACTTCTGATCCACCAGCCATCTCCACCGCTCCACCTGTTGTTACGGAGCAAGGGAATGTACCCCCATTAACAGAGACAACCACTCAGCCTCAAGTTTCTCAACCCATAGGGACGAATCTCCATGTTGAGAGAACCTTACCAGTGGACGTCCATCCGGGATGGGAGACCAATCAGCTTCAGATGGTGGTCTCACCATTAAATAGCCGTCCCCCACTCTCAGGAGTTCAGATGTCCACCACTACACTCCCCGTGAGCACCGATCCGTTATACGAATTGCCTAACTATCCCCCAAATCGAAGGGATCTTGGGCCAAGAGGCCATGCCCTGCAGATACATGAGCCGTATCACCCTCCTTACATTAGAGGCTTGGGCCCTGATCAAGGATATTATGACTACTCTGGTCCTTATACTGATGATTCTTCATCTGAGGATGACGATCGAGATCAAGCCCCGAGGAGGCGGCATCCAAGCAAGGAGCCAGTAAGGACTCGAAGAATCCATGATGGACCTCCTCAAACAGCCGCTGAGAGAATCAAGGCTCATGAGGCTGAGATCCAAAGGCTGAAGGACGATATAGCCAGGGAGCAAGCAAGGCAGAACCAGAATAGGCCCCCTCCAACTTCGAGGGAGATTCCCTTCATTGATTTGGAAAGGTCTTCTAGGAGACGAAAAAGGGCTGATGCCCCAACCGGAGGAGCTACGAGGGTGGAAACCCTCAGGGGTGATCCCAAAGACCTGATGCCACTTGGGGACCCTGACGATCCCACACCCCCGTTCACTGAGGAGGTGATGAACGCTCGTGTTTCCCGAAAATTTAAGATGCCCACGATAAAACCATGCGATGGAACGGGTGATCCTTCGAATCATGTCAGGACGTTCTCAAACGCACTGCTGTTACAACCCGCTAGCGACGCTCTTAAGTGTAGGGCGTTCCCTCAAACCCTGGCAGGCATGGCTCAATGATTGTATAGCCGGTTGCCCGCAAACTCGATTGGCTCTTTCAAGGAATTGAGCACGGCTTTCATTAATCAATTCGTTAGTGGAAAAGTCCATGAGAAAAGCTCTGCATATCTTATGCAAGTGAAACAAGGAAAGAATGAGAACCTAAGGGATTATCTCAAACGCTTCACCAAGGAGACTTTGAATGTCCCTGATCTGGAAAATAAAGTAGCTATGATAGCCTTGGAGAATGGAACGACGAACACCTTCTTTCAGATGTCGTTGGCAAAACATCCCCCTGAGAGCATGACTGAGCTCCAAAAAAGGGCAAGCAAATACATAAAGGCTGAGGAAAGCATGAGGAAAGTAGAGGTGTCTACCGAAAGTGGTGGAAACGGGAACTCTAGGAAGCGAAAGACAGAGCAGGAGTATGATGCTAGGGATAATTATCCCCGAACTAGCGAGGACTCCGACTCTGCCTCTAAGAACCAAGGACCAAGGTTCATTGAGTATGCAAGGTTGAACACTCCTAGGAGTCGAATCTTGTTGGACATTGAGAAGGATAAGGATTTTCGATGGCCGAAGCCACTCAGGGGTGATCCCGCAAAGAGAAACAAGAATCAGTATTGCAGATTCCACAGAGATGTGGGGCATGACACTGATGATTGTAAGCAACTCAAAGATGAGATTGAGTTTTTGATCCGTAGAGGGAAACTGAGTCACTTCACCGAGGGTGAAGATCGTGGTAATCAGAGAAGAGAGTATGATAGGAGCGACGATGATCAAGATCGCAACCCACAACTCCGAGGGCCAGTAATCAACATGATCTCAGGAGGCCCGACCGCGGCCGGGACAACAAAGAACTCTCGGAAGGCTTATGCCCTAGAGGTGATGCATATTGTCGGAGAGGCACCAAAGCGTGCAAGAACCAAAGTAACAATTGAATTTGATGATTCAGACCTTGAAGGGGTGAAGTTCCCCCACGATGACCCACTGGTCATAACTCCTATGATTGGAAACTCAGAGGTGAAGCGAGTCTTGATAGACAATGGAGCTTCCGTCGACATTCTGTTTCATGATGCGTTTGTGAAGATGGGGTACAATGATTCTCAGTTGACCCCCAATAACATGCCTATATATGGATTTAATGGAGTAGAATCCAAAATTGAGGGAACTATTCAGTTACCCATCACGATTGGACAGAAGCCAATGGAGGCCACGCAGATGCTGAACTTTTTGGTTATCAAAGCATCTTCTACTTACAATGTCATCCTTGGGAGGACTGGACTTCACGCTTTTAAGGCTGTGGCCTCAACCTATCACGTGAAGATCAAGTTTCCAACCAGGAATGGTGTAGGAGAACAAAAAGGTGATCAGAAAATGGCTAGGAGCTGCTATGTAGCTGCGTTAAGGCCTGTTGGAGTCGGGGGGCAGGTCCTTCCGATTGAAGACGTGGATGTCCACAGTGATAAGGAAGACCTAGAAAGGTCGGCAGAGGACATCACACAAGAGCCTCGAACAGCCATTAAGGCTATGGCATCAACTGACTTCGTGGTTGAATGTACCATTGGCAACCAAGAAGTCGGGGGGTAGGAGATAGTACCCCAAGCAGGAAGTGAACTTCAGAATAAGAATGAGGAGATAGGAAGGAGTAATGGGTGCTCTATTTTTATGGAGCATCAAAAACAAATTCAAGCAATGCAGGCCTAGTCTTGCAAGAGCCCCGATGGGTTCAAACTATCTTAATAGGACTTAGCTTCATATTTATCTAGTAGAAGTAGAAATAAGGTTCGATGAAACCATTGCAGAGCATGTTGTTCCAAGTAGGACAGTAGTACTCTATGTAAGGGTTGAACCCATTTCAAGTTATTAATGCAAGTTTGTTTTTCGTTCTCTATTCTGTGATTTTATTTATGTGCCAAGCACCTGATGTGTGTAAGTCAAAGATGACCAAGTACCGAAAATAAAATAATACACGAATGGAAACAAACAAACCATAAATAAAAACCCTGAAGGGTCGAGAGTTAGGTTATAATACAACCAAATAAGAGTCTAAGTCCTTGAAGGACCCTGGATAAAAGACAAGATGATTAAAAAGCCACATCTGGCAATTAAAGCCATGTAAGGCTGTGGAGGCTAAGACCTAGCTACTCTTCAATATTTTTTAAGTACCTGGAGTGAAGATACAAGGATGAAGCAAATAAAGAACCTTGAATTATAGTCCTAAGGTCAAGGGATATAAGAATATCCTTGAGCAAGGATTAAGAAGTCCAAGCAAGTTTTCGTCTCGGAAGTTTAAAAGGTAAGAAGCCCACGGGGTTGTATTTCTCGAAATCTAAATCGAGGATCAACCTTAAATCCTTGACCTAGAATCAAGAAAAATGAGAAGCAAAGATAGGTTTGAAAACCCTGAAATCAAAACAAAGGTTTGAGACAAGCCATGAAAGACATGAAGTCAAGTAAGGGATCCTAGAGAACTTTAGTTTGACATCAATCCAAAAGAAAGGTCGTGATTACTTGGTAGTCGACATATGAACACCAACGTTGAACATGTGAATATCAACCTCGAATTCTAGGTGGAGAAACACGAGATATTAGCCATGAAGGCCAAGAAGGTCAAACTTGAGGGGGTCATGAACCTCCAATCAAGATCCAAAGGTTGAAGCTTCAAGTCAAAACTTGAAAACCAATCTGAAATTTTGGATTCTCTATCCAGAATGCAAACATTGAACATCTAACACCAGCGTTGAACACTTGAATATTAACCCTGAAATGGAGATTGAAAACGTCCTAGGGAAGGTTCAAGACCTCATGGGATCGACCAGAAGCCAAGGAGGCCTTCAGCCGACCTTAAGGAGCCGACTAGAGGCTCTGATGTTTTGGTGGTTTAAAACACCCAAAACTTGGATTGAAACCATGTGAAGGTAGTCCGATATGCACTCTTTCATCAAAACTTCAAGGTTCGAGTTTAAAGAACTTCCTTGAGGTTGAAAACCCTTAATACATTCGAACATCGACATTCGAGCATCAACATTCAACACTCGAATAGCCCTAAGGCCGAGCACATGCCAACCGAGAGGCCGCTAGAGAAGCCCCAGGAACCAAGACAAACATTGAAGCCATGATGGCCAATCGAACCAAGGAAGGTTGTTTTAAAAACTCTAGGTTGATGTCAACCCAAGATGAGGAGTCTGCAGGAGCCACTTACCATAGGCTAATAAACAAGCAAGATTTTTGCACCCTTGACCGGGAAGACCAAGGAGGTCTACGGGAATGACATGTTAGTCAGGAGCCTAATCAAGGCATGCCATATTAAGAACCTCAAAGAGGCATTTGAAGTACCGAGGCACCACAAGATGATGTTGAATCCAGCCAAGTGTGCCTTTGGCGTGGGATCTGGAAATTTTTTGGGTATGATGGTTTAAAAGCGAGGCACAAAAGCCAACCCTAATAAGATCAAGGCAATCCTAGATATGGAATCACCACGTTCCATAAAGGACGTACAGAAATTTATTGGAAGAATTACAGCCTTAGGGAGATTCATCTCCAAGTCTGGAAACAAGTGTTTGCCTTTCTTTCAGGCTTTGAAGAAGGTGAAAAATTTTGAATGGACTTCAGAAAGCCAAGATGCCTTTGAACAGTTGAAAAAGTACATGGCTGAAGCCCCGTTGTTGACCAAAACTAGTCTCGGAGAGACCTATATCTATATCTAGCGATATCCAAACAAGCACTGAGTGTCGTTCTCATTCGAGAGGAAAACAAGGTTCAAAAGCCTATCTACTACGTTAGCAAGATGTTGCACAGAGCTGAGTTGAATTACTCTCCCATTGAAAATTTTGCTTTGGCACTGGTAACGGCCCCAAGAAAGCTACGACCGTACTTCCAGGCACACAAAATTGAAGTCCTGACGGACCAACAGTTAAGAAGCATATTGCATAGCCCGAAGGCCAATGGAAGGCTAATTAAGTGGGCGATAGAACTCAGATAATTTGATATCGCGTACAATCCTTGAATTGTAATTAAGCCACAGGCACTTGCCGACTTCGTGGTTGAATGTACCATTGACAACCAAGGAGTCGGGGGGCAGGAAGGCACAACACCCTAGCAAGGGCAAGATGAGACACCCCAAGAGGGAGAGAAAGATGAAGTTCAGAAGGAATATTGAGTGACCTATTTTGATGGGGCATCAAAAACAAAAACAAATGGAGCTCGTTTAGTTGTACTGACTATTGATAGCTCACGATTGAATATGGCTTGAAGTTGAATTTATCAACGACCAATAACAAGGTAGAGTAGGAAGCCTTAATAGCCGGACTAGGCTTGGCTCTAGCCATGAGGGCCAAAAAACCTTAAAGTCTGTGGAGACCCAAGGCTGGTGATAGCCCAAAAGAATGGAGATTTTAAAATCACAGTTGATATGGTTCGAGGAATGCCTCCTTGTATAACGGCCGATGCCTTGTCTAAATTCGCCTCATCTGAAATCGAGAATTACACTAGAAGTGTCTACTATCAGGTCTTGGAGACCCCCACTATAGAGCGCAAGTTGTTGGCGCCCATCGACGTTGGAAGTTGCTGGATAGATTCCCATCAAAGCTCATCTTGAGACTGGTTGGCTCCCTGATAATGCCGTGGAGGCACGAAAACTATCAGTGAGAGCATTGAGATATGCATTGATCTAAGCCTTGATGGCTACCAAGGTTGTAGGCCTCCACTCGAGCTAGTCGTTTGAATTCAAGTTCTCGAATCAAGAATTCAGCAAATGGGTCAAAGCCCTAATGGTCTCTCAAACATATGCACGGATACGAGAAATACCCATGAAAAAACTGTTTTGGCTCCAAAAGTGCCTTAAATGACGTTTTTTGGGGTCGAAAAGTGGGGCAAATAGGATAAATCATATTTGTAGGACCTAGAGCTCTAAAATACCTTCGATTTGATATATCGTGGGTCTCCATCGGAGTAACAAGTCAAAAGTTACGGATGGTTTTGTGCATACGATGCTTTTTCGACAAAATTCAAACCAAGGCAAGGTCCTATGAACATATGAAGAAGGTTGGAATCTAAATCAAGGGTAAAAAACTAACCAAAATATCCTAGACCTGAAGTCAGGTGTTGAAAACAAGGTAATTCCTTGAATAAGCAACTAAGAAACAAGGACCTCTGTGATAAGGGGGCAAGGCCAAGGTAGTTTGAAACACCCTATTGTAAGTATGCAAGGATGTCTGGAAGTCAAGGGACATAGTTTAACCCAAGGTTATTTGAAACCAAGAGTTCAAGAACAAGTTAAGACCGAGAAGGTCCTGAAAACTAAGAAGTAGGTTGTTTGAGATCAAGGATCACAAAACCAACCATGGTGTTGTAAAATCACTCTAGAAACAAGGAAGAGAGCTCAAAACAAGATTGGGCTTTGGTCAAAATCAAGGTCAAAAGTCAAAGTCAAAGGTCAAATAGTCAAATAGTCAAAATTTGGCCAAAATTAAAAAAAAAAAAATTGGGATGGGGCCCAGCCGACCAGGGGTGGCCGACCAGGTACCCTTGGCCAAATGGCCGACCAGGGTAGGCCGACCAGGCCACCTTGCTCAGGTGTTTCAAACACCTGTGCTCCTAGGTGTTTTCATGACCTTCCAGAACGCTAAAAAATGCTCCGTTTGAGCTCAAATTTGAGATTCAAGAACCTTGCAAGGTCCTCTACAAGCCTATGTAGGTGGCCAAGTGTTTCCTTGAAGTTGAAAAAATGACCTTGTTACGAACAAGGCCTGGTTTGAAAACCAGCTTAGAATGAGGTATTTCGCCTCCAAAACGTTCAAAAATGCATATTTTCATGTGATTCTTCTTCATACCAGGAGATTATAAGAATCCCCATCATATAATCTCAACTTCAAATTTGAGTTTAGAAATGCCAGGGGTGTTCAGAAACCGTGAGGGTGTTGAAAGACCCTGAAGGTGTTTCAAACACCTTCCACGGGACCGTATTTCTTGCCTAGACAACTCAAAAATAAGTATATTCACTTGATTCTTTCTCCAACAAGGAGATTATAAGAATCCCTATCATATAAGATCAACTTCAAAATTTGAGGTTAGAAGTGTTAGGGGTGTTGAAAAATCAGGTCTGGTTTGAAAACCAGAAACCCTTGGCGTGTTCGAAACACCCCTCAGCCAACCAATATCAGCTACGAATCCATGATTTAAACATGATTGAAAGATTGAGGGTTTAAGAACATGAAGTTTCAAGCAATCAAGGTGATTTGTTTGAGAACAAGTTACTACAAAACTCTTAAGGAGGGTTTGAAAACACCTCCGGGCTGTCCACGCTATTTGGGCCATATCTCGAGCTCCGAATATCGGATTTGGACGATCTTACTGTCCACGCGAAGCTCATTAAATTCTCTGTAGTCTTGGGTGGGTTCCAGCCACCCTTGGCCAAATGGCCGACCAGGGTTGGCCGACCAGGCCACCTTGGGGGAAAAATGGGTCCAGGTGTTTCGAACACCTGGACCCCTAGCTGATTTCGTTTGGCTCTAGAACGCTCAAAAAAGGGTATTTTTACGTGATTTTTTTTCCGTCTACAATATGATCTTGACTTCAAAATTTGAGGTTAGGGTTTCGCTAATCACAATTAGGGGGTGATTAGCCTCGATTATCAACGTTTAAGGACTTCCACTCAAAAATTAACCTATCCCAAGGTTAAGGGTGGATATCCTAGTAGTAATTACATTAAGTATAAACTAGTTAGCCTCGATCAAGGCCTTTATAGCCCCGTTTAGGGTTTAGCCCCGATTAGGGCCAAATTAGCGTCTTTTGCTCAAAAATTAGCCCTTATTAAGGCTTATGAGCAACGACCGCCTGATACAAACCCCAATTTAGATAAGTTGAGGGAAATAAATCATTAATGAATTTATGATAAAGGATCCGATGTACGAATTGCACTTGGATTAGTGTCTATGAGCTCAAAACGGCACAAATCCTATTCCCGAAAGGCCCAGAAATCTTATGAGAAAGATTCGAGAGGCCAAGGAACGTTTAACTTTCTTAAGTATTAACTTGGGAAAGAATTTTAGTCATTGTGAATGTGTAGGTCGCTCCACACTTCACTATGAGATGATACCCAGGCAGGGCTAGTGTGACCTTAAACTTCTACGAAAACAAGTTTTCTCAGAAGTTGGGGGGCAAATGATATGGGTGAAAAATAAACCCTAAAGACATAATTAATGCTACATTTATTGGCCCATTATTAAGGCCCGAAACCTAAGTTGGGCATTAAATTCGTAATTAATGATTGAGCCCAAAGAACAGCCCGAACCGGGGACGCCCGGTATGAGCTTGTTTCTAACATGGGCCTGATCTGTGAATAAGGAACGTTCTAGAATCAAGGAACGTCCTAGAATATCCCGAGGATATTGTGTAACCTCCAAGGCACCTAATTCGACATGGAAACTAATTCCTAAAATAAAGGAGTCAGAACCTTCCTCAAATACGGTGACTTATTAATCAAGTCTCCAAAACCTACTATAATTCTAAGGCTCCTACAGCCTATATAAAGGGCCAGACCCCTCATCTCAGAACTACGTTTTGGACACAGCTCCATACGTTACCCACCACGTTTTGGCTTAATCCTCGAATAAGGACATACAAGCCACTGCGTCCTAGGTGAGCTCTCGCCGCCATAGCCTCGAGGGCACCATCTCCTAGAACTACGTCTTGGCTTGATTCTCAACTCTGAGATACGTAGGAATCTTGTGAGGACCCGAATTAGGTCACGATAACGCAAGCGCAGCCATTAAAGCACGAAGCTCACGAACCCTAGCCGCAATTTGATAACCCTACTTCTTATTCCACAACAATATATATATATATATATATATATATATATATAGCATATTTCTTCCTTTTCATAATAATAATCTAATTTCAAATTTTTACTTTTATTAATAAAATATTAATGTGATGATACATTTTCACTTACACCCATTACAAATGCATTGACTTGAAAAGATTATAAATACTTTCAGATTTTTTTGTCACTACTCATTAGTTGTACAATTTTTAAAGATGTTAAGTTGGGAAAAATATTTATGTTTTTTCCTTGAAAATTGGAAATACATAAATTTTATAATTTTTTTTTCAAGACCATGAAATGGAGGAAATAATAACTAGATTTACAAATGGGTATTTGTTTCGAAAATTTCCAAGATACAGAGAATAAAATCAGGATAGTTACACAATTGAGTTATATCATTCTCTATACTTTACTTCTTAGAGCATCTCCAACGCTCTCACTTATTAGTCAAAAAATTGACGTGGCATAAAATTATAGCTAGCAGCTTCAAGAAACTGGTCTTCAACGGCAACAACTGTTAGCTATATTTTTAGCTCATGCAAAAGAGATCTTCTATATTTGTTGAACCACACCCCATCATCTAAATGCTCTACATCATCGGCCGCTTCTTTCTTTTCCGCATGTAGCATCCCAAAATCCGGGGGTACAGATATGGGACCACTAACCACAAACCATATTATACAACCCTGGATACAAACAACATAAAACAATATAAATCCCTTAACCAAGATCGCTTACAGGTTATGGTATGAAACAACTATCAACTTATAAATTTACAACCATCCTCAGAATAAAACTGTTATACAATTTTATAACTACATGAGATTTCTGTCTATCTAATTATCCAACCCTGACCAATTCCCAATCACTATCCGGCGAGATTCCATAACCCGATCGTCTCTTCTCGCTGCTGGAAAGCAACACCACCGACCATTACTAGGTCCACTAATCCTCTCTAATAACTGAAGAAAACAAACAAGCAAGAGTGAGCCAACAATGCTCAACAAGTACAATAGTGATAACAATTCCAATAATAATGACAAATCTGATAAATAAGGGGGTTTCATTTCATTCTATGAAGAATCAATTATATCAACTTTTAGATTGCCACGAGGGCCAACAATTCACCATTCAAAAGGTGCATCAGAAACTAGAATTGATAAGAATTCCGATATCAAATTATTATCCATACAGACTTCCAAGAAATCAAAAACTGAACATCTTAATCTCAGAGTATAGATTAGAATTGGAATTTTATTTATTTTAAAAAAAGACAGTGGAGTTAGGCGGCTGATCAGTCCCGCACTAACCCCGGACAATGCATACAGCAAAGTCCCTCCTCTAAATGGATCCACGGCACACATTGGCCTCAATTTTGACCATTAAATTGGTCTCCCCGAAGGGACTCCTCTGACCATAATATGGTCTCCCCGAAGGGACATCTGAAAACATTTCCAATTCAAATTCAAACACATTAGGTGTCGGGACAATCGACAACCCTGATATCCAACCACTGGAAACTCACGTCTAGAATAACAACTCAAGATTAGGAGTTAATAAGAAACGACATCATCATCTAGTATCGACAAGTTCGATACAACACAGGGAATAACCAGATAATCAAGATCTTAAGTAAATACCGACAAGTTCGGTACTAAGTGGGGTGGAAAATATAAAGGACAGCAATTGAATGAATATTGACAAGATAAGTATAAATAAATGGAAACGTAACATCATTAAATTGATTGAAGGGATAATCGACTAGAGCAACAATAGAAGATGTAAATCGCGATAAGATTATCATCTATTGAAATTCTAAGTTAGAGCAAAGACATAATTGAGTACTACAAATTTATAAAATTCTTCAATGTACAATAAGGTTTTATTTCACATAAGCGAGTAAAACAGCTTAAACGGTTATTTGGGAAAAGATAATTTTAGGATAATCAATTTTAAATCATTTTGAAGAAAACATTTTAAGAAGAAAGGGGTTCTCTGGTGAGATTATGATAAAACCAGAAATTTTAGTAAAAGATATTTGTAGAGGTTTAAAACATGGATTCTCCCTTTTTAGAGAGCCCCTTAACATTTTCAAGCAAATAAAAGGAAAATCTTCCACTAAGGAAGCTTTAATATCCCATTGGATGAAATAATTTGCGGAAAAGGTTATTCGTAAAGTCCTTTGAAAAGTTTGATGTTTGGACTATGAGTGGAGAAAACAATTTATTCCACGCTAAATGAAGAAGTACCTCACTTTCTAATATACTTGACCAATCCATCTTATACGACAAAGGTATTGAATTGCATCACTTGAACAATAAGTGAAAAGCAAAACACTTGCCTCGATTCGTGAAGTTCTTGATTTTCACATCGATACTCAACTTAGCTTCTCGTCAGTCTCTTTCATTTACATGTGACTTCTCACTCGGTCTCACTTTCATCCTTTGCACTTTATCAGTTCCCACATCAGTTCACCCGTCGGCTTGATACTTGTCTTTCTGTTCGTCTTTCCATTTACCCACGCACTGCACTGGGCCAGGTCTTCTATTCGAACCTTTACAAGGTCAGATACTATTTCAGTATTATCTCAAGCAAAACCTTATCGTTTGCTCTATTCTACCCATACGCGTCCTATAACGCTTACACATACAACATATATAATATATACAATCATTTTCACAAAATAGCTTTAATATAACCCCTAGGTCAAATACTTACTTCACACAAATACTTAACACAGATGGTCACTTGATACTTAGATACTTAACAAATACTTAATACATGGCTAAAGGAGATTGAGAAAGCGTTTGCATTGGTTAGAGTTGGGGAGGAACAGAAAATAGAATATGCGAGCTATCTTTTGAAGAATGAAGCAAATTATTGGTGGGAATCAATGAAAGTGACCCAACCTGAAGGTTTGATTACTTGGGCGACATTCAGGGAGTTGTTTATGGAGAAATATTTTCCATAATACATGCAAGATCAATTGGAGATAAAAATTTTAGAGCTAAAGCAAGGTACCATGACCGTTACAGAATACGAAGCTAAGTTCACAGAGTTAGCTCGGTTTGCACCAGCTCATGATCCATGGCCCATAAAAGGTTACCCATGGCTAGCATGTTGCTCTAATTAAATAGCCTTACTAACGGAACTGACGAAGAAACTAGATGGCCTCGCATTCGACCTCGCTGGGCTAGTCATGCGAGGTGATCCACGATGTATGGAGATAATCGCACTCACGCGACCTCGCTGGGTCTGACCGTAAGCCTTCATAATAAATATACTCTAGGCCACGCTGGACCTCTAGGCCTCGCTAGACCTCGTGAACTGCGACCCCGTCCCTTTGGGATCCCTGGCGATGTCACCTTACAGAATAATGTAATGAATTTCTCTATGATGATGAACTTTAGTGACCCATTCTCATTTCCTAGGCCCATTATGTGTGATGCAATATTATTCTAGCCCATTTAGGCCTGCTTAGGACTTATGCCAAATTAGGGCATAACAACTACCCCCCGAGTCCATTTATTGGAAATGCGATGTGGACTCAAAAGGCTATTTTCCAAGAAATCCTGGTGCGAGGCCAAGGCCCATTATCCATCATTTTCGGCCTCTCTTCGCAGGCCCAATGAATTTGAACAGTTTCTAACAGCTGTCATGTCTCGAGATCCGCTCTTGGTTGCCAGGATGATGACACGTGTAACAGATCATTCTCTCTCCTGCCTACTATATAACCTCAGATTTCCCAATCATTTGTCACTTTCCATATAAACAACATAACGAATTGCTACCAATTTGCTCCCAGATCAAATAGAGAACCAGATCGCTTTCATACAAGAACAACCTCGAACTTTTCTAAGATCTTCATATTTTCTTCAACCAACAGTAAGTTTTCTTTTATTGTTCTTCATTTTTAATTCACTTAAATGCATGTGTAGCTTATAATTCCTTCTTTTATCACTTGTAAATGTATGCGATGCGAGCCTTTATATATGCGACCCCTCCTTTGTAATTTCACACTGCGAGTCTAGCCCCGCCAGGATAGAAAATGCGGTCTCCCACTTAGATACAAAACAGTCCTTTTCTCTTTAGAATATAAGTCAATCCTTTCACCGTGTGCGATGTGAGGACACTTAGAACCTTCTGTATTCCTGAATCCCCTTGATATTCTGTAAGTGCACACATTAATAATTCACTTTTACATATGTCCACCAACGATAGCTCAAGAACTCCTTCACCCCTTCCCCACATCACAATAAGGGAACAGGCGGCTGCTAATATTGCTAGGGCTACAAGTGCGAGCGACAGTTCGTTCAAATTGTACATGGACCATCAATGGTCCAATGAAGAATACACTCGGGAAACTCCTTTATGCTCCTGGAAAACCAAACATCCATCCACCTCGCAGAATGCATCTGCTGAAGTCACCTCAAGCTCGCAGAATCAACTTTCTCCACAAATTCCTTCTTCTATTCAAGACGAAGTGAATGAACTTTTGGAGAAAGGAATCAACTCTTTTCCAGTATCCCCAAACTCCTCTCTCCTCTTAACAAGAATCTTCTCCCTACAACCCCCATAACGATTGCTAGCAGCTCCTCTACAAACTCGTTAGGTGATGCCTATTATGAGCGCGAGGGTGGAGATGACAACGAGGCCAATTCTGATGATTCCGATTATGAGGAGCCTTCCTCTGATGACGGCGGCCTTGATGAAGTAGCCAAGGTTGTCAATTTTACTGATTACGATTACATACCAGAAGCTTCTCCCCAACCTTACATACCATCTCCCCAGCCTGAGCTAGAAGGAACTATATATGTTGGCGGACCTCGTCCTGAAGATATTGAGGTGGGTTCGAAAGTGAAACCTGGCCAGCCTCGCACCCTAGCCTGCAAGGATCTATCAACGACCCT
This sequence comes from Saposhnikovia divaricata, assembly GCA_036435485.1. NCBI lineage: Eukaryota > Viridiplantae > Streptophyta > Magnoliopsida > Apiales > Apiaceae > Saposhnikovia > Saposhnikovia divaricata. Next base: position 9,907,728 of record JAZHRN010000154.1, on the reverse strand, counting down.
AGATACAGAGTCTTTAGTTAAGGCGGTTGACATATTTAGGCCAGGAGGCAAAATTATTCTCCCCAAATCTTCAATGCGATGTTTTCGCTTTAATCACAAAGAAAATGGTGGTAGAGTGCTTTGCATGGTCTTGACCTCGTCGATGATGAAAATAGGCGTCTCCTCTCCCCCATGACTTGCATTATTATGATTTGTTTATAACTTTTAATTGTATTCTACTCCCATTTTTCAGATATATCAGGCAAAAGCGGTCGTAGGCCTCCCTTTCTCCAAAAAAGCGGGTCAGTCCCCGTGGTGAAAACTGATACAGTCCCCCAAAAACTAATGACTACTGAACTCCCGCCTCCTCCTCCATTGAAACTCTCCAACAAGTCCAGGGTACCCCTGAAGAACATGCTTCAAAGAGATCAAGAAAAGACGGGCCCGTGCACCATATTCCAAAGCCTCCAGCAACTGCCACTCCTGTCCATCACTTATTTGCAAAGCATGGATATAATCATGCCATTGAAGAGGAATGCACAAGCTGGGTGGGGGCCGAGCTGGCTGAAAATGCCGAATCTCTTTCTAAGTGCTTAGCCGAGGCGTTCATTCGTCATACTTCGCATCTTAAGGAGTTGAAGAGCATAACACACGTCAACGCCAAGCTAGAAAAGGATTTTAAAGTCCTTAGGTTTAAATTGGAGGAAGATAGGAGGTCGTTGATGGAGACCCATAAACGAACCCTCGAGACAGAGACTGCCAGCCTTCGATCTGAGCTTAAGAGGGTCACCTTGGAGAAGAACACTCTCAACAAATCTTTGAAAGAGGCAGAAAAGCACAAGGAGGATCTCAAAAAGGAGCACGAGGAAGAGTTGAAAAAGTTGAAGAAGGAGCTTGATGCCGCCAAACTTGATCATGACGCCGTGGTGGAGGCTGCCCAGGTCGAATTTATGAAGACATTCATACGAAAGATCCCCGAATTTAACTGGGAAAGGCTTGGGCCTGGTAACGCTGAATTTGCAGAGTCTCTTCGCAAAGAGATCGAAGAAGAAGATGCAAAAGAGGTAGCTAGGATCGCTAGCGAAGCCGCCCAGACCAATACAACTGAAGCCGCTACATAATGAACTCTTTTCTTTTGACTCTGATTAATGAATTGGGGATGCGGACACCCCTTGAATGTCTCGCAACATGTAATATTTTTCTATAACTGTCTTGATAACTTATTGGGCTCGCATAGCGACCCATTAACTGTTGGAATTTTGATAACTGTTATAACATCTGGCATGTCTTTGTTTCTTCGTAAAATATATTGTGTCTACTCTTAATTGTCTGTAGTTAATACTGCTTTCATCTTTTGTATATTCGAAACCTTGCCAAGTAGATTAGCCTCGCAGCTGCGAAGCTTCCTTTGTAATTGAAATCGTAGCTTTCCCTTTTCTTGTAACTTTTATATTTGCTTTATAAACTTCAAAGTGTGCCTCATCTCCTTTGGAATCATGACGTGCGGTGCCTTCCTTGCGAGGTCACAGACACGATCCCGAGGCTGAGTTCACCCCTTGACTTTTTTTTTTATTTATTTTGAACTTCTTTGAGTAGATATGCTTTTCAATAACTAATCTTCGAGAACAGTCCCTCAGGTCGCAGTAAGTGTACGCTCACATCCTCCTTGACCTGAGGGGGATTCGGCCTCACATCCACTGTGCTGGCCTAGTCCTGAAAATTTAAAATGCTAACAGAAAACATAAAAATTGCACAATGTTTTTGGAGAACAAACTTCATATATAAATACTAGGGACGATGCCCAACTTTCATTACATCATAAAGAGGAGGTGTCTATATGATCACTACCCCCAGTACTTTGTGTGAATTTATTCATGCTAAGTAATGATAGGTAGAGACTACCAGGGGCGAGGCCTCTACTGATAGTATTTCCTTAAATGCTCTGCATTCCAAGCTCGAGGTACGACCTTATCATCCATATCTGTTAGATAATAAGTCCCCTTATTGATAATAGCATAGATTTTATAGGGCCCCTCCCAATTGGCTCCAAAGACTCCATGAGCTGAGACCTTGGTGTTAGGCAACGTTCTCCTAAGCACCAAGTCCCCCACGCGAAGATGCGGCACACGAACCTTCCCATTATAATACCTCGCAGCTCTTCTTTGATAAGCTGCGAGCCTTAACTGAGCCTCCTCCCTTGATTCCTGAATCATGTCTAAATATAACCTGTGATTGACCTCATTTGCTTCGGGGTCGTAATGTTCTCGCCTGAACGAGCCCAAGCCCACCTCAACGGGAACCATGGCCTCGCATCCATAAGTCAAAGAAAATGGGGTCCCTCCGGTGGTAGACCTCGGAGTCATGTTGTATGACCACAAGACCCTTGGTAACTCCTCAGGCCAACTGCCCTTGCTCTCCTCCAATTTAGCCTTCAGGGTATGTTTAATTATTTTGTTAATGGCCTCGGTTTGACCATTTGTTTGAGGATGGCTCACAGCAGAGAAACTTTTCTTTATCCCCAAATTTTCACAAAAATCTTTCATTTCCTTACTGTCAAATTGCTTCCCATTATCTGATATGAGCTGATATGGGATTCCATAGCGACATACAATAGCCCTGTACAAAAAGTCCCTTAATTTTTTGGCCGTGATGGTAGCGAGGGGCTCAGATTTGGCCCACTTGGTGAAGTAGTCCACGGCCACGACTGCATATTTGACTCCTCCTTTGGCTTTGGGAAGTTCACCAATAAGATCGATCCCCCACATAGCGAAGGGCCAGGGGCTCATTAGCGAGGTGAGGTTCGCTACTGGAGCATTACTAAAATTGGCGTTTCTCTGACATTTATCACACCTTCTAGCGAATTCAAAAGCATCTCTTTTCAATGTGGGCCAGAAATACCCTTGTCGTAAGATTTTTTGAGCTAGGGAACTACCCCCCGAGTGATTGCCTTAGGATGTAATTGCATTCTTCTCCATCTACACACCTCAACAGTGGTGTATTGAACCCTCTTCGGTATAGCACCTCATCATAAATCACATACCGAGCTGCCTGATATTTGACTTTCCTCGCTTCTTTCTTTTCTTGAGGTAGAACTCCCTTCTTGACATACTCCCATATAGGGGTCATCCATGTCGACCCCTGGCTCGATAGTTCCATAACAAATTCTTCCGGAACACTAGGTTTACTTTGAATTTCCAACGGAATGATCCCAAGTAGAGTGGCCTCGCGACGCGAGCCTAACTTGGCAAGGGCATCTGCTCCCTGATTCTTCTCCCTTCTTAAGTGAACCACTTTGACCTCATTAAACTTCTTGATCAGCCTCTGTGCATATCGTAGATATAGCTCAATCTGCTCACCCCTAGCTTGCCAGCCACAATAAAGTTGGTATGTCACTAACATAGAATCGCTATAGGCTGTAAGGTTCTCCACCCTCATTTCCAATGCTAGTTTGAGACCAATGATCAGGGCCTCGTATTCTGCTGCATTGTTGGAAGCTTCAAATGCGAAGTGAACGGCACTGCTTAACTTGCGACCTTCAGGGGTAACGAGCTCGACCCCTGCCCCAGCTCCTTCTTTATTAGACGCCCCATCAACGTATAGCTCCCACCACGAGGCTGTATTCTCATTTTTGACCTCGGGGTCTGTTACCTCTGGAATCGCTATTAATGCCCAGGCATCTTCCTCAGATTGGGAAGGGAATTCCAATATAAAATCTGCTAAGGCTTGCCCCTTTATTGCACCTCGAGGCTTGTACTCAATATCGAACTGACTCAGCTCTATCGTCCACTTTAATAGTCTCCCTGAGGCCTCGGGTTTATGCATCACTTGCCTCAAAGGGTAGGCAGTATGAACCTGAATGCTGTGAGCCTGAAAATAGGGCCTCAACTTCCTCGAAGCCAATATTAAAGCGTAAGCTAGCTTCTCCATGTTGGTGTAACGAGTCTCCGCGTCTAACAACCTCTTACTGACATAATAAACAGGGTATTGAGCTCTCTCCTCCTCTCGAACGAGGACAGCACTGACTGCATGCTCTGAGACAGCCAGGTAAACAATGAGGACTTCTCCTTCCTTAGGTTTAGAAAGCAGAGGCGGCGAGCCTAAGTGTTCCTTTATTTTTTGGAAAGCCTCCTCGCATTCAGGGGTCCATTCAAAATTTTTGCCCACCTTCTTAATTGCCTTGAAGAACTCATGACACTTGTCTGGTGATTTAGAAACAAATCGATTGAGGGCTGCTATCCAGTTAGACTTTGAACCTCCTTGACGTTTCTAGGTGACCTCATTTCCATTAGGGCCTTTATCTTGGCTGGATTAGCCTCAATTCCTCTGTGGTTTACAATGAACCCCAAGAATTTCCCCGATTCGACCCCAAAAACACACTTCTGGGGGTTAAGCTTCATTCGGTACTTCCTTAGTATGTCAAACATTTCTGCGAGGTGGGATATATGATCCCCGGCCTCCTAAGATTTCACAAGCATGTCATCAACATTGACCTCCATTGTCTTCCCAATTTGCCTCTCAAACATCATGTTGACGAGCCTTTGATAGGTGGCCCCGGCATTAAGGAGACCGAAGGGCATCCCAATGTAACAGGAGAGACCTCTATCCGTGATGAACGAGGTGTGCTCCTGATCGGGCCCGTACATAGGTATTTGATTATATCCAGAATAAGCATCCATGAAGCTTAGGAGCGCATGCCCCGCTGTTGCATCCACCAACTGATCAATCCTTGGGAGTGGGAAACTGTCCTTGGGGCAGTGCTTGTTGAGATCAGTGAAATCTACACAGGTCCTCCACTTGCCATTCGGTTTCTTCCCTAACGATCCCGACCTCGAGGAGCCTGTCTACTTCTTCTTTGAGAGCCTTGGCTCGCTCTCCACTTATGGGTCTCCTCTTTTGCCTCACCCCTTTTTTACTGGGGTCTATATTAAGCCTGTGGCACATCACATTAGGATCTATGCCAATCATATCCTCATGAGACCATGCAAATACATCCAAATTAGCTTTAAGAAATTCCACGAGCCTCCCCCTAAGGTCAGGGTTTAGCTGCGACCCGACCCTTAGTACTTTAGTAGAATCCTTGGCATCGACAAGAATAGAAACTGTGTCTTCAGCAGCTCCAGCTCGCTCCACATGCTCGGTGATGCGAGGATCTAAATCACTTTCAACTTCGTGAGCCCTGCTAGACTCTGCTTCCTCCTGTCTCATTCCTCCTATCACAGGAGTTGCCCCGACATGGCCATATTCAGTCACAACTGTTGTTTCTCGAGTAATTCCATTAGGTAAATCTTCCAATGTTGATCTCTCCTTGCGAACCCATTTCCCCTTACGGGCTTGCACAGCGGCCTGTTCTGGACTTTCCACGTCATCACTAGCCTCTTCGACAATTCCTTCTTGAAGAACCAATACTGGATGTGAAGCCTGCATCATAATAGCCCCTGGCACTGGCTCTACTTGTATACCTAAGTTGTCGAAGTAATCCTCCGGCAACTCTTCGATAGATATTATATTACACCCAACCGAGGGTCGCGAGACATCTTTGCGAGCCCTTTCTTCCACCTCGCATTCCATTGTATCTGTCATAGAACTGCTTCCCTTTTTGACTGATTTAAGGGCCCTGTTGTAGCACTCCCGAGATTCATGCTGAATTCCTGTAACACAACCCACGCCCTGAGGAGTGTGGAACTTCATCGAGAGGTGGTAGATAGAAGTGACCACCCTCATTTCCTTCAGAATTGGCCTTCCTACTATAGCATTATAAGCCGATGGTTGATCTACGACCATGAAATCTGCAACTTGGGTGGTGATGCAGGGCTCGTCCCCTAAAGTAATAGGAAGCTTGATGAGGCCTTTCACACTGATCGAAGCTCCAGTGAATCCATAAAGATGCCCCACTGTAAGAATAAGGTCCTTGTCCACGTATCCCATCTTCTTATAAACATCGTACATTAACACATTCACAGCACTTCCGTTGTCCACTAAGACTCTATATACATTCTGAGATCCAATGCGAACTCGAACTACCAAAAAGTCAGAATGAGGATGGTGGACCCACTTCGCATCTTCTTCTGTGAACATAATATTTGTATCCTCCCCCTTAAAGAGCTTTGGGGGCCTTTCCTGCAGGTGATGGACATTAGTAAGGGGTCGCTCTCTGGCCTCGCGAGCATACCTCTCTCTGGCCTTGTTACTGTCTCCTCCAATATGAGGTCCTCCTATGATCACATGGATACTACCGCCTCGTTCTTCCCTCTCCTTGCGAGGCGCCACATTCTGTCCGACACGAGGGACATTGGTATATCCCAATCCTGGTTTGCCAGAGTTTCCTTGATGTTTCTTTACTTCCCGAACTGTCCACTCAGTTAACTTTCCTTCTCGAATCAAGCGATCAATTTGTTCTTTAAGGTGCCAACAGTCTGCGGTATCATGCCCCGTTTGTTCATGAAAATCACAATATTTCTTTGTATTCCAAGTTCCTTGCGCACCCATGGCAGGAGGTTTTGTGAACACCCCCTTGTTAGCATTAACTGCATAAATATGATAAACGGAGGCAACCAGGGGGGTGAATTTGTCTTCATCTCTAGCTGGGCGAGCCCGAGGTGGGGAACGCCTTGGGGGATCGCGGTCCCTTCTTTTCGGGCTTGGACTACGATCTTTTTTTCGCCTGGGGCTCCTGGAGTCCTTTCTCTTTACTCCCTTACTCTTGCTTCCACTACTTTCTCCTTTGCTCTTTCTTAAGTCTTCCATTGATTTCTCAACCCGCTGAAAAGGTTCTGCCTCTTTGTATAACTCGGCAAGCGTACTGGGTGTGGATGCTTGCAATTTCTTCCAAAGCTTCGTTCCTTCTCGCAATCCTGCAATGAGAAAATTCTTTACAGCCTCATCATTTGCTCCTCGCACCTTAGGGACTTCGGCATTGAATCTTTTAAAATATTTTTGCAGGCTTTCTCCTTCCCTTTGCTTAATGTTAGCCAAAGTGGACATAGGGGGTGCATAAAGCATCGAGGATTGGAACTGCTTGATAAAGATGTCTACAAACTGATCCAAGAATCAATGGTTACTAGAGCCCCGAGCTTTGAAAACCACTGCTGAGCACTTCCCCTCAGCGAGGCTGCAAACAGTCTACACCTCGCTAGTTGCAAGACTTGATAAACATCCATCTCATTATTGAATCGAATCACAAACTCTGCTGGATCAGTATCGCCATTATATGTCATATCAGAATGATGGCCTCAAAACACTGCAGGAAGTGGAGCAGTTCAAATTTCATGGGTGAAGGGCGAAGATGAGCCCATAGTGTTAAAAATCCATTTCTCATTATTCATCGCATCCAAGGCCTTTTTTAGCTCTTCCAACTTGTAGTCCCCAATTTTGGCCTCCTTGTCTTCCTTTCCCTTCTCTCCAGTACTTCCATGATGAGATTGAGTCTTCTTAGGGGCACTAGACTCCTCCTGATCATTTTTGCGATCCTTCTTTTTAAGATCCTCCTCGCGATGTCGGGATCGTTCATGGTCTCGATGAGATGGGGGTCTGTCGTCACTACGATGGGACCGCTCACGCTCTCTGTGAGAGGGGGGTCTGTCATCGCGACGATATGACCGCTCACGATCTCGAAGTGGAGACACTGGTCGATAAGGACCCTTGCTTTTGTTTTTAGATCCTCCCCCTTAACATCATTAACCATTTCTAACTTGAGGTGAAGATCGTGCTCAGTCAGCTTCTTTCCAAGACGTCGAAGACACTTACTGATCGTCCTTCAGATGAGGCGGGCTTACCATGCGAGCCTCCTTTTTCTTCCCTAGTAGCTTCCTCTTCGTCCCAATTAGGGTTCGTTTGATCTGTTACCACATCGTCAAAGTCTTCTATTAGCTTCTTGGTGGGGCCTTTACTTCCCTCCCCCTCATGGGTTTGGGGTCTCATTCTTGCATTCCTCTTCACACCCCTAGAGCTGTGCCGCTTCTCCATCTTAGTAATCCTTTCCTGCACGGATGCCACTGTGTCTCCGATCCCCTTTAGAAAAGACATGACTTCGCTCCCTAACGTCACCTTCTGGACAGGGGGTGGTGTTTTTTCCTTCTCAAAATCATCCTTGGTCCCATCTCCAAATGCTTCGCTCTCTGCTGAATCCATCCTCTGAGGGTCGTCTTTATTTTTCTTGTGCGACCCCGGGGTCTCCCCCACTCCGTTTTTCTTCTTGTTCGATTTAGTCATTGTTCTCCCAATTCAACGACTAGCCCCTCCTTCTAGCGCCAAATGTTATAGGGAGAATATTGTATAACATTATTTTGGAGGTTTGCTGGAATCACGGAGGAAAATACGGATATTCTGCTTAGAACACGAAGAACACGGAGGAGATTTGTAACTGTTTGTGGCTGATCTTGTCTATTGATATTCAGGGGTGAACTGTTTCTCAAAATTTACAAGATGCCTACGTACCCTATTTATAGGGATCAAGCCACACGTAGTTCTCTTGGAGAAGAAGTTATCTAGACGGGCTAGGGTTCTATGGGCTCAACATAACCCAAATCCACTAGACGTCTCCTTGGGCTGATATATTTTACCCATTTATCCTGCTCATGACCCATGGCCCATAAAAGGTTACCCATGGCTAGCATGATGCTCTAATTAAATAGCCTTACTAAAGGAACTGACGAAGAAACTAGATAGCCTCGCATGCGACCTCGCTGGGCTAGTCATGCGAGGTGATCCACGATGTATGGAGATAATCGCACTCACGCGACCTCGCTGGGTCTGACCGTAAGCCTTCATAATAAATATACTCTCGGCCACGCTGGACCTCTAGGCCGCGCTAGACCTCGTGAACTGCGACCCCGTCCCTTTGGGATCGCTGGCGATGTCACCTTACAGAATAATGTAATGAATTTCTCTATGATGATGAACTTTAGTGACCCATTCTCATTTCCAAGGCCCATTATGTGTGATGCAATATTATTCTAGCCCATTTAGGCCTGCTTAGGACTTATGCCAAATTAGGGCATAACAGTACATTTTAAATGTTTATGAATCATGAGCATAACTGGCAATTGTTCTCATTTTATAATAGTGAAGCTACCATGTTTTGCCATATATATATAATATATATATATATATATATATATATATATATATATATATATATATATATATATATATATATATATATATATATAGCATATTTCTTCCTTTTCATAATAATAATCTCATTTCAAATTTTTAATTTTATTAATAAAATATTAATGTGATGATACATTTTCACTTACACCCATTACAAATGCATTGGCTTGAAAAGAATATAAATAATTTCAGATTTTTTTGTCACTACTCATTAGTTGTACAATTTTTAAAGATGTTAAGTTGGGAAAAATGTTTATGTTTTTTCCTTGAAAATTGGAAATACATAAATTTTATAATTCTTTTTCAAGACCATGAAATAGAGGAAATAATAACTAGATTTACAAATGGGTATTTGTTTCGAAAATTTCCAAGATACAGAGAATAAAATCAGGATAGTTACACAATTGAGTTATATCATTCTCTATACTTTACTTCTTAGAGCATCTCCAACGCTCTCACTTATTAGTCAAAAAATTGACGTGGCATAAAATTATAGCTAGCAGCTTCAAGAAACTGGTCTTCAACGGCAACAACTGTTAGCTATATTTTTAGCTCATGCAAAAGAGATCTTCTATATTTGTTGAACCACACCCCATCATCTAAATGCTCTACATCATCGGCCGCTTCTTTCTTTTCCGCATGTAGCATCCCAAAATCCGGGGGTACAGATATGGGACCACTAACCACAAACCATATTATACAACCCTGGATACAAACAACATAAAACAATATAAATCCCTTAACCAAGATCGCTTACAGGTTATGGTATGAAACAACTGTCAACTTATAAATTTACAACCATCCTCAGAATAAAACTGTTATACAATTTTATAACTACATGAGATTTCTGTCTATCTAATTATCCAACCCTGACCAATTCCCAATCACTATCCGGCGAGATTCCATAACCCGATCGTCTCCTCTCGCTGCTGGAAAGCAACACCACCGACCATTACTAGGTCCACTAATCCTCTCTAATAACTGAAGAAAACAAACAAGCAAGAGTGAGCCAACAATGCTCAACAAGTACAATAGTGATAACAATTCCAATAATGATGACAAATCTGATAAATAAGGGGGTTTCATTTCATTCTATGAAGAATCAATTATATCAACTTTTAGATTGCCACGAGGGCCAACAATTCACCATTCAAAAGGTGCATCAGAAACTAGAATTGATAAGAATTCCGATATCAAATTATTATCCATACAGACTTCCAAGAAATCAAAAACTGAACATCTTAATCTCAGAGTATAGATTAGAATTGGAATTTTATTTATTTTAAAAAAAGACAGTGGAGTTAGGCGGCTGATCAGTCCCGCACTAACCCCGGACAATGCACACAGCAAAGTCCCTCCTCTAAATGGATCCACGGCACACATTGGCCTCAATTTTGACCATTAAATTGGTCTCCCCGAAGGGACTCCTCTGACCATAATATGGTCTCCCCGAAGGGACATCTGAAAACATTTCCAATTCAAATTCAAACACATTAGGTGTCGGGACAATCGACAACCCTGTTATCCAACCACTGGAAACTCACGTCTAGAATAACAACTCAAGATTAGGAGTTAATAAGAAACGACATCATCATCTAGTATCGACAAGTTCGATACAACACAGGGAATAACCAGATAATCAAGATGTTAAGTAAATACCGACAAGTTCGGTACTAAGTGGGGTGGAAAATATAAAGGGCAACAATTGAATGAATATTGACAAGATAAGTATAAATAAATGGAAACGTAACATCATTAAATTGATTGAAGGGATAATCGACTAGAGCAACAATAGAAGATGTAAATCGCGATAAGATTATCATCTATTGAAATTCTAAGTTAGAGCAAAGACATAATTGAGTACTACAAATTTATAAAATTCTTCAATGTACAATAAGGTTTTATTTCACATAAGCGAGTAAAACAGCTTAAACGGTTATTTGGGAAAAGATAATTTTAGGATAATCAATTTTAAATCATTTTGAAGAAAACATTTTAAGAAGAAAGGGGTTCTCTGGTGAGATTATAATAAAACCAGAAATTTTAGTAACAGATATTTGTACAGGTTTAAAACATGGATTCTCCCTATTTAGAGAGCCCCTTAACATTTTCAAGCAAATAAAAGGAAAATCTTCCACTAAGGAAGCTTTAACATCCCTTGGATGAAATAATTTGCGGAAAAGGTTATTCGTAAGGTCCTTTGAAAAGTTTGATGTTTGGACTATGAGTGGAGAAAACAATTTATTCCACGCTAAATGAAGAAGTACATCACTTTCTAATATACTTGACCAATCCATCTTATACGACAAAGGTATTGAATTGCATCACTTGAACAATAAGTGAAAAGTAAAACACTTGCCTCGATTTGTGAAGTTCTTCATTTTCACATCGATACTCAACTTAGCTTCTCGTCAGTCTCTTTCATTTACATGTGACCTCTCACTCGGTCTCACTTTCATCCTTTGCACTTTACCAGTTCCCACATCAGTTCAATTGTCGGCTTAATACTTGTCTTTCTGTTCGTCTTTCCATTTACCCACGCACTGCACTGGGCGAGGTCTTCTATTCGAACCTTTACAAGGTCAGATACTATTTCAGTATTATCTCAAGCAAAACCTTATCATTTGCTCTATTCTACCCATACGCGTCCTATAACGCTTACACATACAACATATATAATATATACAATCATTTTCACAAAATAGCTTTAATATAACCCCTAGGTCAAATACTTACTTCACACAAATACTTAACACAGATGGTCACTTGATACTTAGATACCATCTAGGCAACCACTTCACAGCAAATTCACAACGTATTTTCAAATCATCGAAATCAAATAAATTAAATAGATTTTAAATAGATTTGCAGGGGAATTTTAGAAAATTTCGGCATGTAGTATTCGTTTATCGGACTATCCACCTATTTTTCAATTCAACAACTCAAGGAGTTTTAACTATATATTTACCAAAAATCAAGCTACCTTAACTTGCAGCAACATAAAAGTGCACAAATAAAGAAAGTATCCGCCCAGACATGCGGCACCTCAACACATAAGAAATTCTGCCTCGACATGCAGTAAACACATAATAATTTATGTTAGCATTAACTACTACGTACGCTATATCAATGATCATATCACTCACTCATATTAATGATACACGTGACAATCAATCATTGGTATTCGTAAGCCCTAGGAAACAACTCCTAGCACTAACTATTACTTACGCTATATCAATGATCACATCACCCTAGTATATTAATTATACTCATGATTAGAGGTGGCCAAACGGCCGTGCCGTGCGGGCCGTGCCGGTTTGGCCACGTGCCAAGCTCAACAAAACAAAGCACGGGCACGCACGTGTGGGTTGGACGTGCCGTGCCGTGCCGTGCCCGTGCCTCGACTTTACAGCCCGTGATCGGCACGCGAGCTAGGCGGGTTTGGCGGGCTTTTTTTTTTTTTTTTTTAAAAAAAATTCGAAGGTCTACTGAAAAATTGTACATAAAATTTGAAATTTTTTTTGTTAATTTAATATATACTTTTAATATTCTCAAAATATGAAATGTCGATTTGTAACTTTTTTCATCTAATTTTATTTCATATTAAAATCTTTTGAATTTTTAAGAAAATACGAATCATACGTATTGAAATAAAAAGAGTGAAAGAGGACGGTACCTCTATTAAATTTTATTAATTAGAAAATATTTTACAAATGGGGTGAGAGGACTCCTCTCTAAAAAAAACGGAACAAACGAATAATGCAAGAATCACAGTAAATCACTTGCAAGAATCTTATATGTAGGCATATAAGTGTATCAAATTACATAAAATGAATGGGCCGTGCCCGTGCCGTGCTTTTGTTTTTTTTATTTTTTTTATTTTTTATTTTTGCTAAGTAGCCTTTGGCGGGCCGGTTCCGCGTGCCGGGCCGGTTCGCGCGTGCCAACTTTTTTTTTGTTTTTCCCATTTCTGTAAGCAATTGTTTCGTTTATACATTTTTGTTTTGTTTTATTTTATTATTTCTACATAGTACACACTATTTAAAAGATTTAAATGTCGATTTTGTTACAATTAAAATGTAATTGTTTTTAATTTTTATCGTATTTTTAAATTTTTTGTCGAAAACATGAATGGTTTTTTTATAATTTTACTAAAAAAGTTATATCCTACAAGATTATATGTAATTTTAATATTATTAGTTTTGTCGAAAACATGAATGATTACATTTTACATTTTACGTCATGTCATGTCTCTGTATATCTGACTTAAGTGTTGTAGAAATGTTACGTGCCGAACTAACGGGCCGTGCCGTGCCGTGTTTTTTATTTAAAAACGGTTCCCCACGTGCCGTGCCGTGCCGGTTACGGTTTACAGATCTTGGGCTCGCACACGGCACGTCAATTAGAGCGGGCCGAACGGGCTGCGTGCTTTTTATTCCCGTGCCGTGCTGAACGTGCTTTTTCATGAATAATTCACGGGCGTGCCGGGCTGAACCGCCCGTTTGGCCGGCTCTACTCATGATAGTTAATCATTGATATTCATAAGCCCGAGGAACTAGTTGAAGAGGATTACACAAGTCCTTAAATATTGACACTTAAGACTTGTGATCTCATTACAACTCCTCGCAGATAAACACAGAATAGAATGAATCTAACAATTAATGTTTGATAAATAACATATAACATTTTACAATTTCTTAATCAACACCAATCTAACCACATACAATTCACCAACAAGAATTTGACAGGGCATTTAACAGATAATATGACTCGACTACTACATTTAGCACATATAAACCATTTACCATTAGCAAGGTCATATAAACTCCATCATTATACGACATAATAATTACCAACATATAACTTTAACATACAAACGCCCATTTGCTTACACATACGAACTCTATTTACTTCTTAAATTAAACCATTAATCAATAATCACAGTATGGTCTTACTAATTATCAGCTAGTTATTATTAAGAACAACTAAGTACACTTAATTACTTATAACAATCAAATTTACACTACCCTCATCATATTACTCTTTCTTTTCCCGAAGTCAACCTTAATGGCTCCACTTTGACCGATCATATCTCAATCATTTTAAATCCAATTGACATGATTCAAGAGCCCATTCCATCTATTTTTTCGTAAGGAATCCAAATATATAATTCATTTTCAGATCAGGTTTGAAATAGGCACTGAACGAATTGATTTACTGCAGCAGTTTTTAACTTTATGCTATTATCTATACACGCAACCAAGATCAATCAACAATTAACACTCTACCTCATACACACAAGCCACATCATCACAATTAATTAACAATTATACACCTTCCGAATTAAATTATGAAAATTAAAACAATAATATCACAATTTATCTAAAATTAAAATTAATAATTACATAAAAAATAACATAATTAAATAAAGAAAAGGGATACCTTTCGATTTCCAATCTCTCTCTCTCTCTCTCTCTCTCTCTCTCTCTCTCTCTCTCTCTCTCTCTCTCTCTCTCCCCCTCTCTCTCTCTCTCCCTCTCTCTCTCCCACTGCAGTTGCTATCTCGCGCGGCTACAGAACTCGCCGGCCACCACCATGGCATCACCGCTGTTGTACACCACCAAGAACGCAACCCACCATACACGCAGTTCACACCAAGATAAACACACACACACACACGGTTTATACACACGCATATATATGCACAGATATATATATATATATATATATATATATATATATATATATATATATATATATATATATATCCCTCTTCACCTTCATCTCTCAATCCCTCATTTTTCTTTTCTCCCCCAATTTCTCTTTTCTTCTTCTTCCCTTCTCTCTTTTTTTTTCTGCGTTTCTTCCTTCTCCCGACTGCTCTAGAGTGTTCTAACTGCTGGGCTCTCTTGTTGGGCCTAGCCCAATACTCTTATTTCCACTCTACTCTCTTTTGGCCCAATTAAATACTAATAGCCGACCTCTATAAATCATAATTGAATTAAACCTTCGGAAAATTACATTTTTCATTTTTAAAATAAAGAATATAAAATTACGAACACCCACATATTTTTAAAATATTTTTTGGATAAAAAATGAATTAAATAAGAATTTTACAAATTTTGATCCTTTAAATACAATAAAACTCTTTAAATCATTTTAAATACTTAAACACCCAAAATAATTCATCCAAAAATTTTAAAAACTCAATAAATATATAAAGAATATATTTCAAAAGATTTCATGATTTTTACTCCCTCTGATAATTTTATAAAAGTGATAAAGGATTGAAATGCATGATTTAAATACATCTAAATCCTCAAAAATACAAATAAAAAAATATACCGACCTTCACAACTCATACCAATCATCATATAAACACATAAACACTATCTCACATACATTTCACCTTTACAACAATATTCACATAATATAATTCGTAATTTATATTAAATAAATATTTTTATAAAATACGAAATTTTCTAGGCCGTTATATCCTTCCCCCTTAATAGGATTCTATCCTCAAAATCAATCCTAAGGATTCAAATAATAGTTCTGATCTTCTCAACATCTGACTTTCACTTTCCAGGTTGTATCTTTCCACTTTATGATTTCCCCCATACCAACTTATACATTAAATAAGCTTATTCTGTGAGCCCTCAAATTCTGAGATAACCTTAAACTTTGTTTTTTTTTTCTTTCGAGTCTCATTAACTCTATACGTTTACCTCACGTAGGTGAATATCTTTCCTCCGGGAATCGGCACGACCTTTTCGTGTAACGAACTATGCCCCGCATAAACACTGATAATACCATGCTATTACGCCTGGACTCGCAACAACACACACCTGGTACAACTCCCACGCTCTTACTTATAATCACACGGCCTCAGACAAAACTTTGAGAATAGAATATCAAGAAATTCCCCAATCATTCTTACTTCTCTTTCACGTGCAATGTTACTTGAGAAGGAAATAATCAGAAACTTCCATCCATCCTTCATCTCGTTGTTTCACTGAGTACCTATTCTAGAAAATTAACTTTATATCATCTCTTCCCAGTCGCATTTTTGAAATCGAACACGACCCATTCTCACAGTATGGTATACGCGTCAACCACAATTCGGTTTACGACTCCATTTTTACCTTCTCACAACATCAGTTTGTTAAAACATTTAAAGCAAAACCTCGAATATTTTGTTGATTTAAAACAAATCAAAAATCATTTTTGTCCACTGAAAATCCTTTTTGAAAACAAAAATTTTTGAAAATCATTTTAAAAACATTTAAAATAATGAAGTTTTAAAAAAAACTTTTTGAAACAAAATATCTTTGAAAACATTTTATCCTTGACATTTACAGATTTTAAAAACTAATAACTCCATAACCTTAGCTTCGACACAACTCTCTCCAATAACAAAGTAATTAACCAACTCGTTTTGTGATTTCACTGTCCCGTATTCTCGGAAATCACTTTCGGATCACAACTTTACATACTTGACGAGTCCTCAAGTTTGACTCTACACCTTACGACTTCAACATTTGACACCACTCTCATTAACTACAAAATCATGACTTTCGAAATTCACATTGAAATCCTTGTGCCAAATTTTCTCCTTTTCTTGGAAACTCTTAAAATCGTTCTCGATTGATTTGCATACGCTTCATGAGTCTTCGATCATCTTGATATGTGACCTACGATCATATTAAATTCTTCGTCTGAATGTCGTTTAAAATCTTATTCATCGGAATATGCTTTGACTTAATTGTCTCCTTTCCGATATCTCCTTATACAAAACAATTCCATTCCCTTGGTACAACAACTTCTTGATTTGCTTAATCGTTAAGACCTCAATGTCTGCTTTCAACCTCAAAACACCGCCTTTATCTTTCTCAAAGTCAAAATCTCCCTATTTCTGGTCCTCACAATTTGCCCGCATTTCGTTGTTAGGAAATAAATCTAATCCTGGATCGTATTTAGTTCTTTTTCTAGTTATTACAAACACTTCCTAGTAACTTCCTTCATAATCATTTTGAATTTCTAGATTCTTGATAATCCTAGTAGTAGTCTTATTACTCTCTTCATAATTCCACTAAGATTGATATGATACTATTTTTGGCAAAAATTTCCTATCTTTCCAAGCTCATAACACATAGCTTTAACTTCCGACTCTGCTTCTTGTTACCACACTACCCTTCTGGTTACTGCCACAACTTCCCACATTTATCTTGATAAAATCTCTAGGGATTCTACTCCCGAAATCTTATTTTCTGATCATGGGATCTCGTTATTTCTGCTAATTCTCATTCTTCTAACTCCAAATCTTCGGGATTTCACATTTTTTTTCCTAACTAAATTTTATATGTCTTCTATTTAATCACTTCTGGAAACCTCCTGGTTTCCCCTTCTTTCTCCTCTTGTCATTTTATTTCATCTTGGTCAACTTTCCTCCATCCTTGATAATCATGACTTTCTACACGGCTTGCATAAGTTATTTACTCCACATATTCACCTTACCCCTCATTCAGTCTTGGTTCTTCTTGTTAATTCTTACAAACCTTTCCATTCTGCTCCACTCTGATTTATTCAAGTTAGCCTCCTTGATTCTAAAATCTTATGTCTAACGACGAATTCCAAACATTCAAAATCTGATAACATTCCATTTACTAGCCCTGCCATTCACTAGGTATCCAAAATGATCTTTCTTTAGCATTGAACATCTGATACCAAACATCTTCGTCACCATTCTCTTTTCGCCATTTAACCATATCCACCATCACGTGCCCTTATTTACTGCTCTTTTCCTTCATTCCATTCCTCATTAGTCTCAATCCTTGTCCATGTTTTATTGGTCAAATACATATTCCAATTTGACATGACATATCTGTCTTAATCACCAATTTCTTAAACTTCTATAACCACTTCTTCGTCAGTGCATTTGCAGTTTCTATCATTTAAGACGTCGTCACGCCCATCTTCGCATTTCTTCATCATTAGGAAGTTTTGAAAACATCGAATTTCTGACAAAGGAAATCAATAAAATTAATGGCATCAAGTATGAATATACACTGAGTTTATTTGATAAAGCTTTTATAAAGGAGTTTAACCGAGAGATCAGTATGATCTTTTGAACTATTATCAGGTTGTATTTGTCACTTGGTTAACCACCACAGTACATAAAGATGGCCAATCTTTAGTACCTTCATGACAAACACAATCAGTGGCGTCCCACTGGACTTCTATCACAAAGATAAGATGTCCCTGGATCCCTATCTACATATGTTGTTCATCTCAGCTGGAATAGAGAAATTCAAGCATTTCTGATAATGGAAGGGATCCAAGAGTTTGAAAAATCTTCATGTAAAATTGAATTAAGTACTCTCTGAAAAAAAATTCAAATATTTCCGAAAGGACAAGATTGAAGTTGACTAAATCTGAATACGAAACTCATCATCGATTGATGTATAAAAGACTTTTCAATAGCTGCTTCAATGATTGATCAAGCAAACATTCAAGAAATTCCTAATTATTCATAACCCTACTCTTGTCGACTAAGCACTAATATACTTAGCTGCCAAAACCGGCCTGACAATAATGAGTTGAATAAATAAGAAGATCTCAATTCATTCTCAATTTTGGACCATCACTGCGCAACGAATGCCTCAGCAACGATACCAACCGGGAATTAATTTACGACAATTCAAAAGAAGACTAAGAAATTTCCTTAAGCAATGAATTCGAATGAATCAACAATTAAGGGTGCACCATTACGCTCAACTTCTAATTCTTGCTAGTAATCGCTTCCCACTTCGCATTCTTAATCTTCTAGTACCATCTCCGAAATGTTCACATCGAAACTAATATCGTAGAAAGTTCTAGACTCTACGCAAAAATCTCGAGATAACGTCCCCCGGACTGATAGCTCCAGCTGTCCACTTAGCTTATACCGCTTCGGGTTTGCTGTTTTGCTAATAGCCCAATCCTTAAATGATTCGAACTTCTGCTCGCGCGATAAGTCGAAAGACCGATTAACGTCGCAACGCTTGCCGAAGTATCCTAACGCAATCCATATCCTAAACCGTTCTACCCGACATCTATCTTATACACGTACCCTAACCCTCCTAATCTGGTTCAGTGACCATAACCTGTAGCTCTGATACCAACTTGTAGCATCCCAAAATCCGGGGGTACAGATATGGGACCACTAACCACAAACCATATTATACAACCCTGGATATAAACAACATAAAACAATATAAATCCCTTAACCAAGATCGCTTACAGGTTATGGTATGAAATAACTATCAACTTATAAATTTACAACCATCCTCAGAATAAAACTGTTATACAATTTTATAACTACATTAGATTTCTGTCTATCTAATTGTCCAACCCTGACCAATTCCCAATCACTATCCAGTGAGATTCCATAACCCGATCGTCTCCTCTCGCTGCTGGAAAGCAACACCACCGACCATTACTAGGTCCACTAATCCTCTCTAATAACTGAAGAAAACAAACAAGCAAGAGTGAGCCAACAATGCTCAGCAAGTACAATAATGATAACAATTCCAATAATGATGACAAATCTGATAAACAAGGGGGTTTCATTTCATTATATGAAGAATCAATTATATCAACTTTTAGATTGCCACGAGGGCCAACAATTCACCATTCATAAGGTGCATCAGAAACTAGAATTGATAAGAATTTCGATATCAAATTATTATCCAAACAGACTTCCAAGAAATCAAAAACTGAACATCTCAATCTCAGAGTATAGATTAGAATTGGAATTTTATTTATTTTAAAAAAAAAAACAGTGGAGTTAGGCGGCTGATCAGTCCCGCACTAACCCCGGACAATGCACACAGCAAAGTCCCTCCTCTAAATGGATCCACGACACACATTGGCCTCAATTTTGACCATTAAACTGGTCTCCCCGAAGGGACTCCTCTGACCATAATATGGTCTCCCCGAAGGGACATCTGAAAACATTTCCAATTCTAATTCAAACATATTAGGTGTCGGGACAATCGACAACCCTGATATCCAACCACTGGAAACTCACGTCTAGAATAACAACTCAAGATTAGGAGTTAATAAGAAACGACATCATCGTCTAGTATCGACAAGTTTGATACAACACAGGGAATAACTAGATAATCAAGATCATAAGTAAATACCGACAAGTTCGGTACTAAGTGGGGTGGAAAATATAAAGGACATCAATTGAATGAATATTGATAAGATAAGTATAAATAAATGGAAACGTAACATCATTAAATTGATTGAAGGGATAATTGACTAGAGCAACAATAGAAGATGTAAATCGCGATAAGATTATCATCTATTGAAATTCTAAGTTAGAGCAAAGACATAATTGAGTACTACAAATTTATAAAATTCTTCAATGTACAATAAGGTTTGATTTAACATAAGCGAGTAAAATAGCTTAAACGGTTATTTGGGAAAAGATAATTTTAGGATAATCAATTTTAAATCATTTTGAAGAAAACATTTTAAGAAGAAAGGGGTTCTCTGGTGAGATTATGATAAAACCAGAAATTTTAGTAACAGATATTTGTAGAGGTTTAAAACATGGATTCTCCCTATTTAGAGAGCCCCTTAACATTTTCAAGCAAATAAAAGGAAAATCTTCCACTAAGGAAGCTTTAACATCCCTTGGATGAAATAATTTGCGGAAAAGGTTATTGGTAAGGTCCTTTGAAAAGTTTGATGTTTGGACTATGAGTGGAGAAAACAATTTATTCCACGCTAAATGAAGAAGTACATCACTTTCTAGTATATTTGACCAATCCATCGTATACGACAAAAGTATTGAATTGCATCACTTGAACAATAAGTGAAAAGCAAAACACTTGCCTCGATTCGCGAAGTTCCTGATTTTCACATCGATACTCAACTTACCTTCTCGTCAGTCTCTTTCATTTACATGTGACTTCTCACTCGGTCTCACTTTCATCCTTTGCACTTTACCAGTTCCCACATCAGTTCACCCGTCGGCTTGATACTTGTCCTTCTGTTCGTTTTTCCATTTACCCACGCACTGCACTGGGCCAGGTCTTCTATTCAAACCTTTACAAGGTCAGATACTATTTCAGTATTATATCAAGCAAAACCTTATCGTTTGCTCTATTCTACCCATACGCGTCCTATAACGCTTACACGTACAACATATATAATATATACAATCATTTTCACAAAATAGCTTTAATATAACCCCTAGGTCAAATACTTACTTCACACAAATACTTAACACAGATGGTCACTTGATACTTAGATACCATCTAGGCAACCACTTCACAAAAAATTCACAACATATTTTCAAATCATCGAAATCAAATAAATCAAATAGATTTTAAATAGATTTGCAGGAGAATTTTAGAAAATTTCGGCATGTAGTATTCGTTTATCGGACTATCCACCTATTTTTCAATTCAACAACTCAAGGATTTTTAACTATAAATTTACCAAAAATCAAGCTGCCTCAACTTGCAGCAACATAAAAGTGCACAAATAAAGAAAGTATCCGCCCAGACATGCGGCACCTCAACACATAAGAAATTCTGCCTCGACATGCAGCAAACACATAATAATTTATGTTAGCATTAACTACTACTTACGCTATATCAATGATCATATCACTCACACATATTAATGATACACGTGACAATCAATCATTGGTATTCGTAAGCCCTAGGAAACAACTCCTAGCACTAACTATTACTTACGCTATATCAATGATCACATCACCCTAGTATATTAATTATACTCATGATAGTTAATCATTGATATTCGTAAGCCCAAGGAACTAGTTGAAGAGGATTACACAAGTCCTTAAATATTGACACTTAAGACTTGTGATCTCATTACAACTCCTCGTAGATAAACACATAATAGAATGAATCTAACAATTAATCTTTGATAAATAACATATAACATTTTACAATTTCTTAATCGACACCAATCTGACCACATACAATTCACCACCAAGAATTTGACAGGGCATTTAACAGATAATATGACTCGACTACTACATTTAGCACATATAAACCATTTACCATTAGCAAGGTCATATAAACTCCATCATTATACGACATAATAATTACCAACATATAACTTTAACATACAAACGCCCATTTGCTTACACATACGAACTCTATTTACTTCTTAAATTAAGCCATTAATCAATAATCACAGTATGGTCTTACTAATTATCAGCTAGTTATTATTAAGAACAACTAAGTACACTTAATTACTTATAACAATCAAATTTACACTACCCTCATCATATTACTCTTTCTTTTCCCGAAGTCAACCTTAATGGCTCCACTTTGACCGATCATATCTCATTCATTTTAAATCCAATTGACATGATTCAAGAGCCCATTCCATCTATTTTTTCGCAAGGAATCCAAATATATAATTCATTTTCAGATCTTGTTTTAAATAGGCACTGAACGAATTGATTTACAGCAGCAATTTTTAACTTTATGCTATTATCTATACACGCAACCAAGATCAATCAACAATTAACACTCTACCTCATACACACAAGCCACATCATCACAATTAATTAACAATTATACACCTTCCAAATTAAACTATGAAAATTAAAACAATAATATCACAATTTATATAAAATTAAAATTAATAATTACATCAAAAATAACATAATTAAATAAAGAAAAAGGATACCTTTCGATTTCCAATCTCCCCCAAAAGCTATCTTCCCCCCTCTCTCTCTCTCTCACACACACACACACACACACACACACACACACACACACACACTGCAGTTGCTGTCTCGCGCGGCTACAGAACTCGCAGGCCACCACCATGGCATCACCGCTGTTGTACACCACCGCGAACGCAACCCACCATACACGCAGTTAACACCAAGATAAACACACACACACACACGGTTTATACACACACATATATACTTAGATATATATATATATATATATATATATATATATATATATATATATATATCCCTCTTCACCTTAATCTCACAAACC
The DNA here is from genome assembly GCA_036435485.1 of Saposhnikovia divaricata. NCBI lineage: Eukaryota > Viridiplantae > Streptophyta > Magnoliopsida > Apiales > Apiaceae > Saposhnikovia > Saposhnikovia divaricata. The sequence continues at coordinate 9,884,590 of JAZHRN010000154.1, read as the reverse complement.
GTCATTTTTCTTTTCTCCCCCAATTTCTCTTTTCTTCTTCTTCCCTTCTCTCTTTTTTTTCTGCGTTTCTTCCTTCTCCCGACTGCTCTAGAGTGTTCTAACTGCTGGGCTCTCTTGTTGGGCCTAGCCCAATACTCTTATTTCCACTCTACTCTCTTTTGGCCCAATTAAATACTAATAACCGACCTCTATAAATCACAATTGAATAAAACCTTCGGAAAATTAAAATTTTCATTTTTAAAATAAAGAATATAAAATTACGAACACCCACATATTTTTAAAATATTTTTCGGATAAAAAATGAATTAAATATGAATTTTACAAATTTTGATCCTTTAAATACAATAAAACTCTTTAAATCATTTTAAATACTCAAACACCCAAAATAATTCATCCAAAAATTTTAAAAACTCAATAAATATATAAATAAAATATTTCAAAATATTTCATGATTTTTACTACCTCTGATAATTTTATAAAAGTGATAAAGGATTAAAATGCATGATTTAAATACATCTAAATCCTCAAAAATACAAATAAAAAAAAATATACCGACCTTCACAGCTCATACCAATCATCATATAAACACATAAACACAATCTCACATACATTTCACCTTTACAACAATATTCACATAATATAATTCGTAAATTATATTAAATAAATATTTATAAAATACGAAATTTTCTAGGTCGTTATACCGCAACTCCATTCTTCCCGCCATTCTTTCTTTGTGTTGCAGAGGTATGAATCCTATAGAACGTAACAATCAAACACATTTTATTGATATGAACATATGATTTGCTCTAGCCACCATAACTTGAAGTAATGGCAGGCCACCATAACTTGAAGTTATGGTGCCAAACCACCATAACTTGAAGTTATGGTGCCAAGTTACGGTGTCATCCCGTACCAGTAATATCTAGTTGAAGTTATGGTGCCATTTGATTTGGTGCTAAAGATTGCTTTAACAAATTTTCTTAGACTGTCTATTGCTGTTATAATTTGAAAATAATAATAAAATACTATTTTTTGAAATATATATGTTAGAATATAAATGTTAAAATATAGTCGTTAGAATTTGAAAACAATAATAAAATACTCTTTTTAAATTATAGCTAGCCATTATAGCTAATACAATTAGAGCACAAGGACTTACATGTTCAACAAATTTTAGCTAACAGTTATTATATATTATTTTAGCTAACCATTATAGCTACTAGCATTGGAGATGCTCTTAGATACTCCTGTATTATAGAGTCCTGAAGTTAATCCGGATTTGCGTACATGGAATATGAAATTTGAAATATATATTGACCGACATTGTTTTTATATTTTAAGAAGTAGTTAAAGACCATTTTGTTGAGAAAAAATTACTAGTTCAAAGAAGTGGTACTTAGCCAACTTCTGAAATGCAAAAACAATTTATGATCAATATATGGGAAATTTTAAATTTCGAAAATCAAAATGTAAATGGGATAAAATTGAGCCAACACTTTGCAATTTAATTCTATGTATTTATTGAAAGAGAACAATTAGAAATAGTATTAATGGATGATTGGGTTGGTATTTTTAATTTTAGTTTAAATATATTTGTTATTGTTGTGGGAGGAATTTTACACAACAAACTCGGAGGTCGTTGCTGGAATAGCGCCAATAAATTCGAGAAAACCTAACTGCCCAAGAAGGTTCATAGCTAGGTTAAGGTAGCTGTCCAGGAAAGCTCACAGCTAAGTCACATTAAAGAACATGGGGGATGGTTCATCGGGTGGTCGGACTGAATCTACGGGAACAGAGCTCAAGGACCGTGCAACCGCTATTTGTTGGCGTGCCAAGAATCCTAGCAAAGCAATGTTACACAAGAGTATACGTGCTCTCGGTACCTCAAGGTGTTTATGTGTAGAAGAAGTCCCGCAAACTGCCTACATACCACTATATATATATATATATATATATATATATATATATATATATATATATATATATATATATATATATATATATTAGATCAAGCCCCTATGTAGTTCTGATCAGTTGGTTGTGATGAAATATCCCGTATGTGACGGGATTATGATTGTTATTTCCGCTAGTCAGCTAAGTAGGATGTAGTTATCAAGTTACCAAGTTGTTTTAGGAGTGTAGAAAGCTTATCTCTTGATATTTTTTTTTTATTATCAATGAACTATCATGTACATATGATATATATCCTCAAATAACCGAATATTTATTTGTTTAGAAGTATATTTCAGTTGTAGAGACGTGGTCCTAAAATATAGGTTGCTATCAATATCCAAATTTGTGATTCTATCAAGCTTCCCGGGAAGTTAGGGGTACCGTCCGATAGCCCAACTCTTGTAATCCAGTTACGGGAGCTGTGCCGGGAGCCCTATCTGATTGTTATCCCGGTAGCTATGCTATGATAATTATGGGCTATGGATCATCTATAGGAGGTCATCCCTCGGTCCTTAATCCTCATACACATTTAAAACCCATCTCATGGTATCCCCTATAGTCTGCCATAGGCCTTTGGAAGCCCCTTCAATCATTCAGTATAACCACGGATTGAACCTTAATCTCATAATGGGCCTAAATCAGATCCATGCTAGATTTTGGTCACAACAGTTACGGTATAATATAAGGAACTAGTTGGGCCGTCCGCTAACACCTTGAGATTTTAGAGTGATTGGTTACTTTACATGGTATCAGAGCTCAGGCACGTAGAGGCCTCAGGTTCAGGTCTCTACGACCCCCAATGTTATTATTATTTATTATTGACACAAAACGTAAATTATGCCCCAAAGGTGAGCATCCATATTCTATATTTTAGCAAAAATTCGTTTTTACTAAAAGATATATAAGTATTTTTGTTTAACCCAATATCTAAGAACTATATTTTTAATGCATACTATAATCTTATTCCCGTTCTAACTAAAGCCATGTATAACTATTTTAATGCACACATAAATAAGTCTTACACCGTTAGCATGTTGCCATATTTTGAAAAATTATATCCTATTATATAATAAGAGTATTAGGGATAATAAAATAGTACTATCATAAGTCAAAGGTTCGACTCTCACGAAACATATTTTTTTATATAAACTTAACTTTTATACAATGAATTATAAATCTACTAGGAAAGGCCTATTAAATATAATATTTATTATTTATAATTGTTATATTCCTCTAAAAGGCTATGTTCTAAACAACATGATTTGTTAGGACTGATTTGTTTAAGTAATTGATAATCGTGTTATCAATTCTTATTTGATCATTACAGATTTGTTTTGTGAAGAAACGGTTTTTACACTTAATTTTATGTCCAATGTGTGAACAGAAAAATATAAGTGAACTATAAAAAATATTTCAATTATATTCTTGCATATATATTTTTTTTTCTGTACTATACATTATAATAAGTAAAATGGGTATATTTTGTAGTTTGTTAACCCCTTATTTTTGGTTATCCTTTCAATGATGACTGTTAGATACAACAATACTAAAAGTTTTTATTAACAAAGTTCTAAGGTTCGATTTCCACCAACAACATATTATTTATATTTTTTTTGCCAATACATATTATTTATATTTAATATACTAAAAATTGTAAAAAACACTATGCAGTCCACCACACCTATCTTGTCCTTAGACATAGTATAGTAGAGAAAAAAACACCCAAAACAGTAGAAACAAATGTCTCAAGTGACATTTTTAGGGTTTAAGACATAGAATTGTGTTTGATTTTAAGGAGCTGCGAGGGTTTAAGTAAGGTCTTTGTCAACTAAGACACTGCCACAACTTCAATTCAACTTCCATTTAGATAAGTTCTCTCGGTATCTTTCTTGTTATCATTGATTCATTCTTTATTCTTTCGTATTTTCAGTTGAAGATATTTACCTATATATCTTTTACTTGTGAATCACAAGTAGTGTATTTTTAGGTTATGCTTTCGTTAGATGGGTTAGGATCTTGATTAAGAATTGTACACAAAGTTTTTGATCATATGTCTATTTTCGTTATGGATCTGTGTTTCCTTGGTTGTGTCAATTTTCTGTGTTTGATTGTTTTGTTATAAGTCCGAGATAGCTGAGATTGAGTTGTGTTAGTAATTTGTCTAATTTCTAAGTTTTGAGTAACCAAGTCGCTCTTCGAGCCCAAGTAGTCATTAATCTGGGTTACAGAGTCTGCTTGTTTATTTTTATTATTGGTTGGTTTGTTTAGTGCATTTTGTGATCCTGCAAGTATTTGGGGTTGTATTCGAATTTGCAAAAGGAGAATTATTGCTGCTTTTTTTGTTAATGTCCCTGATTCCACTACCCGTTCTTTTGATTAATAATTAACGTGTCTTTTCAAGTTTCCTTTTCTGAATTCCTTAATTTTCTATTTATTTAATATAATTAATATATCTTTTCAAGTTTCCTTTTCTAAATTCCTTAATTTCTCTTTTTTTAATTAATAATTACTTTTATTGACTACTTTTAATCTTCCATAAATAAATTTTTAATAAATAAATATTTTGTATTTATCAGTTTAATTGCGATTGACTTTGTAGATTTTAAAAGTTTTTAAATTTGAATTTTCTTGTAATAATTGATTTCTTTTAACAGATTCAATACTAATTATGCCGTGATTGATGGCTATTTTCTACCATTTATAGGGTGCCAGAAATGATGGCGTATATTTTGGCCTTGTAGAGGCAATCAAGTGCCATTTTGTTGGCTTGTCTATTTCATATAAATCATATTTTCTAAATATGATTTATTTTAATGTCTAACCAAAGTTATTTTTGTTAGATTTTTTCCTTTCCTTATGAATTTTTTTTACACACACGTTTTCAGTAATACTTTATTATTGGATATACGATATGGGCTAAAAGTAAGCCCTAAAGACATATTTAATGTGGCATTAATAAGACCCAGTATGATCCAAACGTGGGGCCCATTTACGAGGCCCAAAAACCTTAATTAAATATTAATTTCATAATTAATATTAAGGGTAATAAACAGCTCAGCAAATAAGAGTCAGACAACACTAGTACAAACTGGACCTATTGCGTCGCCACCTATAGCGTCGATTATCAACCTATAGCGTCGCCACTTTACCTATTGCGTCGGTTGTTTGCATTAACCGACGCTTATTGACTTCTGCCAGAAGCTATGGCGTCGGTTGTTTGCATCAACCGACGCTATAGGTATAGCCTATAGCGTCGCAATTAAAAGACGACGCTATTGGTATAGCCTATAGCGTCGCCCAGTAGAAGGCGACGCTATAGGTATACCTATAGCGTCGTCCATTTAAAGGGCGACGCTATAGATTATAACTATGGCGTCGGCATTTTAGCGGGCGACGCTATAAGTGTAACTTATAGCATCGCCCTTTTAAGGGCGACACTATTGGTATAGCCTATAGCGTCTCCCCTTAAAAGGGCGACGTTATAGGTATACCTATACCATTTTTAACTAGTTTTCAAAATAAATCAAAAACTTAAATAAAAATAGAAAAAATTCCAATTTTTTAAAATAAAACCATACACACCAAAGTAGTCATACTCACTATTTGTGTGATGAATGTTACCCTATTTTCACTGATTTTCCAATTCTTTTATTTTTTCCCCATTTTTAACTAGTTTGAAAAATAAATAAAAAAATCAAACAAAAATGGGAAAAATGCCAATTTTTTTTAATATAAATCCATACACACCAAATTAATCGTACTCACTATTTGTGTGCTTTAAAAAATTTTCTATTTTTTTTGCTTTTTCCCCCATTTTTAACTAATTTATAAAATAAATAAATATTAAAATTAAAAAGGAATCAAACAGCACATTAAAATAAATAATTAGTAGTCGATTATCATCCCTGTTCTCTCTTTTCTCTCCACTCTCTATTTTCTCCTTCTCTCTCTTTTTCTCCATCTCTCTCTTCTCTTTTCTCTCTGTCTCCCCATCTCTGTTCGTCCATACCACCCGTTATACACGCACCACAAACTCGCACATAACTCACCTCCCTCTTTTCCTCATCTCCGCTGCTAGAACACAACCACCACCGTCGACAACCTATCGACCACGGTGGTGCCTCCCTTGTCTGACCAACCAATACCCACAATCCATACATAAAAATACTCCTCTCATCCTCCTTAATCTATTCACACCATCAATTTTAACACAATCATCCTGAATCCAAAACCCCCAAATTATGTATATAAACCCTAATTTTTATACCCAAATTTGATAAAATGGGTTTTGGGGAAGTGTGGCTAAGTTGATCTCTCTATCTCTCTGTAGAATGAGAATGGCTTGTAGGATGACCATTTATGGGTGTTTGGATCCAGTATGTAAGTGTAAGATCTTTCTCAATACTATGAAGTTACACTCTACTAAATGTTACACACACATATATGGGTGCTTGTGTTCTGGTATTGATTCAATTACGAATATTTTATGAGTCAATTTTGAAAAACTCATTACGTCCTAGCTTTAAAATTTTGAAATTAAAAGTATGTTTTATATGTAGATTTATGTCATCTTCTCCATTTGATATGTCCCTTAATTAAATTTCGTCTGCAGAAATTTTGAGTACTATGGGGATAAGGAATTTTATCCTGAGGCATGTTATGTTTAAACCTTATTATGTTTTGTCTTGCTCAAGCACTTAAATGAACATTTTTCAGGCCACCCTGTGTTATACCATTTCTTTCTTGGTTTCAAATTGTTAATATGCTTCAAGGTTCTGAAAGTATGACAACTACGGTGTTGTTCTCTTGCTTTGATATGCTTCGGGTAACATTCTTAACTCTATCCACGTGTAAGTCATGGTTCATGTGTATGTACTCGTGAATGCACGTATCTGTAAATTTTTTATGTAATAACATTGTGGAAACTGCATTCTATATAGAGACCTCCTAGGGTGCTGTACTGCTACCAAATTTTAATCTAGGCTTCCATTAAAGTTCAATCAGTACAATCATTTGATCATGGTAATCCTGTACTTGCTTTAGATTTCATGAAGTTCTGACTTCTGAGGCTACATCATTGCTTTAGTTCAGTATTGTAGTAAAGTTGGTAACTTTTTTTGTTGTTGGTTTGTTTACAATTTGTTGTTTAGGGTTTATTTAGGGAAAAAAAATTGTGGTGAAAATAGACTGGTTGTTTCTACAAAAGAGGATATCAGGCTTGGAGGAAGCTATGAGAATCAGAAGGTTATTTTTATTTTAGATTTTTTTCTTTTTTTTTCTCTCTGGCTGTTCATTTTGCAATAATGTATGTGTAGTTTTATACTAAGTGGCTGTTCAACCCGATGTTATTTAGATGTAGGCTGTATAATAGTTCTTCATGTTATCATATGACAGTGGAATGTGAATAGTTGCCAGTATATTGTAATAATAAAAAGTTTTGTAGCATACAAATAATATATAACTCGCTGGTATCTGATTTTTTTCAGTGTTAAAGCATAGAACGCATCTACGAGTAATACTAAGAGACTGTAGGTCTGACTCTATAAAATTACTTCTGATTTGTTAAATAACGCTTGTAAAGATCCACAATGCATCAAACATCATTATCACCTTTTCCAAATTTCAAATTATGTCTCGACACTTTCATGAATTGTATTTTTAAATCTTGTGACTACCTACAGGCCATCTTAATCTAGATAGGACATACAATCCTGTAAGGAGTCATACAGCCTTATCAGGAGTCATACAGCCTTGTGAAATCTTATTTGTAGACATCTACGTTATCTTTCAGACTATTAGATGGACTTATTTTTACTTTTTTACACCCTCCTGTCTCGGGTGTTGATGAATCTCTTCTTAGATATGTGAAATGTGATTCTCATGTATTAGCGGAGAAACTAAGCCTATTTTTATAGTTTTAGGGGGAATAGAACACTTGGTTGTAGGGATGGGCATTCATCCCGGCCCGCCCGATCCCGATTCGATCCCCGCATCGAACGGGGCGGGGATTCGGGGATTTTTTCAGGTACGGGCCGGGGACTGGGGACAATTTTCAAAAAAAACCGGGGAGCGGGCCGGGGCCGGGTTTTTATGTGTCCCCGGCCCGATCCCCGACCCCCGCCCCGATTTTCTCTCCCGGTCCGATTTTCAATCCCGACACGATTTCACCACAGTTTAATACATATATATATATATATATATATATATATATATATATATTAATATAAACGAATTTCCAATACTTCATATTGGAAAAAAGATCTTTTAATTTTATATGTTTGTCTTTTTAGTAGTTAAATAACTTCATTTCCATATTATTTATAATTGTTTCTTTAAGTAATATTTTTTTATCTTAATTTAGTGCATTTGAGCTCACTAATTAGTATTTAAAATTATTTAATATTATCTTTAGTTTAAATAAAATTCCCCGATTCCCCGCGGGGATCCCCGTTACCCGTTTGGGCCGGAGACGGGGAATGAAAAATACTCCCCGACAGGGATCGGACCGGGGACGGGGATCGGGTTTAAATTCAGGGATGGGGGCGGGGATAGCACTCCCCGACCCCGAAGTGCCCCGATGCCCATCCCTACTTGGTTGACTTCAAAGTCTTTACTCATCTTTTTTATTGGGGCCTGGATCCAGGTAAATGAATGGTTTATTGTAAATGGCTATCCGACTATGCCAATTCAGATGTTCTGGATACAATTCATCATATGCTGCAAATGCTTTTATGCCAGAGTTAGGCGTGGTTCTATTCAATGCTGCTAAATTGGAAAAAGATCTTTTGGAAGCCATGTGGTGGAGTAGAGTTCTGAATCATAAGAAAAGGTATTCGATATTCCTTTTTTTTTTAATATGATTATCTAATTAATTCTACAATTGCATAATCCAATCCTTAAATATTTTTGCATTATTTCAAAAAGAAATGCAGTTGTACTTTTAATTATATATGACTTGTAAGATTTTAATAAATATCAATACGATTTTGCATGCTTAACTAGAATCAAAGATATTTAGCTGTATGTAGATATAGAAACGTATAATTAATGTGTCAAAATCTTCTGGTACAAAGAATCGCATAGTTTTGTTTCTCAATCCTGTTTGACAATTTCATATTTCTGTTTGTAACATGTGCTATTATAAAGCGATCCAAATCCAGCAGTTGCCTTGGCATTATGGACTAGACATATGAACCTTCCAAGCTCTTAGAAGCTCGGTGATTATAGTGCAGCAGAAATAAAAACTGATAGCTCAGTCCTACATTACGGTAATGAAGGAAATGTTTGTACAACATTTAGTAACAAAACCATCTCGCAAACAGACATCAAAGAAGTTTTGATGACCTACCTTCCTCCACAATCAGATCAGATTTTGGGAAACTAGATATATAATACAAGATAAGGTAAATTGACAGGTAATTGTTTCTACCGTGTCTTCTTCCTAAGTTCTTAGTTATCCAGGACTCATTTGTAAATCAAGAGCATTGTTTCTCATTTTATCTTGTAGTTGAATACTCAAAGTTAATGCCACAGAACAGAATACAGATGTAATGTCACTAGTTGATGCAGATGGTGGATTAATGGTAATAATTGAACTTAATTCCAGGATAAATACATGCTTTAAAATATTTGTTATATTAAAGCATCTGATTGTATCATGGATAATTCTAAAAGACAAGCGAGTGACAATAATTTAGTTTGCCCAGAATTGCTTTTTTTTTTTCCTACATCTTGTTGATTGTATGTTAGCTTATAAAGCTTTAAAATTACAGTAAAGATTTTATATTTTGCTCATAGTCTTTTACTTTTTGCAGGATCGATGTGATCGCTTCAATCTTTGAGGGACAATCTCGCAATTTGTGGTAAATAGGCAGAGAATGGTATACTAATATGGAAGTCGGAGAGGTCAGAGCACTGTGAATCTAATGAGTAGTTTTTCATGCAAGGTTTAGTTACTCTGGCTGCTGCTTCACTGTGTTTTAATTGCCTATCCAGCTGCTGCTGTTGCAAATTAGTTCAATTTTTATTTCTTGTTGTAAAGTTCATACAATGTATTTAATAATTTTGTCATTAAATTATTGTGTAAATTGAAAAACTGTAAAGGTGTGTAATATATATTATATTAATATATTCAGATCTCATTGGTGTGTATAAATCTTGACCAGAATTGCATTTTTTTTTTAAAAAGTAACTTTTAGCGTCGGTTGTTTGAATGACCGACGCCATTAATATGACTTTTAACGTCGGTTATTTAATTGACAGACGCCTAAAGCAAACTTTTAGCGTCGGTAGTTTAGTTGGCCGACGCCTAAAGCAGACTTTTATCGTCGGTTGTTAAAATGATCGACGCCTAAAGTAGACTTTTAGTGTCGGTCATTTAAATGACCGACGCCTAAAGCAGTCTTTTAACGTCGGTCATTTAATTGACCGACGCAAAAGAAGACAATCAGCGTCGCCATTTTAACCGACGCTATAGGCCTATACCTATAGCGACCCCTGCATATACTATGCCATTTGACCGATGCTATAGGTCAATTTGACCGACGTAATATGTCCAGTTTGTACTAGTGCAAGGAAATAATATCATTGGGAGTAGCCTCCAAGGCACCCAATTGAACATGGAAACTCATTCTTACAAGGAAGGAGGCTAGAACCTTCCTCAAAGGAGGTGGCTTGCCCACCAAGTCTCCGAATCCTACCAAAATTCTAAGGCTCTCGCAGCCTATATAAGGGCTTGACCCGTTATTCTCAGAACTACGTTTTTGGCTTGATTCTCGACCTTGAGATATGTAGGCACTCTGTGAGGACTGATCAGTCTCGAACGCAGAAACAACCATTAAAGCACGAAGCTCACGAACCCTAGCATTAAATACATACAAACCCTCATTTTTATTCCACAACATTTGGCGCCGTCTATGGGAAGACAACATCAACCATGGTTCAAATGCGAAGAACAGCTCCGACCTCTACCGAGGCCATACCCCTCAGCTCTGCTCCGCCCGTCACTGAACAAGTGCCCCCAACAACAGGGGCGATCACCCAACCACAAGTTTCTCAACCTATAGGGACGATTCCCCATGCTAATAGTACGTTACCTGTGGTCGTCCATCCAGTTCAAGAAACCAACCCTTTTCAGATGGTGGTCTTTCATCTTGTTAATCCTACTCATCCGCTACTACCGGGAGTACAGACCCACACTACGGATCTCCCCGTGAATACCAACCCGATGTAAGGGCTGCCTAATTACCCCCTCAATAAAGGGACCCTGGACCAAGCGGTCATGCCTTACAGATCCGAGATCAAGAGTGTGATGACTACTCTGGTCCTTATACTGACGATTCATCATCATCTGAGGATGAAGATCGTGATGAGCCCCCTAGGAGGCGACGTGCTAGCAGAGAACCTCGAAGGATGACTCAAACTATCCACGATGGACCCCCTTGATAATTGCTAAGAGGATCAAGGCTTATGAGGCCGAGATCTTAAAGTTGAAGGACGATATGGCAAGAGAACAAGCTAGATTGAATCAAACTCAGCCTCCTCCAACCACAGGGAGGATTCCCATTATCGACTTGGAGAGGTCTTCAAGGAGACAGAAAAGGGTTGATGCCTCAACTGGAAGAATAAAAAGGGTGGAAACCCCCAAGGGTAACCCCAAAGATCTGATGCCACTTGGAGATCCTGATGATCCCACACCCCCATTTACTGAGTAGGTGATGAATGCTCGTATTTTAAAGAAGTTCAAGATGCTGACAATCAAGGCTTATGATGGAATTGGAGATCCCGCAAATCACCCCAGGACGTTCTCAAACGCACTACTGTTGCAGCCTGCAAGTGATGCTTTAAAGTGTAGGGCGTTCCCTCAAACCCTGTCGGGAATGGCTCAAAGATAGTATAGCCGCTTGCCAATGAATTCAATTGGCTCCTTTAAGGAGTTGAGTGCTGCTTTTTTTAACCAGTTCATTAGCGGAAGAGTTCACGAGAAAAGCTCTGCATCTCTCATGTATGTGGTACAAGGAAAGAACAAAAATTTGAGGGATTACCTCAAGAGATTCATTAAGGAGACATTGAATATCACTAATTTGGAGAACAAAGTGGCCATGGTAGCCCTGGAACACGGAACCACTGATCTCTTTTTTAAAAGGTCATTGGCGAAACACCCCCTGAGAATATGGCTGAGCTCCAACGAAGGGCTGATAAGTACATTAAAGCTGAGGATAGCATGAAGAAAGAGGACGTAGTAGGTAATGGAAAAGGTAACAATGATTCAAAGAAGCGAAAGCAAGAGCAAGAGTATGATGCTAGGGATAAGTATCCCCGAACTAGCAAGGACTCTGACTCACCGCCACCGAAGAAGAGTTTGGGACCAAGATTTTCTGACTATGCAAGGTTGAATGCTCCTAAGAGTCAGATCTTATTGGACATTGAGAAAGATAAGGACTTCCGATGGCCGAATCCACTCAGGGGAGACCCTGCAAAAAGAAACAAGGATCAGTACTATAGGTACCATAAGGATATGGGACATGACACCGATGATTATAGGCAACTCAAGGACGAGATTGAATTCTTGATCCGAAGAGGGAAGCTAAGACAGTTTACAAAGGGTGAAGATCGTGGGAATCAAAGGAGGGATTATGACAGGAAGAACAATGATCATAGGGACAACGACCGTGATCGCAACCCAGAGCCCCGTGGGCCAGTTATCAACATGATTTGGGGAGGCCCGACAGCGGCCGGCACAACTCGAAACTCTCGAAAGGCATATGCCAGAGAAGTGATGCACATCATGGGAGAGGCCCCGAAACATGCTAGGACTGAAATAGTGATTGGTTTTGATGATTCAGACCTCGAAGGGGTGAAGTTCCCCCATGACGACCCGTTGGTCATAACCCCTATAATTGGAAACTCAGAAGTAAACCGAGTCCTAATAGACAATGGAGCTTCGGTTGATATTCTGTTTCATGACCCGTTTGTGAAGATGGGGTACACTGACTCTCAGTTGACCCCGACCAACATGCCCATCTACGGGTTTAACGGAGTTGAGTGCAAATTTGAAGGGACTATTCAGTTGCCCATGACAATTGGGCAAGAACCTAAGGAGGCAACTCAGATGTTGAATTTTCTGGTAATCAAGGCGGCCTCGACTTATAATGCAATCATGGGAAGGACTGGACTTAATGCATTCAAGGCTGTTGCCTTTACTTATCACATGAATATTAAATTTCCGACCAGGAATGGTGTTGGAGAATAGAAGGGTGACCAGAAGATGGCTAGGAGTTGCTATGTATCTGCATTGAGATCTGATGGAGTTGGGGGCAGGTACTCCCAATTGAAGACATGGATGTCCGTGGTGATGATGAACACCGTGGGAATCCAGCAGAGGACTTGATCCCGATACCTCTAGAGCTGGAAGACCCTGAGAAAGTTACATATACAGGTGCTTCTTTGAAGGAACCTTTGAAGGGCAAATTGACAGCATTTTTACAAGAAAACAATGATGTGTTTGCTTGGACAACAACTGATATGTTAGGGATTGATCCCCAACTCATAACTCATAGGTTGAATGTCGATCCTGAATGGAAGACAATAAAACAAAAGAAGAGGAATTTTGCTCCTGACAGGCAAGAGGCCATTAAGCAAGAAGTTGACAAGCTCTTAGAGGCTGGGTTTATTGAAGAGATTCAGTTTCCCGAATGGTTGGCTAACCCTGTGATGGTTAAGAAGGAAAATGGGAAGTGGAGGATGTGTATAGACTTCACTGATTTTAATGATGCATGTTCGAAGGATTGTTTTCCCCTGCCAAGGATAAATATGTTGATAGATGCCACAGCTGGACATGAGATGTAGAGCATCATGGACGGGTTCAGCGGCTAAAATCAGATAAAGATGCACAAGGATGACATCTCAAAGGTATCTTTCATAACTGACTTTGGTGTTTTCTGCTATCTTCTTATGGCTTTTGGTCTAAAGAATGCAGGCGCTACTTACCAACGAGTAGTGAATAAGATATTCACCCATCTGATTGGAAAAACCATGGAGGTCTATGTTGATGGCATGTTAATCAAGAGCCTATTCAAGGCAGACCATATTAAGCACCTTTGAGAGGCTTTCGAAGTGCTAAGGCACCACAAAATGATGTTGAATCCACCCAAGTGTGCTTTTGGCGTTGGATCTGGAAAGTTTTTGGGATTGATGGTTTGGAAGAGAGGCATAGAGGCCAACCCTAATAAGATTAAAGCGTTTTTGGATATGGAACCACCCTGCTCTATACGAGATGTACAGAAGCTAACGGGCCGAGTTGTAGCCCTAGGGATATTTATCTCCAAGTCCGGTGACAAGTGCCTGCCTTTCTTTCAAGCATTGAAGAAGGTGAAAAATTTCGAGTGGACTCTTGAGAGCCAAGAGGCCTTTGAACAGTTGAAGAAGTATATGACTGAAGCCCCGTTGTTGGCCAAACCTAGTTCCGGGGAGACCTTATATCTGTACCTGGCTGTGTCCGAACAAGCCCTGAGTGTTGTACTCATCCTAGAAGAGAACAAGGTCCAGAAACCTATCTACTATGTGAGCAAGGTGTTGCACAGAGCCGAATTGATTTACTCTCCTATTGAGAAGTTTGCTTTAGCATTGATAACAGCTTCGAGGAAGCTACGACCATACTTCAAATCGCACAAGATCGAAGTCCTGACGGACCAAAAGTTGAGAAATATTCTGCATAGCCCGAAGGCCAGTGGCAGGCTAATCAAGTGGGCAATCGAACTTGGAGAATTTGATATCACATATAAGCCTCAGACAGAGATTAAGGCTCAGGCATTGGCTGACTTCGTGGTTGAATGTACCATTGACAACCAAGAAGTCGGGGGTCAGGAGATAGTACCCACCCCTGAAGGTAAGGATAAAGATGAAGAGCTGTTACCTGATCAGAAGGAATATTGGATGCTCTATTTTGATGGGGCATCAAAAACAAAATCTAGTGGTGCAGGAATGGTTTTGCGAAGCCTCGATTGGTTCACAGTTGAGTATGCTTTGAAGTTGGACCTCCCAACAACCAACAACGAAGCCGAGTATGAAGCCTTGATAGCCGGATTGGGCTCGGCCAAAATCATGAAGGTCAAGAACCTTAAAATTTATGGAGACTCAAGACTGGTAGTCTCGCAAGTGAATGGTGAGTTTGAAGCCAAAGATGAAACTATGGAAAAATATTTGAGAGTTTTGAAAGCTATCATGACTCAGTTTGATGAGTGCTGTGTGGAGCACATTCCAAGAGAAGAGAACATTAAGGCTGATGCCCTGTCCAAGTTCGCTTCTTCAGAAATAGAGAACTACGCAGGGAGTGTTTACTTCTAGGTCTTGAAGGCCCCGGCCATCAACTCAAAATTGGTGGCACCAATTGATGTAGGGAGCTGTTGGATATATCCAATCAAAGCTCACCTGGAAACTGGATGGCTCCCTGATGATGCCCAGAAGGCATGAAAGTTGTCGATGACAGCATTGAGGTATACCTTGATTGAGGGCATCCTTTACAAGAAGTCTTTTGTCATCCCATATCTGAGATGTTTGAGGCCCCAGGAGGCAAAGAAAGCGTTAGAGGAAGTTCACGAAGGGATCTGTGGACAGCACTTGGGGAGCAGAGCCCTAGCTCATAAGATCACTCGTTTGGGATTCTATTGGCCTGAAATGTTGGTCGATGCACAGAATTATGTCAAGAAGTGTGACAGGTGCCAAAAGCACGCTCCGATTTTAAGGAAGCCACCTGAGATGTTAACCTCGATTAACTTTCCTATCCCATCCGTAATGTGGGGAATGGATATACTTGGACCTTTTCCCGTAGCTTCAGCACAAAGGAAGTTCTTGACAGTGGCCATCGACTACTTCACTAAGTGGGTTGAGGCTAAAACTTTAGCCAAGATAACCACGAAACAAGTCACCCAGTTCTTTTGGGAGAACATAATTTGCAGGTATGGAACCCCACGGATTCTTGTGACGGATAACGGGACACAATTCAACAACGAAGAGTTCAAGAAGTACTGCGAGGAAAATGCTATTGAGCTTCGCTTTACTTCAGTAGCACACCTGCAAGCTAATGGATAGGCAGAGGTAGCCAATCGAATTATCCTTGATGGACTGAAGAAGAGGGTCAGTTGTTCTAGGAACACCTGGGTAGACGAGTTGCTGCCTATGGTTTGGGCGTATCGCACCACTTGTAAAGTGACAACCGGAGCAACCCTGTTCTTGCTGGCTTACGGAGCCGAGGTAGTTGTGCCCTTGGATTTATGCATGCATCACCTCGAGTTGGGGCATATGAACCAGAGGCTAACGAAGAAGGCATGAGGTTCGCCCTCGACCTAATTGATGAGGTTAGGGATGAAGCAAATGCCAGGAATGCGGAGCATCAGAAGAGAGCATCTTTCCACTACAACCAAAGGGTTAAGGAGAGGTTCTTTCGACAAGGTGACTTGGTTCTGAGGAAGATAGAGGCCTCTGGAGTTGGCCAGAAGGGAAAGCTAGCCCCCAACTAGGAAGGGCCGTATCGAGTCAGAGAGAGACTAGGACGAGGATCCTACAAGCTGGAGACCTTGGATGGAAACGAGGTGCCTCACACTTGGCACGCTTTGAACCTGATGGTTTATTATGTTTAATCTATTCTTGTAAAGACTTAGCTTTTTTTTTTTTCTATCTATTGTGAAAAGTAGAAATAAGGTTCAATGAAACCATCCCAGGGCCTATCGCCCCGAGTAGGATAGTAGCTATCTATGTAAGGGTTGAACCCATTCCGAATTATTAATGCATGTTTGTTTTCCATTCTATGGTTCTGTGATTTTAATTCTGTACCAAGCACCTGTTGAGTGTAAGTCTAGAATGACTAAGTACTGTAAATAAAAGAGCATATGAATGAAGGAAAACAAGTTCATAAATAAAGTACCCGAAGGGCTTAGGTTTAAAGATTACAAACATAGTCGAATAAATTTAAAGTCCCGAAGGACCCTGAATGAAAGCTGATAAAATAAAGCCACAAGTGGCTAACAAAGCCATGCAAGGCCCTTGATAAGAGTCTCAGACTCTTCGGAAGACTCTTCTACCACCTCTTCTCCTTCCTCGTCTGAGTCTTCTTCATATGAATCTTCTTCATCGGAACCACTGCTTGATTTAGCCACCACCGTTGGCTGTGCCGTAGTCTCCATAATCTCAGTCTCTTTCGCCTCAGAATATGAGTTGGAGGAGGAGCTGTCTTCGTTCCGGATCAACCTCTTACCAGGGATCGGATGTTGAATCATTCCCACAAGAGCCCAAGGCGCCTGAATCACGGCTAGCAGCTGGAACATCCTTCTTGGAACCAGAGCCTGATGGCTGAGAAGTAGTTGGGACCCCAGAGCCGGAAGCAGCCCAGTTACGGCAAGGGAAGTTGCTCGGGTCGATCATAGATGGATACTTGCTGCTTACAGCCTTGATAGCTTTGTCCCAGCCAATGGACATGTTCACGGGGTGCACCTCATCATCATGGTCGTCCATGAAGTTTAAAAAGGCATCCGATTAATGATAGGCTTCAACTACCTTGTTGAACTCAGTTGTTTTCTTTCTGTGCAAAGAGTTGTACTGCTTCTAATAAGATTGAGCAGCTGCCTCAGCCCGGATGGCCTTAGACTCCAAGTCTAGCTTCTCTTTTTGCCACCTCGTTTTCTCTTGTCTTAAGGCTATATTGTCATCCCTAAAGGCTCGACCCTGACGGGTAGCAGATTGAAAATAGGCATTGGCCTGAAACAAAAAATTAATAAGGAATTTATAGCATCAACATAAGTAAAGACATCAAGCTTGAGGATATGAATGTTATACCTGATATAAAGCCTGTGCCCCAAGGCGCTCAGACTCTTCCGTGTTGTCCCCGGCACACACCGTTGCTAAGTCAGTAGGGGTGATGGAGCATTGGGACCAATCCAAGGCCAAAGTAGGGCATCCCAAGATAGAGTCTTGTTCGCAGATACCCCAAATAGGGGTGAAGGGCGATCTCATGTCACCCTCGGCATTCCTAGACCTCTTTTGAGAACATCCAGCCAAAGAATTGAGGAATTTGCACATTAGTAGGATTTGCCAAGGCTTCTGCCTTCTTAATCATCCTCTTAGTAGGGATCGGCTGATTTTCAGGATGGCTGTCAATCTCTTCAGCAGCTGAAACAAAGAAACGAAAAAAATATCGGAATAAGAACAAACGAAGTTCATAACGAACAATAAAGATAAATTACCCTCAAGTGAAAGAAAGCTGAGGCCAGCTTCAATAAGCTTTCTAACGTTCAAGAAAATTTTGTAATGGGTATGACCATTGTCTGCCAGCAGTCTATCTCGGTTTAGGAGCTCTTCCTCATTAAGATCACACATGAAGTGTGAACTATCTTTCACATCTCCAAACTTTGTCACAAAGAATTGACTCCAGTCGTCCCCTTCCACTTGAGAACCACAAACTCTCGTGGCCAGAAGTGATAAGAATTCGGGATGGAAAGAGTGTTCCCTATCTGAGGAATTCTGGTTCTATGTTGAACATTGACCCAGCCTTTCTTAATATCAGAAGAATTCTTCACTGTAAAAATACTCCGAAACATAGTGGTGCTTAAGGAAACGCCCAGATCCCGGCACCTTATAACGAAGATTATGATAAATCGCCAAGCGTTTGGATATAGTTGGCAAGGGTGAACTTGAAGTTCTACTAGTAGCCTGATAATAAACGGGTTAACAGGAAACCTCAAACCCGCATCGAGAGCACCTTTGGTGATGAACAACCTCTCCGGGTGCCAATTACAAGTCCCAGAGAACAAACCTTAATCACATCTGGGAAGCTGTAGGTGTTGGCAATTTCCTCAACTTAAAGCTTACTCAACTTACATGGACTATGATATGATTCTAGTTCTGAGCTATTAGGGAATGCTTCCCTTATAGTATTTAACAAGTCTAAAAGAGAATCAAAACGACAATCAATGTACGAAGGAGGTCTTATTCTAGCCATACCTCGAAGCGATCTTACGTTGCTTCTTTTGGCCATCGCCTCGGCATGGAAACTGGAAGAGTAGGTGAACGGCTATTGTCTGACATGCTTGAAGCTTGAACTTCAACCTAAAACCTTGATAACTTGAGAGCTTGAGAGCTTGAAAACAAGAAATGAAAAGAAGAGAAGTGAATGGAAATGAAGACTCCTCCTACTCTTTTATAGAAGATGGATGACCTCCTATACCAGGTTGAAACACAGCTCGGTTCACATTTGCAGGTCATCTATCGAGAAAAGATGAAATTCATCTATTATATATGAAAAAATCGTAACAATTCATACGATTCCGAAGAGGAAAAGAAGGATTTAAGCGAATATGCAGCGTCAAGTTACACCAAAGCACTTAACTGAGCTTTAAGAGGTAATTATGCTTAAGGGAGCTAAATTACCAAAGATTAGCAGTGCTAATAAGGAGATTAATCATAGTTGAATTAGAGAAAGGTTGATAGTCAACAACCAAGCATGAAGATCGTGATTCAATGTTGATAGAAAGGATTCAAATGTCGCGAAGAAGCTCCGAGAGGCACGAGAAGGCATCGGAGGAAGGCCAGCAAACCTCCTGGCAGCCGACCAGGCGCCGGAGGAAGGCCCAGCCGACCTCCTACCAGCTGACCAGGCATCGGAGGAAGTCCTGCCAACCTCCTAGTAGCCGAGTAGGCGCTAGAGGAAGGCCATGGCCGACCTCCTTGTAGTTGACCAGGCACCAGAGGTAGGCCTAGCCGACCTCTTGGTTGCCGAGTAGGCGCCAGGGGAAGGCCTGGCCAACCTCCTGGCAGCCGACCAGCTGGTAGAGGAAGGCTTCAGATGACCTCTTGTCGGTTGGTTGGCCAGTTGTTCACTCCAGTGCGATCTTCGACCTTCCAGCGTGATCATCGACCTTCCAGCGTGATCATCGACCTTTGAACATGTTCAACAACCTTTGAATGTCAAGTCAAATGTTCGAAATATGTTTGGTTGACCATTATTTTGAAAAAAAAAGCATCCAAGGCCAAGCACCGATTAGTGTTGTTTAGTGCTGATTAGCATCAATTAGTGCTGTTTAGCACCGATTAGCACCGATTATTGCTGTTTAGCACCGATTAGCGCCGATTAGTGCTGTTTAATGCCGATTAGCGCCGTTTAGCACTGTCTTATGCAATGCAACACCGTTTAGAAGTCGTTTAAGGCTGGTTAGCACCATTCAGTGCCGTTAGCATCGTTTAAAATGTCGTCGTAAATGCGTCGATCGCTCCACGCTTTACATCAAAAGATGATACTCGTGAATCACTAGTGTACAACGATAAACCCTGACCCAAGTCTCGAAAAAGGCAGTTAAAACTTCAAGGAAAACCTGATCAGTTTTCCTAGAAGTTGGGGGGCAAATGATATGGGCTAAAAGTAAACCCTAAAGACACATTTAATGTGGCATTAATTAGACCCAGTATGGTCCGAACGTGGGGCCCATTTACGAGGCCCAAAAACCCTAATTAAATATTAATTTCGTAATTAATATTAAGGGTAATAAACAGCTCAACAAATAAGAGTCAGACAAGGAAACAATATCATTGGGAGTAGCCTCCAAGGCACCCAATTCAACATGAAAACTGATTCCTACAAGGAAGGAGGCTAGAACCTTCCTCAAAGGACGTGGATTGCCCACCAAGTCTCCGAATCCAACCATAATTCTAAGGCTCCCGCAGCCTATATAAGGGTCTGACCCCTCATTCTCAGAACTACGTTTTTGGCTTGATTCTCGACCTTGAGATACGTAGGCACTCTGTGAGGATCGATCAGTCTTGAATGCAGACATAGCCATTAAAGCACAAAGCTCACGAACCCTAGCATTAAATACATACAAACCCTCGTTTTTATTCCACAACAATATACTTTCCTTTATTATTTATATAACAAATATAATCTTTTTATATATCGACTTATGTTCTCGTTATTTCTTTTGTTCTTTTTTCAGGATTTTATGGATTTTCTCTTATAAGACATTAAAGTCTTATTCTAAATATCTGAGATGTCAGTGTACAAGATAATTTAGCGACAAAAATTGAGGACAAATATTGAGAACAGTTTAATAGCAACAAAAAGTCTCAAAATGACTCAGTTTAACTTTCAAAAGAAGTAATGGTGTAGTCAAGGTGCAGAATGAAAGAGAAGGCAAGTCTGCGGCTACAACTGATGGCAATGGAGACTCACAAATGCTAAAAGAAGTTCTAGTTTATTTAATTGTCACATTGTATAACGATGTTTTATTGTATTTTGAGGGCACTTTTTTTCCCCCTTAAGTTTTTTCCCATAGGATTTTGCTCTTGTGGGGTTTTAACGAGACCCTTCTTTGTGGGATTCGTCTTTTCAGACTTGAAAGTAGTATTGTCTAAATGTCCGGGGGCTTCGGTTAGATGATAAACTTTCTAGATTGAAAGAAACTCTTTTCCCCGAACATTGTATTTTGGTACAATTTATTAACGTGTAGTTTCTTTTGACAAAAAAATATATATATACTAAAAATTGTTATATTCAAAAGTGTAAAGTTCGAATCTTTCCAACAACTTATTAAAATTAAAATTTATAATATTGTACTATATTACAAACAAATAATATAAAAAAAAGATAATCCGTACTTTACACGGGATATAAACTAGTATAATTTAATGTACATAAGAAACAAGTGTAAATAGTTACATGCAATCAGAATTTTATTTATTTCAATACATTATTCCAAAAAAAATAAAAACATGAAAGCCTAGGATAATAAAACGGATAACATAAAATCCAAACTATAATGTTATTAATTAACTTGCATATAACATACTACTTAAAGATGCTTTACGTTTTCTCTAAAAGACAAAAAGCTTTACGTTTACAATTAGACAAATTCATATATTCACTAACAGCTTTGTGCCTTGTTTGGAGTTTTATCTGTTTACTCCACGGTTCCCTGTTCGTTGAGTGTAGGCCCTTTCTTAAAAGGATTCAGATGACCGACACGCTCGGTGTTAAGCACCTCCTTTAGGTTAGGTGGCATAAGCTTCTGTTCGCCAGGCCCTTTCTTAAAAGGATTCAGAGATCCAAATGCTTCTGTGGTTTTCACTTCAGCTTCTGTTAATGCCATCGAAATCGAAAACACCACCAATGTTACTAGAAATAATGCTACAAATTTACGAGGAGAAGCCATTTTCTTGATTTTTGATTGGATGGAATATGTGTACTCTTCTGTGTCAAGAATCAAGAATGTTAATTTTCTGTCTTTAATTTAGGTCTACGTACAGAAATGCATGTGGTGGAAAATAAATATTGTTTTCTTAACCACTCATTGTAATAGGTTGTATACTTTGAGGCTCATTTTTTTTTTCGGGGAATGATTGTTGTGTGGTTGCTCAGAAAAGAGAGGAAGCTTTAACTAGATTTTTTTTTTTTTTTTTCATATTTTAAGTACATGCTTTAGCATACTAGTTTTATACCCATCATGTGTTAATTGTTATGAATTATTAATTTAGACATTTTTTTAATTTTAGAGTAAATTGTAGTAAGATGGTTTAAACTAATTTTTTTTGCAGAATGATGATCGATTCTGCAAAAAAAAAAATTTAGTTCAAGCCACCTTACTTCAGTTTATTCCTAATTTTATTTGCTTTTTAAATTTCTAAATTTTTTCTAAATTATCAACCTAATTTAGTTTCAAATTTTAAATTTTAACAATTAAAATTGATGATATATGTTATGACATATTTTTGGTATGGTCTAATATCTCAAATTTTTAATATTTATTAATTAATAACTTAGATTAATAAGTTCTACTTAATGCCTATGTGATATTCTCTCTTTGAAAAGGGGAAAGAATCAATTCGCAGTAAACGAATATCGAAAAATATCTTCAAATGATACCCTTCAAATCAGGAATATATCACAAGGTTAAATTAGATGAAATCAGTAATTACGCATATTAACGAAGTTTGTTTCTAAAGTCCCTCAGGGATGAACACAATTTCACAAAACTGCGTGGTCTTGATCCAATATAAATTGGTATGCAGGCATCTTGACAAAAAGGATCCGATACACGAGATAAATGGAGACACCTATCAAGTCCAACCCCTCTAATTTTCATAAACCTTATGTTGTGGAATAAAAATGAGGGTTTTAGATTGTGGCTACATTCGTGCGTAGTTAATTTTAGGATTGGTGAGTTTCGAGCTTTAATGACTGTTCTTACATTTGAGACTAAACGGTCCTTGCAAGATGCCTACGTATCTTTGTATTGCAAGAGAATCATGCCAAGACGCAGTTCTGAGAATAAGGGGACGTGCCCTTCAAATAGGCTAGGAAACTTGGTGGACAAGTCACCTCTTTTGTGGAATTCTAGATCCTTCTTTGTATGAATCAGTTTCCATGTATGATTAGGTGTCTTGGAGGCTACTTCTTGTAGAAGTTATATCCATATTTGACTCTTATTTCCAAGCTGTTAATTAGCCCTCTATATTAATTATGAAATTAATATTTAATTAGGGTTTCGGGCCTAATTAATAGGCTTTGTATTGGACCAAACTAGGTTACAATTAATGCATCATTAATTGTATCTTTAGGGCTTATTTTTTGCCCATATCATTTGCCCCCCAACTTCTGGAAAACGTTCAAGTTTCCATAGAAGTTATAACTTACCTTTATCGAGACTCGGGATTCATTTCCATTCCCTTACCGGGGATTCAATACACTAGTGTTTCACGAATCTCGCCTTGTTGTAAAGTGTGGAGCGACCTACACATTTACGACGATGTGTCTTATTCGAGGCTAAGCAATTATTTTCCAATACCTTTTGTTATTGAATTTTTCTCATTTATTTTTCTCTTCTCTGAAGTCTACAACAAACAAGTGGGTCTCTGTTCTGGAATCCAAACAAAGAAATAACTAAATAGGCAGCGAGAGGTCGTGATGATATCATCTACGTCCGTACCGCTCCTCGTAGAGTAGATCCCGCATCCAACCAAGTCTTTGACCAGGTCGACCTGTGAACAAGGTAAACCCAATAGAATTCCTCGTATTTTTCCATACATTTCCTTATTTTTAGGATATTTCTAGAACCCATAGGCCTTTTTCTTTATTTTTGACTTATCAATCAAAAATATTAAATTGTGCTTCAAGCATAAAACAAATTTATTTTTCTGGAATTTAATTTTCAATTTTTGGAAAATAATTTAATAATTATTTTCTACTTTTCAGAATTTTTAGGTACCAAAAGGTATTTTATTTATTTACTTTTGATAAATTACCAAAAATAATTTATTTGGGCTCCCAGCCTTAAAAACAATTTTATAAATTATTTCTCGATTTTCCAGAAATTTTATAGGTATGTTTAACTATTTTCTTGTTTTTTCAAAAATTAATAAATTAATTCCTAAAGCAAAAGTTTACCCTTTATTTCAAAAAAAGGGTCAGCTGGTTGGTTCAATCGACGTGGGGGTAATGACCGCCCAGGCGAACATTTGGCAATCAACGCCTAGAGAGGAGTATCTGGGAGGCGTGCATGGCGCGCGTATAATTTTTTTTTTGAACCTTTAGGTTTTATACATTTGTTTGTTGATAACATTACCAAAAATAAAATATTGGGTCCCATGCATTAGAAATAATTTTATAAATTATTTCTTCATTTTTCATTAATTTCTAAATCTTTCTCTTTTTTCTTCTTAAGAAATGAAGAAAGGCTCTCTTGTTACTTCCACTTGGGCATGGCTCATGCCCGCCTAGGAAGCTATGTTCCAAATATGCCTAACAGCCCGTGTTCATAGGCATTGTTGGTTTTCTTTGTTTTGTCCATTCTTTCTAGGCGTGTTGCCTAGGAGGACTTGTGCCTTACACGCCTAGAGTATTGTCCACGTGGATATGTGTATTTTTTATTTAGTCTTTTAAGGCCTCATTCATAGCTACAGGCTTGGCGGGGGTCATGTGACACCCCACTATCTGGGGTACAGATTTGGGCCACGAACCTTAATTAACATAATATACTTGGTTATAAGCCAAATACAATAATAAAATATCCATGATCCAAGATCACATAAAGGTTATGGTATGAAACAAACTATTAAATTACATCGTTACAGTCCAATCTCAGAATACAATTGTTATACAAATTGATAACAAACTAAGTCTATCTACTGAACTAGTTAACAACCTCTGACAAGCTGAAACCACTACCCGACCAAAATCCACAACCCGAACGTCACCTTTCACTACAGGAACAAGAATGCTCACTAGACCACTAGATCTACTCATCTTCTCTGTATCTGGATAAACTGAACATCAACAATGCAAGGGTGAGCCAATAGTGCTAAGCAAGCCAAAATATATATATGTCAAAATCAAGAACATGTATAAGTTCTGATCAACAAGAATAATCATCATATGCTGCGAAAGAAAACAGCTAAAGAAATTAAATTTTGTAATGCAAAGATGAGCCAACAGTGCTCCTCTAGAATAAAATGTATCAACAATGAGAACTGGTAAGTGTTCTGATAACCAAAGATAATCATCATAGGCTTCAAAGAAATCTGGCTTTAAAGCAATCCAACCTCAATATATAGATTAGAATTGGATTTTTGTATATATTTAAAAACAACATGGTTTGGCTGCTGATCAGTCGCGCACTAACCCCGGACAATGCACACAGCAATGTCCTATAATGGATCCACGACACATATCGGCCTTATTAACTTCCGACCACGAATCTGATCCGACCCCTTATGGTCCACATTTTAAAAACATTCTAATTCTATAACCAAGGCACTAGGTGTCGGGACGATCGACAACCCTTGTCAACCAAACAATCTGGAAAAATCACGTTCCAGAACAATAACTCAACTAGTAGAATGAAAAAGAGAATCAACAGTTCTGTTCTAGATATCGACCAGATCGATATAATAAATGGGGTGGTAATTGAATAAACAACAATAACATTAAATATCGACGAGATCGACAATAATGGGGGTGATAATTGAATAAACAATAATAACAATAAATGTCGACGAGATCGACAATAAATGGGGTGATAATTTAATAAACAGCAATAACAATAAATGTCTACGAGATCGATAATAAATGGGGTGATAATTGACTAAACAATAATAACAATAAATGTCGACGAGATCGACAATAAATGGGGTGATAACTGATTAGACAACAATAACAATAAATAACAACGAGATCGACAATAAATGGGTTGATAATAATAAAGAACAATAAATAAATAGGTATCGACAAGATCGATACGAGTAATTAGGGTGGCATCATAATCAAAATAATTAAAGTAATTTCACTTGAACAAGAAGTGAAGGGAAAACACTTGCCTGATAACAAACAATAAACTCGTCTACACTTTTTTTGCTAAGCTGTATGTATATATAAAAACGAAGAAAAACAGGGATTAACCCTTGCTCTATGACAAGCCATAGAGGAGGTCTATCTATGATCAATCTCTATGAGGAGATTGAAAATAGAAAGCAAAAGAACAAAAGCACAGCAAAGCTAAACCTATTTAATCTCTAGCCAACTACTCCTGACTGAATTAGTGTCATTATTTACAAACCAAGTAGAGCTAAGTAACATATTTTTTACATCACGAACAATGTCATCTACCAATTTTTTCGGGCCAAAGCAACCTTTACTATGAGCTCGAGCATTTCTTTCCCTCCAAATGTGACAACAGAAAACCTGCGCTATGAGCAAAAGAAGAAGTTTTTACAGGTGATTTGTGATTGTACCCTAGGAAGATAGCAGGTTAAGCCAGGTGTTATCATGGACGGTAGTACCAGCAAGATGAGCCAGCCTCTGCAGAATATAGGAGCTGTAGTCATAATAAATGAACAAATGATCCGAGTTTTCCTGGCCTCCAATACATAAGTAACAATGTTGAAGGAGATCAATACCGAAAGAGGCAAGTCTTTGCAAGGTATTCAGTCGACCATGACATACAACCCATTCATGATGAGCATAACAGTTAATTTTGAGCTTATGCCAAACATAATAGTGCCTAGGTACCTCAGGGAATTTAAAGCAAATGGCGTCCCATACATGCCAGGTACGGAGTTTGTGGAGGGGGACTCCGTTCCAAAAAATGCTATATTCAACATTTAGATTAAAGTGGGGAAAGTCAAAATTGTTTAGCCAATGAAGCAAGTTGGAATGCACATGATGATATCTTTCATTTGGAGTTGGGAGTTGCCAATAGCCTGTGGATAAGATGTCATGACAATAGCATTAGCACGAATTTAGCTTGAGTTATGATGAAGTCAGTGCCTGAGGTAGCTAAGCAGTGGCCTCTCCACCAAGGGTCAAACAAGAGAGAGGTGTTACAACCATTTCCTATTTTGTACTCCAGAAACCTGAGAGCAATTGGCTTAAGTTTGAGAATTTTCCACCTAATCCAAGAATAGACATTGGGCTCTAACATTGTCCAGAAATGATAGTGCTTCAATACCGTAGTATTAATCCAAGTAGGCCAGTGAGATTTGTCTCTATGGATCACTTTTCAGAGGTGTAGGAGAAGCTGATCTCGATTCCAGGACTTAGAATCTTTGATACCCAACCCACCTTCATTTCTAGGGAAACTCATAATTGACCAAACAACCTTAGCACGACCTTTGACATTCGGGTCACCTTTCCACGAAAACCATGTAAAAATAGTTTGTATACACTTGTGTACAGAAGCAGGAAGAAGAAAATGATTGGTCTAGTATGCTTGTATAGAGAACAAAAAACTTCTGATTAACTGGGTTCGACCAGCTAGAGAGAGCAGGATAGAAGTCCATGAGGAGATTCTGCGAGTGATCCTGTTCATGAGAGGGATACAGTCATTGACACTTAGCTTTGTGGATATCAACGGAACCCCTAGGAACTTTACTGGGAGCAGACCATGAGGGATATGAAACTCCTTTATCAAACCAAATAACTACATCAGTTTTACAATTTGCAAAGAAAATAGTGCTTTTATGTAAGCTTGGATTCAGACCACTCATATCTGAAAACTTTGCAAGACAATTCATAGTATGCTGAATAGAAGCTTTGTCTCCATGCGAAAAAAGTAAAACATCATCTCTAAAGCAAAGGTGGGAGAGATCCAGATCCTTGCATCTCCAATGATGCTTGTAAGAAGCAGGTTTGTTTTTGAGTAAGCATGACAGGACGCTAATGACTATGGTGAAAAGATAGGGGGACATAGGGTCCCCTTGTCTAAGCCCTTTGCCTCCTTTAAAATATTCTTGTAAGCTGCCATCGATCTTAACTGAGTAGTGCACTGTGGAGAGATAAGCGTAAACCCAAGTTCTGAATCTTAAAAGAAAATGCATTCTTTGCAAGGCTGCCATAAGGAAATCCTAACTCAGAGAATCAAAAGCATTGTGAAGATCTATTTTCAAAGCACATTTAGCCATGCCAATTTCCCGAGTTATCCTCTAAACAATTCTTGAGCCATCATAATATTATCGGATATAGATCTACCTTTAACAAAAGCAGATTGAGCAACATCAATGATTGAAGGGAGGACGTTCTATATACGATTCACCATAATTTTTGAGATGCACTTATAAGCCACCGAGCATAGAGATATTGGGCAAAAATCCTTCATAGTGGTTGGATTCCGCGTTTTGGGAATCAAGGCAAGGCTTGTATTAACTCCTATTTGCATTGGGGATGTATCGAAGAAATGTTTCACTACCTCATAGAAACAAGGACAAACAATGTCCTAAGTTTTAATGTAAAACTCAACTGTCATTCCGTCGGGCCCAGGGGCCTTGTTGCGTTTTAAAGACTTGAGAGTTTTAAAGATTAAATGTAACACCCCCAGATCCTTGGTCAGGGATCGGGTCATTACGGTCTCAATTCCATCAATAATACTTGACTTGCATCAAAATACATAAGCAGCATGCTATGACCCCGTAATAGTATCACATCACACACACACAACCAGTTATAGTCCCAGAGATTAAATCAGAGTAACTAACAAATATTATTAATCGCAAGATTGAGTTTTTACAACCCAAAAGATTTACAATTTAACCATTACATACTCTTTGCCATCCATTTGTATATATCGCCTAATAAATACATTTGATACTCAAATGCTACCAACTAGCCTACCAAAAGCTTCCTCTTCAGCAATGGTAGCTATGATCTCAGCGGTTAATCCTTTGACGGCGATCACTTGCTCGCACCGATTGCGCTTTGTGCGGGCCATCTGATCTAGCTGTGTTTGTGATATAGATAAATAAAGCAAGGGTGAGCAATAGCCCACCAAAAAGAATATACTGAACAATGATAATATACAACAGTTCATAATATTTTTGTAACCATATGCCATGCATTTACGAAGATAGTGCCAGTATAATGTAAATGATGAAGTTACAAGGGAACTCAAAATATATATGCTGCAAAAATATCTGCTAAGCAAAAGATAAGCAAGATGTTATCATTTATTATAAAAGAGGAGCTTGCAGGAAAAAAATATTGCAATTCTAGTTTTGAACACTTTTCAACCCTGCCAACATTGAGAATGTTGCAGAAAATAAATAGATTTGGATTATGAACTAATGCGGGAGTATTGTCGCGCCAGATGACACCACCTTACGATGATCAGTCGTAGGTTGTGCATCTCAAGATTTGTTTCTCTACATGTAGAAGGAAGAACGTAGGCCGGATCTCCCTAGCCAACGGTTGGGCATAGCTGGGACCGGCGCCACTCGGACCATATTTCCAGGATGGATTCTCCCACAACCTCTTATACCAGTTTTACTGATGGACTGTCCCATAGCCTCTTACACAGATTTTTAATGATGGACTATCCCACAGCCTCTTACACAAATACTCCTAGTTAGAATAAATCCATGACTCTGAAACGTAAAGCTCGTCCCCCTTTCCCAAAGTATAATACTTGTTGATAAGACTCCACAAAGTAGTCGTATCTAGTTGGAAAGGAAAATTCACCAATATTTCCCAAGCCGATGCTTGTTAATGGATATTGACTTGTTCCAATAGTCTTACCCATCGAATGATGAGGAAGTAACAAACAAACTCAATTTGATGGTTAGCAACCAAGTTGCGAGTGAAAAGAATAGTTTAACAAGTATATGACCGGGCAGTCAACGAAATAACAGCTCTCAAGCAAGGTTCTCTTATATTTTAGAAGATAGACTCGAATGAAGAATGGAGTTTTGAGAACCTTCCTTGATAAAATAATAATAATACGACTCAGAGATAATTTACATGGTATTTGAATATCAAGGAAATTTTTGAATAAAATATCTCATTTTAGAACTAGTTGAAAGAATTAAATAAATATTCTAAGAATATTTAATAAACCAGAAAATAGTTCAAGAATATTCTTAATATAAATATTGCTCATGATTAACCCTCGAATACGTGTATATAAAATAGTCAATTAATAAATAATTCCTCGAATAAATATTTGAAATAATATCCAAGAAAATAATACAATCTTGAATGAATATCCAAGATAATATTTGTTAAGTAAATAAGCTCAAATGAATATTCGAAAATAACCAATTAACTCAAATGAATATTCGAAATAATATTCATTTAAATAAATAAAGCTCGAATGAATATTAAAAATAATATTCACTAAATAAATAACTTCGAATGAATATTCCAAAATAATATTCATCTAATTCAAATAGCCTCAAATGAATATTCAAAATAATATTCATTAAATAAATACTCCCGAATGAGTATTCAAATAACATTCCTCGAATAATTTCCATGTAGTTAATACTTATGGAAATATAGATAATGTTTATAAATAACATTCCTCAAGTAATCTGTTACTGGAATCCCTTCGGGTTTTCATGACTATCTATATATTACAAAAAACCGACTCCCGGTCTATATTTAATGAAGGAAGATCATATGCCCTTCACTAAAGGTCTTAACACAATCCGGCTTACAACTAATATATCGTATCTAGCTTATAAGCCAACTGAGAATCAGGGAACAAGTATCAGAATATACTTTGAAAACAGGCATGCATGCTATGGCATATGTAAACCAGCAATCACATATATATTATCACAACAACAGGTTCAAAGGTTTGAACACTTGCCTAGTACTCCCGCTGTGCTAGTGGTATGACTCGGGGTGGTCCGGCAATCTATAAACAACCAAAATTATCCCGGGTTAATCACCTATCACTTTGAAACGCTAAGTAAATACTTTACTTAAGCGAAAGCACGTTTTCAAGTTATCGCTCATTAACACCGTTATGACCCGACACTTGTTAATTATTACGGCTCGTCATTACACTTACACTTGGTATATACTTAAGTCATGTAAGTGCTAAGGTAGGTCGTTACGAATGAAGGTTGTACCTCGAGTTTTATCGCCCGTTTTCTAAGTGATTAACCAAAGTTATAACCAAGTGTGCTTTTAGGGGTTCGTTCGCGCTGAACCTCGATTCGAACATTTTTGTAAAATCGGAAAACGATCCGTTTGACATGTGGTTTTCTCTCACACCTTCCTTTTTATCTCTAATATTTTATTACTATGATTTGCCACTGAATTACATATTTTACCGGGGTTCAATTTCTGTTACGAACTCTTGTTTACCGTTTCGAACCACTTTTAGTAAATCGGCCGTAATTCCTAAACCGTAAGTCCAAATGCTTCGATTTTTGCGCCAAAACGATCTATGACTCGAGATATACAAGGGTATGTCATATACTTGTCAAGTCCCAAAATTTATACCAACTGTTATGCTCGGTTTTTAAGGTTTAACGAAAAACGGGCATTACGACGGCAATAAATCGAACGTTTCTAAATTTTTAAATCACGATCAAACATCAACCAAGCCACACCGGGCATACATACACTGTAATCAGTCCATAATCATCTGATTTCACCATCATATGTATCATTTTACTTAGATCAACTAAACCACTAATTAATCATGTTTAATATAACATCATAATCATACTAATCTCTAAACTACCAAGAACATCATAAATCTCAAAACTAGATCTAGGGTCCTTAAGAATTATACCTTCCTTGGAGAGTGTAATAGCCTTGATAAACCTTGTTTAGTCCTTAGAACTCCTTAACCAAGCTTAAACTATCAAGAAACATAAAGAATATACTTAGAGATTTTCGGAGTTTCTATAACCTAGCTGAAAGATCATGAAAAATAAAGGCCTTACCGAGGTTTTCTGGACGAGGCTTCTAAAGGATAGTTGTAGAGCATCTAACCAGATTTCCAACAAGCTAAAGAACACCAAATTTCATTCAGTAATGAAGGAGATATGGCTGTTTGAAAATCATCACAGAAACTGTCAAATAATCTGGACAGTTTGGTTTCTTCTCTTGGGGAGGAGATTTGGCTAGGCTAAACTTATTAGAATGCCATGAAATTTTGCGCGAATATTTCCCATGGAGTGGAGAGACTTTGGTTAAAATTTGGTGATTTTATCATTGATAGAAATGGAGATATGAATTTTCTTCTTTGAGGTGTTCTTGCTGGGCAGTTTGAGAGAATGAGAGGAAATGGAGTTGCTTGGCTTCTCCTGCACTCATCTAGCATAAAGTGATGTATTATTGGTTGTGTATGGATAATATCTTCCATAAAGTACCTTTAATAAAGTGCTAGGTCATGGATGATGCCATCTTGGTGGAAAAGTGTTAGGATTTTGTGATGAGATGATGCAATTGTGCTAGGTACTTAGTTTGTTTCGAATACTACTAGTTAGCATTGTAACTAGCTTGGTCACTTGCTCTTATCCATTTGCACATGCATGCATCTTGGCTTCCAGCTTGTTCTTTTGTTCCGTTTATTACTCCATTTCAATAATCATTCGGAGGAATATCTCAAATATTTCTCGTTTAAGGTTTTACCGGGAATCTTCTTAATATTTATACTAATATCTTTAATCCTCCTTTATAATCCTTGAATTTAAATCCCTTAAATCTCTTAAATAAATCCTTAAATCCTTCAGTGTCCACGAAAACTCGGAGAAAATAAAAGCGCTATTTTTGAATCCGATATCGTTTACATACACTTATTTCGTCCACTGATCATCGATACGAACTCAGAAATCCGTTCTGAATACTTCTACATAGTGTCGTCTAATAATATTCCAAATTCCCTTAAAAACACTATTCATTGCTTATTCTCTTTTTATTCCTTGTACTTAGAAAAATGCTCTCGCGCTTTCCCGGGCGTTCCTTAATCCTTTTACGGAGTTACTTAACTTATCCTAGATATCGATTTGGATGACATGAGAATACTTCCTCGGTTTGTATATTATATCTTACTTCCTCGACGATAGATTATTCTTATCTACATCGCCAATCAACTACATTGTTCACGGCACATAAACATTTGAATGCAATCCATTCAATATTCATCTATTAACCCCCTGATACA
Organism: Saposhnikovia divaricata; assembly: GCA_036435485.1. Lineage (NCBI taxonomy): Eukaryota > Viridiplantae > Streptophyta > Magnoliopsida > Apiales > Apiaceae > Saposhnikovia > Saposhnikovia divaricata. The sequence continues at coordinate 9,851,210 of JAZHRN010000154.1, read as the reverse complement.
TTCATACTCCAATACATAATAGAAATTTTTAATTAGTACCAAAAATCTTGGTTCTTACATTAAATCTTGAGTTAATAGGAATCTCAAGGCTAGAAGCTTTATCCTCAGTTAACGTGGAACAAACAGTGCCATCAATGTTTCCAGAGGCAGAGCTAGCAGTCCCGAGAGTGTTCTGAAAATACTCAACAACATTTTTCGAGCATTGGATGTGGCCATGGACTAAATTACCATCCTCACTCTCCATGGCCAAAATTTTGTTAACGTTCCAGTTTTTTGTAGTTTGATTAAAGAAGTAGGAATTATTGCCATCACCTTTGTCAAGCAACTTGACCCTAGATTTCTGAAGATTAAATACTTCCTCTTGAAGGAGAGCAGTTTCAAGCATATGACAACATTTTCTTTCTTCTCGTACAAGGTCACGATCTTGAGGATTATGGCTTGGTTTGTCCTAAATTTCAGCCAATAAATCCCCGTGCTTACTAAAGTTTATGTGAACATTGCAATGCATATGGTTCAGAGCAACAAGCGCCTTCTTAACCTCTTTGAGTTTCTGACACAGGATTGACACGGGGTCCTTATACCATTTAGTGGCCCAAGCCTTAACAACTATCTCCATGAAGCCCTCCAAGTCACCCATGAAATTAAAGTATTGAAATGGTTTTCTAATTTGCTGGAGTTGCAAGGGAATGCTAACCATAAAAGGGCAGTGGTCCATCAATCCTTTAGCTTTAACTAACCCAACACTTTCATAATAATCATGAAGCCAATTAGGGTTGACAAGAATCCGATCCAGACGTTTATTGATGATGTCCTCAGGTCTATTATTGCACCAAGTGAGCAGTGTTAGGAATAATTCATGAGTTGTGATGTTAATAATAGAATTTGCATATACTTCTTGTAATATCCTGATCTTATAAAGGATTTAGCACTTTGTATAGGATGTATGTGTTAGACGGTAAACTATAGAGTTTAGTCAGGAATAGGGTGTCAAGGACTACAGTTCAGGAACTATGAACAGATCCTGATACGACAAGTTAAATCCTGATGGATGTCAAGTCCTGATGCAATGTGAAATCTTGATATCAGTCATACTACTGATGATGTCATTATGGATGCTACAGAAACTGGAAAGTGCTATAAAATAGGATCGTTGTTTTGAAGAACAGCAAGAAGTTATCATGAAGGAAAGAGTTTACTATTGATGGAAACTATCCATTGGACGACAGAACATTATCATGTATAGATTATTACTTTCTGTTAGTAGTTGATAGGAAGCATTATAAATACTCTCTATATCATTGTAAAAAGAGTTCGAAAGTAAGAGAGCTTAGTGTGAGGTTTGTAATCAAGGGTTCGAAATAAAAGAGAGAGATTTATATTGTTAGTAGCTGCTAAAGGTATGTGTACACCTTTGGTAGAGTTTGTATTTGATTTTATTAATACAAACAAGTTTGATTCATTCATTTGTTCTTGTTTATTTGATCGAGCAAATATCAAACACGATTACTTATACTTGTATTCAACCCCCCTTCTACAAGTATATTCGGGTTAAGAATTGGTATCAGAGCAAGTTGATTTCGAATAATCAAAAAGATCTACAATCATGTCTGGTTACAAGGATGGTAATACTAAGATCCCTATGCTCAAGAGAAACGAGTATACTCTCTGGGAAGTGAAGATGTTGCATCACCTGGAAGCAACAGATCCTGATTATCTTGGCAGAATAAGAGATGGATCGTTTGTTCCAACGAAGCTGTTTCCTCAGACATCTGCCGATGGAAAAGTCATTGTGGAGTATATAGGAGAAAAACCTAAAGCTGAGTGGTCTGATAATGACAAGGAGAAAGTTCTTAAGGATGCTAAAGTGAGAAACATACTATTCAACAGCCTTGATTCTGTTCTCACTAACTATGTTCTCTCTTGTAAAACTACTAAGGAGATATGGGACAATCTAAAGGTTCATTGTGAAGGAACTAAACCTGTCAGGAAGAATATGAGGACACTTCTTATACAATAATATGAGTATTTTGAATCCAAGTCTGGTGAGTCACTAATTGATACCTTTGATAGGTTTACAAAACTCATCAATGAGATGGCCATGCATGGTAAATATTATGACTTGGAGGATATGAATACTAAGTTCATGAAAGCCTTACCTAATTTCTACAATGGGAAGATATCTGCTATTGAGGAAGCTAATGAGTTGAACGAAATATCATTAGAGGCAGTTTATGGAAAACTTAGGGCTTATGAACTTGATAGGCAGCAGAAGAAGAGCAGAAGTGAAGGAAAGATGAAAACTGTTGCACTTACTGCTCAATCTGAATCGAAGAAGCTTCCAGAAGAAAAGTATGAATCTACTGTAAAAGTCTCAAGGAAGAAGAAGAGCAAAGAAAGTTCTGAGTCAGAGACTACAGATATAGACTCTGACAATAGCGATTCTGCCTACGTAGGAACTCTTTGCTATGTTTGCTAAAGCTTTCAAGAAAGGAAGATTCAACAGGAGAAGATTTAGCAAAAGTACTTTTCAACAGAAAGAAGAGAAGAAGAGTGACAAAGGCAAAAGTACAATCATCAAGCTTGATAAGGCAAAGATCAAGTGTTTTAACTGCAGCGAGCTTGGACACTTTGCTAGTGAGTGTAAGAAGCCTAGAATTCAGGAAAGGGCAATGCACTCATGGTCACACAGAAGGATTGGGCAGATTCTAGTGATTCTGAAGATGAATTGGATTATGACAACATTTCTTTGATGGCAAGTGCTTCAGACAAACCTGGATCTCCAAAGAAAACTTCTCCATCTTCTGTTAATGTATCACTTCACTCTCTTGATTCATTTGATAGCTTAGATTCTGATGATATTAAATCTATCCATTCTAAGTTTGAGAATCTTATGACTAATTTCAGAATTCTTACTAGTGAAAGAGATGAATTTAAGGTTAAGAATGATGAATTAGTTGGTAGAAATAATATTCTTGAATCTGATTTAATTCAAATTGGAACATTATAGATTAGATTCTGATAAGGCTAAGCATGATTATAATGTTATTCTTGAGGCTTATGACTATGTCAAAAAACAACTAGAGGAAGAGAGAGAAAGGTTTAAATCTTGAAATACTTCTTGCAAAAAGACTCATGACATTATTAACAATCAGATACCTGGTAAGGTAAATGGCTTAGGTTTTGATAAAGATAAGAATGAAACTCCTGTAGCTATTGTTAGAGATAATATAAAAGTAGAAGCTAGCACATCTAAATCTGAAGGTAAGAAGATAGTTTCTAAACCTAAACATGTTAAGTTTGTTGATTCTAATGGTACTCCTGTTGTGCACAAAAGGATTAACAATAATAGTTCAGATGAGAGAGTGTTAGAAAAATCTAAGAATGTCAACATAGGCTTTCTGTCTAAGACTCGGTTGAAACAGAGACTTGAAGGTCTTTCAGAGTCTAACAAGACCAAGAGAAATAGGAATGGAAAAGAAGGTATTAACAAAGAGAATAATTACAAGAATGTACCTGATGCACCTAGGAAGAAATGTTTTAAATGTAGTAATCATAATCATTTGGCCCTAGACTGCAATCAGAAACCTTCTTGGAAAACTGAGTCCAGATTCCCTAAGACTCAGAAAATTCAATACCAACCACAAAAACCTTGTTATCATTGTGGTAGTTTATTCCATTCTATTTACATGTGTAGAGATTATCATGAATTGTATTATGACTATTATTCCTTGAAATCTGAAACTCCTAGTCACAAATAGTTTGTGAAATCAGAGTCTAAGGTTGACTCTGAAACAGGTAACTTGTAAGAACCCCAAATTTTGGATATAATTAAAACTTTTTATTAAGTAATGATAAAATGAGGAACAATGATTCCGACAACAAGGTCACCAGCTCTAATGAATGGTGGTTTCAAAGAACAATGATTGTAATGAATGGATATTGCTTTGGACAATGATCCTGATGCATTGGTATATTGTCAGAATAGAGTAATTCGATGGTTGAGGACCTAGATAAGAATAATCTACCATCCAGGAAGGAGCTAATGGATCCTTGAAGGGAAATGAGTACGTGCATAGTGTTTCCCATACGTGCATAGTGTTTCCCATACGTGCATAGTATTTCCCGTACGTGCATAGTGTTTCCTGTACGTGCATAGTAATTTGGTGGATGAATAGTGATTTTGTAAGTTGGAAAACTTTTCACGCCACCCTATGTACGGGACGTGATTTGGATGTTTCCAAGTCATATTAGTAATACGCGGAGGAAATAAGTGAATGCAGAGACGATCGGAATTCAGAAATTCCAAATTCTTTTTCGGTATAATATTTGACCGGACAGTGGATTAAATATTATTATAATCCAAAAATTGAGATATTAACTTTGAGGATTTGATATTTTGGGATGTTATTATATTTGATTTAAGAATGAAGGTAGGAAACCACTGAGGCAGTGAAACAAGCGTTCTAGAAACAGCTAAAACGTTATAACGAGATTAATCAATAAAGCGAACAAATCCTAGATTACGGATTAAGTTCGTATCGAGATTAAATATCCTACATGGTCATCACGGGGATTATATTAAGGATTGGGGAAGGTATTATGAATATCGAGAAATTTCCTGGTAAACCCTAGAGGTGAAACTACTTAGTTATTCATCCGAACGATCAATGAATTAAGCAATAACCGGACAAGGAATCAAGCAGGGGAGCAAGATGCATGCATGTGCAAGAGGATAAGACCAAGTGACCAAGCTAGTTACAATGCTAACTAGTAACATTAGAGATCAAACTACTTAGTAAGCCTTAATACCTCATCAACACCACAAGATCTTAACACATGGCTCAAGTGATGCATGCAATGACATAGTCACTTTATTAAAGCCACTTTATACAAGATATTTTCTAAACCAAGCAATAATTCACACAAAATAGATGAGAGCAAAGTGAAGCAAGCCAAACAACTCCATTCTCCCATTTTTTTTACCATTCGGCTTTCATGGAATTCAAAAACAAAAGTCCACCTTCCACTCCTTGTTTGACCTTGTAATTTTTAAGGTGAGTTCTATATTTCAAGAAACTAATCTCCTAGAAATTTCATGTCCAAAATCCTTTGTTTCCATTTTCAAATAAATCATTTACAAGGAGGGTGAATAGTGTTCTTCAAGAACTAATCTTGGTTTTCTTTGATTTTTATGGTTGATTTAGCTAGCTTAAGGCCACTCAAGGATCATACAAAGCTTAGTGAGGCTAGAACATACTCCAAGGAAGGTAGACCTCTTGAAACCCTAGCATTTGATTTGAGATTTATATATGTTTTTGATGGGTTTAGCTTTGTGTGATTATGGTGGTGATATTAAGCATGATTATGTAGTTAGTTATGTGATTTAAGAAGCATGATGATTATGATGGTAAAGTAGATGTTCTTGGACAGATTTGGGATGAGAAATATGTGTATGAATTGTGTTGGTGCCCGGTGTGGCTTGGTTGTGTTATTACGATTTATAGAACGTCCGATTTATAGCCGTCGTAATGCCGAATTTTTGTTTGCACTTAGAAACCAAGCATGGCAGTTAATGTAGGTTCCTGACCTTGATAATATCATGACTGGTCCTTGTAGATCTCGAGCCATAGATCGTTTTGGCGAAAGAATCGAAACATTCCGACTTACGGTTTAGGAGTTATGGTCAAATTACTAAAATTGGTTCGGAACCGTAAGTAAAAGTTCGTAACTTCAATTGAACCCTCGTAAATCATGTTACTCAGTGGCGAATCTTGGTAATTAAATACTAGAGGTAAAAAGGAAGGTGTGAGAGAAAACCTCATGTGAAACGGATCATTTTTCGATTTTATAAAAATGTTGGAATCAAAGTTAAACGCGAACGAACCCCTAAAAACCCGCTTGGTTATAACCTTGGTAAAACACTTAGAAAACGAACGATAAAAACTCGGAGTATAATATTGGTTCGTAATGATCAACCTTAGAACTTGTATGACTTAAGTATGTCCCAAGTATAAGTACAGTGACATGTCGTATTAACGAACGAATGTCGAGTCGGATCAATGATAAAAAGGAATCCACTAAAAGGGGTATAACGAGATAACTCGAGAACGTGTTTCGATTTAAGTATAACTTAACTTTTAAGATGTTAAGTGATTAATCCCCAATGCCTTGGCTATTTATAGATCACCAAGCTGACCCGGGACCCGCTACCACTACCCCTTATCGTACTCAACTACCAGGCAAGTTTCAATTCCCTTCTTTTAGGCTGTTGTTGTGATTGAATATATTTATATATATGTTTTCTGTTGTACATATGCCATAGCATGCATGCCTACTTTCAAGTTATATCATTATGCTTGTTCCCTGATTGTTTATTGGCTTATAAATTAGACAGCTAACGTATCAATTATAAGCCGGTTATTGTAAGACCCTCAGAGAAGGGTGTATATATCTTCTTCATCAAATATAGACCGGGAGTCAATATTTCTTGATATATCGAGGTTACCTCGTAGGAAAATATTTAAGTAAATATTTTCCCTTAGCGACGAATGTTATTTGAATATTCGTTCGAGATTATTTATTTAACGATCCTTACTTCAAATAATTATTTGAACGTAACCATTCGACGAATAATATTTTTCAATATTCATTCAGAGTCGAATTGATTATCGATTATTATTTCGAATATTCTTCTAAAGGTTGGACTATTAAATGAATATTATTTGGATACTCATTTAGAATATTATTCATTAAATGAATATTACTTTTGAATATTCATTTAAGATAGTAATTACCTGATGAATATTATTTTAATGTTCATCTGAAGCTTGATTTATTTATCGAGTCTTATCTCGAATATTCCTTTAAAGCTTGGATTGCTAAATGAATATTACTTGATATTCATTTAGAATATTATTCATTAAATGAATATTACTTTTTCAATATTCATTTAAATTCCTAATTAATTATGAATATTATTTTGAATATTCATCCAGAGTTCTATTTAATCATCGAATATTATTTTAAATATTTTAAATATTCCTTTTAGGTCTTATTAATTAATGAATATTATTTTGAATATTCATTTGAATATTTGATTATGCAATAAATATTCTCTCGATATTTCTTCAAGGATTATTTGAGAAATACTCTGATTAAAGATATTCTTTCATATTCCTAAATATTCTTTAAATATTTTTAATTCAATAAATATTCTCTGAATATTTATTCCATATTTAGAATAACCTCAATAAGGTTTATCTTCTTCGATTATTACGGAAAATATCTCGAAGTCATATTATTATTAATCTTATATCAAGAAAGGTTCTCAGACATCATTCTTCTTGAGTCTATCTCCCTAAAAATAAAGGAACCTTACTTGGAAAAATGTTATTTATCTTGTCGACTTCCCGGTCATAAAGTATTCTCTTCACTCGCAACTCGGGTGCTATGGACTTATTAAGTCATTGTTTACCTTCTCATCTTTCGAGGGGTAAGATTGTTGGAACAAGTTGATATTCGTTACCAAGCAATAGCTTGGAAGTTATTGGTGAATTTTCCTTTCCAACTAGATACGACTACTTTGTAGAGTCTTATCAACAAGTATTATACTTGGGGAAAGGGGGACGAATGTGACATTCAGAATCATGAATTCTATTTGAACTAGGAGTCGTGTAAGAGGCCGAGTAACGCCGGTCCATCCCCTTTGGCCCAACCGTTGGCCGGGGAGAGCTAGTAAGGCGGTATACAAGTAAAGCCGTCAGTTCTTCCTTCTACCGGTAGTAAATCTAAATTGTGCTGTACGATCTCGACTGATCATCAAGATTGGAACAGCGGGCGCGGTGAATACTCCATCATTGGTTCATCATCCAAACTTATTTATTTCCTGCAACATGATTACTGTTGGCAGAGCTGGAAAAGTGTTCATAACTGGAATTGCAACCTTTTCATGCAAGTTCCTCTTCTTAATAACAATGAGAATATCTCGCTTACTTTTGATGTAGCGGATATTTCTACAAACAAATACTTTAAGTTACCTTGTAACTTCATCGTTCATATTATACTGGCATCATTTCCGTAAATGCATGGCATATGGTTTGAAAGATACTTTTGAACTGTTATATATTATCGTTCAGTTATATATTATTGTTGGTGGGCTATTGCTCACCCTTGATTTATTATTATATCAGAACAACAGCTAGACCAGATGACTCGCACAAGGCGCACTCGACGTGGGCGAGGACGATGAGACTACCAGAGCCGAAGAAGAAGCTATTGGTAGGATATATTTATTCTTTCAGTACCAAGAATATGGTCTAGTATGACTTATGTAAATGGATGGCAAAGAGTACGTTTTTATATTGAAATTCTTTTGGATTGTAAGAACTCATAATGTGATTAATAAAAATTTGATTGTTACTCTGATTTCATCTCTGGGACTATAACGGGTGTGTTTTATATTGTTGTGTTGGGTCATAGAGACGTAATTTATTTTATGTTAAGGAAAGTTCAATTGTTGTGGACAGAATTGGAAACCGTGACCACCGGATCCCGGACCCCGGATCTGGGGGTGTTACATAACTCAAAAGTAAAATCTTCAAAGCCTGTTGTTTCTAAATCTAGTAAGAAAGGATCCAATCAAAGTTGGGTCCCAAAAATTTCTAACTAGTTACTTTTTGTTTGCAGGGCACAGGAAAGAAGCATTCAATCATCTTGGATAGTGGATGCTCTGGACATATGACTGGAAAGAGGTCCCTGCTTACAAAGTTTGAGAGGAAAGCTGGCCCAGTGATATCTTTTGGAGATGGCAACAAAAGAGAAACTCAGGGATATGGCTCAATTGTTTTGGGGAATTTTATCATAGAAAATGTAGCACTGGTTGAAGGCTTGAAACACACACTTTGAAGTATATGTCAACTAGGTGATAAAGGTTACCAATCAATCTTTGACAGTGAAGGATGCAAAATCTTGAATATGAAGAATGGAGACATTGTTCTAACTGGTCAGAGACATGGTAATATTTATGAAGCCAGCTTTGATGATACATCTAAAGGAATTGTCAGATGTCTTTATAGTAAGACATCAAATGAAGAAAGCTTGAATTGTCACAAGAAGCTCTCACATCTAAATTTCAAAAAGCTTAATCAACTTGTTAAGCACAATCTTGTGAGAGGCCTACCTTAGGTGAATTATGTGCAAGATGGACTTTGTGATGCTTGTCAGCTTGGCAAACAGAAAAGAACCACTTTAAAGAGCAAGACAGAAAATTCAATTACTGAACCATTTCACATGCTGCATCTTGATCTATTTGGTCCAGTGAATATTATGTCTATCAACAAGAAAAGATATGCTCTAGTTATAGTGGATGATTACACAAGGTTCACATGGGTATTCTTTCTCCACAAGAAAGATGAAGCTCCTCAGTAAATCATTGAACTTGTCAAGAATATTCAGAATAGCTCTAAGTACAAGGTCAAAGTACTAAGGAGTGACAAAGCTTTTAACACTTGAATATTTTTTTCCTACTGCAGGTGGAAGACTACCTATGACATGGTATCCACAATCATATGTTAACAAGGTCAACATGACAAACATGAACATGAGACCTGATCCTGCCACGGGCTATCCAGGCAGAACTTACAGATTCTATACAGGCCAACTATTTACACATTTGGAGACGGACTAAGTTACTCTGAATTCAGTCATCACTTAGTAAAAGCACCTAAACTTGTGGCAGTTCCACTAGCTGAAGACCATGTTTGCAAGTCATCTAGGTACAAATCAATCGATGCCTTAGAGGAGAGTTGCAATAACGTGGTTTTCGACGTTGAACTGAGAGTAAAAAATGCAGGACAAATGAGTGGAAGCCACACAGTGTTCTTGTTCTCGAGTCCTCCAGCAGTGAACAATGCGCCTCAGAAACACTTGTTAGGATTCGAGAAGGTGCATTTGACACCATAAGCACAAGGAGTTGTTAAGTTTAATGTAGATGTTTGCAAGCATTTGAGCATGATGGATGAGACTGGGAACAGAAAAGTGGCACTGGGAATGCATGTTCTTCATATAGGGAATGCATGTTCTTCATATAAAGTCCGACACTTAAACACAATCCATGTTGGACAGTCCAGGTAACAAATAGCTGAATTATGATCCATCGTGTGATTTTATTATCTTACTTATTGCAGCAGTAGCTAGTATATTTATTCACTAATACATAAATGTCTTCTGGTTTTATGTTTAGTGATAGGAACGTCATTTGCTTTAAACGTGCTCTTCCATATAACAGTGTGGATTGGCGTATCATCTTATTATAATCTGATATTGTAATGCTTACAGGTGAGGAAACTTGAGTTCCTGATTGCTTTCCTGGTATTTACTATTGCTGCATGCTTTCTAGCAGAGCTCGGATATGCAAAGCCAGTTGCTTCAGAAGTCTTATTTGGACTTTTTGTTCCTCAACTGAAAGGAAGCGGTTCTATCCTTGTGGTAATTTCACTACTTGGTGCTATGGTTATGCCGTAAGTTTGTCTATATATGCATGCATGTATGTGTCAACAAACACACACACAAGCCATTGATGCTGAATTGATGAGGTCAAGGCAGATGAGGCCTGAGGATGCTGTGGCAGCAGCCATAGCTGCTATTGCAGATGTTGAAGAATCAGAAAAATTGGTTGCAGATGCCGAGCATGCTGCAGAAGAAGCACAATCTGTCGTTGAAGGATTGAAAAAAAGATTCGAGGAAAAGAAGGCTAAACCTGGTAAAATATCATTCATTTTATTGCTTTATATGGCCCAACTTACTTTTGTTCTAAAGAAGTTCTTTCCATTTATGTAAGTCGTTCTCGGTTATTAAGATATGATTAGATTTGCTTTTTCAAATTCACCATCATTTATAGCTCTTTTTTTTTTCTTCTACTCAAGTGTGAATTGCAATTTTCTTTATCAACAGTCCTGTAAGGGCCAGAAATATAGAGTACAGAGTCTAACATCATCCTTAATGGATTTTCCCGCTTCTTTAGCAAGAGCAAACTGCAAGGTTTTTCTTACACGAAGTTTTGATGATTTGTAGGATGGGAAGTCCATTCTTGTCTTAAAAAAGTACTAATCTACAGAGGTCAGAGCTATTATACCAGTGAAATTAGCCCAAGGTAGGAGAAGTTAAAGAAAAATGTTATAGATTAGAGCAAATCTTTGCTAGAACTGTTGGTTTGGGGTAGTTACTATGTCTGAATCTGATGATGTGGTTGACAGTTATTCATATCGTAAACTGGCAAAAGTCTATTTGTTTTTGGTTTAGATTAAAGCAAGCCTGGACATCTTTTTGCATAATGCTTTAATCTTCACATATACTGAATACTGTATATTCTTATGGATGCAGGTTTGATGATTGCATTATGGATGGTCGAAGCAATGCGAAGCAGCCATCTAGTTCTGTGTACATACAGGTTTTCAGAATGATACTGTTGCGAACACTACTATGAGTGTTGCTCTTAGAGTGATAATGTTGCGAACACTACTATGATACTGTTGCGAACACTACTATACTGTTGCGAAGACATTAGAGCTCTCCTTTAGAGTGAAATTTTCAAGTGTTGCTCTTGTCACTAGACAGGATAAGGTTGAAAGTAGAAAGCCAGAAAGCCACTCTATAACTAGTTGAAATGGAGTGTAGATTTAATTGTATAATGATTTGACTTGTGTAATTAGTAATTTTTTGTAAAGGAATTAGTGATATATTTTAGTTTTATAAATGTGATTTATTCAAATTATATTTTAGTTTACCTTGACTTGCGTTAATTTTTTATTGTATTTTTGAAAATTTGAAGAATTTCACAAGTAAAACAAAATCCAAAAAAATAATTAAAATATAAATTTTCAGGAAAATTTATATCAACTGGTGTTGCTGTAGAAGGACAAATATGTTGGCATAGGCTATATGACAACATCGCAAGGGTGTTGGTGTTGAGTAGATAGTGTTGCCATAGACTTTATGCCAACACCGGAAATAGTGTTGCTATTTTGCACGAAATGTTGGCATAAGTGCCTAAGGTAACATCGTGTTGATGTTGCCATAGTTTTGACAAAATGTGTTGGCTTAACCTCTAAGCCCACATGCAAATTCCCAACACCTTCAAAATTGACAAAAGTGTTGACTTAAATCCTATGGTAACATTTTTCAGCACTTTTAACACTTATTTTGGGTGTTGCCATAGACCATTTGTGGTGTAGTGAACACTAGTTATAGAGGCATGATGGGCTCAATTTTGTATATAACTGTAAGTAGACCAGATATAATGTCTTCTACCTGTTTATGTGCTAGATTCCAAAGTGATCCTAAGGAATCTCATTCAATTGCTGTGAAAAGAATTTTTAGATATCTCAAAGGAACTGCAAACCTTGGTTTGTGGTATCCTAGAGAATCTGATTTCTCCCTAATTGGTTATTCAGACTCTGATTATGCAGGGTGTAAAATAGATAGGAAAAGCACTACAGGTACATGTCAATTCTCGGGAAACAGATTGATTTCTTGAGCAAGCAAGAAGCAACAATCAGTTCCAACCTCAACTGCAAAAGTTGAGTACATTGCAGTAGGCAGTTGTTGTGCTCAACTCCTTTGGATAAGAAATCAGTTGATGAATTATGGTATGACACTTAGTAATATTCCTATGTTTTGTGATAATACTAGTGCAATAAAAATTGCAGAAAATCCAGTTCAACATTCAAGGAATAAGCACATTGATGTCAGGTATCATTTTATTATAGAACATATTGAGAATGGTACTGTGGAACTTCATTTTGTTCCTACTGATAAACAACTTGCAGATATTCTAACAAAACCACTTGATGACAACACTTTCATTAGGTTGGTAAGTGAGTTAAGAATGTTAAATTTCTAGATCTTTAACATCTGCAAAAGAAGCAAGGTATGTTGTTTCAGCTTATAGACTTAATTTTTATGTCAGGATCTATATTTGATAGTTAATTGTTTAGCTGTAACACTTTGCCTTGATAAATTACAGTATGATAGACTTGTTAACAATTATCAGGATTAGGATTACTATCAGGATGCTGATGTCATCAGGATTTCTGTGTCAGTATCAGGATTTTGAAAAAAAAATTAGTCTGTGACTTAATGTTTCAAATCCTGAAGTTCATTTTATTCAGTGGTCTAATTCTGAGAATTGTTAAGTCTAAGCAAGCAAGTTTTAACACATGCATACTGTTAATTTAAAATCTATTCAGACCTTGTAAATAAACAGACAATAGACAAATAGATAATATGGAAACTTGTATTTTCATTAATCAAAAACATTATATACATGGAAATGAAATACAAACTTCTTTTTATCTAACTTCTACTAATAATTCTAATCTTGTCTAATGTTATGGCTAATGGCTTTTGCTTCTTCCATGCATCTAAGATAGAGGACGAGGAGCATGCCAAAATCCATTCGAGGGATCTGAACAGTCCCATCTGCTTTTGAATTTCTTCTCAGTATGACTTGAATGAGATCAGCTGGTACAACCTGTAAGAACCCAAATTTTTGGTAGAATTAAAACTTTTATTATGTAATAGAATATAAGTGTAACAATTGTTCTAAGGAATGGATTGGATATGTGATAAGTGGATTTTATATCCACTTGGAGCGTTCCATATCGGCTTAAATTGATTGACTTGGACTCAAGTTTGTTGTATTTTTAATGTGTTTTGTGTAGTTGTGCAGGGTTGTAGCTATTGGTTAGTGTGGGTGTTTCTAATCGTTATTAGTGTGGAATTAAGCATTGGAATGAAGATTGGACATTTGTGTTATGCTACCAAGGAGTTACATGTATCATGGTATTGAAGATGTTAGGTAATGCAAAAGAAACGGAGGAGAAAGGAGCAAATTTGTATAAAATTTGGATTTTCTGGATAGGTTGTGCAGTCTTCACTATTTTGGCCATATCTGGAGTTCTAGAAGTCCGTTTTCAGTGATCTTACAGCTCACGCAAAGCCTGGGAGATTTTCTACAACATTCGACAGATTACAGGTGCAGGCTGTGCAGAATGCAGTAGGAGAGGCGCAGGCTGCGCGCCTGAGGGGCAAGTTGCACGCGCGCGTTGCTGAAAATTACTGTTTTGGCCATATCTTGAGTTCTACAAGTCCGTTTTGGACGATCTTACTATCCACACGAAGATAACGAGATTCTCTATCGTTCTAAAGTGGTTCAGATGTCCAATTATGAATGGAACGGCCCAAAAATATTGAAGAAAAGTCAGCTACGAATTTTCCTTCAAAACCAAATCAGTTTAGGAAACGTATTATGTGCCGAACTGCAGAAATTCAACTTTGACAAGGAAATTGCTATAATTACTACTTCTAATAAGTGTGGTAATTGCTCTGGGCGGCTAGAACATTCCAGAATCAGATCTACACATGGAATTTGCAATTCTATTCTCATTCAAGAACGGAAATTGCCATACTCCTATTCCAACTCTAAAATGGTAATTGCTTGATGGAGAGGCAAATTGGGGCTATAAATACACATCTTGGGGGACAGAAAAAAAACACCATTACATATCAATTACTTAGGTTTATTTGTATCTTTTCCTACTTTATTTTTATCATGGTTTCATCAGATCCCATGATGACGAGAGGTTCGATTATGAACTAATCGTTGTCATGGGATTCTAACTGATCTATTTATGGTGCTTTAGTATTTTGATTGCTTTAAAGATCTGTGTGTGATGTATATCTGATATCCTCGTATGGTTATTCTTAATTGTTAGATGCGTAGCTAACATCTAATTTGTTAATCTCTTGTGAAGTGAAAGTGGATCTTGAGAGTTAGAACTTGTCATGCTAGCATAGGTGCATGATTGTTTATCAACATGATTCGTAGCATGAGATGAAAATACTTATATTGCCCTGTGTGATCTTTATGGATAACTTGTTCCTCAACCATTATGTTTTCAAATTCTATAGAGATATAGGGTTTAAGCATAATTGATGTATATTCATCTTCTATCTCATTTGTGGATGTATGTTTAGTTTGGTATGCGTATGCTGACAGGTAGCGTATACTTGTTTCATGTTATCCGATCAGATATCAAAACCATCGCATATAGTGATTAAAGGCGTCAGATCTAAGCGAAGTATTTAATGAAGTTAGGATCCCATGTTACTCTTGTAGAAGTAATTCGATTCCAATTCTTGTTAGTTAATTAATTCTTAGTTTGTTAATTTGTTTCTTAGTTAATTTAGATAATTACAAACCCAAAATTTGTTACTTGTCTAAGCAATTGAAATTGATCATACATTGTTGCTTGAGCATATTTACATAGAAATAGCCAGTCTCTGTGGGAACGAACTTAACTTATCGAATATTACTTGTGACCACGTGCACTTATGTGATTTTGTGTAAACAAGTTTTTGGCACCGCTGCCGGGGACTCGGTGTTATTTTGGTGTTTATGTGCTTGACATCAGTGGAAGTTAAAATTATTTGACTTGCACACTTCTTTTCTTATCACTTTTTTTTTATTTGTTTCTTTTTGTTGGTTTCAAATGGCAGGCGAGGAGTTGCCATGGTGGGCATATTCGAGGACATCCATGCCTCAGCAATGTGAGCTATGTTCGGGCATTCATGAGACCTCACAATATTATTACTACGAAGGAGTTGATCCATATGTCATTTATGAGGAACAACCATATTTTCAGTACCATCCTCAACAGTACCAGCAAGATGTTCTAAATATGTCATATTTTTTGGGTAATGAAGAGTTTCAACATCCGCAACCTACTCCTACTTTTAAATCAGATGAGGTTGATGCTATGGAGGAGCTAAGGAGTCTTGTAAATAGTAACGAGGAGTCTTTAAAATCTGTGGAGACACTAGTTGCTCAAGCTGTGAGATCATTGGAACAAGAGACTTTGGAGGAGATTAGGATGCGTGTAAAGAGTAACGAGGAGTCTATCAAATCTTTGGAGACACTAGTTGCTCAAGCTGTGAGATCATTGGAACAAGAGAGATATCAATTCATACTAGATGCAATTCCAAAAAATAACGGTGACTTGGAGCAAGGTACTGCATGCTTAATTCAGGAAGACAAATTCCAAGGAGAGGTGAGCATTCGCAACCCATGTGAGGAATTTGATCATGCTGGTGAGGTGGATACTTTGGAAAGGGCACTATTTGGGATAGACATTGGTGAGCTACACGAATTTTGAGAATTGGTATGTGCGTACCAAGAGGCTGATGATCATGGGAAAGATTCAGGTCTTCTACTTGTCTCAGATTATAAAGATGGAGGTAGTGCATTAGAGCCAATGGAGGAAGTTCGCGTTGAGGAACCAAAGGCTTCAACAACTTACATTTACCCTCCTCCATTATATTCAAGCGAAGCTCGCGAATGTGTGTTGTTCTACAAATTGACAGATTTTGGGTTAACCGATGAAGGCATTGAAATAGGAAATAGTTGTTATACGAATAGGCCAAGCGAAGAGAAGGGGCAGAAAGTGTGCCGCCGTGATAATGATGAAGTCTCACGAAGAGAAGACCAGGCCAACTATTATCATCCTTAATGGAAGCATGGCGTAGTCAAGCTAATTTACTCTAAACAAGCGCTTCGTGGGAGGCAACCCACGCATTTGTGTTGCATATTCCGACAAGTAGGTATGTTTTTCTACTTTTCCTTATATTACCTTCAATTCAATGGGGACATTGAATATTTTAAGTTTGGGGGTGGTTTAGGGATAAGTAGTATGTAGTAGTTGTTTGTGGTAGTTATTTTGTTCATATAGATATCATATTTTTCATATTAGTGGTAGTTCATGCATATATGTTCGTAATATTTATGTTTGTTTCATATAGGACATTCTGTTTTTATTTTTCGTATACCATGTGAGTTCATATTAGTTGCATTTTCATGGCATGCATATTTCATGATCCCTTAGAGCGAGCTAATTTTGATTGGTAGGTAAGTGTCTAATTGAGTGTGGTAATGATGAATAGAGGGTTGACTTATAGTTTCTATGAAATTGACTTATGTGTTTCAGAAACAAAACTAATTACACAATCCCATTGGGTGCTTTTGGGCTAGGTTAGGGTCATGCTTGTTTGGATGTTTTGAGATTTAATCACTTGTTTATATTTAGAATTTTCGTTATTCCCTTGATGGCGTAGGAGCACTAAAGTCTAAGTTTGGGGGAAAACAGAGATTTCATGCTTAATTGTAAATAATTGTCAATAATGGCTAGGTGTCAAATGGCTAGTAGCCGGCTCATATTTATATGAGTAGTCTAGGGTTGGAAATGAGAAAGGCTCATTCTAGATTGCATATATATAAAAAAATAGAGAAAAAAAAGTCAAAAGTTTCAAATGTTTAAATGCAAAATTAACCAGGATGAGCTCTTTAATACTCGAGCTATAAAGTTCGCGGGGACTTTGTGCCTAGTGACCTAAGGCTTTTATAGTCTGGGATCCACTAACACAACGCTCGCTACATGAGTATTATTGTATAAGCCTTTCGGGGTCTCATCCATTGCACGGTTAAATAAGCATGCGTTGTTGTGTATATTATTATGTGTCGTAGTAATAAATTATGAATTCTTGTCTAACTTGAATGATGATGGAGGTGTTCTTAAGTTATGAAGTGTTTACAGTCTATTCTATTTATAAACCTGTGATTGTCTTGGCGAAGAATAGGTATGATTTTTGATCTAGTTTTGGGAGTATTTCTGATGAACATCGCACACACGCACGTTTCTGTCATGTATTATTAGTATACAGGGACTTAGTCGAGCTCTATTTGGATTTAGTTGTATTCTTTGAGATATTTGCTTGCTAGTTGGTTTTGGTTAGTTTGAAGGGGATTATTGCATTTTCATATTAGTTGCATTCATGCATTGCATTGTTATTGCATTGTTTAGTTAGATGGATTTTGTGGGTACATTCGCTATAGGCCCTCACGATACCTTACTCGTCCACTAGGGCTGCCTAGGGGTTTAAAGGGCATGTTGCATATGCCAAATGCAACCGAGATCACCTACGGAAGTGGTACTAATTAGTTAGTTAGTTGTAATTGTTTATGCTTGAGGACAAACATCGGTTTAAGTTTGGGGGTGTGATAAGTGGATTTTATATCCACTTGGAGCGTTCCATATCGGCTTAAATTGATTGACTTGGACTCAAGTTTGTTGTATTTTTGATGTGTTTTGTGTAGTTGTGTAGGGTTGTAGCTATTGGTTAGTGTGGGTGTTTCTAATCGTTATTAGAGTGGAATTAAGCATTGGAATGAAGATTGGACATTTGTGTTATGCTACCAAGGAGTTACATGTATCATGGTATTGAAGATGTTAGCTAATGCAAAAGAAACGGAGGAGAAAGGAGCAAATTTGTGTAAAATTCGGATTTTCTGGATAGGTTGCGCAGTCTTCACTGTTTTGGCCATATCTGGAGTTCTAGAAGTCCGTTTTCAGTGATCTTACAGCTCACGCGAAGCCTGGGAGATTTTCTACAAAATTAGACAGATTACAGGTACAGGCTGCGCGGAATGCAGTAGGAGAGGCGCAGGCTGCGCGCCTGAGGGGCAAGTTGCACGCGCTGCTGAAAATTACTGTTTTGGCCATATCTTGAGTTCTACAAGTCCGTTTTGGACGATCTTACTATCCACGCGAAGATAACGAGATTATCTATCATTCTAAAGTGGTTCAGAGGTCCAATTACGACTGGAACGGCACAGAAATATTGAAGAAAAGTCAGCTACGAATTTTCCTTCAAAACCGAATCAGTTTAGGAAACGTATTATGTGCCGAACTGCAGAAATTCAACTTTGACAAGGAAATTTCTATAATTCCTACTTCTAATAAGTGTGGTAATTGCTCTGGGCGGCTAGAACATTCCAGAATCAGATCTACACATGGAATTTGCAATTCTATTCTCATTCAAGAACGGAAATTGTCATATTCCTATTCCAACTCTAAAACGGCAATTGCTTGATGGAGAGGCAAATTGGGGCTATAAATACACAACTTGGGGGACAGAAAAAAACACCATTACATATCAATTACTTAGGTTTATTTGTATCTTTTCATACTTAATTTTTATCATGGTTTCATCAGATCCCATGATGACGAGAGGTTCGATTATGAACTAATCGTTGTCATGGGATTCTAACTGATTTATTTATGGTGCTTTAGTATTTTGATTGCTTTAAAGATATGTGTGTGATGTATATCTGATATTCTTGTATGGTTATGCTTAATTGTTAGATGCGTAGCTAACATCTAATTTGTTAATCTCTTGTGAAGTGAAATTGGATCTTGAGATTTAGAACTTGCCATGCTAGCATAGGTTCATGATTGTTTATCAACATGATTCGTAGTATGAGATGAAAATACTGATATTGCCCTGTGTGATCTTTATGGATAACTTGTTCCTCAACCGTTATGTTTTCAAATTCTATAGACATATAGGGTCTAAGCATAATTGGTGTCTATTCATCTTCTATCTCATTTGTGGATGTATGTTTAGTTTGGTATGCGTATGCTGACAGGTAGCGTATACTTGTTTCGTGTTATCCGATCAGATATCAAAACCATTGCATATAATGATTAAAGGCGTCAGATCTAAGCGAAGTATTTAATGAAGTTAGGATCCCATGTTACTCTTGTAAGAGTAATTCGATTCCAATTCTTGTTAGTTAATTAATTCTTAGTTTGTTAATTTGTTTCTTAGTTAATTTAGATAATTACAAACCCAAAATTTGTTACTTGTCTAAGCAATTGAAATTGATCATACATTGTTGCTTGAGCATATTTACATAGAAATAGCCAGTCTCTGTGGGAACGAACTTAACTTATCGAATATTACTTGTGACCACGTGCACTTGCGTGATTTTGTGTTAACAATATGGATTCCAGTGTTTATATGCCATGAAGAAAGCAATAGGTTGACAACTTAGATTAGAATAATCTATCTCCTAGAAAGTAGGATATGAAGATTCTAAGAGAAGAAGAATATACTCATGTCATCCAAATCGATATCTGTTATGAGTCCAGTGGTTCCGTAAAAGAGTTAAGGAACACTTGAAAGAGAACAAGGACATTTTTATAAATATAAGGAATAAAGAGAGAATAAGCAATGAATAGTGTTCTTGATGGAAATTAGAATATTATTAGACACCGCTATATAGAAGTATCAGAATGGATTTCTGAGTTCGTATTCATGATCCAGGGTAAAATAAGTGTATGTAAACGATATCAGATTTAGAAAAATAGCACTTTTATTTTCTCCGAGATTTTCCTGGACACTAAAGGATTTATGGATTTAATAAAGAGATTTGAGGAATTTAAATTCGAGAATTATTAAGGAGGATTGAGAATGGTAGTATAAATATTAAGAAGGTTTCCGGTAAAACCCTAATTAGAAATCCTTGAGATATTCCTCCGAACGATCAATGAAAATGAGCAATAACCGGACAAAAGAGCAAGCAGGGAATCAAGTTGCATGCATGTGCAAGAGGATAAGAACAAGTAACTAAGTAGTTACATGAGCAACTAGCATACTTAGCAAATCAAACCAAGTACTTAGCTTCTTGTCATCATCTTATTATTACAAACCAACACTTGTCCATCCAAACTACATCATCCATGACTTATTACCTTTAATAAAGCTACTTTATGGAAGATATTATCATAATAATACATGTTAGATAAGATGAGATCAAGCAAAGCAAGCCAACCACCTTTTCTTTCTTTTCTCTCCCATTTCCAGCAGTTTGGATTTTCCAGGGCAGGGGTCTTTGCGATTTTTTTTCACCTAGTTCTACTCATCTAAAAATCATGAAAAATATAACGGAGCTTCTACACATCAAGATGAAATTGTGGATTTAATGTCATAATTTTTGAATATCGTTTGGATGGGTAAATAAATTCGTGAAGTTCACTCTGTTTTTCCCCTTGAAGGAAGCCCTTCGAATTTTTAAAGTTTTATGATTTTAAAACCCAACTTTCAACCATTGTTTGATCTCAAAATTTTTATGGTGAGTACTACATTTCATATAATAGCTATACTAGAAATCTTAGCTTCAAACTCAACTTTTTCCATTTTCAAATAAATCATCAAAGTCTAGGGTGAATAGTAACTTTCAAGATCTAACATTAGTTTTCTTGTTTCTTTGGATGATCTAAGCTTGGTTAAGGTGTTCTAAGGACTATACAAGGCTTAGTAGAGTCTTTACACACTCCAAGGAAGGTATATCTCTTAAGAACCCTAGATCTTACTTTGAGTTTTAAGATTATTCTTGGTGATTTAGATGAGTTTGATTATGATGATGTTATAAGCATGATTATGTAGTTAGTTTAGTTGATTTAAGAGATGTGATGAATATGATGGTGAAGTGAGATAATCTTGGAATTATTAATATGAGATTCATGTGTATAAAATGTATGGTATGCCCGGTGTGGCTTGTTTGTGATGAAACAAATTTTGAAATATTCGATTTATAGCCGTCGTAATGCTGAAATTTCGTTAAACCTTGAAAACCGTGCATCACAGTAGGTCTAATTGTCAAATCTGGTTAAGTATATGACATATCCTTGTAGATCTTGAGTCATAAATCGTTTTGGCATGAGAATCGAAGCAAACTGACTTACGGTTTAGGAGTTATGGTCAAAATCGTAAAAGTGGTTTGAAACCGTAAATGCGAGTTCACAACTGCAATTGAACCCCTGTAAAATAAGTAATTTAGTGGAGAATCTTGTTAATTAAATATTAGAGATCATAAGGAAGGTGTGGGAGAAAACCTCATGTCAAACTGATCGTTTTCCGATTTTATAAAAATGTTCGAATCGAGGTTAAGTGCGAATGAACCCCTAAAATGGATACTTGGTTATAACTTTGGAAAACTATTTAGATAACGGTCAATAAATCTCGAGGTATAATCTTTGTTAGCAAACGACCGACCTTAGCACTTTTGTGGCGTAAGTACCTACCAAGTGTAAGTGAAATGACAAGCCTTAATAACGAACAAGTTTCGGGTCATAACGGTGTTAATAAAAGTTACACTAGAGAGTGCATAACGAGATAACTTGAAAAGGTGTTTTAACCCAAGTTAAGTATATACTTAGCTTTTCGAAAGTGTTAAGTGATTAATCTCGAATACTTTGATTGTTTATAGATCACCGGACTGACCCAGGGCACTCTACCCCTACTCGAGTACCAGGCAAGTTTCCAATACTTTGGAACTGGTGTTGTGATAATATATATGGTTTGATTTTGTTATACATATGCCATAGCATGCATGCCTGTTTTTCAGATTATATTGTGATACTTGTTCCGAGATTTGGTATTGGCTTATAAGCTAGGTATGATATATTAGTTATAAGCCGGATTTTGTTAAGACCCTTAATGAAGGGCATATGATCTTCATTCATTAATCTAGACCAGGAGTCGGTATTTTGAAATATAGAGATAGTCGTGGAAACCCGGAGGGATTCCAGAGACAGATTACAAACCACTCGAGGAATATTATTTGAATATTATCTCAATCGAGATGTACTATATGCATATTAATTATTTTGAATATTCATACGAGTTTATTTATTTAATGAATAGTATTTTTAATATTCATTTGAGCTTTATTTATTTAAATGAATATTATTTTGAATATTCATTTGAGTTTATTTATTTATTGAATATTATTTTCGAATATTCAATTGAACTTATTTAATTAATGAATATTATCTTGAATATTCATTTAAAGTTTTAATTATTTTCTTGGATATTATTTTGAATATTTATTCGAGTAATTATTTATTTAATGAATATTTTATATATACTTATTCGAGGGTTATTCATGAGCAATATTTTTTATTAAGAATATTCTGGAATTATTTATGGTTTAATAAATATTCTTTGAATATTTATTTAATTCTTTCAACCAGTTCTAAAATAAGATATTTTATTTAAAATTTTCCTTGATCTTTAAATACTATGTAAATTATTTCTGAGTAGTATTATTATTATTTTTATCGAGGAAGGTTCTCAAAACTCTATTCTTCATTCGAATCTATCTTCCAAAATATAAGAGAACCTTGCTTGAGAGCTGTTATTTCTTTGGCTGCCCGGTCATATACTTGTTAAACTACATTTTCACTCACATCTTGATTCTTTTCGAACATCGATGTGAGACTTCTTGGTTACCTCCTCAACACTCGAGGGGTAAGATTGATTGAACAAGTTTATATCCATTAACAAGCAATAGCTTGGGAAATATTGGTGAATCTTCCTTTCCAATTAGATACGACTACTTTGTGGAGTCCTATCAACAAGTAGTACACTTGGGTGAAGGAGGACGAACTTTACGTTTCAGAGTCATGGATTTATTCGAACTAGGAGTCGTGTGTAAGAGGCCGAGTCATGCGGTCCATCACATGGCCCAACCATTGGCCAGGGAGTTACTATTAAGGGCGGTAGACAAGTAAATCCGTTAGTTCTTCTTTCTACCGGTAGTAAACTATATTGGGCTGTACCATCTTCGACTGATCATCGGAGAGTGGGACAGCTGGCGCGTGATAACTCCAGTATTAGTTCATCTCCCAAATCGGGATTTTCCTGCAACACATATCGAAGAGACTTCTTTCAGGTTGACGAATAATCTTTGCAACACGTATCGAAGAGACTTCTTTCAGGTTGGCAGGAGTTTGAAAGATATTCAAAACTGGGATTACAATATTTTCCTCTAATTCCCTCCTTTATGATAAATGCCGATATCTTGCTTATGTTTTGCATAGCAGATATTTCCATGGAATACATATTTTGAGTTACCTTGTAACTTCATCGTTTATATTATACTGGCACTATGTTCACTAATGCATGGCATATGATTTTCAAAGATATTCTTGAATCGTTATATATTATTGTTGTTCAATTATATTATCGTTGGTGGGCTATTGCTCACCCTTGCCTTATTTACTATATCACAACAACAGCTAGGAGTACTCGGCGCGAGCAGGTGACCCCAGTCGTAGGACTACCCGCTGAGATGGTTGCTGCCATTGCTGAGGTAGACTAGACAGACAGTTTTGTTAACCAGCTTATTTATATGTATCATTAATGTTAATCAACGGCAAAAAACTTTAAATTATTCTGTAATCATTTTGGATTGTAATATTTACATTCGTGGATCCTATTAGTAGCGAATTATATCAATTTCGGGACTGTAACTGGTTGTGTATGTGTGATGTGATATTATTACGGGGTCATAGCATGCTGCTTATTTATTTTGATGCAAGTCAAGTATTATGGATGGAATTAAGACCGTAACAACCAGATTCCTGACCCCGGATCTGGGGGTGTCACAGAAATGGTATCAGAGCGAGAGTTATATATGTAAGAACCCAGATTTTTGGTATTAATTAAAAACTTTTTATTATGTATTGGACTATGAATGAATAGTGGTTACGACTACAATGTATCAGTGGGTTAAGGAATGAATATTATAATCGATATGAATTCGGTGTTGGCGCACTATATGAATGATGTTAATTGGTTGACACCTTAGATAGGAATAATCTATCGTCAAGAGAGAATAGGACATGTGTTATTCCCAGATTACACACTTGTATAATTGTAGAAGGGGGGGTTGTATACAATTCTTGATATTTATAAATTTCTCATAAGAACTCCAGAAATCTATACTTAGATGATTGTTGTAAAAAGATTAATGCACAAACACATAAAAACCAGGTGGTTAAATGCACCACTTGAAGCTTTTATTCGAAGAAAACTCTGTGATACAAATGTACACAGCTTATGTTTTACAACTCTTTGCTTTTTAAGGATATTCAATAAAAACCTAAGCAAATGTATCTGTTTTCTTTTCTTCTAAAGAGTTGCTACACTTGGTTATAAATCCCAAGTTTAAAAGTACTACAGGAATAAGATAATATTAATCTAATTCAAGTTGACTTGCTACTACACTCCAAATACACATGTAGCCAAAAGTTTGTCCTTGTGAACGGACATGTCTCCTGCACCTTTCTTGTATTCATAGTGTAAACGGAATGCTTCTGTCTTCTGTGTTTCCAAAGTATGGCTGCCATACTGCTTTTTGTATCTACTATCAACCCATGTGATCTGTCAGTCAAACCTGTCCTTATCAACTGCTAATCCCCAGCTTAGCATAGAAGTAAGTGTCAATGATTATCCGTTGACATTGTACACTGACATCCGTTGATGATATATTGAGCTGTATCCGTTGATATTTAGATTTGAGCTGTATCCGTTGATATTGAGATTTGAGCTGTATCCGTTGATAGAGTGGGTTTGAGTTGTATCCGTTGATAGATATTTGTCTTCATCCGTTGATACACTTTCACTTAGACAGAATTACATAGCATAGCTTATTTACAATTGGCTACCCTATTCTGCCTATCCATTGATGGTCAACATGACTGTGGATAAAAACACTATCAACTGATAACATGTAGATACTGCAGTATGCTACAAAACCTCATCCGTTGATGAGCTACCTGTCAACGGATAGAGTTATAAATCCTCATCCGTTGACAACTACAAAACCTTATACAATTTGATTGATTGTGAAGTTATCATCAAGTACAACATATTCCTAACAATATCCCCCAATTTATACTTGATGGCAATAAAGCATAAATTCAGGACCTTGATGATAATAAAACATTCCTAAAGATATATATAGAACAATGCAAAAATTGTATTAAGCTACAAAAATTAAAAACTGAAAGTTTGAGAAATTTACAGAGAAGTGCTCCTCTAGACTGAGCAGATTAAAACTGTTTCTTCTCTCTTGTTGGCATCACCCTTGATTTTCCTTCTTTGGAAGAGTTGGACTCAATCTGCATTTGGAGTTGCCTATAGAAGGCATCTTCTTCATCAACTTTTGGATCTAGCTTTTGTTGTAACCATCTCAGGTATTGAGAACTAGCCTTTGATAGTTGGTCTTCTAACCTGAAGAATCTCCTGTTACCATCTTCATCCCTGAACTCCATCATCCAGAAGGGTTGAAGGTGGATTTTCTGTCCATTGTATGGTATATTCATCTTCCTTGGTAGACTTGATGGTGAGTTCCATTCTCTCCTTATCTGTTCTATTCTGTCCAGTATCTCCCCTTTTGCTATCTTGGAGAACCCTGTGTACCTCTTAATTGCAGAGAACACCTTGGTTAATGTCAGCTAATTTTCTCCAAGAACCCTCTATAGTGGCCATGTCCTTTCCTTTCCTCCCTTGTATACAAAGACCAATCTCTCAGGCAAATGTTTATATTTGTCAATTCCTCTTACTTCTAACAATTCATCCAGATATAGATTCATGACAGAGTATTCTTCAATATCTGCCTGATAGATAAAATCATCCTTGTTTTCCAAGATTGGCTGCTTGACAATAGTAGGTACCCTAGCAACTTGAATTGGTTCCTTTGAAGGTTGCTTCCTTGGTATCCTTTTCTTCTGTTTAGGCTTTGTTGAGGCTTCATCAAGAATGAAGGAACCTCAATGGAGTCAAGATTCATTGGTTCCTCTTTAGGTATTATAGGGTCACCATGGAAATTCACAGCTGGGTTGAATACTTGTGCAGAAAGAGGTTGTGATGTGCCAACTGTTTCCTTTCTTTCAATTTCTGGAGAGACAGGCCTCCTTGACTTTGATTTCACTCTCCTTTTAGGTTTGGATTTGGGGATTTCCTCAGGTTCCCTCATTTCATCCTTTACCTCATCCATTAACTCCTGATCCAGCCTGGCTTGCTTCTCATCTGAGTTTTCATATTGATTTTCTTCACTTGGATGAGCTTCCCTTAGAAGTTTGGAGGTCTCCTCTCTTTTTGCTTCAACAAATCTAGGATGGCTGTTGGATATATTTAACACTTTTCCATTCCTTATTATTACAGCCATCCAATCTCTTACACTCTTATTTGTCTTTTCCTTGAACTCTTTGATTGTCTTTCCCATTAGCTTCTCATCATCATCCTTGGGAAATGGAAAGTCCAATTGTAACTTGTTCTTCCCATTTGCCTTTGGTGGAGAGTAGGCTCTGGTTCTTATGTATGGTTCAAATTCTTTGACATAAGATGGTTTAGCATCATAGAATGTAGGAGCCACAATCTCTGGAGTGAGCACCTTCAGAATTGTAGTTGATATTGTTGGAGCTGAGGACTGAGTAAAAAACAGAGTGGATACAACTGATGCATTGATCATTCTCTCTGTCCTCAAAATTATTTCATTTGCCTCCTTGTTGATCTTTTCTAAGGCCTCTATTTTGGCTTACCTTTCACCATCTGAGATTTTTGATAAGTCAGGAATCACAGGCAAAGCCTTTTGTTTCTTCACAAGGGAAGCCTCTATAGTAAACTCTGTTGGATTGACCACTATAATTGGTTGTTGCTCCCCCTCAATTTGTGCTATCTTGTTACTGGAAGCTTGAATTTGACTAGAAGTAGCTGCAACCTCTTCTACCTTTTTCTCCCCCTTTTTCTTAGCATCAAGGGCTGGAGGTGAGGCTGCAAGTAGCCTTTCCAATAGCTCAGTCTGTTTGGCTTGATTGGCAATGAGTGTCTGCATTTGAGATTCCATACTATCCACTCTAGAGGAGAGATGCTGAACAGATTTGGCCAGGCTATCTTCCTTCAGTAGTTTGCTAGTCAACACCTTCTGAGTGGTAGTAGGGGCTAGTGCCTCAATCCTGGCATCTAGTTCCACTTTCATTTCTCTGATTGCAGTTTGGACCTCCTCCTGTTGTGTTCTTTGAATAACCATGTGCATCTTGTGAAGTTTCAGGGAGTCTATTATTTGCTGAAGGATAGCCTTCCTCTGTGGATCTGCATTTTGGTGCTCAGCCCTAGCA
Source organism: Saposhnikovia divaricata (assembly GCA_036435485.1). Taxonomy (NCBI): domain Eukaryota; kingdom Viridiplantae; phylum Streptophyta; class Magnoliopsida; order Apiales; family Apiaceae; genus Saposhnikovia; species Saposhnikovia divaricata. The sequence continues at coordinate 9,823,350 of JAZHRN010000154.1, read as the reverse complement.
GATTGATATTGCTTCATAATCTCCACATTGAAGTCACCAGCCACAGTGGCAGTAGAAAATAGCCATTCTGGAGTATCTACCACATTGACTTCTTCATCATTTGCTGTGCTGTCACTGTCATCACTGCCAAACTCTTCACTGTCTCATTTCTCCTGTAGTCACTTCTCTCCGCTCATCTCTCTTTTCTTGCATCAGGGGCTCCCCCTGGCTCACACCTATCACACCCTCACCTTCACCTACTAAGGTGGAACTCTCTTGCTCTCCTTTTCCCTGACCTGAAGAAATGGTCAGCCTCTCATTATTTGCCTCTCCTTTTGCCTGCTCACAAGGCATCCTCTCACTCCCTTCCCTCAATCCTAAAAGTGTTTCAACTACTGAGAACTCCTCCACACTTGACACAGGAATTTTAGATATAGCAGTGGTAGAGTGAGTTATCAACGGATAAGGGATATCCGTTGATGGAGTAGTTATAGCTGTCAACGGATGGCTAGACATAGGCGCATCCGTTGATGGAGAAACACTTGTCAACGGATGAAGGATATCCGTTGGTGAAGGAATGATAGTATCCGTTGAAGTGAAAACCAACACTGAATCTATGGAGATTGATTTTAAAGATGAGGCCACAGATGTTGTTGTGAATTCAGAAATGGAAGATTGATGGCCCAACAAATCATCTAAAAGATGATGACCACCAATTGCAGAGTGGGGCTTCTCCAAGAATCTTAAAGATGGAGAATCAGGAATTGATGTAGATATCATATCCACATCTAGAGATGGAGTTGGTGATGGGGGATTGTAATGTGTATCAATTTGAAGGTTAAGATCAAGGGGCTGTGACTCCACATTTATTGAAGTCACATCAAACTGAATTTGAGAAGGTACAGTTTGTTGTACTGTGTGTGCACCCTGTGATTCCCCTCTGGTTTTAGATTTTACTCTTCTTCCATAGGTTTTTGAGAGAGGGCTAGTGTCCCTTACCCTTTTGTGCAGAGTTGCTGTGGAACTAATAGTCACACCCTGTTGAGAGGATGTAACTTGGGCTTGGCTATTTGGTGCACTTTCCTCACCTACCTTAGGGCTTGCACCCTGTCCCTCACCACTCACTACCTCCTTCACACTCCCCTCAAGAGTTGTGGTAGTTTTTGCAACAGGTGCTTTTTGAGAAGCACCTGAGGTTTGTCTTTTAGATTTTGATTTGGAAACTTTTGTTTTAGTCACTTGGGTAGGAGCCTGTTTGGTCACAACTACAGACTCCATTGTGACTGTGGAAGGCAAAGAAATTTGGGGGATAGAGATAGGAGTTCAAAGGTTAGAAATAGTTACCTGAACAATTGATAGATATACCAATTGTACTTCTGCATTGGAGTTCATTCGAATTAAATCACTTAAGACTCTCTTCTCCTGAACAAAACATGTGAACTTGCTATCCGGGTTATCAATGGATAGCTAATTCTCAGATACATGCAGTGCTAAGAGCATCAAAAATCTACCAAAATAGATATTCTTGCTCCTAGTTTCCTTTTTACCTAATTTTGCTGCTATCTCATACATGACTAGTGTGCCAAAGTTACAGAATTTATCAGTCAGAAGCATACACAACATAACTAGCATGGAATGGGTAACAGCATCAAAATTACTAATTTTGCCTGAAAAAGTTTTAATGAAGGCATCACAAAAATAACTCCATTCTTTAACCATCCCTTTCCTAACAATTTTCCCTAAATTATCAGTACTAAGGGCATAATTTATGGAATTAAGCATGGCAACTATTTCAGCATCACAGGGTACTTTCAGACAGTTATTCTCAGGTAATTTTAAACAAGCAGTTATCACATCAGAGTTAACTACATAGTTTTTACCCTTTAAGGAAAAAGCAATTGTACCGTCTGTGCCATTGAACTCAGCAGATGCCCACACCTCTTCGATTACCTCGTGGATTAGAGAAGTGGTGGCAGTGAAACAGTTGATATACGCGGTTGAGAAACAGTTTATCCGTTGATGACGTGGATAACCTGTTATCCGTTGATATACGAAAATCTAGGTATGTGTTTATGCTATCAACGGGTAAAAGGATATCCGTTGATAAGATAATTTTGACTTGGACAAAATTTCTGAAGAAAATTTTTCTGAGAGGTTTTTAATTCTCAAGTAAATCAAAACACATTTCTAGCTGCAACGTAGTAAAATCAAATATCACTAGGAATTATGACAAGTTAAGTATACCTAGCTCACCTACCAATCTTGTGAATGTGGATTCATCAAGTGGCTTGGTGAATATATCTGCAAGCTGCATTTCACTTGGCACAAAGTGCATTTCTACTGTACCATTCATCACATGTTCTCTAATGAAGTGGTATTTGATGTCAATGTGCTTGGTTCTCGAATGTTGCACTGGATTCCCTATGATGGCAATAGCACTTGTGTTGTCACAGAAACTTGGAATCTTCTCAACTTTTAGACCATAGTCAATAAGTTGATTTCTCATCCATAGAATCTGTGCACAACAACTTCCAGCAGCAATGTACTCAGCTTCAGCTGTAGAAGTGGAGACTGAGTTCTGTTTCTTACTGAACCATGAAACAAGCCTGTTTCCTAGAAATTGACAGGAACCTATAGTACTTTTCCTATCAACTCTACAACCTGCATAATCTGCATCTGAATAGCCAGTTAGATCAAAATCAGATTCTCTTGGGTACCAAATGCCAAGGTTTGGTGTTCCCTTGAGATACCTGAAAATTCTCTTAATAGCTATCAAGTGAGACTCTCTAGGGTCAGCTTGAAATCTAGCACAAAGACAAGTAGAAAATATTATATCAGGTCTACTAGCTGTTAGGTATAGAAGTGAACCTACCATGCCTCTATAGCTTGAGATGTCCACAGACTTTTCTTTAGTATTCAAGTCAAGCTTAGTTGCAGTGGCCATAGGTGTTTTTGCAGAGGTACAATCCATTAAGTCAAATTTCTTTAAAAGATCATAAATATATTTTGTTTGACTTATGAAAATGCCCTCATTAACTTGCTTTACTTGTAGGCCAAGAAAGTAAGTTAATTCACCCATCATGCTCATTTCATACCTACTTTGCATAAGTTTGGCAAACCTTTTGCAAAGCTTCTCATCTGTAGACCCAAAAATAATATCATCTACATAGATTTGAACAAGTATTGAAGAGCCATTGATATTTCTATGAAATAAGGTTTTATCTACTGTACCTCTAGTGAAGTGATTCTCCAAAAGAAATTGAGATAAAGTGTCATACCAGGCTCTTGGTGCTTGCTTCAAACCATAAAGTGCTTTCATGAAAAGATATACATATTCTGGAAATTCTGGATTCTCAAAGCCAGGAGGTTGATGGACATAGACCTCTTCTTCCAGTTCCCCATTTAGAAAGGCACTTTTGACATCCATCTGACAGACCTTGAAATTGGCATGTGCTGCATAGGCTAGGAAGATTCTTATTGCCTCAAGTCTTGCCACTGGAGCAAAAGTTTCATCAAAATCTATCCCTTCTTCTTGAGAATAGCCCTTTGCCACTAATCTAACTTTATTCCTCACAATTATGCCATTTTCATCTGTCTTATTCTTGAGAACCCATTTAGTACCTATGACACTTCTATCATCAGGTTTGGGCACAAGCTTCCATACTTTATTTCTTTCAAATTGGTTTAGCTCTTCTTGCATTGCTAATACCCAATCTGGATCTAGAAGGGCATCTTCCACTTTCTTAGGTTCCTCTTGAGACAGGAAGCTACTGTATAGACATTCTGCTTGAGTAGCCCTTCTAGTTTGGAATCTTGAATTTGATTCACCAATGATTAACTCAAATGGATGATCTCTAGTCCATTTTCTTGCAGGTGGATGGTTTGATCTTGATGAGGTTGCTTCATTTTCATGAGCATGATCATGTTGATTTAGCATTGAATTTTGACCCTGAGAAACTCCCCCTGAGTTTGTTGTCCTTACTGAATTATGAAGTTGACTGTCAACGGATGCATCATTTTGCCTGTCGACGGATGCTTGAGAATCTCTGTCAACGGATGCATCTCTAATATTTTCAACGGATGCTCCAGAATGACTATCAACGGATGCTTCATTTCCAGTGTAAGCATCACTTCTAGTTGGTACAACAACTCTTGGTGGATCTCTATGGTCATGATCTTCATCTTCCTCATCATCATCATAGTACATTCTTCCTTCTCCTTCATTCTCAAATTCCAACTTTTCATGGGAGCCTCCATCATTTAGACCTAGAATCTTTTGATCATCAAACACAACATGTACAGATTCCATAATAATGTTGGTTCTTAGATTGTAGACTTTGTAGGCTTTCCCTGCTGCATATCCAACAAAAATAGCTTCATCTACCTTTGCTTCAATTTGCCCAAGTTATCACCATGATTCCTTAGCACAAAACAATTACATCCAAAGACATGAAGGAAAGCCAAAGTTGGTTTCTTGTTGGTTAACAACTGATAAGGAGTCATTCCTCTAGCTTGGTTGACCAAGGAAATATTCTGAGTAAAGCATGCAGTGTTGACAGCTTCAGCCCAGAAATATGTTGGTAACCTTGATTCACTTAACATTGTTCTAGCCGCTTCAATGAGAGTTCTGTTTTTCCTTTCAACAACCCCATTTTGTTGGGGTGTTCTGGCAGCAGAAAACTCATGGACAATTCCATTTTCTTCACAGAAATTCTTCATTATGGAATTCTTGAATTCAGTACCATTGTCACTCCTGATTCTTTGAACTCTGTCTTCAGAACCATTGTTTATTATTCTGAGGTGATTGATGATGATTTAACTTGCACAATCCTTGGAGTGCAGGAACAAAGTCCATGTAAACTTAGAAAAATCATCTACAATTACCAGACAGTATTCCTTCTTAGAAATATACATGACATTTACTGGACCAAATAAGTCCATATGCAGCAGTTGAAGAGGCTTAACAATGGATGACTCTGTCTTGGTCTTGAAGGATGATTTCTTTTGTTTCCCTAATTGGAAAGCATCACACAGTCCATCTCTGATAAATTCCAATTGAGGGATTCCTCTAGCAAGATCCTTTCTTACCAAATCATTCATAACTTTAAAATTCAAATGTGACAGCTTCTTATGCCATAGCCAACTCTCATCCTTACTTGCTTTGCTGAAGAGACAGGTAGTGGATTCTGAGCATGCTGAATTGAATTCAGCTATGTAAACATTTCCTTTTCTGAAACCTGTCAATACCACATTGTTGTCTTCCTTGGCAGAAACAACACAGGCTTCTTTTGTGAACTTTACTTCATAGTCTTTGTCACAAATCTGACTGACACTCAGCAAATTGTGCTTCAAACCTTCAACTAAAGCCACTTCTTCAATGATGACATTGTCTTTTGAAATCAGGCCATATCCCTTAGTATATCCTTTGTTGTCATCTCCAAAGGTAATTCTAGGGCCAGCTCCTTCCTTGAACTCTGTGAGCAGGGTTGAATCTCCTGTCATGTGCCTAGAGCATCCACTGTCTAGGTACCATAGATTCCTTCTGTTTCCCTGTACACATTTCAAAAACAAATCAAGTTGATTTTGGTACCCAAGCTTCCTTGGGTCCTTCCTTGTTAGCCTTTGACTTTGCACTCTTAGCATTCTTCAACTTAGGTGTAGATGCTTGAGTGATGGGGTTTGACAAATGCTCATTTGCATGAATATTTGATGCATGTATTTGTGGAAAATTGGCATACATATTATTCATGCTAGGAATGCTCCATGACATTTGTGGCACATTCACAGATTGAAAATAAGGATTAGACACATATGACATGTTCACATATGGATTTGAAAAACTAGCATTTTGATACAAACCAAACATAACAGGCATTGCAGGCATACATGGTATTGTTTGAGGTACATGAACAGGAGCCTTGTTAACAATCTTATAGTTAGAAGATAGGTGATTGACACTATTACAATTACTACAAGTTTTCCTAGGGGCAAACTTGTCAGGAGAATAATTGTTTTTCTTGTTGATGCCTATCTTACCATTTCTGTTCTTTTTCTTTTTACCCTCAATTTCTACCTTTTCATTATCTGATTTACCAACAGCCTTTTTGTTATGTAAATCACCTGCCTTAGCCTTCCCACTAGATTTGGTTTGGCTACTCTCACCACTAACAAAGTTCTTGTTGACTGGACCATACTTGATATCCAGTTTCTTGAGTTCCTTCTTACTAACAAACTTTTTGTTAGCCGACGGATACCTCTCATCCGTTGGTGGTTCATCTGTCAACGGATGATCACTATCCGTTGATTCACAAATAGTCTCTAGATCTTCAAGGCCAGGTTCTAGCTCCTTTTTCTTTTGAGTCCAGGTATCCTTCACAAACGATTCCATTCCCTGGACTTTTATTATGTTTTGAGAAATATTCCTACAACTTTGAAATTTAGCAATTATCCCTTGTTCCTTTTCAAGCTGGTCTTTTAAAATCAGTTCCCTTTTTAACACAGCTTCAAGTTCACTTTTAGCATTATTGCAATCAACTCTCATTTTCTCAAATTCTAGAAATTGAGCTTCTAGAGCAGCATTTCTATCACTTAAAAACAGATTAGTCTCTTTAATCCTATTGTTCTCTTTAGTAAGTGATTTAAGAGTAACACTCAAGTGATATAGTTCGGTAGACATTTCATCTATAACACTATTGCATTCCTCTTTGGTGAGCTCAGAGAGATTAGTAGAAAATACCTGATTGCTAGCTGAACTTGCTTCCTGCTCTCCAGAATCAGCCATCAATGCAAGGTTGACAAACTCAACATCATCATCAGAATGATTGTCATCAGCAGCCCAGTCATACACTTGGGTCAAGAATGCCTTTCCTTTCTGCCTGAGAAGATCAAAATATTTCTTCTTGAAGTCAACAGTCTCAGTTGGCTTTCCCTTGTTCTCAGATCTAGCCTTCCTGCATTCACTTATCATGTGACCAGCAATTCCACAATTGTAGCATTTAATTTTGGATTTATCCACATAGTTGCTTGTGGAAAAATCCTTGTTAAATGGCTTGGCCACCCCAGAGTTTCTCTTGAATTTCAGCTTAGAGAATCTCCTAGACAGAAAAGGTAAGTGCTCATTTATCTCATCCAATTCATCCTGCTGAAGGACATTCAATTCCTCAGACATCTTTTTCTTGCTCCTGCTTGATTCTGCTCTACCTTTACAAACCTCCTTGTTTGGTGTAGAATAAGCAGCTTAAGTCCTTTCCTCCTTCTGCTCCAAGTTGGCAACAAGTGCAACTGACCCACTTTTCTTTTGGGACTTCTCAATCTCTTCATCCTGCTCCATTTCCATCTCATATGTCTTCAAAGTTCCATAGAGCCTTTCAAGAGTAAATGTCTTGTACTCTTGAGTGTTTCTTAGAGAAACAGTCATTGGCTTCCATTCCTTGGGCAGTGTTCTCAGAAATTTGAGATTAGAATCTTTAACTTGATAAATTCTTCCATACAGTTTCAAACCATTTAGTAGCTTTTGAAATCTACTAAATGTATCATTCAATGTTTCTCCACTCTTAAAATGGAAATGTTCATACTGTTGGATTAGTAGTTGCATTTTGTTTTCCCTCACCTGTTCTGTTCCTTCACAAAGGGTTTGAACAGTATCCCATACTTCCTTGGAGGTAGTACAGTTAATAACATTGTCAACCATGTCTATTTCTAGACCATTGAACAGTATATTCATGGTCCTTTTGTCCCTGTGGACTTCTACAATATCTTCAAGACTCCATTCAGAAACAGGTTTGGGAATGAGAGTGTCAGGCACATCTTCAGCCAGGCCAACTCTTGTTGCAGTCTTCACTGGAACTTGAGGACCCTTGTCAATGCAATCCACAAAACCCTCATCAATAGACAAGAGATGTAGAAGCATTTTTACTTTCCAGTGAAAGTAATTCTCTCTATCAAGAACTGGTATCTTCACTCCATAATCCTTCTTAGACATGTTGGAAGTGTGTTGATCTTTAAACTTCAAATATGTTAGAAGCTTTCTCTGATACCAATTGTTATTCCCAGATTACACACTTGTATAATTGTAGAAGGGGGGGTTGAATACAATTCTTGATATTTATAAATTTCTGATAAGAACTCCAGAAATCTATACTTAGATAATTGTTGTAAAAAGATTAATGCACAAACACATAAAAACCAGGTGGTTAAATGCACCACCTGAAGCTTTTATTCGAAGAAAACTCTGTGATACAAATGTACACAGCTTCTGTTTTACAACTCTTTGCTTTTTAAGGATATTCAATAAAAACCTAAGCGAATGTATCTGTTTTCTTTTCTTCTAAAGAGTTGCTACACTTGGTTATAAATCCCAAGTTTACAAGTACTACAGGAATAAGATAATATTAATCTAATTCAAGTTGACTTGCTACTACACTCCAAATACACAAGTAGCCGAAAGGTTGTCCTTGTGAACAGACATGTCTCCTGCACCTTTCTTGTATTCATTGTGTAAATGGAATGCTTCTTTCCTCTGTGTTTCCAAAGTATGGCTTCCATACTGCTTTTTGTATTTACTATCAACCCATGTGATCTGTCAGGCAAATCTGTCCTTATCAACTGCTAATCCCCAGCTTAGCATAGAAGTAAGTGTCAATGATTATCCGTTGACATTGTGCACTGACATCCGTTGATGATATATTGAGCTGTATCCGTTGATATTTAGATTTGAGCTGTATCCGTTGATATTGAGATTTGAGCTGTATCCGTTGATAGAGTGGGTTTGAGTTGTATCCGTTGATAGATATTTGTCTTCATCCGTTGATACACTTTCACTTAGACAGAATTACATAGCATAGCTTATTAACAATTGGCTACCCTATTCTGCCTATCCATTGATGGTCAACATGACTGTGGATAAAAACACTATCAACTGATAACATATAGATACTGAAGTATGCTACAAAACCTCATCCGTTGATGAGCTACCTGTCAACGGATAGAGTTATAAATCCTCATCCGTTGACAGCTACAAAACCTTATACAATTTTATTGATTGTGAAGTTATCATCAAGTACAACATATTCCTAACAACATGGTATATACACAGAGGCAGTATTCTCACATCATCCAAATCGATATCTATTAAAAATCCCGTAACTCCGTAAAAGGATTAAGGAACGCTCGGGAAAGCGCGAGAACATTTTTCTGATTATAAGGATTAAAGAGAGAATAAGTGATGGATAGTGTTTTTTGTGGAAATTGGAATATTATTAGACGACACTATATAGAAGTATTCAGAATGGCTTTCTGAGTTCGTATCGATGATCAGTGGACGAAATAAGTGTATGTAAACGATATCAGATTCAGAAAAATAGCACTTTTATTTTCTCCGAGACTTCCCTGGACACTGAAGGATTTAAGGATTTATTTAAGAGATTTAACAAATTTAAATTCAAGGATTATAAAGGAGGATTAAAGATATTAGTATAAGTATTAAGAAGGTTTCCGGTAAAACCTTAACGAGAAATATTTGAGATATTCCTCCGAACGATTATTGATATGGAGTAATAAACGGACAAAAGAAACAAGCAGAGAATCAAGATACATGCATGTGCTAGTGGATAAGAGCAAGGAATTAAGTAGTTACACAAGGAACTAGCATACTTAGAGATTAAACTAAGTACTTAGCATTACTTTATCATCTTATCACCAAATCATGACATTTGTCCATGCAATTGACATCATCCATGACCTAGCACCTTTATTAAAGTTACTTTAGGATAGATATTATCCATACACATCAATGATTCAAGAGATTAGATCAAGAGCAAGCAAGAGAACTCCATTTTCTCTCATTCTCTCAAACTGCCCAGCAAGAACACCTCAAAGAAGAAAATTCATATCTCCATTTCTATCCATGATAAAATCACCAAATTTTTACCACAGCCTCTCCACTCCATGGTCAATATTCGCTCTAAATTTGATGGCATTATAATGAGTGTAGCCTAGTAAAATCTCCTCCCCAAGAGAAGAAACCAAACTGTCCAGATTGTTTGACAGTTTCTGTGATGATTTTCAAACGACCATATCTTCTTCATTACTCAATGAAATTTGGTGTTCTTTAGCTTGTGGGAAAGCTGGTTAGATGCTCTACAACTCTCCTTCAGAAGCCTCATTCAGAAAAGTTCGGTAAGGCCCTCGTTTTTCATGATCTTTCAGCTGGGTTATAGAAACTCCGAAAATCTCTAAACATATTCTTGATGTTTCTTGTTAGATTAAGCTTGGTTAAGGTTGTACACAGATTAATCAAGGCTTAGTAAGGTCTCTACATCCTCCAAGGAAGGTATAACCCTCATAGACCCTAGATCATACTTTGAGTTTTGTGATTGTTCTTAGTGATCTTAGATGCGATATGATTATGGTGTTAATATGAGCATGTAAGCATGATTAGATAGTGGTTAGTTGATGTAAGCAATATGATGCATATGATGATGAAATGAGGAGTTAATGGACTGATTATGATGAATGGTATGCCCGGTGTGGCTTGGTTTTGATGGAACAAATTTAGAAATGTCCGATATATAGCCGTCGTAATGCCCGAATTTCGTTAGACCTTGAAAAACCGTGCATTATAGTAGCATTAGTTTCCTGACCTTAATGTATAGTCGACCTATCCCTGTAGATCTCGAGTCATAGATCGTTTTGGCGCAAGATTCGAAACAAACGGACTTACGGTTTAGGAATTATGGCCGATTTAGTAAAAGTTGTTCGGAAACGTAAGTATGAGTTCGTTGCAAATCTTGGTAATTAAATATTAGAGATCATAAGGAAGGTGTGAAAGAAAACCTCATGTCAAACGGATCATTTTCCGATTTTATAAAAATGTTCGAATCGAGGTTAAGTGCGAATGAACCCCTTAAAAGAACACTTGGTTATAACTTTGGAAAACCACTTAGAAAACGAGCGATAAAACTCGAGGTATAATCTTGGTTCACTACTACAGATTTGCACTTAGATAGCGTTTCTTTTAACTCTTACATAGCGTTTTTAAACGCTATCTAAGTAGCCGCTATTGAAGTGAAGATCACTTGCATAGCATTTTTTTGCCATTCTGTAAGTGATGCTCCATGTAAGTGATGCTCCAAGATAGCATTTTCAGAAGCGCTATCGAACTAAATGTTTCCTAAGCACATGTTTTTGTATAGCTTTTTTTAAAACGCTATGTAAATGACAATTTTTTTTTAAAAAAACTTATATATTAATTTTTCTGCCTTCCTTTTTACCTGTACTATTCTTACCATTTTCAAAAATAATAAACATACAAAGACAATAATATACTCCGCAATATATTTGGCAAAAGAAAGTCATAAAATTTTGATCACAAAATGCATAAATAAATTCTGCTATTAAAAATTTCCAATTTAATTCTTACATCCACAAAACAAAATTATAGGTCTCAGTCTCAATTATATAATAAAAGCCTTCAGATTACAAAAAGGCTTCCCAATTTGTACAGCTGCAATCCCAACACCTCCTGCTGCACCAAGAACGAGCAATACCTACAATTTTATTGTGAGTTAAAATTTAAATGTACACATACAAGTAAACTCATTATGTTTGATATTAAATAGATTCATTAGGCTAAGCAAAAAAAAAAAGATTCATGAAGCACAGAAGGTTTAGTACCTGACCAGACCTCAAGTGAGCTCTATGAGACAGTGCTACATGAGATGTTCCATATGCAACAGGAAGTCCACCAGCAGCAACTAGATTGCATCCATTAGGTACCCGGAACCTAGAAGATTTCAGCTCAGGTCAAACATATTATATACAATAAGAAATTAACACAATATATTGATACAAGGCAGGAGTCCAGGAGAGTAAACGAATACCTATGTTCATGTAAAAGAAACATTTACAAATTACAATAGAAGCCATAAAGCAAGTATGACCGAAATCAGGAAGTACTACTTCTGAGATTATCCAAGTTCAAATTGTCCACACATAAACACTTAATGACCATTCAGTTGCAAACCAGATGATAAAATGGTTTTGACACAGATAAATTATTATATCATGATGATAAAATGGAAATGGAATCAACAGCCACATAGGGTAATGTCCCACTGCAATCCAATTAGGCTTACAAAATTTAAAAACCATATACAAATCAACTACGTACAGTAGTACATAACACCTGTACCATTACTATAAATCCTCGTCACGATAGTACAAACCTTGAATCTTAGCAATACAAATCACTAGTTCATACGCTAAATCACTTCAAATTTCAACACTAACCGTATACAAATTTTTGGTCCTAGAAAAATGTTCATCTATTTCCAATTAAAATAAATGTGTTATTTAACCAAAAATACAAATGTAACTCAAACTTTGGTAATAAATTCAGCAGCAACCAAACAAAACATAATACAGTATACATCATACTTTAATACTCCAAAAAATTAATAATCTCGATAAATGAATAAAATTGTCCGATCACGATACTAATACATAGAAAAGGGGTTATCCTAGACTTACAAACCGATATTACTATAAATTTATGAATTCATTGAGCGATGAACATGCATAAATCGATACCAATTTTACGATTTAGCATGTTTCTGAGACCATTTCTAAAGCAAATACATTCTTCACACCATCAATTAATCAAGCTCCGGAATGCAATTTTGAATATAAACAAATTATGCAAATTACCTTTGCTCCTTGATAGAGTTTTTACCAAAAATGCAAACAATTTTATCCGGACATAAACTAAAGTTGATTGAAATTGACATTTAATTTGATTCAGAGACACAAACATACTGAAATATAACTTACTATCCTTCCTGATTCTGGTGGTAGGAGCCTTAATGCCGATGCGAGGTATAAACACACCTGTTCCTTTACCCCTGTATTCTCCACGAGGACCCGGAATCAGCTTTTTATGCTCCTCATATTCTAATACTCCTCTCGGAATCCCTAAATTTAGGCACTGTAAATTTCTCAACATCCTCTCTTCTCTCCTTAACATCTCAATCTATAACTGAATTACAACAAAACAAGAGGAACTTCAGTCTCCAAATCAACTTTATGTGTATATACACACACATATATACATGTCCACTAATTTAGGCAACAAAATCTACAAAGTGCCAAAATTCACTGCATAAACATATAGAATTCACACAACATAACATTCTCTAAAATACAAATTAAATTCAATAATACTCCTAACACATATAGGAAGTGAAATTCATCAACAATAAATATACAATTCAGTGATTTGTAGCCTAAATAACTTTAAATTTAACGTAAACATATATATACACACTAACACAGCACTCGTACTAACACAAATTTCAGCTTAGTTGTAGACATGTAGTTGAATATATAAATATATATATATATACCTGAAGTTGAACCGGAGTGAGAAATTGATTGTAAATTTGAACCGCTTCAAAAGCCGACACTCGGTTTCCTCTGTAAGCACCACCGCATTGTATATATACACATTGTACAAGACTCTTAGCAACACAACACCCACAACTTAAAACATAACAAAGAAACATAAACATACAAATAAACATGAAAAAACAAAGTCACTAATCACTAATCGAATCGAGTGTTCACGAAGGAGACGAGTGACGGAGCAAGAACAGGCGGTGCAAGCGCGAATCGAGTAGAAGGGCCGCTCCAAGTAGAGTACGAAGCGTCGGAGAGAGACGGAACTGCCATAGCGAGTTCTTGAAAGCCGAGGTAGTTTAAATGAGATCTTGGGAAGATGGAGATCGATTGGGAATTAGGGATTGGGGATCGATAGTTTGAATTGGGGATCGATAATTTGAATTGGGGATCGGTTTGATATATATTTGTGATTGAATATGAGAGAGAGAGGGGGTGTTGAAAGCGGCGAGGGTGAGCGGCGAGGCTGAGAAAGGTGTTGACCGAAAATTATTGACAGGAATGAGGTTTTAGGTTGTGTTGTAGTGTTATGTTCTAAATAAAAAATAAATATATATTTTTTAAAATACATTAATTTACAGAGCGTTTCTAAAAAATGCTATAGAAGTGGACTCTACCATAGCGTTTATTACTGAAATGATATTGTAGTATATATTTTTAATTTTTTATTTAATTTTGATTATTTATTTATTAAATTACATCATACTTTTGTAAAAAACGTTATTGAAGTAATGAACTTAGATAGCGCTTCTGAAAAAATGCTATCTAAGTGATATGTCCTAAATTCAATTTTGTAGTAGTGGTTCGTAAAAGACCGACCCTAGAACTTATATGACTTAAGTGCCTACCAAGTGTAAATATAATGACATGCCTTGATAACAAGCAAGTGTCGGTCATAACTATGATAATAAGGAGTTAACTTGAAAATGTGTTTTAGCTTAAGTAGAGTAGTTACTTGGCTTTTCAAAAGTGTTAAGTAATTAACCTCGGATATTGTGCCTATTTATAGATCACCGGACCAGGCCGAGACACACTACCCCTACAGGATTTCCAAGCAAGTTTCCAATACTTTGGAACTGTTGTTATGATACTATATATATCTGTTGTTTTCTGATACATATGCCATAGCATGCATGCCTACTTTCAAGATATATTGTGATACTTGTTCCTTGAATTATTGTTGGCTTATAAGCTAGATAGTTACGTATCGGTTGTAAGCCGGATATTGCTAAGACCCTTAGAAAAGGGCATATGAATCCATTTCTTCGATTATAGACCGGGAGTCAGTATTTCTTGACATATCGTGATTATTTCGGAGAAAAATATTTAAGTAAATATTTTTCCATTATTTAATTAATGAATATTATTTTAAATATTCATTTGAACTTTATTTATGCAATGAATATTATTTTTCAATATTCATTTAAAGTCGATTAAATTATTGAATTTTGTTTCAAATATTCATTTGATAATTATATCTTCAATAAGTATTATTAATTGGAATATTCATTATTCATTTAATGAATATTATTTCCAATATTCATTTGAAGTCTACTCATTTATCGAATATCGTTTCGAATATTCCTTTGGAATTTATTCATTATTTATTTATTAATATTACTTCAAATATTCACCTGATCATTATATAAATATTATTTCGAATATTCATTCGATTTTTATTTATTCGATAAGTATTATTAAGTTAAATATTCATTAATTATTTAATGAATATTATTTGTGAATATTTATTCAAAGATCATTCTGAGTAATATTTCATATTAAATTTATTCCTTCAATACTTTTGACTTAATAAATATTCTTTGAATATTTATTTAATTCTTCTAACTCGTTTAAAAATGATTCACCCCACTCAAATATAATCTTCGACCTTCGAGTAGTATGTAAATTATTCTGAGCCTATTTAATATTATTAAATCAAGAAAGGTTCTCAAGATTATATACTTCATTCAAATCCATCTTCCAAATTATAAGGGAACCTTACTTGAGAAATGTTATTTATCTTGTTGACTTCCCGGTCATAAATTCTTTGAAACTATTCTTTTCACTCGCAACTTGATTGCTATTATTCATTGAATCATGTATACCCACTCATCATTCGAGGGGTAAGAGTGTTGGAACAAGTTGGTATCCATTAACAAGCAGCAGCTTGGGAAATATTGGGGAATTTTCCTTTCCAAACTAAATACAACTACCTTGTGGAGTCTTATCAACAAGTATTATATTTGAGGAAAGGGGGACGAACTTTATGTTTCAGAGTTATGGATGTTAAACGAACTAGGAGCTGCGTAAGTGCGAGTGGCGCCGGTCCAGCAATGGCCCAACCGTTGGCCGGGGGGTTCTAGAGGGCGGTAGACAAGTAAATCCGTCGGTGCTTCCTTTTACATGTAGAAAATAAGAGGTGGGAAGCATAACCTACGACTGATCATCGTGAATGTTATGTCTCCTGGCGCGTCAATGCTCCAGTATTAGTTCACCTTTCTAATGTTGGAAATTGTCTACAACACTATCGGGGTGTTTGCAGGTGAAAAAGTGGCTGAGTCTGGAATTGTAATACTTCATGCAAATTCCTCTTTTATGATAAATAATGATATCTTGCTTATCCTTGACTTAGCAGATATTCCCACAGAAATATACTCTTTGAGTTACCTTGTAACTTCATCCTTTACATTATGCGGGTACTATCATCGTAAACGCATGGCATATGGTTACCAAGATATTATGAACTGCTATATATTATCACTGTTCAGTATATTCTTTTTGGTGGGCTATTGCTCACCCTTGCTTTATTTATCTATGAGGATTAACCGCTGAGAGCATAGTTGCCACTGTTGAGTAAGAAGCTATTGGTAGGCTAGATGTTAGCTTTCGAGTATCAATGTATTTATATGATATGTAAATGGATGGCAAAGAATATGTAGTTATTAAATTGTAATTCTTTTGGGTTCTAAAAAACTCAATCTTGTGATTAATAATATTGATGATTACTCTGATTTCATCTCTAGGACTATAACGGGTGTGTTATGTTGTTGTTTTGGGTCGCAAGGTTTTAATTTCATTTATATTTGTTTTGTGGATGGAAATTGAGAACGTAATTACTAGATCCCTGACCCCGGATCTGGGGGTGTTACAGAAATGGTATCAGAGCGTTACGTTATAAACCCTAGAGATGACACAACGTTAAAACGATAAATTTACTAAGATAATAAGAACTTTTACCCAGTTCATAGTCAGACTACTTAATGTAGTACTGACATATAAAACCCTTGTGGGAACTCTTAAATATCATGATAGTAACTTAGCTCGATATCGTATCGACGAGTAAGGTGACGGACCATGAGGATTACGAGCAGCAACACAAGGATGCTTTATTATATATTGACGATCGGCTTGAAGACTCGATAGAATACCCTACTGAGAACCCGAAGGAGGTTCCAGCTAAGAAAGAGAATCCTGCTAAGGATAAAGAGTTTACCTTTGAGGAAGTCAGGGCTGCAGCCAGGGAGACTGCAAGAGTTAAAGTATAGTGCTCAGCGAAGTGACTATAAAGAACTGAGATATTATTTTGGATTCATAGCTGGACTACCAGATGTAGTACTAGCAAGTAAGACGGATTGGAAGAATAACTTGAGATCTTATATGGGGATAGATAAGAATCCTTAGAGACTTTTAGATTAATGAAAAAAGAGTTAGAATGATGCAAGACATCGATATGGGACAGGAAGCAAAGTCTCCAGGAGTAGTTGAGATAGAGGCAGCAAGTGCCATATCATTTGATAAATGAATTAGTGGGAATGTTGATAAGATAATTCGCCATGAAAAAGGCAAATTTCATAGGTTATAACTGTGAAGTCAAATTGAGATTGATAAGGTGGTTTATTCAAGGAAATGTTCATTTTACGAATGGATCAGCTTAGAAAGTAAAGACATTGGGAAGTGAGGGCATGATTGGATAAAGTTATATAAGAAAATAGTAAGCGAGACGATGATCTCAGAACATACACTAGAGGAAAAGACCAGTGAGTCTGTGATAAACTAGTAATGAGACTACTGTTAGGAACTAAGTATAGGTTTGTTTCAACTCAGGGAAATGATGAACCAGAAACATCAGATGCATGTGATTTAGAGGAATATTAAATTCTTTCTTTTCCTTGAATGGATTATAGTAGTTACATTAAGTTTATTCCGATGCTGAATCATAAATGGATCGAGTAATACGATCAGTGGTTAGGAGATAATGAAGAATATTTTAAAGGTGGAACCTAAAGGAGCAAGTGTCTGCCAAGTTCTCAAAGTATAAATTCTGGCAAAATGAAGTTCGATTATTAGGACATGCGATCAGTGGTAAGTAGTGTTGGTTGACCCCACCGATTCAAAGGCAGTTTCAATTGCGAAAGACCAACCACACCAACAAAGGACTAAGAAGTTTGAATAGACAAAAAAATGTTTAGGTGGTGTGCTTATGCAGCACGGTAGAGTAATTGCGGATGCATTCGAACAGCACGATTCACCAGATTCGGATGGCCTTAGTAGTGCCAATTATATGGAATGACTAACTCTGACGGTGGCGTTCCTTCTGAGACTAGTGGTTAGGTCGACTGACATTTGGTAGTATCGGCTATTAGGACGTATATGTATCGGGAAGATATGGCATGTTTCAGTTCGAAACTTTGGATTTCTTTTATGGGATGTATATAATTGGCTCCTTTCCAGTGGTTAAACTTCCAACTTTATGATAATCCTTCTCTTATTATAACTACTTATGATTCTACCTGCTTGGATGTTCATAGAACCGTTCTTCAGGTTTAGGAATTGATCTTCTTAGTGTTACCAGTGGGTGGATAGATTGACCCAAGTTTCCCCTAATTCTAGAAAGAATTCAACAAATCTTAGCAAACCTTATCTTTCTGATTATCGAAAAACGTCACTGAAGAGAGTGGAAACTGCAACGAACCCTGTGGATTGGGTAAGATTGCCGCTTTATTTTTTGATGGACAGACCCTGATTATTACAACTGATTATAGGAATAAAATGATGAAGTTGAGATTGGACGGTAAAGAGGGAAATGTATTCAAGGACCAAAACGGACTGAAAAATTCCGAGATTGACTTAAATGAAAAAGCTGTTATGCCAAAAGAGTTAAACTTATGTAGCACGTGGGGTTGATAAGAGAAGTTGAAAGGATAAAAATAAAGGAAAGGTGACCGAAGATGGTACCGAGAAGTCGGTTGAAGCTTATGTGGAGTAAGATTTTGAAAGGATAAGAAAACTTACCAAGGAGGAGGGATAAACGAAGAGTGGCAGTACTCGAGTTGAGTGACTATGCTACCCTGGCGTCTAAGATTTGCTGTGAAGGGGAAGCAGTGAACAAATACATTTAGAAGCACGCGGGAAAAAGCATATGGATAGGCATAACATGTCCCAGATAATTGTATTCGCTATGAACGAAAGAGGCACTATGCCAGCAATTTCTAGAAAAAGTAATGCCATTAGCTAACCCTAACTCACGTACTGTAGCGCGGCCATTTGGGGCCAGGTGACCAGGAGTCATAAAGTGACTAGACTAACGATGTAAGGACAAAGCGGGGTTGCTTCTAAGCAAGAGCCGACCACGAGAACTTTTGGATATAAAGTGAAGTAATTCAGATGTTTATGATTGACCAGCTTATGAACTAGAAATCGAATTATAGTAAATTGAGATACATGATGTTGGGATTTTATAAATACCATGGATATATTAAGACTGAGGAAAGTGATCAATGAAGGTTAGAGATGGTGTAGTATGATGCATAAATGTTATCTGAAACTTAGTATCTTTAAGAAGAGTGATAAGTACTAAGAGATTCACGTTGAACACGACCCATATCTTCCAGAACATCCTTGCTACCATTACCAAATTCTGTAAGAAGAACAAATGGACATATAATTGTCTTTTGGAAAGTCATGTAGACTAGCAGCCATTTGAAAGAAAAGGTTAGCATTAAGCTACCTATAGATTATCAAGATAAGAATGATTGAAAAGAGGCCTTATTAAGGATATAGGAATTGATTATCAATTGAAGGATGTAAGTATTTCTTGAAAATAGAATTGAGGATAGAATATCCATAAAAATTAAGACGAACCCTGGGGATGCACAAAGGATGGCATTACCCCTAATAAAGACGTTGTGAACTCAGATGGTATAAGTTGAATTGACCAAGGTAACAATAACCTGTAAGGAATTGTTGAAAGGAATCTTGAAATGTACATAGGCAGAATTGTTACAGGATTGATCAATAATACTGTGAGATACCCTGTACCTAGAAAGTACAAAAGAAATGATGAGGATGACCTAAGAAACCTTACAAGGAAAAAGGTAATATTCTGAGTTTCAAAATGGAAGTTTGGTGGAGAATGTATGACATAATAATAATGATGCCGGATGAGGCATGTATGAAACCAAGAGCAGGAATGTAATGGACCAATGAAGGTTGAAATTGTTTTAAAGCAAGAAAGACCTGAGATAAAAGATATCCTAGACCTGATGAGAAATTAGCCGTGATAAAAGTCACACTTAAAGATTAAGGCAATGACTTATGGAAAAAGGAATGATATATTTTCTCCTTCAGCAGAGTCAAAGAAAGTATACTTTCACCTAACGGTGATAGGAATGAGGTAGGAAAAATTTTGAGTTGAAATAAGACCCAGAAAACATTGATTACATGGAATTATTATTATCAGGAGAGGCCAATGAGGTGGCCGACACCTTGGGTATAGAGGAGAAATTATAGATGGTCATACCAAAGAAACAGTATGATATTGAGAAGGACTAGAAGGTCATAATGTGGGGGAGGATTTATGTTCCTTCTGATGATTGTACAAGAATCAAATATAATAATAGTTTAAGTAAAGATTCGATTCCCGATATCGTCTTAAGCATATTACCTACATTAGGAGGTCCTATTTTGGGGTAAACCAGGACCATGATACGAAATTGACTAAGTAAACCATTAAGCTTCCAGTCTTCTACTAAAGATATATGATTGATAATTTCGTCAACCTAGCAAAGCTACAATGCTTGAATCTCTTCTGCAATTTTATCTGCTTCGTGCAATATTTACATGAAGTATAGGAAGTACTCCTGGTGGATGTGGGATAGTGATTAGTTTGTCCTTCTAGAGGATTTTGATCCGACAATTATGAAACCCGTATGGTTAGCTATTAAAGCCCTATGTAAACGGCAAACGAGGATGACTCAACAAAAGACTACATTAATGTAATGGTGATTCTAAAAATTAAGCGTTTAAATTAAGCGCTACCTGTGCTACGCACCGACCGATAAATTATATTAGTTCATTAATATAAATATATTATTTTAATTATTATTTAGAAAAAAATATAATTTTATTGGAATGTTAATTACTTAAGTATAAAAATTAATTATCTATTAATTCATACCAATTGAATTAATATTAATATTATGAACAAATCATCAAAACAATACAACCCCCTTGAAAAGTTCAAAACCCCTCTTTATTTTTTTTTTTTAAATTTAGCTGCATTTTATTTCTCTCTTTTTTTGGAGAATGTTTCTAAGTACCATGTTAACAAATTTTTCACCCATATTCTGAGAATTCGGTATATTTATTCAAAATCGGATCCATAAAATAATTATTATATTAATACATTGAAAATATTTGTATGGTCGTGGTTAATTTTTTCGATTACATATTAAAAATGTATAATGTTAGGCCGAATACACAATTATAATCAAGATTGTATGAGAGATTAACAATTAAAACACACGTTTAAACAATTAAAAACCGTTTGGAATTAATAACTCCTCTCTCAGTGATGTAAACTATCACAGAGAGCAGCTTAGGTTACAATGAATAATATTGCGTTATACGATCGATACCCTTCTAGGGTTAACCTAACTGTATTTATAAGATATACAGCTGCTATACAATCGATAATTGATACTCCTATAAATTAGCTATACAATTGATATCAATTACGATTGCTACACGTCTCCTTAGTCAACTCAATCTCTTTGACAGCTATCCAGTCTTCAAAGATATTGCTTCCATGATAATTCTTCAAACACTGTTGACCAGTAGACGCTGCCTCCAGACAGAGTTTAACAAACTCTGTCGAGCTTCCAACTGTCAGTGTTTAACTAAACTCTGACTGCTTCCAGCTAAACTCTGATTTTTCACTGTAACACTTAAACACTGATTAATATTCACATCAATTATTTCTAATATATAAACACTCAATCCTCACGACTCCAATAAATCATTAGACTATCTATCAAAAAAAGGTTGCAGCGATATGAGAAAGGATATCTACTGTACAAGATACATGAAACAAACGTAGTTATAACAATAGAAACTTTCATCTAATCTAGTTTGTTATGTGACCGTTCAATATCTTTTTTACAAATTATATGTCCTTTTATTAATGAATTGATTTCCTATTTGAAAAATAAATATTATCAACTAACCAAACAAATTCAATATATCGCGCTCTTGGAGTAACGTATGATTGTTAGAGTTTATGGTGATTGACCTTAGTTTATTTGTAAAGACAACTTAAAATGTGCATTTTCAGTTTGAAAGTTTGTATGTTGGATTTTTTATTCTTTTCTAGTAAAACATGGTATAATAAATTTTAGTTTAATTTACTCTTAAAATAAGACATATGAAAATGAGTATCACCTATCATTTTTCTATTTGACTAACTTGTGAAAATAGCTACTGTCCATAAAATTGAAATAAAGTTTGTAATATATAAACATATAATCACATTGTTATATATGTGCTCCTATAATTTAGATATTAGGTTAAATAACATGAAATTCAATTTCCTTTAAGAGTGAGTATATTTTTCCGATATATATAAGAAGAAATAGCTTTTGTAGACCTGAAAAATCATTTTGCACATTCATGTTGTGTACTTTAGGGTCTTGAACAAAAATGACATTATATTGAATCGGGTACCCGAAATCAGAACACATAAATAGCTTATGTAGACCTAACAAATCGTTTTGTACATTCATGTCATGTAACTTGAACGAAAATGACATGATATTGAATCGTGTACCGAAATTATAACACAAAATGACACTAAACTACATGAATTTTTTCGTTTACACGAAATGAAATGAAATATGCGAATAAAAAAAGTATGACAATTACATGAAATATCACTCTGTATCCAAGTTATGTAAATATATAATTATCTGTTTTTGAAAATACTGAGATGTTACAAAACTAGACTAAGGGTAGTATGCATGATGTAAAGTCTCCAAAACAAAATGAAACACTCTTTTTTATTTTTTCTTAAAATTGTTTTTTGTTAACAAATATCTCTCTTTGTGTAGAATCTTTCTACCAAGTTATTGAGTATTCCTACCCATATTTTATGCTTTGTTGATATTAAAAAACAAATTATAATCAACCAACCAAGCAAATTCAATATATGCTCTTAGGTTAAGATATGGGAATTGATACGATTACTTTAATTTCAGAATACAAAATTCAAAAAGGCACCCTTTCTATTATAAATAATAAATAATTTATGTGTATCAACCTTTGTTGCAAACAAACTAAAAACTTGTTGTTCTAAAAATTAAGCGTTTTAAATTGCAAGCGAACAATTTGTTTCGTTGTAAAATTTATGATTCGATCCACAGGGACTATTTATTTTCGCAAACCTTTATTTTTAATTTAATCGAAAAAGGACAAGTTTGATTTTTGCGAATTTGGTTTGGATTTTATACTAATTAATTACTAAATAAAAATCTATTTAAACTACTTTTAAGAGCAAATTAAAATTATTATTCTATTTCTACACTAATTATTTGAAATTAAAAAGAAACAAAAACTAAATTTTTCTAAAAATTATTAAAAGTGAAAATCTCAAATTTAAATAATTTTTATTTACATGAAAATTTTAGGAAAATTCGACATGAGGACTTTGTAAATATAACTAGCCATTTAAATCCAAATCAAGAATTTAGCCAAAAACTTAAACAAATAGCAACTCGGTACTACAAACAGCCGCAGGAATTGCAAAACTCGGACAGTAATTAGAACTCGGCAATTACAAAAAAAAACAGACTCAGACACTGGTGCATTAACTTGATGAACTTGACAAAAACCAGAACTCGTTTAATCAACAAAACTAAAAACAACAAAACGAAAACCAAAAACGCAAAACAACAAAACTACTCAATTAAACAACAGACGTAATAAAACAACAAAACTCAAAACAACACACTCAGAACTCAAAACATACGTAATTAAGTTTTTTTGTAATTAAAGCAGCTCGGGCAAAGACGTAGTAAACCAGAACTTGGCAGCAAGTAATTTAAACAATTAACAAAAAACGCAAAGCATCTCAAACAGATTCAAGAACCAGAACTATCCATTAAACAACCGGAATTCAAGCAGAACATAATAAAACAAAACAAAACAAATGACACTCCGGCAAAACCCGACGGCAACAGTAAACTCAGACTCCTGCAACTCGACAAAGGTAAATTGAACTGAACTCACTCCGAACATAAACAAACAGCGATTTAAAAAAAACTAAAATAAAGTAAAAGAAATGGGGGAAGGGGGTGTTGTTTTGCAGTAATCGACAAGAATGGGAGGGGAAAGGTTTGCTAGGGGAAAGGAGACTTGTGGTGTTTGTGTAGGGAAAGAGAGGGGATTGTTTCGACTAATGGAAAGAGGGAAATAGAGAGAGAGAGAGAGAGAGAGAGAGAGAGAGAGAGAGAGAGAGAGAGAGAGAGAGAGAGAGAGAGAGATCTATGAAATGAAGAAGAAGAGACTGGTTTTTAGAGAAAAGAAGCTGGGTTTCGAAAACTAAACAGGGGAAGGGATACGATTTTTAATACAATATAAGACAGAGTAAAATTAAACAAAGCTTGGAATTAAATAGAAAAGTCGAATTGAAATTTTGTAAAAAAACCAAATATTTTTGTGATTTTTTTTCTTATTCTGAAAATTAAAAACGAAAATTAAGAGATCAATAACAAAATTAAAATTAACCTATATTAAAATGATGATTTAGAATTTAAATGGCCCACAATAAAATTGAAATTTAAAGGGGCAAAATTACGAATTAAACTACGAACAAGAAAATAAAAATCGTTACTTTCAACCCATAGTGGTTAGCTTTTAGCTACTGTGTCCACCAAACGGAATTACGAAAATAACGAAAGCTATGCAACAAAAAAAGGAAAGAACAAGACAAGAACTTAAAGGAAATGAAATTGCATTAAAAAGAGTGTTTACAAGATTTGAAACTAAAGAAAATACAAGAAATTAAATCTACCCTAAAATCTAAGTTTATAAATACAAGGGCGTTGAGGGGGTATTTATAGGATAGGAATTAGGGTTAAGGGGGGTGTTGGGTAAATCCCCACCATACATTTGTGGTGTGTGGTGGTGAAATCCTAGCCATTGAATTATTCCTTCCCCCATTAAGATTTGGTGTGTTAGATATTGGCCGTACACTTATCTGGTGTGTTAGGATGATCTCCACCTTCCACTTGTCTTGAAATATTCCTTTTGCTCCAAGCTCCTAATTCTTTTCTTTCTTTCATTTTTTGGTCCTTTTTCTTCCTCTTTTTCCCTTCCTTGCTCTTTATTTCTTAATTTTTCCATTTCTTTATTTATTTACGAATTTCCTGAAATGCAACAAAATAATTTATTAAAATACGAGTTCAAGCAATAAATAGGTAATAAAAATATTCAAAAATATGCACTTATCATGATTCTTTTAAGGAATTAGATGACAACGCAAAGATAAAAAAAATAGTACTGATATTGATAAGCTAAATGGAATGTTGATGAAAGACAAGCAAGTTTATGATGGTGTATTTCTGCGCAAACAAGATAGAGAATATGAGATTGGAGATTCATGATGCTAAAAGTATCCCCGTAGGAGGGATTAATGAGATGTGGAGAGACAAGTTTGGCAGAAATAGATTGTATTGGATCTAAGTTAGAGAAATCGGCAAGATTTATTTCGGATGGTTTAAATTTGGAATGATGTGATATATGATAATGTCATGATGGTGCATAAAGTGATTATAGTAGAAACGAAAACCAAGTGACTAATAGAAATGAATAAAGAGTTGAGGATCAATAAGGGAGTTAGATATGCAGACTCCTGAGAAACCCCAGTAATAAAGCTAGAAAGGTATGAAATTGACATGGAAAAGGTTGTTGGTCACAACGGAAAATTGAAATTGAAAGTATGAATGACACACGGATTGACTTCCTTTAAGTTGAGAGAAAATTCAAGGAAATTTGGAATAGATTGATTGAGTAATAAGGAGACTCATGGATCGAGAAAGTGAGAATTTAGATGGTTGAACAGGGAAGAGTTTAACCCCAAGAATGTGATGATTATTGAGGGAATGTGACGGGATACCACTAAGAAGGTGCCAAGTACAAAGGACATCTTGATAATAAGATAACAGTGGAGGTAGATAAAAGAGGTGATTAAGAATCAGACAATAAGACGGATGTGATTGATAAAGAAAAGATTGGAAAGTAATTATGGAACGTGAAGCAAGGAATGCTACGAATGGACTGATGAATGGGTCCTCTGACAAACTCTCGGAATAACAACCTGATAGTGTTAAGTATTACGAATATGAACGAGCTAGTAGCGTGACATAGAATGTCAATAACAACGACGTCAAGTGAAAAATCTAAGATTTAACCTGGGAGGTTAAAGGATTTTCAAAAAGTAAGTGTTGCTAAGATTGAACAAGAGAATAGGTTCATAGGATGATGGACAGAGCAGCGAGAATATGTTGACACATGAGAGTACGATAAAGTAGTATTTGATACGAGTGCAATTATTTCTCTTATCTGATGAACCTCTATCGTTCAGAGGTAAATTCTAAGTATGATATTTTGCAATCCTGAGAATTTTCTATAATTCTTTAAAATTCTTTTTCTTTTTCTTCTCTCTTATTCATCTTCTTTATGAATTGAGAGGAACAACCCTTTAAAGAGGGAAGGTACTGCTACGTGACTATCTGTCTATGTGATGGAAGTTTAAGTAGAATACCATAACTTGTTTAATTGCTTGTCAAGTACTAAAGGCTGGCCACCTTCTGTACTAACTATGCAATATAACAAAAGTTCATTGATCATAGTGATCTCTCAATAAATTCTTCTATTTCTATATATCGATTGAGATAGCGAATATTAAAGCGATTAGAGAATACATAGTACGAGTAAGGTTATCTCCGAATTTGCAACGCTAGTGATACCGCAGTCACTGCAGATACCAATAAGGGCACAAGTATACGACTAAATAAAAGCATAATCCGGATAGTATGTTGCACGAGAAGTAGCAAAATTGGTGAACAAAGATAAAGGAAGTATTGTAGCACTAGTGAGATGTGTTGTAAAAGGATTGGAATGATAAAAGATTGACCAGGGAACTGGAAAGTGAAATGACCGACAAGTAACCCTTTGATTCTACCTGATTCCGGGACGGAATCCTTTTAAGGAGGGGAGACTGTAAGAACCCAGATTTTTGGTATTAATTAAAAAAAAATTTATGTATTGGACTATGAATGAATAGTGGTTACGACTACAATGTATCAGTGGGTTAAGGAATGAATATTATAATAGATATGAATTCAGTGTTGGCGCACTATATGAATGATGTTAATTGGTTGAAATCTTAGATAGGAATAATCTATCGTCAAGAGAGAATAGGACATGGTATATACACAGAGGCAGTATTCTCACATCATATAAATCGATATCTATTAAAAATCCCGTAACTCCGTAAAAGGATTAAGGGACGCTCGGGAAAGCGCGAGAACATTTTTTTGATTATAAGGATTAAAGAGAGAATAAGTGATGAATAGTGTTTTTGGTGAAAATTGGAATATTATTCGACGACACTATATAGAAGTATTCAGAATGGATTTCTGAGTTCGTATGTAAACGATATCAGATTCAGAAAAATAGCATTTTTATTTGCTCCGAGACTTTTCTGGACACTGAAGGATTTATTTAAGAGATTTAACGAATTTAAATTCAAGGATTATAAAGGAGGATTTAAGATATTAGTATAAGTATTAAAAAGGTTTCCGGTAAAACCTTAACGAGAAATATTTGAGATATTCCTCCGAACGATTATTGATATGGAGTAATAAACGGAGAAAAGAAACAAGCAGAGAATCAAGATACATGCATGTTCTAGTGGATAAGAGCAAGGAACTAAGTAGTTACACAAGGAACTAGCATACTTAAAGATTAAACCAAGTACTTAGCATTACTTTATCATCTTATCACCAAATCATGACATTTGTCCATGCAATTGACATCATCCATGACCTAGCACCTTTATTAAAGTAACTTTAGGATAGATATTATCCATACACATCAGTGATTCAAGAGATTAGATCAAGAGCAAGCAAGAGAACTCCATTTTCTCTCATTCTCTCAAACTGCCCAGCAAGAACACCTCAAAGAAGAAAATTCATATCTCCATTTCTATCCATGATAAAATCACCAAATTTTTACCACAACCTCTCCACTCCATGGGCAATATTATCTCAAAATTTCATGGCATTCTAATGAGTGTAGCCAAGTCAAATCTCCTCCCCAAGAGAAGAAACCAAACTGTCCAGATTGTTTGACAGTTTCTGTCATGATTTTCAAACGGCCATATCTCCTTCATTACTCAATGAAATTTGGTGTTCTTTAGCTTTTTGGAAATTTGGTTAGATGCTCTACAACTCTCCTTTAGAAGCCTCATTCAGAAAAGTTCGTTAAGGCCCTCGTTTTTCATGATCTTTCAGCTGGGTTATAGAAACTCCGAAATCTCTAAACATATTCTTGATGTTTCTTGTTAGATTAAGCTTGGTTAAGGTTGTACAAGGATTAATCAAGGCTTATTAGGGTATCTACATCCTCCAAGGAAGGTATAACCCTCATAAACCCTAGATCATACTTTGAGTTTTGTGATTGTACTTAGTGATCTTAGATGCGATATGATTACGGTGTTAATATGAGCATGTAAGCATGATTAGTTAGTGGTTAGCTGATGTAAGCAATATGATGCATATGATGATGAAATGAATAGTTAATGGACTGATTATGATGAATGGTATGCCCGGTGTGGCTTGGTTTTGATGGAACAAATTTAGAAACGTCCGATTTATAGCCATCGTAATGCCTGAATTTCGTTAGACCTTGAAAAACCGTGCTTTACAGTAACATTAGTTTTCTGACCTTAATGTATAGTCAACTTATCCATGTAGATCTCGAGTCATAGATCGTTTTGACGCAAGAATCGAAACAAACGGACTTACGGTTTAGGAATTATGGCCGATTTAGTAAAAGTGGTTCGGAAACGTAAGTATGAGTTCGTAACTGCAATTGAACCCTCTTAACTTGATAAAGTCAGTTACGAATCTTGGTTATTAAATATTAGAGATTATAAGGAAGGTGTGAAAGAAAACCTCATGTCGAACGGATCGTTTTCCGATTTTATAAAAATGCTCGAATCGAGGTTAAGTGCGAATGAACCCCTTAAAAGAACACTTGGTTATAACTTTGGAAAACCACTTAGAAAACGAGCGATAAAACTCTAGGTATAATCTTGGTTCGTAAATGACCGACCCTAGAACTTATATGACTTAAGTGCCTACCAACTGTAAGTATATTGACATGTCTTGATAACAAGCAAGTGTCGGTCATAACAATGATAATAAGGAGTTAACTTGAAAACGTGTTTTAGCTTAAGTAGAGTAGTTACTTGGCTTTTCAAAAGTGTTAAGTAATTAACCTCGGATATTGTGCCTATTTATAGATCACCGGACCGGCCCGAGACACAATACCCCTACAGGATTTCCAAGCAAGTTTCCAATACTTTGGAACTGTTGTTATGATACTATATATATCTGTTGTTTTCTGATTACATATGTCATAGCATGCATGCCTACTTTCAAGATATATTGTGATACTTGTTCCTTGAATTATTGTTAGCTTATAAGCTAGATAGTTACGTATCGGTTATAAGCCGGATATTGCTAAGACACTTAGAGAAGGGCATATGAATCCCATTCTTCGATTATAGACCAGGAGTCAGTATTTCTTGATATATCGTGATTATTTCGGAGAAAAATATTTAAGTAAAAATTTTTCCATTCTTTAATAAATGAATATTATTTTGAATATTCATTTGAACTTTATTTATGCAATGAATATTATTTGTCAATATTCATTTAAAGTCGATTCAATTATTGAATTTTGTTTCGAATATTCATTTGATAATTATATCTTCAATAAGTATTATTAATTGGAATATTCATTATTCATTTAATGAATATTATTTCCAATATTCATTTGAAGTCTACTCATTTATCGAATATCGTTTCGAATATTTCTTTGGAATTTATTCATTATTTATTATTAAATATTACTTCAAATATTTACCTGATCATTATCTAAATATTATTTCGAATATTCATTCGAGTTTTATTTATTCGATAAGTATTATTAAGTTAAATATTCATTAATTATTTAATGAATATTATTTGTGAATATTTATTCGAAGATCATTCTGAGTAATATTTCATATTGAATTTATTCCTTCAATACTTTTGACTTAATAAATATTCTTCGAATATTTATTTAATTTTTATAACTCGTTTAAAAACGATTCACCCCACTCAAATATTATCTTCGACCTTCGAGTAGTATGTAAATTATTCTGAGTCTATTTAATATTATTAAATCAAGAAGGGTTCTCAAGATTATATACTTCATTCAAATCCATCTTCCAAATTATAAGGGAACCTTACTAGAGAAATGTTATTTATCTTGTTGACTTCCCGGTCATAAATTCTTTGAAACTATTCTTTTCACTCGCAACTTGCTTGCTATTATTCATTGAATCATGTATACCCACTCATCATTCGAGGGGTAAGAGTGTTGGAACAAGTTGGTATCCATTAACAAGAAGCAGCTTGGGAAATATTGGGGAATTTTCCTTTCCAAACTAGATACGACTACCTTGCGGAGTCTTATCAACAAGTATTATACTTGGGGAAAGGAGGACGAACATTATGTTTCAGAGTTATGGATGTTATACGAACTAGGAGCTGCGTAAGTGGCCGAGTGGTGCTGGTCCAGCAATGGCCCAACCGTTGGCCGGGGGGTTCCAGAGGGCGGTAGACAAGTAAATCCGTCGGTGCTTCCTTCTACATGTAGAGAACAAGAGGTGGGGAGCATAACCTGCGACTGATCATCGTGAATGTTATGTCTCCTGGCGCGTCAATGCTCTAGTATTAGTTCACCTTTTAAATGTTGGAAATTGCCTGCAACACTATCGGTGTTGGTAGGTGAAAAAGTGGCTGAGTCTGGAATTGCAATACTTCCTGCAAATTCCTCTTTTCTGATAAATAATGATATCTTGCTTATCCTTGACTTAGCAGATATTCCCACAGAAATATACTCTTTGAGTTACCTTGTAACTTCATCCTTTACATTATACGAGCACTATCTTCGTAAATGCATGGCATATGATTACCAAGATATTATAAACTGTTGTATATTATCACTGTTCAGTATATTCTTTTTGGTGGGCTATTGCTCACCCTTGCTTTATTTATCTATATCACAACAACAGCTAGATCTGATGGCCCTCACAACGCGCAACCGGTGCGAGCAAGTGATAGCCGTCAGAGGATTAACCGCTGAGAGCATAGCTGCCACTGCTGAGTAAGAAGCTATTGGTAGGCTAGATGTTAGCTTTCGAGTATCAATGTATTTATATGACATGTAAATGGATGGCAAAGAATATGTAGTTATTAAATTGTAATTCTTTTGGGTTGTAAAAAACTCAATCTTCTGATTAATAATATTGATGATTACTCTGATTTCATCTCCAGGACTATAACGGGCGTGTTATGTTGTTGTTTTGGGTTGCAAGATTGTAATTTCATTTATATTGGTTTTTTGGATGGAAATTGAGACCGTAACGACCAGGTCCCTGACCCCGGATCTGGGGGTGTTACAATATATCCTAGAGATGATGCGACGTTATAATAATAAATTCACTAAGATAATAAGAACTCTTGCCAAGTTCACCTAAAACCCTTACGGGAACTCTTAAGTATCATGATAGTAAATTAGCTCGATATCGTATCGACGAGTAAGACGACAGACCTTGAGGCTTACGAGCAGTAGCACGAGTATGCTTTATTATATACTGACAATTGGATTGTGGATTCAATAGAGTACCCTACTGAGGAGCGGGAGGAGGTTCCAACAGAGGAGGAGAATCCTGTTAAGGATAAGGAGCTTACCCTTGAGGAAATAAGGGCTGCAACCAAGGGAACTATAAGAGCTAAGGTGTAGTGCTCAGAGAAGTGAACGTAAAAGAACTGAGTTATTACTGAGAAAACTAAAGATGCATATTGCATTCATAGCCGGGCTACCGGATGCGGTACCAGCAAGTAAGACGGATTGGAAGAATTACTTGAGGTCTTATAATGGAATAGAAAGATCCTTAGAGACCTTTAGATTAATGAGAAAAGAGTTAGAGTGGTACATGGTTATCAAAGACATCGATATAGGACGGGGAGCAGAGTCTCCAGGAGCCGTTGAGATAGAGGCAGCAAGTGCCATATCCTTTGATGAATGGATTAGTGTGAATATTGTTAATGATAATTCACCGTGAGAAGGCAGATTCCAAAGGTTATAATTTATGAAGTCAAATTGAGATTGATGACGTGGTTTGATTCAGGGAAATATTCATTTTATGAATGGAACAACTTAGAAAATAAAGACATTGGAAAGTGATGGCATGATTTGATAAAGTTATATATGGAAGTAGTAAGCGAGACGATGATCTCAGAACCTGCACGAGGAAAACACCAGTGAGTCTATGATAAACTAGTAATGAGACTATTATCAGGAACCAAGTATAGGTTTAGTTCAACTCAGTGAAATGATGAACCAGAAACATTAGATGCATGTGATTCAGAAGAATAATAAAGTCTTTCGGTTCCTTGAACAGATTATAGTAGTTACCTTAAGTTTATTCCGAAACTGAATCGTAAATGGATCATGTAAGGCGATCAGTGGTTAAAATGTAATTGAGGATGTTTTTAGATGAAACCTGGAGGAGCAAGTGCTTGCCAAGATCTCGAAGTATGAATTTTATCAAAATGAAGTCCAATTATTAAGACGTGCGAGCAATAGTGAGGAGTGTTGGTTGACCCCGCCGAGTTAAAGGCAGTTTCAAATGGAGGAAGGCCAACCATACCAACAAAGATGAGAAATTTCATAAGATTCACAAGGAAAATGTGAGAAAATCTTCCTGGAGCTAAAGAAGAAAGTGGTGATGACCCAGAGTTGGCGTTGCCTAATGGAAAAAGGAGACTTTTGATTTCAGTGACGCTTCACATAAAGGATTAGGATGTGCGTTGATGCAGCACGGAAGAGTAATCGCGCATGTGTCAAGATGATTGGGGGATTACGAGATTCGATACCCTACCCATGATCCAGAACTTGCAGCGATAGTTTTCAATTAAAAAGATTTAGAGGCACTAATTGTATGGAGAAAAGTATGAGAATTACACTGACCATGAGAGTCTCTGGTATATTTTACTCAGAGAGAGCCTAACTTGCACCAGAGAAGGTGGTTAGAACTGATAGAGACTATGATTGTAAGATTTTGTCTTACCGTGGCTGATGCCCTTAAGTAGGAAAGATAGACTCCAAGTGATAATGTTTTTAGAAGAAGTGATAAGAGAATTTGAAAGGAAAAATAAAGGAAAGGTGACCGGAGACGGTACCGAGAAGTCGATTGAGATTTATATGGAGTAAAATTTTAAAAAGATTAGAAGCTATCAAGGAAGAGGGAGGAACGAAGAATGGCAGTGCTTGAGTTGAGTGACTATGCTACTCTGGTTCCTAAGATTTGTTGTGTAAGGAGAAGCAGTGAACAAATACAAAAAAAAAAAGAAATTTAAGAGTACGTGGGAAAAAGCATATTGATAAGTGCAATCTATCCCAGATAAATTATATTCGTTATAGACGAAGGAGGCACCATGCCGGCAATTGCTATTAGCTAACCCCTAAACTCATATATGTTAGTGTGGCCAGTTGGGGCAATGTCACAAAGGATTATTAACTGACTAAACCAACGATGTCAGAACAAAGCGGGGGTTGCTTTTAACCAAGCGCCGACCGCGAGAGTTTTTGGATATAAAATGAACTGAGATACATGATGATGGGATTTTAGAAATACCATGAATGCATCATGACTAAGGTAAGTGATCAATCTAAGTGTATAGAAATGGTCAAAGTTTGTTCAGTATGGTACATAAATAATTTCTTAAGCTAATATCTTTGATAAAACCAATAGGTACTAAGAGATTCACGTTGAACTCGACCAATACCTTCCAGAACATCCTTGCTACCATTACCAAATTCTGTAAGATAGATAGGCATATGTTGTCTTCAGGAGGTCACGTAGACTGACATCCATTTGAAAGAAAAAGGCTAGCGTTAAGCTACCTATAGATTATCAGGATGAGAATGATTGGAAAGAGACTCTTATTAAGGATATAGGATTTGATTGTCAATTAAATGATGTAAGTATTTCTTGAAAATCGAGTTGAGGATAGAATATCCATAAATTAGGATGAACCCCTGGGACGCACAAAGAATGGCATTACCCTAATAAAGACATTGTGAATTTGGATGATGTAAGTTGGATTGACTAAGGCAACAACAACCTTTAAGGATTTATTTAAAGGAGTTTCGAAAAGTACCTAGACAGAATTATTATAGGATTGATTAATGATATCTGATATACCCTGTACCCAGAAAATACAGGAGGAATGATGAGGATGACCTAAGAAACCTTACCAGGAAAAGGATAATATTCCGAGTTTCAAAATGGAAGTTTGGTAGGGAATGTGTGACATAATAATATTAATGCCAGATAAGGCATGTGTGAAACCATGAGGAGGTATGAATTGAACCAATGAAGGTTGAGATTATCCGAAAACAAGAAAAAAAAATAAGAAGAAATATCCTAGGTATGACTGGGAGTAATTGTGATGAAGTTCGCATGGAAAGGTTGAAGCAATGACTTAAGTTGGAATAGATTCAGAAAACATTGATTGCGAGAAATTGTTATTATCAGGAAAGGCCAATGAGGTGGCCGACACCTTAAGTATAGATGAGTAATTAAAAATGATCATACCAAAGGAACAGAAAGATATTGAGAAGGACCTTGAAGGTCATAATTATGATATTGGTGCAAGAGCCAACCATAAGAATAGTATAAGTAAACATTCAATTCCTGATGTCGTCTTAAGCATATTACCTGTATTAGGAGGTCCTATTTTGAGGTAAACCAGGACTATGATACAAAATTGATTAAGTGAAACGTTTAGCTTCCAGTCTTATACTGAAGATATATGATTAGAAATTTCATCAACCTGTCATAGCTGCGATGCTTGAAGCTCTTCTGCAATTTTATTCGCTTCATGTATTATCCATGTCAAGTTCAGGAAGTATTCCTTATGGATAGGGAATAGTGATTATTTTGTCTTCCTAGAGGATTTTGATCTGACAATTATGGAACCCGTATGATTAGTTATTAAAGTGCTACGTAAACGAAAAACAATGGTGATTCAACAATGGACTACATTAATGTAGTGGTGATTCTTCTGAGGAATTAAGTGATAACGACTGTGGGGATGTCCGAATGAAAAAAAACATAAATAGATTGTATTGGATCTAAGTTAGAGAAATTGTCAAGGTTTATTTCGGATGGTTTAATTTTGGAATGACGCGATGTTTGAAATAAATGATAATGTCATGATGGTTCATAAAGTGATTATAGTATAAATGGGAACCAAGTGACTGATAGAAATGAATATAGAGTTGAGGATCAATAAGGAGTTATATATGCGGACTCCTAAGGAACCCCAACAATGAAGCTAGAAAAGTATGAAATTGACATGGCGAAGGTTGTTAGTCACAAAGGAAAGTTGAAATTGAAAGCATAAATGACATACAGATTAACTCCCTTTAAGTTGGGAGAATTTGAGGAAATTTGGAATAGATTGATTGAGTAATAAGGAGACTCATGGATCGAGAAAGTGAGAATTTAGATGGTTGAACAAAGGAAAGTTTGACCCCAAAAATGTGATGCTTAGTGCGCACATATGATGGCATACCGATAGAGGGGTACTCGATGCAAAGAGTGTCCCAATAATGAGATGACGGTGGAGATAAATAACAGAAGTAAATAAGAATCAGATAATCAGAAGGATGTGATTGATAAAGAAAAGATTGGGAAATAATTATGGAATGTGAAGCAAGGAATGTTATGAATGGATTGATGAATAGGTTTTCTAACGAACTGTCAGGAGGACAACCTGATAGTGTTAGTATTATGAATATGAAAGAGCTAGTAGCGTGGCGTGAAATGTCAGTAACAATGATGTCAAGTGAGAAATCCAAGATTTAACCTGAGGGGTTGAAGGATTTTCCAAAAGTGAGTGTTACTAAGATTGAACAAGAGTATAGGTCCATAGAATGATGGACAGAGCAGCGATTACGATAAAGTAGTATTTGATACGATTACGATTATTTTTCTTCTTTAATGAACCTCTATAGTTCAGAGGTAAATTCTAAGTATGATATTTTGCAATCATGAAAACTTTCTATAATTCTTTGAAATCTTTTTCTTTTCTTCTCTCGTATTCATCTTCTTTTTGAATTGAGAAGAACAACCCTTTAAGGAGGGGAGGTACTGCTACGTGACTATCTGTCTGTGTGATAGAAGTCTAAGTGGAATACCATAACTTGTTTAATTGCTTGTCAAGTACTAAAGGCTGGCCACCTTCTACACTAACTATGCAATATAACAAATGTTCATTGATCATAGTGATCTCTCAATAAATTCTTCTATTTCTATATATTGATCGAGATTGCGAAGATAAAAGCGATCAGGAAATGCATAGTACAAGTGAGGTTATCTCCGCATTTGCAGCGCGATAGTGATACCAAAGTCACTGTAGATACTAATAAGAATTAATAGTATATGATTGGGTAAAGGCATAACCCGGATAGTGTATTGTACAAAAAGTAGCAAAGTTGATGAAAAAGTATTGTAGCACTGGTGAAATGTGCTATAAAAAGGATTGGAATGATTAAGGATGGATCGGGGAACTAGCTTACGAACTAGCATTACCCCAATATCTGCCACAAGTGCACAATGTGTTCTATGTTTCGATGCTGACAAATTATAATCCAGATGCCAAGCATATAGTAGAGTATGAGCACGTGGACATGCAACCGGACTTAACCTATGTGGAGCAGCCTGTGGAAATCATCGACCGAAAAGAACAAGTGCTCCGAAACAAAGTCATCAAGCTAGTCAGAGTTTTGTGGCAGAACCACAATGTAGAAGAATTAAGTTGGGAGCTAGAAAGCGCAATACAAGGAAAGTACCCCCATTTGTTTTCAGACTGATTCGGGGACGGAATCCTTTTAAGGAGGGGAGACTGTAAGGACCCAGATTTTTGGTAGAATTAAAACTTTTATTATGTAATGGAATATAAATGTAATGTGTGCTGATTCCAGGAGGTAGGAGGCGCTGTAGCTCAGTTTCTAGCGCAACAGCGCTGTGTAAGCAGCATTTTCCAGGGGTGGTAAAGCGCAGCTGCGCGGTCTCAAGCGCTATAGTGCGTTTCCTATTTCTTCCAAGGCGCAGTAGCACAACATGTAGGCGCAACAGCTCGATCCAGGCGCCATAGCGCATCTCGTGGGCGCAACAGCGCGTTTTCCTCCTGTTGGCGCAACATCTTTCCAGTAGCCAGGAGGGGCAACAGCGCTCTAACTCGAGCAACAATGCTTTGGAGAGTTTTTCTGAATGTTAATTTTCTTCCGGGTCAAAATATTTTTGGGCCCATTTTATTAGGGTAAGCGGCTGAACTTTATTTGTATTATCTTAGACCTTAAAAACAGGATCTATTATCATTAGCGGGGTGGTTAACGACTTTATTATCTTAGAATCAAAATTTAGAGAGGGATCTTCAAGCTAGTGACAAGCAAGGAGGCCTAATCTATTTTCATCTTTTTGTACTCTTCTAAACATTTTGGGGGATTCATTTCTACCTTATTTCTCTTATATTATTATTTGTTTTCTAGAACCATGTTTTCTCTAGAACCCATGATGGTGAAAGGTTCAATTATGAACTAATCATTATCGTGGGGTTTCAATGGATTCGAATTCATAATTATTGTGTTTGACATGTGATCGACGTTGGGTGATTTTATTGCGATAATCTAATATGGTTTGATTTAATTGATAGATGTGTAGCTAGCATCTAATTTATTAATCCTTGATGATTGCGAAAGTGGATTCTAGGATTGTGAATATGCCATATTAGCATGGGTTCATGAATTAATTGCTTATTTTTTATTAGTAGTATGATTTTACCCAATTCATATTGCCCCATGTAATTATAAAAGATAACTTGTGCTTAAACCATTTGCTTTTCCAGATTGTATAGACATATATGATTTGATCGTAATGTGGTGTCCTCTTGATTTCTATCTCTTGTGGATATTAAGTGGTATGATACGAGTGTACTGAAAGGTAGCTCGTATTATTGTCGTGTTATCTGATTAATTATCTTGTTTATCACCTGTGTCGATTTAATGAGTCAACCTTTAGTGAAGTGTTCGATGAAATTGGAATCCCATGCTTCTCATATATAAGAATTCTTAATTGTTAATTTATTCTCGCTTAGTTAATTAAAATAGTTTAATCAAAAACCCAAATTGATAAGTGTTCAAGCATTAAGTAGTAACCATACACCGTTGCATAAGTACTAAAATTTGCATTACACATAGTCTCTGCGGAATGAATCTTACTTATCACTTACTATTTGTGATCGCGTATACTTGCGTGTTTACGAATCAACACAACCTGATGATTGTGAACTTCTTCATCTTCCTTAGCTGCTGATTTCGGCTCAGTAGTAACCTTTCCGGATCTCAACGTAATCGCTTTCACATGTTCCTTGCCTTCCCTCTTACGTGGATTAGCCTCTATATCGCTAGGAAGAGTTCCTTGCGGCCTATTCACCAAGACATTAGCAATCTGACCAATCTGGTTCTCCAAGGTCTTGATAGAAACTGCTTGGCTCTTGCACATCAACCTCAATTCCTCCAGTTCAGATTTTTCATTAGAAGATTGCCCCACACTAGCATGAGGCTGCTGCTGAAATCCTGGAGGTTGAAATTGTTGTCTTGGAGCATACTGCTGCTGATAACCAGAAGGATTGTACGGCTTAGCTCCATATTGCTGACCTTGAAACTGCTGATAAGGTTGTTGAGCACCTTGATTATTTCTCCAGCTGAAATTAGGATGATTTCTGTTGTTAGGATGATAGGTGGCTGGAGCTGGTGCATAAGGTCTATGAAAATTACTCACAAACTGTGCTGATTCAGAAGATATAGCACACTGATTCATCTCATGTGCACCCGCACAAATCTCACACACACTAGCAACCTGCTGAACTCCATAGTTGGTAAGAGAATCCACCTTCATAGTCAAAGCCTTTAACTGAGCTGCTATAGCTATAGCTGCATCAACTTCCAGAATACCTGATACTTTGCCTTGCGCTAGTCTCTAAGTTGGATTCTGATATTCATTAGCAGCCATCGTCTCAATTAACTCATAGGCTTCCTCATAGCTCTTCGCCCATAGAGCTCCACCTGATGCTGCATCAAGCATTGGCCTTGATTGTGCTCCCAGCCCATTATAGAAATAATTGATCACCATCTAGTCTGGCATACCATGATGAGGACAATTCCTAGGCATCTCCTTGTAGCGTTCCCAAGCTTCACATAAAGATTCTCCAGATTATTGTGTAAATTGAGTAAGAGCATTACTGATTGCTGCTGTTTTGGCCATGGGAAAGAATTTAGTGAGGAATTTCTGAGCAAGATCCTCCCATGTCGTAATAGAACCAGTTGGTAAAGACTGTAACCAGCTCTTAGCTTTATCCCTAAGAGAGAATTGGAAAAGTCTCAATTTCACAGCATCTTCCAACATACCATTGAATCGGAAAGTTTCACAGATCTCTACGAAGTTGCGAATATGCAAGTTGGGATATTCCGTTGGAGCACCCCCAAACTGAATTGAATTCTGAACCATCTGGATTGTGCTAGGCTTAATCTTAAAAGTATTATCTACAATGGCTGGTTTGACAATGCTAGATTGGATGTCATTGATTTTAGGCTGAGAATAGTCCTTCAAATCCTTAGTTTCTGCTGCTGCTCGATCACCCATCTCTATTGTTGTTTCAAGTTCCTCTTCGCTTTTATCTGTGACTAGATCTACGTCTTCTAGTTTACGAGTTTGAGAACGTGTTCGCATACACGATCAAGTACCTGAAAAATACCGAACAAAAAATATATATAAGTAAACAATCCGAGTCAGTGAACTCTAACGATCACTGATGACAAGCACATAAACTAAAAATAAAACACCGATGATCCCCGGCAGCGGCGCCAAAAACTTGTTCGCACTAATTCACGCAAGTGTACGCGATCACAAGTAATATATGAATAATTCAATTTCGTTCCCATAGAGATCTGGTTAAGTTTCAATTCAGTAAATGCACATATGCAACAATGTATGGTTTTTTACTTACTGCTAAGACAAGTAACAATTTTGGGTTTTTAATTAACCACTTTAACCTAAGAATTAAATTATCTCAACTAAGAATTAATTAACTAATGTGAATAAGATTGATTTACTTATACGAGAGAAAACATGGGATCCTAACTTCATTAAATACTTCACTTAGATCTGACGCCTTTAATCAATGCATGTGATGGTTATGATATCTGATCGGATAACACGAAACAAGTATAGGTTACCTGTCAGCATACGAATACCAAACTACTCATACATCCATAAATAGATAGAAGATGGGTAGACACCAATTATGCTTAGACCCTATATATCTATAGAATTTGAAAACATAACGGTTGAAGCACAAGTTATCCATATTGATCACATAGGGTAATGTAAAATAGTTAAAGTTACATCATGAATCATGTTGGTAAACAATCATGAACCTATGCTAGTATGGAAAGTTCTAAACCTCAAGATCCACTGTCGCTTCACAAGAGATTAACATATTAGATGTTAGCTACGCATCTAACAATTAAGCATAACCATACGAGGATATCAATATACATCACACATAGATCTTTAAAGCATCAAAATACTAAAGCTCCACAAATAAATCCGTTAGAATCCCATGACAACGATTAGTTCATAATCGAACTATTCGTCATCATGGGATCTAATGAAACCATGGTAATAAACAAGGTATTAAAGATTAAAAATAAACTAGAGTATGAGTTTAAGAAAACAAATTCGAAAACCAGAGTATCGCCTAATTTAGAAGAATACAAAAGAAGATCTAGATCTCCGAATGTTGTCAAGTCCTTCCAGGAATCCGTCTCCAAGTCTGAATCTCTATCTTCGGCTCTCTCTGTGTTATTCTAAGTAGTTGTACATATTATAATGATAGGAAGTGTTTATATAGGCCCTAGAATTCTTTTTCAGCAGGAAAAGTCCAAAATTACAACTTAAATTCGAAATAGGAGAAAAATCAGGATTTTTCCAGAAAGCTGCAGCGCCCCTGCGCCACTCCACGGCGCCCATGCGCTGTCCTACGTCTTCCAGGCGCCCCTGCGCTTGCATGTATCGCAGCCGCGCTCTTCAATTCTGGCCAAGATATTATTAAAGTAGCTTTTGGCCAAGATATTATCCAAGACATCAACAATAATTCATTTTTCACAAGCCAAGCAAGAAAACAAGCCAAGAACTCCATTCTCTCCATTTTTCCATCCATTCGGCCCTATGCTAAATTCCAAAATCAAAATCGACCTTCCCACCATTGTTTGATCTCCAAATTTTTATGGTAAGTACTACATTTCATATAATAGCTATCCTACAGATCTTAGCTTCAAACTCCACCTTTTCCATTTTCAAATAAATCATCAAAGTGGAGGATGAATAGTAACTCTCATGAACTAACTTTGATTTCTTGTTTTCTTTGGATGATTTAAGCTATAATAAGGCCATACAAGGACTATACAAGTTTTATTAGGGCTTGTACACTCTCCAAGGAAGGTATAATTCTTAAGAACCCT
The DNA here is from genome assembly GCA_036435485.1 of Saposhnikovia divaricata. Classification (NCBI taxonomy): domain Eukaryota; kingdom Viridiplantae; phylum Streptophyta; class Magnoliopsida; order Apiales; family Apiaceae; genus Saposhnikovia; species Saposhnikovia divaricata. The sequence continues at coordinate 9,781,653 of JAZHRN010000154.1, read as the reverse complement.
AGATCTTACTTTGAGATTATGTATGTTCTTGGTGGTTTATGGCTTAGTTATGATTATAGTGTTATTATAAGTATGAAAACATGATCTTGTAGTTGATTTAGCCATATGATGATTATGATGATGAAGTGATATGTTCTTGGACTTATGAGATGAATATTATGTGTATAAGATTGATGGTATGCCTGATGTGTCTTGGTTGTGATGTTATCAATTTAGAAACGTTCGATTTATAGCCATCGTAATGCCGAAATTTCATTAAACCCTTAAAATTCGTGCATAACAGTTGGGTTAAATTTCTGTCCTTGATGTATATATGACCTACCCTTGTAGATCTCGAATCATAGATCGTTTTGGCGCGAGAATAGAAGCAAACGGACTTACGGTTTAGGAGTTATGGTCAAATTAGTAAAAGTAATTAGAAACCGTATGTGCGAGTTCGTAACTGAAATTGAACCCCCTTAATATTACTAATTCAGTGGTGAATCTTGATAATTAAATATTAGAGATCATAAGGAAGGTGTGAGAGAAAGCCTCATGTCAAACGGATCGTTTTTCGATTTTATAAAAAAGTTCGAACCAAGGTTAAGTACGAATGAACCCCTAAAAAGAGCAAGTGGTTATAACTTTGGAAAATCACTTAGAAAACGATCAACCTCGAGGTATAACCTCTTTTAGTAAACGACCGACCTTAGCACTCTTGTGGCGTAAGTACCTGTTAGTGTATACTGAAAATATTTATTTGAAGTATATACATTTATTTCTGGCCTATTTTATTGGAAATCATTTAAATGTTTACATGCTGTCTAATATTATATATTGTGGACAATCTAGTACCAAATGGGATACAAAATATTAGATTGTTAAATACGGTTTATATAATATAATAAGGTTCTCAGCACAAGTGGTATTGGACAATCCACTGGTATGGCTGTAGTATTATTTAGAATAGTTTTATTGACTATTAAATAATACTAGTATACTTTGTGTATATTGAACAGGATCAAGTTTAGAATTGTTCTCTTATACTGATTAAGAAGGTGAACTAAGATTCTATGTTATTATTAATGCTTAGGTTCTTAATCCGGATATAGTAATTGACACGTGTATATTATTTACATGCTTTGATTTATATATGAAATAATTCTTGCGAATTTAATCATTATATTTTGGGTGATGGAATAATATATATAGTGGATATTATTTATTGAAGGAATCCATGTCCTGATAATATTCGGGTTAATGATGTCCCCTTGAAAGCTCAAAAAGATTTAATTATGTGAAACCCTGCACGTGGATTTATTCTAGCATAATTAAATAAAGGTTGAGTGGATGATCAAGGATAAAAGATATTAATTAAATGAATTATCAGTAATTTATTTAATTAATGGACAAGCGATATTTTAAACATGGGGAATTTAATAAGCAAATAATAAAGGAGCCGATTTAATTAATTAATTAAATTACCGGAATTAGGTGGGTGGTGCAATATTAATTATTTAGTGGAATTAATTAATATTAATGATAAAGGGCTTGGCCCAAGTTATCATTAGAAGGCCCGACCTAATTTACTCCCTGATCCCTATTGTAGCCTATAAATACTCATTATGCCTCCAAGAATAAGGGTTCTGAATTCTAGAACTTGGAGGCTAAACCTTGGAGGATCGAAGGCCACACTTCGTTCAAGGGAGCAAGGGAATACAATAGAAGATCGTGGATTTGAATTGCTTGCGCCGTAGCGATTAAGGTAAATCTTCTAACCCCCTTTGTAATCATTAAACGGGTTAAACACAAATCACTATGATCCAAAGGGACCAACAATTGGCATCAAGAGCCTGAGGTTTAGTGGACTTGTGTTTGTGTTTAATGATGTCCATGTCGTAATTGAAATTGGTTATGTATGTATGGTGGTGTGCTTGGATAATAATCTTTTTGCAGGTTGTTTAGTATCCACTATTATGGCCATGTATATTTTAATTATGTTTTTGGATCCCACGTGGTTTAATCGTGGTTAATTTTTGTTTTGGTTTCCACGTGGTTTATCGTGGTTGTAATTTGCACGAGGGTTGATCGTGTTAGAATAGATTTACAAAATTAGTTTTGTATTAGATCTATATTTTTGTGATTGTTTGATGGATTTTGTAAAGATCCGGGTATTTTGTAACAATTACGTGCTATTGGAAATCAAAACGGAGACCAAAATTATTCCACTGCGTAAGCTGTTGAAGGCTGCTGTTATTGATTAAGCCGGCTGTGGGTGACTACGAACAGTACCAGAAGCAAAGAAGAAGACGCAAAGAAGCAGCGGCGCGTGAAAAAAAAAAATAAAAAAAACTAGTCCAAGGCTGTAACGCAGGTCTGTCCTGTGTTACCAGTGTAGATAGGCTGTAACGCAGGAAACTAAGGCGCAACAGGTTCAGCAATACCTGTAACGCAAGCAGGTACTGCGTTACTGGTGTGGAAGGCAGAATTTTGTTTTATTTTTTCACGTGCAACAATGTGGCTTGTTTGGAGGCTGCAGAAAATTAATTTAGGGGCCATAATAGTGGATTTAATTATTGCTTTAATTTTTAATTTCGCAATTTATTTTTATTATTGCTTTAATTAATTATTATGTGTGTAGTTAATTATGTGTGTGTTGTGGAATAAAAACTAGTTTACGATTTGTAATTAATGCTAGGGTGGTTGAGCTTCGAGCTTTAATTGCTGTTCTTGTGTTCGTGGCTGAATCTGCCTTCACAAGATGCCTACGTACTTTGATAAATATCAAAGATCAAGCCAAAAACGTAGTTCTGAGATGAGGGGTCTGGCCCTTTATATAGGCTGTAGGAGCCTCAGAATCGTAGTAGGAGTCAGAGACTTGGTAGAAAAGTCTTTGAGGAAGGTTCTAGATCTATTCCTTGTAGGAATCAGTTTCCATATTGAATTGGATGCCTTGGTGGATAAGTCTGGTGGAAATAATATCCTTATCCAACTCTTATTGCTGAGCTGTTTATTTCCCCCAATATTAATTACGAAATTAATATTATAATTGGGGTTTTGGGCCCAGCTGGTGGGCCCCACGTTTGGACCATTCTTGGCCTAATTAATGCCACATTAAATGTGTCTTTAGGGCTTATTTTCAGCCCATATCAGTGTGTAATTTTTTAATTGCATGTTTAACATAATTAGGACGACATGGACATAATTTTTTATTTATTGCTTTAATTAAATGTTTTATGTTGTTAAATTATGTGTGTATTATGAATGCATGTTAGACATAATTGTAACAACATAGGCCCCATTTAATTTTTAAAATTCCTCATATTTTTAATAAAAATTCTAAGTGGGTGAGGGAATTAATTAGGAATTAAATCCCATGGTCTCCATTATTTTGTATGTAATTTAGCCTTTTAAATAATGTAGATGGTATATATGATCACCTAACGTGGCGTACTATTTTTGGTATTTTAAAAGGTTGTACAAATTACTAGAACAAAATTTTTAAATTAAATTACGAATATTGAAAGGTATATAGATCACCCTAACGTGACGTACCAAGTTTCATAGAATTCGTTACGAAAATTGAATACTCTTTTGATGTTGACTATGGAGAATTCTGTCTAGGAATCGGGTATTAAGCGAGGCCGTTGTGACTCCTCCAAGACCTGGGAATTATCCATTAATATATCAAACAGATGTATTTAGTTTGAGTAATTTAAGAATTTAAAAAATGGTATACACTTAGCTATGAAAAATAATATATAGTCCACCCTAACGTGGCGTATTATTTAGTAATAGAACCGAAGTAATATTTAAACGAATATAAAAGGTATATATGTCACCCATCGTGGCGTACCAGATACTTATGGTGTTTAAATTTTAGTGCATTAATTTTAATTAATTGTTAGAGGAAACCAATAGGTTTTAAGATTTGTGCAACTCTCTGATTATGTGTTACATGTATGATTCTCAGGATTAGATCATTATGGGCTTTAATCCACTATTCACCATACTTAAGGATAACAAACTTACTGGACCAAACTATATTGAATGGAAACGTAATTTGGACATAGTGTTGACTGCTGAGGAGTACAAATTTTGTACTTATGAACCCAAGCCAGATCAGCCTGCTGAAGATGCTCCTGAAAGTGAGAAGGAGTATTATAAGCAGTGGATTAAGGCTGATGAGATGTCACGATGTTACATTCTGGCAGCAATGTCGGGTGTTTTGCAGCATCAACATCAGGCTATGGCCACAGCTTCAGATATGCTCTTTAATCTCAAGGAACTTTTTAGAGAACAGATTAGGGCTGCTAGGCAAGTAGCAATGAAGGCTTTAATGAATACTCGGATGGTTGAAGGAACACCAGTAAGGGATCATGTTCTCATAATGATGTCTCATCTGAATGAGATGGAGATCCTTGGTGCTGATATTGATGGGGAAACCCAGATTGATATCATCCTTATGAGCTTGCCCAAAAGTTTTGAGCAGTTCCGCTTGAATTACACCATGAACAAAAGGATGTATAGTCTCGCGGAACTTCTTACAGAACTTCAGGCAGCTGAAGGACTCTTTAAACAGAATGTTCAAGTGAATGTGGCTGAGAAAGCTTCTTCATCTAAGCCGAAAGGTAAGAAGAAGAAAAAGACTCAGACACAGAAAGCTGGAAAGATTGCTAATGCAGTGGGAGTTCAAGGTGGTGTGAAAAAGCCTAAGGGCAAGTGCTTCAGGTGCAAGCAGTCAGGTCACTGGAAATAGGATTGTCCTCTTCCTAAGAAGACAAACAATACTGGTATGTCTCTTTCTCTAGTTACAGAAACATATACAGCGGCTATATCTACGAGCACTTGGTGTGTAGATACAGGAGCCACTGACCATGTTTGTAACACTATGCAGGGGTTCCAGCAAACCATATTGGTTAGAGATGGTGAGATATATGTGTTCATGGGAGATGCTACGAAAGCAGTAGTAGTTGTAGTTGGAATAATTACTTTATCTTTTGGAGATGATAGGATTTTGGTTTTGAACAATTGTCTTTATGTACCTTCGTTTAGAAGGAATTTGATTTCGGTTTCTAAACTTGCTATGGATGGTTTTAATGTTTGTTTGGATCATAATGTTTCTATTATGATGAATAAACGAGTTATATGTTCTGGTACATTGCAAGACAATTTATATATTATTAATCCTGTCCAACCAATGCTGTAAGAAAAGGAAACTAATAACATTCTTTCTAGCTCAAATAAAAGACATAAGCCTTCTGAATTGAACCAAACATATCTTTGGCACTTAAGATTAGGTCATATTAACTTGAGGAGGATTCAAAGACTGGTAGTAGATGGGCCATTAGGCTCGTTGGCAGTGGAGGCATTTCCAGTTTGTGAATCCTGCTTGGAAGGTAAGATGACTAATAGGCCTTTTAAAGCAAAGGGGAATAGAGCCAAAGAAGTGTTAGAATTGGTTCATACTGATTTATGTGGACCTATGAGTATCCAAGCAAGAGCAGGTTATGAGTATTTTGTCACTTTCATTGACGATTATTCTAGATATGGGTACATTTATTTGTTGCGCAGTTAGTGTCTGTTGGTTGGGCTTTGGTTTGCAGGGGAGGGTGTCTTGGGTTCGTTCCTTTCTTCAGACTTGTTTCTTCTTTATAGAGTGGCTAACTAATTTGTATCCCTTCGATCCAGGAGGAGGTTTGGAATGCTCTACCTTGATTTCTGGTATGCAGTCGAATTGTTTAGGCTTGACCTGCTTAAATTTATATTCTGAGATGCAGAGATACAACTACGGGGAGTGGTGTAGTGTGCATTTTGCCCTGTTTATGGGTGTTTCTGTCGATGAAATGTATAGAGGTTTTTGTTGTGGCTGCTTTTCTGTCTCGATTTATCAGAAGTTTGCTTCTTTTTCTTGTCGACTGGAAAGCAGTTTCAATCTGGGGGTTATGACTCGAGTAATGCAGAGGTTGCTTGGAGGGGATAACTGTTGCTTAAGTGGTTCAAATTCATTCTGTCATTTTCGTTTGGGCCTGGGGGATGCTGTTAGCAGAGGTGGCTATCTAGGTGCTTTGTTAGTAATTTCTATTGGATTCGAGATTATTTCAATTGTCAATGTTCTTCAACTTATTTCAAGTCTTGGTGGGGATCGAATTTCCAGATTTTTGTTGGTGACCATGGTCTTATTTAGTAGCACGCGGCTGTGTGGTTCTTTTTGCAGCTTGTTTTTCAGAGTGTCCAAGAGGTGGGGTGTGTTTTTTGTTGTTTTCTCGTGGCAGATTGGCCTGGCTTTCTTGATGGTCGAGCTTTTTTGCATGTGTGTTGTGAGTCTTCCAAGTGTGGTCATGTGGGGGGGTTGTTGTTTGGAGTTTCTTTATGATGTCCTTTGCCTTTATTTTCTCGGAGGAAGGGTGCAGTTAGCTTCGTGTGTTTTTTTATTGGTTTTTGCCTCTTCTTTGGTGTCTGATTGTTGTTTTAGTGGGTTGGTAGTGTGGTTAGTTTTTTTAGTTGTTTGTTCATTGGAGATTGTTTCCAATGGAATTTTTCTTCCTTGACTTGAGCTTTTTGCTCTGGTTTGTATTTCTTTATTTTTATTATATTTCTCCACGAGGCAAAGCCTCATTTACCGAAAAAAAAAGTGCGGAGAAGCGACATCTTGGAAAATGTATCAAGTCACTACAATCAGATTTTGGTGGTGAATACTTGCTTGGAGAATTTAGGGAATATTTATCAGAAAATGGGATTACATCCTAGTTGTCTGCACCTGGCACACCTCGGCAGAATGGTGTAGCAGAGAGAAGGAATCAGACTCTTTTAGAGAGTGTTAGATCGATGATGAGTTATTCAGATTTACCCAAGTCGTTTTGGGGATATGCTATAGAAACAGCGGCTTACCTTCTGAACTTGGTACCTTCTAAGTCGGTTCCCAAGACTCCAATAGAATTGTGGACTGGTAGCAAACCAAGTCTAAGACATATTCGGATTTGGGGTTTTCTAGCACATGTGCTGAACAAGAACGCGACCAAGTTAGAATCTCGTACAGAAGTAAGGCTGTTTGTAGGCTATCCCATGGGAACGAAAGGTTATTCATTTTATAGTCCTAGGGATCGAGATATCATTGTTAGCACCAATGCTAGATTCTTAGAAGAACACTATATAATGAACCATAAACCCATGAGTAGTATCGTTTTAGAGGAACTAGTGGGAGGGACAGATAATCCCCAAGTGCCAATAGTACAAGTAGAACAACCACAAGAAAATGCACAACTTAACACTAATACTGCACCAGTGCCTCGTCGTAGTGGGAGGGTTGTTCAACAACCAGATAGATTCATGTTTTTGGGAGAGTCCTCGGACTTGGTCTCTGGTGAACATGATGAGGATCCCAGGAAACACGAAGAGGCAATTCTAGATAAAGATGCAGATCTATGGCAAAAGGCAATGGAATCTGAGATGGAATCTATGTATTCCAATCAAGTTTGGGAGCTCGTGGAACCACCCAAAGGTGTAAAACCCATTGGATGTATGTGGATCTACAAGAAGAAAAGAGGATCTGACAAAAAGGTGAAAGCTGGGAAAGCACGACTTGTTGCGAAAGGGTATACTCAGAAAGAAGGGATTGATTATGAGGAAACCTTTTCGCCGGTTATTATGCTTAAGTCGATCCGGATTTTTTTATCTATAGCAGCTCATCTCGATTATGAGATTTGGCAAATGGATGTCAAGACAGCTTTCCTTAATGGAAGTCTTGAGGAAACCATCTATATGCAACAACCAAAAGGATTCATTAAGGAAGGCCAAGAGCATCTTGTTTGTAAGCTTAAGAGGTCTATTTATGGACTAAAACAAGCTTCTAGGGACTGGAATATTCGTTTTGATCAGGCAGTCCAGTCATATGGATTTGATCAAAGTCCAAGCGAATCATGTGTGTATAAGAGAATTGAGGGTAATGCAGTGGTTTTTCTAGTACTGTATGTAGATGACATTTTACCCATTTGAAACAATGTTAAGATGTTGTCATTAGTAAAGGCATGGTTGTTCAAACAATTTGAAATGAAGGACTTAGGTGAAGCAGCATACATCCTTGGGATCAAAGTAATAAGGGATCGCAAGAAAAGGATGTTGGCTTTATCTCAAGAGCCCTACATTGATGAAGTATTAGCTCGTTTTAACATGCAGAACTCTAAGAAAGGTTTTCTACCTTTTAAGCATGGAGTGGCTCTATCCAAGGAGCAGTGTCCTTCGACACCTAAGGATATAGAGAGCATGAAAGCAGTTCCTTATGCTTCGGCATATGGAAGCTTAATGTATGCTATGTTATGTATGCTTTGCAGTATGCATGGTTAGTAGATATCAGTCGAACCCAGGTCAGGAACATTGGAGTGCAGTAAAAACTATACTCAAGTACCTGAGAAGGACTAAGGAGTATATGTTAATTTACAAGGCCTCAGATCTATTTCTTTTGGGATATACTGATTCAGATTTCCAATCAGATAGGGATAAGAGGAAATCAACCTCGGGATATGTTTTTACTTTGGGAGGTGGAGCCGTTATATGGAGGAGTGTAAAGCAGGAATGCATTGCAGACTCCACCATGGAAGCCGAGTACGTGGCAGCCTCTAAGGCTGCAAAGGAGGCTGTATGGTTCCGGAACTTTCTTTTGGACTTGTATGTGGTACCTAATTTGCCTAGGAGTTTGACAGTGTATTGTGATAACACTGGTGCTGTGGCAAATTCGAAGGAACCGCGAGATCACAAAGCAGCTAAACATATTGAACGTAAGTATCATCTCATACGAGGAATCGTAAAGCGAGGGGATATAGTTGTGGCTCACATATCATCAGAAGACAACCGGGCAGATCCTTTCACAAAGAGCTTGCCATCCAAGGTTTTTGACAGGCATGTGGAAGTGATAGGAGTCAGATGGATGGACACATAGTTTTTTATGTAATAGTGGATTAAATAAACACTGATATACTCATAGAATATTTTGAGTATAAGTGGGAGATTGTTAGTGTATACTGAAAATATTTATTTGAAGTATATACATTTATTTCTGGCCTATTTTATTTAGAATCATTTAAATGTTTACATGCTGTCTAATATTATATATTGTGGACAATCTAGTATCAAATGGGATACAGAATATTAGATTGTTCTTCCCATTTGCCTTTGGTGGAGAGTAGGCTCTGGTTCTTATGTATGGGTCAAATTCTTTGACATAAGATGGTTTAGCATCATAGAATGTAGGAGCCACAATCTCTGGAGTGAGCACCTTCAGAATTGTAGTTGATATTGTTGGAGCTGAGGACTGAGTAAAGAACAGAGTGGATACAATTGATGCATTGATCATTCTCTCTGTCCTCAAAATTATTTCATTTGCCTCCTTGTTGATCTTTTCTAAGGCCTCTATTCTGGCTTACCTTTCACCATCTGAGATTTTTGATAAGTCAGGAATCACAGGCAAAGCCTTTTGTTTCTTCACAAGGGAAGCCTCTATAGTAAACTCTGTTAGATTGACCACTATAATTGGTTGTTGCTCCCCCTCAATTTGTGCTATCTTGTTACTGGAAGCTTGAATTTGAATAGAAGTAGCTGCAACCTCTTCTACCTTTTTCTCCCCCTTTTTCTTAGCATCAAGGGCTGGAGGTGAGGCTGCAAGTAGCCTTTCCAATAGCTCAGTCTGTTTGGCTTGATTGGCAATGAGTGTCTGCATTTGAGATTCCATACTATCCACTCTAGAGGAGAGATGCTGAACAGATTTGGCCAGGCTAGCTTCCTTCAGTAGTTTGCTAGTCAACACCTTCTGAGTGGTAGTAGGGGCTAGTGCCTCAATCCTGGCATCTAGTTCCACTTTCATTTCTCTGATTGCAGTTTGGACCTCCTCCTGTTGTGTTCTTTGAATAACCATGTGCATCTTGTGAAGTTTCAGGGAGTCTATTATTTGCTGAAGGATAGCCTTCCTCTGTGGATCTGCATTTTGGTGCTCAGCCCTAGCAGATTGATATTGCTTCATAATCTCCACATTGAAGTCACCAGCCACAGTGGCAGTAGAAAATAGCCATTCTGGAGTATCTACCACATTGACTTCTTCATCATTTGCTGTGCTGTCACTGTCATCACTGCCAAACTCTTCACTGTCTCATTTCTCCTGTAGTCACTTCTCTCCGCTCATCTCTCTTTTCTTGCATCAGGGGCTCCCCCTGGCTCACACCTATCACACCCTCACCTTCACCTACTAAGGTGGAACTCTCTTGCTCTCCTTTTCCCTGACCTGAAGAAATGGTCAGCCTCTCATTATTTGCCTCTCCTTTTGCCTGCTCACAAGGCATCCTCTCACTCCCTTCCCTCAATCCTAAAAGTGTTTCAACTACTGAGAACTCCTCCACACTTGACACAGGAATTTTAGATATAGCAGTGGTAGAGTGAGTTATCAACGGATAAGGGATATCCGTTGATGGAGTAGTTATAGCTGTCAACGGATGGCTAGACATAGGCGCATCCGTTGATGGAGAAACACTTGTCAACGGATGAAGGATATCCGTTGGTGAAGGAATGATAGTATCCGTTGAAGTGAAAACCAACACTGAATCTATGGAGATTGATTTTAAAGATGAGGCCACAGATGTTGTTGTGAATTCAGAAATGGAAGATTGATGGCCCAACAAATCATCTAAAAGATGATGACCACCAATTGCAGAGTGGGGCTTCTCCAAGAATCTTAAAGATGGAGAATCAGGAATTGATGTAGATATCATATCCACATCTAGAGATGGAGTTGGTGATGGGGGATTGTAATGTGTATCAATTTGAAGGTTAAGATCAAGGGGCTGTGACTCCACATTTATTGAAGTCACATCAAACTGAATTTGAGAAGGTACAGTTTGTTGTACTGTGTGTGCACCCTGTGATTCCCCTCTGGTTTTAGATTTTACTCTTCTTCCATAGGTTTTTGAGAGAGGGCTAGTGTCCCTTACCCTTTTGTGCAGAGTTGCTGTGGAACTAATAGTCACACCCTGTTGAGAGGATGTAACTTGGGCTTGGCTATTTGGTGCACTTTCCTCATCTACCTTAGGGCTTGCACCCTGTCCCTCACCACTCACTACCTCCTTCACACTCCCCTCAAGAGTTGTGGTAGTTTTTGCAACAGGTGCTTTTTGAGTGAGGTTTGTCTTTTAGATTTTGATTTGGAAACTTTTGTTTTAGTCACTTGGGTAGGAGCCTGTTTGGTCACTACTACAGACTCCATTGTGACTGTGGAAGGCAAAGAAATTTGGGGGATAGAGATAGGAGTTCAAAGGTTAGAAATAGTTACCTGAACAATTGATAGATATACCAATTGTACTTCTGCATTGGAGTTCATTCGAATTAAATCACTTAAGACTCTCTTCTCCTGAACAAAACATGTGAACTTGCTATCCGGGTTATCAATGGATAGCTAATTCTCAGATACATGCAGTGCTAAGAGCATAAAAAATCTACCAAAATAGATATTCTTGCTCCTAGTTTCCTTTTTACCTAATTTTGCTGCTATCTCATACATGACTAGTGTGCCAAAGTTACAGAATTTATCAGTCAGAAGCATACACAACATAACTAGCATGGAATGGGTAACAGCATCAAAATTACTAATTTTGCCTGAAAAAGTTTTAATGAAGGCATCACAAAAATAACTCCATTCTTTAACCATCCCTTTCCTAACAATTTTCCCTAAATTATCAGTACTAAGGGCATAATTTATGGAATTAAGCATGGCAACTATTTCAGCATCACAGGGTACTTTCAGACAGTTATTCTCAGGTAATTTTAAACAAGCAGTTATCACATCAGAGTTAACTACATAGTTTTTACCCTTTAGGGAAAAAGCAATTGTACCGTCTGTGCCATTGAACTCAGCAGATGCCCACACCTCTTCGATTACCTCGTGGATTAGAGAAGTGGTGGCAGTGAAACAGTTGATATACGCGGTTGAGAAACAGTTTATCCGTTGATGACGTGGATAACCTGTTATCCGTTGATATACGAAAATCTAGGTATGTGTTTATGCTATCAACGGGTAAAAGGATATCCGTTGATAAGATAATTTTGACTTGGACAAAATTTCTGAAGAAAATTTTTCTGAGAGGTTTTTAATTCTCAAGTAAATCAAAACACATTTCTAGCTGCAACGTAGTAAAATCAAATATCACTAGGAATTATGACAAGTTAAGTATACCTAGCTCACCTACCAATCTTGTGAATGTGGATTCATCAAGTGGCTTGGTGAATATATCTGCAAGCTGCATTTCACTTGGCACAAAGTGCATTTCTACTGTACCATTCATCACATGTTCTCTAATGAAGTGGTATTTGATGTCAATGTGCTTGGTTCTCGAATGTTGCACTGGATTCCCTATGATGGCAATAGCACTTGTGTTGTCACAGAAACTTGGAATCTTCTCAACTTTTAGACCATAGTCAATAAGTTGATTTCTCATCCATAGAATCTGTGCACAACAACTTCCAGCAGCAATGTACTCAGCTTCAGCTGTAGAAGTGGAGACTGAGTTTTGTTTCTTACTGAACCATGAAACAAGCCTGTTTCCTAGAAATTGACAGGAACCTATAGTACTTTTCCTATCAACTCTACAACCTGCATAATCTGCATCTGAATAGCCAGTTAGATCAAAACCAGATTCTCTTGGGTACCAAATGCCAAGGTTTGGTGTTCCCTTGAGATACCTGAAAATTCTCTTAATAGCTATCAAGTGAGACTCTCTAGGGTCAGCTTGAAATCTAGCACAAAGAGAAGTAGAAAATATTATATCAGGTCTACTAGCTGTTAGGTATAGAAGTGAACCTTCCATGCCTCTATAGCTTGAGATGTCCACAGACTTTTCTTTAGTATTCAAGTCAAGCTTAGTTGCAGTGGCCATAGGTGTTTTTGCAGAGGTACAATCCATTAAGTCAAATTTCTTTAAAAGATCATAAATATATTTTGTTTGACTTATGAAAATGCCCTCATTAACTTGCTTTACTTGTAGGCCAAGAAAGTAAGTTAATTCACCCATCATGCTCATTTCATACCTACTTTGCATAAGTTTGGCAAACCTTTTGCAAAGCTTCTCATCTGTAGACCCAAAAATAATATCATCTACATAGATTTGAACAAGTATTGAAAATCCATTGATATTTCTATGAAATAAGGTTTTATCTACTGTACCTCTAGTGAAGTGATTCTCCAAAAGAAATTGAGATAAAGTGTCATACCAGGCTCTTGGTGCTTGCTTCAAACCATAAAGTGCTTTCATGAAAAGATATACATATTCTGGAAATTCTGGATCCTCAAAGCCAGGAGGTTGATGGACATAGACCTCTTCTTCCAGTTCCCCATTTAGAAAGGCACTTTTGACATCCATCTGACAGACCTTGAAATTGGCATGTGCTGCATAGGCTAGGAAGATTCTTATTGCCTCAAGTCTTGCCACTGGAGCAAAAGTTTCATCAAAATCTATCCCTTCTTCTTGAGAATAGCCCTTTGCCACTAATCTAACTTTATTCCTCACAATTATGCCATTTTCATCTGTCTTATTCTTGAGAACCCATTTAGTACCTATGACACTTCTATCATCAGGTTTGGGCACAAGCTTCCATACTTTATTTCTTTCAAATTGGTTTAGCTCTTCTTGCATTGCTAATACCCAATCTGGATCTAGAAGGGCATCTTCCACTTTCTTAGGTTCCTCTTGAGACAGGAAGCTACTGTATAGACATTCTGCTTGAGTAGCCCTTCTAGTTTGGAATCTTGAATTTGATTCACCAATGATTAACTCAAATGGATGATCTCTAGTCCATTTTCTTGCAGGTGGAAGGTTTGATCTTGATGAGGTTGCTTCATTTTCATGAGCATGATCATGTTGATTTAGCATTGAATTTTGACCCTGAGAAACTCCCCCTGAGTTTGTTGTCCTTGCTGAATTATGAAGTTGACTGTCAACGGATGCATCATTTTGCCTGTCGACGGATGCTTGAGAATCTCTGTCAACGGATGCATCTCTAATATTTTCAACGGATGCTCCAGAATGACTATCAACGGATGCTTCATTTCCAGTGTAAGCATCACTTCTAGTTGGTACAACAACTCTTGGTGGATCTCTATGGTCATGATCTTCATCTTCCTCATCATCATCATAGTACATTCTTCCTTCTCCTTCATTCTCAAATTCCAACTTTTCATGGGAGCCTCCATCATTTAGACCTAGAATCTTTTGATCATCAAACACAACATGTACAGATTCCATAATAATGTTGGTTCTTAGATTGTAGACTTTGTAGGCTTTCCCTGCTGCATATCCAACAAAAATAGCTTCATCTACCTTTGCTTCAATTTGCCCAAGTTATCACCATGATTCCTTAGCACAAAACAATTACATCCAAAGACATGAAGGAAAGCCAAAGTTGGTTTCTTGTTGGTTAACAACTGATAAGGAGTCATTCCTCTAGCTTGGTTGACCAAGGAAATATTCTGAGTAAAGCATGCAGTGTTGACAGCTTCAGCCCAGAAATATGTTGGTAACCTTGATTCACTTAACATTGTTCTAGCCGCTTCAATGAGAGTTCTGTTTTTCCTTTCAACAACCCCATTTTGTTGGGGTGTTCTGGCAGCAGAAAACTCATGGACAATTCCATTTTCTTCACAGAAATTCTTCATTATGGAATTCTTGAATTCAGTACCATTGTCACTCCTGATTCTTTGAACTCTGTCTTCAGAACCATTGTTTATTATTCTGAGGTGATTGATGATGATTTAACTTGCACAATCCTTGGAGTGCAGGAAGAAAGTCCATGTAAACTTAGAAAAATCATCTACAATTACCAGACAGTATTCCTTCTTAGAAATATACATGACATTTACTGGACCAAATAAGTCCATATGCAGCAGTTGAAGAGGCTTAACAATGGATGACTCTGTCTTGGTCTTGAAGGATGATTTCTTTTGTTTCCCTAATTGGAAAGCATCACACAGTCCATCTCTGATAAATTCCAATTGAGGGATTCCTCTAGCAAGATCCTTTCTTACCAAATCATTCATAACTTTAAAATTCAAATGTGACAGCTTCTTATGCCATAGCCAACTCTCATCCTTACTTGCTTTGCTGAAGAGACAGGTAGTGGATTCTGAGCATGCTGAATTGAATTCAGCTATGTAAACATTTCCTTTTCTGAAACCTGTCAATACCACATTGTTGTCTTCCTTGGCAGAAACAGCACAGGCTTCTTTTGTGAACTTTACTTCATAGTCTTTGTCACAAATCTGACTGACACTCAGCAAATTGTGCTTCAAACCTTCAACTAAAGCCACTTCTTCAATGATGACATTGTCTTTTGAAATCAGGCCATATCCCTTAGTATATCCTTTGTTGTCATCTCCAAAGGTAATTCTAGGGCCAGCTCCTTCCTTGAACTCTGTGAGCAGGGTTGAATCTCCTGTCATGTGCCTAGAGCATCCACTGTCTAGGTACCATAGATTCCTTCTGTTTCCCTGCACACATTCCAAAAACAAATCAAGTTGATTTTGGTACCCAAGCTTCCTTGGGTCCTTCCTTGTTAGCCTTTGACTTTGCACTCTTAGCATTCTTCAACTTAGGTGTAGATGCTTGAGTGATGGGGTTTGACAAATGCTCATTTGCATGAATATTTGATGCATGCATTTGTGGAAAATTGGCATACATATTATTCATGCTAGGAATGCTCCATGACATTTGTGTCACATTCACAGATTGAAAATAAGGATTAGACACATATGACATGTTCACATATGGATTTGAAAAACTAGCATTTTGATACAAACCAAACATAACAGGCATTGCAGGCATACATGGTATTGTTTGAGGTACATGAACAGGAGCCTTGTTAACAATCTTGTAGTTAGAAGATAGGTGATTGACACTATTACAATTACTACAAGTTTTCCTAGGGGCAAACTTGTCAGGAGAATAATTGTTTTTCTTGTTGATGCCTATCTTACCATTTCTGTTCTTTTTCTTTTTACCCTCAATTTCTACCTTTTCATTATCTGATTTACCAACAGCCTTTTTGTTATGTAAATCACCTGCCTTAGCCTTTCCACTAGATTTGGTTTGGCTACTCTCACCACTAACAAAGTTCTTGTTGACTGGACCATACTTGATATCCAGTTTCTTGAGTTCCTTCTTACTAAAAAACTTTTTGTTAGCCGACGGATACCTCTCATCCGTTGGTGGTTCATCTGTCAACGGATGATCACTATCCGTTGATTCACAAATAGTCTCTAGATCTTCAAGGCCAGGTTCTAGCTCCTTTTTCTTTTGAGTCCAGGTATCCTTCACAAACGATTCCATTCCCTGGACTTTTATTATGTTTTGAGAAATATTCCTACAACTTTGAAATTTAGCAATTATCCCTTGTTCCTTTTCAAGCTGGTCTTTTAAAATCAGTTCCCTTTTTAACACAGCTTCAAGTTCACTTTTAGCATTATTGCAATCAACTCTCATTTTCTCAAATTCTAGAAATTGAGCTTCTAGAGCAGCATTTCTATCACTTAAAAACAGATTAGTCTCTTTAATCCTATTGTTCTCTTTAGTAAGTGATTTAAGAGTAACACTCAAGTGATATAGTTCGGTAGACATTTCATCTATAACACTATTGCATTCCTCTTTGGTGAGCTCAGAGAGATTAGTAGAAAATACCTGATTGCTAGCTGAACTTGCTTCCTGCTCTCCAGAATCAGCCATCAATGCAAGGTTGACAAACTCAACATCATCATCAGAATGATTGTCATCAGCAGCCCAGTCATACACTTGGGTCAAGAATGCCTTTCCTTTCTGCCTGAGAAGATCAAAATATTTCTTCTTGAAGTCAACAGTCTCAGTTGGCTTTCCCTTGTTCTCAGATCTAGCCTTCCTGCATTCACTTATCATGTGACCAGCAATTCCACAATTGTAGCATTTAATTTTGGATTTATCCACATAGTTGCTTGTGGAAAAATCCTTGTTAAATGGCTTGGCCACCCCAGAGTTTCTCTTGAATTTCAGCTTAGAGAATCTCCTAGACAGAAAAGGTAAGTGCTCATCTATCTCATCCAATTCATCCTGCTGAAGGACATTCAATTCCTCAGACATCTTTTTCTTGCTCCTGCTTGATTCTGCTCTACCTTTACAAACCTCCTTGTTTGGTGTAGAATAAGCAGCTTATGTCCTTTCCTCCTTCTGCTCCAAGTTGGCAACAAGTGCAACTGACCCACTTTTCTTTTGGGACTTCTCAATCTCTTCATCCTGCTCCATTTCCATCTCATATGTCTTCAAAGTTCCATAGAGCCTTTCAAGAGTAAATGTCTTGTACTCTTGAGTGTTTCTTAGAGAAACAGTCATTGGCTTCCATTCCTTGGGCAGTGTTCTCAGAAATTTGAGATTAGAATCTTTAACTTGATAAATTCTTCCATACAGTTTCAAACCATTTAGTAGCTTTTGAAATCTACTAAATGTATCATTCAATGTTTCTCCACTCTTAAAATGGAAATGTTCATACTGTTGGATTAGTAGTTGCATTTTGTTTTCCCTCACCTGTTCTGTTCCTTCACAAAGGGTTTGAACAGTATCCCATACTTCCTTGGAGGTAGTACAGTTAATAACATTGTCAACCATGTCTATTTCTAGACCATTGAACAGTATATTCATGGTCCTTTTGTCCCTGTGGACTTCTACAATATCTTCAAGACTCCATTCAGAAACAGGTTTGGGAATGAGAGTGTTAGGCACATCTTCAGCCAGGCCAACTCTTGTTGCAGTCTTCACTGGAACTTGAGGACCCTTGTCAATGCAATCCACAAAACCCTCATCAATAGACAAGAGATGTAGAAGCATTTTTACTTTCCAGTGAAAGTAATTCTCTCTATCAAGAACTGGTATCTTCACTCCATAATCCTTCTTAGACATGTTGGAAGTGTGTTGATCTTTAAACTTCAAATATGTTAGAAGCTTTCTCTGATACCAATTGTTATTCCCAGATTACACACTTGTATAATTGTAGAAGGGGGGGTTGAATACAATTCTTGATATTTATAAATTTCTGATAAGAACTCCAGAAATCTATACTTAGATAATTGTTGTAAAAAGATTAATGCACAAACACATAAAAACCAGATGGTTAAATGCACCACCTGAAGCTTTTATTCGAAGAAAACTCTGTGATACAAATGTACACAGCTTCTATTTTACAACTCTTTGCTTTTTAAGGATATTCAATAAAAACCTAAGCGAATGTATCTGTTTTCTTTTCTTCTAAAGAGTTGCTACACTTGGTTATAAATCCCAAGTTTACAAGTACTACAGGAATAAGATAATATTAATCTAATTCAAGTTGACTTGCTACTACACTCCAAATACACAAGTAGCCGAAAGGTTGTCCTTGTGAACAGACATGTCTCCTGCACCTTTCTTGTATTCATTGTGTAAACGGAATGCTTCTTTCCTCTGTGTTTCCAAAGTATGGCTTCCATACTGCTTTTTGTATTTACTATCAACCCATGTGATCTGTCAGTCAAATCTGTCCTTATCAACTGCTAATCCCCAGCTTAGCATAGAAGTAAGTGTCAATGATTATCCGTTGACATTGTGCACTGACATCCGTTGATGATATATTGAGCTGTATCCGTTGATATTTAGATTTGAGCTGTATCCGTTGATATTGAGATTTGAGCTGTATCCGTTGATAGAGTGGGTTTGAGTTGTATCCGTTGATAGATATTTGTCTTCATTCGTTGATACACTTTCACTTAGACAGAATTACATAGCATAGCTTATTTACAATTGGCTACCCTATTCTGCCTATCCACTGATGGTCAACATGACTGTGGATAAAAACACTATCAACTGATAACATATAGATACTGAAGTATGCTACAAAACCTCATCCGTTGATGAGCTACCTGTCAACGGATAGAGTTATAAATCCTCATCCGTTGACAGCTACAAAACCTTATACAATTTTATTGATTGTGAAGTTATCATCAAGTACAAAATATTCCTAACAACATGGTATATACATAGAGGCAGTATTCTCACATCATCCAAATCGATATCTATTAAAAATCCCGTAACTCCGTAAAAGGATTAAGGAACGCTCGGGAAAGCGCGAGAACATTTTTCTGATTATAAGGATTAAAGAGAGAATAAGTGATGGATAGTGTTTTTTGTGGAAATTGGAATATTATTAGACGACACTATATAGAAGTATTCAGAATGGCTTTCTGAGTTCGTATCGATGATCAGTGGACGAAATAAGTGTATGTAAACGATATCAGATTCAGAAAAATAGCACTTTTATTTTCTCCGAGACTTCCCTGGACACTGAAGGATTTAAGGATTTATTTAAGAGATTTAACAAATTTAAATTCAAGGATTATAAAGGAGGATTAAAGATATTAGTATAAGTATTAAGAAGGTTTCCGGTAAAACCTTAACGAGAAATATTTGAGATATTCCTCCGAACGATTATTGATATGGAGTAATAAATGGACAAAAGAAACAAGCAGAGAATCAAGATACATGCATGTGCTAGTGGATAAGAGCAAGGAATTAAGTAGTTACACAAGGAACTAGCATACTTAGAGATTAAACTAAGTACTTAGCATTACTTTATCATCTTATCACCAAATCATGACATTTGTCCATGCAATTGACATCATCCATGACCTAGCACCTTTATTAAAGTTACTTTAGGATAGATATTATCCATACACATCAATGATTCAAGAGATTAGATCAAGAGCAAGCAAGAGAACTCCATTTTCTCTCATTCTCTCAAACTGCCCAGCAAGAACACCTCAAAGAAGAAAATTCATATCTCCATTTCTATCCATGATAAAATCACCAAATTTTTACCACAGCCTCTCCACTCCATGGTCAATATTCGCTCTAAATTTGATGGCATTATAATGAGTGTAGCCTAGTAAAATCTCCTCCCCAAGAGAAGAAACCAAACTGTCCAGATTGTTTGACAGTTTCTGTGATGATTTTCAAACGACCATATCTTCTTCATTACTCAATGAAATTTGGTGTTCTTTAGCTTGTGGGAAAGCTGGTTAGATGCTCTACAACTCTCCTTCAGAAGCCTCATTCAGAAAAGTTCGGTAAGGCCCTCGTTTTTCATGATCTTTCAGCTGGGTTATAGAAACTCCGAAAATCTCTAAACATATTCTTGATGTTTCTTGTTAGATTAAGCTTGGTTAAGGTTGTACACAGATTAATCAAGGCTTAGTAAGGTCTCTACATCCTCCAAGGAAGGTATAACCCTCATAGACCCTAGATCATACTTTGAGTTTTGTGATTGTTCTTAGTGATCTTAGATGCGATATGATTATGGTGTTAATATGAGCATGTAAGCATGATTAGTTAGTGGTTAGTTGATGTAAGCAATATGATGCATATGATGATGAAATGAGGAGTTAATGGACTGATTATGATGAATGGTATGCCCGGTGTGGCTTGGTTTTGATGGAACAAATTTAGAAATGTCCGATATATAGCCGTCGTAATGCCCGAATTTCGTTAGACCTTGAAAAACCGTGCATTATAGTAGCATTAGTTTCCTGACCTTAATGTATAGTCGACCTATCCCTGTAGATCTCGAGTCATAGATCGTTTTGGCGCAAGAATCGAAACAAACGGACTTACGGTTTAGGAATTATGGCCGATTTAGTAAAAGTTGTTCGGAAACGTAAGTATGAGTTCGTTGCAAATCTTGGTAATTAAATATTAGAGATCATAAGGAAGGTGTGAAAGAAAACCTCATGTCAAACGGATCATT
Organism: Saposhnikovia divaricata; assembly: GCA_036435485.1. NCBI lineage: Eukaryota > Viridiplantae > Streptophyta > Magnoliopsida > Apiales > Apiaceae > Saposhnikovia > Saposhnikovia divaricata. Next base: position 9,760,854 of record JAZHRN010000154.1, on the reverse strand, counting down.
TTCCGATTTTATAAAAATGTTCGAATCGAGGTTAAGTGCGAATGAACCCCTTAAAAGAACACTTGGTTATAACTTTGGAAAACCACTTAGAAAACGAGCGATAAAACTCGAGGTATAATCTTGGTTCGTAAAAGACCGACCCTAGAACTTATATGACTTAAGTGCCTACCAAGTGTAAATATAATGACATGCCTTGATAACAAGCAAGTGTCGGTCATAACTATGATAATAAGGAGTTAACTTGAAAATGTGTTTTAGCTTAAGTAGAGTAGTTACTTGGCTTTTCAAAAGTGTTAAGTAATTAACCTCGGATATTGTGCCTATTTATAGATCACCGGACCAGGCCGAGACACACTACCCCTACAGGATTTCCAAGCAAGTTTCCAATACTTTGGAACTGTTGTTATGATACTATATATATCTGTTGTTTTCTGATACATATGCCATAGCATGCATGCCTACTTTCAAGATATATTGTGATACTTGTTCCTTGAATTATTGTTGGCTTATAAGCTAGATAGTTACGTATCGGTTATAAGCCGGATATTGCTAAGACCCTTAGAAAAGGGCATATGAATCCATTTCTTCGATTATAGACCGGGAGTCAGTATTTCTTGACATATCGTGATTATTTCGGAGAAAAATATTTAAGTAAATATTTTTCCATTATTTAATTAATGAATATTATTTTAAATATTCATTTGAACTTTATTTATGCAATGAATATTATTTTTCAATATTCATTTAAAGTCGATTAAATTATTGAATTTTGTTTCAAATATTCATTTGATAATTATATCTTCAATAAGTATTATTAATTGGAATATTCATTATTCATTTAATGAATATTATTTCCAATATTCATTTGAAGTCTACTCATTTATCGAATATCGTTTCGAATATTCCTTTGGAATTTATTCATTATTTATTTATTAATATTACTTCAAATATTCACCTGATCATTATATAAATATTATTTCGAATATTCATTCGATTTTTATTTATTCGATAAGTATTATTAAGTTAAATATTCATTAATTATTTAATGAATATTATTTGTGAATATTTATTCAAAGATCATTCTGAGTAATATTTCATATTAAATTTATTCCTTCAATACTTTTGACTTAATAAATATTCTTTGAATATTTATTTAATTCTTCTAACTCGTTTAAAAACGATTCACCCCACTCAAATATTATCTTCGACCTTCGAGTAGTATGTAAATTATTCTGAGCCTATTTAATATTATTAAATCAAGAAAGGTTCTCAAGATTATATACTTCATTCAAATCCATCTTCCAAATTATAAGGGAACCTTACTTGAGAAATGTTATTTATCTTGTTGACTTCCCGGTCATAAATTCTTTGAAACTATTCTTTTCACTCGCAACTTGATTGCTATTATTCATTGAATCATGTATACCCACTCATCATTCGAGGGGTAAGAGTGTTGGAACAAGTTGGTATCCATTAACAAGCAGCAGCTTGGGAAATATTGGGGAATTTTCCTTTCCAAACTAAATACAACTACCTTGTGGAGTCTTATCAACAAGTATTATATTTGAGGAAAGGGGGACGAACTTTATGTTTCAGAGTTATGGATGTTAAACGAACTAGGAGCTGCGTAAGTGGCCGAGTGGCGCCGGTCCAGCAATGGCCCAACCGTTGGCCGGGGGGTTCTAGAGGGCGGTAGACAAGTAAATCCGTCGGTGCTTCCTTTTACATGTAGAAAATAAGAGGTGGGAAGCATAACCTACGACTGATCATCGTGAATGTTATGTCTCCTGGCGCGTCAATGCTCCAGTATTAGTTCACCTTTCTAATGTTGGAAATTGTCTACAACACTATCGGGGTGTTTGCAGGTGAAAAAGTGGCTGAGTCTGGAATTGCAATACTTCATGCAAATTCCTCTTTTATGATAAATAATGATATCTTGCTTATCCTTGACTTAGCAGATATTCCCACAGAAATATACTCTTTGAGTTACCTTGTAACTTCATCCTTTACATTATGCGGGTACTATCATCGTAAATGCATGGCATATGGTTACCAAGATATTATGAACTGCTATATATTATCACTGTTCAGTATATTCTTTTTGGTGGGCTATTGCTCACCCTTGCTTTATTTATCTATATCACAACAACAGCTAGATCTGATGGCCCGCACAACGCGCAACCGGTGCGAGCAAGTGATAGCCGTCAGAGGATTAACCGCTGAGAGCATAGTTGCCACTGTTGAGTAAGAAGCTATTGGTAGGCTAGATGTTAGCTTTCGAGTATCAATGTATTTATATGATATGTAAATGGATGGCAAAGAATATGTAGTTATTAAATTGTAATTCTTTTGGGTTCTAAAAAACTCAATCTTGTGATTAATAATATTGATGATTACTCTGATTTCATCTCTAGGACTATAACGGGTGTGTTATGTTGTTGTTTTGGGTCGCAAGGTTTTAATTTCATTTATATTTGTTTTGTGGATGGAAATTGAGAACGTAATGACTAGATCCCTGACCCCGGATCTGGGGGTGTTACAGAAATGGTATCAGAGCGTTACGTTATAAACCCTAGAGATGACACAACATTAAAACGATAAATTTACTAAGATAATAAGAACTTTTACCCAGTTCATAGTCAGACTACTTAATGTAGTACTGACATATAAAACCCTTGTGGGAACTCTTAAATATCATGATAGTAACTTAGCTCGATATCGTATCGACGAGTAAGGCGACGGACCTTGAGGCTTACGAGCAGCAACACAAGGATGCTTTATTATATATTGACGATCGGCTTGAAGACTCGATAGAATACCCTACTGAGAACCCGAAGGAGGTTCCAGCTAAGAAAGAGAATCCTGCTAAGGATAAAGAGTTTACCTTTGAGGAAGTCAGGGCTGCAGCCAGGGAGACTGCAAGAGTTAAAGTATAGTGCTCAGCGAAGTGACTATAAAGAACTGAGATATTATGTTGGATTCATAGCTGGACTACCAGATGTAGTACTAGCAAGTAAGACGGATTGGAAGAATAACTTGAGATCTTATATGGGGATAGATAAGAATCCTTAGAGACTTTTAGATTAATGAAAAAAGAGTTAGAATGATGCAAGACATCGATATGGGACAGGAAGCAAAGTCTCCAGGAGTAGTTGAGATAGAGGCAGCAAGTGCCATATCATTTGATAAATGAATTAGTGGGAATGTTGATAAGATAATTCGCCATGAAAAAGGCAAATTTCATAGGTTATAACTGTGAAGTCAAATTGAGATTGATAAGGTGGTTTATTCAAGGAAATGTTCATTTTACGAATGGATCAGCTTAGAAAGTAAAGACATTGGGAAGTGAGGGCATGATTGGATAAAGTTATATAAGAAAATAGTAAGCGAGACGATGATCTCAGAACATACACTAGAGGAAAAGACCAGTGAGTCTGTGATAAACTAGTAATGAGACTACTGTTAGGAACTAAGTATAGGTTTGTTTCAACTCAGGGAAACGATGAACCAGAAACATCAGATGCATGTGATTTAGAGGAATATTAAATTCTTTCTTTTCCTTGAATGGATTATAGTAGTTACATTAAGTTTATTCCGATGCTGAATCATAAATGGATCGAGTAATACGATCAGTGGTTAGGAGATAATGAAGAATATTTTAAAGGTGGAACCTAAAGGAGCAAGTGTCTGCCAAGTTCTCAAAGTATAAATTCTGGCAAAATGAAGTTCGATTATTAGGACATGCGATCAGTGGTAAGTAGTGTTGGTTGACCCCACCGATTCAAAGGCAGTTTCAATTGAGAAAGACCAACCACACCAACAAAGGACTAAGAAGTTTGAATAGACAAAAAAATGTTTAGGTGGTGTGCTTATGCAGCACGGTAGAGTAATTGCGGATGCATTCGAACAGCACGATTCACCAGATTCGGATGGCCTTAGTAGTGCCAATTATATGGAATGACTAACTCTGACGGTGGCGTTCCTTCTGAGACTAGTGGTTAGGTCGACTGACATTTGGTAGTATCGGCTATTAGGACGTATATGTATCGGGAAGATATGGCATGTTTCAGTTCGAAACTTTGGATTTCTTTTATGGGATGTATATAATTGGCTCCTTTCCAGTGGTTAAACTTCCAACTTTATGATAATCCTTCTCTTATTATAACTACTTATGATTCTACCTGCTTGGATGTTCATAGAACCGTTCTTCAGGTTTAGGAATTGATCTTCTTAGTGTTACCAGTGGGTGGATAGATTGACCCAAGTTTCCCCTAATTCTAGAAAGAATTCAACAAATCTTAGCAAACCTTATCTTTCTGATTATCGAAAAACGTCACTGAAGAGAGTGGAAACTGCAACGAACCCTGTGGATTGGGTAAGATTACCGCTTTATTTTTTGATGGACAGACCCTGATTATTACAACTGATTATAGGAATAAAATGATGAAGTTGAGATTGGACGGTAAAGAGGGAAATGTATTCAAGGACCAAAACGGACTGAAAAATTCCAAGATTGACTTAAATGAAAAAGCTGTTATGCCAAAAGAGTTAAACTTATGTAGCACGTGGGGTTGATAAGAGAAGTTGAAAGGATAAAAATAAAGGAAAGGTGACCGGAGATGGTACCGAGAAGTCGGTTGAAGCTTATGTGGAGTAAGATTTTGAAAGGATAAGAAAACTTACCAAGGAGGAGGGATAAACGAAGAGTGGCAGTACTCGAGTTGAGTGACTATGCTACCCTGGCGTCTAAGATTTGCTGTGAAGGGGAAGCAGTGAACAAATACATTTAGAAGCACGCGGGAAAAAGCATATGGATAAGCATAACATGTCCCAGATAATTGTATTCGCTATGAACGAAAGAGGCACTATGCCAGCAATTTCTAGAAAAAGTAATGCCATTAGCTAACCCTAACTCACGTACTGTAGCGCGGCCATTTGGGGCCAGGTGACCAGGAGTCATAAAGTGACTAGACTAACGATGTAAGGACAAAGCGGGGTTGCTTCTAAGCAAGAGCCGACCACGAGAACTTTTGGATATAAAGTGAAGTAATTCAGATGTTTATGATTGACCAGCTTATGAACTAGAAATCGAATTATAGTAAATTGAGATACATGATGTTGGGATTTTATAAATACCATGGATATATTAAGACTGAGGAAAGTGATCAATGAAGGTTAGAGATGGTGTAGTATGATGCATAAATGTTATCTGAAACTTAGTATCTTTAAGAAGAGTGATAAGTACTAAGAGATTCACGTTGAACACGACCCATATCTTCCAGAACATCCTTGCTACCATTACCAAATTCTGTAAGAAGAACAAATGGACATATAATTGTCTTTTGGAAAGTCATGTAGACTAGCAGCCATTTGAAAGAAAAGGTTAGCATTAAGCTACCTATAGATTATCAAGATAAGAATGATTGAAAAGAGGCCTTATTAAGGATATAGGAATTGATTATCAATTGAAGGATGTAAGTATTTCTTGAAAATAGAATTGAGGATAGAATATCCATAAAAATTAAGACGAACCCTGGGGATGCACAAAGGATGGCATTACCCCTAATAAAGACGTTGTGAACTCAGATGGTATAAGTTGAATTGACCAAGGTAACAATAACCTGTAAGGAATTGTTGAAAGGAATCTTGAAATGTACATAGGCAGAATTGTTATAGGATTGATCAATAATACTGTGAGATACCCTGTACCTAGAAAGTACAAAAGAAATGATGAGGATGACCTAAGAAACCTTACAAGGAAAAAGGTAATATTCTGAGTTTCAAAATGGAAGTTTGGTGGAGAATGTATGACATAATAATAATGATGCCGGATGAGGCATGTATGAAACCAAGAGCAGGAATGTAATGGACCAATGAAGGTTGAAAATGTTTTAAAGCAAGAAAGACCTGAGATAAAAGATATCCTAGACCTGATGAGAAATTAGCCGTGATAAAAGTCACACTTAAAGATTAAGGCAATGACTTATGGAAAAAGGAATGATATATTTTCTCCTTCAGCAGAGTCAAAGAAAGTATACTTTCACCTAACGGTGATAGGAATGAGGTAGGAAAAATTTTGAGTTGAAATAAGACCCAGAAAACATTGATTACATGGAATTATTATTATCAGGAGAGGCCAATGAGGTGGCCGACACCTTGGGTATAGAGGAGAAATTATAGATGGTCATACCAAAGAAACAGTATGATATTGAGAAGGACTAGAAGGTCATAATGTGGGGGAGGATTTATGTTCCTTCTGATGATTGTACAAGAATCAAATATAATAATAGTTTAAGTAAAGATTCGATTCCCGATATCGTCTTAAGCATATTACCTACATTAGGAGGTCCTATTTTGGGGTAAACCAGGACCATGATACGAAATTGACTAAGTAAACCATTAAGCTTCCAGTCTTCTACTAAAGATATATGATTGATAATTTCGTCAACCTAGCAAAGCTACGATGCTTGAATCTCTTCTGCAATTTTATCTGCTTCGTGCAATATTTACATGAAGTACAGGAAGTACTCCTGGTGGATGTGGGATAGTGATTAGTTTGTCCTTCTAGAGGATTTTGATCCGACAATTATGAAACCCGTATGGTTAGCTATTAAAGCCCTATGTAAACGGCAAACGAGGATGACTCAACAAAAGACTACATTAATGTAATGGTGATTCTAAAAATTAAGCGTTTAAATTAAGCGCTACCTGTGCTACGCACCGACCGATAAATTATATTAGTTCATTAATATAAATATATTATTTTAATTATTATTTAGAAAAAAATATAATTTTATTGGAATGTTAATTACTTAAGTATAAAAATTAATTATCTGTTAATTCATACCAATTGAATTAATATTAATATTATGAACAAATCATCAAAACAATACAACCCCCTTGAAAAGTTCAAAACCCCTCTTTATTTTTTTTTTAAATTTAGCTGCATTTTATTTCTCTCTTTTTTTGGAGAATGTTTCTAAGTACCATGTTAACAAATTTTTCACCCATATTCTGAGAATTCGGTATATTTATTCAAAATCGGATCCATAAAATAATTATTATATTAATACATTGAAAATATTTGTATGGTCGTGGTTAATTTTTTCGATTACATATTAAAAATGTATAATGTTAGGCCGAATACACAATTATAATCAAGATTGTATGAGAGATTAACAATTAAAACACACGTTTAAACAATTAAAAACCGTTTGGAATTAATAACTCCTCTCTCAGTGATGTAAACTATCACAGAGAGCAGCTTAGGTTACAATGAATAATATTGCGTTACACGATCGATACCCTTCTAGGGTTAACCTAACTGTATTTATAAGATATACAGCTGCTATACAATCGATAATTGATACTCCTATAAATTAGCTATACAATTGATATCAATTACGATTGCTACACGTCTCCTTAGTCAACTCAATCTCTTTGACAGCTATCCAGTCTTCAAAGATATTGCTTCCATGATAATTCTTCAAACACTGTTGACCAGTAGACGCTGCCTCCAGACAGAGTTTAACAAACTCTGTCGAGCTTCCAACTGTCAATGTTTAACTAAACTCTGACTGCTTCCAGCTAAACTCTGATTTTTCACTGTAACACTTAAACACTGATTAATATTCACATCAATTATTTCTAATATATAAACACTCAATCCTCACGACTCCAATAAATCATTAGACTATCTATCAAAAAAAGGTTGCAGCGATATGAGAAAGGATATCTACTGTACAAGATACATGAAACAAACGTAGTTATAACAATAGAAACTTTCATCTAATCTAGTTTGTTATGTGACCGTTCAATATCTTTTTTACAAATTATATGTCCTTTTATTAATGAATTGATTTCCTATTTGAAAAATAAATATTATCAACTAACCAAACAAATTCAATATATCGCGCTCTTGGAGTAACGTATGATTGTTAGAGTTTATGGTGATTGACCTTAGTTTATTTGTAAAGACAACTTAAAATGTGCATTTTCAGTTTGAAAGTTTGTATGTTGGATTTTTTATTCTTTTCTAGTAAAACATGGTATAATAAATTTTAGTTTAATTTACTCTTAAAATAAGACATATGAAAATGAGTATCACCTATCATTTTTCTATTTGACTAACTTGTGAAAATAGCTACTGTCCATAAAATTGAAATAAAGTTTGTAATATATAAACATATAATCACATTGTTATATATGTGCTCCTATAATTTAGATATTAGGTTAAATAACATGAAATTCAATTTCCTTTAAGAGTGAGTATATTTTTCCGATATATATAAGAAGAAATAGCTTTTGTAGACCTGAAAAATCATTTTGCACATTCATGTTGTGTACTTTAGGGTCTTGAACAAAAATGACATTATATTGAATCGGGTACCCGAAATCAGAACACATAAATAGCTTATGTAGACCTAACAAATCGTTTTGTACATTCATGTCATGTAACTTGAACGAAAATGACATGATATTGAATCGTGTACCGAAATTATAACACAAAATGACACTAAACTACATGAATTTTTTCGTTTACACGAAATGAAATGAAATATGCGAATAAAAAAAGTATGACAATTACATGAAATATCACTCTGTATCCAAGTTATGTAAATATATAATTATCTGTTTTTGAAAATACTGAGATGTTACAAAACTAGACTAAGGGTAGTATGCATGATGTAAAGTCTCCAAAACAAAATGAAACACTCTTTTTTATTTTTTCTTAAAATTGTTTTTTGTTAACAAATATCTCTCTTTGTGTAGAATCTTTCTACCAAGTTATTGAGTATTCCTACCCATATTTTATGCTTTGTTGATATTAAAAAACAAATTATAATCAACCAACCAAGCAAATTCAATATATGCTCTTAGGTTAAGATATGGGAATTGATACGATTACTTTAATTTCAGAATACAAAATTCAAAAAGGCACCCTTTCTATTATAAATAATAAATAATTTATGTGTATCAACCTTTGTTGCAAACAAACTAAAAACTTGTTGTTCTAAAAATTAAGCGTTTTAAATTGCAAGCGAACAATTTGTTTCGTTGTAAAATTTATGATTCGATCCACAGGGACTATTTATTTTCGCAAACCTTTATTTTTAATTTAATCGAAAAAGGACAAGTTTGATTTTTGCGAATTTGGTTTGGATTTTATACTAATTAATTACTAAATAAAAATCTATTTAAACTACTTTTAAGAGCAAATTAAAATTATTATTCTATTTCTACACTAATTATTTGAAATTAAAAAGAAACAAAAACTAAATTTTTCTAAAAATTATTAAAAGTGAAAATCTCAAATTTAAATAATTTTTATTTACATGAAAATTTTAGGAAAATTCGACATGAGGACTTTGTAAATATAACTAGCCATTTAAATCCAAATCAAGAATTTAGCCAAAAACTTAAACAAATAGCAACTCGGTACTACAAACAGCCGCAGGAATTGCAAAACTCGGACAGTAATTAGAACTCGGCAATTACAAAAAAAAACAGACTCAGACACTGGTGCATTAACTTGATGAACTTGACAAAAACCAGAACTCGTTTAATCAACAAAACTAAAAACAACAAAACGAAAACCAAAAACGCAAAACAACAAAACTACTCAATTAAACAACAGACGTAATAAAACAACAAAACTCAAAACAACACACTCAGAACTCAAAACATACGTAATTAAGTTTTTTTGTAATTAAAGCAGCTCGGGCAAAGACGTAGTAAACCAGAACTTGGCAGCAAGTAATTTAAACAATTAACAAAAAACGCAAAGCATCTCAAACAGATTCAAGAACCAGAACTATCCATTAAACAACCGGAATTCAAGCAGAACATAATAAAACAAAACAAAACAAATGACACTCCGGCAAAACCCGACGGCAACAGTAAACTCAGACTCCTGCAACTCGACAAAGGTAAATTGAACTGAACTCACTCCGAACATAAACAAACAGCGATTTAAAAAAAACTAAAATAAAGTAAAAGAAATGGGGGAAGGGGGTGTTGTTTTGCAGTAATCGACAAGAATGGGAGGGGAAAGGTTTGCTAGGGGAAAGGAGACTTGTGGTGTTTGTGTAGGGAAAGAGAGGGGATTGTTTCGACTAATGGAAAGAGGGAAATAGAGAGAGAGAGAGAGAGAGAGAGAGAGAGAGAGAGAGAGAGAGAGAGAGAGATCTATGAAATGAAGAAGAAGAGACTGGTTTTTAGAGAAAAGAAGCTGGGTTTCGAAAACTAAACAGGGGAAGGGATACGATTTTTAATACAATATAAGACAGAGTAAAATTAAACAAAGCTTGGAATTAAATAGAAAAGTCGAATTGAAATTTTGTAAAAAAACCAAATATTTTTGTGATTTTTTTTTCTTATTCTGAAAATTAAAAACGAAAATTAAGAGATCAATAACAAAATTAAAATTAACCTATATTAAAATGATGATTTAGAATTTAAATGGCCCACAATAAAATTGAAATTTAAAGGGGCAAAATTACGAATTAAACTACGAACAAGAAAATAAAAATCGTTACTTTCAACCCATAGTGGTTAGCTTTTAGCTACTGTGTCCACCAAACGGAATTACGAAAATAACGAAAGCTATGCAACAAAAAAAGGAAAGAACAAGACAAGAACTTAAAGGAAATGAAATTGCATTAAAAAGAGTGTTTACAAGATTTGAAACTAAAGAAAATACAAGAAATTAAATCTACCCTAAAATCTAAGTTTATAAATACAAGGGCGTTGAGGGGGTATTTATAGGATAGGAATTAGGGTTAAGGGGGGTGTTGGGTAAATCCCCACCATACATTTGTGGTGTGTGGTGGTGAAATCCTAGCCATTGAATTATTCCTTCCCCATTAAGATTTGGTGTGTTAGATATTGGCCGTACACTTATCTGGTGTGTTAGGATGATCTCCACCTTCCACTTGTCTTGAAATATTCCTTTTGCTCCAAGCTCCTAATTCTTTTCTTTCTTTCATTTTTTGGTCCTTTTTCTTCCTCTTTTTCCCTTCCTTGCTCTTTATTTCTTAATTTTTCCATTTCTTTATTTATTTACGAATTTCCTGAAATGCAACAAAATAATTTATTAAAATACGAGTTCAAGCAATAAATAGGTAATAAAAATATTCAAAAATATGCACTTATCATGATTCTTTTAAGGAATTAGATGACAACGCAAAGATAAAAAAAATAGTACTGATATTGATAAGCTAAATGGAATGTTGATGAAAGACAAGCAAGTTTATGATGGTGTATTTCTGCGCAAACAAGATAGAGAATATGAGATTGGAGATTCATGATGCTAAAAGTATCCCCGTAGGAGGGATTAATGAGATGTGGAGAGACAAGTTTGGCAGAAATATATTGTATTGGATCTAAGTTAGAGAAATCGGCAAGATTTATTTCGGATGGTTTAAATTTGGAATGATGTGATATATGATAATGTCATGATGGTGCATAAAGTGATTATAGTAGAAACGAAAACCAAGTGACTAATAGAAATGAATAAAGAGTTGAGGATCAATAAGGGAGTTAGATATGCAGACTCCTGAGAAACCCCAGTAATAAAGCTAGAAAGGTATGAAATTGACATGGAAAAGGTTGTTGGTCACAACGGAAAATTGAAATTGAAAGTATGAATGACACACGGATTGACTTCCTTTAAGTTGAGAGAAAATTCAAGGAAATTTGGAATAGATTGATTGAGTAATAAGGAGACTCATGGATCGAGAAAGTGAGAATTTAGATGGTTGAACAGGGAAGAGTTTAACCCCAAGAATGTGATGATTATTGAGGGAATGTGACGGGATACCACTAAGAAGGTGCCAAGTACAAAGGACATCTTGATAATAAGATAACAGTGGAGGTAGATAAAAGAGGTGATTAAGAATCAGACAATAAGACGGATGTGATTGATAAAGAAAAGATTGGAAAGTAATTATGGAACGTGAAGCAAGGAATGCTACGAATGGACTGATGAATGGGTCCTCTGACAAACTCTCGGAATAACAACCTGATAGTGTTAAGTATTACGAATATGAACGAGCTAGTAGCGTGACATAGAATGTCAATAACAACGACGTCAAGTGAAAAATCTAAGATTTAACCTGGGAGGTTAAAGGATTTTCAAAAAGTAAGTGTTGCTAAGATTGAACAAGAGAATAGGTTCATAGGATGATGGACAGAGCAGCGAGAATATGTTGACACATGAGAGTACGATAAAGTAGTATTTGATACGAGTGCAATTATTTCTCTTATCTGATGAACCTCTATCGTTCAGAGGTAAATTCTAAGTATGATATTTTGCAATCCTGAGAATTTTCTATAATTCTTTAAAATTCTTTTTCTTTTTCTTCTCTCTTATTCATCTTCATTATGAATTGAGAGGAACAACCCTTTAAAGAGGGAAGGTACTGCTACGTGACTATCTGTCTATGTGATGGAAGTTTAAGTAGAATACCATAACTTGTTTAATTGCTTGTCAAGTACTAAAGGCTGGCCACCTTCTGTACTAACTATGCAATATAACAAAAGTTCATTGATCATAGTGATCTCTCAATAAATTCTTCTATTTCTATATATCGATTGAGATAGCGAATATTAAAGCGATTAGAGAATACATAGTACGAGTAAGGTTATCTCCGAATTTGCAACGCTAGTGATACCGCAGTCACTGCAGATACCAATAAGGGCACAAGTATACGACTAAATAAAAGCATAATCCGGATAGTATGTTGCACGAGAAGTAGCAAAATTGGTGAACAAAGATAAAGGAAGTATTGTAGCACTAGTGAGATGTGTTGTAAAAGGATTGGAATGATAAAAGATTGACCAGGGAACTGGAAAGTGAAATGACCGACAAGTAACCCTTTGATTCTACCAGATTCCGGGACGGAATCCTTTTAAGGAGGGGAGACTGTAAGAACCCAGATTTTTGGTATTAATTAAAAAAAATTTTATGTATTGGACTATGAATGAATAGTGGTTACGACTACAATGTATCAGTGGGTTAAGGAATGAATATTATAATAGATATGAATTCAGTGTTGGCGCACTATATGAATGATGTTAATTGGTTGAAATCTTAGATAGGAATAATCTATCGTCAAGAGAGAATAGGACATGGTATATACACAGAGGCAGTATTCTCACATCATATAAATCGATACCTATTAAAAATCCCGTAACTCCGTAAAAGGATTAAGGGACGCTCGGGAAAGCGCGAGAACATTTTTTTGATTATAAGGATTAAAGAGAGAATAAGTGATGAATAGTGTTTTTGGTGAAAATTGGAATATTATTCGACGACACTATATAGAAGTATTCAGAATGGATTTCTGAGTTCGTATGTATACGATATCAGATTCAGAAAAATAGCATTTTTATTTGCTCCGAGACTTTTCTGGACACTGAAGGATTTATTTAAGAGATTTAACGAATTTAAATTCAAGGATTATAAAGGAGGATTTAAGATATTAGTATAAGTATATTAAAAAGGTTTCCGGTAAAACCTTAACGAGAAATATTTGAGATATTCCTCCGAACGATTATTGATATGGAGTAATAAACGGAGAAAAGAAACAAGCAGAGAATCAAGATACATGCATGTTCTAGTGGATAAGAGCAAGGAACTAAGTAGTTACACAAGGAACTAGCATACTTAAAGATTAAACCAAGTACTTAGCATTACTTTATCATCTTATCACCAAATCATGACATTTGTCCATGCAATTGACATCATCCATGACCTAGCACCTTTATTAAAGTAACTTTAGGATAGATATTATCCATACACATCAGTGATTCAAGAGCAAGCAAGAGAACTCCATTTTCTCTCATTCTCTCAAACTGCCCAGCAAGAACACCTCAAAGAAGAAAATTCATATCTCCATTTCTATCCATGATAAAATCACCAAATTTTTACCACAACCTCTCCACTCCATGGGAAATATTCTCTCAAAATTTCATGGCATTCTAATGAGTGTAGCCAAGTCAAATCTCCTCCCCAAGAGAAGAAACCAAACTGTCCAGATTGTTTGACAGTTTCTGTCATGATTTTCAAACGGCCATATCTCCTTCATTACTCAATGAAATTTGGTGTTCTTTAGCTTTTTGGAAATTTGGTTAGATGCTCTACAACTCTCCTTTAGAAGCCTCATTCAGAAAAGTTCGTTAAGGCCCTCGTTTTTCATGATCTTTCAGCTGGGTTATAGAAACACCGAAATCTCTAAACATATTCTTGATGTTTCTTGTTAGATTAAGCTTGGTTAAGGTTGTACAAGGATTAATCAAGGCTTATTAGGGTATCTACATCCTCCAAGGAAGGTATAACCCTCATAAACCCTAGATCATACTTTGAGTTTTGTGATTGTACTTAGTGATCTTAGATGCGATATGATTACGGTGTTAATATGAGCATGTAAGCATGATTAGTTAGTGGTTAGCTGATGTAAGCAATATGATGCATATGATGATGAAATGAATAGTTAATGGACTGATTATGATGAATGGTATGCCCGGTGTGGCTTGGTTTTGATGGAACAAATTTAGAAACGTCCGATTTATAGCCATCGTAATGCCTGAATTTCGTTAGACCTTGAAAAACCGTGCTTTACAGTAACATTAGTTTTCTGACCTTAATGTATAGTCAACTTATCCATGTAGATCTCGAGTCATAGATCGTTTTGGCGCAAGAATCGAAACAAACGGACTTACGGTTTAGGAATTATGGCCGATTTAGTAAAAGTGGTTCGGAAACGTAAGTATGAGTTCGTAACTGCAATTGAACCCTCTTAACTTGATAAAGTCAGTTGCGAATCTTGGTTATTAAATATTAGAGATTATAAGGAAGGTGTGAAAGAAAACCTCATGTCGAACGGATCGTTTTCCGATTTTATAAAAATGTTCGAATCGAGGTTAAGTGCGAATGAACCCCTTAAAAGAACACTTGGTTATAACTTTGGAAAACCACTTAGAAAACGAGCGATAAAACTCCAGGTATAATCTTGGTTCGTAAATGACCGACCCTAGAACTTATATGACTTAAGTGCCTACCAACTGTAAGTATATTGACATGTCTTGATAACAAGCAAGTGTCGGTCATAACAATGATAATAAGGAGTTAACTTGAAAACGTGTTTTAGCTTAAGTAGAGTAGTTACTTGGCTTTTCAAAAGTGTTAAGTAATTAACCTCGGATATTGTGCCTATTTATAGATCACCGGACCGGCCCGAGACACAATACCCCTACAGGATTTCCAAGCAAGTTTCCAATACTTTGGAACTGTTGTTATGATACTATATATATCTGTTGTTTTTTGATTACATATGTCATAGCATGCATGCCTACTTTCAAGATATATTGTGATACTTGTTCCTTGAATTATTGTTAGCTTATAAGCTAGATAGTTACGTATCGGTTATAAGCCGGATATTGCTAAGACACTTAGAGAAGGGCATATGAATCCCATTCTTCGATTATAGACCAGGAGTCAGTATTTCTTGATATATCGTGATTATTTCGGAGAAAAATATTTAAGTAAAAATTTTTCCATTCTTTAATAAATGAATATTATTTTGAATATTCATTTGAACTTTATTTATGCAATGAATATTATTTGTCAATATTCATTTAAAGTCGATTCAATTATTGAATTTTGTTTCGAATATTCATTTGATAATTATATCTTCAATAAGTATTATTAATTGGAATATTCATTATTCATTTAATGAATATTATTTCCAATATTCATTTGAAGTCTACTCATTTATCGAATATCGTTTCGAATATTTCTTTGGAATTTATTCATTATTTATTATTAAATATTACTTCAAATATTTACCTGATCATTATCTAAATATTATTTCGAATATTCATTCGAGTTTTATTTATTCGATAAGTATTATTAAGTTAAATATTCATTAATTATTTAATGAATATTATTTGTGAATATTTATTCGAAGATCATTCTGAGTAATATTTCATATTAAATTTATTCCTTCAATACTTTTGACTTAATAAATATTCTTCGAATATTTATTTAATTTTTATAACTCGTTTAAAAACGATTCACCCCACTCAAATATTATCTTCGACCTTCGAGTAGTATGTAAATTATTCTGAGTCTATTTAATATTATTAAATCAAGAAGGGTTCTCAAGATTATATACTTCATTCAAATCCATCTTCCAAATTATAAGGGAACCTTACTAGAGAAATGTTATTTATCTTGTTGACTTCCCGGTCATAAATTCTTTGAAACTATTCTTTTCACTCGCAACTTGCTTGCTATTATTTATTGAATCATGTATACCCACTCATCATTCGAGGGGTAAGAGTGTTGGAACAAGTTGGTATCCATTAACAAGAAGCAGCTTGGGAAATATTGGGGAATTTTCCTTTCCAAACTAGATACGACTACCTTGCGGAGTCTTATCAACAAGTATTATACTTGGGGAAAGGAGGACGAACATTATGTTTCAGAGTTATGGATGTTATACGAACTAGGAGCTGCGTAAGTGGTCGAGTGGTGCTGGTCCAGCAATGGCCCAACCGTTGGCCGGGGGGTTCCAGAGGGCGGTAGACAAGTAAATCCGTCGGTGCTTCCTTCTACATGTAGAGAACAAGTGGTGGGGAGCATAACCTGCGACTGATCATCGTGAATGTTATGTCTCCTGGCGCGTCAATGCTCTAGTATTAGTTCACCTTTTAAATGTTGGAAATTGTCTGCAACACTATCGGTGTTGGTAGGTGAAAAAGTGGCTGAGTCTGGAATTGCAATACTTCCTGCAAATTCCTCTTTTCTGATAAATAATGATATCTTGCTTATCCTTGACTTAGCAGATATTCCCACAGAAATATACTCTTTGAGTTACCTTGTAACTTCATCCTTTACATTATACGAGCACTATCTTCGTAAATGCATGGCATATGATTACCAAGATATTATAAACTGTTGTATATTATCACTGTTCAGTATATTCTTTTTGGTGGGCTATTGCTCACCCTTGCTTTATTTATCTATATCACAACAACAGCTAGATCTGATGGCCCTCACAACGCGCAACCGGTGCGAGCAAGTGATAGCCATCAGAGGATTAACCGCTGAGAGCATAGCTGCCACTGCTGAGTAAGAAGCTATTGGTAGGCTAGATGTTAGCTTTCGAGTATCAATGTATTTATATGACATGTAAATGGATGGCAAAGAATATGTAGTTATTAAATTGTAATTCTTTTGGGTTGTAAAAAACTCAATCTTCTGATTAATAATATTGATGATTACTCTGATTTCATCTCCAGGACTATAACGGGCGTGTTATGTTGTTGTTTTGGGTTGCAAGATTGTAATTTCATTTATATTGGTTTTTTGGATGGAAATTGAGACCGTAACGACCAGGTCCCTGACCCCGGATCTGGGGGTGTTACAATATATCCCAGAGATGATGCGACGTTATAATAATAAATTCACTAAGATAATAAGAACTCTTGCCAAGTTCACCTAAAACCCTTACGGGAACTCTTAAGTATCATGATAGTAAATTAGCTCGATATTGTATCGACGAGTAAGACGACAGACCTTGAGGCTTACGAGCAGCAGCACGAGTATGCTTTATTATATACTGACAATTGGATTGTGGATTCAATAGAGTACCCTACTGAGGAGCGGGAGGAGGTTCCAACAGAGGAGGAGAATCCTGTTAAGGATAAGGAGCTTACCCTTGAGGAAATAAGGGCTGCAACCAAGGGAACTATAAGAGCTAAGGTGTATTGCTCAGAGAAGTGAACGTAAAAGAACTGAGTTATTACTGAGAAAACTAAAGATGCATATTGCATTCATAGCCGGGCTACCGGATGCGGTACCAGCAAGTAAGACGGATTGGAAGAATTACTTGAGGTCTTATAATGGAATAGAAAGATCCTTAGAGACCTTTAGATTAATGAGAAAAGAGTTAGAGTGGTACATGGTTATCAAAGACATCGATATAGGACGGGGAGCAGAGTCTCCAGGAGCCGTTGAGATAGAGGCAGCAAGTGCCATATCCTTTGATGAATGGATTAGTGTGAATATTGTTAATGATAATTCACCGTGAGAAGGCAGATTCCAAAGGTTATAATTTATGAAGTCAAATTGAGATTGATGACGTGGTTTGATTCAGGGAAATATTTATTTTATGAATGGAACAACTTAGAAAATAAAGACATTGGAAAGTGATGGCATGATTTGATAAAGTTATATATGGAAGTAGTAAGCGAGACGATGATCTCAGAACCTGCACGAGGAAAACACCAGTGAGTCTATGATAAACTAGTAATGAGACTATTATCAGGAACCAAGTATAGGTTTAGTTCAACTCAGTGAAATGATGAACCAGAAACATTAGATGCATGTGATTCAGAAGAATAATAAAGTCTTTCGGTTCCTTGAACAGATTATAGTAGTTACCTTAAGTTTATTCCGAAACTGAATCGTAAATGGATCATGTAAGGCGATCAGTGGTTAAAATGTAATTGAGGATGTTTTTAGATGAAACCTGGAGGAGCAAGTGCTTGCCAAGATCTCGAAGTATGAATTTTAGCAAAATGAAGTCCAATTATTAAGACGTGCGAGCAATAGTGAGGAGTGTTGGTTGACCCCGCCGAGTTAAAGGCAGTTTCAAATGGAGGAAGGCCAACCATACCAACAAAGATGAGAAATTTCATAAGATTCACAAGGAAAATGTGAGAAAATCTTCCTGGAGCTAAAGAAGAAAGTGGTGATGACCCAGAGTTGGCGTTGCCTAATGGAAAAAGGAGACTTTTGATTTCAGTGACGCTTCACATAAAGGATTAGGATGTGCGTTGATGCAGCACGAAAGAGTAATCGCGCATGAGTCAAGATGATTGGGGGATTACGAGATTCGATACCCTACCCATGATCCAGAACTTGCAGCGATAGTTTTCAATTAAAAAGATTTAGAGGCACTAATTGTATGGAGAAAGTATGAGAATTACACTGACCATGAGAGTCTCTGGTATATTTTACTCAGAGAGAGCCTAACTTGCACCAGAGAAGGTGGTTAGAACTGATAGAGACTATGATTGTAAGATTTTGTCTTACCGTGGCTGATGCCCTTAAGTAGGAAAGATAGACTCCAAGTTATAATGTTTTTAGAAGAAGTGATAAGAGAATTTGAAAGGAAAAATAAAGGAAAGGTGACCGGAGACGGTACCGAGAAGTCGATTGAGATTTATATGGAGTAAAATTTTAAAAAGATTAGAAGCTATCAAGGAAGAGGGAGGAACGAAGAATGGCAGTGCTTGAGTTGAGTGACTATGCTACTCTGGTTCCTAAGATTTGTTGTGTAAGGGGAAGCAGTGAACAAATACAAAAAAAAAAAAGAAATTTAAGAGTACGTGGGAAAAAGCATATTGATAAGTGCAATCTATCCCAGATAAATTATATTTGTTATAGACGAAGGAGGCACCATGCCGGCAATTGCTATTAGCTAACCCCTAAACTCATATATGTTAGTGTGGCCAGTTGGGGCCATGTCACAAAGGATTATTAACTGACTAAACCAACGATGTCAGAACAAAGCGGGGGTTGCTTTTAACCAAGCGCCGACCGCGAGAGTTTTTGGATATAAAATGAACTGAGATACATGATGATGGGATTTTAGAAATACCATGAATGCATCATGACTAAGGTAAGTGATCAATCTAAGTGTATAGAAATGGTCAAAGTTTGTTCAGTATGGTACATAAATAATTTCTTAAGCTAATATCTTTGATAAAACCAATAGGTACTAAGAGATTCACGTTGAACTCGACCAATACCTTCCAGAACATCCTTGCTACCATTACCAAATTCTGTAAGATAGATAGGCATATGTTGTCTTCAGGAGGTCACGTAGACTGACATCCATTTGAAAGAAAAAGGCTAGCGTTAAGCTACCTATAGATTATCAGGATGAGAATGATTGGAAAGAGACTCTTATTAAGGATATAGGATTTGATTGTCAATTAAAGGATGTAAGTATTTCTTGAAAATCGAGTTGAGGATAGAATATCCATAAATTAGGATGAACCCCTGGGACGCACAAAGAATGGCATTACCCTAATAAAGACATTGTGAATTTGGATGATGTAAGTTGGATTGACTAAGGCAACAACAACCTTTAAGGATTTATTTAAAGGAGTTTCGAAAAGTACCTAGACAGAATTATTATAGGATTGATTAATGATATCTGATATACCCTGTACCCAGAAAATACAGGAGGAATGATGAGGATGACCTAAGAAACCTTACCAGGAAAAGGATAATATTCCGAGTTTCAAAATGGAAGTTTGGTAGGGAATGTGTGACATAATAATATTAATGCCAGATAAGGCATGTGTGAAACCATGAGGAGGTATGAATTGAACCAATGAAGGTTGAGATTATCCGAAAACAAGAAAAAATTATGAGAAGAAATATCCTAGGTATGACTGGGAGTAATTGTGATGAAGTTCGCATGGAAAGGTTGAAGCAATGGCTTAAGTTGGAATAGATTCAGAAAACATTGATTGCGAGAAATTGTTATTATCAGGAAAGGCCAATGAGGTGGCCGACACCTTAAGTATAGATGAGTAATTAAAAATGATCATACCAAAGGAACAGAAAGATATTGAGAAGGACCTTGAAGGTCATAATTATGATATTGGTGCAAGAGCCAACCATAAGAATAGTATAAGTAAACATTCAATTCCTGATGTCGTCTTAAGCATATTACCTGTATTAGGAGGTCCTATTTTGAGGTAAACCAGGACTATGATACAAAATTGATTAAGTGAAACGTTTAGCTTCCAGTCTTATACTGAAGATATATGATTAGAAATTTCATCAACCTGTCATAGCTGCGATGCTTGAAGCTCTTCTGCAATTTTATTCGCTTCATGTATTATCCATGTCAAGTTCAGGAAGTATTCCTTATGGATAGGGAATAGTGATTATTTTGTCTTCCTAGAGGATTTTGATCTGACAATTATGGAACCCGTATGATTAGTTATTAAAGTGCTACGTAAACGAAAAACAATGGTGATTCAACAATGGACTACATTAATGTAGTGGTGATTCTTCTGAGGAATTAAGTGATAACGACTGTGGGGATGTCCGAATGAAAAAAAACATAAATAGATTGTATTGGATCTAAGTTAGAGAAATTGTCAAGGTTTATTTCGGATGGTTTAATTTTGGAATGACGCGATGTTTGAAATAAATGATAATGTCATGATGGTTCATAAAGTGATTATAGTATAAATGGGAACCAAGTGACTGATAGAAATGAATATAGAGTTGAGGATCAATAAGGAGTTATATATGCGGACTCCTAAGGAACCCCAACAATGAAGCTAGAAAAGTATGAAATTGACATGGCGAAGGTTGTTAGTCACAAAGGAAAGTTGAAATTGAAAGCATAAATGACATACAGATTAACTCCCTTTAAGTTGGGAGAATTTGAGGAAATTTGGAATAGATTGATTGAGTAATAAGGAGACTCATGGATCGAGAAAGTGAGAATTTAGATGGTTGAACAAAGGAAAGTTTGACCCCAAAAATGTGATGCTTAGTGCGCACATATGATGGCATACCGATAGAGGGGTACTCGATGCAAAGAGTGTCCCAATAATGAGATGACGGTGGAGATAAATAACAGAAGTAAATAAGAATCAGATAATCAGAAGGATGTGATTGATAAAGAAAAGATTGGGAAATAATTATGGAATGTGAAGCAAGGAATGTTATGAATGGATTGATGAATAGGTTTTCTAACGAACTGTCAGGAGGACAACCTGATAGTGTTAGTATTATGAATATGAAAGAGCTAGTAGCGTGGCGTGAAATGTCAGTAACAATGATGTCAAGTGAGAAATCCAAGATTTAACCTGAGGGGTTGAAGGATTTTCCAAAAGTGAGTGTTACTAAGATTGAACAAGAGTATAGGTCCATAGAATGATGGACAGAGCAGCGATTACGATAAAGTAGTATTTGATACGATTACGATTATTTTTCTTCTTTAATGAACCTCTATAGTTCAGAGGTAAATTCTAAGTATGATATTTTGCAATCATAAAAACTTTCTATAATTCTTTGAAATCTTTTTCTTTTCTTCTCTCGTATTCATCTTCTTTTTGAATTGAGAAGAACAACCCTTTAAGGAGGGGAGGTACTGCTACGTGACTATCTGTCTGTGTGATAGAAGTCTAAGTGGAATACCATAACTTGTTTAATTGCTTGTCAAGTACTAAAGGCTGGCCACCTTCTACACTAACTATGCAATATAACAAATGTTCATTGATCATAGTGATCTCTCAATAAATTCTTCTATTTCTATATATTGATCGAGATTGCGAAGATAAAAGCGATCAGGAAATGCATAGTACAAGTGAGGTTATCTCCGCATTTGCAGCGCGATAGTGATACCAAAGTCACTGTAGATACTAATAAGAATTAATAGTATATGATTGGGTAAAGGCATAACCCGGATAGTGTATTGTACAAAAAGTAGCAAAGTTGATGAAAAAGTATTGTAGCACTGGTGAAATGTGCTGTAAAAAGGATTGGAATGATTAAGGATGGATCGGGGAACTAGCTTACGAACTAGCATTACCCCAATATCTGCCACAAGTGCACAATGTGTTCTATGTTTCGATGCTGACAAAATATAATCCAGATGCCAAGCATATAGTAGAGTATGAGCACGTGGACATGCAACCGGACTTAACCTATGTGGAGCAGCCTGTGGAAATCATCGACCGAAAAGAACAAGTGCTCCGAAACAAAGTCATCAAGCTAGTCAGAGTTTTGTGGCAGAACCACAATGTAGAAGAATTAAGTTGGGAGCTAGAAAGCGCAATACAAGGAAAGTACCCCCATTTGTTTTCAGACTGATTCGGGGACGGAATCCTTTTAAGGAGGGGAGACTGTAAGGACCCAGATTTTTGGTAGAATTAAAACTTTTATTATGTAATGGAATATAAATGTAATGTGTGCTGATTCCAGGAGGTAGGAGGCGCTGTAGCTCAGTTTCTAGCGCAACAGCGCTGTGTAAGCAGCATTTTCCAGGGGTGGTAAAGCGCAGCTGCGCGGTCTCAAGCGCTATAGTGCGTTTCCTATTTCTTCCAAGGCGCAGTAGCACAACATGTAGGCGCAACAGCTCGATCCAGGCGCCATAGCGCATCTCGTGGGCGCAACAGCGCGTTTTCCTCCTGTTGGCGCAACATCTTTCCAGTAGCCAGGAGGGGCAACAGCGCTCTAACTCGAGCAACAATGCTTTGGAGAGTTTTTCTGAATGTTAATTTTCTTCCGGGTCAAAATATTTTTGGGCCCATTTTATTAGGGTAAGCGGCTGAACTTTATTTGTATTATCTTAGACCTTAAAAACAGGATCTATTATCATTAGCGGGGTGGTTAACGACTTTTTTATCTTAGAATCAAAATTTAGAGAGGGATCTTCAAGCTAGTGACAAGCAAGGAGGCCTAATCTATTTTCATCTTTTGTACTCTTCTATACATTTTGGGGGATTCATTTCTACCTTATTTCTCTTATATTATTATTTGTTTTCTAGAACCATGTTTTCTCTAGAACCCATGATGGTGAAAGGTTCAATTATGAACTAATCATTATCGTGGGGTTTCAATGGATTCGAATTCATAATTATTGTGTTTGACATGTGATCGACGTTGGGTGATTTTATTGCGATAATCTAATATGGTTTGATTTAATTGATAGATGTGTAGCTAGCATCTGATTTATTAATCCTTGATGATTGCGAAAGTGGATTCTAGGATTGTGAATATGCCATATTAGCATGGGTTCATGAATTAATTGCTTATTTTTTATTAGTAGTATGATTTTACCCAATTCATATTGCCCCATGTAATTATAAAAGATAACTTATGCTTAAACCATTTGCTTTTCCAGATTGTATAGACATATATGATTTGATCGTAATGTGGTGTCCTCTTGATTTCTATCTCTTGTGGATATTAAGTGGTATGATACGAGTGTACTGAAAGGTAGCTCGTATTATTGTCGTGTTATCTGATTAATTATCTTGTTTATCACCTGTGTCGATTTAATGAGTCAACCTTTAGTGAAGTGTTCGATGAAATTGGAATCCCATGCTTCTCATATATAAGAATTCTTAATTGTTAATTTATTCTCGCTTAGTTAATTAAAATAGTTTAATCAAAAACCCAAATTGATAAGTGTTCAAGCATTAAGTAGTAACCATACACCGTTGCATAAGTACTAAAATTTGCATTACACATAGTCTCTGCGGAATGAATCTTACTTATCACTTACTATTTGTGATCGCGTATACTTGCGTGTTTACGAATCAACACAACCTGATGATTGTGAACTTCTTCATCTTCCTTAGCTGCTGATTTCGGCTCAGTAGTAACCTTTCCGGATCTCAACGTAATCGCTTTCACATGTTCCTTGCCTTCCCTCTTACGTGGATTAGCCTCTATATCGCTAGGAAGAGTTCCTTGCGGCCTATTCAACAAGACATTAGCAATCTGACCAATCTGGTTCTCCAAGGTCTTGATAGAAACTGCTTGGCTCTTGCACATCAACCTCAATTCCTCCAGTTCAGATTTTTCATTAGAAGATTGCCCCACACTAGCATGAGGCTGCTGCTGAAATCCTGGAGGCTGAAATTGTTGTCTTGGAGCATACTGCTGCTGATAACCAGAAGGATTGTACGGCTTAGCTCCATATTGCTGACCTTGAAACTGCTGATAGGGTTGTTGAGCACCTTGATTATTTCTCCAGCTGAAATTAGGATGATTTCTGTTGTTAGGATGATAGGTGGCTGGAGCTGGTGCATAAGGTCTATGAAAATTACTCACAAACTGTGCTGATTCAGAAGATATAGCACACTGATTCATCTCATGTGCACCCGCACAAATCTCACACACACTAGCAACCTGCTGAACTCCATAGTTGGTAAGAGAATCCACCTTCATAGTCAAAGCCTTTAACTGAGCTGCTATAGCTATAGCTGCATCAACTTCCAGAATACCTGATACTTTGCCTTGCGCTAGTCTCTAAGTTGGATTCTGATATTCATTAGCAGCCATCGTCTCAATTAACTCATAGGCTTCCTCATAGCTCTTCGCCCATAGAGCTCCACCTGATGCTGCATCAAGCATTGGCCTTGATTGTGCTCCCAGCCCATTATAGAAATAATTGATCACCATCCAGTCTGGCATACCATGATGAGGACAGTTCCTAGGCATCTCCTTGTAGCGTTCCCAAGCTTCACATAAAGATTCTCCAGATTATTGTGTAAATTGAGTAAGAGCATTACTGATTGCTGCTGTTTTGGCCATGGGAAAGAATTTAGTGAGGAATTTCTGAGCAAGATCCTCCCATGTCGTAATAGAACCAGTTGGTAAAGACTGTAACCAGCTCTTAGCTTTATCCCTAAGAGAGAATTGGAAAAGTCTCAATTTCACAGCATCTTCCAACATACCATTGAATCGGAAAGTTTCACAGATCTCTACGAAGTTGCGAATATGCAAGTTGGGATATTTCGTTGGAGCACCCCCAAACTGAATTGAATTCTGAACCATCTGGATTGTGCTAGGCTTAATCTTAAAAGTATTATCTACAATGGCTGGTTTGACAATGCTAGATTGGATGTCATTGATTTTAGGCTGAGAATAGTCCTTCAAATCCTTAGTTTCTGCTGCTGCTCGATCACCCATCTCTATTGTTGTTTCAAGTTCCTCTTCGCTTTTATCTGTGACTAGATCTACGTCTTCTAGTTTACGAGTTTGAGAACGTGTTCGCATACACGCTCAAGTACCTGAAAAATACCGAACAAAAAATATATATAAGTAAACAATCCGAGTCAGTGAACTCTAACGATCACTGATGACAAGCACATAAACTAAAAATAAAACACCGATGATCCCCGGCAGCGGCGCCAAAAACTTGTTCGCACTAATTCACGCAAGTGTACGCGATCACAAGTAATATATGAATAATTCAATTTCGTTCCCATAGAGATCTGGTTAAGTTTCAATTCAGTAAATGCACTTATGCAACAATGTATGGTTTTTTACTTACTGCTAAGACAAGTAACAATTTTGGGTTTTTAATTAACCACTTTAACCTAAGAATTAAATTATCTCAACTAAGAATTAATTAACTAATGTGAATAAGATTGATTTACTTATACGAGAGAAAACATGGGATCCTAACTTCATTAAATACTTCACTTAGATCTGACGCCTTTAATCAATGCATGTGATGGTTATGATATCTGATCGGATAACACGAAACAAGTATAGGTTACCTGTCAGCATACGAATACCAAACTACTCATACATCCATAAATAGATAGAAGATGGGTAGACACCAATTATGCTTAGACCCTATATATCTATAGAATTTGAAAACATAACGGTTGAAGCACAAGTTATCCATATTGATCACATAGGGTAATGTAAAATAGTTAAAGTTACATCATGAATCATGTTGGTAAACAATCATGAACCTATGCTAGTATGGAAAGTTCTAAACCTCAAGATCCACTGTCGCTTCACAAGAGATTAACATATTAGATGTTAGCTACGCATCTAACAATTAAGCATAACCATACGAGGATATCAATATACATCACACATAGATCTTTAAAGCATCAAAATACTAAAGCTCCACAAATAAATCCGTTAGAATCCCATGACAACGATTAGTTCATAATCGAACTATTCGTCATCATGGGATCTAATGAAACCATGGTAATAAACAAGGTATTAAAGATTAAAAATAAACTAGAGTATGAGTTTAAGAAAACAAATTCGAAATCCAGAGTATCGCCTAATTTAGAAGAATACAAAAGAAGATCTAGATCTCCGAATGTTGTCAAGTCCTTCCAGGAATCCGTCTCCAAGTCTGAATCTCTATCTTCGGCTCTCTCTGTGTTATTCTAAGTAGTTGTACATATTATAATGATAGGAAGTGTTTATATAGGCCCTAGAATTCTTTTTCAGCAGGAAAAGTCCAAAATTACAACTTAAATTCGAAATAGGAGAAAAATCAGGATTTTTCCAGAAAGCTGCAGCGCCCCTGCGCCACTCCACGGCGCCCATGCGCTGTCCTACGTCTTCTAGGCGCCCCTGCGCTTGCATGTATCGCAACCGCGCTCTTCAATTCTGGCCAAGATATTATTAAAGTAGCTTTTGGCCAAGATATTATCCAAGACATCAACAATAATTCATTTTTTCACAAGCCAAGCAAGAAAACAAGCCAAGAACTCCATTCTCTCCATTTTTCCATCCATTCGGCCCTATGCTAAATTCCAAAATCAAAATCGACCTTCCCACCATTGTTTGATCTCCAAATTTTTATGGTAAGTACTACATTTCATATAATAGCTATCCTACAGATCTTAGCTTCAAACTCCACCTTTTCCATTTTCAAATAAATCATCAAAGTGGAGGATGAATAGTAACTCTCATGAACTAACTTTGATTTCTTGTTTTCTTTGGATGATTTAAGCTATAATAAGGCCATACAAGGACTATACAAGTTTTATTAGGGCTTGTACACTCTCCAAGGAAGGTATAATTCTTAAGAACCCTAGATCTTACTTTGAGATTATGTATGTTCTTGGTGGTTTATGGCTTAGTTATGATTATAGTGTTATTATAAGTATGAAAACATGATCTTGTAGTTGATTTAGCCATATGATGATTATGATGATGAAGTGATATGTTCTTGGACTTATGAGATGAATATTATGTGTATAAGATTGATGGTATGCCTGATGTGTCTTGGTTGTGATGTTATCAATTTAGAAACGTTCGATTTATAGCCATCGTAATGCCGAAATTTCATTAAACCCTTAAAATTCGTGCATAACAGTTGGGTTAAATTTCTGTCCTTGATGTATATATGACCTACCCTTGTAGATCTCGAATCATAGATCGTTTTGGCGCGAGAATAGAAGCAAACGGACTTACGGTTTAGGAGTTATGGTCAAAATAGTAAAAGTAATTAGAAACCGTATGTGTGAGTTCGTAACTGAAATTGAACCCCCTTAATATTACTAATTCAGTGGTGAATCTTGATAATTAAATATTAGAGATCATAAGGAAGGTGTGAGAGAAAGCCTCATGTCAAACGGATCGTTTTTCGATTTTATAAAAAAGTTCGAATCAAGGTTAAGTACGAATGAACCCCTAAAAAGAGCAAGTGGTTATAACTTTGGAAAATCACTTAGAAAACGATCAACCTCGAGGTATAACCTCTTTTAGTAAACGACCGACCTTAGCACTCTTGTGGCGTAAGTACCTGTTAGTGTATACTGAAAATATTTATTTGAAGTATATACATTTATTTCTGGCCTATTTTATTGGAAATCATTTAAATGTTTACATGCTGTCTAATATTATATATTGTGGACAATCTAGTACCAAATGGGATACAGAATATTAGATTGTTAAATACGGTTTATATAATATAATAAGGTTCTCAGCACAAGTGGTATTGGACAATCCACTGGTATGGCTGTAGTATTATTTAGAATAGTTTTATTGACTATTAAATAATACTAGTATACTTTGTGTATATTGAACAGGATCAAGTTTAGAATTGTTCTCTTATACTGATTAAGAAGGTGAACTAAGATTCTATGTTATTATTAATGCTTAGGTTCTTAATCCGGATATAGTAATTGACACGTGTATATTATTTACATGCTTTGATTTATATATGAAATAATTCTTGCGAATTTAATCATTATATTTTGGGTGATGGAATAATATATATAGTGGATATTATTTATTGAAGGAATCCATGTCCTGATAATATTCGGGTTAATGATGTCCCCTTGAAAGCTCAAAAAGATTTAATTATGTGAAACCCTGCAGGTGGATTTATTCTAGCATAATTAAATAAAGGTTGAGTGGATGATCAAGGATAAAAGATATTAATTAAATGAATTATCAGTAATTTATTTAATTAATGGACAAGCGATATTTTAAACATGGGGAATTTAATAAGCAAATAATAAAGGAGCTGATTTAATTAATTAATTAAATTACCGGAATTAGGTGGGTGGTGCAATATTAATTATTTAGTGGAATTAATTAATATTAATGATAAAGGGCTTGGCCCAAGTTATCATTAGAAGGCCCGACCTAATTTACTCCCTGATCCCTATTGTAGCCTATAAATACTCATTATGCCTCCAAGAATAAGGGTTCTGAATTCTAGAACTTGGAGGCTAAACCTTGGAGGATCGAAGGCCACACTTCGTTCAAGGGAGTAAGGGAATACAATAGAAGATCGTGGATTTGAATTGCTTGCGCCGTAGCGATTAAGGTAAATCTTCTAACCCCCTTTGTAATCATTAAACGGGTTAAACACAAATCACTATGATCCAAAGGGACCAACAATTGGCATCAAGAGCCTGAGGTTTAGTGGACTTGTGTTTGTGTTTGATGATGTCCATGTCGTAATTGAAATTGGTTATGTATGTATGGTGGTGTGCTTGGATAATAATCTTTTTGCAGGTTGTTTAGTATCCACTATTATGGCCATGTATATTTTAATTATGTTTTTGGATCCCACGTGGTTTAATCGTGGTTAATTTTTGTTTTGGTTTCCACGTGGTTTATCGTGGTTGTAATTTGCACGAGGGTTGATCGTGTTAGAATAGATTTACAAAATTAGTTTTGTATTAGATCTATATTTTTGTGATTGTTTGATGGATTTTGTAAAGATCCGGGTATTTTGTAACAATTACGTGCTATTGGAAATCAAAACGGAGACCAAAATTATTCCACTGCGTAAGCTGTTGAAGGCTGCTGTTATTGATTAAGCCGGCTGTGGGTGACTACGAACAGTACCAGAAGCAAAGAAGAAGACGCAAAGAAGCAGCGGCGCGTGAAAAAAAAAATAAAAAAAACTAGTCCAAGGCTGTAACGCAGGTCTGTCCTGTGTTACCAGTGTAGATAGGCTGTAACGCAGGAAACTAAGGCGCAACAGGTTCAGCAATACCTGTAACGCAAGCAGGTACTGCGTTACTGGTGTGGAAGGCAGAATTTTGTTTTATTTTTTCACGTGCAACAATGTGGCTTGTTTGGAGGCTGCAGAAAATTAATTTAGGGGCCATAATAGTGGATTTAATTATTGCTTTAATTTTTAATTTCGCAATTTATTTTTATTATTGCTTTAATTAATTATTATGTGTGTAGTTAATTATGTGTGTGTTGTGGAATAAAAACTAGTTTACGATTTGTAATTAATGCTAGGGTGGTTGAGCTTCGAGCTTTAATTGCTGTTCTTGTGTTCGTGGCTGAATCTGCCTTCACAAGATGCCTACGTACTTTGATGAATATCAAAGATCAAGCCAAAAACGTAGTTCTGAGATGAGGGGTCTGGCCCTTTATATAGGCTGTAGGAGCCTCAGAATCGTAGTAGGAGTCAGAGACTTGGTAGAAAAGTCTTTGAGGAAGGTTCTAGATCTATTCCTTGTAGGAATCAGTTTCCATATTGAATTGGATGCCTTGGTGGATAAGTCTGGTGGAAATAATATCCTTATCCAACTCTTATTGCTGAGCTGTTTATTTCCCCCAATATTAATTACGAAATTAATATTATAATTGGGGTTTTGGGCCCAGCTGGTGGGTCCCACGTTTGGACCATTCTTGGCCTAATTAATGCCACATTAAATGTGTCTTTAGGGCTTATTTTCAGCCCATATCAGTGTGTAATTTTTTAATTGCATGTTTAACATAATTAGGACGACATGGACATAATTTTTTATTTATTGCTTTAATTAAATGTTTTATGTTGTTAAATTATGTGTGTATTATGAATGCATGTTAGACATAATTGTAACAACATAGGCCCCATTTAATTTTTAAAATTCCTCATATTTTTAATAAAAATTCTAAGTGGGTGAGGGAATTAATTAGGAATTAAATCCCATGGTCTCCATTATTTTGTATGTAATTTAGCCTTTTAAATAATGTAGATGGTATATATGATCACCTAACGTGGCGTACTATTTTCGGTATTTTAAAAGGTTGTAAAAATTACTAGAACAAAATTTTTAAATTAAATTACGAATATTGAAAGGTATATAGATCACCCTAACGTGGCGTACCAAGTTTCATAGAATTCGTTACGAAAATTGAATACTCTTTTGATGTTGACTATGGAGAATTCTGTCTAGGAATCGGGTATTAAGCGAGGCCGTTGTGACTCCTCCAAGACCTGGGAATTATCCATTAATATATCAAACAGATGTATTTAGTTTGAGTAATTTAAGAATTTAAAAAATGGTATACACTTAGCTATGAAAAATAATATATAGTCCACCCTAACGTGGCGTATTATTTAGTAATAGAACCGAAGTAATATTTAAACGAATATAAAAGGTATATATGTCACCCATCGTGGCGTACCAGATACTTATGGTGTTTAAATTTTAGTGCATTAATTTTAATTAATTGTTAGAGGAAACCAATAGGTTTTAAGATTTGTGCAACTCTCTGATTATGTGTTACATGTATGATTCTCAGGATTAGATCATTATGGGCTTTAATCCACTATTCACCATACTTAAGGATAACAAACTTACTGGACCAAACTATATTGAATGGAAACGTAATTTGGACATAGTGTTGACTGCTGAGGAGTACAAATTTTGTACTTATGAACCCAAGCCAGATCAGCCTGCTGAAGATGCTCCTGAAAGTGAGAAGGAGTATTATAAGCAGTGGATTAAGGCTGATGAGATGTCACGATGTTACATTCTGGCAGCAATGTCGGGTGTTTTGCAGCATCAACATCAGGCTATGGCCACAGCTTCAGATATGCTCTTTAATCTCAAGGAACTTTTTGGAGAACAGATTAGGGCTGCTAGGCAAGTAGCAATGAAGGCTTTAATGAATACTCAGATGGTTGAAGGAACACCAGTAAGGGATCATGTTCTCATAATGATGTCTCATCTGAATGAGATGGAGATCCTTGGTGCTGATATTGATGGGGAAACCCAGATTGATATCATCCTTATGAGCTTGCCCAAAAGTTTTGAGCAGTTCCGCTTGAATTACACCATGAACAAAAGGATGTATAGTCTCGCGGAACTTCTGACAGAACTTCAGGCAGCTGAAGGACTCTTTAAACAGAATGTTCAAGTGAATGTGGCTGAGAAAGCTTCTTCATCTAAGCCGAAAGGTAAGAAGAAGAAAAAGACTCAGACACAGAAAGCTGGAAAGATTGCTAATGCAGTGGGAGTTCAAGGTGGTGTGAAAAAGCCTAAGGGCAAGTGCTTCAGGTGCAAGCAGTCAGGTCACTGGAAATAGGATTGTCCTCTTCCTAAGAAGACAAACAATACTGGTATGTCTCTTTCTCTAGTTACAGAAACATATACAGCGGCTATATCTACGAGCACTTGGTGTGTAAATACATGAGCCACTGACCACGTTTGTAACACTATGCAGGGGTTCCAGCAAACCATATTGGTTAGAGATGGTGAGATATATGTGTTCATGGGAGATGCTACAAAAGCAGCAGTAGTTGTAGTTGGAATAATTACTTTATCTTTTGGAGATGATAGGATTTTGGTTTTGAACAATTGTCTTTATGTACCTTCGTTTAGAAGGAATTTGATTTCGGTTTCTAAACTTGCTATGGATGGTTTTAATGTTTGTTTGGATCATAATGTTTCTATTATGATGAATAAACGAGTTATATGTTCTGGTACATTGCAAGACAATTTATATATTATTAATCCTGTCCAACCAATGCTGTAAGAAAAGGAAACTAATAACATTCTTTCTAGCTCAAATAAAAGACATAAGCCTTCTGAATTGAACCAAACATATCTTTGGCACTTAAGATTAGGTCATATTAACTTGAGGAGGATTCAAAGACTGGTAGTAGATGGGCCATTAGGCTCGTTGGCAGTGGAGGCATTTCCAGTTTGTGAATCCTGCTTGGAAGGTAAGATGACTAATAGGCCTTTTAAAGCAAAGGGGAATAGAGCCAAAGAAGTGTTAGAATTGGTTCATACTGATTTATGTGGACCTATGAGTATCCAAGCAAGAGCAGGTTATGAGTATTTTGTCACTTTCATTGACGATTATTCTAGATATGGGTACATTTATTTGTTGCGCAGTTAGTGTCTGTTGGTTGGGCTTTGGTTTGCAGGGGAGGGTGTCTTGGGTTCGTTCCTTTCTTCAGACTTGTTTCTTCTTTATAGAGTGGCTAACTAATTTGTATCCCTTCGATCCAGGAGGAGGTTTGGAATGCTCTACCTTGATTTCTGGTATGCAGTCGAATTGTTTAGGCTTGACCTGCTTAAATTTATATTATGAGATGCAGAGATACAACTACGGGGAGTGGTGTAGTGTGCATTTTGCCCTGTTTATGGGTGTTTCTGTCGATGAAATGTATAGAGGTTTTTGTTGTGGCTGCTTTTCTGTCTCGATTTATCAGAAGTTTGCTTCTTTTTCTTGTCGACTGGAAAGCAGTTTCAATCTGGGGGTTATGACTCGAGTAATGCAGAGGTTGCTTGGAGGGGATAACTGTTGCTTAAGTGGTTCAAATTCATTCTGTCATTTTCGTTTGGGCCTGGGGGATGCTGTTAGCAGAGGTGGCTATCTAGGTGCTTTGTTAGTAATTTCTATTGGATTCGAGATTATTTCAACTGTCAATGTTCTTCAACTTATTTCAAGTCTTGGTGGGGATCGAATTTCCAGATTTTTGTTGGTGACCATGGTCTTATTTAGTAGCACGCGGCTGTGTGGTTCTTTTTGCAGCTTGTTTTTCAGAGTGTCCAAGAGGTGGGGTGTGTTTTTTGTTGTTTTCTCGTGGCAGATTGGCCTGGCTTTCTTGATGGTCGAGCTTTTTTGCATGTGTGTTGTGAGTCTTCCAAGTGTGGTCATGTGGGGGGATTGTTGTTTGGAGTTTCTTTATGATGTCCTTTGCCTTTATTTTCTCGGAGGAATGGTGGAGTTAGCTTCGTGTGTTTTTTTATTGGTTTTTGCCTCTTCTTTGGTGTCTGATTGTTGTTTTAGTGGGTTGGTAGTGTGGTTAGTTTTTTTTAGTTGTTTGTTCATTGGAGATTGTTTCCAATGGAATTTTTCTTCCTTGACTTGAGCTTTTTGCTCTGGTTTGTATTTCTTTATTTTTATTATATTTCTCCACGAGGCAAAGCCTCATTTACCGAAAAAAAAAGTGCGGAGAAGCGACATCTTGGAAAATGTATCAAGTCACTACAATCAGATTTTGGTGGTGAATACTTGCTTGGAGAATTTAGGGAATATTTATCAGAAAATGGGATTACATCCTAGTTGTCTGCACCTGGCACACCTCGGCAGAATGGTGTAGCAGAGAGAAGGAATCAGACTCTTTTAGAGAGTGTTAGATCGATGATGAGTTATTCAGATTTACCCAAGTCGTTTTGGGGATATGCTATAGAAACAGCGGCTTACCTTCTGAACTTGGTACCTTCTAAGTCGGTTCCCAAGACTCCAATAGAATTGTGGACTGGTAGCAAACCAAGTCTAAGACATATTCGGATTTGGGGTTTTCTAGCACATGTGCTGAACAAGAACACGACCAAGTTAGAATCTCGTACAGAAGTAAGGCTGTTTGTAGGCTATCCCATGGGAACGAAAGGTTATTCATTTTATAGTCCTAGGGATCGAGATATCATTGTTAGCACCAATGCTAGATTCTTAGAAGAACACTATATAATGAACCATAAACCCATGAGTAGTATCGTTTTAGAGGAACTAGTGGGAGGGACAGATAATCCCCCAAGTGCCAATAGTACAAGTAGAACAACCACAAGAAAATGCACAACTTAACACTAATACTGCACCAGTGCCTCGTCGTAGTGGGAGGGTTGTTCAACAACCAGATAGATTCATGTTTTTGGGAGAGTCCTCGGACTTGGTCTCTGGTGAACATGATGAGGATCCCAGGAAACACGAAGAGGCAATTCTAGATAAAGATGCAGATCTATGGCAAAAGGCAATGGAATCTGAGATGGAATCTATGTATTCCAATCAAGTTTGGGAGCTCGTGGAACCACCCAAAGGTGTAAAACCCATTGGATGTATGTGGATCT
Source organism: Saposhnikovia divaricata (assembly GCA_036435485.1). Lineage (NCBI taxonomy): Eukaryota > Viridiplantae > Streptophyta > Magnoliopsida > Apiales > Apiaceae > Saposhnikovia > Saposhnikovia divaricata. The sequence goes on along the minus strand of JAZHRN010000154.1, from coordinate 9,725,715 downwards.
ACAAGAAGAAAAGAGGATCTGACAAAAAGGTGAAAGCTGGGAAAGCACGACTTGTTGCGAAAGGGTATACTCAGAAAGAAGGGATTGATTATGAGGAAACCTTTTCGCCGGTTATTATGCTTAAGTCGATCCGGATTCTTTTATCTATAGCAGCTCATCTCGATTATGAGATTTGGCAAATGGATGTCAAGACAGCTTTCCTTAATGGAAGTCTTGAGGAAACCATCTATATGCAACAACCAAAAGGATTCATTAAAGAAGGCCAAGAGCATCTTGTTTGTAAGCTTAAGAGGTCTATTTATGGACTAAAACAAGCTTCTAGGGACTGGAATATTCGTTTTGATCAGGCAGTCCAGTCATGGATTTGATCAAAGTCCAAGCGAATCATGTGTGTATAAGAGAATTGAGGGTAATGCAGTGGTTTTTCTAGTACTGTATGTAGATGACATTTTACCCATTTGAAACAATGTTAAGATGTTGTCATCAGTAAAGGCATGGTTGTTCAAACAATTTGAAATGAAGGACTTAGGTGAAGCAGCATACATCCTTGGGATCAAAGTAATAAGGGATCGCAAGAAAAGGATGTTGGCTTTATCTCAAGAGCCCTACATTGATGAAGTATTAGCTCGTTTTAACATGCAGAACTCTAAGAAAGGTTTTCTACCTTTTAAGCATGGAGTGGCTCTATCCAAGGAGCAGTGTCCTTCGACACCTAAGGATATAGAGAGCATGAAAGCAGTTCCTTATGCTTCGGCATATGGAAGCTTAATGTATGCTATGTTATGTACGAGGCCTGACATCTGCTTTGCAGTATGCATGGTTTGTAGATATCAGTCGAACCCAGGTCAGGAACATTGGAGTGCAGTAAAAACTATACTCAAGTACCTGAGAAGGACTAAGGAGTATATGTTAATTTACAAGGCCTCAGATCTATTTCCTTTGGGATATACTGATTCAGATTTCCAATCAGATAGGGATAAGAGGAAATCAACCTCGGGATATGTTTTTACTTTGGGAGGTGGAGCCGTTATATGGAGGAGTGTAAAGCAGGAATGCATTGCAGACTCCACCATGGAAGCCGAGTACGTGGCAGCCTCTAAGGCTGCAAAGGAGGCTGTATGGTTCCGGAACTTTCTTTTGGACTTGTATGTGGTACCTAATTTGCCTAGGAGTTTGACAGTGTATTGTGATAACACTGGTGCTGTGGCAAATTTGAAGGAACCGCGAGATCACAAAGCAGCTAAACATATTGAACGTAAGTATCATCTCATACGAGGAATCGTAAAGCGAGGAGATATAGTTGTGGCTCACATATCATCAGAAGACAACCGGGCAGATCCTTTCACAAAGAGCTTGCCATCCAAGGTTTTTGACAGGCATGTGGAAGTGATAGGAGTCAGATGGATGGACACATAGTTTTTTATGTAATAGTGGATTAAATAAACACTGATATACTCATAGAATATTTTGAGTATAAGTGGGAGATTGTTAGTGTATACTGAAAATATTTATTTGAAGTATATACATTTATTTCTAGCCTATTTTATTTAGAATCATTTAAATGTTTACATGCTGCCTAATATTATATATTGTGGACAATCTAGTATCAAATGGGATACAGAATATTAGATTGTTAAATACAGTTTATATAATATAATAAGGTTCACAGCACAGGTGGTATTGGAAAATCCACTGGTATGGCTGTAGTATTATTTAGAATAGTTTATATTGACTATTAAATAATACTAGTATACTTTGTGTATATTGAACAAGATCAAATTTAGAATTGTTCCCTTATACTGATTAAGAAGGTGAACTAAGATTCTATGTTATTATTAATGCTTAGGTTCTTAATCCGGATATAGTAACTGACACGTGTATATTATTTACATGCTTTGATTTATATATGAAATAATTCTTGCGAATTAAATCATTATATTTTGGGTGATGGAATAATATATATGGTGGATATTATTTATTGAAGGAATCCATGTCCTGATAATATTCGGGTTAATGATGTCCCCTTAAAAGCTCAAAAAGATTTAATTATGTGAAACCCTGCAGGTGGATTTATTCCAGCATAATTAAATAAAGGTTGAGTGGATGATCAAGGATAAAAGATATTAATTAAATGAATTATCAGTAATTTATTTAATTAATGGACATGCGATATTTTAAACATGGGGAATTTAATAAGCAAATAATAAAGGAGCCGATTTAATTAATTAAATAAATTACCGGAATTAGGTGGGTGGTGCAATATTAATTATTTAGTGGAATTAATTAATATTAATGATAAAGGGCCTGACCCAAGTTATCATTAGAAGGCCCGACCTAATTTACTCCCTGATCCCTATTGTAGCTTTTAAATACTCATTTTGCCTCCAAGAATAAGGGTTCTGAATTCTAGAGCTTGGAGGCTAAACCTTGGAGGATCGAAGGCCACACTTCGTTCAATGGAGTAAGGGAATACAATAGAAGATCGTGGATTTGAATCGCTTGCACCGTAGCGGTTAAGGTAAATCTTCTAACCCCATTTGTAATCATTAAACGGGTTAAACACAAATCACTATGATCCAAAGGGACCAACAGTACCTACCAAGGGTAAATGTAATGACAAGCCTTAATAACGAACAAATGTCGGGTCATAACGGTGATAAAAAAGAGTTACACTAGAGGGTGTATGATGAGATAACTTGAAAATGTGTCTTAATCTAAGTTAAGTATATACTTAGCCTTTCAAAAGCGTTAAGTGATTAATTTCGAATACTTTGATTGTTTATAGATCACCGAGCTGACCCAGGACACGCTACCCCTACTCGACTACCAAGCAAGTTTCCAATACTTTGGAACTGTTGTTGTGATAATATATATGATTGAATGTTGTTATACCTATGTCATAGCATGCATGCCTACTTTCAAATTTATATTGTGATACTTGTTCCCTGATTTGAGGTTGGCTTATAAGTTAGATACGAGATATACTAATTATAAGCGGATATTGCTGAGACCCTTAGTGAAGGGCATATGACCTCATTCTTTTAATATAGACCGGGAGTCGGTATTTTGTAATATAGAGATAGTCGTGGAAACCTGGAGGGATTCCGGTGACAGATTATTTGAGGAATGTTATTTATGAACATTGTTTATATTTCCATAAGTATTAATTACTTGGCAGTTATTCGAGGAATGTTATTTGAATATTCATTTGAGATTATTATTTAATGAATATTATTTTGAATATTCATTTAAGGCTATTGATTTAGATGAATATTATTTTGAAATATTCATTTGAGTTTATTTATTTAATGAATATTTTTTTGAATAATCATTTGAGCTTTATTTCTTTAATGAATATTATCTTGAATACTCATTTAAGGTTGATTAAATTATCGGATATTATTTGAATATTTATTCGAGGAATTATTTATTTAATGAATATTCTCCTATGTTATTCGAGGGTTACTTTGAGCAATATTTCATATTAAAATATTCTTTATTTACAAGTTAATAAATATTCTTTGAATATTTATATAATTCTTTTAACTAATTTTTAAATATATTATTTTATTCAAATATTATCCTTGACCTTCAAAAATTATGTAAAATATTTCTGAGTCTTATTATGACTATTTTTATCAAGGGGAGGTTCCCGAAACTCCATTCTTCATTCGAACCTATCTTCCAAATTATAAGGGAACCCTACCTGAGGGCTGTTATTTATTTTTATTTGACTTCCCGGTCATAAATCTTTTAAAACTATTCTTTTCACTCGCAACTTGGTTGCTATTCATTAAATTTAGTCTTTGTATCACTTCCTCATCATTCGAGGGGTAAGGTTGTTGGAACAAGTCGATATCCATTAACAAGCAACTGGTTGGGAAATATTGGTGAATTTTCCTTTCCAACTAGATACGACTACTTTGTGGAGTCCTATCAACAAGTAGTACACTTGGGGAAAGGGGGACGAGCTTTACGTTTCAGAGTCATGGATTTATTCGAACTAGGAGTATTTGTGTAAGAGGCTGTGGGACAGTCCATCATTGAAACTTTGTGTAAGAGGCTGTGGGACAGTCCATCATTGTAAACTGGTATAAGAGGCTGTGGGACAGTCCATCCTGGAAATAGGGTCCGAGTGGTGCCGGCCCCGACTAAGCCCAAAGATGGCTAGGGAGATCCGGCGTATGGTGGTATCCATATGTTCTTCCTTGTACATGTAGAGAAACAAATTTTGAGATGCACGACCTGCGACTGATCATCGTAAGGTGGTGACATCCGGTGTGACATACTCCAACATTGGTTCATCATCCAAATCTAATTATTTTCTACAACATGAAGTATCACTCATGCTGACAGGGTTTGAAAATTGTTCAGAAATAAAAGTACTCTGAAATACCTCGTAACTTCATCGTTTATATTATATTGGCACTATGTTCGTTAATGCATGGCATATGGTTTCAATAATACTTTTGGACTGTTATATATATTATTGTTGAATATACATTATTGTTGGTGGGCTACTGCTCACCCTTGCTTTATTATTTATATCACAACAGCTAGGTTTGATGGCCCGCGTAAGGCGCACTCGGCGCAAGCAGGTGACTCTAGTCGTAGGACTACCCGCTGATATGGTTGCTACCATTGCTGAGGTAGACCGACAACTTTTGTTTTCAACTTTAATTATATGTATAATTAATGTTAATCAACGGCAAGAACTTTTAAACTTATGTTGTAGTCATTTTGGGTTGTAATAACTTATATTCGTGGATCTAATAATTAGAAGACTTATTTCAATTTTATCTCAGGGACTATAACTGTTTGTGTGTGATGTGATATTATTGCGGGGTCGTAGCATGTTACTTATTTATTTTGGACTCAAGTGCAAGTACTGTTTATGGAATATGAGACCGTAACGACCAGGTCCCTGACCCCGGATCTGGGGCTGTTACACAAAAGGAGGACACTTCAAAAAAAATGACATTGCAGCAACCATTACAAGGACTGATATATTTGATTTTCTTGTCGATATTGTTCCAAGGGAGGATTTGAAAGATGAGGTACCTGCTGGGCCAATTCCAGGAGGCCCCCTTCCTACAGGAGCTAATGCTGAAGGCCTTCCTTACTATTATATGCATCCACAGCATACTGCACAAGTTGGGTCATCAGGTATGTACATGGGTAATCCTATGGATCCAGCCCTGTATGGTTAGCAGCCTCGTCCTTACATGGCTCCGCATATGTGCCCACAACAGCAACCACCTCCTGAAGACTCTAAAGAGTAATAAATATACTGCAGGTTCTTGAGCCTGAGAAGGTAACTGTTCTATTGTCAGGTTCTTGATAGCTTGTGTCTATACCTTTTACCTAAAACAATATCAATAACTTGTGTATTATATCAATTTCTAACAAGCACCAAAAACTATAGAAGCTATAACTTGATATGTTGCTGACTAGGGATTGTTGTGACCTACTGATTTGCCCTCATCACTTGATATGTTGCTAACTAGTGTAGAACATTACGGGATACTCTGCATTCATGGTTGTTAGTATACAAAGTTGAAAATACAGGAAACCAATATATATAAATGGTTACAGTAGCACTTCCATTACCTTTAATACAATGGGGTCTTTCCATGGTCCTTTATCCGATCTTAAACAACCTCCTCGATCTGCACATGTGCATCTACCACCTAAAAACTCTGGAAACTCACTAATACAAACAAAGAAAAGTTTTAAGCGATGAATAACGTATAATAGACAATTACACAAATACCACATTTAACAATATGATGAAATCTTTTAAGACACACCTTGCATCAATTATTTCAAGCAATTTGTTCTGGTAGTTGTTGCCAAGAACCTGATAAAATACCATGCTCTAAGTAAATAGAAAAAATAACATACAAAATGGAGGCCAAACAAATTTGTCAATATATATAAAGTAGGCTTTAGCTAGATTTAAGTGAAATATTGGCATACCTGAATCTTAGAAGCCGATTTTGGGTCAAGAATTTTCTTAACTATGCTCCACAAACTCCTAAAGCCAGGGCCAGCATTTAAAACAAACATTAGATGGAGAGTCTACAAAGCAACAAAGATGAAATTTCAAAATCAAAATTTTAGTAAACAACATATATAACGGAGGTAAATCGTCATTATAAAGAAGTATGAAACTCCAAATTATCGTGAATAAAATGTACAACATTTTACAAGTAATTTGTAGATTTAATTGTTAGATAATACCTCAGGATGGTAATTGCTATCAATCTTCTACAGGTTTTCCATAACTTCTCGAGTGGTACTGTTAAAATTTTTGAAACCATGAGCGACAGCAGATCATCTGATAAATATATCATCAAAGCCAAATAACAAATCTCACATATAAGAGCCCACACGACCAAATATATATCTATAGTATTCAAACAATCGTGTAAAGACATCAACAAGAGATTTTGTTTGAGTGTGCTTTGGTTATACATATGCCACACTCCAGCTTAATGAGAACACCTCTTTTTTAAAAAAAAGACACTCTGATGGCTATAGAATGAAAGATATATATAATTGCGAAGCTCTTGCTGTGTTTATCCACTTGTGCATATATATTACAAATCACATGAACAAGTAAGTAAATAATCTTTCAATATAAACAGGCCTTCCCCCTTGTCAACACCATAATATCCTTGAGGATAATGTTGTCGAACTTCATCCAACTCAGAGAATTCAAAATCCTGATGCATACATCAGCGAGAAAAGAATTGTAAAAGTGAAAATAGAGAGAGTAAATATTACAAAAGTGAAAATAGAATTTAAAGATTACTGCTTTGAAACTTCTTATTGGTTCAAAGCTTTTTACAAAAAGTGTTGAACAAGAAGCTATAATTATAGTGGAAACAAACACAAATTCAAATATAACCGAAACGAAAATTGAATAGAAAATCATAAATTAACAACTAGAATTATAATTTTACAGAGGAAGAGCTAAGAACCTGCTTAAATATAAAAGCACAACTAAGCTGGCTCTCTTTAATCCTCTTATGCGCCGGCACCGATGGCCGGAGTGCAAACTTCTCAACCTCTTCCTTCTTCTTCTCCTCCATCTCCTTCCTATCACTCTCTCTGCTTCTCAAATCCGGCGTCTCTACAATTAGAAATTTTAGTGGCGGTTGAAGGGAGAAAAATGACAAATATAGATATAGGGGAGTTGTATGTATAGGTGAGGTTTTGAATTGTTTACAGCGAGAGAGGGAGAGAGAGAGAGAGAGAGAGAGAGAGAGAGAGAGAGAGAGAGAGAGAGAGAGAGAGAGAGAGAGAGAGAGAGAGAGAGAGATTGGGGATTGAGGAGTATAAAAGCAGGTGGTGTTTGAATTTGGGGAAGAATAGAGTTTAATTGGGCAAGAACCATAATAATTTAGGGCAACAACTCAAGATTATGTTTTTAATTAAATTAAAGATTTTATACGTCAGTTATATAAAGAGCGACATAAAGAATGAAACTTTATACGTCATTTTATACAAAGCCAACGTAAAAGATACATCTTATACGTCGCCTTATACAAAACCGACGTAAAGGTACATCTTATACGTTGCCTTAAACAAAGCCGACGTAAAAAGTACATCTTATACATCGCCTTAAACAAAGGCGACGTATATAAGTGTTTTATACGTCGCCTTTAGGTGGAACCGACGTATAATGGTACTCAGAAACGAAAATATACGTCGCCTTTAGGCGGAACCGACGCATAATGGTTGAATATACGTCGCCTTTATGCAGAACCGACGTACAATGGGCGACGTAAAAGATTAGTTTTGTATTAGTGTCCTCAACTTCCTACTAGCCTTTGACAATTGGGATCAAGTATATGTAAGGCTGCACAAGAAAAAGGTTTAGGCGAGTAATGTGGTGTGTCACCGGAAAAATAGGATAAAGCTCAAAGGGGTAACTAATTTTTTTATATATAAAGGGTGTGACAATTTTGATAATAATAATAGGTTATTCCTAAGTGCCTTTATCATCTTATCATTAAATAATGTCATGCATTTCAAAAAAGGTCTCAAACAAGTACTAGCAATGCAAATAACATGTGGACACTCAAGCAAAAGAATATAAAATGCAAAAGATATGCATATAGGCTCAAAATCTCACTTGGTGGAAAAATATAATCAATCCCAAGCAAAAGTCTCTTTAATGCACCTACTTGTACTCAAAGCATGCAAACCAAATCTTCTTGCACATATTCATGTTCTTTTAATTACTTACAACATTCAATAAGTCTACTAGTTTCAACTCGCTAGTGTATGTGTGTGCACAAGAACTTAGCATATCACTTCTCAATCAAAAGCATCAGAAACACAAGAGTACTATAGCATGTAAGAGCAACTCCAATGCAAAGAGTCCTTACCTATATTTGTCCTATGTGTACATATTTTAGGGATTTAGTTCTAAAATTCATGCTCCAATGGAAGTCCCTATCCCCTATAATTTTTAGGGGAGAGAAAATCCAACCCCTTATTTAGGGGAGAGAAAAGCAACTCCCTATAATGACACATCATCATTCTTTCCTTATAATATAATATATCTATATCAATACTCTCAACCCTTTTCTATATTACCTAAAATATTGATTAAATATTATTATTTTTAGTTATAGGTAATGAATATAGGTAAGACCATTGGAGTAAAAGAACTTTTTGGTTACCTATATTTTAAGTAATCATTATTTTATTATACTTTAGGGGATGAAATAGGGATTGCCCTTGGACATGCTCTAAGGGTGTATCAAGCCAACTTAAAAAAAGTAATCATTTCACAAGGCTAGAATTATTTTTGATTTATTTTTCATTTTTCAATTATTTTTGGGTTTTTGTATTTTTCAAAATTTTTTGGAATTTCTTTTTTTAATAAAATACTACTAAATCCCTCCCACATAACTAAATTATGCATTGTCCTCAATGTATGCAAATGAGAAAAAATGACAAAGTAAAAGGACGAGAATACCTGATAAGGGCATGACGGAGGAATAGAACTAACTACTATATACAACAAGGAAACTTACTTGAGTCACGCATCAATGAGGTGGATCACCTCCTCCTCATAAACAACTGGCAGTTCTAAAAATGGTTTAAGGCATTGACCATTAACTTTAAAAGTTTCACCAATTTTAGGATTTTCAATTTCAATAGCACCATGAGGAAAAACAACTTTAATAACATATGGGCCCTCCCATCTAGATCTCAATTTTCCAGGAAATAAATGCAGCCTAGAGTTGTATAAAAGAACTTTTTGACCAGGAGAAAAATATTTTCTCAAAATAGTTTTATCATGCAAAAGTTTAGTTCTTTCCTTATAAATCTTAGCATTTTCATAGGCATCATTCCTAATTTCTTCTAACTCAGACAGTTGTAACTTCCTATGACTACCAGCAGTGGGTAAATCAAAATTCAACTCTTTAATGGCCCAAAAAGCTCTATGTTCAAGTTCAACGGGAAGATGACATGCTTTACCAAACACAATCCTATAAGGAGACATACCTAAAATAGTCTTAAAAGCAGTGCGATAAGCCCAAAGTGCATCTATCAATTTAACAGACCAATCTTTCCTATTTAAATTGACAGTTTTCTCTAGAATTTGTTTAATATGCCTATTAGAGACCTCAACTTGACCACTAGTTTGAGGATGGTAAGGTGTGGCTAACTTATGAGTGATGGAATACTTCCTCAAAAGAGACTCAAACTGATGGTTTTTGAAATGCTTACCTTGGTCAATAATTATAGCTCTAGGCGTACCAAATCTAGAAAAGATATACTCCTTTAAGAACTTAAGAACTACCTTGTTATCATTAGACTTAGTTAGTATGGCTTCGATCCATTTAGAGACATAATCAACCGCTAAGAGAATGTGGAGGTTACCAAAAAAATTAGGAAAGGGACCGATAAAATCTATTCCCCAAACATTAAAGATCTCAATAACTAAGATTGGATTCATTGGCATCATGTTTTTTTAGTGATCTTTCTTAAATATTGGCACCTACTACAAGCGGCACAAAACTCAGCAGAATCTTTAAACAGACTCGGCCAGTAGAAACCAGATTGAAGTATTTTAGCAGCAGTCTTTTTATCACTAAAGTGACCTCCACAAGCTTGTTCATGACAAAAGGAAAGTATACTTCTAAACTCATGGTTTGGAACACACCTCCTAATAATTTGGTCTGGACAATACTTAAAAAGATAGGGATCATCCCAAAAGAAGTATTTGACTTGTGAGAGAAATTTGGATTTATCTTGCTTAGACCAATGAGAAAGAATATCACCAGTGACAAGGTAGTTAACAATATCAGCAAACCAAGGAGTGGTAGAGATGGAAAGAAGGTGTTCATCAGGAAAATACTCATTCAAAGGCATATCAATGGTGGACTCCACTACTAGACGGGAAAGATGATCAGCAAAAACATTTTCAGAACCCTTCTTATCCCTAATTTCTAGGTCAAACTCTTGGAGCAACAAGACCCACCTAATTAATCGGGCTTCTGAGTCTTTCTTATAGAAGAGATATCTAAGAGCAGAGTGGTCTGTGTAAACAATGATTTTGGAACCTATGAGATACGACCTAAACTTTTCAAAAGCAAAAACTACAGCTAGATGTTCCTTTTTAGTGGTGGAGTAGTTGAGTTGAGCATCATTTAGAGTCTTACTAGCATAGTATATGACATGAGGTATCTTATTAATTCTTTATCCTAAAACTGCTCCTACAGCATAATCAGACGCATCACACATAAAGCTCAAAAGGTTGATTCCAATCAGGGGACTGAATGATAGGGGTTGAGGTCAATCTTTTCTTAAGATGATCAAATGATTGAAGACATTCATTAGAGAATTCAAATTTTATGTCCTTAGAAAGAAGATTGGTCAATGATCAAGCCTTTTTGCTAAAATCTTTAATGAAATGCCTATAAAAATCAGCATGCCTTAAAAAGGAACGAATTTCTTTGATAGATTTCGGTGGAGGCAGATTAGCAATGAGATCAATTTTAGCTTTATCAACTTCAATTCCCTTTTGACGAAATTTTATGACCAAGAACAATTCCTTCTTTAACCAAGAAATGACACTTTTCCTAATTAAGAACAAGGTTTGTTTCTTTACATCATTTTAAAACTAAGTCAAGATGATGAAGACACTGATGAAAAGAAGAACCAAAGATGGAAAAGTCATCTATAAAGATTTCTAGGAATTCTCCTACCATGTTAGAGAAAATGCTCATTATACATCTTTGAAAGGTGGCAGGGGCAGTGGTTAGACCAAAAGCTAAACGACGATAGGCAAAGGTTCCAAATGGACAAGTGAAGGTGGTCTTTTCTTGATCCTCGGGAGCAATGGGAATTTGAAAATAGCTAAAAAAACCATCTAGAAAGCAATAGTATGAGTGACCTGCTAACCTTTCTAAGATTTGATCAATGAAAGGTAGAGGAAAATGATCTTTCTTAGTGGCAGCATTTAGTTTCCTATAATCAATACACATTCTCCAACCAGACTGAACACGAGTAGGAACTAGTTCATCATCCTCATTGACAACTACATTGATCCCTGGCTTTTTATGCGCTACTTGAACAGGACTGACCCAAGAACTATCAGATATAGGATAGATGATTCCATTATCTAAACATTTAAGGATTTCCTTTCTAAAAACTTCCTTAAGAGTCGGGTTTAACCTCTTTTGTGGCTCTCTAACTGGTTTAGCATCATCAACTAAGTGAATCCTATGTTGGACAATGGCAAAGCTAATTCCCTTGATGTCGGATATGCTCCACCCTATGGCTTCCTTATTCTCTCTAAGTACAAGTAAGAGTTCTTTCTCTTGAGAAGGTGAGAGATCAGATGCAACTATGACTGAAAGAGACTTAGAAGGACATAGAAACATATACTTAAGAGTTTCAAGAAGAGGTTTTAGTTCTAATTCTAGTGGACTTGTCTCAACTGATTCATTAGCTTCATAAAGTGAAAAAGGATAAAGTTCTAAGTCTTGGTAGGAACTAGGAGTGGTGGACTCTAACATTTCATTGACCTCATTTTTATGACAAGTATCATCCCATTCTTAACCAAAGTAGTTTTGACAAAAGCTAAGCACATCATCAACTTTCATGACTTCATTATTAACTAACTCATCAATCATGTTAATTTCTATAGGTTGGTCAAAATAGTCATTGGGTTATTTTCCTACATTGAAAATGTTGAGATCAATTGTCATGTTTCCAAAGGTTAGCTTCATTAAACCATTCCTACAGTTAATCAAGGCATTAGACGTGGCAAGAAAAGGTCTTCCTAGAATTATGGGAATTTGATTTTTGAGATTCTTGACTGGTTCGGTTTCTAGAACAACAAAATCGATGGGGAAGACAAAATCACCAACCTTAATCAACACATCTTCCACTATACCTGTTGGAGTTTTAACAGAACGATCAGCTAACTGAAGAGTGACACTAGTCTTTTTAAGTTCACCCAAACCCAATGCTTGATAGACAGATATTGGGAGAAGATTCACACTAGCTCTTAGATCGAGTAAAGCTTTATCAATGAAAGTATCACCTATGACACAAGAGATGGTAGGACAACCGGGATCTTTATACTTCACAGGGATTTGATTTGACAAGATAGAACTAACATGAAATGTTAGGAAAGCTTTCTTAGGAACATGAATGGTTCTTTTATGAGTACACAAATCTTTTAAACACTTCACATAAGAGGGAACTTGTTGAATCACATCTAAAAGAGGAATGTTAATCTTGACTTGCTTAAAGACTTCCAAAATCTTGTCTAACTGAGCAGATTGTTTGTTTGAAGTAAGTCTTTGAGGAAACGAGGCTTTCGGCTTAAAGACTATTACATTAGACACATCAGATTGGGGTTTCGAAGGTGGTTCATCGGATGGTGATGACTCATCAGATTTATCTACTTCAGAATTCTCGGGATTTGAAGATTGTTTAAGACTAGGATTCAAGAACAAAGGATTTGGTTCAGATGTTAGCTTATCTTCTTCTTGAGTATTGACGCCAGCATGATTGTTGAATTGATTACCAGATCTCCGAGAGATAACAGAATTCATATTTTCATGAGACTTTTGATTTGGATGAAATTTAGGATTACTCTCAGGTTGACTAGGAAATTGATTTTTCTCTCTCTCACTTATTGTGTTTGCCAATTGACTGACTTGGACCTCTAGCTTAGATATGGCTTGAGTGTTATAATTTAGTAGCTGCCTATCTTGGGTCATGGTTTGCATGAAAGATTGTTGCGATTGAGTTAAATTAGCTTGAGATTTCAATAACACCTCAATACTCTTTTCTAAATGTTAGGCCGATTACACAAATAATAATCAACTTTGTATGAGAAATTAACAAGTAAAAGCGTTTATGCACTTTAAAAACTTCTTGTATTTCAAACCCTCTTCGTGATGTAAAATATCACAAAGAGCTGCTAGGTTACAATAATGATAATTCGTTATCGATACCCTTCTAGGGTTAACCTATCTGTATTTATATAACATACAGCTACGATACAATCTCTAATTGATATTCCTAATAATCAGCTATACAATGATATCAATTACAGATTGTCACACGTCTCCTATGTCAACTCAATCTCTTTGATAGCTATCCAATCTTCAAAGATATCGCTTCCATAATTAATCTTTAATCACTGTTGAACAGTAGACGCGCTTCCTTCAAACAGAGTTTAACAAACTCTGTTGAGCTTCCAACTGTCAGAGTTTACGCAAACTCTGACTGCTTCCAGCTAAACTCTGATAACTCCCTGTAACACTTAAACACTGATCAAAACACATCAATTATATTTAACAATCTCCCCCAACTTGTTCATTATCAAAAATGTACAAGTTAATGACAGTAATTGATGATGTCAAAACAAATAGATAAATACAGTGTTTATACAGATTCAGAGTTTAAGCTTAAAAACTATAGAGAATAAGAAAATTCTTACAGAACTTTAATCTCTAATCATTTCAAGATCTGGCATGGTTCTGAGATAATCAATCAGCAATCTTCTTTCTGCATTTTCAAGTTCAATCTTCATTGCTTCTTTGATTTCTCTGAGTTGAGGATCACTTTCATCTGTTTGGTAAATAGCAGCCCTAAGATCATAAATCTTGTTTCTTCTCATTTCATTACCCAGTCTGATAAATCTGTCTTTTTCTGCCTGAGTATTGAAGTCAAGTACTGTGATTCCCAAATCCGTTTTTAACTTTGCAGTACCTTTCTTCATTTCAATGAGATTGCCTTGGTAATCCCTGTACTTAGGAATGTATCTGCTGTTGTATTTCTGTCCTCTAATAGCCAGATTCTGAGTCATCTTCTGTCTGAGTACATTAACAACAGATTGAGTCCTTCGACTATTCACCTTGAGAAGATATAGAACATACTCTAGTTCTTCCAAATATTTCAAGCCAATATCATCCTCACCAACTTTGAATACTGTCCCATAAGCCATGAAGTAAAGAAGAAAATCTTTGTCTAAACTCTTCTGATGAACCAACTGCACTGATTCCAGTCTATCCAGACTCTCTTGAGGAACACCACGACCTGGAACAGCCAGTGAAGAAGGATCTCTAGGACCAGTATATTGCCTTCTGTCTCTATGTGAGCCTAGTCCAGCCTTATTATTTCCAATCTTACCAGATAAAGCTTTTCCATCAGAAATATTCACTGAGACTCCAGATAACACATTTGGATCAGAAATTGTTCCTTTGCCAAAAACAGATTTCAACTGTGAAGAGTGTAAAGGTGTGATCATTGCTTGAGATGCAACAGAAGTTATAACTTTCTTCTGTGAGCTTTCACCTTCAATGCCTTTTAGCTTAAGTTTAGCCTCTGCTGCAATTGCTTCCTTTGAGAACTGAGAACTTTGACTAACATCAGTCTTTTCTCTGATCACAACACCTTTAACAACAGGTCTAGGAGCTTTTCCTTTTTGTACCTTATCAGACTTAAAAGCTTTAAGATGTTCTTCTTGTAAACTCTTTTCCTCAGCTTCAATGTCCTCAATCGTTACTCCTTCCTCATTCTCTTCAATGAATAGCTTAGCAGCCAATTCTTCATCAGTTTGTGGATTTGAAGATAACAGTAAACTCCTGGTCCTTGAAGTTCCTTGAGTATCAGTACTTCTCCCAACAGACTGTGATTTGGATGACTTACTAGTTCTCAGAGTTTGAACCTCCTCAGCCTTTTTCTTTCCTTTGTCTTTATTACTTGCCCCTCCATCTCCAGCACTATCCCTTCTGACAACTCTCTCCCCCTTTTTGACATCATCAGGCATAAGAATAGAAGTAATTAACTCCAAGGAGGTAGCAATAGAATCAATTTTAGCAGATAAATCAGACTGGTTTTCTTCAACTTTACTCAGTCTGGCAAAGATATTGTCTTGAGCTTTAGAAAATTTTGTAGTCACTAGTTTTGAATGTGTTTCCATCTTCATCTCTCTAGCTACAACCTCATTTCGTAAAGAAGTGATTGCCAAATTAGTATCATCAAATCGTCTATCCAGAGTTTTAACTTGAACTATAGTTGCTTTCAAGCACGAAAGAATCTCTGGATTAGAGATAGTATCAGCACTCTGCTTAACAAACTTAGCTGCTCTTCCTGTTGATAAAATACAATCTTCTTTGTACCATTCAGCAGCATTCTTGGCAAATTGTACTCTTTCAACTTCATGAGAAGTACAAGGTTGAGGAAAAGGTGTATTTTTATCATCAGTTTGTACTGGTGCACTCAGAGAAGCATCAGAGTTTGCACTACTATCACCTTCAGCTTCAACACTTGTAGCGTTAACTGGTTCATTTTCAGCCATAGGTTTAGCAATATCTTCTGTAGGCTTTTCAGAATTGTCTTCATGTTGCTCAGGCTCAGCAACTGGCATTGACTGAGAAGTTACTTTGGTTGCCTGATCAATTTCTTCACCTTCTTCAACAGTGTGGTGAGCATCAGATATTACCTCAGTATGAGATGCCACAGCTTCAGAAGGAACAGAAGTAGGTTGATCAGCTACACCAATATTAGAGATAGGATCAGAGAATGGCATAAATGAATCAGGAATATCATTTATCGGAGAAATACCATCTCTTGCATCCTCTTCTGCAGGCATTTTGTCCTCTGCAGGCACTTCATCCTCTACAGGCATTACATCCTCTGCAGGTATGTCATCTTTCTCAATCTCAACAGGAGGTATTTGCTGTGAAGCAATCTCTGGAGCTTCAATATCTTCATCCACAGAATCAGAGAATATCACTTTTCTTCGTTTTGCTAGAGGTACATTATCTGAATCCTCTTCACAAGGTGGTGACTTAGGCATGTTTGCTCGAGCTTTCAGTCTTTTCCCTTTTCTAGTGTAAACAGCTTCAGGAGATTTCCGTTTTGATTTCCTCTTTGTCTCTTCCGCCTGCCTTAAACTTGCATGTCGTTCAGCAAGTGCTTTCTTAACTCCTTGAGATTTAGACTTTGATTTTAATGGAGAATCAGAGTTTGCTGACGGCGAATCAGAGTTTGTGTTTGAAGTGGGTGAAGGTTGCTTCGCAGGTGATTCAATGTTTGGTGCTGGTTGAGGGTCAGGGTGTGGTTCAGATTGTTGTTCAGGTTCATCTTGTTGTGGTGCATCTTGTTGTGGTTCAGGTTGATGTGGTTCTTGTAGTTGATTAAGAAAATTCCGTAGAGCAAGAGGCATGACAAAAGCTGGAAGATTTTCTTTACCAACATCCTTGTTAGTCATATCAGAGAATATGCGCTTATTGACTCTAAACGAATCAATTTCATCAGTTTCATCAAGTTCAAGACCAGGTACACATGCATTGAACAACATTTGACAGAAACGAGCATAATAGACAGTGGTAGACTCTGACAATTTATCACCTAAGCTCATCAAAACATGTCGACCAAAATCAAAATTAGAACCATAGAGCAGAGAATACCCGATTTGAAGACTATCCATTGGAATGGCATCCCAGTTTGTGACTTTCTTCTGGAATGTCCTTGTTATGCAATCAAAGAAGAAATTCCATTCCTTTCTGAGATTTGGTCGCTTTATACTGCCAAGCTTGTCAAGAGATTCCATGTAACCTATCTCTTGTAGCATGTCTCTCAGATAAGTTTCATTAACGAGAGTATAAGAAGTATGTGTCTCAAACCCCATTGTATCTCGTACAGTCTGTGGAGTAATCACATGGTCTTGGTCTTCATAAGTGAAGATAATGGTAGGAGTTCCACTTTCTCCTCCATCCACATAAACTGAGTTCTGCCAGAATGAAGCAATTTGAGACGCAGAAAGAGTAGCAGGTCCAGTCAGAGCTTGTCCAATCTCTGAATCCCTCAAAAAGTTCTGCATGAGATGAAACGATTCTGGAACGCGTTCATGATAGAGTGGAGCCTCATAGTTATTAGGAACAAACCGTAAGCCAAGAGCAGTGAATGCTTTAGATGCCATTGAGTTAAGAATTCCCAAGAATTTCCAAAAGATGTGTATGTAGAAAAGGTGTTTGCGTAAGTGCCCAAGAGAAAACTAAGAAAACTGTGAGAGTAAGAGTAAAGCAAACTCGTTTGGACACAAAAGTGATTAAATTAAAGAAAAACTCAATCTCTTATGTAACAGACACTCAATCAGTTCCTTGATTAATGTGTAGTGGGACACGATAATAGGTAAGTGGGACACATTAAAGGCGAGTGGGTCATGTGCGCCTATTTTTAAAAAAAAAAGTATATTAAAATTAAAGCATTAAAATATTTGATTTTAACAAAAATCAAATAATACTCTTTTAAAAATATCTGAACCCAAGTAAAATCAGAATTTGAAACGTTTACCTGTTGCCTTTAAAAACCAGAATACAAAGCGATTAAGGACTTCGTTCTTACCCATCTCTATTTAAGGCCTAGAGACTTGCTCAGATTATTCATTAAACCTTTAACCTTTCAGTCTCCCCTGTAAAATCACAAACCTTTCAAACCAAATACTCTTGAAAAACAATGGCCAACCTTACCATCAAAGAGAAAAACCTTCATCTTGTCGAGAATAGGGACATCTTCAGCTATACTCGTGAAGAGTTTGAAGCGTTTGAGTGGGAAAGGCAGCTTGAGACGCTGTGGCTGCAAATGGATGCTGGTCTGGAAGAGCTCGAGAGAGAGAAACCTGCAAGGGTGATTGACATCGATGCTGCCCTCCAAGCAACATTGACATGGCTCTCCTCGAAGGCATCCTCATCCACCACCACCAACCATTGTTAATGAATATGTCAGCAAAAATAACCTTATCCCTTCAACTTCCACCCAAATAAAGTGGCAAAGATGGGATCTGGGAATTTTTGCTAACAATGGAGTGGTGTGGACGGACCTTTTACTTTCCTGTTGAATAGATTAGCAGATAGAGAGAACAAAAAGATGTAATATTTACTTGTAATCTCTTTCTTATTATCAATTAAAATTTTGTTTTTCTAATCATATTCATTGTGTTCTGCAACTGTTATTTGTGTTATATGAACTGTTCTTCAAGTAAATGAATCAAGAAGAGAATATGAAAACTAATTAAAGTAATCATATAAAGAACACATTCATCAACTATCCACTGATTAACAGTTGTCAAAAACCCTACTTACTCCAAGACTTTCAAATTGTCCAAGTGAAAATTTACCTTAGAGTACAAATCACGAATCAACAGCGTTTGTCAATTCTCCAACTTTATCATCGAAACCCTTTCATAAATTGCACAGTTGTGAGTATTTGTGTGTGTGAAGCAGAGTTTACTAAGTCAATTTTTAGAGCATCTAATTTTTCATAAAATCCATAAAGTAAATCAATAAACACTGGATGCACAAACTGTCATAGTAAACACTGACTGTATGATGAAAGCTAAACTCTGAAGTAATCAAACTATATACAGTAACTTTTATTTTATACCCCCTTTATATACTTTTTTTTTTATTTTTTTTTCATTTTTCATTCCAGTAATCAGAGGTTGGAACTAGTCACCAAAAATTCAAAAATTTTAGCCCTTATCATTTTGATAAGTTCCTGGGTCATCCTAGTATTTAACTAGTCACCAAAAATCAGAGAATTTTAGCACCTATTATATACCAATAGGTTCCTGGGTCATCCTAGTATCCAACATAATCTCAAAGGAGTATAATAACCTATATACATTTTCTTTGTGGTATTGCAGTAAACATTTTATTTTATCAGAGTATAACTAACAGAGTTTAGAGTTCATCAACATCAGTAGTTCTTCATGAAAGGTAATGCATACAGTATTTATAGACTCAGAGTTTAGGACAAAATAAACTAAGAGATGCTATAAATATGATCAAGTATCATGCTGTGTTAACTTTCTGCACAATCTAAGATTAGATCTCAATAACTCAGAAAGATTCATGATTAATTGCTGAGAATCATGCTTCATACATATTTCTTCATTGGTGTTTTCATTCAGACAAAAATCAACTCAAAGTTCACAGAGTTTATCAAACTTATTAACAGTGTATGATATACAGACATGCTGACAGAGTTTAGAGACTGCATAACACAACCATCGACGGATAAGACCGTACAACCATCAACGGATAATACTGTACAACCATCAACGGATAAGACTGTACAACCATCAACGGATAAGACCATATAATATCAACGGATACAGTTCAGTTAGTCATCAACTGATGCAACCTACAATCAACGGATGACAAGTTGTCTGACAGAGTTTAACAGAGTATGCATAACAGAGTTTAATCAACAGAGTACACTTAGCATTTAACCAATCAGGAAATATGATTAATACATCACATAAGTAAAGTTTGAATCTAACCAACATTTCTAGTCAGAACCAGAGACCATTCCTAGTTCATTTACCAGTCTTGTAAATGTAGCTTCACTCAATGGTTTAGTGAAGATATCTGCAAGCTGTTGTTCTGTAGATACAAAATGTAGTTCAATATTTCCTTCTTCCACATGTTCTCTGATGAAGTGGTACCTTATGCTGATGTGCTTGGTCATTGAATGCTGTACTGGATTACCTGTCATAGCAATAGCACTTTGATTATCACAGTAAATAGGGATATTACTGTACCTCAATCCATAATCCAGCAATTGATTCTTCATCCATAAGATCTGTGCACAACAGCTACCAGCTGCAATATACTCTGCTTCAGCTGTAGATGTGGAGATTGATTTCTGTTTCTTGCTGTACCAGGAAACAAGTCTGTCACCAAGAAATTGACAACTTCCACTAGTGCTCTTTCTGTCTACCTTACAGCCTGCAAAGTCTGCATCAGAATACCCAAGTAGCTTAAAATCTGATTCTCTGGGGTACCACAGACCTAATGATATGGTGCCCTTGAGATACTTGAAGATTCTTTTCACAGCTGTCAGATGAGGCTCTTTAGGATCTGCCTGAAACCTTGCACAAAGACAGGTTGCATACATGATGTCAGGCCTACTAGCTGTCAAGTATAGAAGAGATCCTATCATGCCCCTGTAGTTTGTCATATCCACTGAAACTCCTGTGTCTTTGTCCAATTTAGTTGCTGTTGCCATGGGAGTTGATGCAGATGAACAGTCAAGCATACCAAATTTCTTGAGAAGATTTCTGGTGTATTTTTCTTGATTAATGAAAATTCCATCTTCTGTTTGTTTCACCTGTAGGCCTAGAAAGTAACTAAGCTCTCCCATCATGCTCATTTGATATCTGGACTGCATGAGCTTGGCAAACTTCTTACAGAGTTTATCATTAGTAGACCCAAAGATGATGTCGTCAACATAAATTTGAACTAAAAGGAGGTCACTACCTTGATTGAAATAAAACAGAGTTTTGTCAATTGTTCCTCTGTTGAATCCACTTTCTAGAAGAAACTGAGCAAGTGTCTCATACCATGCTCTTGGTGCCTGCTTAAGTCCATATAATGCCTTATCTAGCCTGTAGACATAATCTGGATATTTGGGGTCCACAAATCCTGGTGGTTGTTCAACAAACACTTCTTCTTCAAGCTTTCCATTCAGAAAAGCACTTTTCACATCCATCTGGAACACTTTGAATTTCTTGTGAGAGGCATATGCTAGAAAAATTCTGATTGCCTCCAATCTTGCAACTGGAGCAAATGTTTCATCATAGTCTATTCCTTCCTGATGTGAATAGCCTTTTGCTACCAGTCTAGCCTTGTTCCTTGTGATAACACCTTCACTGTCAGTCTTGTTTCTGAAAACCCATTTAGTACCCACAATAGATCTGTTCTTTGGTCTTGGTACAAGGGTCCAAACTTCATTCCTTTCAAATTCATTTAACTCTTCCTGCATTGCTGTTATCCAGTCTGCATCTTGAAGAGCTTCTTCCACTTTCTTTGGTTCATTTTTAGACAAGAATGCATGAAACAGACATTCACTTGCAGTAGCACTTCTTGTCTTTACTTTTGCATCTGGATCACCAATTATCAAATCAGGTGTATGTGATTTAGTCCATTTCCTAGCAGAAGGCAAATGACTTCTATCAGCATGTGATCCTCCCCCTTGATCCATGCTCTCCTGATTCTGTTGTGATCTATTTTCGTTTTCTGAGACTCCCCCTGAACTTGACTGTCCAGAGTCAGAATTTGAATTTTCAGAGTTTGAAGCATCACAGTTTGATCCAGATTTTTCAGTTGACTCAGTATCAGTGTTTGAGTCTTCATCTTGATCATGCTCCCCCTCAACTGGTTCTCCTCTTTGTTGTGACTGAGAAGTTTCTCCAGAATTTACCAGTAGAGGTTCAGAGTTTGTTTCAACAGAGTCTGTCAGAATTGTTTCTTCAGAGTTTCCTTCATCAGAGTTTAAAACTTCATTTTCAAAGTTCAGTTGATCATATTCGTCTTTGTCTTCAAGTCCAGTTATCTTCTTATCATCAAAAGAAACATGTATAGATTCCATGATCACTTTAGTTCTCAGATTGTAAACTCTGAATGCCTTTGTTGACAGCGGATAGCCAACAAAAATTCCTTCATCTGCCTTTAGCTCAAACTTGGTCAACTGTTCTGGATGAGTCTTCAAAACGAAACATTTGCACCCGAAAATATGAAAGTATTTCAGGTTAGGCTTCTTTTTCTTCACCATCTCATATGGTGTCTTTCCATGCTTATTGATCAGTGTTGCATTTTGAGTAAAACAAGCAGTTTGAACAGCTTCTGCCCAGAAATAAGTTGGCAATTTTGCTTCATCAAGCATAGTTCTGGCAGCTTCAATTAAGGTTCTATTTTTCCTTTCAACTACACCATTTTGTTGTGGTGTACCAGGTGCTGAAAATTCTTGTTTCACTCCATTGTCCTTGCAGAATTCTTCCATTGTTGCATTTCTGAACTCAGTTCCATTATCACTTCTGATGATTCTGACTTTGTTGCTTGATCCTTTGTCCAGAAGCTTCACATGCTCCATCAGAGTCAATGCAGTTTCATCCTTCTTTGCTAGAAAATACACCCAGGTGAATCTAGTGTATTCATCAACAATGACTAAAGCATATTTCTTCCTTGCAATAGACATAACATTTACTGGACCAAATAGATCAACATGAAGAAGATGATGGGGATCAGTGATAGAAGATTCTGTTTTGCTCTTGAAAGATGACTTCCTTTGTTTAGCCTTCTGACATGAGTCACATAGGCCATCAACATTTAACAGGGTCTTTGGGAGTCCTCTTACAAGATCCTTTCTGATCAATTCATTGATGTTGTTCAAGTTCAAATGTGAGAGTTTCTTGTGCCACTTCCAACTCTCTTCACTAGACATTCTTGTAGACAGGCAAACAGCTTTTCCAACAGAGTCTATCAAAAGCTTGATTTCATAAATGTTGTTTTGCCTGTGACCAACTAGAACAACCTTTCCTGTAGATTTGCTGATAACTTCACAATATTCAGGTTGGAAATCTACATGATATCCCTTGTCACAGATTTGACTCACAGATAGCAAGTCATGCTTGAGTCCTGGGACATGAGCTACATTGTTGATGATGACATTTCCAAGATTGATATTGCCATATCCCAATGTTCTTCCTATATTGCCATCACCATAGGAAACTTTTGGGCCAGCCTTCTCCTCATATTCTGATAGCAGGGCTTTATTTCCTGTCATGTGTCCTGAACATCCACTGTCCACGACTAGGGTTGCCTCCCTGTTACCCTGCAATCACAAACAATTACTGAGGATTAGTTTTAAGGATCCAGACTTGCTTGGATCCTTTGGCATTCTTAACTTTGTTAGCTTTTGCAGCGGAATAAACATTATCAGAGTTTGAGCTAACAGTATCAGTGTTTACACTTGCAGTATCAACTTTAACCCATTTCAGATTGGGTTTCAGTTCATAGTAATTATGATAGATAGCATGATATTTTCTGCAAGTATAGATGGAATGCCAAGTGCTTCCACAGTGTGTGCATAAAGTCTGTGGCTTAGTTCTAGAAAAATCCTTCTTTACCTCAGACTTTGTAGGTAAAGAATTTATATTTTTATTTTTCTTGCAGAAATTTGCAAGATGCTTAGTACTACCACAGTTATGACATGTCTTTCTTGGAGCATAACTAGCAAGCATTGGTTTATTTCCTGAAGTAATGCCTACTTTTCCATTTCTGTTCTTGTTTGACACTTTCTTTTTCTCAACAGATTTTAACTCCTTCAGTTTATGTTTGAGTTGTTTATCTGTCATTGAACCAATATTAACCTGTTTAACACTAGTTTTTACTGGTTTTCTTTTGACAGCTTCCTTTTCATTCTCAGACAAAAATTTACTGGTTCCATGAACAAATTTAGTTCTGACTTTAACTTGATTTTGAAATCTAAGTTCATCTCCCTCATTATAACCTAGACCAACAGTGTCTGTTTGAAAAATCTGTTGAGTGTCCTTTCCAGAATTAGTCCAAGTCCTAATTTTCTTATTTGCTTCCTCCAACTCAGATTCTAGTTGTTTATATTTCTGAAGCAAATCCTGTTCTATAGAAACAGCATCATCTCTCTCTTTCTGAACTTGTTGCATGTTTTCAAGTTTCTCTTCAACAAGTTTATTTCTCTCTTTAAGTTCAGAGTTTTCAGCTTTTATCCTCTCATTTTCTAAAGTCTGATCCCTATAACTTATATGCAATGACTTAAGAAAAATTCTTAATTGAGCAATGTCATCAATATTATAAGCATAGGTAGTTGGAGGTACCTGATTTTCAGAGGATTCTGATTCAGTAGTAGCCATGAGAGCATAGTTCACTTCTTCATCAGAATCTGAAGTATCTGCCCAATCTCTGCCTTTAGTGTAGAGTACCTTTCCAGTTTTACCCTTCTTGCACTCAGGAGCATAGTGACCCATCTCCTTACACTTGTAGCATTGAATTTCAGACTTATCCTTCTTCCCTTTAGAATCTCTCTTATCAGACTTCCTGTAGCTTTTCCTGTCTTCATTTGAATCCCTAGAAAACCTTTTTCCTTTCTTGAAATTCTTGAAGCCCATTTTCTTGAAAGTCTTCACCATCAGCACAACCATTTTTCTCATTTCTTCTTCATCATCCTCAGAGTCAGATGATTCAGAAGAATTTGAATCAAAATCAGAGTTTGGTGAATCAATTTCTGAATGTATGACCAAAGCTTTTCCTTTCATTTTCTTTCTTGTTGCCTCTTTCTTCTGAGGCTTCTCTTCAACATTAAGAGCAACAGACTTTCCTTTTCTGCTTGATCTCCTGTTTCTCTGCTCCATTTCCAATTCATAAGTTTTGAGCAGTCCATAAATTTCATCAATCTCTGTTTCAGCAAGATCATAGTTGTCTCTAATAGTGGTTGTTTTCACATCCCACTTTTCAGGTAGAGAAAGAAGAAACTTGAGATTCGAGTCTTCTAGATCATACTCTTTGTTGACCAATGACAGATCATTAATCAGTTTACAGAATATATCAAATGTTTCTGTCATGGTCTCTTCAGGTTTAGCCTCAAAATGCTCATACTCTTGTGTGAGTATGTTTCTCCTATTCTTCTTAATAGCTGCAGTCCCTTGACACCTGACTTCAAGTGCATCCCATATATCTTTTGCAGTGGTGCAGTTAATGACTTTGTTAGACATAACATTGTCTAAGGCACTATGTAGTAAATGCCTAACTTTTGCATCCTTAGCAATTGATGATAGATCTTCAGGAGTCATGTCCTTCTTTTCTTTTGGAACCATTTTTGTTGCTTCACCAGCAACTGCAACAGATAGTTTTGTAGGATTGTGAGGGCCTTCATAAATCCTGTCAAGATATTCTGGATCTGTAGCCTCCAGAAACATAGTCATCTTGACCTTCCACATTGCATACTCTAATGGCCTCAGAATAGGAACCCTGATTGGTTCATAACGACTCACAGTAGTAGGAGCCTTTTCAGAAACAGTAGGTGTTGGTGGAGGAATTTCTGACATGATTATTGTTGTGTTTAGATCTTAACCTGTAATAAAGTAACAGATTGGCTCTGATACCACTTGTTAGGCCGATTACACAAATAATAATCAACTTTGTATGAGAAATTAACAAGTAAAAGCGTTTATGCACTTTAAAAACTTCTTGTATTTCAAACCCTCTTCGTGATGTAAAATATCACAAAGAGCTGCTAGGTTACAATAATGATAATTCGTTATCGATACCCTTCTAGGGTTAACCTATCTGTATTTATATAACATACAGCTACGATACAATCTCTAATTGATATTCCTAATAATCAGCTATACAATGATATCAATTACAGATTGTCACACGTCTCCTATGTCAACTCAATCTCTTTGATAGCTATCCAATCTTCAAAGATATCGCTTCCATAATTAATCTTTAATCACTGTTGAACAGTAGACGCGCTTCCTTCAAACAGAGTTTAACAAACTCTGTTGAGCTTCCAACTGTCAGAGTTTACGTAAACTCTGACTGCTTCCAGCTAAACTCTGATAACTCCCAGTAACACTTAAACACTGATCAAAACACATCAATTATATTTAACACTAAAGAATTGAATCTCTTGTCAAATTC
Organism: Saposhnikovia divaricata; assembly: GCA_036435485.1. Lineage (NCBI taxonomy): Eukaryota > Viridiplantae > Streptophyta > Magnoliopsida > Apiales > Apiaceae > Saposhnikovia > Saposhnikovia divaricata. The sequence continues at coordinate 9,699,697 of JAZHRN010000154.1, read as the reverse complement.
AGTAAAACCAGGAGTATTCAAGGGAACTGAGTTTGGATAATGACCAAGATTTTGAGGAGGATGTGAATTAGGATTTTGAGTTTGGTATGGACCAGGATTGGGCTTTTGAAAAGCAGGTTGCGGATTTTGATTGTTCTGATTGTATTGACCTTGATTGCATGAGAAATTGGGATGACTCTTCCAACCAGGATTGTACGTAGGTGCATAAGGATCATTCCTAACTCTAGGTTGAAAGATGGCATTGACTTGTTCAATTTCAGGGCAATTCTCTACCACATGATTAGGAGAACTACAATTTGCACAGAGAGAAATTTGAGAGGACACATTGTTGGTTTCTAAGGCTTCTAGACGTCTAGTGAGTGTACCTAACTTAGCTTCGGTTGCAATAGAATTACCAACTACGTGTAAGCCCTTAGATGAGTTAGATTTTTCAGTTTCTTGATTAGGTTCCCTAGTTGACTCCCACAACATTGTTCTTTCAGCTAACTCCTCAAAAAATTGTCAGGCTTTATCCTCAATTTTATCCATAAACTTACCATTGCACATTGACTCTAACAAAGCAGTGGTTTGGCTATCTAAGGCTTCATAAAGAATTTTACAAAGTCTCCATTTTTCTATACCATGTTGAGGACACTTAGACAATAGCTTTTTAAATCTATCAAAATATTTCCAAAAGGACTCATTCCGATTTTGTTGAAATTGGTCGATTTCATTCCTAAGTTTGTTTGCCTTATGGTTTGGAAAATATTTTTTAAGAAATATAGCAACAAATTCCTCCCATGTGGAAATAGAATTAACGGGTAAACTATACAACCACTGTTTAGCATCTTCTTTTAAAGCAAAGTTAATAAGTCTAAGCCTAATAGAATCCTCACTTAATTGTTGAAGTTTTTGAAATGCATACACTTCCTCAAACTCTCGAATGAAAAGATATGGATCCTCACCCTCTACCCAGGCAAACCTAGGTAACATGCTAATGTTGTGATGTTTGATTTCAAAATTATTCGCAGTTACTGTGGGTAAGACTATGCATGAGGATTGAGCAGTACGAGCGGGGTAACAACGGTCTTTGAGTGAAACAGCCATGACTACGGGTTGAACTTCTGACTCTTTTGACTCAATTCTAGTGGGTGAAGAGAACTCAAGTTGTCTTACTACTTTAGGAGATGACAGATTGGCTTGTCTTACTAATCTAGATGTAGTGTCTCGAACCCAAGCACTTTGCATACAAGAGAAGTAAACAATTAAGCACGTAGCAGACAAGAGCTATAAGTAAACACCTAAAAAAATGGAAATTAAAAATAAAAATCTATATTATCCTAAGAAAAATCTAGACATTGCTCCTAACAATAAGATACTACTAAAAGTCACAACTCAAAAAGCTTTCGTCCTGACTGGCCAGGCAGGTGCAAGCATTGCCAAGAGGCTAAACACCTTTCTAGACACTAATCCAAATTAGCCAGGTAAGCGTCACGCTTGCCTAGACACCAAATGAAAGAATACTTAGTGATTTGTTCCTCCTAGATTCTCTTCTTAATTGAGCGCGAGATCATAGGGGCCAACGTCTACTTAATTTTATTAAGGAAAAGGGTATGCAGGATGAACGAATTAGTGGTTTATGGGCCAAGGAAAGGGTGATGAAATCCCTCACCTTATCTTGTAATTGGGTGGCACCCTTAAGATTGATTTGAATGATGCAACACATAAAGAACAAGAAAGTAAACACTTATGGATGCACTACACTGCGTGTTCTATTCTAAATTGTACGTACCTCTTTCCTCTAGCAACCACCACAGTTATATAAGATGGAAAGCAATAAATACAATAAAGAAATCTAGATGATGTGATCCTATGTGAGAGAATGAATGATGCAGCAAATTGGTATTTAACAATTAACTAACTAATATTTTTGGATTTTTTGAAATATTTAATTTTTTTGTGTTTTTTCAATAATAATGAAGAAAAGAAAAATAGAGAGGTGATACGGAATACTGAAAAGCGCTTCTAAAAATTTCAAAAGAGACAACGAGGCCTTCCAACGATCTTCTTGTCCAAGCTTTCTCCGCTTCACTATTCCCTAAAAAATAAAAGAAAACAAGAAACTAATCCGAAGAATTAATATCAAGGAGTGAAAATTAACAATAGTCCCCGGCAGCGGTGCCAAAAACTTGATGTGTAAAATAACTGCAAGCGCACATTATTTAGTTGTAGCAATCACAGATCGATCCTCAGAGACTATATAGTTTCAAAACCATAATAATTAAATCAGGCGAACTAGACAATAAGATTGGGATGAGTTTTAATTAGGGTAGTGATTTATGCACACCCTAAATTTATTTATGCACACCTTATTGATTTTTTTGATTAATAATTAAATTGATGTGAATATTAATCAGTGTTTAAGTGTTATAGTGAATTATCAGAGTTTAGCTGGAAGCAGTCAGAGTTTAGTTAAATGCTGACAGTTGGAAGCTCGATAGAGTTTGTTAAACTCTGTCTGGAGGCAGTGTCTACTGGTCAACAGTGTTTGAAGAATTATTATGGAAGCAATATCTTTGAAGATTGGATAGCTGTCAAAGAGATTGAGTTGACTAAGGAGACGTGTAGCAGTCGTAATTGATATCAATTGTATAGCTAATTTATAGGAGTATCAATTATCGATTGTATAGTAGCTGTATATCTTATAAATACAGTTAGGTTAACCCTAGAAGGGTATCGATCATTGTGTAATATTATTCATTGTAACCTAAGCAGCTCTCTATGATATTTTACATCACTGAGAGAGGAGTTATTAATTCCAAACAGTTTTTAATTGTTTAAACGCATATTTTATTGTTAATCTCTCATACGATCTTGATTATAATTGTGTATTCGGCTTAACAATTGGTATCAGAGCCAATCTGTTACTCTATACAGTTTAAGATCCACACACACAGCTATAATCAATGGCAGAGATACCTCCTCCAACAGGTTCAAGTTCTGAGAAGGCTCAACCTACAACTGTGAGTCGTTATGAGACAATCAGGGTTCCTATTCTCAGGCCAGCAGAGTTTTCAATCTGGAAGGTAAAGATGACCATGTTTCTGGAGGCTACAGATCCAGAATATCTTTACTGAATTTATGAAGGTCCTCATAAACCTACAAAGCTATCTGTTACTACTGCTGGTCAAGAAGCTAAAACAGTTCCAAAGGAAAAGAAAGATCTGACTCCTGAAGATCTTTCATCTATTGCTAAGGATGCAAAATTTAAGCATCTACTTCATAGTGCTTTAGACAATGTTATGTCTAATAAAGTGATTAACTGCACTACTGCCAAAGAAATCTGGGATGCCCTTGAGGTTAGGTGTCAAGGAACTGCTGCTATCAAGAAGAATAGAAGGAACATACTCACACAGGAGTATGAGCACTTTGAGGCTAAATCTGAAGAAACCATGACAGAAACATTTGACAGATTCTGTAAACTGCTCAATGATTTATCATTGGTTAATAAAGAGTATGATCTAGAAGACTCAAATCTCAAATTTCTTCTTGCCTTACCTAAAAAGTGGGATATGAAGACAACCACCATAAGAGATAACTATGATCTTGCTGATACTGAGATTGATGACATCTATGGGTTGCTCAAAACTCATGAATTGGAATTGGAGCAGAGAAACAGGAGATCAAGCAAGAAGACAAAGTTTGTTGCTCTTAAGGTTGAAGAAAAACCCTTGAAGAAGGAAACATCAAGGAAGAAAGCTAAGGGAAAGGCTTTTGTCATACATTCTGAAAGTGAGTCATCAAACTCTGATGTTGATTCAAACACTAATGAATCATCTGACTCTGAGGATGATGAAGAAGAAATGTTGCAAATGGCTGCTTTAATGGTGAAGACCTTCAAGAAGATGAGTTTCAAGAACTTCAAGAAGGGAAAAAGGTTTTCTAAGAAAGATTCAAACTCTGACAGGAAGAGTTTCAGAAAGTCTGAGAGAAAGGATACCAAGTCTGGGAAGAAAGACAAGTCTGAGATTCAATGCTACAAGTGTAAGGAGATGTGTCACTATGCTCCTGAGTGCAAGAAGGGTAAAACTAAAAAAGCACTCTTCACAAAAGGCAGAGACTGGGCAGACACTTCAGACTCAGATGAGGATGTTAACTATGCTCTCATGGCTTCTATTGAGAATGAATCTGAAGATTCTGAAAACAAGGTACCTCTAACTACCTATGCTTATAATACTGATGATATAACTGAATTGAGAATCTATCTTAAGGCTTTGCATATCAGTTATATGGATCAGACTTTAGAGAATGAGAGAATCAAATCTAAGAATTCTGAGCTTAAAGTGAGAAATAAAATTGTTGAAGAGAAACTTGAAAACTTGCAACAAGTTCAGAAAGAAAGAGATGAAGTTGTTTATCTAGAACAGGATTTGCTAGGAAAATATAAGCAACTAGAATCTGAATTGGAGAAGGCAAATCACATAATTAAAACTTGGACTCATTCTGAAAAAGACACTCAAGAGGTTTTTCAGTCAGACACAGTTCGTTTAAGTTACTGTGAGGGAGATGAACTTAGGTTTCAAAACAAAGTAAAAATTAGAACACATCTTCCATCTACAAAATTTGTTCATGGAATAAATGAACCTAAGTCTGAAGCTGAAAAAGAAGCTGTTAAGAAAGAACCAGTAAAAAATAATGTTAAACAGGTTGATATTGGTTCAATGATAGATAAACAACTCAAGCATAAGCTTAAAGAGTTAAAATCTGCTAAGAAACAGAAAGTGTCTAGGAAGAATAGAAATGGTAAAGTAGGCATTACTCAAGGTAATTATCGAATGCTTGCTACTTTTGCTCCAAGAAAGACATGTCATAACTGTGGTAGCACTAACCATCTTGTTAGTTTCTGCAGGAAAAATAAAAACATTAATTCTTTACCTTCCAAGTCTGAAGTAAAGAAAGATTATGTTAGAACTATACCACAGACTTTATGCAAACATTGTGGAAGTACTTGGCATTCTATTTATACTTGTAGAGATTATCGTGCTACTTATCATAATTACTATGAACTTAAACCCAATTTGAAATGGGTTAAGGTTAATTTTGCAAGTGTAAACTCTGAAAATGTTAGCTTAAACTCTGGTAATGTAAATTCCGCGGCTAAAGCTAACAAAGTTAAGAAAGCTAAAGGATCCAAGCAAGTCTGGATCCTTAAATCTAATCTTCAGTGATTGTTTGTGATTGCAGGGCATCAGGGAGAGTACCCTAGTCATGGATAGTGGATGTTCAGGACCCATGACAGGAAATAAAGCCCTGCTATCAAAGTTTGTGGAGAAGGCTGGCCCAAAAGTTTCCTATGGAGATGGCAACATAGGACGTACTCTGGGATATGGCAATATCAATCTTGGAAGTGTCATCATCACAAATGTAGCTCTGATTCCAGGACTCAAGCATGATCTGCTATCTGTGAGTCAAATCTGTGACAGAGGATATCATGTAGATTTTCAGCCTGAATACTGTGAAATCATCAGTAAATCTACAGGGAAAGTTGTTCTAGTTGGACACAGGCGCAATAATAACTATGAAGCAAGTTTGTTGACAAACTCTGATGGAAAAGTTGTGTTCCTGTCCACAAAAATGTCTAGTGAAGAGAGTCGGATGTGGCATAAGAAACTCTCTCATTTGAATCTGAACAACATTAATGAGTTGATAAGAAAGGATCTTGTAAGAGGACTTCCAAAGTCTTTATTAAATATTGATGGCCTGTGTGATTCCTGTCAAAAGGCCAAACAAAGAAAGTCATCTTTCAAGAGCAAGTCTGAATCTTCAATTGTTGATCCTTATCATCTTCTACATATTGATCTCTTTGGACCAGTGAATGTCTTGTCAATTGGAAGAAAGAAATATGCTCTAGTCATTGTTGATGAACACACCAGATACACTTGGGTGTATTTTCTAGCAAAGAAGGATGAAACTGCATTAACTCTGATGGAGCATGTAAAGCTGGTGGACAAAGGATCAAAACACAAAGTCAAAATAATAAGGAGTGATAATGGAACTGAATTCAAGAATGCAACAATGGAAGAATTCTGCAAGAACAGAGGAGTGAAGCAAGAGTTTTCTGCACCTGATACACCACAGCAAAATGGTGTAGTTGAGAGGAAGAACAGAACCTTGATAGAAGCTGCCAGAACTATGCTTGATGAAGCAAAATTGCCAACCTATTCCTGGGCAGAAGTAGTTCAAACAGCCTATTTTACTCAAAATGCCACACTGATCGACAAAGCACGGAAAAACACCATATGAGATGGTGAGGGAAAAGTAGCCAAACCTGAAATATTTTCATATTTTGGGGTGCAAATGTTTTGTGTTGAAAACTCACCCTAAACAGTTGACCAAATTTGAGTTAAAAGCTGATGAAGGAATTTTTGTTGGCTATCCGCTGTCAACTAAGGCATTCAGAGTTTATAATCTGAGAACCAATGTGATCATGGAGTCAATGCATGTGTCATTTGATGACAAGAAAATAACTGGACTTGAAGATGTAAATGAACATGATCAACTGCACTTTGAAAATGAAGACTTAATCTCTGATGAAGTACACTCTGATGAAACTGATCTGCCAAACTCTGTTGAAGCATACTCTGAACCTCTACTGGTAAACACTGAAGAAACTTCTCAACCAGAACAAAGGGGAGAACCAGTTGAGGGGGAGCATGATCAAAATGATGACTCAAATTCTGATAGTGAGTCAACTGAAAAATCTGGATCAAACTCTGATGACTCAAACTCTGAAAGTGTAAAATCTGACAGTTCAAACACTGAGCAGTCAAATTCAGGGGGAGCCTCAAAAAATGAAGAAAGACAACAAGAAAATCAGGAGAACATGGATCAAGGGGGGGATCACATACTGATAGAAGCCATTTACCTTCAGCTAGGAAATGGACAAAATCTCATACACCTGATTTAATTATTGGAGATCCAGATGCAAAAGTAAGGACAAGGAGTGCTACAACAAATGAATGTCTGTTTCATGCATTCTTGTCTAAGAATGAACCAAAGAAGGAAGAAGCAGCTCTTCAAGATGCTGACTGGATAACAGCAATACAGGAGGAGTTAAATGAATTTGAAAGGAATGAAGTATGGACCCTTGTACCTAGACCAAAGAATAGATCTGTTGTTGGTACTAGATGGGTTTTCAGAAACAAAACTGACAGTGAGGGAGTTGTTACAAGGAACAAGGCTAGACTTGTGGTAAAAGGCTATTCACTGCTGGAAGGAATAGACTATGATGAAACTTTTGCTCCAGTTGCAAGATTGGAGGCAATAAAAAATTTTCTAGCATATGCCTCTCACAAGAAATTCAAGGTATTTCAGATGGATGTGAAAAGTGCTTTTCTGAATGGGAAGCTTGAAGAAGAAGTGTTTGTTGAACAACCACCAGGTTTTGTGGACCCAAAATATCCAGACTATGTCTACAGGCTGGATAAGGCACTCTATGGACTTAAGCAGGCACCAAGAGCATGGTATGAAACTCTGGCTCAATTTCTTTTAGAAAGTAGGTTCAACAAAGGTGAAATTGATAAAACACTGTTCTACTTTAACTATGGTGATGACTTGCTTTTAGTTCAGATATATGTTGATGACATAATTTTTGGGTCTACTAATGATAAACTCTATAAAAAGTTTGCCAAGCTCATGCAGTCCAGGTATCAAATGAGCATGATGGGAGAGCTTAGTTATTTTCTAGGCCTACAGGTGAAGCAAACAGATGATGGGATTTTCATAAATCAAGCAAAATATACCAGAAATCTTCTCAAGAAATTTGGTATGCTTGACTACTCATCTGCATCAACTCCCATGGCAACAGCAACAAAGTTAGACAAAGACACATGAGCTCCAGTAGATATGACAAACTATAGAGGCATGATAGGATCTCTTCTTTATCTAACAGCAAGCAGACCTGATATCATGTATCCAACTTATTTATGTGCAAGGTTTCAGGCAGACCCCAGAGAACCACATCTAACAGCTGTGAAGAGGATTTTTAGGTATCTCAAGGGGACCATAACCTTAGGTCTGTGGTATCCTAGAGAATCAGATTTCAAGATACTTGGTTACTCTGATGCAAACTTTGCAGGCTATAAGATAGACAGAAAAAGTACCAGTGGAAGTTGTCAATTTCTGGGTGACAGACTTGTTTCTTGGTACAGCAAGAAACAGAAATCAATTTCTACATCTACAGCTGAAGCAGAATATATTGCTGCTGGCAGCTGTTGTGCACAGATTCTGTGGATGAAGAATCAATTGCTGGATTATGGATTGAGGTACAGTAAAATACCTATTTACTGTGATAATCAGAGTGCTATTGCTATGACAGGTAATCCAGTACAGCATTCAATGACCAAGCACATCAGCATAAGGTATCACTTTATCATAGAACATGTAGAGGAAGGGAATATTGAGCTTCATTTTGTGTCTACAGAACAACAGCTTACAGATATCTTCACCAAGCCATTGAGTGAAGCTGTATTTACAAGGATGGTAAATGAACTAGGAATGGTCTCTGGTTTTGACTAGAGATATTGGTTAGACTCAAAAATTTTACTTATGTAATGTGTTGCTCATATTTCTATGATATGTTAACTGCTATGTGAATTCTGTTGATAAACTCTGCTATACAAACTCTGTTCGTTAACTGTTAAACTCTGTTAGCATGCTCTGTAGGTCATACACTGTTGACATGCTGGATAAAATCTGAGAAACTCTGATATTATTATTGTCTGAATGTAAACACCGATGAAGAAATATGTATGAAGCCTGATTCTCAGTAAATAATCATGAATCCTTCTAAGTTATTTGTGATCTAATCTTTGACTGTACAGAAAATTAACACAGCATGATACTGTTTCATATTTATAGCATCTCTTAGTTTATTTATCCTAAACTCTGAGTCTGTAAATACTGTGTGCATTGCCTCTCATGAATAACTTCTGATGTTGATGAGCTCTAAACTCTGTTAGTTATACACTGTTAATTTAAATGCTATTATTAGACTACCCCCAAATAAAATGTATATAGGTTGATAAAACTCCTTTGAGATTATGTTGGTGTCTAGGAAGACCCAGGAACTTGCTGGTATATAGTAAGGGCTAAAATTCTCTAATTTTTGGTGACTAGTCGAAGACTAGAAAGACCCAGGAACTTATCAAAATGATAAGGGCTAAAATTATAGGATTTTTGGTGACTAGTTCCAACCTTTGATTAATGGAGAAACAAAAAAAAAGACGGGGGGTATAAATTAATTAAATATTACTGTATATAAATCGTTTACCACAGAGTTTAGCATTCATCATACATTCAATGTTTACTATGAGAGTTTGTGCATTAAGTGTTTACTGATTTACTTTATGGATTTTATGAAAAATTAGATGCTATAAAAATTGGATTGGTAAACTCTGCTATACACACACATATATTCATACATGTGCAGTTTTTGAAAGGATTATGGTAATGAAGTTGGAGAATTGACAAACGCTGATGAATTTTGTCTAATACTCTGAGGTATATTTTCTTTCAGATAATTTATATACTTGGGGTAAAAAGAGTTTTTGAAAAATGAAATAAATTATTGCCAACTGTTAGTGAGTGTTGTTGTTAAAGTGTGTCAGTAATGGGAGAGAAAAAGAAGCAGTAATTATTGCCACAATTACTGAACGTGCAAAGTCTTTTCTTTGCATGTGTGCCACGTGTCCCACTCACACATTAAACAAGGAATTGGTTGGGTGTATTAATGTTTAAAATGATTGGGTTTTACTTTTCATTACAACTCTAATCATTTTTACATACACGGTTATTTTCTTTGTGCATAACTCACTCACAGTCACTTGTTATTTCACTTGAGCATTTTCACAAACACCTTTGCTACATATCTTTTTCTCTGATATTTTCTTCTCACATTGACTCTAATGGCCACCAAAGCTTTTACTGCTCAAGGGTTATTGTTTGTTCCTAATAACTATGCAGCCCCATTGAACAATGCAAACGTTCCAGAGGTGTTTCATTTGCTTCAAAACTTTTTGAGGGATTCAGAGATTGGTCAAGCTCTAGTCGAACCACAAACTCTTTATGTCACGCAGATTGCTACTTTTCGGAAGAATTCTACTTATGCTAATGGAGGAGAGAATGGGACTCCTTCACTCATCTTCACATACGAGGAGACAGAGTATGTGATTACTCCTACAACTGTTAGAGATACTATGGGTTTCGACACCCACAATTCATACAGTGTTGCTGGTGAGAATCAATTGAAAGAGATGTTGTAACAGCTTGGGTTTTCTGGTTCTTTAGACAAGCTTGGTAATGTAAAAAGGCCAAAGCTCAGGAAGGAATGGAGTTTCTTCTTTGATTGCATCACAAGGGCTTTTGGCAAGAAAGTCACAAACTGGGATGCTATTCCTACCGACAGTCTTCAAATCGGGTATTCTCTTCTCTGTGGAAGTAGTTTCGATTTTGGTAGACTTATTTTAATGAATATAGGTGACAGATTGTCAGAGTCTAGTACTGTCTATTTTGCTAGATTTTGTCAATTATTATTCACTGCTTGTGTTCCTGGTGTTGAAATTTCTGAGGATGACACCATACTAGCCTTTAAGGTTAATAAGAGGATATTCTCTGATTTAACCAACAAAGATCCTAACAAGGAGCAATTACCTGATTTGGTGTTGCCTCTTGCAATTCAAAATTTCCTACATCAACATCAAGACCCTCCACAGCCTGAGTCTGAACCTACAAACTCTGAACCTCAACAATCTATACACACTGAACCCATTCAATCACCTACAAACAGTGAACCTCAAACTCTAAACACTGAAATACAAATCCAACCTCAACCTGAATAACAACCACCTCTTACCCAACCCAAACCAAAACATGGAGGTAGAAGAAAACACACAGCAGCAAATACATAGCATCGATTAGCTACAGCTAGAAGGGAATCTGTTAAAACTCAGAAGGAGTCCGTCAGGCCAAAAAGGGCTAGAAAGGAAAGAGCAAACAGACCTCCATCACCTTCTATTCTAGATGATTCTACTGAAGAAGAAGAGACAGCAGAGGTGCCTCAAGTTAAAAGAAGAAGATTGATTCTTGATGATTCTGATGAGGAAATGAACCTTGAAGCTCCAGAGGTGATTTCTAAGGAAATACCTACTGTTGAGGTACATACTGCAGAAGAAGCTGTCCATACAACTAAAAATGTACAAATGGATAATGAAAACAGAGATGGTTTTGCTGCTATGGATGATTTTGTTGAAACATTCATACCATTCTCTGATTCCATTAATGTTCCTATCTCACCTATCATTGCTAATTCTGAAGAAACCGGTGCAGCTGATCAGCCTATTGTAGTACTTGATGAAACAGTGGCATCACACACTGAGCTATTTTCTGATGTTCACCAGGTTTCTGAGAAACGTGAAGAAGTTGAAAAATCAACCAAGGCTGCACTCTCTGAGCCTATGGATGCAGTTCTTGAAGATGCAAAGTCTGTTGATAAGACTGTTGCAACTAGAGAGCAACCTGCAGAGAATGTTCTTGATGAAACTGCAGAGACTGCTGAACATGTTGCTGAGCATATTGATCCAGTTGGAGATGCAGATGTTGATGCTGAAGATGAAGGAAGTGCAGAGTCAAACTCTTCTCAGAATATACCAGTACAAACTGATGCTAAGCACACACCTTTTTCTCAACCTTCATATCAACATGACATTGAAGCTGAACACTTTGCCAAGAATTCAAGGGATTGGTATAAGTCAGATTGCATTTTTCCTATTGAAAGAGCAGCTAAATTTGTGCATCAATCTGCCAACAAGATTTCAAATCCTGATATTCTCTTAAATCTGTAAGCAACTATTGTTCAAGTTAAGACTCTGAATGAAAGATTTGATGAGTCTCAAAAAGCTATTAATGAACTGAGAGCTGATGTTGTTGCTAGAGATATGACTATGTAGAGGGATAATCAAACAAAGTTTAAGACCATTTCCAAAGCTCAAGAAACTCTGTTTCAGAGGCTAGGTCAAGTTGAACAGAAGCAGAATATCTTGTCTAGAAAGATTGATTCCATTGCTAACTCCTTGGAACTGATTACTTCTATATTGATTTCTGATGATGTCAAAAAGGGGGAGAGAGTTGCTAAGTCTAAGTGCAGGCAATCTCAAACTCTGACTAAGGAGGATGATACTGAAGATGAAGGAGCAGGAGCAAATGCCAAAGGGAAGAGATTAAGAGCTGATCAAAGTCTGAGATCTAGCAAGTCTTCTAAGTCAAAGTCTGTTGGAATAATTACTGATGCTCAGGGTACTTCAAAAACCAGGAGTTTATTATTCACTGAAAATCCACTGACTGATGAAGAATTGGCTGCTAAGTTATTTCTAGAAGAAAATCAAGAAGGAGTTACTATTGAAGACATTAAAGCTGAAGAAAAGAATCTACAAGAAGAACATCAGAAAGCTTTAAAGTCTAGAAAATTTAAGAAGAAAGAAAAAACTCCTAGGTCTGTTCTTAAAGGCATTGTGATTAAAGAAAATGTTGGTGCTGATCAAAGATCACAAGTATCTAAGAAACCAATAGAAGCTGAAGCTAGATTGAAGCTAAAAGGCATTGTTGAAGAAGGAGAGGGTTCAAAGAAGAAGAATACAACTTCTGTTGCTACACAAGTTGTACAGAAACCTTTATCTACTCAGATGCAAATGGTTTTTGGAAAACCAACACTTTATGATCCAAATCTGATGATTGGAAGCATTACTTCTCTACAAGACAGAGCTTTAACAGGTAAGCAAGGTCGAGATAAATCTGGATTGGGTTCTCATAAAGAAGTTAGGATGAATACTGGTTCTCGAGATCCTTCATCACTGGCTGTTCCAGGTCTTGGTGTTACTCAGGAGAGTTTAGACAGACTGGAATCAGTTCAGTTGATTCATCAAAGAAGTTTGAGCAAAGATTTTCTATTGTATTTCATGGAAGATGGTACTGTATACAAAATTGGTGAGTATGATCTTGATTTGAAGCTATAAGAGGAATTAGAATATGTTCTATATCTCTTCAAGGTAAAAAATCAAAGGACTCAACAAGCTGTAAATGTGCTAAGAAAGAAGATGCTACATAATTTGGCAGTTAGAGGTATGAAATACAACAATCAATTTGTCCCAAAGTACAGAGATTATTATAACGTCTCAGAAATTTTAGTATTTTTATATTATATTATTTGTTTATTTTTAAATGTGAATTATATGGCGTATTAATTGTTGAGGAGGTGAAGTATGTGTGGAATATTATTTATGGGCTTAATTGACGGTTTATATGTGTCGTGTATGGCCGGGTATTTTTAATTGTATTTTTGGAGATTTAATTCCATTTATTTGTATTATAATTATCTTCTGAGAATTGTGTAAAATCTTTGGGATCAGTAAAAATTATGAAATCTTTTGTATTATTGACTTTATTAATTTATTTGAGTTTTAAAAAATAGTAGATGGGTTTATGGTGATTTTTAAAGATTTTAAAATGATTATACGAATTAATTTGTGTTTATGGATTTAATCTTGTAAAATTCGTATTTAATTCATTTTTTATCCTAAAAATATTTTAAAAATATGTGAGTGATCGTAATTTTGCATTCTTCATTTTAAATTTTTGAAATATAATATTTCACCCATTTTTGTATTTAATTGTAATTTTAGAAATTTATTTTATGAGTTTTATTTAAAAGAATTTATAAAAAAATGTGTTGCTTTAACATCTTTTCCCAATTCAATAAAAACCAATCCCTAATTCCACCTAAACATTAACATCAGTCTCTCTTAATCTCTCGATTATTCTGGTCTCTCTCTCAGAAAATTCCAAAGGTCCTTATCTCTCTCTTTCTCTACTCTTTCTCGGTATTGTGGCGTTCCCGATTGTCCTGGTTTCCCCGATTTCCCCCTCCCCTATTTTTTTCACTATTTGCTAATTGGGTTTATAAACTCGATTGTGGTGGGTGTTGGTCTTCCCTGTTCGTATTCGGGTGGTTGTGTTGTTACAAGATTGGAGCTCGACTGTGCTGTGCGTGGGTTGAGCTTGATGTGTGTGTGCGTGTCGAGTTTGGTGTGTGTGTGTTTGTGTGTTAACTCAATCGTGTGGCTGTGTTCGTGTGTATGAGAATTCAGTGAAGTCGAGTGTGTATGTGTGTACTCGAGGGTGTGTTGTTTTTGGTTGGGCTAGCGATCTTGTAATGTTGTGATGCTTCGAGTCCTGCCTTGTTTCAGTACTATTATGAATTGTGACCATAATTGCTGAGCGGTTTTGTTGTTGCAATACTGCCTTGTGGATTTAATTCGTGATTTTATATGATTATGAAATTGATATTCACTATGATAAATTCGTAGAAATAAATTGTAAATTTATTTGTATAAATTAATAAGTGTAGAGTCTCGAAATGGAAACCCTAAATTAGGGCACCCTCGGGATTTTGCCCCCTGGACGGTGATTTAGTTTGAGTCGGGGGTAAAAAATAGGCGATGATGTATACCTGAGCCGGAATAAATCTTATAAATTATATTAATTATTTCGTATTTAAATTTCTAAGAATTGTATGCCCGTTTAATTGAATCCGTTATAATTTGAAATGTTGGTTGGGATTGTATTTATATTATGAATTGAATTGTTTGGGTCGGTTGTAATCCGACGGGTAGTTCGTTAAATAAAATGATCCCGACAAAATTTTTCTAAAATCTTAATTATATGAATTACGAGTTAATTATATAAATGTGGTAATTGGATTGTATTTGAACCTTAATTGACTAAATGTTAATTGTTGTTTAGTAAGGTTTAAAATGTTTATGTACTAGTATATTGTTACTTTTACCTTGATACGTTTTTGTATATTATTAAGGGATTAAGGAATGGGTAGAATTAGTATAGTAGTACGTCGAGTATTAAATACATTACTGAAGTAGTATATTTTTATGTGTAGATTCGAAGGAAGTAGGTCCCAGTGACAAGGGCAAAGGCAAAGCGGAATAACCAGTTAGTTCTTGATTAAGGCAAGTAACCTTAACTTGTTCTTCAAATATATCGAATATTGTTTCATTCGTACTTGATTATATAACCCTACCTTCGTAGATACATCAGGTTGTGTTGATTTACTTTCTTCCTTGTTATCAATTCAATTATATCGAATGTTATCCCCTTTGTACTTGATTGTACGACCCTACCTCTGTAGATACATCATGTTGTGTTGATTTAATTTTCCCCTTGTTATCAAATAAATTCGTTAATGCTGAATCATAATTATTTGTTTATATTCACTTGATTCCATGTATGTTGAACTTGAAATATTACTCCTTGTTGGAAATGAATAAAATGCTAGATACCTGACTTCTTGTCTGAATTATTGAATTACACCATGACTCGAATTAAACAGGGTAGTCGATTGTTCCGACCCCTGGTCTGAGTATTAAAAATAGAATTGGAAGTTTTATTAAATAAAAAATGTTTTTAGGACTGAGGATGCCAGTCCGTACATGAGTACTATGTTAGGCCAAACTGGGCCATGGATCCAGTTGAGTATTTGGATATACCAAGAGAGTATATCCGGAGTTTTAGTGTGATTGATCATCCACTTTAACTCATAGCATCGGAAAATAAGAATCCAATTCTAATCTATAAATTGATTATCCAATTGACAACAATTGTTATTATTTGACCTTGAGTTCCGAGTATCATTAATGACTTGTGGTATCATTTACCCTATTGATATATCCAGTTGACAACGAATGCTATCATTTGACCCTGAATTTTGAGTATCATTATTGATTTATTTTATCATTGTTTTATAGTTGATATATATATACTTGCTGAGCAAACTTGTTGCTCACCCTTGTGTTATATCTAACCTTTCAGTGAAATCAGAAGATGACATCACCTAAGACTATGATCATAGGGTTTCCAGGATTCGAGCAGACAGTCGAGATTCAGATTCCCTCTGAGGTTTTGTTATAGTTGTTGGATAGGCTTTTGAGCAGTGTAATATTGTAATGGGTTAAAATTGTATTAGATGTAATAACTTAGACATTTGGTCGTTGGTGTGGGTCCCTTATCGGGTCAACCCAACGATATTAGTAAATTGTAATAACTTATCTTTTGGAATAGTTTCTGTTTCATACTGTAACCTGTTGTGATCCTGGTATGTTTCGGGGTTTGTTTTCAAAACTATATATATATTTACGCAGGTTATTTTAAACTAGTATTGTAGTGGGCCCAAATCTCACGCCAGATTTGAGGGCGCCACAGGTGTAGTGGGCCCAAATCTCACCCCAGATTTGAGGGCGCCACAGGTTGGTATCAGAGCAACAGGTTACTAGTCCCAGAAATAGACAAGTTAGAACTGTATTAAGCAGGATCACATTTAATCAGACTCATGTAGAGTTTGAGTTAGGATCATTGGTTATGATCTTGGATTTTGAGATAGGATATGTACAGTACGAGTATACTAATTATGTAGCGATACAGTCTTCTACTGGTCAGAGGCCGGAGCCTCAGCCTTTAGCCGTTCGGGTGATTCGCGGTCCAGGATATCCTTAGGAGCCAGCTTCAGCGACCCCGGTGATTCAGTTACCCCCAGACATGTTCTCGAGGCCAGTGCATCTGAGGCCATCCCTTGATCCTATGCCTTCTTCATCTGATGCTACTGCCACGAGTGTGAGAGGAGATGTGATGGTGGTTATGATGATAGCAGCAGCTCGACTTGAGGGGATGACGGCAGGTGGCAGGGAGCCGAGTATAGCGGAGCTGAGAGACTTGGTGACTTATATGCTAGAGGGTTTGGAGGCCATTGAGCATGATGCTTAGTGGTTTGGATGGTGTAGCTGAGGGTGGAGTTATGTAGACAATAGCTGACTTCACTCATGTTTTGTGTATGTATGTATAATGTATGGGATGTAGTTGTAGTTCATCAGCAGAGCAGTGTGGGTATAGTAGGACCCAGTTTTTTGTGGTTGTATTTCTGCGCTGTTGAGTAGCGGATAGCTGTATATCTAGTTGTACCCCACTTTTGATGACCTTGAAGCGCTTAGTGCGTTGTACTGATCCAGTATATATATATGATATTGTAGCTGTTCATTTCTGTTATATATATCATGTCATTTTCCTTCATGCATTTTAATTTCAGTTATAAAACTTTGTGATCATTTTGTTAACCAGGTTCTATTATCATATCCTGTTATATCTTGTGGGCCACATTATTCATATTGAGATTGTTTTACTTGATATTAGTATAACATTGATATAACTTTGAATATGACCAGGTACAGTTGTTCGATGCACTTTTATACCTTTTGAAATTGTGATATTAAATTGTAACTTCTGTGTAGGAATATGTCTCAAACTCCGGAAACTGCAGAAAACCCAAATAATCAAATGGACCCAGCTGTAGCCCAGATTCTTCAAATTCTTACCCAACAGACAGCTAATCTAGCACAAGAACAACAGCAGATAATACAACAGCAGCAACAGCTTCAGCAGCAGCAAAATCAGCAACAGCAGCACCAGGAATAGGGCAATCCAGTGGTGACCTTTAAAACATTCCAGGCAGTTAAGCCACCTGAGTTTAAAGGGTCAGCGGATCCAGTAGAAGCCAATACATGGCTAAAGGAGATTGAGAAAGCGTTTGCATTGGTTAGAGTTGGGGAGGAACAGAAAACAGAATATGCGAGCTATCTTTTGAAGAATGAAGCAAATTATTGGTAGGAATCAATGAAAGTGACCCAGCCTGAAGGTTTGATTACTTGGGCGACATTCAGAGAGTTGTTTATGGAGAAATATTTTCCAGGATACATGCAAGATCAATTGGAGATAAAAATTTTAGAGCTAAAGCAAGGTACCATGACCGTTGCAGAATACGAAGCTAAGTTCACAGAGTTAGCTCGGTTTGCACCAGCTTATGTGGATACTGAGAAGAAGAAAGCCAAAAAGTTTCAGCAAGGGTTGAAAGCTTGGATTCGAGGTAAGTTGGCTATTTTGGAATTAGATACGTATGCAGCAGTAGTTCAGAAAGCCATGATTGCAGAAGCTGAGAGTGAGATGTCCCAGAAAGAGAGGGAAGGAAAGAAAAGAAAGGCAGGATTTAGTGAGGGGAACCAGCAGCAAGGAAGTTCCCTCATCCGTGGTGGCAAGAAACCAGGATTCCAATCAGGGAAGTCTGGGGTCCACAAGAAGCCCGATGGAGGAAATGAGGAACAAAGGGGTCAACAGCAGGTTATGAACCAAGCAAGACAACAGAGACCACCTTTGGAAGAATGCAAAATCTGTGGTAAGAAGCATCCAGGACCTTGTCAGAAGCCTCACGCCACCTGTTTCAAGTGCAACCGGAAAGGGCATTTCGCAAATGAATGTCCGAATTAGACTCCAGCAGCTAAGACAGACATTATGTGTTATAAATGTGGAAAACGAGGGCATATTGCGAGGAATTGCAAGGCCCCAGCACCAGTCAATGAAGTTCTAAGGATAGCAGGGCCACCCGCCAGGCCAACACCTCCAACAGCCAGAACATTCAATATGACCTTGAAGGATGCTGTTCGAGATGCGAATGTAGTTGCAGGTACGCTTGCTATTAATTCAGTATGTGCAAAGGTATTGATTGATTCCGGAGCCTCTAAGTCCTTTGTGTCTAAGGAGTTTGGTAATAAATTAAATTGTGAGGTTAGACCCTTGAAGAAAGTATTACATATAGAAGTAGCAAATAGCGAACGAGATCCTGTGAGTCAAGTATATCCTCAGTGTAAAGTTGAGATATTAGGGCACTGTTTTGATGTGGATTTAATACCTTTCGGCTTAGGAGAGTTTGAAGTAATTTTAGGGATGGATTGGTTGTCGAGTTATGGAGCACATATAGATTGTCAAAATAAGAGAGTAACACTAAGAGATTCAAATGGTAAGGAGGTTCTATTTAGAGGCCAGAAGCAAAGGAAGGAGTTTCTGATGATGATTCAGGCTAAGAGGTTATTGCGCCAAGGATGTGAAGCATACTTAGCCCATGTAGTGGATCTTAACAAACAAGGAACTAAGCTGGAGGAGATTCCCGTAGTGAACGAATTTCCAGATGTCTTTCCCGATGAATTGCCAGGGTTACCTCCAGACAGAGAGATAGAGTTCGCGATTGATTTAGCTCCAAGGACGCAACCCGTTTCTAAGGCACCCTATAGAATGGCACCAGTTGAAATGAAAGAGTTGGCTACACAATTGCAAGACTTGTTGGATAAAGGGGTGATCAGGCCTAGTGTTTCTCCGTGGGGAGCACCTGTGTTGTTTGTGAAAAAGAAAGACAGAAGTATGAGATTATGTATTGACTACAGAGAACTAAACAAGTTAACCATCAAGAACAAATATCCGTTACCAAGGATTGATGACTTGTTTGACCAATTGAAGGGTGTCGTTTATTTCTCTAACATTGATCTGAGATCTGGTTACCATCAACTCAAGATTAAGCCAGAAGATGTGCCCAAGACAGCTTTTCGAACCAATTATGGGCATTATGAATTTCTAGTTATAGCATTTGGACTGACGAACGCGCTCGCAGCATTCATGGATCTAATGAACAAAGTCTTCAAGAAATATTTAGACAAATTTGTGATCGTATTTATAGACGATATTTTAATATACTCAAAGACGGAAGAAGACCATGCAGATCATTTGAGAATAGCATTGGAGACGCTAAGGCGAGAGAAGTTGTATGCGAAATTCTCAAAGTGCGAGTTTTGGTTACGAGAAGTTCAATTCTTAGGGCACGTGGTTAGTAGTGAAGGCATAACAGTGGATCCAGCGAAAATTGAAGCCATCATGAATTGGGAAAGACCGAGGACACCGACAGAAGTCAGAAGCTTCATGGGATTAGCAGGATATTATCGAAGGTTTGTTCCGGATTTTGCCAAGATAGCATCATCGTTGACGAAACTTACCAGGAAAAATGAGAAGTTTGTTTGGAATGACAAATGCGAAGAGAGTTTCCAGGAATTAAAGCAAAGGTTAGTAACTGCTCCCGTTTTGGCACTTCCAGATGATCAAGGAAACTTTGTGATTTATAGCGATGCTTCTCATAAAGGCTTAGGATGTGTTCTTATGCAACATGACAGAGTGATTGCATATGCTTCTCGACAACCGAGACCTCATGAACAGAAGTACCCCACCAATGATTTAGAATTGGCAGCCATAGTATTTGCACTGAAGATATGGAGACATTATCTATATGGAGAGAAATGTGAGATTTTCACCGATCACAAGAGTTTAAAGTATATCTTTACTCAAAGGGAGTTAAATATGAGGCAACGAAGATGGTTAGAGTTGATTAAAGACTACAATTGTTCTATAAATTATCATCCAGGAAAAGAGAATGTGGTGGCAGATGCCTTAAGCAGAAAAGAGAAATTGAACATGTTGACGATGGCAGTAGAGCTGCATAAGGAATTTGATAAATTGGAAATAGAGGTTTGTATTCCAGTTCCTGCTACTGAAGTGATATATGAGATGACTTTCCAGCCAGAATTATTGGAAAAGATAAAGAAGTGTCAAGAGGAAGTAATGAACCATGATATAGGGGAGTTAACAGGAGAAGAGATATGTAGTCAGAAGGATGATAAAGGAATCCTACGTGTTTCTTCGAGAATTTGGGTACCTAACGTGGCGGAGCTAAGACAGGAGATTTTACGTGAAGCACATAATTCAAGATTATCTATCCATCCAGGAAGCACCAAGATGTATCGGGTCTTGAAACAAAATTTTTGGTGGCCAGATATGAAGCGAGAAATTACAGAATGGGTTAGTAAGTGTTATACATGCCAGAGAGTCAAAGTCGAGCATCAGAGACCCAGTGGATTATTGCAACCGTCGGATATTCCTGAGTGGAAATGGGAGCACCTAGCTATGGACTTTGTAGTCGGACTACCCAGAACGAAAGCCAATCATGATGCGATTTGGGTGATCATCGATCGTTTGACTAAATCGGCACACTTTCTGCCAATCAACGAGAGATTTTCACTTGCCAAGTTGGTACAACTGTATCTAAAGGAAGTGGTTGTGCGTCACGGGGTGCCTGTGACTATTGTGTCAGATCGAGATCCACGTTTCAACTCCAGATTTTGGAAACAATTTCAAGAATGTTTAGGCACTAAGCTTAAATTGAGTACAGCCTATCATCCGCATACCGATGGACAGAGTGAACGCACGATCCAAACTATTGAAGACATGTTGAGGACATGCGCACTGGATTTCAAGGGAAGTTGGGATGAGCATTTACCCCTAGTGGAATTCTCTTACAATAACAGCTATCATGCGAGTATTGGGATGCCGCCATACGAAGCCTTATATGGAAGGAAATGTAGATCTCCGGTATATTGGGACGAAGTTGGAGAACGCAAAATATTAGGACTAGAGCTACTACAGCAAACAAAGGAAAAGATTGAAGTCATTCAGAAAAGGTTGATTGCTGCCCAGAACAGACAAAAGAAGTATGTGGATCGAGATAGAAAGGATATGAACTACGAGGAAGGAGAGCAAGTGTTACTGAAAGTCTCACCTTGGAAGGGAGTTACAAGATTTGGCAAGAAGGGAAAACTCAGTCCGAGATATGTTGGGCCTTTTGAAATCCTCAGGCGAGTTGGAAAAGTAGCGTATGAGTTAGCCTTACCGCCTCACATGAATCATATTCACAACGTTTTTCATGGATCGATGCTCAAGAGATATCATCCAGACTTAAGTTATATAATCGAGTACGAGCCTATTAAGATTCAACCGGATCTGACTTTTGTAGAACAACCTGTAGCGATTCAGGATAGGATGGAGAGGAAGTTAAGGAATAAGACAGTTAAGTTGGTAAAAGTTTTGTGGAGGAATCCTAGAGTTGAAGAATCAACTTGGGAACTTGAGAGCGAGATGCTCGAAAAGTATCCTCATCTATTTACTTAGGTGAGATTCTGGGGACAGAATCCTGTTAAGGGGGGAAGGATATAACGTCTCAGAAATTTTAGTATTTTTACATTATATTATTTGTTTATTTTTAAATGTGAATTATAGGGCGTATTAATTGTTGAGGAGGTGAAGTATGTGTGGAATATTATTTATTGGCTTAATTGACGATTTATATGTGTCGTGTATGCCCGGGTATTTTTAATGGTATTTTTGGAGATTTAATTCCATTTATTTGTATTATAATTATCTTCCGATTGTCCTGGTTTCCCCGATTTCCCCCTCCCCTGTTTTTTTCACTATTGGCTAATTTGGTTTATAAACTCGATTGTGGTGGGTGTTGGTCTTCCCTGTTCGTATTCGGGTGGTTGTGTTGTTACAAGATTGGAGCTCGACTGTGTTTTGCGTGGGTTGAGCTTGATGTGTGTGTGCGTGTCGAGTTTGGTGTGTGTGTGTGTGTGTGTTAACTCAATCGTGTGGCTGTGTTCGTGTGTGTGAGAATTCAGTGAAGTCGAGTGTGTATGTGTGTACTCGAGGGTGTGTTGTTTTCGGCTGGGCTAGCGATCTTGTAATGTTGTGATGCTTCGAGTCCTGCCTTGTTTCAGTACTATTATGAATTGTGACCTTAATTGCTGAGCGATTTTGTTGTTGCAATACTGCCTTGTGGATTTAATTCGTGATTTTATATGATTATGAAATTGATATTCAGTATGATAAATTCGTAGAAATAAATTGTAAATTTATTTGTATAAATTAATAAGTGTAGAGTCTCGAGATGGAAACCCTAAATTAGGGCACCCTTGGGATTTTGCCCCCTCGACGGTGATTTAGTTTGAGTCGGGGGTAAAAAATAGGCGATGATGTATACCTGAGCCGGAATAAATCTTATAAATTATATTAATTGTTTCGTATTTAAATTTCTGAGAATTGTATGCCCGTTTAATTGAATCCGTTATAATTTGAAATGTTGGTTGGGATTGTATTTATATTACGAATTGAATTGTTTGGGTCGGTTGTAATCCGACGGGTAGTTCGTTAAATAAAACGATCCCGTCAAAATTTTTCTAAAATTTTAATTATATGAATTACGAGTTAATTATATAAATGTGGTAATTGGATTGTATTTGAACCTTAATTGACTAAATGTTAATTGTTGTTTAGTAAGGTTTAAAATGCTTATGTACTAGTGTATTGTTACTTTTACCTTGATATGTTTTTGTATATTATTAAGGGATTAACGAATGGGTAGAATTATTATAGTAGTACGTCGAGTATTAAATAGAGTACTGAAGTAGTATATTTTTATGTGTAGATTCGAAGGAAGTAGGTCCCAGTGACAAGGGCAAAGGCAAAGCGGAATAACCAGTTAGTTCTTGATTAAGGCAAGAAACCTTAACTTGTTCTTCAAATATATCGAATATTGTTTCATTCGTACTTGATTATATAACCCTACCTTCGTAGATACATCAGGTTGTGTTGATTTACTTTCTTCCTTGTTATCAATTCAATTATATCGAATGTTGTCCCCTTTGTACTTGATACATCATGTTGTGTTGATTTACTTTTCCCCTTGTTATCAAATCAATTCGTTAATGCTGAATCATAATTATTTGGTTATATTCACTTGATTCCATGTATGTTGAACCTGAAATATTACTCCTTGTTGGAAATGAATAAAATGCTAGATACCTGACTTCTTGTCTGAATTATTGAATTACACCATGACTCGAATTAAACAGGGTAGTCGATTGTTCCGACCTCTGGTCTGAGTATTAAAAATAGAATTGGAAGTTTTATTAAATAAAAAATGTTTTTAGGACTGAGGACGCCAATCCGTACATGAGTACTATGTTAGGCCAAAATGGGCCATGGATCCAATTGAGTATTTGGATATACCAAGAGAGTATATCCGGAGTTTTAGTGTGACTGATCATCCACTTTAACTCATAGCGTCGGAAACTAAGAATCCAATTCTAATCTATAAATTGATTATCCAATTGACAACAATTGTTATTATTTGACCTTGAGTTCCGAGTATCATTAATGACTTGTGGTATCATTTACCCAATTGATATATCCAGTTGACAACGAATGTTATCATTTGACCCTGAATTCTGAGTATCGTTATTGATTTATTTTATCATTGTTTTATAGTTGATATATATATACTTGCTGAGCAAACTTGTTGCTCACCCTTGTGTTATATCTAACCTTTCAGTGAAATCAGAAGATGACATCGCCTAAGACTATGATCATAGGGTTTCCAGGATTCGAGCAGACAGTCGAGATTCAGATTCCCTCTGAGGTTTTGTTATAGTTGTTGGATAGGCTTTTGAGCAGTGTAATATTGTAATGGTTTAAAATTGTATTAGATGTAATAACTTAGACATTTGGTCGTTGGTGTGGGTCCCTTATCGGGTCAACCCAACGATATTAGTAAATTGTAATAACTTATCTTTTGGAATAGTTTTTGTTTCATACTGTAACCTGTTGTGATCCTGGTACGTTTCGGGGTCCGTTTTCAAAACTATATATATATATATATATATATATATATATATATATTTACGCGGGTTATTTTAAACTAGTATTGTAGTGGGCCCAAATCTCACCCCAGATTTGAGGGCGCCACAGGTGTAGTGGGCCCAAATCGCACCCCAGATTTGAGGGCGCCACAATTATCATGGGAATATTGTTGAGATGAAGAAGGACAGTGCTAAACTGAAGAGAGACCTGGGTATAACAGTTCTTGATTTTAACTCAGAGTCAGCAAAAGCACAATTCATCAGACTGGGTAATGAAATGAAAAGAAACAAAATCTATGATTTGAGGTCTGCTATTTACCAAACTGGTGAAGATGATCCTAAGCAATATCTTTCAAGATTGGATAGCTGTCAAAGAGATTGAGTTGACTAAGGAGACGTGTAGCAATCGTAATTGATATCAATTGTATAGCTAATTTATAGGAGTATCAATTATCGATTGTATAGCAGCTGTATATCTTATAAATACAGTTAGGTTAACCCTAGAAGGATATCGATCATTGTGTAATATTATTCATTGTAACCTAAGCAGCTCTCTGTGATATTTTACATCATTGAGAGAGGAGTTATTAATTTCAAACAGCTTTTAATTGTTTAAACGCGTATTTTATTGTTAATCTCTCATACGATCTTGATTATAATTGTGTATTCGGCCTAACACTTTTTATATATTAACATTGATCATGTATGCTAATTAGTATCCTCTAATTTCACTTGACTTCGAATTAAGCCATAACACTGATATATAACCAATAGTATTTGGTAATATTTTTCTCGAATTCTAAAATGATGGTTTTCGATTTTGTTTGTTTTAAAATTTTTATTGACCTTGTCCATTACTATGAGAATTTCTAGATGGTATCCATTTGCTCGTTATCTAATAAAATTTGGATTGTTATAGTCAAGAACTTGCAAAAGAGATAGCTCGGATTCTTCATTTTCATGTGGTTTCTCTCTCTTTTTTGGGTTAGGTTCTTTATTTGATCAATTGGTTTGATTTGTTTATCAATCAAGAATCGTAAAATTGAGCTTTGCATGTGAAGAGTATCAATATTAATATCAATAGAATTCAACAATGTACCAATTGCCCAGATAAGGAAGTTAGGGATATTTCTGTCCAAAACAAATAAAGGGTGTGCACACCTAATTAACAAAGATTATCAAATAATATGGAAAACCTAGAAATCCGAATCCGTTAATCAATCACAACTAATATCAACTCGTCCTAAAATCAATCCTCTTTTCTTCACAAATAAGATATATCAATTAACGAGACAAACATATACTATGAAACTTGTTATTTAAGAGCATTCACATCCCATCCCCCATCCCCGACCTCAAAAACTTACTAAAAATAGTAAATCCCCAAATAAAAATAGTAAATCCCCAAAATTATCAAAAAGTTTCTACATCCCATTCCCCATTTTCCATCCCCATATCCCTATATTCTTTTTTATATTACTTCTCTCTCTCTCTTTCACTTACAATTTTAACTATAACTACAATTAAATATATTAAAAGAGGAAAGAGAAAGATTTGGGGGCTTAAACAGTTGAACCCCATATTTGGGGACTCATTTCTTGCCCCTAAAATTAGACCCTATTTTAGGGAATGGGATGGAGTAGGAAATTAGATCAAAAATGACAAATTCCCCTAAATAATAGGGATAGGGATAGGAATGGGAGATGGGATGTGAGTGCTCTAACAATAACCCCTCAAAATTTCATGGAGCAAGCATAGGCTATGAAAAATAAATTCGGTAACAATAATATATCAAAATCACTTTGTCAATTGAACAATTAAGCACCAAGAAAAATTATGAGAATTAATTAATAGGAATGAGAAGAAATCAAAAACAATTAAATTAACTTCATCATCATCCTGGATAAGAAATTTAACTACGCATGATAAACAGCTAAACAATAAAAACTATTATAAATTAGTGAGAGTAAACAAAAGCCAACGTGATTGTATCGCATCATCGCATGTAATAAATATATAAACAATTAACTTAACAACTAACGTGGATGTACTGGCCAGGAAAGACAAATAAAGTTATAGATTAAATAAACAAGATACAAAACAAGCTGCCAAATCAAAGTTAAAGATGAAGTTTAATACGCGCGAATTAAAGGCAAGCTAATAGACAGAAAGCTGTAATAAATGTCAGAGCAAATATATACGGTTGGTACGTGATTTTACTTATTTATCCTTACTTAATTTCAGATATATTAATTAATTAATTTTCTTCTTGAGTTTAAACTTATTATCTTTTCTATTTTTCAAGAACTAACTAATTTCCTAAAATACAATATCCTTTTATATTTTATCTAACTAAAATTTCTACTTTATTAATTAATTTCCTTTTTTAGGCTAGACATATTACCTTTTCTACTAACTAATCAATTTCCTTCTTGAGGTTAAACATATTATCTTTTCTCTTTTTCAAAAAACTAAATAATTTCCTTTTTCTAATAAAATATAATATCCCTTTATATTTTATCTAACTAACTAATTTACTAAAATACAATATCTTTTTATATTTTATCTAACTAAAATTTATTCTTTATTAATCAATTTCCTTTTTCAGGTTAGACATATTACCTTTTCTACTAACTAATAAATTTTCTTATTGAGGTTAAACATATTATCTTTTCTAATTTTCAAAAACTAAATAATTTTCTTTTTCTGATAAAATATAATATTTCTTTATATTTTATCTAACTAAAATTTCTCATTTATTAATCAATTTCATTTTTCAAGTTAGACATATTACCTTTTCTATTTTTCAATAACTAAACAATTTCCTTTTTCAAGTAAAATAGAATATCTTTCACATTTTATTTAACTAAAATATCTCTTTTTTAAAAATAGTACGAGCAGTTTTTTTTAATAAAATAACATAATTATATTATAATTACTATTAACTAATCAATTATCTTTTTCACCCAAAACAACGTTAACTTTTCTTTTTTCTCTAATTAACATCTCTCTTTTTCCAAATATATCATGAACGGTTACCTTTCTCAACCAAAACACGGTACCTATTTTCTTTTCTCTTATTAAAATCTCTTTTTTTTCAATTATATCACAAATGTTTTTATTTAATAAAATAATAATAATATTATAATACTAATGATTAACCGATTTCCTTTTCAACTAAAACGTATCATCTTTTCTACTTTTTCTAATTAAACTCCCTTTTTTTCTAGAAATATCACGGGCAACATTAATTTCTCATTTTCTAAAAACTATGAGCAATTTTATTTAATAAAATGACATGATTAAATTATAATTATATAAGCTAATCAATTACCTTTTTCACATAAATCATGTCATTTTTTTAATTTTCACGTTACCTTTCTATTTTCTCTAACTAAAATCTCTCTTTTTCCAATTTTATCAAGGGAGGTTTTATTTAATAAAATAAACTAATAATATTTTAATATTAATAATTAACCGATTACCTTTTTCAACTAAATCGTATCATCTTTTCTATATTTTTTTAACTAAAATCCTTCTTTTAATAGAAATATCACGGACAATATTAATTTCTCCTTTTCTAAAAATATTTCGTGCAATTGTATTTAGTAAATAAGGTAATTAAATTATAATTGCTATAAATTAATCAATTATATTTTTCACCTATAACAAGTTTCCTTTTTAATTTTCTCTAACTAAATCCTATCTTTTTCTAATCATATCACATGCATTCTATTTAATAAAAATAATAATTGTATAATTACCAATAATTAATCGATTACCTTTTTCAACTAAAACCTATCATTTTTTTTTATTTTCTAACTAAAATCCTTCTATTTCTAGAAATATCACGAATAACATTTGTATAATTATTATCAAATCATCTCATATAATAATGTAAGCCTCCAAAATTCATCTTTTAAAAAATTAATTTAAATAAATTAAAAAATTTATATAATATTAAAATAAAAAAAATCTATGCATCGCACCGGCTTTAAGCTAGTATACTATACTAGCAAAACATGGTATATTTGGTTAGTTGGTTGGTTAACACATTCTAAAAAAATTGTTAACACCTTACTAAAAATAACAAGTTAAAAAAATTATATTAAAAATATTAACTTATATATATATATATATATATATATATATATATATATATACTATACTATGCTATTATAAGCAAAACAAGGTATATTTGGTTAGTTGGTTGGTTGGTTAACACCTTAAAAAAAAATTGTTAACACCTTCCTAAAAATAACAAGTTAAAAAAATTTTATTAATAATATTAACTTATACATTATAAATAAAAAAATTTACAAATAAGGTTATTAACACCTTCCTAAAAATAACAAGTTAAAAAATTATATTAAAAAATTAATTTATTTATTATAAACAACAAATTTACCAATAAGGCACAAAATTACATTTTTAAAAAGTTAAAAAAAACTTGTTAAAAATTCCAAATTCAGTTAAATTACACTTACTCCGTCCCGTTTATATTGGTCATCAATCAAAAAATACGTATCTATCTATACTATACTATTATAAGCAAAACATGGTATATTTGGTTAGTTGGTTGGTTGGTTGGTTAATATCTTCCAAAAAATTTGTTAACACCTTCCTAAATATAACAAGTTAAAAAAATTATATAAAAAATATTAATTATATATTATAAACAACAAAATTTATCAATAAGGTTGTTAACACCTTCCTAAAAATAACAAGTTCAAAAAGTATATTAAAAATATTAATTTATTTATTATAAACAACAAAATTTACCAATAAGGCACAAAAGTACATTTTTAAAAAATTATAAAAACGTGTTAAAAATTCCAAATTCAGTTAAATTACACTCCCTCCGTCCCGTTTATATTGGTCATCAATCAAAAAATACGTATATATCTATACTATACTATTATAACCAAAATAAAGTATATTTGGTTAGTTAGTTGATTTGTTAACAACTTCCAAAAAATTTGTTAACACCTTCCTAAATATAATAAGTTAAAAAATTATATAAAAATATTAAGTCACCTTCCTAAAAATAACAAGTTAAAAAATTATATTTGAAATATTAATTTATTTATTATAAACAACAAAATTTACCAATAAGGCAAAAAAATACATTTTTAAAAAATTAAAAAACGTGTTAAAAATTCCAAATTCAGATAAATTACACTCCCTCCGTCCCATTTATATTTGTTTCAATTAAAAAATCCGTATTTAGCAATCAAGTGAAAACTGCCAAGTTTACTCTCAATTGTTTACATATTTAGAAAAACTTAACATATTTAACCCTTATTTTGTTTCATTAAGGAAACATGGCTCGTACATGCAAAAAAAAAGAATTGTGACCAATATAAACAAGAATGAGGGAGCATTTATTTTTTTTAAAAAAAACCACACTTTTTTTAGAATTATAAACGTTTTAAATTATATCCCGATTAGAATCATCATCGCATACACTTCTTTCTACGATTCTTTCTTCTACGATTTTAGGTTACACTAATAATTTTTTGAAGGTATCTATGGAATTCTTAAGATTTTTAACAATAAATTTAAAAATAACAATAAATTAATGATATTTATTTATATCATGAAATTAAGTATGAAACATATGTAATTTAGCAAAAAAAAGTATGAAACATATGTAAATTTAAAATTAATAGTAAAAATTATAAAATAAATTAAAAGTTATATTAAATCAAATAACTAATATATTTATAGATAATAATAATATATGATAGTCCGTGCTTTGCACGGGTTATAGAATAGTATTGTATAAAATCTAAGCCTACTCCTAATTGTCTAATCTAGTCTAAATTGATGTATAAATTGGTATCTCAAATATAAGGGAGAAGCCCTATATATAGGAAAAATATTGGGTTTGGCCCTATGATTACAATCAGATCTTGAATATAATTTCTTCACTTTCCTTTTCTTCTCCGATAAGTAATCGATTTTTCCTCCAATTTCCTTGGCTTCAAGTATTTTCCACCTCCTTGCCTTTTTTCACTTTTTTCTGCTTGAAATTTGATTTTATTTATTTTCCTACAAAACAAAATAAAACAATTTATTAAATAATAAAATTATGAAAATAGACATAAAATAGGTATTAAAAATATGATTAATTATGGACCTATCAGTGAATATTTGGTAGGTGGGAGTTGTTGTTCGCAAATACTATGGATGATTCAAACCTTACCAGATTTTGGAATCAATGTGGTCAAACTCCGATATATTGTGACAACATCAGTAATATTAACATTTCCGAAAATCCAGTCAATAATTCATGCATCAAACATATCGATGTACGCCATCATTTTCTGCGAGACAATGTTGCTAAAAGAAAAATCAAGCTGATTTTTGTGCCTAAAGATTATCAGCTTGTTGATATATTTACAAAGCCTCTTGCAGCAGAAAGGTTTGATCGAATTCGGCATGAGCTTGGTACGTGTGAAGTGTAAAACAACAAGCTGATTTTACATGATCTGGTAACTTATTATTCTACATTCATACTTAAAATTTTTTTTTTGTCTAATGTGATATTAGAAGTTAATTTTGTGGTATTTGAGTAATTGTTCATTTTGCCCAAATTGATTTGATTTATCTGCTAATTGCCTAATTTTTAGCCTAATTTTATGCTACGTAGGATATATTATCATTTTTGTTTAAATAAAACCCCCTTATATCATAAATTGGGGATTCTCGGCATTACATCACTCCCATTCGCCTCAATCGACGAAAATCTAGGTTTTTTTTTCTTACTTTTCTCTCTCATGGCGACACGAAGCTCGCGTCGTAGCAAGGGCAAATAAATCACCGCAAATACAATTTCATCATCTATTATTCCTAAGGATGAGATTATGCCTCTTGATGCCCAGACTGAAACCATCTCCGATTCAACTCCGACAGGCACTCCAGCATCGAAGAGGGTCAAACCACTGTTCGATATCATTTCGGAATCTCTCTCAAATCGATTCTTCAACAACCACATTGGTACTCGCCCCATTGCTCCTGGTAAGCCTATAAATCTCAAACTTCTTTTTGCATGTGGTGATAAAGAGTTAATTGATGTTGTGGGGAAGCGTTCGTTTCTAATTGATATGCCTAAAGTGTACTATCCCGACCTAGTTCGTCAATTTTATGCTAATTTGGATAAAAATGAGTTTGGTAATTTAACAACGATGGTGAATGAGAAGTACATGCAATTGAACCCTCCGTTTCTTGGCATGATTTTAGATGTAACTGTTAATTCCTCTGTGGATGTGTTTACTCATGGTTCGCTAAGTTTTCCTGGATTCATTGATGTTGATCAATTGAATGTTATGGAAACCCCAAATAAGTTAATGGAGTTAGCCCCACCCACTACCTTGTTGATAAATCCCATGGCACACTTGGTGTTCAAAATCTGCTGGGCTAGTGTCTGTCCAAGGTCAGGTGGTCGTTCAAACCTAACTTGGCGAGATGTGTGCGTTTGTGCTAGAATTTTGTCAAAAATGCCATTTAATCTGGCCAAACTAGTGCTGGATACGATGTTTGCAGCAGCTGGAAAACAAAACTCTGCTTTTCCATATGGTTGTTTAAGTACTAGGATTCTTCAATTCTTTAAAGTAAATATCACTAGGTCTGAATCGATTGTGGCTAAAGAGCATATTGATGTCAAGAACCTAGCTCAGTCAAATCTTAGGGTTGCAAATGGCTCGGTGGAACATATTACAGATCCTTCTCAGCCTACTGGTGACAATATTGGTGATACATCTGCCTCCCCTGATATTGTTCGATTGGTTGAACAAATTGCTGCAAATACTACTATTCTTGTGGGGAATCATAATGTTTTGGTTGAAAATTTTTCTGCACTCAAAGGCGAAATGGAAGTCCTGAAATCTATGTTGTCCATGCTCATTGGAAAGGACGTGCCGATTACTACTTCATCTCCTAATCCGCCTGCTGAAATGACTACTCCTTTTACACATCAGCCTGCTGGTGCTACTGTTGTTCCTGGTACTAATGCTAAAGATGGTTCTGAGAAAGACGATTCCGTGGATGTGGATGCCTAATGCTGTGGCCCCTTTTTAATGATTAAGGGGGAGAAATATTTTAGTATTTGAATTCTCTGAAATTGTCTTTTGGATGTTATTTGCTAGACTAATTTCTTTTGTTCCAATTTGGTTATGTAAAACTTTAACTATTTGGTTTGTTGAACTTTAACTTCTTAGTTTGTTGGTTTAATCTATGTGTTTTATATGGAATGCATGATTGTGCTTTAAATTGTTAAAACCGCTTATTCAGTTTACAGGATTGCAGGAATTTAGGGGGAGAATTTTTTTCCTAAAATAAATATTTAATAATCATCAAAAAGGGGGAGATTGAACCCCTTGTGTTTTAATGATTATATTTCAGCGAACTAAATTACATGTTTACTATCTGTTCAACAAGCTGTATTAAGTTTTACAGGATAATTTTAGTCAGACTAACAGTTCCATTTCATCAAGCTGTTTTGGATCATCTTATATATTTCAGCAAGCTATTTCTACATTACCAGGAGATGATCAGTCAAGCTGTCAATTCGGAAATTTTGGAGAAAATAAAGGAATAGATTTCTTAACGTTGTAAGGATTCTTCTGAACATATATATCACATATAATATATATATCAGAGCTCCATAACAAACGTTTTAATCACGCGAAATCTTTTTCCTTAATTATAGGGGTTGATTTTTATAAAATCTTCTCTTTCTCTAAAATGACTCCTATATCTTTATGAGTGTTTTCTGAACGTTGCTTTCCAGTAAAACACTTTGTAATCTCTACGATTAAAGCACTCTAACAAACTTGAACGTTGGAATTGGATTCCTTGAACATTGCAAGATGTTGTTGGGATTTGAACGTTAGAATTACAAGCTATAAAAAGGTGTTCAAATGTTTTCTGAAATACACTTTTGAAAACACCACAACTCAGTGCTTTCATTGATATATACACGATTCTCTTGAGCTCTATATATAATATATTGATATATATATTCGAGAGTCTATAGGTTTGAGTTGTAATCTCTTTCATTCGATTTGTATTGTTTAAACTATAAGAATTAGTTGCTGGATAATTGGCTAAGGGAATTAGGGTTCTAGGATCTAGTGCTAGAGAAGATTGTACTTGGGAAGTATAGTTCTTAGAGAGCAGGGATCTGGAACAGCAATTCAGCAAGCCATTATCAGTAGCTGGGAGATATATTATTGTTCTTGTAATCAGATTATTTTGTGATCAATAATATATTCTCTTACCCAAGTTGGTAACGGACCAGGACGTAGACCATAGGGGATTAGGGGTCGAACCTTGGTAAAACTCTTGTGTGTTCCTTACTGCTTACTGTTTTATAATTCTGTTCTGCATTGCATATTTACATTTCAGCAAGCCATTTTTATCTGTATAAGCAAATCAGTAAGCCGATTCTTTCTGGTACGCAGACTGTTCGAATAACAGTCAGCCTTTATATTTGGTAATCCTAAAAGTAATCTTAGAAAGCCATAAAACATACTCTAGGTGTGCACTTTCATCTTCCCCTCATAATTGTTAAAACTTTTTTAAGGTAAAGATTCTTACTATGAATTAAATATTTGTTTCGCATGGATCCTGCGGTGGGTTTCGATGTTTTTAATTTATTTTACGTTTTTTCGTTACGTTTATGTGCTCGAAACCCAACACTTTTAACCCTTAAAATTTAATATGTTGTACCTTTTAGCCCCAAATACCGAGAAAGGTCCAATCGACCCTTATACCGTTACAGCTTTCAAAAAAAAATTGTAATGATACACATGTAATGTCTGTTTTGCCCATTCGTTATGTAGCGTTAAATTTTTTTTTTGAAAATTGTACTGGTATAAGGATCAGTTTGACCTTTTCGGATACCTTTAAATACGTTTTGAAACTTTACTAACTAATGGGTACAATGCAGTAAATTTTAAGAATTAAAAGGTGATTAAGGATTAAAAGGTGATTAAGCTTTGTTTTCTCGTGCTTTCAAATGAACTTATCTTTGTTTGAATTTATAAGCAAGGGGAAACAACAAAACTAGGGAACAATGGGAACACATTTGATTCAAATAAAATTAAAGTAGTGTAAAAAGTAAGCATCCCCGTTCAAAAGTTTTGAATCAAAACACACGACCCCCTCCCCTCGATCTATATTCTACTATATTTTAAACACCCTATGACCACTCCCTCACCGCCTCACCAACATCCCCACGAAGATTACGACGACGATGATGACGATCGAAACGACATCGACGAGGATGTTGACGTCGACGACGATTCCACGTCCTCCGCCGATCCATCTCCCCCTTCCGCCGTCACTATCGCCGTAGCCGGAGTTCTATCCACTCCGGAACCCAAACAAACCCCCGATTCGCCGGCGTTGACGGTCAACGCAGAGAGAAAGCCGTTACCTTTACCATTAGAAGAGTCTAGAAAGTTGTTTCAGAGGTTATGGACAGATGAGGATGAGATTGAATTGTTAAAAGGCTTTCTCGATTATACTATTAGTAGAAGTGGTGGTGCTGCTGGTGCTCATTCTCATAATTCTCATCACGATACCACTGCATTTTACGATTTGATCAAGTCTAAGTTACAGCTCGATTTTAACAAGAATCAGTTGGTTGAGAAGCTACGGAGGTTGAAAAAGAAGTATCGGAATGTGTTGAGTAAGATTAATTCTGGTAAGGAGTATGTTTTTAAGACTAGTCATGATCAGCTCACTTTCAACATTTCTAAGAAGATTTGGGGGAATGTTGGAGCCGTTCATCGGGAATTGGATGAGGATGAGGGGAATGGGAATTTGAATTTGAGACATAATTTGAATGTTGCGTTTACGATGGATGATGTTGATAATAGTAATGTCGATGGGAATGGTGATTGTAGTGGTGGTAAGGTCGTTAGGTCGAGGAAAAGGTCGAGGGTGAATGTTAAAGTCGAGGAGAAGCAGATTGATCACACTCTGGTATTGGTACAGCCACAGAGTGTGGCAATGCCTCCACAGGGTTTGGTTAATACCACTTTAATGGGGTCTATTCCGAATTTGATTGAGGAAACGGTCAGGAGTTGTCTATCTCCGTTGTTTAAGGAACTGCTTAATAATGCAATGACAGGGTCGCGTGCTGGTGGGATGATCAATTCTACCATAATGGGACCGTTGGGTAATGGTGGGGTGTTGATGAATTTTGCAGGTGAAGATTTAGATGACAAGTGGCGGAAGCAACAGATTTTGGAATTAGAGGTTTATTCGAAAAGGTTGGAGTTGGTACAGGATCAGATCAAAATGCAGTTGGAGGAACTAAGGTCCATGGCAGAATGAGGGGAGTACTAATTTGTAGTATGTTTTTATGTTTTCCTTATGTTTGCTTTATAATTTATTTGTCCTTGATCAATAGTTAGCCAATACTTTAGATAAGTTATTTGGAGTTGTTTTATAGTTTCATACTTGGTTGATTTAGCTAGGTTGTCTAATAATTGGTTGTTTGCCTTGTTTAGACTTGGTAACTATTGTGAATATTGCCTTTAGAATTAATCGCTAAAGAAACTTGTAACAGTTATATCTCGTCTTGCTTTTGTTCTAGTTGATTTTCATTTGTTTTGTACAAAAGAGATATTATATATATTTATTTTGAACTTCCGATCAGTCTATTCATATAGTGTTTTGCGTAGTTCATTTTTCTATCCTTTGTTGTGTCGAATTGGTGTATTTAAACTTGTGGTAGTGTGATGGTATCCTTCACTGCATGCTTGGTGAAGTACATCAGTGGCCATGGCTATATGTTGTCATAAAGGTTGCCTTGTTTGCAGCCCTCGCCTAGACAAGCAGACCTACTAATATTGACAAATATACGATTTAAGATTATGATATGGACTTGGGTTTTTATATCTTTTTGAAGTGAATAAATATAATGGTTGTACCATCCAAAACTCATTTATGTGTTGTAATTTGAATTACAACACCTGCTGACACTTGGCTGCTAGAAAGGAAATCGTGGACTGAAAACCTTTGGCAGAGCCAGGTGTTCTTATTTTACAATACCCCAAGCTGGTGGTAAATGTACGTAGCTTACTTCTGGGATGCCTTGATGACTATGGTCATTGAGCTTTAATATAAAATGTGGTGTAGATCATAGAGTCTCAGGCAGGACTACCCAGATGCAGATGTTCAGGAAAGACCCGTGTTACATCCTTAGCTACTGACCCGTGTTACTTTCTGTCTATCCTTTGCATGTACAGCTATCAAGTTGCACTCTTAATGAATGTATCATGTGTCTTGCATTCTGAGAGTTCTATATTTTACACCTACTTTTCCTTCTGATATTTGTGGACTTGTGGCTAGAAGCTGTGTTCTCATAACCGGATCGGGCATCGAACGGGCATCGAACCGGAAGTCCTACTGGTTACTGGTTCGATTGGTTTCAACCGGCTCGACCAGTGGTTCAACCGGTGTGACGTCATAATTATGTAATATATAATTATATATATTTAATATTATATATATATACAATTATATATATTTAATATTATATATATATAATTATATAAATATATAATACAATCTGAAAATTATGAATAAATTTTGTAAAAAACTGGTTTTTTTCTCGTAAACCGGTTTTTTTCTCATAAATCGGTTTTTTTCGGATTGTACCAGTTTTTTTCAGACCTCATAAACCAATTTTTTTCAATAAACCGGCCACCGGTCCGGTTCGGTACCGGTTTTGTCCGGTTTTTGGCCGGTTCTGACCGGTTCTGAACAGGAAAATCGGAGTACTGGTTTTTTGGGTGAACCGAACCGGACCTGCCACCGGTTAGCGGTCCGACCGGTCGAACCGGCCGGTCCGGTCCAGTTTTAAAAACATAGGCTAGAAGAGGAGTTTTACGTGTTGTTTCACCTTTATTGAGACCATTTTAACGCTATGGTAGCTAAAATACAAGATATAGATACATTAGCAAGTTTGTTTATTAATTCAAATGTAATGAAAGAAAAAGGCTAGCAGATTAATGCACTAGTGCCAGGAGGCCCGGGATTGCATCTTAAGGTGGAAGTATTTGAGTTCCTAGTTAAATCAAGATATATGGACAGATTTACATTAAATATACTTTGTGAAAGAACATGTGACTGATGTGAGCAGTTGTGCAAGTAGTATAGTCAAGTGGTGGGACTGTTGTCATCTCTTTTGACCAACCCCACCACAGACCTTTTGCTTTGTGAATCATTGCCATGTTGCCATCCATGTTTGGTTTCTTAGATACTTGCTTTATTGTAACGTGTAATAAAAAGTATTTAAACCTTGTACTAGTGTGATGATATCCTTAAGCACAGTTGTCATAGTTGTCAGGCTACATGTTGCTGTTTAGGTACTTGGATGCCTGGGTGCCTTGTGACGGATGCGGATCAAAGTCATGCGGGTGACTGCTCCGCTATATAGGGTGGGAATCAGCTAAAGGTTTTTTGTTTTTGAAGTTCATTACCCATCCTATAAAAAATGGTTTTTCTGCTGTTGGGCCAGGATAACTACTAGACATAGTAGGGGTCGTTAGCTTTTGATTTTTAATATCTAATGGCTTATCATTTGAGAAGGGTTTCTGAGTTGCTAGCATCAGGGCATCTCCAATAGTGGTTGCCAATATAGTTGCCAACTTCTACCACATCATCATATATATTACTTTTTTATTTCTTCTCTCCTCCATCTCATTGTTGGTAACTTTTGTTACAAATCTACTCCAATAGGTAGCAACTTTAAAAGTTGCCAATGTGGTCCCATACATTAATTTTGTATTGTCTTATAAATACATTTAAAATATGAGAGATATAAAAAAGGATGAAGTTAAATACATTTTTGAGGAGTTGTATGTGTTTTAACTAAATAGGGTTGGCAACTTCGGTAGGCAACTTCTTGGCAACATTGACACTCCAGTAGGTGGGCAACCAAGGGTGCCATGCCACATAGGACTTGGCAACCTCTTGACAATCTCTATTGGAGATGCTCTCAAGGCCGCCTCTGCCACCTTTAGTCATAGTTCATAGTGTCAGTTTGCCGCTGGTGCTCATGTAAGAGATTTCCGAAGCTGGTGATAAAAACCACATTTGTTGCTTACCAGATGGATGCCTTGACGAATATGGTGACTGAGATTGACTTGTAGTTTTCCTTCACTTGAACTCGTTCTTACATCATAGGATCTCAAATGTGGTTACCCAGATATACATGATGTGCAAGTCTGCTGCCTGATCATGTTTAAACCATTATCTTCTGTCATTGTAGGACTAATTTGTTATGGTGTAGGAGATGACTGATGCTTGTTTGGTGTAGGAGTATGACTGATGCTTGTTTATAATTTTAGAGGATTGAAGTAT
Organism: Saposhnikovia divaricata; assembly: GCA_036435485.1. NCBI lineage: Eukaryota > Viridiplantae > Streptophyta > Magnoliopsida > Apiales > Apiaceae > Saposhnikovia > Saposhnikovia divaricata. The sequence goes on along the minus strand of JAZHRN010000154.1, from coordinate 9,660,821 downwards.
TCGGGGCATTTTTTTACATTCTGAAAACAAGTACCCTAAATTGAGTTATAGGTATTTTAAGTGTTATCATATATATGATAATAACTACTACATTTTACATGTCCTACGCACCAAAAGTACAGTTTTTAAAAATTTAAAATAGTTACAAAAACATGTGTAAGTATCAAAATAAAAAATTGTTATATTTTGTTTTTTGCTAAATATTTTTACGACATTTTATATTATTTTTACTGAAAATTCAGTTCAATATAACCATGCCTTGAGAATCAGGTATAGTATTTACATAATTATTAATAGGAAAAAAATGCAAGTATATATTTTTACTTTTACAAATGCAAACAAAACAGGCAAACAAAACATAAAGTGATCAATTCTTTAGTGGCTGCAAATTGGACATGTTATACTAACCTATAATTGGACGGTTTTAATGTCTTTGGAGGCTGGTTAATGGTCATGCTATGCAACATATAGATTATCTCCGGTAACTTGATTATTAGTTTAGCTTTTCCTTTCTCAATTTCATAAAAAGCTTTATTTGAATTCAAAAAAGTACCAAATGTATCAAATTTGTATTCAAAAAAAGTACCAAAAGTATCAAAGACTTCTTTGTATTATTTTTCATGTGCAATGGAAAAATTACATTTAGAACAATAATATGAAAATAAGAAATTAATTGAGTGATTGATATAATAAATTTCAAAGCACAAGTCTAAAAGCATTTAAACCAAGAGCAATGAATAATCTCATCTAAAATCAAGTAAAAGTGGGAATTTCATCATAATTAAACAGCTCATTGCCAATGATCTTAACACACTATTAACCGATTAATCATGTTACATATGGTCATAGAGCCATACTTGTCATATATTTCTTGCATTTTTTAATGCAATTACGAAAATAAATAGTTTGTAGCTAAACCATGAAGTAATTTATAGAGAGTACATTCCCGTGAATGACATATCCTTCACCGTACATGTTCTGGTGATTGGCCAATAAAGCAAAATGAAAATTATTATTTTTCAAAAATTAAAAATGAAATTCATCTTATATTCTCGGAAAGACGGTGACAATCATTAACTTTGACATGAAATTTACTCACATTTAATATCCACAAACTACTACATAGATCCATCAAATATAAGAAAAGGCTATAACTTTACATTTTTGGAGGGGGTGCAATTGTAGAGTTTTATTCCTTTAGGTTACATAATTTCTTGACTTTAGCTCATAGAGTTCTTATGTTAAAGTTGATTATCAAAATACAGAGATGATTTTGGAGAATATAGATAGGTGTTTCTTATAATTATTCTGACAATAAAATGATTGTTCTCGAATATGTATTTAATACATGAACAAATATATTAACAAGAGTATTTATTAAGTTAAAACATGTATATAAAATTTATAAACATAATAAAAAAAATAATGATTCATATACCTATGAAATCTATATTTCATGTACATATATATATCACGTCAAATTTACATATATTTAACTATTTATAGATCTAATTTAATATTCAATTTAATGTGGGCTTACTAAGTAATTATCTTTACATTCCTGGATTTTTTAATAAATGGTAAAGCACAAATAAAATTTAAGGATAAATATTTAAAATACTAAAAATGAAATAAATTGATACATATGATTTTAAAATATAATTATAAAAAGTGTGTTTAACTATTTGTATAATAATTTTAATATGGACTTAATAATTAATTGTCTTTACGTTCCTGAAATTTAATAATAGGAAACTACAAAACAAAATTTAAGGTCAAACAATCAAAATGATAATTCACTACGCCATAGATGCCCAGACGCAACGCACTTCTACTATTGCATTAGGCACGAAAATTGTTACAATAGGCCTAAGGTAACACTTTTTGACCATTTCATCCGCTAATGTTGCCTCTGCTCTCTAATGTAACGCTTTTGTTCTCAATAGTAACACTAAGAAAAGTATTACCTTAGGGCCATGCAGTAACAATAAATCAAACAAATGCAATATTAGGAAGGTGTTACCATAGCTTAACCAAAAACAGATAGGTGACATGTGGCACGTGGGTCCACGTGACACATGTCATGTGGGGCCCACCTAACACGTGTCATGTGGGGGATAAGTGACGTGTCATGGGGTGATACGTGGCATGTGGGACCCACCTGGCACGTGGCATGTGGACCCACCTGACACGTGGCATGTGGACCCACCTGACACGTGGCATGTGGGGGGGGACCCACCTGACACGTGGCATGTGTGACCCACCTAACACGTGGCAAGTGTGGGGTCCACTCTCTATTGCCACACTACGTAATTATCTAATGCAACATTATAATTATCTAATGCAACACTACAATCTTCTTTTAAGAAATACAAAAAAAAGGCTAATGTAACACTTTGTAATTCTAATGTTACAGTTCATGATAACAAGAGCAATTGTAACACTAATAATTAAAATTTTGCAATATCCGGTTTGTACATATAGTAATCCCATTACAAATCAACAAACCGCAATCTAGTAAAATACAAAATCAGAAGATTCACAAATCTCCATCATCCACCACTTCACCAAAATATAGTCTAAATCCACCACTTCATCAAAAATAGTCCAAGTACCTACGACTTCTAATCTCATCAATGTACCAAACAAACTTCTAGCTTCATCATTTCCCATTCTACATAATTATGCAATGATTGTTGTAGCAGCATCATCAACATTTTCCCATTCTACAAGTTGCTCCTCTACCCTGGCGTCATTACCAACATTTCCTTTACTGTAATACAAGTGCAGATGCTTTTCAGGAATTGTAATTAATTGCATAATGGTATTACTTGTGATTACCTGAGCAGTCTGTCACAAACATGATAAATTAACAACAGAACTACGCAACTCCTTGCAGATGTGCCCTTGTAAAATATTTTACTAATTCATAAAATAAAATGTAAAGTCCAAACTTTGATGAAACGTTTATCTGTTCAAAGTGACGGAAAATTGTAGCAATTGGTGCCTTTTTGCTAGAGTTTAGAATGAAAATTGACAGGAATCTAACCATGATTAAGTGGATTTAAACTGGGTGATAATTACCTTCTCAGTTAAGTCTAGTGCACCACTAATAATAGTTGTTTTATCATGCGTAAGCTCACCTCCCTTCCCTTCCTGAAATTGATACATATCATATTATGGCATGAAGAAATATCAGCACTTAAGCACACTCGAAGAGTATACAATTTTTAAATTGTAAGATACTGTACATTTTTCAAGAATTTCATTGCATGCACGACATCCCTATTTACAAGTCCTGCATGATTATGTATAAATATGAATCAATTAGCAGAAAACAAAATGTGTGGATAGTGGATAAGAATGTAAACATAAAAAGAAGTGATGTTGACTCGCCGATAAAGGTATTTATCATGTGTAGTTAACTAACCTAATGAGTTAAGCAAAAACTCCACTGCTTTTCCTACAACTTTTCCGATTAAGATTAATGAAATGCAAGAAAGAAACTACTTGTCATCACTGGATCTCAGGTGTAGTGATACTTAAAACAGATTCAAACGGACAGACTGAGAATTCAAAGTACTAGGTAGTGTTACTCAGGAAGATATAAGATCAAAGCAATACACATTCAAGAAAAACCAGCATATTCCTAAGAAGCACCATAGCATTACTCTTATTGTTTCCTTTGAGACGAAAGAAATAAACTAAGGAAAATATTTCTATAAGCAATTAGAAAGGAAGAGCAGATATCCTTCAAATCCCTGCGTAATCACAATATGGAACAAGCTTTCTGAGCCTTTCCCTTGTGTGTAACCAATGGCATTTGAACATAGTTAGAACTCAATGATAAGAAATGCACCAAAATATTACCATTTTTTATAACAGCCTTGACAACAACCCAACAAACAGATAGACAGAGATGCTATAACCAGTGTCTTGATCCTATAAGTTGTTTAACTCAAATTAGTTAATCAAAAGGTACCATTTACGTTGTGTATCATAAATTTACAACAAATAGAATAAAAAAGAGGGGTGAGGTAAACTTACCAAGCTTTGTTCCTACAAGAATTATTGGAATGCTAGGAGCATAATGTTTCAACTCAGGAATCCACTGAAAATGACACCTGAAAAAAATTAGAGGAGAAAATGCGTCACTACTCATCATACAGGATTGGAAAATGAAGAATGTTAGAACTCAAAATGTAATGACCCGATATTTTAGTACAAGCAGTAATGATGATAGATTACAATTTTATGCTTGTACAAAGTATAATGTGGGTTATGTAAGTAATTATTATATTCATGCAAATACAATAAAAATAGAGTTAAGATAAAAAAAAGTCTAATTATTTGAAAAACAAGGTTATACTAGTTGTAAAATAATTAAATGTAAATTACAAATATTCAATTTTACTAAATAGTGTGAAAAGTAAATAAAATTATGAGTAATCTTATTGCAATTGTAGGGTCCAGGTGGAGGTGGCAAGCAGAGGGCATTTCACTCAGTGACTAATCCTATGATAATAATAAAAATATTACAGACTCTAGGTTGATAAGGAGGGGAATAACAGATATTATCAAAGAAAACAAAACACCCGTTCTCATATGTTTCATCAATAGTTGAACGAGAAACAGAGGAAGAACTTGCAACGGTTAATATCCCTGAATAGGTACGAGGAGTATAGATCCAAGTTGTCAATTTGATATCATAATTGATAGCTTAACATGTGAAGTGAAACCAACCAGCTTATATTAACCATGCACTTATTTAATTTAGATTTATCCATATGAGATAGAGACTGGAAAGATTACCAGTTGTGTCCCACAAGCCAAGGTTAACAGTGGCCCCATTGACAACCACATTTGCACTGAAATTATCGAACACTGTTGGCACATAATCCTGTTTTGTAAAAAATAGTAATGCAGCAAATATGTTATGGAAGCAGCAAAATACAAAAAAACTAACTGTTGGTTCGAAAACTAACTACGTAAGCGTACGCGGTCACAAGTAATATAATAAGATCGATCCCACGAAGAGTGTTTGTTCAGAAATAGTGCTTATGCAACGACGTATGATTAATCAACAAACTACTTGAATAAATATAAAAGTGTAGTTTTTTTTTGTTTTTCTAATTTATTTATCAATATAATAACACTAAATAATTCGAACTAATTGATTTAATTAAACGAGATTTTATATGTGAGAAAAACATGGGATTCTAATTTCATTACTTATTTCATTTAGAATTGATGCCTTAATTCAAAGTAATTGATAATTACGAAAGCTAGCCGGGAACATGAAATTAACATAAGCGCCTTTCAGCCTTAACTTATATCAAACCACACGAACATCCACTTAAAAAGATAGAAGTTGCGTGGACATCTTTTATGCTTAGACCCTATATGTCTATAAGATTTGAAAACATAATTGGTTTACGAATAAATTCCTTTATTATAACTACATAGGGCGGTGTGATCCAAAACCCTACCACTTATCGTAAATGTACATGACAATTACGAACCTATGCTAACATGGCAAATTCTAAATTCCTAAATCCACTTTCGCATTCATTAGGAATTAATAATTTAGATGTTAGCTACACATCTAATAAATTAAGCGCAACCACATTAGGCAATTTGAATTTTTATCATAATACAAATTATTAAGGCATGGAATTACTAAATTACGTAAATAAATCCATTAGAATCCCATGACGGCGATTAGTTCATAATCGAACGGATCGTCATCATGGGATTAAATGAAAACATGACAGAAAATTGCATGAATTAAATATGAAATTACAAGAGTTTAGAAAATAGAACTGAAATAGCTTCAAATGAAAGAGAAGAGCACTCCAAGTAATCCCCTTAAAATCTTCAACCAAAATAGAACTTACACTAAATTTGCAGAAAATTTAGTTATATAAAATAAAACTAAAAATACAAGGAAAGGCTAGAAGATTTTGAGAGAAAATAAGAGAGAATACAGTTGAGAGGTGCTTGAAACATATGAACAACACATCTATTTATAGGAGAAATAAGCACACCATCCAGGAATAATTAAATCGCCTGAAAGAAAAAAAAGTAGCAAAAACACCTCAGGTCACTTTCGGCTGCCTACTCTTGCACTCCTTTTCCTTTTTAAATTACAAAGACAATGATTTGGCCAGCTATCACTCACAAATGAATAACCTGTTAATATTTCAAAAACAACTGGGGCCTGTTTTGTCACAAGTTCCGTAGAAATGCTTTTTAACTTGCACAACTTATAATCTTTAATTAATAAATAATTAATTCAATCCAGAAATTATAAAAATAAATATCTAATATTATTAATATTAGATATTTATAAATATAATTTTCTAATTAAATAAAATATTTATTAATATAAATATATCTTTAAATCCTAAGATGCGGTCTATTGAGGGCCTGGAACCGGACTTCTTTTGCTTAACAAAAAATATATCAAATCAAACCGGGGTTTTCTCTTTAAGAATATATCACTTTCCATCTTTTTGTGATAATTCTATTTTCTCATTGCTCGTCCAGGTGTAAATTACGGTCTCTTGAGGCTCTGAAACCAGACTCTTTTTGCTTGGAAAAAAAATATATCAATTCCAACCGGGATTTTCTCTTTAAGAATATATCACTAAGAATTTCTTTATGATAATTCTTTTTCCTCATAGCCAGTCCACTTGATAATAAAATCTTTGTGAAAAAATGATTTAGCACTTTTGTTGCTTGCACAATGATTTTCTTTATAACAGTCTTGGCTTCTTCAGACCTTGCGCTCTCTTGGCAACTCTTAATTCCGAATTGAGGCAAAAATCCACTGTTTTTAGCTTTTTATCCACCACGATACCTAAAGTTGCGAGTTCTGCACAACAAAGACTGAAACAACATAAACGAGTTAAAAGGCACAACATACTTATGGATAAACCACCAATCTAGGCCCAATTAGCGCATAATAAGTGGATATAAAATCCACTTATCACACCCCCAAACTTAAACCGATGCTTGTCCTCAAGCGAAAACAAACTCGACTACCTCTAAATGCATGAATGCAACTGATGCAAGGATCCCATAGGCAAAGCAATAACCAATTTAGTAGAGTGCCTCAGAGAATTTGATAATTCCAAATAGAGATCGACTAAATACCTGCATATTAACATTTACAAGTACAGAAACGTGCGTGTGTGCTTAGCTCACCAGATATACTCCCTACACTAGTTCAGAAACATAGCCCATTCTTCGACCAAACAATCACAAGTTTATAAATAGAATGAACGTTAAACACTTAATAACTCAGAGACACCTTCATACTTATTCAAGTTTTCCAAGGATTCAACATGCTTTATTTAGATCATTCAACTGCTATATATACAAAACTATTGTACTTATGCTTATTTGACCGTGCAATGATTGAGGTCCCTAAAGACTTATGCACTAATACTCTTGTAGCGAGCATTGGGTTAATGGATCCCAGACCGAGAAATCCTTAGGTCACTAGGTACAAGTCCCCTAGAACTTAATTGCTCGAGTATTAATGAGCCCAATCGTAGTCAATTATGCCCATATACACTAATATCAACTCTTTTTTTCTTTTCTTTTTCTTTTTAAGAATGAGTGTGTTTCGCTCCATCTCATTCCACACCTAGACTACTCATAATAGGCATATGAGCGGCTACTAGCCTTTGACGCCTAACCTTATTAACTTTCTTAACTACTACACTTTTAGCAAGAAATCCTTGGTTTCCCCTAAACTTATATTTTAGTGCTCTTCTGCTTTTAAGGGAATACAGAACATTCTAAATATAAACAAGTGATTATTCTTAACAAAACAACAAGTATGTTCCGGAACTAGTTCAATAGCAATCGTTGAGACTCTGTTAAGAATGTATTTCTGTAGCATGCAAGTCAATTCATAAGTATTTAAATCAGCCCTCTATTCATCATTATTTCAAACTTAGATTCATCATTGACTGCTAAATGGAACCACCAAACGCTACGGGATCAAGGAAAATATGCTATGCAACTAATCATGAATATAATATTTTTTTTACTCTTTTTTTACTGGCATAATATGAATTATATGAAATTATACTAGCATGGTATATTATGAACTACATGAGACTGTATGCAATACTATGACTCGATTAATCAATTATCCTAAATCACCCCCAAACTTAAAATATTCAATGTCCTCATTGAAGGTATAGATAAAGGATAAAAGAGAACTCCCCTAACTATCGGCATCGTCACCCTCCTCGGATGGTGAATCAAGTGGTGGAAAAACTGCATGAGCTCCAAATTGAGGCCAGTCTACCTCGAAAGAAAAAATAATTTCTTTTGGGAAGCAAGCTCCTGTAATTCGTCAATGACATGCACACTTGACATAATACTAAAAAAAAATCAAACTAAAAATAAAAACATTAAACCTATGGGTTGCCTCCCATGAAGCGCTTGTTTATTGTCGCTAGCCTGACGATTCTACTGCATGATCATGTTGGGGCAAGAATAGCGGTGACTTCCTCACGGTTCACCATACCACCGAAGTAATGTTTTAATCGCTGTCCGTTCACTTTAAACGGATTATCAGGGAACCTGTCATAGATCTCGACGGCGCCGTGTGGAAAAACATTTTTGACGGTGAATGGACCCGACCATCTTGACTTGAGCTTTCCTGGGAAAAGTTTGAGTCTAGAGTTGTACAAAAGGACTGATTGACCTGGTTCAAATGATTTATGTACCAGCTTCCTATCATGCCATCGTTTCACCTTTTCCTTGTACATTTTTGAGTTCTCATATGCTTGCGAACGGAATTCCTCAAGCTCATTCAATTACAGCATTCACTTTTCACCTGTAGCTTTCATATCAAAATTTAATTTCTTTAAGGCCCAGTAGGCCTTGTGTTCTAGCTCAGCCGGAAGATGACAAGCCTTTCCATAAACCAACTGAAATGGCGACATTCCTAATGGAGTCTTGTATGCCGTCCTGTATGCCCACGCAGCTTCTTCTAATTTCAGCGACCAATCTTTCCTGGACGGATTAACCACTTTTTCTAGGATCCACTTGATCTCCCGATTGGAAACTTTTGCTTGCCCGTTTGTTTGGGGATGATAGGCAGTAGCAACATGATGGGTTACACGATATTTGGCCATGAGTGCTGTGAACTGCCAATTACAGAAATGAGACCCTTCATCACTGATTATTGCTCGTGGTGTTCCAAAGCGTGTGAAAATATTCTTGTGCATAAAGTTTAACACCACTTTAGCATCATTTGTAGGCAGAGCTTTGACTTCTACCCACTTGGACACATAGTCCACCGCTAGTAGAATGTACTGGTTGTTGCACGATGAGACAAATGGTCCCATGAAGTCTATCCCCCAGACATCAAAGATTTCCACTTCCAGGATCATGTTGAGGGGCATCTCATTCCTTTTGGAAATATTTCCCACTCGTTGACACATATCACATTTCAGTACAAAGTGATGTGCATCCTTGAACAATGTTGGCCAGAAGAAACCTGCTTGCAGAACTCGGGCAGCTGTCCTTTCCCCACCATAATGACCTCCATACGTGGTGGAATGACAATCTTGCAAAATACCCTTTGTCTCGCTGTAGGGTATGCAACGTCTGATCATCCTGTCTGCACATTGTCTGAACAAGAATGGCTCATCCCACTGATACCATTTTACATCATAAAGAAACTTCTTTCGCTGGATTGATGAAAATTCGGAAGGGATGATATTGCTCACTAAGTAGTTTACAATATCTGCAAACCATGGATCTTCCCCTTGCACCACAAACAGCTGCTCATAGGGAAAGTATTCATTAATTTGGGTATTATCCCCATTAGCTCTTCCATGATCTTCTAGCCGTGATAAGTGGTCTGCCACTTGATTTTCCGTTCCCTTCCTATCTTTTATTTCTAGCTCAAATTCCTGGAGCAAAAGAATCCATCGAATCAGACGTGGCTTTGCATCTTTCTTTGAGATCAAGTATCTAATGGCTGCGTGGTCTGTGAAAACTGTAACTTTCGTGCCAAGTAGATATGATCTGAATTTGTCAAACCCGTAGACGACTGTAAGAAGCTCTTTCTCAGTGGTGGTGTAATTCAGTTGTGCATCAGTGAGGGTCTTACTAGCATAGTAGACCACGTGGAACACATTCTTCTTCCGTTGGCCCAGAAAAACTCCCACCGCAAAATCACTGGCATCACACATCATCTCAAATGGATCATCCCAATTAGGTGCTGTAATGATGGGAGCAGTAGTCAGCTTTTCTTTCAAGTGCTCAAATGCAGCCAAACAATCTTCATCAAATTTGAAAGGGATGTCTTTCTCCAACAAATTGCATAAAGGCTTAGAAATTTTGGAGAAGTCTTGTATGAATCGCCGATAGAAACCTGCATGTCCAAGAAAGCTACGGATTCCTTTCACTGAGATTGGAGGAGGAAGTCTTTCAATAGTCTCTACTTTATCCTTGTCCACTTCAAGTCCCTTGCTAGATACCTTGTGCCCGAGAATGATTCCATCTTGCACCATGAAATGACATTTTTCCCAATTGAGCACCAGATTGGTCTCAACACATCTTTTTAGCACCATACTCAGGTTGTGCAAGCACTCATCATAAGAAGTTCCAAAAATTGAAAAATCATCCATGAAAACCTCCATATTAATTCCAATCATGTTAGAGAATATGACCATCATGTATCTCTGAAAGGTGGCAGGCGCGCCACAGAGTCCGAAAGAAACCCGTCGGAAAGCAAAAGTGCCAAAAGGACATGTGAATGTGGTCTTCTCTTGATCTTCTGGAGCAATGGAAATCTGGTTGTAACCTGAATAACCATCAAGAAGGCAGTAATACTCATGGCCAACCAACCTATCCAACATTTGATCGATGAATGGAAGAGGAAAATGATCTTTTCTGGTGGCCTTGTTTAGCTTCCGATAGTCCATGCATACTCTCCACCCTGTGACTGTCCGAGTACGGATGAGTTCATTATTTTCATTTACTACCACTGTCATGCCTCCTTTCTTGGGCACACATTGCACCGGACTCACCCAAGAACTGTTCGAAATAGGATAAATGATCCCTGCATCCAGCCATTTAAGAATTTCCTTCTTTACCACTTCTTTCATGATTTGGTTGAGTCTTCTCTGCTGCTCTACAGATGGTTTACTTCCTTCCTCAAGAAGAATCTTATGCATGCAATAGGAGGGGTTGATTCCCTTAATATCTGCTATGGTCCACCCGATTGCTGATTTATACTCTCTCAAAATCCGCAACAACTTGTTTTCTTCACTACCTGTCAGGTTAGCAGCAATAATAATAGGTAATGTGGATGCATCACCTAAATATGCATACCTCAAATGATCCGGCAGAGGTTTGAGTTTGAGCACAGGGGCTTCTTCAATTGATGGTTTAAGGCGTACCTGCGACTTTTTAAGATCTTCTAACCCAAGAGACTCAATTGGAAAATCAAACCTCCTCTTCCACGGGGCTGAATTCAACATCTGAATTTGCTCTGCTCCTTCTTCATCTTCCTCATCAGAATCCCCTATTAAAGCTCTTTCTAAGGGGTCTGAAATCAGCAGTTGCTCAACTTTTCTATTTACGGACGTTTCCACCATGTCCACTTTAAAACATTCCTCTTCCTCTGTTGGAAATTTCATTGCTGAGAACACATTAAAAGTGACATTATGTTCGTGCACTCTCATGGTAAGCTCTCCTTTTTTAACATCGATCAAAGTTCTGCCAGTGGCTAGAAATGGTCTTCCCAAAATGATAGGAATGTTCTTGTCTTCTTCAAAATCTAGAATGACAAAATCAGTAGGAAAAATCAGTTTATCCACCTTAACCAAAATATCCTGTACTATACCTCTCGGATATGTGATCGAACGATCAGCTAGCTGTAATGAGATATTAGTAGGCTTTGGATCAGGGAGTCCCAGTTGAACAAAAATAGATAGCGGCATCAGATTTATACTTGCTCCCAAGTCGCATAAACATTTGTTGAAAGATATGTTGCCAATTGTGCATGGTATTGTGAAACTCCCTGGATCCTTGAGTTTTGGGGGCAATTTCTGTTGTAGAATGGCACTGCACTCTTCTGTTAAAGTCACTGTATCCAATTCCTCAAGTTTCAGCTTCCTTGATAGAATACCCTTCATGAACTTAGCATAACTCGGCATCTGCTCCAATGCTTCTGCAAAAGGTATATTAATATGTAACTTTTTTAAATACCTCCAGAAATTTTCCAAATTGTTTATCTAATTTCTGTTTCTGCAATCGCTGATGATATGGTGGCGGCGGGTAGATTTGAGTGTTTTTATGCTCCTGAGATGTTTTCTCAGATCGCCCATTGACACCCTCCGGTTTGCTGATGCTGATTTCCGGTTTCAAGATCTCCGTTTGCTCCTCAGTAGTGGAGTGGTTGCCCTGTGCCTCCGGCTGTTCGGTTACCTTTTCAACTTCTTGGTCCTTTGTGATTTTGCCAGATCTTAAAGTGATTGCTTTGACTTGCTCTTTGTCGTCCCTTTTTCCAGGATTTGTTTCTGTGTCGCTAGGAAGAACTCCTTGCGGCCTGTTGAGTAAGGCGTTTGCTATTTGGCCAATTTGGTTTTCCAGAGTTTTAAGAGATACAGCCTGGCTCTTACACATCAATATTAGTTCTTCCAATTCTGATTTCTCAGCGAACTGTTGGCTTGGACTGGCATAATATTGTTGATGAAATCCCGGAGGTTGAGATTGTTTTGGGGTGTACTGATTTTGAAGTTGATGCCCCTGCTGTTGATGTGATCCTGGGGGATTGTATGGTCTGGCCCCAAATTGTTGATTTTGTGTTTGATGGTATGGCTGTTGTTGATATGGGTGTTGTTGATGTGGTGGTTGTGCTTGATATGGCTGTGGTGGTGGTTGTTGTCCATTGTTAATGTTGCTCTAGCTGAAGTTACGATGGTTTCTGTTGTTGGGTTGGTAAGTGTTTGGGACTGGATGCTGTTGCTTTTGAAAATTGCTCACAAAGTGCACTGATTCATTGGAAATTGCACATTGATTCGTTTCATGTCTACCGGTACATAGCTCATAAACACTCGCTACTTGATGTACCCCATAGTTTGTCAAAGAATCCACCTTCATGCTTAGCGCTTCATGCTGAGCTGATAGGGATGTGGCTGCATCAACCTCGAGGATTCCTGCCACCTTGTGTTGAGGCATCCTCTGTGTCGGATTCTGATACTCATTAGCCGCCATCATTTCAATTAGCTCGCAGGCGGCTTCATAGCTCTTAGCCCATAAGGCTCCCCCTGATGCTGCATCCACGATTGGTCTTGATTGCCATCCCAATCCATTATAGAAACAATTTATGAACATCCAGTTGGGCATGCCATGATGAGGGCATTTTCTTATCATCTCCTTGTAGCGTTCCTAAGCTTCGCATAAAGTTTCCCCCATTTGTTGTGTGAACTGAGCAAGAGCATTCCTTATGGCAGCTGTTTTTGCCATAGGATAGAATTTAGTGTGGAACTTTTGAGCGAGTTCCTCCCATGTTGTTATCGAGCCAGCTGGGAGAGAGTGCAACCATCCCTTAGCTTTGTCCCGCAGAGAAAATGGAAAAAGCCTCAACCTTACAGCATCATCTGACACGTTGTTGAATTTGAATGTGTCACAAATCTCAATGAAGTTCCGGATATGCATATTTGGATCTTCTATTGGCGCTCCCCCGAACTGGACAGAGTTTTGTACCATCTGGATCGTGTTCAGAAATAGTGCTTATGAAACGACGTATGATTAAACAACAAACTGCTTGAATAAATATAAAAGTGTAGTTTTGTTTTATTTTTCTAATTTATTTATCAATATAATAACACTAAATAATTCGAACTACTTGATTAAATTAAACGAGATTTTATATGTGAGAAAACATGGGATTCTAATTTCATTACTTATTTCATTTTGAATTGATGCCTTAATTCAAAGTGATTGATAATTGCGAAAGCTAGCCGGGAACACGAAATTAACATAAGCGCCTATCAGCCTTAACTTATATTAAACCACACGAACATCCAGTTAAAAAGATAGAAGTTGCGTGGACACCTTTTATGCTTAGACCCTATATGTCTATAAGATTTGAAAACATAATTGGTTTACTAATAAATTCCTTTATTATAACTACATAGGGTGGTGTGATCCAAAACCCTACCACTTATCGTAAATGTACATGACAATTACGAACCTATGCTAACATGGCAAATTCTAAATTCCTAAATGAAGGAATTTACGGATGAGCGGAAGCGCAAATAACAATTATTTCCGTAAAAACCGTGTATCGCACATATAGAAAATCATATAAAATGAAAAGAGCGAGGGAATCGTGATCATACCTTAAAATCGAAGGTTTTCAAAAATGGTGTTGCAAGCAGTTGCTCCTCAGAGTGTGAAGCACTCTACCGGTATCCACCAAGAATTGTTCTTCGACGAAACCTTTTATAAAATCTTGATTTTATAAAATGGAGTTTAAGAAATTTGAGAGAGAGAGATGAAGAAGAAGAAGGAGGAGGCAACTAGGTTTTTCACAAAAACCAAAAGTGTGTTTAACTCCTTCATCTCATTCTATTTATAGGGATAAAGTAGGGTTTTAATATAATTAATATATCATTATATATTAATATATAAATCCTACACTTTATCTAATAAAATGATTAAATAACAATTAAAACTATTTTAATCATTATTTCTTTTTCTAAACTATTTAGAAAATAATTCTCTCTCTCATAATTTAAAACCTTTCATCAAAGAAAATATTCTTTTATGGTGTGACCCTGTAGGTTCAATATTAAGCCGGTAGTAGAAATAAATAATAATAAACATTTTATTTATTATTTATATGAATTCTAATAATTCATTAAATATAATTAACTGATTAATTATATTTATTCTACATCGTGAGTGATGCTTCTCAACATATCGCGACTATCCGGATAATATGAATTCACTGCTTAGAATACCAAGAACCTGCTAGTGACTAGTTACCGTACAATCAATTCCTTCTACCCTACAATATCCCGATTAAATACAAGGCATGGATCTCGTGTCAAGCCTATCAAATTTAATCATATGATTTCTTATTCATAACGCAAAGTTCATATTAATGCAAATTAGAAACTCCTTTCTAATTTCATACACTCTGGCCAGAGATTCCAGAACTCGCATACTAAGAATAACATAGGATATTCACTTCCTTACTGGAAGGGGTAGATTCTTTATTGATCGTTAACTATCTCCATACATAAATCCCTGTACCCAGAATAGACCTAATGGATGTCCTTGAGACTAAGGACTAAACCAAAGCACAGTTCATTATATACAAGATTACTCTAACGATCTCAAGTCTAAGGACACTTGTACAACTATCACTCAGTGAATAACTATTGACACGTGAGTAAACTCCATTAGTTGTCCAACTTATCGAGTCATGTTCAGTGAACTTATTCCATAATAAGCACCTACATACTAGCTATAGTGTCACCACACAAATGCCTATGAGAACAGACATCCTCCTGACGGGAGCAAGCATAATATGTACCGATCTTTGCGGATTCACTAACTTCCGATTAGTTATCCTATGATCAGGAACTGTTTAAGTCTAGAGTTATCATCTTCTAGATCTCACTATTATAATCTCATTATAATTATAGAAGCTTTACTCTAAACTATGGAACATCTTATTTAAAACACTTTAAACAGATAATGCCCGTAATAAAATCAAAACAAGTCTTTTATTATTATTAATGAAATCAAACAAGAATACATGAAAGTTCTTCCTAACTCATCATACATGATTGGATTTAGGACAAACACTTTCAATCTCCCACTTGAACTAAAGCCAATCACCCTGGTATCTAATACCCATCTCCTCTTTATGACGATCAAAGTGAATCTGAGACAATGACTTTGTGAGTGGGTCTGCTATGTTGTTATGTGTGTCAACTCTCTCAACCTTGACATCTCCCCTTTCAATGATCTCCCTAATCAAATGAAAGCGCCGCAAAACATGTTTGGAATTTTTATGAGACCTAGGTTCCTTGGCTTGTGCTATTGCTGCATTGTTATCACAATACAACACAATAGGCTCTTCAATGCTTGGAACAACTCCCAACTCAGAAACAAATTTCCTCATCCAAACGGCTTCTTTTGCAGCCTCACTTGCAGCTATATACTCTGCTTCCGCTGTGGAGTCAGCCGTTGTCGACTGTTTGGAACTCTTCCAACTAATCGCACCACCATTCAAAGTAAACACATACCCTGACATGGATTTGCTATCACTTTCTGATTGAAAACTAGAGTCAGTATAACCCTCTATTTTCAATTCAGATCCACCAAAAACAAGAAAAATATCCTTGGTCCTTCGCAAGTACTTAAGGATGTTCTTCACTGCTTTCCAGTGGTCTTCACCTGGATCGGACTGATATCTACTCGTTACACTAATTGAATAAGCAACATCAGGCCTAGTACATAACATCGCGTACATAATAGATCCTATTGCTGAAGCATAAGGAATCTTACTCATACGCTCTCTTTCCTCAGGTGTCTTAGGAGACATCTTCTCGGAAAGAGATACTCCATGGCTCATCGGTATGAGACCTCTCTTGGAGTTTTCCATGCTAAACCTTTTAAGCACTTTCTCGATGTATGTACCCTGGGTAAGACCTAACATTCTTCTAGATCTATCTCTATAGATCTTCATACCGAGAATGTAGGACGCTTCTCCCAAGTCCTTCATAGTGAAGTTCTTTGATAACCACACTTTGACTGATTGCAGCATCGGTATATCATTTCCTATAAGAAGTATGTCATCCACATACAATACAAGAAATGTTACCGCGCTCCCACTAACCTTCTTGTAGACACATGGTTCATCTATGTTCTTGATAAAATCAAACTCTTTGATTGTCTCATCAAAACGAATGTTCCATCTACGAGAAGCTTGCTTTAATCCATATATGGTCCTTAGCAGCTTACACACTAGGTGTTCATTCCCTTTAGAAACAAACCCCTCTGGCTGTGTCATATACACTTCCTCTTCAAGTTTCCCATTGAGGAAGGCCGTTTTCACGTCCATTTGCCAGATCTCATAGTCGTAGTAAGCAGCAATCGCAAGCAAAATCCGAATTGATTTTAACAGGGCTACAGGCGAAAAAGTTTCATCAAAGTCAATCCCTTGCCTTTGTCTGAATCCTTTTGCCACGAGCCTGGCCTTATAGGTCTCCACCTGGCCATCTGCTCCAATCTTTCTTTTGTATACCCATTTGCATCCAATAGGATTCACATCCTCTGGTGCTTCAACCAAAGTCCATACTTGGTTGGCATACATAGAATCCATTTCGGATTTCATGGCACTCTGCCATTTCTCTGAGTCAACACTACTCATAGCCTCATTATAGGTCATAGGGTCGTCATCATCAACGATTGATAACTCATTGTCATTCTCAATGACAAGGCCATAATACCTCTCAGGTTGGCGAGACACTCTTTCTGACCTACGAATGGGCTGTACCACAGAAGGTTGTTCAGTCTGAACAGGTGTTTCCTCTTGAACCGTAGTAGTTTGTGCTTCTTGAACTTCATTAAGTTCTATTTTGCTCCCACTGTTTCCTTCTAGGATAAACTGTTTTTCCAAGAAGGTAGCATGTCTGGAGACAAATACACTATGATTGGTGTAGAAGTAATACCCTAAAGTTTCTTTAGGATATCCCACAAAACTACATTTCACGGATCGAGATTCCAGCTTATCAGGGTCAACTTTCTTGACATAAGCCGGACATCCCCAAATCTTAACGTGTTTAAGACTCGGTTTCCTTTCTTTCCATATCTCATATGGAGTTTGAGGAACAGATTTGGAAGGCACCCTATTCAGTAAATATGCTGAGGTTTCCAATGCATAACCCCAAAGGAATACTGGAAGATTTGCATAGCTCATCATGGACCGAACCATGTCTAACAAAGTTCGATTTCTCCTTTCAGATACTCCATTCAACTGTGGAGTATATGGAGGAGTCCACTGAGAGACTATACCATTTTCTTTGAGATAATCTAGAAATTCTCCACTCAAGTATTCACCACCTCGATCTGATCGAAGAGTTTTAATACTACGTTTGGTTTGTTTCTCCACTTCATTCTTATATTCTTTGAACTTTTCAAAGGCCTCAGACTTGTGTTTCATCAAATACACATATCCGAATCTAGATCGATCATCTATGAAAGTAATGAAGTACGAAAATCCACCCATGGCTTGCGTAGACATCGGTCCACATACATCAGTATGTACCAGTCCTAGCAAATCTGCAGCCCTCTCTCCATGTCCACTAAATGGAGATTTGGTCATTTTACCCAATAGACAAGACTCGCATGTAGGATATGATTCAAAATCAAAGGGGTCAAGTAACCCTTCCTTATGCAATGTCCGCAGTCTATTTTCACTAATATGACCAAGTCTGCAATGCCACAAATAGGTGAGATTTTCATCATCTCTTTTCCTTTTATTAGTATGTTCAATTTGTAGTAAATCATGCTCTATGTCACACACATATAGACCATTATTTAAAATACCACTACCATAAAGAACATTATCTCTAAGAATTGAACATTCATTATTCTTAATAACAAACGAAAATCCATCCAAGTCTAACATGGGAATAGAAATAATATTCCTCACAATCGAGGGAACAAAATAACAATTATTTAAAACAATAGTCTTGCCCGTAGGCATATGTAAATCAAACGATCCTACAGATTCAGCAGCAACTCTTGCTCCATTTCCCATCCGTAGAATCACCTCCTCTTCCTCGAGAGTCCTACTTCTCCTTAGTCCCTACAACGAATTGCAAATGTGAGAACCAAGGCGGTATCTAATACCCAAGTAGAATTTTGATTTATTGACATATTCACTTCAATCATGAACATACCTGAACCAGAAGCGACAGTCTCACTATCTTTCTTCTTTTTCATTTCTGCAAGGTAAACCTTGCAGTTCCTCTTCCAGTGCCCCACCTTGTTACAGTGAAAGCAAACAGCTTTGCTCTTGGGGTCTTCAGCTTTTGGTGGAACCGGCTTTTTCTCACCAACTTTCTTCTTCTTGGAAGGGTTCTTCTTCCTTTTCTTAGGATTGGAACCCTCACCAATTAGAAGAACAGAACTCTTCTTAGAGGGAAAATTCGATTCCGCAGTCTTCAACATGTTGTGGAGTTCAGCCAGGCTGACGTCCAACTTATTCATGTGAAAGTTCACAACAAACTGCGAAAATGAACCCGGAAGTGATTGCAAGACCAAGTCTTGAGTCAGTTCCCTATCCATGACAAAACCAAGTTGCCCAAGACGTTCAATCAAATTGATCATCTTAAGTACATGGTCATTCACAGATGATCCCTCAGACATCCTACAACGGAACAGCTCCTTCGATATCTCATATCGAGCTGTCCTCCCTGCCACATCATACAACTCTTGCAGATGCTCTAGGATAGTGTGAGCATCCATAAGCTCATGTTGCTTCTGTAGCTCATCGTTCGTGGAAGCTAGCATGATACATTGAGCAACATTAGCATCATCTATCCACTTACGATACACAACATGTTCATCATTATGTGCATCGTCAGCAGGTGCAGCAGGCTTAGGTGAGTCAAGCACATATTCCAGCTTCTCAACCCTGAGAACAATTCTCAAGTTTCGAAGCCAGTTAGCAAAATTCGGACCAGTCAATTTGTGAGCATCCAGTATGCTCCGGAGTGATAGTGCAGAAGACATAGTGTATATAGTAAATCTGTAAATGATAAACACATAACAACACTTAGCAAATATTCAATTTCATTTTAAAAACACTATATGAATCGGGTCTTTATTCATAAGTGACTCCCACTAGTTTATCTAATTTATTCAACCCCCTTAAGTGAAAAATTAAGCATTCATAATGCTAGTGGGAATAGGGATCCTATATTCCATCACACAACCTCGGCTGTGGCACGAAACGCCATGTGATGTTCAATAGGCAGACAACTCTTGTCAATTACATCTCATGTTATTCCCTAATAAAACTTTAGCCTCTTGAATAATTGAGTCACGGCTGTGGCACGACAAACTCAATATTCTAAGTCAAGTCTAACCCAACATTCCGTACAACTGAATCAGTCTCCAACGGCCCACGGCTGTAGCACGTAACGACCATTAGATTCTAATTCATTGTACACATCTCTATGTAATAGACAAGTATTTCTTATTTCAAAATCAAAGCCCTCGGCTGTAGCACGAAACGACAATGATTCAAAAATAAGAACTACTTTCTACCATGTTGGAAGGCTATGACCGACACAAGCCCGTTGTGTCATTGGCCAATTACTACTTGATATTATTTAATTTTAGAGGGATTATATTATGTTACAATCATAATCATATTATAAAGAGATTCTTCCTTTTAAATTAAATATTTCAAATCAATAATCGATAATTGGATGATTCCCAGATCGGGGGGAGCATTGTCAAGAGGCGTCACTTAATACCCCTTTCTTACAGATCGAAATCCGTTTTTGACAGAATCATCCATTCTCTCAATATTGAAAATTCATATTTAATTACGTGTTTCACAAACACAAGAATCTCATGATTGTATTCATAATATTATTATTAAGGCAAGAAACGATTCCTATTTCTAGATTTTCTAGAGCACGCCTTATTTTGATTTAAGTTCACCTAAATCTATCATCGCATGGTAAACATAGGCATATATCACATATATAAAAATAAATCAATAAGTAAGCATGCAAGCAATATCATGTCACACATTGATATATTGATGTATGGATTTATTATAGTATTTAAAAGCAATTAATCCAATTAAAACATGCTTTAAAACACTCCCATAAATATAAATAATTCAAAATTATTATATAAAAAATATTTGACCACTCCATTAGATCCGTCTCGGAAATACGAATCCAACGATATATCGCACGCCCAAAACGGAGTTACGAAACTCCCAATAAATCAAATTTATTGTGGACAGAAAGGCTGTAACGCATGTCCGGAATGCGTTACAAGCATTTAAAGCCATTAAACGCTGTAACGCATCCGGGAATTGCGCAACACCCTGTCACGCATTTCCGAAATGCGTGACACCCCCCCCCCCCCCGCGTTTGCACTGCACGCGCCAGCAACGGTTGTCAGTTCAGTTTTTTTTTTTAGCAGTTAATATTTTGTAACTCCCTTACATTAAAAACACTAACTCCCCTTTTATTAACAATAACTATTATTATTAATATCTTTCTTAATTTTAATATTAATAAATTAATTAACAATTAATTAATAAATTAATAAAAAAATTATCAAGACATGATTTCTGAAAATCAAGAGCAGCAAAAATTATCAGGTGGTTAGGGGTCCTTGTGCAATATTTTTAATCATAATATTTTCACATGCATAATTATTTTATGAATTTTACCTAAAAACAATTTTAAAAATTCATAACAAATAATCTACACATCAAAAAATTATGAGAAAAATATCCAGATCATCTACAACACTTGTACAACTCAGATTAGTGGTCAAAATCATATGCAAAAATTATTTCGAGTTAATTCATAATTAAATCCAAATAAACTTGCAAAAATCATAATAAATCCATACATGCATAAAAAAATCTGAAATTTTTATATGACTCTCTATATGCAAGAACCTAGCTCTGATACCATTGAAGGAATTTACGGATGAGCGGAAGCGCAAATAACAATTATTTCCGTAAAAACCGTGTATCGCACATATAGAAAATCATATAAAATGAAAAGAGCGAGGGAATCGTGATCATACCTTAAAATCGAAGGTTTTCAAAAATGGTGTTGCAAGCAGTTGCTCCTCAGAGTGTGAAGCACTCTACCGGTATCCACCAAGAATTGTTCTTCGACGAAACCTTTTATAAAATCTTGATTTTATAAAATGGAGTTTAAGAAATTTGAGAGAGAGAGATGAAGAAGAAGAAGGAGGAGGCAACTAGGTTTTTCACAAAAACCAAAAGTGTGTTTAACTCCTTCATCTCATTCTATTTATAGGGATAAAGTAGGGTTTTAATATAATTAATATATCATTATATATTAATATATAAATCCTACACTTTATCTAATAAAATGATTAAATAACAATTAAAACTATTTTAATCATTATTTCTTTTTCTAAACTATTTAGAAAATAATTCTCTCTCTCATAATTTAAAACCTTTCATCAAAGAAAATATTCTTTTATGGTGTGACCCTGTAGGTTCAATATTAAGCCGGTAGTAGAAATAAATAATAATAAACATTTTATTTATTATTTATATGAATTCTAATAATTCATTAAATATAATTAACTGATTAATTATATTTATTCTACATCGTGAGTGATGCTTCTCAACATATCGCGACTATCCGGATAATATGAATTCACTGCTTAGAATACCAAGAACCTGCTAGTGACTAGTTACCGTACAATCAATTCCTTCTACCCTACAATATCCCGATTAAATACAAGGCATGGATCTCGTGTCAAGCCTATCAAATTTAATCATATGATTTCTTATTCATAACGCAAAGTTCATATTAATGCAAATTAGAAACTCCTTTCTAATTTCATACACTCTGGCCAGAGATTCCAGAACTCGCATACTAAGAATAACATAGGATATTCACTTCCTTACTGGAAGGGGTAGATTCTTTATTGATCGTTAACTATCTCCATACATAAATCCCTGTACCCAGAATAGACCTAATGGATGTCCTTGAGACTAAGGACTAAACCAAAGCACAGTTCATTATATACAAGATTACTCTAACGATCTCAAGTCTAAGGACACTTGTACAACTATCACTCAGTGAATAACTATTGACACGTGAGTAAACTCCATTAGTTGTCCAACTTATCGAGTCATGTTCAGTGAACTTATTCCATAATAAGCACCTACATACTAGCTATAGTGTCACCACACAAATGCCTATGAGAACAGACATCCTCCTGACGGGAGCAAGCATAATATGTACCGATCTTTGCGGATTCACTAACTTCCGATTAGTTATCCTATGATCAGGAACTGTTTAAGTCTAGAGTTATCATCTTCTAGATCTCACTATTATAATCTCATTATAATTATAGAAGCTTTACTCTAAACTATGGAACATCTTATTTAAAACACTTTAAACAGATAATGCCCGTAATAAAATCAAAACAAGTCTTTTATTATTATTAATGAAATCAAACAAGAATACATGAAAGTTCTTCCTAACTCATCATACATGATTGGATTTAGGACAAACACTTTCAATAAATCCACTTTTGCATTCATTAGGAATTAATAATTTAGATGTTAGCTACGCATCTAATAAATTAAGCACAACCACATTAGGCAATTTGAATTATTATCATAATACAAATTATTAAGGCATCGAATTACTAAATTACGTAAATAAATCCATTAGAATCCCATGACGGCGATTAGTTCATAATCGAACGGATCGTCATCATGGGATTAAATGAAAACATGACATAAAATTGCATGAATTACATATGAAATTACAAGAGTTTAGAAAATAAAACCGAAATAGCTTCCAATGAAAGAGAAGAGCACTCCAAGTAATCCCCTTAAAATCTTCAACCAAAATAGAACTTATACTAAATTTGCAGAAAATTTAGTTATATAAAATAAAACTAAAAATACAAGGAAAGGCTAGAAGATTTTGAGAGAATAAAAGAGAGAATACAGTTGAGAGGTGCTTGAAACATATGAACAACACATCTATTTATAGGAGAAATAAGCACACCATCCAGGAATAATTAAATCGGCCGAAAGAAAAAAAACAGCAAAAACACCTCAGGTCACTTTCGGCTGCCTACTCCTGCACTCCTTTTCCTTTTTAAATTACAAAGACAATGATTTGGCCGGCTATCACTCACAAATGAATAACCTGTTAATATTTCAAAAACAACCGGGGCTTGTGTTCCGTAGAAATGCTTTTTAACTTGCACAACTTATAATCTTTAATTAACAAATAATTAATTTAATCCAGAAATTATAAAAATATAATATCTAATATTATTA
Organism: Saposhnikovia divaricata; assembly: GCA_036435485.1. Lineage (NCBI taxonomy): Eukaryota > Viridiplantae > Streptophyta > Magnoliopsida > Apiales > Apiaceae > Saposhnikovia > Saposhnikovia divaricata. The sequence continues at coordinate 9,636,709 of JAZHRN010000154.1, read as the reverse complement.
GATATTTATAAATATAATTTTCTAATTAAATAAAATATTTATTAATATAAATATATCTTTAAGTCCTAAGATGCGGTCTATTGAGGGCCTGGAACCGGACTTCTTTTGCTTAACAAAAAATATATCAATTCAAACTGGGGTTTTCTCTTTAAGAATATATCACTTTCCATCTTTTTGTGATAATTCTATTTTCTCATTGCTCGTCCAGGTGTAAATTACGGTCTCTTGAGGCTCTGAAACCAGACTCTTTTTGCTTGGAAAAAAATATATCAATTCCAACCGGATTTTTTCTTTAAGAATATATCACTAAGAATTTCTTTATGATAATTCTTTTTCCTCATAGCCAGTCCACTTGATGATAAAATCTTTGTGAAAAAATGATTTAGCACTTTCGTTGCTTGCACAATGATTTTCTTTATACCAGTCTTGACTTCCTCAGACCTTGCGCTCTCTTGGCAACTCTTAATTCCGAATTGAGGCAAAAATCCACCGTTTTTACCTTTTTATCCACCACGATACCTAAAGTTGCGAGTTCTGTACAACAAAGACTGAAATAACATAAACGAGTTAAAAGGCATAACATACTTAAGAATAAACCACCAATCTAGGCCCAATTAGCGCATAATAAGTGGATATAAAATCCACTTATCACTAACTGTGAAAAGTTTTTTTTAAAAAAAAAAATCAACTGTATAGACGACCCTCCTGCTTCCAACCTAGAATGTCAATAACATATCATTACACAGGACTAAAGGTGGTGAAATGACTAACCAGAACATAAGGCAGACCTATTAAAGTTCATCCAAGAAGCCAAACATAACCACCTCAAATCATAAAACTTACGACAGGTTGATTAATTCTTGATTAATTCTTTAAGTCAATTTTACCTATAATTGAAAGCCCCAACACATTTTACCTGCAAAATCAGAGAAGAGATAAGAGTTTGTAGTTGTTCTGAGAGTCGTGAGACAGTCCAGAGAGTCGAGAGAAGACCTCAGAGCTATTAGCCTAAATTGTGTGTCTGTGAGAGAGGGGGGAGGGGGAGAGAGAGATGTGTGTTACCATTCGATTTCTTCAATGGAGGTTAGCTTGTCATGCTCCCATCTAACCACTAATTAGCCACAAGATAAAATTAAACAATCATCATAAAATAACTAAATAGAGACAGTTGCAAATGAATCAAAACTTGAAAGAGACAATGCATCTACCCAAGGCCCCAATCGAAACCCTAATTGAAAGCCCCGATAGAAAACCAACCAAGCCCTAAATGAAAACAAAATTAAGAGTGAAGAAGAGGCAATTATGTATGTAAAACCAAGGAGAAAGAAGAGAAAAATCAATTACAGAAGAGAAAAATGAAGAAAGAAGAAAAGAGTATAGAGAGTTTTTTATACTACTTGGATTGACCGCGACCGAAAGAGAGTGTGTGAGTGTATCTGAGGGAGAAAGAGAGGGTGTAATGTGAGCCTAATTTTGTATAAGGGGAAAGTGCAATTTGGGGGGAAAAAGTCCGCCCATTTTTTCACCTCGGGCAAAACAACACAGTACACTACTTATCTTTTACTAATATAATTAAATTACTAAATTTATTATAATATAAAAAATAATATAATTTAAATTGAAATTTGTAGTATATTGTGGATTATATATAAAGTTAAAAAAGCTCAAATATTAAAATGTAGTAATTTAATTTATAAAATTATATTCAATTTGTAAATTATAAGAAATAGTAAAATATAGTAATATAAGTCAATTTTTTTTAAAAATATTTCCCGACGATCCAACCGTATGGGCATCAAGATCCATAATTTTTAATGTAATTCCCAAAATTTCAAAAAAAATATTATTTGATTGGGTAATTCAACGGTCAACTAGTACTTTGACCGGAACCCCTAAATAAGGTTTTGTCAGGGTTGAAGGATTCAATTTTTTAAAAAATATTTCCCGATGACCCAACTGTACGGGCATCAAGATCCATCATTTTTAATGTTATTCCCAAAATTTCAAAATAAAATAAAATTATTTGATTGGGTAATTCAACGGTCAACTAGTACTTTGACCAGAACCCCTAAACAGGGTTTCGTCAGGGTTGAAGGATTCTATTTTTTAAAAAATATTTCTCGACGATCTAACTGTACGGGAATCAAGATCCATCATTTTTAATGTTATTCCCAAAATTTTAGAAAAAAATAATTTATTTGATTGGGTAATTCAACGGTCAACTAGTACTTTGACCGGAACCCCTAAACAGGGTTTCGTCAGGGTTTAAGGATTCGATTTTTTAAAAAATATTTCTCGACCACCCAACCGTACGGGAATCAAGATCCATCATTTTTAATGTTATTCCCAAAATTTTAGAAAAAATTTTTTTATTTGATTTGGTAATCCAACGGTCAACTAGTACTTTGATCGGAACCCCTAAATAGGGTTTCATCATGGTTTAAGGATTCGATTTTTAAAAAAATATTTCTCGACCACCCAATCACACGTGAATCAAGATCCATCATTTTCAATGTTATTTCCCAAATTTAAGAATTTTTTTTATTTGATTTGGTAATTCAACGGTCAACTAGTACTTTGACCGGAACCCCTAAACAAGGTTTCATCAGGGTTTAAAGGATTCGATTTTTTAAAAAATATTTCTCGACCACTCAATCATACGGGAATCAAGATCCATCATTTTTAATGTTATTCCCAAAATTTTAGAAAAAAAATTATTTGATTGGGTAATTCAATGGTCAACTAGTACTTTGACCGGAACCCCTAAACAGGGTTTCGTCAGGGTTTAAGGATTCGATTTTTTAAAAAATATTTCTCGACCACCCAACCGTACGGGAATCAAGATTCATCATTTTTAATTTTATTTTTTATTCCCAAAATTTTAGAATTTTTTTTATTTGACTGGGTAATTCAACGGTCAACTAGTACTTTGACCGGAACCCCTAAACAGGGTTTCGTCAGGGTTTAAGGATTCAATTTTTAAAAAACAATTTCTTGACCACCCAACCGTACGGGAATCAAGATCCATCATTTTTAATGTTATTTCCAAAATTTTAGAAATTTGTTTTTATTTGATTGGGTAATTCAACGGTCAAATAGTACTTTGACGGGAACCCCTAAACAGGGTTTCGTCAGGGTTTAAAGATTCGATTTTTTAAAAAATATTTCTCGACGACCCAACCATACGGGAATCAAGATCCATCATTTTTAATGTTATTCCCAAAATTTTAGCAAAAAAAAATTATTTGATTGGTTAATTCAACGGTCAACTAGTACTTTTACCGGAACCCCTAAACAGGGTTTCGTCAGGGTTTAAGGATTCAATTTTTTAAAAAATATTTTTCGACCACCCAACCATACGGGAATCAAGATCCATCATTTTTAATGTTATTCAATAAATTTTAGAAAAAAAGAATTTATTTGATTGGGTAATTCAACGGTCAACTAATACTTTGACCGGAACCCCTAAACAGGGTTTCGTCAGAGTTTAAGGATTTGATTTTTTAAAAAATATTTCTCGACCACCCAACCGTACGGGAATCAAGATCCATCATTTTTAATGTTAAAATTTTAGGAAATTTTTTTTATTTGATTGGGTAATTCAACGGCCAACTAGTACTTTGACCGGAATAATATAATATAAGGATTCAATTTTAAATTTTATAAATATTTTCAATATTGAGAGCACTTCCCCACACTTGAATGGTTCATTCCCCTAGTGAATAATATAATATAATCTACATATATAAAAAATGAAAATTATTTTAATTCTAATTATATAATAGTAATAATGTAACAAAGAAAATCTAAGTGCATAGTTTATATATTAGTGATTGAGAAAATAAACACATTGCAATGGTTGGTGCAGTGGTTATGTTGTTGAACTAGCAGTTAGGAGGTCGGGGGTTCGAACCCCATCTACCTCTTTTTTTTAAGTAACATGCATTTACACTACAAATGGCTGGGGACACGTGGCAGTCTGTCCACATGACACGTGGTAGAGGACTGTGGGGACCACTTGACACGTGGCAGTGAGGGCCCACTTGACACGTGGCTGTGGGGACCCACACTGACATGTGGTAGTGGGACCCACACTGACACGTGGTCGTGGGCCTCTTACTGACATGTGGCAGTGGGACCCACATTGACACGTGGCAGTGTGGGCCCACACGGACACGTGGCAGTAGGACACACACTGACACGTGGCTGTGTGAGACCCACAATTGACACGTGGTAGTGTAGGACCCAGAAGTGACCCATGGCGGCATGGGACCCACGTGACACGTGGCAGATTGTGGTCCTATGTGACACATGGCAGTGGGCCCACGTGACATGTGACAGTGGGTCCCACGTGACACGTGGAAGTTTGTGGGTCCTTTGACACGTGGCAGTGGGCCCACGTGACATGTGACAGTGGGTCCCACGTGACACGTGGAAGTTTGTGGGTCCTTTGACACGTGGTAGTGGGCTCACGTGCCACGTGGCAGATTGTGGTCCCATGTGACACGTGGCAGTGGGGCCCACATGACACGTGGCAATTTGTCACACGTGGCACTTGTAGTATTCAAATGTAACACTGATTACAGCAAATGTAACACTACTTCTTGAAAATGAAACACTTATGTGGGACCCACATATTCATTCATTTTTATAGTTATAAATGTTAAAAAATATTTCTCGACCACCCAACCGTACGGGAATCAAGATTCATCATTTTAATTTTATTTTTTGTTCCCAAAATTTTAGAATTTTTTTTATTTGACTGGGTAATTCAACGGTCAACTAGTACTTTGACCGGAACCCCTAAACAGGGTTTCGTCAGGGTTTAAGGATTCAATTTTTAAAAAAATATTTCTCGACCACCCAACCGTACGGGAATCAAGATCCATCATTTTTAATGTTATTTCCAAAATTTTAGAAATTTTTTTTTATTTGATTGGGTAATTCAACGGTCAACTAGTACTTTGACGGGAACCCCTAAACAGGGTTTCGTCAGGGTTTAAAGATTCGATTTTTTAAAAAATATTTCTCGACGACCCAACCGTACGGGAATCAAGATCCATCATTTTTAATGTTATTCCCAAAACTTTAGCAAAAAAAAATTATTTGATTGGTTAATTCAACGGTCAACTAGTACTTTTACCGGAACCCCTAAACAGGGTTTCGTCAGGGTTTAAGGATTCAATTTTTTAAAAAATATTTTTTGACCACCCAACCATACGGGAATCAAGATCCATCATTTTTAATGTTATTCAATAAATTTTAGAAAAAAAGAATTTATTTGATTGGGTAATTCAACGGTCAACTAATACTTTGACCGGAACCCCTAAACAGGGTTTCGTCAGAGTTTAAGGATTTGATTTTTTAAAAAATATTTCTCGACCACCCAACCGTACGGGAATCAAGATCCATCATTTTTAATGTTAAAATTTTAGGAAAAAAATTTTATTTGATTGGGTAATTCAACGGCCAACTAGTACTTTGACCGGAATAATATAATATAAGGATTCAATTTTAAATTTTATAAATATTTTCAATATTGAGAGCACTTCCCCACACTTGAATGGTTCATTCCCCTAGTGAATAATATAATATAATCTACATATATAAAAAATGAAAATTATTTTAATTCTAATTATATAATAGTAATAATGTAACAAAGAAAATCTAAGTGCATAGTTTATATATTAGTGATTGAGAAAATAAACACATTGCAATGGTTGGTGCAGTGGTTAAGTTGTTGAACTAGCCGTTAGGAGGTCGGGGGTTCGAACCCCATCTACCTCTTTTTTTTAAGTAACATGCATTTACACTACAAATGGCTGGGGACACGTGGCAGTCTGTCCACATGACACGTGGTAGAGGACTGTGGGGACCACTTGACACGTGGCAGTGAGGGCCCACTTGACACGTGGCTGTGGGACCCACACTGACATGTGGTAGTGGGACCCACACTGACACGTGGTAGTGGGCCTCTTACTGACATGTGGCAGTGGGACCCACAGTGACACGTGGCAGTGTGGGCCCACACGGACACGTGGCAGTGGGACACACACTGACACGTGGCTGTGTGAGACCCACAATTGACACGTGGTAGTGTAGGACCCAGAAGTGACACATGGCGGCATGGGACCCACGTGACACGTGGCAGATTGTGGTCCTATGTGACACATGGCAGTGGGCCCACGTGACATGTGACAGTGGGTCCCACGTGACACGTGGAAGTTTGTGGGTCCTTTGACACGTGGCAGTGGGCTCACGTGCCATGTGGCAGATTGTGGTCCCATGTGACACGTGGCAGTGGGGCCCACGTAACACGTGGCAATTTGTCACACGTGGCACTTGTAGTATTCAAATGTAACACTGATTACAGCAAATGTAACACTACTTCTTGAAAATGAAAGACTTATGTGGGACCCACATATTCATTCATTTTTATAGTTATAAATGTTAAAAAAATAGCAAATGCAACGCTTAATCGCTACTGTAACACAACGAATCTATTGCAACAGTACATGTTCTACTGCAACAGTACCTTCACAGGTAATGTAACACAATCTTAACAGTGTTGCAGTAGGTCAAAAAAGGTACCTCTAATGTAACACAAAGTGGGCGTTACAATAGAAAAGCATTGCGGACGCCCATCTATGACGTAGTGATTATAGAAAAGTGAATGGATTTGATTTTAAATGATAATTAAATAAAAAAAATGGTTCAAAATAAATGATAATGATTTTTAGATTGTTTCCCTTCCTTAGATGACTAGTTTTCATGTTGTGGAGCCAAGATACCTTGTGAATGATTACGATTATTAATGATATACCTTTGACTATTAAATTGGTAAAGCAATATATACAACATCAACTCATCAACTCCATTAGTAATTAAGTTGATGATGGACATAGATGTTGATTGATGTATCTGAGGAAAAAAAATATTGAATGTATTTTCACTAAACGTGACTTGTGTGTATCACTTTAAAATCGATTTACAGGGATCTACGAAAATTATGCTTTAGAGAGTCAGAAATTAAATCTTATAGGGGAATTGAACCCTCGAAGAAGGCCATATAAGGAAACCAATATCATACTTCCAAATGTATGGAACATGATACAATATGTATATCTTAGTTATCATGGAAAGTTGTGAATGATAAAAATTGGCAATTCAACACTATGAAAAATAACATTCATCAATAGGCATATCCAATAATACGGACAAATCGGTATAATATGGGAAGGATGATGCCGACAGTTAAGTTAATCACAGAATTGTTAGAGCTGACCACTGAATATTTGTATGGGAATTAATTCTGAGAGGATTGGAATTGAGGATGATGAAAACATAAATTGTTTTTCATATTATTTTTTTTTATTAAAATTATACTTTTGTTGTTGATTTTATTAGACAATTAAAACACAATTCAGTTGTTGATTTTATTAGACAATTAAAACACAAAATATACGATACGTATTTAAATTATCGGAATACAAAGATAACTTATCCGAGTAAACTAAGTCATATAATAAGGAGATACAAAGTGGTACAATAATTGAAATTGATATGATTTAGGCAGGCGGAGAAATGATGCATGCATGTAATCCATCGAAGTTTGCTAGGTCTAATAGAAAATGGGGGAGATACGGCTTAGATTTGATGTAAAGATTAATTGATATAATAATTATATTTTTGAGTTTGTTTTTTTTATTATAATATGAATTTAATATTTTAGATTTTTTTATTTTATGCAAAGTGTTTATTAGTTATTCGTCAAAATAAAAGTTAGTAGTTATTATATTAACTTAATTGATATAAAAAAATATAAATCAACTGTCACTGATGGTGTTTAACTTGAGTTGAGTTTAATCTTGGTTAAAAGGAAGAATCTTAATTAAGTAAGGATCAAATTAGATTTAATTTGATTGGTATAAAATTTAGCAAGGGACTTTGCCTGGTGCTAAAATAATTCATAATTTTTAGAATGATTAACTTATATGTGATAGATTCCTGTATTATAATGAAGAATACTTAAAATAATTTCATAATTAAAAGGTATATAAATTTATGTAATTTATTAGTATATGTATAAAATATTATTTAGGGTTTGTTAGAAAATATTTAAAAACACGTGTCATGTAATATATGAATTTATCAAGTTAAAAGGTTATTATATTTAAATTTTATTTAATGTTTATCAGTAAATTAGAATAGGTATGGTAAATAAAAAAAATTTGTATATGAATGATTGGTTTAGAATTTAGAAGTGAATTTTAATTGCCTCTAAAGTATTTTTTTTTAATTGATCATTTATTCACCAAAACAATGGTAATACTATTTTAGCGTCTATTTATTATTTTAAATAATAAAAATATATATGTAGTTTTAACTTATAGACATTTATAAATACGTAATATTAACAACTTATGAATGAATATTTTTCAAAGAGTTTAAAATAAAATTGAGTCCGTGAAATTATGGATTTTATCAAAGTTATTCAATACTGGGTTCGAATCCAAAATTTTTAGATTGCGGGTTTAGTTAGATTATAAATATTTAAATCTAGTTAATAATCGTATAATATATAATATGAAAATCAATTTATAATATATAATAATATATTTGTGAATGACTTTGTTATGTCATATTTTTGGCATGTCTAATAATCTCCCAAATTTCTAATAGTTATTAATTATTAATTCAGATTAATAATTGTTGCTTAACTCCTAAGTTTTATCCTCTCCCTGAAACGAGGAAAGAATCAATCTCAAACAATCAATAACGGAAAATATCTCCAAACGATATTCTTCAAATCAGGAAGATATCACAACGATAAGATTAAATCAGATAAAATCGGTAATTACCACATTAACGAAGTTTATCCCTAAAGTCTCTCAGGGATAGACACAATTGCATAGAACTACGTGGGCTTGATCCTATATAAACATAGGTACGTAGGCATCTTGGCAGAGGATGAGATCCGATACACGAGACAAATCGAGACACCTGCCAAGTCCAGCCCCCTCTTTTTTCATAAACCCTAAACCCCTAAAACAGCCACATACTCACAAATTCGTCCTATTATTCCAGTACACCTCCGATTTCGTGTTGTTACAAAATTCCTCCAACAACATTTGGCGCTAGAAGGAGGGGAATTTATTATTCGTGGAGGACAAATAATTTAATCAATTTTAGGGGGTTTTTGGGTTTTTATTAACACAAACAATCGGGGCTTCAACGTTAAAAAAACATGGCATCGGGGCTTGTAACGAGGATGACGAGAAGCGTGAACAAGAGAAGAAAAGGGGAAAAAGATGAAGCAGCCAAAAACATGCCACGCACACAACCAAAAAAACATAAAGGAGGAGAGGACCCGCGTGATTTCATGAAGAAGGAAAAAAAATTGAAGAAAACAATGAAGGAGGAGATTAGTTCGTGGGACTGTGTTACTTGAAGAAAACAATTGGTAAAGAAAATCAAAGGGAGCCCGTGTTGTAAAAAATTGAGCAGCATGATGGAAATATAAAATAGGGAAAATAAAAAGGAAGCTTGAACAAGTTCGCAAGAGCAATAAAAAAGTGGAACTCGTGGCAAAAGAAAAATGCAGCCAAGAAAATAAAGGAAAAGTGGCAAGTTTGTGGGACCAGCAATTAAGGATCAAAACTTAAAAAAAAAAAAAACTAACTGGAGGAAGCATGTGACTAACAGAAGCCAAGCTAACCGGAGACAAAAAGCCTAAGCATGGAAATCAACCGGCTTGGCATACAACATAAAAGATAAGTTTTATTTTTCTCCTCTTTTCAATTTTACAGCAATTAATTATATTATGCCATGCATGCATGAAATCATGTTTTTTAAATATTGTTTATATCGCTACGGCTATAAACACTTTCTTGTTCCTATTAACAAAACATCCCCTTTTTCTTCGCTCTTCCGGAACTTTTTCTAAAAATATTTATTATTTAAAATTCGTGCGAGCTATATCTTTATGCTTGTAAAATTATTGCGATTTGAATAATATCGTACGAGATATTTATGTTGAATTGTGGATATTTATGTTGACTGATTGTGGATATTTTACAATCCCGTACGAGTTACATGCTTGGAAGAAAAAATTATATATGCGAGACGCATAATTTTTAAAAAGATTTTCTACAAAAAAGGGAGCATTATTTTCGAAGAAAATAAATATCGCGACATTCTTCAAATAGCATATTTATTATTGCATTTGGATTTGTAAAGTATTTTTCATATATTGTCGCGATAGTACATATATGTAAAAAATATTTACAAACTTGCGAACTGAATTGTCAAGTAGGGTAGCCTAGACGAGCTATAAATTTCGCAATACTACACGCTTGAGTAAAGTGCAGCACCCTCTGGATTATTATTGAAGGCCCATGAGAAGATCTTGAGCTCAAGGTCGCATGGGTGGGAAGGCATCACTATGCACTGTAACGCCCCCAAATCCCTTACAGGAATCCAGGTCATTACACCTATTGCGGAATAATCAATCACTTGCTCATAATATAATCTACAACAATATTCTTAACAACTCCATCTTTTATTCCACAGGTTATAGTCTTAGAACAAGCACTCAAAATACAAAAGTTATTACGATACAAACTCACCTCCCAGAATTTCTGAAATATTACTACAGAATACAAAACACCCAATAATAAAGCATTAAACATCTTCTTTCCATCTTGTAACGTCCTTCGATATTATAAGGCTAATGGATTGAATTTAATAGCTCTTCTCCTTCCCTTTGCCACGGTTCGCCATGCTAGAGCCATCTTAAGATGCCGCTGATTAATAATATTTAAATAGCAAGAATGAGCCAAAGAATGCCCAGCAAGTATATACAGATATCATATAATACAACAACAACCCACTCAAAATATGTTTTTACTACTCTATAAGAGTTATCCTCTTATATGAGTATAAATACATTTGAAAAGAGATCAACTCAGAAATTCTTATAAATCTCGAAATACTACTCCAATATATCTCAATAACTTCTCGAAATACTACTCGAAAATAAATCAATAACTTCTCAAAAAACTACTCGAAAATAAATCAATAACTTCTCAAAATACTACTCGAAAATAAATTAAATAACTCCTCAGAACTACTCAATTTATTTGAAATAATATAATATAACAACTGCTCACATCAACACCCTAGTTAACAGAACCACAAAGGCATCTATTAACTGATAGGATGTCAATGATTGGATTTCTGCTCAGAACGCCTACTCAAGTAATGGATGATCAATCCATTATCACTACTCGTTTTCTATCGATAGAAGGATGAGCCGAAGTTTCGAACACACCCTAAATACTACTCAGTTGGACCGGTGCGTTACTCCGGTCACTTTTGCCTTCATAAGCAATGAACGATAAATATCAATAATTTAGTTTTCCTCTCGAATGAGTAGAGGAAATATTATGAAAAACTGTTCTGATTATGGAATTGAAATGAGGTTATCCATATCAGTATACATAACTTACTTAATATATATATCCCCACTATTAAATATAAACTCGAATGAAGTATCTCAATAAACGTTCCAACAATATGGACCAACTCATGAAATAAATTTGAACACCTCGTGATATAATATGTCTGGATAACAGCTCAGCAATAATATATATGAATGTAAATTGCATGAATAAAAATCTGGTATAAATCACTCGAAAGAATACTTGATTTTGTAAATCGAAAATTTAATCAACATACTTCAAAATATAAATACCCCGAACAATGGAGTACGATTTAGTAAACTTGCCTGTGCTCTACGATACGATACTTCACCTGGCTCCACGTCTCTGATTCTCTATAACCAAATAAAAACTCATTTTATTATGACCGATATTTCACCTTCTAAAGCCTAGTTCAGCTATTTTGTACTAATTCCAGTTTTAGTCTAAGATAATTGAAAGGCATATGATGTAGCCTATTTGTATTTCGAGGATACAACTCAACTTAAACAAGATTGTAATAGTAAATAGTATATAGTCTGTCACAAGGAATCTCAGATAGTATTATCTGTCAGAAGAAAAAGATCAAGGTCAATCTACAGACTTGAAGAATTACTACATTGAAAGAAGTTCAGACATCTGATCAAGCCTCAGTGAAGTATTCGTTAAAGAAGTGGATTCATTTAAAGTGACAGAGATTTCGATAGTGACAGAGACAGTACAGAAGAATTAATAGAGAGAGGAGAAAAGAAAAGGAACCAGATTTTAAAGTCAATATATGAAGAACAGTCATTGCGGTTAGTCACTCAAGAACCAGACAGTACATCGAGTGTCAACATTAAACAGTGGTTGTTCATCATTAACTTCAGTGGTTCAAGCTATCAAGACTGGTATGAGAGAAAATCATTGTGCAAGCAACAGAAGTGCTAAATTAATTAACCATAGTGATTTTACTATCAAGTGGACTGGCTACGAGGAAAAAGAATTATCACAAAGAAATTCTAAGTGATATATTCTTAATGCTGAAACCCCGGTTTGAATTGTTGTATTTTCTGATGAAGAAAATGAGTCCGGTTTCACATCCTCAAGAGACCGTAGCGTACACCTGGACGGGTTATGAGAAAATAGAATTATCACAAAAATATGGAAAGTGATATATTCTTAAAGCTGGAACCCCGGTTGGAATTGATATATTATTTGTTAAGCAAAAGGAGTCCGGTTCCAGACGCTCAGGTAACCGCAGTTTAGAGTTTAAGTATAATTTAATATTGATAAATATTTTATTTATTTAGAAAATTATATTTATAAATATCTAATAATATTAGATATTTATTTTTATAATTTCTAGATTAAAATAATTATTTATTAATTAAAAATTATAAGCTATACGGGTTAAAAAAAACATTTAGACGAACCAAATTCATTTGATTTAGAAAAAGGTGGCAGGTAATTGTTTATAAGAAAAGTGGTCGATCAAAAAGGAAAGGAAAAATGCTTGGTTAAAGTTTTGTTAAAGTGTTGTCGACAAGAAAAACAAATCAAGTAAAAGAAATGTAAACAACATGCATGCTGTTGAGTTTGTCTGACACAATGGAAGAAACGCGCGTGGCATGCGTGGAAGCCACGCGCCTGACAGAAAACAAAAGAAGAAACACGTGTGGCTTGCAATTTCCTTCCTGCGACTGGTCTTCTTCTATAGCAGTTCAAATATTTGGTTCAATTCAATCAATCAGCCGAGTTTTATTATTAAACAAGACAATCTCAATTGTCTTGACGATTGTCTTGGTTAGCCTTGATTGTCTTGCCTATTGTATTGCCTATTGTCTTGGCAATACAAATTGATTATCTTGGTGGTTTTGGATTGTCTTGCCGATTGTCTTGGCAGTACAAAATTGATTGTCTTGGAAGAGAAGATTGTCTTGCCGATTATCTTGGCAGTACAAATGAAAATGAAAAGAGGCAGAAGATTATATAATTCAAGACAGGCGGCCAGATCAAATAGTAACAACACTCAGAACATATCATCTTCAACAAACAAAAACTCCATTCTCTCTCATTGAAGAACAACACAGCAAGAGAAATAAATTTGTATAAATTCAAGTTCATCTTATTTTTAATATCTGATCCGATAGAACTTGTTTACTTGATACTCTTGTAATATTAGCGAGTTTTTACTCCTAATCTATATCTCGATTTTTATTAACAAATCTAGAAAAATTCATGTCGAATTTTCTAATTTGTTTTTATTAACTAGATATAATTTCTGTACTGTATTTGTAACAAACCCCTCAAGTTAATATAATTTTATATTCAACTTGAATTTTGTTTCATTTAATTCCGCTCAAATTTGTCAAAATATAAATTAAATTTATCCGGACAAATTTCGATTAAACAGTACCGTTTGTATTCAACCCCCCCTTCTACAAACATATTGGACCTAACAATTGGTATCAGAGCCTATTGATTGATACACAAATCAAGATCCTATTTTTATTCAGTCAAAAATCCATTTCAAATTTTTAACTCACTTAAAAACTCATCATGTCTTCAAAAGTCCTTGTTAAGATTCCTATCTTTAATAAAGATAATTATGATATGTGGAAAAATAAAATGGAGCTGTTTCTTGATGTTACAAATTCTAAATATTGGGGTGTTCTGAAAAATGGACCTAAAATTCCTATGGTCATTGAACAAAAAGTTGTTATTGATGGAGTTGTTACAACACCTGCTAGAACCCATGAAAAAGACCCTGCGTCTTATACTCCTGATGAAAAAGAGGATGCAGGACTAGACAAAAATTTGAGACTCATACTATTAGATTCCCTAGATGCTGTGATGTACAGTCATATGATGAATTCTAAAACTGCAAAGCATATGTGGGAAACTATTGAGACTATTAATGAAGGAACTGATGAAGTCAGGGAAAACAGACTTCAAATTTTAATCTCTGAGTATGAACGCTTTAGAGCTGGCCCTAATGAAGGCATTCAGGAAGTGTTTGAAAAGTATAACAAAATAATAAACAACTTGTAAATCCATGGCAAGCAATATACACAAAAGGAGATTAACATGAAGTTTCTACTGACCATGCCTACTCACCTAGAACATAGGATAACTGCCATTAGAGAAGCCAGAGACATGAATCAAATTACTCTTGAAAGGCTCTTCGGCATTTTGAAAACCTATGAGTTGGAACAAGTTCAACAGAAAGAAATTCATGGTGAAGGTAGGGTTCCAAGTTCTTCTACAACTCTAGTGGTTGAGACTCCAAAGCAAGTGGAAGCTAAGGTGGTTCAACCTTGCAGCACTGACAAGGAACATGTTGAAGTTGAGATTGGTCATACACCTGTCAGTCAGGATGGTGGAGATTTCTACTCATTGGAAGAGCTGGATCAGTTGGAAGATGAGTCAATGGCTATGATGGTGAGGCAATTCAGTAACTTCAGATTTAGGAGGAATCCAAAGTTCAAGTTCAAATCTAACTACAATAGATTCCAGCGAGGAGGTTCTTCCTCAAGTAGCACAAGGGGTGGCTACCAAACTGGAATGGTAGACAGAAGCAGGATTAGGTGCTTTAAATGTAATGAACTTGGACACTTTGCAACTGAGTGTCATCGACCTGAACAAGATGCAAGGAGAGAGTATGCATCTAGTAAGAAGAACACAGACACGGCCTATGTGGTACAAGGCAAAAGCTGGGATGACACAGACAATGAAGATGAAGAAGTTGGAAACTTTGCACTGGTGGCAAATGCTGAATCATCAACTTATTACACCACACCGATAACTCTTATTGACACTGAGTTGATTCGTAGTCTTCATAATTCATTAGGTAATGCACAAACTGAATATAGAAGACTAGATCTGTTAAGAACTAATCTTGGCAATGAAGTGTCAGAATTGAAAAAGGTGCATATTAATCAAGATCAACAAAGAGATGAAATAACAATGCTTCATAAAAAGGAGAAATTGATTCTAGAAGTTGTAGGCAAACAAATGGCTAGAATTACTGAACTTGAAACACATGTCAGGGCTTGTTATAATTCTGTTAAAGTTTCCAAAGAGTTTTTTAACAAACAATCTGTAGAACGAACAACAGGTATAGGGTATGGCTACAATGAAGCTGTTGGATCATTGGGCATAAATTCCCCTAACCCTGTTAGTGCTAAAGAAAGGGGTATACCACATGTACTCAAGAATGTTAAAGAACCTCTATTTAAAAAATCTGATGCTGGACCACCAGATATTCTTTCTATGGTTATCCACGAAGAAATGAGAAATGAAGATAGTGCAAATGGCACAGTCTTTGTTAAGGATAAATGTGTTATGGATAAATCTGTTAAGAACGCTAATCCAAAGAATGTTTCATCCAAGAAAGATGTCACAGTCTTTGTTAAGGCTAAATCTGTTGAGGACACTAATCCAGAAAATGTTTCATCCAAGATAGATGTACCTAAAGTGCCAGTCAAGGTTGTTGAAACAACTAGCTCTTCTAAGACTGGATTAGGTGGTAATAAGTCGAAGCAGAACAATAACATGTCTAACATGAGTAACATGCCTACTATCATTGATTCTAATCATAAAGCATGTGGTGTTGTCAACTGTATGTCTTGTGCTTTTAATGTGATGTCTGATTACTTTAATGGTAATCATGCATGTGATAATAAGACTGCTCCTCGACAACATATGAACAGAAATAAAAATGTTAGATCAAAGACTGCTAGTCCTCCTTATGTTAGGAGAGAGACATTTGTACCAAAGCCTAAACAAAGTTTTACTAAGGCTATTTACAAGGTCAAATGTCCAGTCAATGATATTGTTACTAAACAAACATGGATACCTAAACTGAAACAAAAGATTGTCAAATCTGTTTATAGAGTAAAATGTTTGCTGACTAATGGTGTTAAGATTAAGAATGTTGTTTTGCCTGACAAAGGCCAATACTTCAAGTATTCCGGACCCAATCAAATTTGGGTCCCAAAAAAGGTTTAATTGTTTTGGCATTGCAGGGTGTGTAACAGGTACATCGTGTTACGTGGATTCTGGACAGTGGATGTTCAAGGCATATGACCGAAGATAGAGCCCTGCTATCAAGAGTAGTGACGGTATCTGGACAAGTGGCATCCCTTGGAGACAACAGCAAGGGTATGACCTAGGGTCAAGGCTATTCAATAGCCAAGGAATGTTGTCAGTAATAAAGCATCTTTTATAAGATGAAGACCCTACTGTTAGAGGATTAAGGAAAGAGAACTTATCTGTAGTTGACATGGAATCTCAGTCAAAGGTGAAGTCAACAAGGTTTAATTTAAAGCTTCATCAGACAAGAGATTGGCTATGACATAAGGAGCTCTCTTACCTGAATGTCAAATCAAGAGATTCTTTCCTGGAAATCGAATCAGTAAAGGAGACTGCCTCATCTGGAATTAAAGTAAAATAAAATTATGAGGCATGTCATAAAGAGAAGTCAAAGAAGCATCACACAGAAGTTCTACATCAATGAAAAATATACCTTAGTGATGATGACTGATGACTTCTCTCAAGAAACAAGTTGTTGTTCAAACAATCTGAAGACAAGACACCACTGATGGTTATTGATCACATCTAAAAGAGTGTCAGGAAGCAAAATTGACTATGACAACTTGGAGACCAGATTACAGGACCTATCAATTAGTGTTCTGGATGATTTCTGCACCTTCAAGAGTATTAATGCTGAAGCAGTCGATAGTTTGCTACTGACATGATTAAACCCTGATCCGTAAGAATTTTAGGAAGACCCCATAAGTATGAAGGAAATTGTTTTGCAAGATTAAATCGAAAGTGAGCATCCTAGTAATCAGCTAATGCTCAAGAGGTTAATTTCCTTGGTTACTCAGTGAAGTCAACAGCCTACAGGGTGATTGTTTTTAATCAACAGAAGGTGATTGAAAGTCTTAGTGATGTTCAATAACCTCTAGCTCCCAGCTGTCACTGGTAATGATGATTCAGATCCAAGCAATGTCAACATTGAGAATCTTCATGTAAACCCAGCAACAGCTTAGGGGGAGCAAAAGAAGGATCAACTAGTCAACTCAACACCACACTGAAAGTCAAAGGAAACTATGAGAACATGTCTGCCAAGACAAAGAGTGTTGACTCAATTAACTCTTTGTTCTAGTTCTTAGTGTTTCTAATGGTGGAAGTAAAAGACTAACAGAGCTTCAAGTACTAATGATTATTTCTTTAATCTTCTTTTAGAAGAAACTAAGAAAGCTACAAAAGCTCTGAAAGATCCAGGTTGAGTGATTGCAATGCAAGATGATCTTAATCAGTACAAAATGCAGATTGAAGGGAAGCTGGTATCTAGACCAAACAACAAGGCTGTATTTGGTACAAGGATAACCAGAAGTCTACCTGGATGATGTCAAGGCATTGTTATGAGGGACAAAGCCAAACTGGATGCTAGGTTACAATTTGATCAAACAGTATATTTGACAAGAAGCACCAGTGACAAGACTTGAGGATATCAGGCACCTGCTGCACATTCAAGATTATTATGGACATCTAAACCTACTGAATCTGGATGCTAGAGGAATGTGAACAAGTGCACTCCTGGTTGGTGAGATAATTGAAGATCTCTACAGGTTAGTATAAATTGGTATCATCACTCAAGCAAGCATGGAAGACATGGTATGACACCCTAACTATAATTTAATATTCGGTATCAATCTTTAACAGTTGGTATCTTTTAATAATTGGTGTCATATTCATAGAACTCTCTACATACTTAGGCACAAACATAAATGATATATATGTGCAATGATATCTTGATTATATTATATGTTGGTCTACTAGCTATAAATTGGTATCAAGATATTTGCTGTTTTGATGTTGGTAAAGTTGAAATTCTTTTGATTTACTTTAGTAAGCCAAAAGAATGATGACAATAAAAGTAAGTCAAGGATCTTTTGTTTCTATTCAGAAGATTCTAGACCTGTTAAGACTACCTACCAACAAACCACTGTAGCTGGCTTTTGACCTGTTAGTTTGGATCTAACAAGTTGGTAATCAAAAATCTTAAGATGGACCCGGATCTGAGGAAATGGTACTCTAGAAATATTTGACCCAACAAGTTCAGGATCTACTAATTAGGACCTAATCAGGCTATAGAGGAATCATCAGCTCATTATCTTATTCAATTGTTAATAGATCACTTACACACATATTTTATTCTCAATATGAAAATGTGCAAGGCTCCAAGTGGAACATTGAGAATCTATTCTTGTAGTTATTACACTTGATTTTCAGATGTCTTAAGTTGGACCCAAATCTACGGAGATGGTACCCTAGAGACATCAGTTCTGACATGTTTTGCTATATAGAGACAGTTCAAATGAGTTGTACGAAAGCAGGAGAACACAAGGAATCAATTTCATCTCCAACAACTCTGTGGAACACTCGAGGACTAAGCAGCTTGCATAAGGTATCAATTCTTTTGAGAGCATGTCTTTAATTAAGAACAACTTGCAGACACGATTGCTGAATCACTTGATGAAATTAATTTTTCAAGATTGGTTTGTAAACTTGGGATTTTATTAATGCTATATGATTGTAAATCCCATCTGTTAAGTAATTCTTAAGTAAGCTCACAAGTATTCAATTGTCTGTATTGAAAAGACTTGTGAACTTATTTACATCCAGACCTCACATTGAAAATTATCTATTGAATGATTGCCATGTGTATAATTGCAATATATTTTAGTGGTGATTATCTAAGGATAATTTAAATACTTAAATGCTAAAATCTAACTCATAGAGATTTAGTATTTAATTATTTAATTATTTTTTTGATTTATATGGGTTACGGACTTGAAGCAATTCAATTTAGTATTTGATATGTACCTTATATTTATTAAAATAAATAAACAACATAACTAATTTGGACCTAATCTGTATTGGTCTTCAATTAGTTGTGAGATGTTAATTCTAGTGAATTTTATCAATGCTCCATTTTCAGAAATTCACTATAATTAATATCATGGTTCTAACAATCGGTTGTATTGAAATTTTGACTTATATCAGTTAATGATATTTAGTTAGAATTCTATTTACTAACTAATTGTGAGATGTATTAGTATGTGTGAAATTACTTAGAACTCCTCTAAGTAATCATCGTTATATCTTTTACAATTCACTCATATTATTATACATGGTATAAAAATTCTCTAAGTAGAACTATGGATATTGAAATATCTAAAGTTACCATAGTTCAATTACTTTGAATAATTTTTATGCTTATTTGCAAGCTTCAAATCACTTTGATAATAAATGTTTTATACTATGGATCAAGGTGTATTGGACTTAGAATATTATTTCTAAGATTGCAGACAAGACAGTCTTGGTAATCAAGTTTTTATTTTTAACCAAGATTGTCTACCAACAAACAGTTGTTAGGAGTTAACAATTGTTGTTATCGAGGAGTTGCCTTGAAGTCATAAGATTAAAATGTTAATGATGATAATTATCCAAGTGATAGTGGTAGAATCAATTTTGTTATTGGCGATACCAATGTCACTGGAAAATAATCATCAAGTCATTATGGCAACAACTCGAGGGAAGTAAACAAAGGATTCACTAGTCAAACACAACATCACAATGAAGAACAAGGCGATTCATCAAGATCCAACCTTCTCAAACAGTCTATTTGGAATAGAGCTGGTCATTGGTGATCCAGATGTTGGAGTAAGAACAAAAAGGGCCTCTCAGAATGAAGGTATAGAATCTAAGGAATCTGAGAAAGCAATTGTGAATCTGGAACAACAAGAAACGTGGAAGTTGGTGCCAAGGTTTGAGCGCTAAGTAACTGGTATGACATTCTTTTCAAATTCTATCTTGTCATCTTTCTAAAAAGAATTGTCATAATCATTCTAATGTTTTAATCCATGTTTCTTTATTTTAGAATAATAATTTTCTCTAAAAATATTTTTCTCTAATTCTCTAGTTAGAATTTTTGAGGAAGCTATTTTTATTGAAAATTTCATTATTTTAAAATAGCTGCCATATTTATGATAGTTTATTTAATCATATTTTCTCTCTATATAATTTTCTATTAGAAAGTTGTTTTGTCAGAAAATATATGGATTTGCTAACCTATTATAAATACTCTTGTATATACTTAATGTTTTTGTACATGTATTGTAATTTTTCGAATGTTAATCTTATTTAACATGTTTTGTAGTGTTTGTCTTTTTATTTTAGTCGTATGTTCGTTTATAGTTTAAGCTATGTAAATTATTAATTATGTATAGTTTTATCTATTTTTTATTTTATTTGATTCGAATTTTTCTTTTCTTATAGTTTTTATTTTGTATAATTATTATGTATATTATTTCTTATTTTTGTATATTCTTTTTCATGTGTATATAAATAGTTTGTATAGTTTTTACAGTTTAGTTACTATACTTTCAAAACTTACAAGTAGGTCACTGTACTTGGTTCTTTTGTTGTTCTTCTTTTTAACACACACAAAATCTACAGTTTAAGTATAAATCTTTGTTTTGTGATTGCTGTTAACAGATATTTGTGTTAAGGACTTAACAATTGACCAATGTTGGTATCAAATTGGTATGTGTCTATACAATTGGTTAGGAACTAATGTTTGATTTTCAGGATCTAACAATTGGAAGACAAGACCTATCAAGTGCTAACAATTTCTAATAGTTGGTATCTATCTCACAGGACCTAAAGCATGATAAAATAGTTTTGTTTGTATTGGTTTAAATATTAACATACATTGATTCGATTAATATTTATTAATTGGATTTTTGCCTATGTTCTTGTTTAGTAAAACCGGCTCAGGATCTCTTTAACTTCCTAAATTCAAAATCTCTTTCTACAGCTGTGATTGCTTACATTGTAAATTTTTTGAAATCACAACTGTACATCATTTCACTTAAGATAAATGCAATATTTTCTCAGAAAACTTTTCAATGTTAAAAATGCATTCTATCTCTATATTGCTCATATTCTGTGATGCAGGTTCATCTTCATGAAATTTTGTATTCTCACATGTTTAGTCATAAGGTTGTGAACCCAACAACTTTTGTCCCAGACTACAATCAAACTCAAACACATTCTATCTTACCCCCTAAATGGAAGTAACCTATCAGACTAGAGGTCACCAGGGAGTAACTGCACTTGATGCAGCAAACAAGGATGTGTGGGATATTCAGTTGGAGAGTCACTACCTTATACACTATCCAAAATATTTCATATGCACAAAGTGAGATTGCACACACTAAGGATGAATTTACGGAAACCTGTAATCCAACCATTTTACGGTTAGGATTATAAGTTAAAGGTTCTTTAATGAACTAAGAGTCTTCACAGACCTCGAGAGAAGGTATTGATCTCAAATGCAAAATTCAACAAGATCGTTATCTAACTCCCCAGAGGGAACATCTCTGGATTCTGCGGGTAACAGATCCGACATAGGTGCGGATCGGCAACTTGTGAACTATGATTCAGATTTTACCTGATGAGTTTAACAAGGTGATGTCTTCACAAACATTTGAAGGGAACTTTGATCTCAATGCTAAATTTTATAGATCATTGTCTACCTTCTCAGAATTCAAATCTGAAAACCCTAAAAAGGGAAATTAGCAACTTGTAGATTATGACTCAGATTCGTCTGACGAGTCCAACGAGGATTTGGGATTTGCAAACTCCCATTGCACCACCACTGACCTCTCTTGAAGGGGATATGGTGATTTTTCCTTGCAGGTACACTAACGGATGTAGGAGCAATGAGTGAAACACTAGTGAGCAAGAGTGTAAACACGGAGAGAAGTGAGACACTCAACACAAATGAGTGGAGAGAAGAGTGAAACACTTGTGAGGTACACTAAACACTATCACACACTCACAGTGAGGAAGAAAATGAAATTTCCTTTCTAACAAAGCTTTATCAATTGATTTCAATGTACTCTAACGATTGGTATGAATTGGTAACAATTTGGTATCAACTACTTTGTCAATTAGTTGAATGGAGGATTCTTCAACTAAGGGGGAGAGATATATTGAAAAAGATATATTCAAGCTTAAAGCTTACCTTAGTAGGATATACTCAACTAAGGGGGAGAAGTATTGGGGTACAAGTAAAAGAAGAGTAAGTTAGAAAAGGGGAGCATTAAAGACTGTGCTTAGGATGAGAGGCAAGTCTAGTTTCTAAAGGAACAACCTTAGATGAAGAATCAAAAGAACTTTCATTTGTTATGAAAGTGGAGATATAAGGAGAATTACATCACAATGCTATTCTATTAGTCTTTCAATGTACTATGTATAAAGGCTAAGTGGAAGAGTAGTAAATTCACCAGAAGTTATAGAAATGGTATTGATTCACCATTGTCTACATAGTAGGAACAGCTGTTTTTCTTTAGTGAGAAAAGCTGTGTTAGAAATGGGAAGTGATTGTAAATCAAGAACTGCTGATAATTACCAATGTAAGATGTGAAGGATTATGTTGTGCAAAAAAAATAATTAAGACATTTGAATCGCAAGTGCACAATTCGTTTCGTTGTAATATTTAATGATTCGTTCCTCAGGGACTAATATTTTCGCATTCCTTAACTTTTAACTTAATCGAATTAGAACAATTGATTTTGGAAGATTTAGATTTTAAAATAAAAACTAAACGGAATTTTAAACTAATTTTAAACTAAATTATTCTAATTTATTCTAAAATTCTAAATTATTCTAAAGTTAAATTGTTCTAAAAAAAAAAAAAAAACCAGAACTATATTATTCAAAGAAATCTAAAATTCAAATTACAACTGAATTATATTTATTTTATTTTTAAATCAAAACAGTAAAGGAAATTTTATAAGCAGGAATTTTAGAAGAAAAAAAAAATTTATTTTAACTAACCAAGACAAACCAAATGCAAGAGATTTGATAAAAAAAAAAAACTCAGGTGAAGCAAATCTGCAATTCATATCAACAACTACTCGCAGAACTCAGTGTTACTTCGAACTAAAATTTCTTCAACCTCGACAAGAACTCAGAACAAGAAATCAGGGATTAAGAGGGAAAACAGTAACGAATAATTCGAACAACTCGACAATAAAAACAATTTGACAATTAAACTACTCGAGACAAACAAACTTCAACAGGTGAAAATCAGTCTCGGAAATACGCAATACAGATAAACGAACGAAGAGCCCAGAACTCAATCCTTGACTCACTAAACTCAAGAAACAAACGGCAACTCTCATGAACTCGACGAACACAGAGAAGTCGCAGCAAACAAATTTAAAACAACAAAGTTACATTCGAACTAGCAAATCAGTAAAAACTCGACTAAGAAACTCCAAACAAATCAGCCATTCACAGAACTCAGCCATAAAATTAAAACTCGTAAAACTCAAACCACTACAACATTCAAAATCAAACTCCACTAAACTCAGTAGCGACTCGGTATAAAACAAACACAGAAAACGCAAGCAGACTTGGACTTGCAAATACGACGCAAACGCAGAATTCAAACCCAAATACAGTTTGAAAAAAAAAAACTCAAAACTAACATCACAAACTCAGTAAAGAACGGAAACGACACAATGACATACTCAAAGCAACAACTCAACCCATTCGAACACTCATAACAATGATTCCTACAACTCAGAACCCATGCTTCAATTTACAAACTTCACAGAACTTGAATCGCAGAAATAATTAACAAAAGAAATTGGGGGAACGGGAAGAGGGAAAGAGGGGGGGTTTGCAATACGAAGAAGAAGAAAAATACAGAGATGGGTTTCGTAATTTTTTAGAAAAGAAGAAGATGGCAGGGAAAGTTGTGGGTTGAGTATTTGGGTGAGAGGTCGACAAAGAAGCTGCCGGGTTTTTAATTGTATAGAAAAGAAATTTAAAACTGGGCAAATAAAAACCAATGCTTCGAATTAAGGTAAAAATAAAGGAGACAGAAAAATAAATAACGAAGCTAAAATTAATTAATTTTTTTTAAAATCAAATACGAAAAATAAAAAATATTAACTACAAAATTAAAATTATCCTAACAACGATATTTAGATTTTAAAATAGCCCACAATAAAATTAATTTTTAAAGGGGCAAACTACGAATTAAAATGCTATTTTAAAATTTCAAACCCACAATAAAATTGAAATTTAAAGGGGCTCAAAATTGAAAATTATAGCTAGGTGCAAGAAATTAAAGTTTCGTTACTTTCAACCCCAAGTGGTTAGCAACGGGATTTATGAAAATAACGAAACAAGGCAACAATAACGAAAGAGCAAGACAAGAAGTAAAGAAAATAAAAATTGCATTAATTATAAAAGGTGTGTTTACAAGATTTGAAACTAAGAAAATACAAGAAATTAAAACTATCCTAAAATCTAAGTTACTAAATACAAGGGGGGTGAGGGGGTATTTATAGGATAGGAATTAGGGTTAAGGGGGATGTTGGGTAAATCCCCACCATACATTTGGGTTGTGTGGTGGTGAAATCCTAGCAATCTATTTGTTTCCTTCCCCCTTAAGCTTTGAAGAGTTGATCTTGGCCATACACTTTTCTAATGTGTTGGGATGATCTCCACCTTCCACTTGTCTTGAAATATTCCTTTTGCTCCAAGCTCCTAATTCTTTTTCTTCTTTCATTTTTGGTCCTTTTTCTTCCTCCTTTTTCCCTTCCTTGCACTTTATTTATTTAATTTATCAATTCTTTATTTATTTACGATTTACCTGAAATGCAACAAAATAAATTATAAAAACACGAGTTCAAGCAATAAATAGGTAAATAAAATATGCAAAAATATGCACTTATCAGATTATCAGGCAGAGATATGAAGAATCAGAAATGAAGATGAGTTATCTTTTGAAGATCAGTTCAGTGCTAAAGGAACAATCATTTATCATTTCATCAACTGAAGATTCTGGAATTGTTAAATCTAAACCAGAGAAATTTTTTTTTGTATTATTTACTTAATTCTTAAAAGTTTTATCTTTTTCTTGTTTAAGTGAGGTAATCCTCTAGGTATTTGCTTGTTATTGTCTAACAAACAAATAGGGGGAGATTGAAAGGCATATGATGTAGCCTATTTGTATTTCGAGGATACAACTCAACTTAAACAAGATTGTAATAGTAAATAGTATATAGTCTGTCACAAGGAATCTCAGATAGTATTATTTGTCAGAAGAAAAAGATCAAGGTCAATCTACAGACTTGAAGAATTACTACATTGAAAGAAGTTCAGACATCTGATCAAGCCTCAGTGAAGTATTCGTTAAAGAAGTGAATTCATTTAAAGTGACAGAGATTTCGATAGTGACAGAGACAGTATAGAAGAATTAATAGAGAGAGGAGAAAAGAAAAGGAACCAGATTTTAAAGTCAATATATGAAGAACAGTCATTGCGGTTAGTCACTCATGAACCAGACAGTACATCGAGTGTCAACATTAAACAATGGTTGTTCATCATTAACTTCAGTGGTTCAAGCTATCAAGACTGGTATGAGAGAAAATCATTGTGCAAGCAACAGAAGTGCTAAATTAATTAACCATAGTGATTTTACTATCAAGTGGACTGGCTACGAGGAAAAAGAATTATCACAAAGAAATTCTAAGTGATATATTCTTAATGCTGAAACCCCGGTTTGAATTGTTGTATTTTCTGTTGAAGAAAATGAGTCCGGTTTCACATCCTCAAGAGACCGTAGCATACACCTGGACGGGTTATGAGAAAATAGAATTATCACAAGAATATGGAAAGTGATATATTCTTAAAGCTGGAACCCCGGTTGGAATTGATATATTATTTGTTAAGCAAAAGGAGTCCGGTTCCAGACGCTCAGGTAACCGCAATTTAGAGTTTAAGTATAATTTAATATTAATAAATATTTTATTTATTTAGAAAATTATATTTATAAATATCTAATAATATTAGATATTTATTTTTATAATTTCTATATTAAAATAATTATTTATTAATTAAAAATTATAAGCTGTACGGGTTAAAAAAACATTTAGACGAACCAAATTCATTTGATTTAGAAAAAGGTGGCAGGTAATTGTTTATAAGAAAAGTGGTCGATCAAAAATGAAAGGAAAAATGCTTGGTTAAAGTTTTGTTAAAGTGTTGTCGACAAGAAAAACAAATCAAGTAAAAGAAATGTAAACAACATGCATGCTGTTGAGTTTGTCTGACACAATGCAAGAAACGCGCGTGGCATACGTGGAAGCCACGCACCTGACAGAAAACAAAAGAAGAAACACGTGTGGCTTGCAATTTCCTTCCTGCGACTGGTCTTCTTCTATAGCAGTTCAAATATTTGGTTCAATTCAATCAATCAGCCGAGTTTTATTATTAAACAAGACAATCTCAATTGATTTGACGATTGTCTTGGTTAGCCTTGATTGTCTTTCCTATTGTATTGCCTATTGTCTTGGCAATACAAATTGATTATCTTGGTGGTTTTGGATTGTCTTGCCGATTGTCTTGGCAGTACAAAATTGATTGTCTTGGAAGAGAAGATTGTCTTGCCGATTGTCTTGGCAGTACAAATGAAAATGAAAAGAGGCAGAAGATTATATAATTCAAGATAGGCGGCCAGATCAAATAGTAGCAACACTCAGAACATATCATCTTCAACAAACAAAAACTCCATTCTCTCTCATTGAAGAACAACACAGCAAGAGAAATAAATTTGTATAAATTCAAGTTCATCTTATTTTTAATATCTGATCCGATAGAACTTGTTTACTTGATACTCTTGTAATATTAGCGAGTTTTTACTCATAATCTATATCTCGATTTTTATTAACAAATCTACAAAAATTCATGTCGAATTTTCTAATTTGTTTTTATTAACTAGATATAATTTCTGTACTGTATTTGTAACAAACCCCTCAAGTTAATATAATTTTATATTCAACTTAAATTTTGTTTCATTTAATTCCGCTCAAATTTGTCAAAATATAAAGTAAATTTATCCGGACAAATTTCGATTAAAAAGTACCGTTTGTATTCAACCCCCCCTTCTACAAACATATTGGACCTAACAATAATGTAATTGAATCCGATTAATTATAATAATCCAATAATAAATAACAGTCCTCTAAAATAATACCGTATTTAATTCTATTTATTCTCAAAAATATCTCTCTTTATCAACGAATTATTAAATCTATAAATCACGATCAGATAGTCACTAATTATTTCTAAATAATTATTCAAATTGTACTTCTAATTAGCTCTTATAAATTCTCTAAAATTCCTTAATTTAATTAATATTAATCTCACAACCAAAATTATTAAAGAATCCATTTTTATGCACATTAAATCCATAATTATTATTACTCTCACTAACTACCAATTTCTCTAATTTAATTAAGTCTATTATAATAAACTAATCTCTATTAATTCTTAATTATTCATTCTTTTATTAATAATTAATCAATCTCTAAATTACATCCAAATAATCTCAAAATATTCATGTTTAATCAAATAATCCATAATTAGTCACTAATTAATTAAACCATTTTTTTATAAACTATTTATTTCTCACCATTTAAATAATACTCCCACTTTTAACTAAACCAATTTAAAATCCAATAATTAATCCCGATTATAACATTCGATCGATATTACTTTATTCTCTCTTTTATCAATAAATCATATCTCTAATTATGCCTAAATAATCACAAAATATTTTTATTGAATTAACTTAATCAATTAAATCATTTTTTTTTCAATTAATTATCACCAATAATATTCTAATTAAAAAAAACTTTCAAATGCTATTTTATTAAACTGTTTATTAATAACCCATTTAAAATTAATATACCAAAAACTAAATCCCTTATTATTATTATAATCTTGCATTTAACAGAAAATTCACGTGGGCCCCACTCACCCACCCCATCCTCTGCGTCTCTTTCCCTCTCAACAGCCTCTCTCCCACAATCTCTCCGTCAATCTCTCCCACCTCCCTCTCATCTCTCTCTCTCTCCCTCTCATCTCTCTCTCTCTCTCTCTCTCTCCCCGGTAACAAAATGAAGTAACTGGATTTTTGTCTCTATTTGTATATCTCGTGTTTTTGTTTTTCAATGAAATACAATACTCCAATTAATAACAATGTGGCTAGTTAGTGCTTACATTATTAAATTAAAAAGAACTAAATTGTGGGAGACAAAATTAATGCTGAAATAATTAAAATAAACATAATGATTATGATAATGTTTAATGGAATATTAGGTGAAAAGATATCGTTTTCCCCCTGCTGTCTAATTAAAACGAGATTCTAATTTCGATTCTTAAAATAAATACGACTAAAAATAAAAATCCTATTTTTTCTCAAATTTTTAATCAACACTAAAAAATTATAAATAATTAAATATAATACGAATATATAAATTTTAAAAATTTTACAAAACGCACTAATTAAAAATATACTAGTGCATCGTTTCTTAAATAAAATTTAAATTAAATATCGAGTAGAAAGAAAAATTTATTCGAAAAATTCACGGATATTACAGTCTTCCCTCAAAAGGATTCCGTCCTCGGAATCAACGTAGGCAATAGCTAAGGTTGCTTATCTCGTACTCTACTTTCCAATATCCCCTTATCACTTTTTACCAGTTTTATACTCTCATATTTCGATTATAAACTTTCATGCTAGACTGTCTATCCCATCTAAGATTTCATTCTTGAATTTACCTTTATTATCATACTAGCTTATCATTTATATACGCATTTACGATATTAAGAAACCGTTCATGCCATCGGCCAACGTCATGTTAAAAACCCTGGCGGTTGATTGGTTGCTAATAACTCCACTGCTTTGTCGTGATGTTGCGGGTCCCGTTGCTGACACTTTACAATCTCTAGAGATGTGTCCCTCCTTTCCACATTTGTAGCAGACCACTCCCTTCCTGGGACAATTCACCCTTTGATGTCCCTCTTGACCACAGTTATGACACCTCCCTTCTGATTTTGCACATGCTCCTGGATGCTTCTTTCCACACACTTCACAGTCTTGCAGTGGTGGTCTTGGTGGCCTAAACTGGCTCTCATTTCCCTGTTGTCCTACTTGTACACTACCCGCACTTTCTGCTCGGTTAGATCCTCTAAATCTTGCAGACTGAAACCCGGGCCTCCTACCATGTTGGTTTTGAAATGTCCCACTAGTCGAATATCCTCCCCAACTCTCTGCTTTTCTTTTCTTCCCTTCATTTTCCTTTGGATCAAAATTACTTCCCGCTTCTATTACTTCTGCCTTATACACCACTTTAACGTACTCAGTAAGCTCAAAAGCGGCCACCCTAGTTTGTATCCATGGTCTCAGCCCATGCTGAAACCTTCTCGCCTTCTTCTTATCGGTATCTACGAAATGTGGCACAAACCTAGATAGCTCGGTAAACTCCTTCTCATACTCAGCAACTGTCCTATTACCCTGCCTTAGCTCCAAGAACTTTATCTCCATCTTACTCTCCATATGCTCAGGAAAATACTTCTCCAAGAACAACTCAGTGAACCTCTCCCAGGTTACTATCCCTGCAGGTTCCATTGCTTCCTTAGATTCCCACCAATAATACACCTCTTCCTTCAACAAGTAGGTGGCAAAGATCGTCTTCTGCCCCTCTTCTACTCCGATAATCTTAAAGGATTTCTCCATCTCTTTCAGCCACGACCTAGCCTCTACTGGTTCACCAAACCGTTTAAACCCAGGTGGATGAATTGACTTAAAAGCCTTGAAAGCTGATGCGGTCTGGTTTACAACATTGGGCAAAGGACCCCGCGGGCCACGGTCTTGGGTTTGCCTTAACAAATCTACTAGTTGGTTAAGTCCTTGATTGTCCTGGTTATCATTCGGGTTATCTCCTTGGTGGTTATTCCTCCCCGTAGAAGCCTCACCTTCTCCGGAGTTATCTCTATTTCTCCTTGGTGCCATTTTCCTGAAAAATCATTTCGTTCAATAAAACTGCATATCCATGAAATATTTACTACGAAAACAAAATAGTATATATCTGTACATATGCGTATATATACATATATACGTATGCAGCCATATGTATATATATTTACGTATACATACCTCTATATACTCATAAAAAAAATTAAGCCCAATAAATATATCATGGATACGCATTTTCCTCGTCCCAAATGATTCTACTAACGATATTGGCCATCATGCCTCCACCCTAGCTACCCCTTGAGATCCTACTATATATATGCCTATCGGTTCCTTGGCTTCCAAACTCCCTCCTATATAGTCATAACTCCTTCTACTCTCGTTCTAAGGTTTATAACCTACAGCTCTGATACCATTACTGTAACGCCCCCAAATCCCTTACAGGAATCCAGGTCATTACACTTATTGCGGAATAATCAATCACTTGCTCATAATATAATCTACAACAATATTCTTAACAACTCCATCTTTTATTCCACAGGTTATAGTCTTAGAACAAGCACTCAAAATACAAAAGTTATTACAATACAAACTCACCTCCCAGAATCTATGAAATATTATTACAGAATACAAAACACCCAATAATAAAGCATTAAACAACTTTTTTCCATCTTGTAACCTCCTTCGATATTATAAGGCTAATGGATTGAATTTAATAGCTCTTCTCCTTCCCTTTGCCACGGTTCGCCATGCTAGAGCCGTCTTTAGATGCCGCTGATTAATAATATTTAAATAGCAAGAATGAGCCAAAGAATACCCAGCAAGTATATACAGATATCATATAATACAACAACAACCCACTCAAAATATGTTTTTACTACTCTATAAGAGTTATCCTCTTATATGAGTATAAATACATTTGAAAAGAGATCAACTCAGAAATTCTTATAAATCTTGAAATACTACTCCAATATATCTCAATAACTTCTCGAAATACTACTCGAAAATAAATCAATAACTTCTCAAAATACTACTCGAAAATAAATCAATAACTTCTCAAAATACTACTCGAAAATAAATATAATAACTCCTCAGAACTACTCAATTTATTTGAAATAATATAATATAACAACTGCTCACATCAACACCCTAGTTAACAGAACCACAAAGGCATCTATTAACTGATAGGATGTCAATGATTGGATTTCTGCTCAGAACGCCTACTCAAGTAATGGATGATCAATCCATTATCACTACTCGTTTTCTATCGATAGAAGGATGAGCCGAAGTTTCGAACACACCCTAAATACTACTCAGTTGGGCCGGTGCGTTACTCCGGTCACTTTTGCCTTCATAAGCAATGAACGATAAATATCAATAATTTAGTTTTCCTCTCGAATAAGTAGAGGAAATATTATGAAAAACTGTTCTGATTATGGAATCGAAATGAGGTGATCCATATCAGTATACATAACTTACTTTATATATATATCCCCACTATTAAATATAAACTCGAATGAAGTATCTCAATAAACGTTCCAACAATATGGACCAACTCATGAAATAAATTTGAACACCTCGTGATATAATATGTCTCAATAACAGCTCAGCAATAATATATATGAATGTAAATTGCATGAATAAAAATCTGGTATAAATCACTCGAAAGAATACTTGATTTTGTAAATCGAAAATTTAATCAACATACTTCAAAATATAAATACCCCGAACAATGGAGTACGAATTAGTAAACTTGCCTGTGCTCTGCGGTACGATACTTCACCGGGCTCCATGTCTCTGATTCTCTAGAACCAAATAAAACTCATTTTATTATGACCGATATTTCACCTTCTAAAGCCTAGTTCAGCTATTTTGTACTATTTTGTACTAAATCCGATTAATTATAATAATCCAATAATAAATAAAAGTCCTCTAAAATAATACCGTATTTAATTCTATTTATTCTCAAAAATCTCTCTCTTTATCAACGAATTACTAAATCTATAAATCACGATCAGATAGTCACTAATTATTTCTAAATAATTATTCAAATTGTACTTCTAATTAGCTCTTATAAATTCTCTAAAATTCCCTAATTTAATTAATATTAATCTCACAACCAAAATTATTCAAGAATCCATTTTTATGCACATTAAATCCATAATTATTATTACTCTCACTAACTACCAATTTCTCTAATTTAATTAAATCTATTATAATAAACTAATCTCTATTTATTCTTAATTATTCCTTCTTTTATTACTAATTAATCAATCTCTAAATTACATCCAAATAATCTCAAAATATTCATGTTTAATCAAATAATCCATAATTAGTCACTAATTAATTAAACCATTTTTTTATAAACTATTTATTTCTCACCATTTAAATAATACTCCCACTTTTAACTAAACCAATTTAAAATCCAATAATTAATCCCGATTATAACATTCGATCGATATTACTTTATTCTCTCTTTTATCAATAAATCATATCTCTAATTATGCCTAAATAATCACAAAATATTTTTATTGAATTAACTTAATCAATTAAATCATTTTTTTTCAATTAATTATCACCAATAATATTCTAATTAAAAAAAAACTTTCAAATGCTATTTTATTAAACTGTTTATTAATAACCCATTTAAAATTAATATACCCAAAATTAAATCCCTTATTATTATTATAATATTGCATTTAACAGAAAATTCACGTAGGCCCCACTCACCCACCCCCCTCCCTCCCCTGCGTCTCTTTCCCTCTCAACAGCCTCTCTCCCACAAATTA
Source organism: Saposhnikovia divaricata (assembly GCA_036435485.1). Classification (NCBI taxonomy): domain Eukaryota; kingdom Viridiplantae; phylum Streptophyta; class Magnoliopsida; order Apiales; family Apiaceae; genus Saposhnikovia; species Saposhnikovia divaricata. The sequence continues at coordinate 9,603,539 of JAZHRN010000154.1, read as the reverse complement.
TAATATTGCATTTAACAGAAAATTCACGTGGGCCCCACTCACCCACCCCCCTCCCCTGCGTCTCTTTCCCTTTCAACAGCCTCTCTCCCACAATCTCTCTGTTAATCTCTCCCACCTCCCTCTCATCTCTCTCTCTCTCTCCCTCTCATCTCTCTCTCTCTCTCTCTCTCTCTCTCTCTCTCTCTCTCTCTCTCTCTCTCTCCCCAGTAACAAACACCACCACCACCATCGGTGGTGGCTCTGCCTCTATACCACCATCTACAACCCCTCTCCCCGTCACCACCTTTCCGACCATCTCTTCTCTCCCTCCGCCATCTCTCTCGCTAATTTTCGATAACACACCACCAGTTTTCAACCAAACCAATACTACCCTCCCCCCTCCAATCTCTCCATTGCCGCCTCTCATCTCTCTTCTCTCTCTCTCTCACTCTCTCTCTCTCTCTCTCTCTCTTTCTCAACATCTCTCTTGCCTCTGTCTCTCTCTGCTTCAGCCCCCCCGTCTCTCTCGACTCCCTCTCCTTTAATCGACTCCTCCTTCCCTCTTTCTCCCCTTTCTCTCGATCTCACTCTTCGATTCAGCCCACCATACACCACACGAACACAACAAAATTCGAGTTTAACAGATTTAAAACAATTAAGTCGAACAGCAACAAAAAACAAGCAATAGACAGGAAAAAAAAAGAAGTAAACTACCTGGTTGTTTTCTCTATTTTTATGTGTATGTATGTATGGTTTGGTCGAGATTTTTGGTTAAAATGAAGTAACTGTACTTTTGTCTCTGTTTGTATATCTCGTGTTTTTGTTTTTCAATGAAATACAATACTCCAATTAATAACAATGTGGCTAGTTAGTGGTTACATTATTAAATTAAAAAGAAATAAATTGTGGGAGACAAAATTAATGCTGAAATAATTAAAATAAACATAATGATTATGATAATGTTTAATGGAATATTAGGTGAAAAGATATCGTTTTCCCCCTGCTGTCTAATTAAAACGAGATTCTAATTTCGATTCTTAAAATAAATACGACTAAAAATAAAAATCCTATTTTTTCTCAAATTTTTTATCAACACTAAAAAATTATAAATAATTAAATATAATACAAATATATAAATTTTAAAAATTTTACAAAACGCACTAATTAAAAATATACTAGTGCATTGTTTCTTAAATAAAATTTAAATAAAATATCGAGTAGAAAGAAAAATTTATTCGAAAAAGTCACGGATATTACATGCACAATATCTTTAAGACATGCACAACTAGCCCAACAAGGGACGCGTGGGAGGTTCGCCAGGAAACCTCAGCACAGCTAGCCCAAGAAGGGATGCGTGCAAAGTTCGACAAGATTACATCTACATCTCTTAGTGAAGACCCCGCCAGACACATCCTTATGTGGTTGCATCAGACACTTGAAAAGCGTGTATGCCAATTCGGGATATATACAAACGCCAAGGTCCTAACTAGACAACAAGGATCGCAAAGGATTTCAAACGAATTATTTATGCTCGCACATTTGAAAACCTTGGCAAATATATATCTTATAGTGGTCATCGCATGCTATCACACTTGCATCCGCATACGCCTAACGAGCACAGTGGTGCTCTAAGTGTTTTTTAATCATCTATTTTCAGTTTTTTCAGCGACTCAGGAAATTTAGAAGCTTGAAGAATTCTTAGTTCTCCACTGCAGCAAGCTACACTGAAGAACTGGGGGCGAGTTGTTATGCCATATTTTGGCATGTCTAATAATCTCCCAAATTTCTAATAGTTATTAATTATTAATTCAGATTAATAATTGTTGCTTAACTCCTAAGTTTTATCCTCTCCCTGAAACGAGGAAAGAATCAATCTCAAACAATCAATTACGGAAAATATCTCCAAACGATATTCTTCAAATCAGGAAGATATCAAAACGATAAGATTAAATCAGATAAAATCGGTAAGTACCACATTAACGAAGCTTATCCCTAAAGTCTCTCAGGGATAGACACATTTGCACAGAACTACGTGGACTTGATCCTATATAAACATAGGTACGTAGGCATCTTGGCAGAGGATGAGATCCGATACACGAGACAAATCGAGACACATGCCAAGTCCAGCCCCCTCTTTTTTCATAAACCCTAAACCCTAAAACAGCCACATACTCACAAATTCACCCTATTATTCCAACAAACCTCTAATTTCGTGTTATTACGAAATTCCTTCAACAACAGGCTTTATATTGAATGTGTGATTGATTAATAAAAAATTGATTATAAAATTAATTTAATATATAATATAGTTTGTCTTAAAGGTGCAGGGTTTGATCCCTCTCCAACGATAAAATGTTGGGTGAATGGAGTACCAACCTGCATTCCGCCAAAAGTCTTGGTCAAATTTTCGCATTCTTAAAATATATTCCAAAAAAATTCATTTAAATTCTTCAAAACTCTTCTAAAAGATTACTTAAAATATACTTCGTCCGTCCATCTAATTATTAACATTTACATAGGATAGAGAGATTAAGAAAGATAAACAAAACAGAAAATAAAGTGGACACATTAAAAAAAATTATGGTATTTTAAGAAATGTTAACGATTAGAATTGACATCCCGAAAAGAAAAAAATGTTAACTATATGTAGAGAGTACACAATATGATAAGCAGATGTGTGAGACTTTTTTTTGTCAAAAGATGTGTGAGTTTTTAGTTTTACAGATCTTGAAGAGAAGTTTAATTACACACGTGCATGTATATATAACACGGCAGGTTAAAGAAGATAGAATTTGTCTCGCTAGAATTTTGGTTGGCTTATATATCTTGACCTTGTAAGGAAATCCTTTATATATATTATATGTCAAGAAGGAGTTTCGAGCTATTTAGTAATTTACTAATTTGTCCTTTCATTTAATAATTTACTAATTTGTCCTTCCATCATATTAATAATAAAAAAAATGTTTGTGGTTGGAATTGAACCCATGACCTTTATGCAAAGAAAAGATTATTCTCACATCTACAACCACTACACCAAAGAAGTTTTTAGAACTTTTTGGTAACTCATTAAATACATACTTCAAGAACTCATTTGTTATAATGTTCAATATTTTCCAAATTGTTCATCGGACTAATCGAAACTTTTCCGAGCAAAGTTCAAGTTTTAAATTACTCGATTCTTGAGGTGCGCGAGACTAACCGAACTTTTAATATTTAAAATTTATAAATATTATAAATATCTTTCAATGTAAATATTCAATATTTTATAAAATTCATATATTTTATCAAGTTAAACCCGTGTCGAACATAAGTCGAACCGTTTATATCCAAACTTTTTTCATAATAGGTTAAATCGATTCAAGATTTCAAGTTTTATGAGTCAAGTTTCGAGATTAAAATTAAAGGACCAATTGAACTTGAGCTCGAGTTTAAGCTCGACGGAACTTTTTAGCCGAGCTTGAGCTCGCGTGTGGCAATGTTCGACTCGACTCGATTACAACCCCACTCTCATTGCTATTGGGCAAAATATTTTGATAGACTAGAAAAAAAATTAAGGAAAATGAAAACAAAAATTATTGCAGATGAGATTTGAACTTCATATTATATATTAGATAAATATTTAGATAAAACACATAGTTAGGTCAAAAATATTTATTAAAAAATAGATTATAGATACTCTTTTAAAAATAATAGATTTAAAATGTCTAACTGTATTATTGAAATATGATACTTAGTAGATAATATATCACAATGTACATGAGTACAAACCAAAATTTTAGCTAATTTTAATATAAATTACAAGAATATTAAATCACTATCACATGACCACTTCCACGCTACCACTACCACAGCCACGACCACGACATGCACCACTACCAAAATTACAAGAATTTTGTCTGTAACAACATGAACACCACCACTCACACCACCAAAATCACCAATATCAAAGCAACATCACTAGGAATTCAACTAAAGTTAGAAAAATTTAAAGGTAAATCACTAAAAAATTTAAACGCAAATTACAAGAATATTCCAAATTTAGAATTGTGTAAATATTCGAAGCAGTTGATAATGGTGTTGACGGTAGTAAATTGAGTAAAAATGTCATCGATCGACGTTACAAACTTAGATGTATTGAGAGAGGGATGAATGAATTAGTGGAGATGTGGTCAGGAATGTGACTGGAATTCGTGACAAAAATGTTCATCAGTTAATTTCGGAGTGGTGGTCGATTTATTGACAACAAAAGATCACAGAGTGATGATGGTATATACACACACTCCCTCTCTCTCACCCATTCACACATTATACATATGTGTGTGTATATCATAAACGATGATGACAAATGGAATGAGGTGGTCATGATAACGGTGGTGTAAAGCAAGTGATGGTGTCTAAGGTCACCGAAAATGGAAGGGGTATAGGAGTGGATGTTGGTGAAGGTTGAGATGTAAATTAGATTTGAATGTGTGTTTATGATTAGTTTTTATTCTCATATCTATAAAAATCTTATTTAGCACTTAGCTATATATAAACACGTGAGTCTACGTACTGACTTGTAATTAGATTTTTAAATTACGTAGTGTTTAATTATACCAAGTTAATTTTTTTAAATTGTTAGATGTGATTGTATTGTTATAATCATATATGAACTTTGGGTAAGAAATTTGAGTTATTATTAGTATCCATAAAAAATACCACATTAATGATGTATGGTGTTTCAAAAGGCGGTGTAAAGCAAGTGATGGTGTCTAAGGTCGCCGAAAATGGAAGGGGCATAGGAGTGGATGTTGGTGAAGGTTGAGATGTAAATTAGATTTGAATGTGTGGTTATGATTAGTTTTTGATTCTCATATTTATAAAAATCTTTTTTAACACTTAGCTATATATAAACACGTGAGTCTACTGGCTCGTGATTAAATTTTTAAATTACGTAATGTTTAATCATACCAAGTTATGTTTTTTAAATTGTTAAATGTGATTGTATTGTTATAATCATATATGAACTTTAGATAAGAAATTTGAGTTATTATTAGTATCCATAAAAAATACCACACTAATGATGTATAGTGTTTCAAAAATTTGAAATAGTCTATTTAAAAAAATCTAAACAACATTTTATGAATTTAAATGATGCTCGTGCTTTGCACGGGCTTTCTTGCTAGTTTGGTTTAAAATCGAAATATTTTTACTTTGTTCTTTTTTCATATGCAGAGTTTATAAATTTTGATTCGTTGAGTGTATGGTGGGATTAGGTTATATATTCTTAGTTTATAAAATTAAATATGCATTGTTTGGGAGTGAAAGTATCTAAAGAAATACTTACATATTTCAAATAAATTTATATTGATAAACGAAGGTGAAAGTGAAAACACCTTTTTAGTAAATAATTGTTTTTACCTTACCCACAACGGACGTTGCAAATTATGTAAGTTTAAGTAAATTAGTTTATGAATTTTCGTAAGAGATTAGGTAAGAGAGATTAGGGAGTCCGAGATGTATTTTAGATAAATTTCTTAAGATATATGGGATTTATATGTAAATAAGAGGTGGTAATTTTTATAAAATCAAAAAAAATTTAATTAGTCTTGCGGACCCAATCAAATTTAAAAAGTATCACACGAAAAATTACCTGAGATGAATCTCAGATCATTTTTCTCTTTTTGTAATAAAAAATTATTAAGTATCTAACTCACCCTTATACAATCCTAAATCCACCATAACATATGCATTTTCGATATTTCTAACCTACTCTATTTAGTATGTCTCAATGGTCAGAATTCGGAACCATGATCACCATTCGAAACCATGTAACAATGTCTACGTAACTACTGATCTATGAATTGTACCCGTCAACTTCCGGATACACTTCTATCACAGATCACTCCTGTGACAACCCTCATTATAAGTCACCATATCTTAAAACAATGCATAACATCCGTAACTATTATTTTGTATGATAAAATCCAAGTACTTAAAATTATTTGTTTATGAAACTCGTTCTTCAACAGTACAAATTGAAACATCAATCTCATTATTCCTCTTAGTGAAATTAGCTCAAAGATACGTACACTACAAGAATTTTTGAATCAGACGACACTCATCAGACGATACTTCGACGGAAAAATGTTTGCTAAAAATTTCACGCAACGGTTTTTTTTTCAAGCTTTTCGTTGTATTGTCTGATCATGAACTTAACAGTAGTTTTAGAAACTGTCGTCTAGAAGATCAAAATAGACGTACGTTTTATAACGGTTTTTGAAAGTGGTATTGTCTAACAGTTTGTCTTACAATGGTTCTCGAAACCGTTGTAAAACTTAGACAACTGTTTATAAATGATATTGCTTCAAAAGTAGTCATACAACTGTGACTAAATACTATTGTCTGATTTTAACAACGGTTTTTGAAAGCAGTGTCTGAAGAAACTTCAGACACTGCTTTAAAAAAACGTTGTTAAAATCAGACAAGTGTTTTGATAGCCGTTGTATAAAATCTAATCAGATAATGGTTTGTGAATACTGTTGTCTGAATTGCATGCAACACACAATGGTTTTGTACTCTAATTTCTGTAGCTCTCACACAAGCATTTGGTAGTTAAAAACCGTTGTTTGATTTACAGTGGGAAAAAAAATAATTGATCCACATCTACACATTAACATCGTTAACATCGTTAAATAATTGTCCCTGTGTCAATTTTTAACATCGTTAAGAGTTTTTTTTCTTTCTAATTTTCTATAATCTTGTCCAACGTTATACTCCGTGATCCCTCCCGTTAGCTTGTTTCTTGGTCAAGATTGCGCAAACTACATCTACACATTTTTGTAATTTTAGTTTAAGCAAATATTTTTTAGGAAATGAGTCATTGGTAATCTATGATTTTAAGCATATGACGAATGAATCAATGAAAAAAAACTCTACAATGTTGCACAAAAAGCTGACCACAATTTTCATTTTACCGCACACTATAGTATCTCTGATCAAATTGGAAACCAGAGGCATGATAATTGGAAAAGAAGCAAGCTAGATGTCATTCCGGAGGACTAATGTCACAAAAGAGTAAAGAGGACAGCTATATATATAGAATTGTGCCATCAGGCCCATCATCACCAACAATGAACTATCTCTGTTAGACAACAATGAAATATCTCTGTTAGACCACCTCCTGCATTGTATAGGATTGTGACCGTCTGATGGTAAATCAGAAACTTCTGGTTTGCAGGGGCAACAAATTACATGGAAAATTCCGTAACGCAGTATACAATATATTGTGACCTTTTCGATATGATTGTAGTTGATCAAAAAATTAATTTTGATATATTATGCATACTATATGATAACTTCAAATCTGTACATTTAAGCTAATACAAATCTATGTTTCGATCGTTTAATGAAGTCCTTCTCATAGCGTAAAAACTTATCTCAACTTCCTGACATGTAGTGCATTTTCAAAGAGTTTTTCTACCTTAGCTGCTTCCATTTGTAGGCCATTCAAAATCTCCTCCTCTTCTTTAGTCAGCCCTTTGATGACGTTTTCTTCATCTTCCAGGAATACTTTAAACCCTTCAGCCAACCTACAAAACAGATTCACCTCTATGTCCTTCACTTTCTTTACTTCCTCTTCTATTTCCTCAACTTCTCCTAATATTTTCCTTTCCCCTGCTTCTGCTGTCTTCTCCAATCTATCAATAAGGGGAGGTTCAGGCCCGCATGTATTTTAATATTGGCCATTCCATGTATTGTGGATATTTCATTTCGGAGGACTAATGTCACAAAAGAGTAAAGAATGGATCAAAGAATCATGAATAATAAATAAAATGATGCTCTGGAATGAGTAAAACAAGACTATATATATAGCCATGACTTCAGTTGTTCAGCTCTAAGTAGTAAAAGAAGACAGAAACATACATCTGGGGTGAGTGGGACACTAACATGACCCATTCCCACCAGGCAAACCTTTCTTCCTGATCGAGTGGTAGGCAATGCCCTAGACATTGTTTTAGTAAAGCCAAAACAAAAGTTATTAGTGATTACACGCCCTGTAACTAAAGAGGTAAACATCAAGATCAAACAAAATAAACTTCAAAAATTAGAAGTCGAGGAAACAAAGATATTAAATCTAGTACTTTAATGTTTTACATTCACTAGTCATCTCCCAGGAAACATAAGAATGTAGGAGCATATACAAACAAAGATATATTCCAGGTGAAATGATGCTAACAAGAAATGAGGAAAATCAGGCATGCCATTGTCCCAAATCGAATTGCAGCTACAACAAACAACCAAAATTTCAAGAAAAGAGATGATACCTTTGGAAAGACCAGTAACACAAATGAAAAGATGAGTAAAGGGAGCTCATCTTTCTTGACTGATGGAACTGGTTTTATATCAGAAGACCTAGACACTTTAGATCCAGTTCCATCAATCTCCTGAAACTTTATGTTCTCTCCATTTCTTCTTTGTCTTGGACAATGTCACTGCAATCAATACAAAACACACATTAATCACTATGCACTATCGAAAACATACACCGGTCTGGCCTATATAAACAAACATAACAATTTAAAAAATATCGTAATTTTCACTTAAAATCATTCACATGAAATTCACTTAAAAGACAAATCATTCACATGAACAATGCCTTTAAAACATTTAAAGACATATCAATGAATGAAGAAGCAAACACACACCGGTCTAGCCTATATAAACAAACAGAACAATTTAAAAAAGATCCTAATTTTCACTTAAAATCATTCGTATGAAATTCATTCTCTTCTACCTTTACTCTCTAAAAATATCCAAAGATCTAAGGAGATACCAGAGACAGAAGCGGCGGCAGGGGAGAAAAGAGGATAAGTGAGCTTAAATGGCATCGTAGAGTGAAAACGAGAGGCGGAGTACTCGGAAAAGACACGATGGAGAGAGCGAGTGGCTAGGGCTTGTAAATCAAAACCCAAAATTAGACAAAGTGAAACCCAAATTAATTTGAAACAGTATTTAATCGGGGAGAGAAGAAGATGTAAATCAAAACCATAAAAATAAGATAAGGAGGAGATAAGGAGAGAAAAGACGGAGAGAAGAAGATAAGGAGGAGATAATGAGGAGAAGGGGGAAATGAAACCCTAAAAATTTTGGGTTAGGGGGAAAAGTATCGTGCCTTTAACATTTTACAGTGTTACATTTTTCTATTTTAAATATTTTGGTAATAATTTACATTGTTCCACTAGATTTTTGTTAAAATCTCGTACATCCGGACCTTTTTATTTTTTGATTATTTTTTTCCAACACTAAAATGAGTGCTCATTAACTTCTGAATGGTTCGATCGTCGAAGAAATCATTTAAAAAAATTATCCAGTTAATCTGGATCGTGCCTCGTTACCGGAAGCATCACATTTACTACTTTTGTAGGATGCCCAGTAAAAAATAAAATTTTTTATTTTTTGAAAATTTGTGAATATCATTATATTAGATATATCTTGACATCCTTAAGGTTGGATTGTCGAAAAATATTTTTTAAAAAATAGAAACAACAATCCGTGACAAAGCACTAGTTACCGGTACTAGTAAATATACTAGTGATCTACTAAGATCTCCAACCAAATCAATTTTTTATTTTTTGAAAATTTGGTAATATCAATATATTAGATATATCTTGACATCCGTATGTTTGGATCGTCGAGAAATGTGACTGAATATATCATTAAAAAATTTCAAATTTATTATGTTAATTTATATTTATGTTCCAAAAAAACATAACTAGTGTCAGATAACGGTATATTTATAACATATCGTTGTCTGAAACTTCACATTCCAACTGTATTTGTTAAAATACCGTTGCCTGTTATCAGACAATGGTTTATTTATCCGAAATCGTTGTCTGGTATCACTCGAGACAACGTATTTGACAAATAACCACTTCTTTTAGCAAGACCAATTTGTTTAATAAATATCAAATTTTACAAACCAAATTATTTTTTTATTTTTTGAAAATTTGTGAATATCATTATATTAGATATATCTTGATATCCTTAAGGTTGAATTGTCGAGAAATATTTTTAAAAAAATAGAAATAACAATCCGTGATAAAGCACTAGTTACGGGTACTAGTCAATATACTAGTGATCTACTAAGATTTCCAATCAAATCAATTTTTTATTTTTTGAAAATTTGGGAATATCAATATATTAGATATATCTTGACATCGGTATGTTTGGATCGTCTAGAAATGTGACTGAATATATCATTAAAAATTTTCAAATTTATTATGTTAATTTATATTTATGTACCAAAAAAACATAACTAGTGTCAGACAACGGTATCTTTATAACATATCGTTGTCTGAAGCTTCACATTACAACTGTATTTGTTAAAATACCGTTGTCTGTTATCAGACAATGGTTTATTTGTCCAAAATCGTTGTCTGGTATCACTCGAGACAACGGTATTTGACAAATAACCACTTCGTTTAGCAAGACCACTTCGATAATTAAATATCAAATTTTACAAACCAAATTAATTTTTTATTTTTTGAAAATTTGTGAATATCTTTATATTAGATATATCTTCACATCCTTAAGGTTGGATTGTCGAGAAATATTTTTAAAAAAATAGAAACAACAATCCGTGACAAAGCACTAGTTACGGGTACTAGTCAATATACTAGTGATCTATTAAGATTTCCAATCAAATCAATTTTTTATTTTTTGAAAATTTGGGAATATCAATATATTAGATATATCTTGACATCGGTATGTTTGGATCGTCGAGAAATGTGACTGAATATATCATTGAAAATTTTCAAATTTATTATGTTAATTTATATTTATGTTCCAAAAAAACATAACTAGTGTCAGACAACGGTATCTTTATAACATATCGTTTTCTGAAGCTTCACATTACAACTGTATTTGTTAAAATACCATTGTCTGTTATCAGACAATGGTTTATTTGTCCAAAATCGTTGTCTGGTATCACTCGAGACAACGGTATTTGACAAATAACCACTTCGTTTAGCAAGACCACTTCGTTTATTAAATATCAAATTTTACAAACCAAACTAATTTTTTATTTCTTGAAAATTTGTGAATATCATTATATTAAATGTATCTTGACATCCTTAAGGTTGGATTGTCGAAAAATATTTTTAAAAAAATAGAAACAACAATCCGTGACAAAGCACTTGTTTCGGGTACTAGTCAATATACTAGTGATCTACCAAGATCTCCAACCAATTCAATTTTTTATTTTTTGAAAATTTGGGAATATCAATATATTAGATATATCTTGACATCCGTACGTTTGGTTCGATCGTCGAAGAAATCAGTCAAAAAATTAGAAAATTTAATATTAATCGTGTATGATTTTATAATATAAACCTCCCAAAAGTAATACTCACTCTAAATAGTCTCGTCCCGATTGCACATAATTTATTTTTAAATTAATTTTTTTAAATGTACGAATATTAATATCTAATTATTTTAATAATATGTACAAAAAATTAAATTTTTTTAAATTTATCTTATATGATTTTATAATGTAAATCTCTTAAAAATACTACTCATTCAAATAAATTTCATTTTACCGCCTAACAAATTTCATTTCCCCCTCCCTGGTCTCCCTCATTCCCCCCCCTTTTGCTAATAATTTTTTTCCCCCTTTAACAAAAATTTCATCCTCTTCTCATTCCCCCTCATTCTTTTCACACAAACAACTCGCGCTGAAAACACACACACACACACACACTCAAACAGTCACACTTATCCACTTCATTAAAATGAAAACCTAAACCCTCAGATTGTTCGTCTGTTCAATTTTAATCAAAAAATAAAAATCCTTGCTAGTTCGATTGATATTTTCTCTACTCGATTAGCTATCAAGAACGCTCGATTTGCTCTCATCTCTCCTTGATTTGTTCGATTTGCTCTCTTGCTTACTGTATTTTGCTTGATTGGCTGATGGATTGTACATACAACCATCCACCTCTGGCCCAGTTGGTTATTTTCTTGCTTTGTTTTTTGAATAGTGTGTGTGTTTTTGAGATACGGGTAATGGGGTTTTGATGGGTTTTTTTAGATGGGTTTTCTGATAATGGGTGGTTTTTTTAGGTCAAAGCCTGTGAAATTTATGTGAATTTTTAGATAAACAAATGAATAAATATGTGTTTTGAATGATTATGGAATTGATTGTTCAAGGCAAATGGCTTACAAGTTACGCTGCTGCCCTCTAGTCTTAATCGAATGATGAAACCAATTCTCTACAACTATGAGTTAACAATCTATCTCGATTACTAGTGTGTTTGATTTGTTTTGCTTTTGGGATTTGTTTTAAAAATGCAGGGGCCACACTTAACAAAGGATTTAATCATGCTTTTGGAACGTTTTCAGCGGGAGGACTGGCTCTTTGTATTGCTGAATTATCCTTATTGGCAGGAAAGTTTCAAGAAGTTAGAATTGTTATTGGCATCTTTATTGCAGGTCTGTATGTAGCACAAGTTATTGACTTTACATCTCAATGTATGAAGCCTGTTTCTTAATGAATGCAATGTCATGCTAGTGAACCCAGCCTTTTTGTATCAATGTCTTGGTGCTGGTGGATCATCAGACTACTGATGTTGTTATTTAGTTAAGTAATCTTGAGGATGATTTTCACACTGCAAGCTTATTTAGTGTTATTAAATGATTATGGGATAGTTTTATTGTACATAGCAAAGCTAAAGTAATGCTAATTTATGGAGTTGATATAGTGCTTGATTGTTTTGAGCAAAGCACCTAATGCACCGCTGTAGCCTAGAACACGTTTTGGCAATGAAGCAGACAGTAAAATAGTTGACGCTAGTAAAAATGTCTAAATTGGTTGTAACTTTTCATATGTCTAACTAAAACTCAAGTATCCTTTTCACCATCTTAACTATTGCTGAATACCATCTTAAGAGAACTGAAAGTCATGCAGGAGCTAGGGTACTACGCGAGCTAGGGAGCAAGATAGAGAAAATGGAAAAGTTAGGCTCTGGTGTTTTGCTGCTGGAAGTGCACGAGGCTTCTCTAGGGGAGCTTCTATGTACAGAGGAGTGACAAGGTCTTAATGTTTTGATTATTCCTAATTTAAACTTGTCAATGTTAAAATAAATGTTTTTTTGAAATCTTGGTTTTCTATTTTTTACTTTAGCAGACACCATCAACATGGTCATTGGTCACTTGCTTAATTTGGGTATTAATCTTTTTGCCACTTCATGTACAGACTCTAATATTATGAGTTTACGAAACTTGTTGTCCTGTTTTGTTGAATCAAACTAATGCAGGCACCCAAGAGGAAGCAGCAGAGGCATATGATGTAGCAGCAATCAAGTTCGTGGTACAAATGTTGTTATAAACTTTGACATCTCAAGGTACGACGTGGAACCCAAGAGGAAGCAGCAGAGGCATAGATGTAGCAGAAAAGTTCTGAATTATTATGAAGAATATGTAATGGCCGTCCACTGGGCTTATCAACTAATGTCCTTTTGTTTTAGTTTTGTGGACAAGCCGTGTATTTGTAATTTTGTTAATATTTGGAATTTTTGTAAATGTTCTGATTTTGTATTTTTGTTTTGGTAAAGCATTGTTTATAAATAAAAATGGAAAATAGTTTAAATTAAACCATTGTGTGAATCAAATAAAAATGATGATTTGGATGGTTAATACCATTGTGTGCTAAGATATCTAACAATGGTTATCTTTCAAGAAATTGTTGTGGACATAACGAAGGGAAAACGCTTTATTTTTCGGGAACCATTGTATGTATATGGCAGAAATAAAAGTTCAAATTAAATAAACCATTGTCTGTAGATGGCAAAAATAACATACAATAGACTAAATTTAAAAAACCATTGTATGATCCAGGTATTACACAATAGACATGTCTGAAGAAACCCTTGTTAAAAACATAATCAGACAATAGACCATATTAAAAAAAACCATTGTATGATCCAGGTATTAGACAATAAACATGTCTGAAGAAACCCTTGTTAAAAACATAATCAGACAATGGACCAAATTTAAAAAACCATTGTATGACCCAGGTATTAGACAATAGACATGTCTGAATGAACCCTTGTTAAACACATAATCAGACAATAGATCAAATTTAAATACCATTGTGTGATTCTAGTATGACACAACGTTTCTATGAAACGCTGTCGTTATCTTTCTGAAACACAGACAACGGTTATGCTGGTGTTGTCTGATATGATAACAGACGGCATCGAGATAGACATCGGTTTTGAAGGGCTTCGGGTGACGGTGAAAAACCGTTGTGTCATCGAAAATTTCTTGTAGTGGTAGTCTTAGAATGGATCAAACACAAACCTTTGACTTACTGTAATGTATGCCATAATTCAAAGTTTGCATTAACCTCGCCTTTAAACTCGACTATTAACATAATGTCATCAATAAAAAATACACAAGACTTATTAGTTTGAATATTGGTCAAAGGAAAAGGGAGGTCCAGATTCCGGACGGAGCTATATGATGCGAGAGTTTATCACGTACAATGACATCCAAAATAACTATAAATAACGAGGGACCTAAGCATTAAAATCCATTATTGATGCATATTTACCTCAACTAAAATATAATAAGTATATAACTATAAATAATGAGAGACCTAAGTACTAATTATTGTTTCCCAGTAATACAACCAAAAGATTGTAAAAGGTAGGTTGAATACAATTTTGATAATCTTTTTCAACTTTTCTCAAGAACAGTGTGTGAGAACAGATTTAAACAAAAACTGTACTGCAGAAAATAAAGACTCAACAATATTTAAAATTTCAGGTGGGTTTGTATGATCCGCCTGAGATATATATTAAAGAAATAACCTGTGATATTTTAAAAAATACACAACTTCCGTTTCAGTACTTTGCTTCTTACAAGAGCCCTACCAATTCTACGCAAAGATACTTGTGTTTTTTACTAAAAAAGATACTGTTACAGTTGGTTATATAGCCAATTCTACAGTGCCTACTAGAAACAAAAAATTTCTATTATCTAGGTCAGTAAGCATGTTACTTCACTCCTTGTCTTCTTCATGTGAGTCAAACTGGATAGTTGTTTTCAACAGAGTTTTTTTTGAAAATACAATGCAATATGCTTATATAGAAAAGTAATGTTTTTACTTCTTCAAGGTCTCCAAAGTCCGGCTTCCATATACTTTGAGATTCCATCAACCCATGTGCTTTGTTAGTCTTGTCAAGTCACTATCTACTGCTAAGATTGAGTAGAGATATTATCTATTGATGTAGTACCCTTGACATCCGTTGAATGTTGATTGCCTTGATATTCATTAAAGAGCCTTATCCGTTGATGTAGTTTGATTATCCATTTTTCACTTATACAGAATTATAAAGCACAAACTATTTACATTTAGCTAGCCTATTATGTATATCCGTTGATATTCAACATGACTTATAAAAACCTATCAACTATACTCTCAACTGATAACTTAAAATCTTTTAGTTTATGTTACAAAGAACTTATCTGTTAATAAGTTACCTCTTCAATGGATGCTGTAAAACATGTCATCCCTTGAACAATTACAGAATATGACTTATAAAAAATATGTTTAAGTGTTTAAGTTATCATCAAGAATCAACATAATTCCTAACTATCTCCCCCAATTTATGCCTTATAGAATTGTAGACATAAATTCAAGGCTTGATGATAACAAAACACTTGTTAAGAATTACAGAAATTTAAGCAAACAGACTAGATTGTATTAATCTATAGAATAATAAAAAATTAGACAAAGTACAAAGATGACTTTGAAAAGTACACTGATTGGAAGATATTCCTCTAGACTGAGCAGATCAATCCATTTTCTTCCTTGTTCTCTTCATTCTACCCTACTTGATCTCATTGGTTTCAATTTGCCATTGTAGAGATCTATAGAACATTCCTTCTTCAAGGTCACTTGGATCTAGTTTAGTCATCAGAAATTTCAAGTACTTATTGCTAGCTTTTTCAATTTGATCTTTCAATCTGAAGAACCTTCTACAACCATCTCGCTCTCTAAATTCCATCATCCAATAAGGATGGAGATGGATCTTATTACCAGTATATGGAATGTTTAGCTTCTTTGGAAAACTGTCCCTTGAATTCCAGATACTCCTAATTTCATTGATCTTGTTGAGAATTAAGTTCTTGGCTGCAGGAGAAAATCCACCAGTCCTCTTCACGCTAGACCAAATCTTAACGAGAGTGTTGTATCCCCCATTCAAAATTCTGTGCAAAGGCCATATCTTATCATTACCACCCTTATATTCAAAAACCAATCTCTCTGGAAGTTTACCATTGGCATCTAGACCTCTAACTTTATGGATTTCATACTGATAGAGATTGATGTCTGCAATATAGATTTATGTCTCTCTTCTTGATGGCTCTTTCACAATCTGAGGAACTTAAGTTATTTGAATAGGTTTAGACTGTTGCTTCCTTGTTCTCTTTGTCTTCTTTTCTGGCTCTTTAGGTATGAAGAACTTAGGAAATTCCAGGATATCTATATCAATATCTAGAAACTTAGGTTTGATGTCCTCAATGTTGATAGAATAGGGATTTGGTGTTTGAGATTGAGTTTATGTTTGGGATTGAGTTTGAGCAGGTTTTAGTTGTGGTTGAGTAGATGGTTCATTTTGTACTTCTGGGCTCACAGGACTTCTTGCTTTTTGTTTAGCCAATGGTTTCTTTTCCATACGGCTTTGCCATCATCTTTCTTTTCTTGATTTAGGCCTCTTCTGCTTCAGCCTTTTTCTATATTTCATCATTTAGCTCTTGTTCAAGTTCTCTAGCCAATCTGGCTTCTCTGTCATTGTAGGATTCTTCATTATATCCTTCAGGCATTGGATCATTTACTTGCCCTTCCTGCATCAACCTTGCAGTTTCCTCAGCCTTGGCTTTGGTAAAATTTCGATGCCCTGTAAGAATGCATAGTTCCAACCCCTTCCTATAGATAAATGCCATCATGCTCTTAAACAATATATTTGGTGTCTTCTTTATCTTGATTATCTAATTTGCCAGCAATTTATACTTGTCAGGTTTTGGCATTGGGAAGTAAGTTCTCTTAAAATTTTTCCATGCTTCTTTACAAGAGATGGAGGTTTAAGAGTGATAGTAGATTTGTATGCATAGATGTGTGATGTCTCTCCTTTGCATAAAGATGTTGGAATCACTACCTCTGGAACTAGAACTTGTCTGATTGTTATTGAAAATTGGGGAATAGGCACTTGTGATGTTTGAGGGAGAGAAGCCAATCTTAAGACAATTGTGTCTTTTTGAGTAGACACTGGATCCCCCTCTGTTGTTGGCACAAATTCCCCTTCAGTAGCAGGCACTTGAACTGTAGAGACACTGGCTGAAATAATAGATGTGGTGGCTGCTTTTTCAGTGACTTCTACACTTTTCCCCCCTTTTGTTATCATGACTGGTTGTAGGAAGCCCAAGCAGTTGTTGAAGTAACCTTATGTGCAAGTCTTGACCCTTAGTGTACATGTTCTGATTGTCTAAGATAGTGGCAATCTGAGTCTCCAACTTGTTAACCATTGCAGAAAGATTTTCAACAGCCTTCTCCTTAGTGTCACTCTTTCTTAGCCTCTATTAAAGTTTTCTCATGGTAAAGTCTGGAAATAAGAGGTCCATTTGCTTTTTGCGATCATATTTGATGGACTGAATGGCCTCTTTGATTTCATATTTGTCCATGGCTCTTTGATTGAGAAGACATTTGTGCAACTTCAAAGTGACTATATGATTGTCCTACACCATCTTGATAATTAGATCTTCAGTTTGTTGAGCAGCTACAGCCTTCTGATACGGTACTACTAGTTCTTGATGGGCATCTCTGGAAATGAAGTGATTGGATAGGAGCCACTCTGGCAAATCACCACTTTATGAGGGGCTTGCTTCTCCTCTCTCACATTCTAAATCTGAGTCATACTCAAAATCATCACCAGCACCTGGAGGTAGCTTGGTAATGGTATCTTTATCTTGCATAAGAGACTTAGTGGTGTGCACCAAGTTGAGCATTCTTTCTGCCTCCATATTGCCCTGCTCAACCAACACTTGATAGGCTAATACGGGACGAGTAAATGCCTCAGCATCAAAAGATGTAGGGGTATCACTATCTATTTTATCGACATCCATTAACTCACTAGCAATGGCTGAATCCATCCTTATTTCTCCTGTACCTACTTTCCTCTTATATTCTCTCTCTTTTTACATTAGGGGCTCCCCCTTCCTCACACCCTCACCTTCACTAAGGTAGAACTCTAAATCTCTCTTTTTTCCAGGCTGGTAGAATTATCCCGTCCCTCACTCACAGCCTCTCCTTTTGTCTATTCACAAAGCAGCCTCTCACTCAATAGTGTTTCACTACCTTCCCTTAGTCCTAATAGAGTTTCTACAACTATGGATTCATCCACACTAGGTACAGTGGGCTCAGTTAAGTGAGAAAATATTGAGTTAAAGTAAACTCAGCTGTGGAATGAACATTTATCAATAAATGAGTGACATCTGTTGAAGTAATAGTTGTAAATCAACGAATGACTGTTGTGAGGCATATCCGTTGAAGAAGAAATACTTATCAACGGATGAACGACATCCGTTGATGAAGGTGAAGAATGAGCAATTGAAATAGAAACTAAGGTAGAATTTGCGCATATTGATTTTAAATTTAACTGCCCAGATTTAACCACAGTTTTAGAAAGAGAGGTTGCTGGGCCAACAAATCATCTAGGAGATGATGACCAGCAATTTCTAAGTGGGGCTCCTTCATGAGAGTTAGAGATAGAGAATCAGTATGTGATGTTTGGATCATGTCCACATCGATGAAGAGAGTTGGTGAGTTAGGTCTTTTACTATTTAGATTTTCAATGAGAGAGTTTGGGGGTGTGACTCCACATTTATTGGAGCCACATCAATCTGAACTTGAGAAGGCTTAGTCACAAAATCTGTGATTTGGACTGAGGTGTGTGTGCACCCTGGGCATCCCTAGACATTTTGGGTTTCTTCTTTCTACCAAAGGTTTTGATTGGTGAACTTTGGTCTGTGGTGTCCCTACCCCTTTTGTGCAGTGTTCCTGATTAGGAACTCTTTTCAATAACACACCATGTTGAGAGGATGCTGGTAGGAATTTGTTTATTTCCTTTTCAGCACTTACAACCTCTCGGGAGGTTTCAGTGTGTCTAGGTTGGTTCTCACTCACCTCTCATGCCTTATTCGTAGGGTTTATTTGATGTTCACCATGTCCCTCACAATTCACTTTCTCTAACATATTCCCCTCAGGTTATGTGGTAGTTTTTACAACAAGTCTCTTTCATAGACACTTGAGGTGGCTTTCTTGGACTTGGATTTGGAAACTTTAGTTTTGACTGCTTTGGTAGGAGGTTGTGGGACACTAGAAATAATAGAGTCCATAGTACCACTTAAAGGCAAAGAATTTGGGGGTTGAGAAGAAGGTGAAGTACTAGTAGTTACCTCAAATATTGGTAGATAGACCAATGTTACAAAATTGTTGAGGTCCATCCGGATAAAATAAGCACCCTCTTTTCTTGAAGCTAGCAAGTGAACTTGCTTGATTGTCATTTTCAATTGTAAATGGGGACTCAGAAACATGGTTAGCAAGTAACATTAAAAATCTAGCAAGGTAAATGCTCTTGTTTCTAGTTTTTGTCTTACCAAATTTATCAGCAATTTCATATAGCACTAGGGAACCAAAGTTATAGTACTTGTCATTTGAGAGCATGTAAAGCATGTTAAGCAATAAAGTGGTGATAGCATCACAATTACGGATTTTACCAGAAAAGATGTTAATGAATGCATCACATAAGTAATTCCATTCTTTTCTCATGCCTTTTCTAACAGTCTTACCCAGATTATCAGTCCTAGTGAATACCATATTGCATTAAGCATATTAACAATTTCACTACCAGTGGGGGCATTATCACAATTATTCTCAGGCAACTTAAGACATGCAGTTACCTTATCATATCAGAATTTATAACACGCTCAGTGCCTTTAAGAGTAAAAGAAATTGTAGCATTTATAGAGTCATACACTGTTGAATTCCAAACCTCTTCTACCACTTCATAGTAAAGAATTGGGGTTTCCAGCATGGCGTATGAACTCTTGCACTTCTTGATGAAATCCATCATTTTATGGTACTCTGGTGGCGAATTAGTAGTGTCCATAAAAGCATCAATGTTGTTTTTCTCATACACATACCCATTTCTAGACATCATTTTCACGATTAGTGCCATTTTTGATGAAGGAGATTAAGAACCTAAGAAAGGGGTTTTGTGTTTTCGAGAGAGAAGAGTGTGTGTTAGCCTTAGAGAATTCTGAGAGTAAGATAAAAATGAATTGGAACTGTTTTAAAATTCCGTTATACTTACTATTAGGTCCCGAAGTATCGTAAAGGGGGGTTGAATACGATACTCACTAATTCAAAAATTTCATTCGAATCTTTGCGGATAATAAATTAGTGTCCTTGAGTGGGTTCGTGTTCTTAAGAGTGAATTGTATTTTAGACATGAAATAAAGAACAAAAGATTTCCAAGAAATATATTCGATATATAACTCTTGAAAGGGGGTTGCAAAACCCAGTGATTAAATCATCCGGTTACCAAGAACAAACTCGTTCTTGCTTTTACAAAGATTGTACAAACTAAATCCTATATATAATATTGTAACTATGTGTTTGTCTAAGGATTTAACTACCGGAGAAATTTGTAATGGCCCTAAATATATTACAATAGGGTTCCGACCATTAAAAAACTCTCTTGTGACAAGAAACAAATATTTATGTAGGTTTATCTCTTCTCTGTATCTCTGTATCTCTCTCTCTCTCTCTGTTTTCTTCACTTCATAAAAATGGAGAAGATGAATGAATAAAATTCAATATAATGGTTTTGTAGTGTAGACTTTTTAAATATTCATGTGGCCAATTCTTGTCCTTGTAAATATATGCTTCCAATAATATTTGTTGTAGTTGAGGGGCGAAACAATGTGAAGAGCGAATTGTTAGTATGCCCCCTTAGCACTTAAGAAATCTATTATATTATTAATAAAACAACATGGGTTTGGTAGACAATTTAATCCACCTCAGC
The DNA here is from genome assembly GCA_036435485.1 of Saposhnikovia divaricata. Taxonomy (NCBI): domain Eukaryota; kingdom Viridiplantae; phylum Streptophyta; class Magnoliopsida; order Apiales; family Apiaceae; genus Saposhnikovia; species Saposhnikovia divaricata. The sequence continues at coordinate 9,582,432 of JAZHRN010000154.1, read as the reverse complement.
AGCCACCTAGATGCCACCTCAGCAGCCACCTAGATGCCACATCAGATATATTATTATATTAATGATAAAAAAAGATTGTACTTAGTGAGAATTGAACCCCTGACCTCTAAGGTAGAAGTGAGAGTACTTACCACTATGCTAGACATGAGATTTGAATATATTATAAAACTCATTATTAATATATATTGAGACAACCCTCATATATTATATTAATGATAAAAAATTGTTCCTAAAGATAATTTCACCCTTGACCTCTAACTTAGGAGGGCGAATTCTTACTACTAGGCTAAACAACAATTTTGAAAATATTATAAAACAAATTATCAATATATCGTGAGACAAACACCCATATATTATATTGTATTATATTGATGATAAAAAAATTGTTCCTAGTAAAAATTGAATCATTGACCTCTAACTTAAAATGGAGATTCCTTATCACTATGCTAGACATTAATTTTGAATATATTATAAAACTCATTATTAATATATCTTGAGACAATTTAATTATCATGAAATTACTAAATTACCCCTCCTATATTATATTAATGATAAAAAAAATTGTTCCTAGTGAAAATTAAACCCCTTACCTCTAACTTAGAAGTGTCAGTTTATGTTAAAGAGTTGACAATCGTAATCTAATAACTCACTTGAAAGAATAATAAAGAAGTTCTTAAATAAATAAAAAGAGGCACAGTTATTACTTGTATATAATAATACTTTTGTTGATATATAGAAATTTATAAAATAGCCCTAAGTACCTAAATGTTATATTTGAGAGTTGCTCAAATTAGGATTTTTTGTGCAAATCGATTTTTAGGGAACAATAACTGATATTTAGATTTTTACGTAAAAATTGGATCATGGTAAAGTAAGCAATTGTACTCAGGCATACAATAAGAGAGAACGTTAACTAATGTTGGGATTTTTAAGAAAAAATTGGATCATGGTAGCTCGAGAGGCCAGAAACTACATTCTCTTTATGACACAATGCAACATAGAAAAAGCACTCACAACGCAATATACATTGCATTTCCGTGCCACCATTTAAATCTCAAACTAACATAGCTAGGGCAAGCCCATGCCTCGCACGGGCTATAAAGCTAGTTTCAAATTAATCAAGGAATGTTGAGAAGCGATTTTGACCGATCAATCATCCAAAAGCGATTTCAAGAGTGTGGCACCTTGAAGGGCGAAAGTAAAAAGGAAGCCTGGTGACAGTACTTGGTGAATTTTTCACACACTTCTGGCTGGAATGCAAGATACGCGCCTTAGACTATCTGTAACCAGCTGGATTTTTCTGATTTATTATTATGCTTATTTAAATATTTTATTAGCTTTTCCAATAAAGGAGGAATAAAAATTATGTATACATTATTCCATTTTTATGTTTTCCTATCTTTAAGTATTAAAATGGTTCGTTCCGTGGTACAATGTGATACCATATATTTTATTTTAATTATTTTTAATTTTAGTAAAAATTGTATGATTTAAGAAATAGACATCGTATTTTATCCGTGTCAAATTTTATTTTTGCAAATTTCAAAAATATTCCAAAGTATTATAGCTTTGCGTTGTCAATATTTTTTATATTTTTAAATTTTTGTTAATATTTATTTTGTATATTTACACAATAAATATTCACTATTTTTACCCACTAAATTATTTAGTGAGTAAAGTGAATTTTATCTACTCGTCCTTTACTCAAAACACCACTTGCAATATACTATTTTAAAATTGAGCACTTGAAATATCAATAATTGTATTTCATTACACTTTGTTGCATTCCGCTAATTTGAGTTAACTCTTTCAGTAATTTAGATAGTAAAGTGCACTTTGTGTGCTCGCATTTTACTCAATACACCACTTGCAATACTTTAGTTCAAAATTTAAAATAAACTGCGAGTACACAAATTGTACTTTAGTCAAAATGCAAGTACACCAAGTGTACTATACTACTTAAATTACTAACGGAGTTAATCCAAGTTAACGGAATGCAACAAAGTATAATAAAATACAAACATTGGTATTTCAAGTACTCGATTTCGAGCTAGAGTATTGTAAGTGGCGTCTTGAGTAAAATACGAGTACATAAAATGCATTTTACTCTTATTTAATTGGCAATTTTGGGGTATTTAGTTTTAGAAAATATTGGGATTTTATATTTTTGGAAGAAAAGAAAATTATTTTATACTTATCTTAGAATCATTTTTGAGTTAATAGATTTTTATTATTTAAAAAAGTAGATTTAAGAATTATTTATTTTTGGAAATAGATTTAAGAATTATTTATGCTAGAAAATAAAAAAGAGTAATAGGGGTATTAGAATTTAGAAATAAAACCCATTTATCAAATGACCATTATAGCCTCATTGTGTAGATACAAGTAGTGGATAAAACATTTTTATTTCACTTTTATTACTCATCTTCTCTATATTAGAGAGAGAAAAAGGGAAAGTTCTAGAGAGATAAAACTTCCGAATGCCATATCATACAAACTAAAGATCGGAATTTGCATGCATTGGTAGTTTCAGGATCGTAAGGGCGAGAGTTGCAAGATACACCCGGTTTCTATATATTTCGGCAAAGTTTTCATTATGGTGAGTTTAGTTAGTAGCCTAATGATAATGCTCCTAGCTCCACTCTACCGCACTTTCCCCTCTTCCGGCGATGTTTGGACGGAAATGTGGTGTAGCTGTTGGAAGGGTATCTGCAAAACAATGCTTGACCGGGGGTGGTGGCCGTCAAGCACCTCTGGCATGAGAGTAAGTAACTGGTGGTGGAGAATACAAGAAACAATATCGGAAAATGCAAATACTTGTGACTGAGATTTTTAGGGAGCAAATATGAACTGTGAGAATGTGAGAGTGAGTGTTAGAATGTTCAACCTTTTTTACATGTGTGAGTTTACCTTGTATTTATAGAGTTTAGTGTTACCTCCTCTTGTCTGGAGGAATGTTCCCTTCCTTGAGACAGGTGTTGGTTAATAGCATGTCTCTTTCACTTTCTACTGTCAAAGTGACTACTTTCGTAAAGGCTCCACATTGTCCGGGAGTGAGAAGGAAGGCTCGAGTTAAGTCCACGGGATAATATGTTGTGGAAGAGAGAACATCCTTTGTCCAAGAGGTGGAATGTGCTGGAGGAAGAAGGTGCCTTTTGTCCAGAGGAATGTTCCCGGATCATGCTTAGACCCGGAGGGTAGAGAGTCTGCTTCCGGAAGGGTATTAACACCTAAATACCATTATTTGTTTCTATATTCATTGTTATCCTTGATTCTTGTTGTTTTTTGTGTTAGAGTCTTATTTTGTGTTAGAGTCTTAGAGATATGTTATAAACCATTAGATATGGGTTATACTTGTTTCATAGTTTGTGACTTGGTTTTGAGTGGTGAGAGTGAGAGCCGAGAGGAGGGAGAAAACAGAGTGAGAGGAAGAGGTAGTGAGGGAGGAGAAAGAGAGAGGGGAAAATGAAGGAGAAGCACTGATAGCTTACATGGTGGTGATCGTTGTGTCTACTAATAATTGAATATTAATTGATTAATTTTTATAATTTAGGGAAGACAATTGTTAGATTTAAATGGATGATTGAGGATGATGTTAAATTTGGGAGTTTGGTTGATAAATTTTAGAAAATAATGTAACATTCAATAAATTTTTTTAGCAAAGGTAGAAAATTTGGAATTGTGGGTTATAATTGTTTAAAGAAGAGGAAGAAAGCCATTTTGGGGTGACTTAGTAAATTGTTTGAGATACTCGATTGTGGTAAGAATGATTTTATTTTGTTAAAGGATTTAAGGAGAAACATTATGGTAATTTTTGGATAATTTATGAGAAGGGGAAATGGAGATATGAATTTCTTTTAAGAATAGAATAAAAGGATTTATTAAGTTATTTTGGGGAAATTGGAGACTTGACTAATTTTTATTTGTTGATCGGAATGATGGTTTGGACTGGAATTGTGGTCATTAAATTGAGGGAAAAATGTAGCATTTGTTTAGGTAATGTGAAAGGATTAAAACAGTTGGATAAGATAGTTATTAAATTTGGAAAATGATTAATATGGAGACTTTGAGAAAATTTTTATAAATGGTGGGATGTTTGATTTCAGAGGGAGTAATTTGGCCTTGGGATAATATTAAAAACTTTATGGTAATTTTTATTTGATTTAACGATGAGGAAAAATGGAGTTATGGATTTTATCAGATAAACTGAATATAAAATGGTCATTATCTAAGGAGTAAAGAGAATTTTAATTAATTAAAATGCTTCCCGATCTTGGAAATTGATGTGTAATATATGGACGCAATCGTATTGAGATGTACTACCTGATTTGATGGATTGTATTATGTGAATCTAAAGAAAACACGCTATTCTAAAGGAAAGACCATACAAAAGGGAATTGTGTCGAGCATGTAGTAACTGTTTTGGATGGATTTTATGTAATCTTTTATATGATATAGATAAGAGTTATTTAAGACTCCTTAACTAAATATTTTGGATAAATGATTTTTGAGTCTTAATACGTGCAATGTGATTTATTTATTTAATTTATTTGAGTTTAAAATACTGCGAAGGGTAGATAGTTGAGAATCAGGCTGTTAATTGATTTAGTTAATTTCACTGGTTTTATCGATTGAAATGTTATCTTCCATTTGTAGAGACTATTATACGAGATGAATCAGAATACTGGAGATGGTAAATAGAGAAGGTTGGAGCTGGATGAGTATGGCTTCGTGGATCATTGGTATTTGTGAGATGTTCTAATATCGGGAAGATGATTATGCTTATAAGGGACATTTCCGTTTATTTTCTTTCAACTGAGGGGCTGGTAAGAATAGCTGATATGTTAAAGTTGAGTTTATAAGCGTTTTTATAATGTAAGAATTGTCTTCTAAAGACTAGAGTACTGTCTTATGCTTGATTATAGAAGTAAATGTGCAGGCTCGATATCGGCAGATCAAACTCATGGCAACGTAACATATTAACAAAGATTGAAATAGAAAACTTTGGTAATAACCCTAATTTTTGTGAAAATTTTAATCCAGGATGAATAGTGATTCTATGGGTGTACGAAAAATTTTTACAACCACGCTAGGTACGAATTATTAAACGAAGATTTCGATTTGATATTAGGTCTTTACGATACAAATGAGTGTATGTAAAAGTCGTTAGTTTTCGACGAAACCCATTATTTTAAATGGACGTATTTAACGAGGTATCGAGAAATACGAAAACTATGCCAAGGTCGTGGGAAATTATAATTTAGAAATTCATGGAATATTTACATTAAATTGAGGTACTTGGAATATTGAAGTTTACTCGAGGAAATTTCCACCACTAAATGTTTCGAGGATTTATCGAAGTTGGAACGAAGATTAAGCGATAAATAAGGAATAATAATTAAGGTGACCAAGTTCCATACAAACCCATGCAAATTGGCTAGTCAAACCCATCAATCAAGTCAATAAAACAAGCAACCAAACTAGTTAGCACAAGAAACCATGCAACCAACTAGTTAGTAACGTTGTTCCTTAAAACATGGATCACCAAGTATTTAACCTAGCATAGGTCATGGATGGGCAAGCTAGAAGGCTACCAAGGGCTGCATATACATAATACATATCACATATATCATTACAACTAAAGAACAAAAGCCAAGAAACATCTCTCTCCCTTTTCTTTCATTTTCGGCCAAAACAGAGGCAACAGCTTAAAACTGCCATATCTCCCTCATTTCTCACTCAAATATTGTGTTCTATATCTCTTTGGAAAGGTATTGAGATGATCTACAACTCTTATCCACAAGTCTCGTCCAGATATATAACGCCCTAGAAAATATCGTAATTATTATTATTATTATTTAATGATTTAATATTAAAGGTGGATTATAGGGTGTGAATTTTTTTTTAAGATAAAATATATGTGATATCGTGATTACATGCTTATATGATGGTTTATGTGTGCTATGTAAGTTCTTGTAATTTTATTTGTATTTTTGGTGATTAAAATCTGTTTAAAGTGTGCATTATTGATTTTTGGGAATTTTATAAAATCATCGAAATTATTAAAAATCATGAAATCTTTTGTAATATTATCTTTGTATAATTATTTAGTTTTTAAAATTGATGAGAGAATTATTTTGGGTGTTTTAGTATTTTAAAATGATTTTAACAATTTTATGTATTTAAATGGTAAAAATTTGTAAAATTCATATTTAATTCATTTTTGATCCTCAATTTTTTTAAAAATTTGTGGGTGTCCGTAATTTTATAGTCTTTAATTTAAAATTGAGAAAATTTTTATTTTAAAAATTTTATATTAAATTTCGAATTTTTAGAGAGGATGTTTAATTGGTTAGGAAGTGTATTTCAGCATTTTTTTTATAACCCATATAGCCACCAATTTTCCCCCCAAATATAACCAATCTAAATCCCTAAATTAGTTTAGCAGCGGGTTCTTGATTCCTCTCGATTCTTCGTGAATCTCTCTCGAACCCTCACCAAACAGCATATCTCTCTCTCACGTCTCTCCTCCCTCTTTCAATCTCTCTCGAGCTCCCTTCCTCAATCTCTATCTATCTCATTCTCTTCTCTCTCCCGAAAACACTCTCTCTCTGTTTTCAACTCACCCTCGAGTAGATGATCTATGATTCTGGTTCGATTGGTGAGTATTGTTGTGAGCTAACCTCTCCCCTCTGTTCTGTTGCCTCCAAGTCTGTTGCGCCTGTGTTTTATTGCAACTGGGTGTTGATGAGCGTGTATGTTGCGTTCATTGTTGCAGCTGTGTTGTGTAGATTGTGCTCTGTGTCCTTGTTCGACAGTGTGTGTGTGTAATTTTTGTCGAGTTCTTGTGAGGAAATTGGGTTCTTTCATTGTTTTTGTTTTCAGCTGAAAGGGGTGTCCAGTAATCAGTGTATGCGTGTGTATGGACAGCTGCTATGGTGTGTGTAAATCGCCGTGTGTGAATTGTATGGATATGTACTGATTGATTAATGTGATAATTGTTGTTGGATTTTGTGTCGGCTGTATCCGACTGGTAGGCTACCCGTGCAAAGAGGATGCTGCCCGAATTTTCAAAAATTATAAACTTTCTAAAAATAGTATTTTCATATTTTGCAAATACTTATAATTACGCTATTATCTAGTATTTAAATGATGGATATAAATTATGAAGTGATATGGTTTGACAGTGGATTAGGGGGTAAGTTGTATATTATAATGTGTCGTAAAATGTTTATTTAAATGTTAATTATGGAATTTAGTAAGTATACGTTCGATTGTAAATAATTACAGGGATTTACGAATTAAATTTCAATTGTAAATTTAATTTTTATTTAATAGATTATAAACATTGTATCTCTACGTGTTGTAATTGGACTGTGAATAGTACAAGGATACCTGTGTTTATGTTGAATTACAATTTGAATTTGGATTAATGTATTAAAGGGGCATAAGTTCAAATATTATAACTCGTTGTGTGTTACCTAGTCTATTTTAATAAGTGTTAATAATTAGTGGACATGTTATCTGCTTTATGACTTATACATAGTGCTTGTAGTAATAATTATAATTGCTATTAAGGGTAGTAGCGGGATTTTGAGTACTAAAGTTGAATGTACGTATGGTGACATGGTTTGTGATAGATACCATTATGTACGTTAGGAATTAAGTTGACAATTGAGTTACATTAGTATGAAGGGGTATGATTGTGTATTGTATTGAAGCCAGGGATATTTGGTTGTTGATTGGATTAATAGTATTTCTGACAGGTTAGGTCATATTTTAGAGGAAGTGCTGTCCAATTTTTATTAGAATTATTTTATAATTGTTATAGTAATTTGATAAGAATTATATGTAAACTGATGTGATATACGTAGTAGAAGATATAAGTGTAAGATAGTAATACGTGCTCAGTGATTATGTGATTATGTGATTATATGTTACTATTTTGAGAATATGGTTTGTATGAACTATATGTGTTAATTGTAAATCGTATTAGGACGCGTTCGGGTAGAACAGAGTTAGATGTTACAGTTATAAGTGTTGAGATATTGGAATTGGAAATTTCATGTATTGAGGCAAGTGTACTATCCCTCACTTATCGTTCAAGTGATGTGAAACTGTTTTCTGTTATTTATCTGATATTTCTTTCAAATCCTTTTTCTTGTATCTATACCCCATTCTTTTGTTACCAGTGACTCGAACCTTGTATTTAAGTTCAGATTCCTTGAACTACTTATGAATTGTTGTTTAAATTCTTATACCTTAATGTTATTCCTTTTTAATTATTGTTGAACCCTTTATACCTTATTATTTATTTCCTATAAATTATTATTGAAACACCTGTACCTTGCTTATCTTTATAAATACCCTATTATTTACCTTGTTTCTTGTTAAACCATAAACCTTCACTTATAATCTATGCCTTGCTTTATCTTAAACTTTTTTCCTTATGCTTATTCCTTTAAACCATACCAGCGAAACTAGATTTCAAAAACCTTGAATTAAATTCTAGAACCCTAACCCTTGTTCTGTTCTCTATTAAATAATGACTCTTCATTGATTTATAACCAGGGCAGTAATCTAATTTCTCATTTGAACTTCAGATTCCTTTATTTCATGCATTCCTTATAAATTGTTGTGCAAATTCTAGTATCTTAATAATTGCTCAGTTATTTAATTTACCATGTTCCTTGTTGATATATGATCTGTCTTGCTGAACTATACCCTGCTTAGTTGAAATCTTATTGTTTTATGGTTATGATTCCTTATATCGAATGCTTCCCTGATCCTTAATCTTTTAATGTTGCTCCTTAAAATGGATAAGTTAATTAAAGATATTTTTTTAAAAAAATTTCTTATACTGGGCTGATCTGTTATCAGTGAGTATAAGGACTTAAATGTTTTAAAGATTTTTAAAGATTTGATGTGGGGGAATTCCGTTAAAATGTTTTCCACGGATTCCTTCAGATTGGAGGCGTAAGAGGCCGGGTGACGCCGGTCTAACATTTTTTTAGTGTAAGAGGCTGGGGGAGTGCCCAGTCCAGCATTTGAAAGGCCATTGTGTTGCCTAATTGGAAACCCAATTTCAAGGTCCAGAGGGACTTCGTGTTCGGTATGGGGACTTTACGTGGCTGATCACCCGTATTGTCCGGAGTCGTGGAAAAACTCCAATCAATGAAATTGTTTTTAAAAAGGTTTTATGAAAAGTATGTTTTAAAGATGAAAGGGTTTTAAATAAAGGAATGTTTTGATAGAATATATATACATGTTTCAAGGTAAATGGTACTAGTTTCGAAATAGTGGATATCAGAGTTAGTTGTCTTCTACATCCGATAAAATTTGGAACTCAGTAAAATAATGGGATTAAGGATGGATAGAAGCTTCCCAGTTATTCCCTTCGTGAGTAACATTGTACATTGAAAGTGGAGTAAGAATGATTGGGGAATTTCTTGATATTCTTTTTCTCAAAGTTTTATCTGAGGCAGTATAGTTGAAGAAAATGGAAAATTTTACTCTATGATTGAAATTGAATGATTCCTTGAGATAAAGTATTCATTGATATTGTTCATCAATGAATTATCGTAATAACGTTGTTCCACTATATTATTAACTTGCTGAGCGTTCTTTGGCTCACTCTCGCTTTGTTTTACCTAGCCCTTTGTAGTTAGGTTTAAGGATGATCTACTACATTTATCCCTATGAATAAGAGCGATGAGGCATTCTATACAGGATAGATTCGGAGCTGGAGCGGGTAAGCACAGATTAGGATTGAGCTACGAATTAGATGGTATAGTAATTTGTATTAGAGCAGAGATAGAAGTTTTAATAATTTGTATTGATTAGATTCTTATTTCATACCATAACCTGGAATCGATCCTCGGTGAGGAATCGTTGGGTATTAAGTTTTAATTGTAAATTTTTAATTGGAATTTGGTTTGGGTTGTAATACAGGTGGATTGTCCGATTTACGAATACTTCATGCCAAAATTTTCTAAAATTCCCCTGTATCAAAGTATATTTTATTATAAAAAGTATATTTTCAGTATTGGGAAGTTCTGGGCATTATAAGATAAGCAGGGTAAGGCCCTCGTTTTTCCAGTTCTTTCAAGAGGGGTAATGGTGACTCCGAAATTCTAACTTGTTTCTTAAATTCTTTTTCAAGTTTGAAGATGATAAACAAAGATCAAGGCTCCCTTAAGGCCTACAAGCTCTGGTTAGTGTGTTTAAGGATTCAAGGAAGGTATACCACTCATCCACCCTTTGATTTATGTTAAGTTTTAAGTGAGGTTCTAAGTTATGTTCAAGAACATGCTTGTTTATGGAGTTTGGAGTATATATGGTTAGATCTTGATGGGTATTTGTTGTTGGTTGATGTTGGTGGTATGTTCTTGATGCACATGAACTGATTATGTTGTAAAGATGGGTTGTTGATTTGTTTGATTTTAAGAGGTTTTAACATAATGAAAACCGGGAAACGTTACGATTATAGCCATTATAATGTCCGTTTGAATTTAGGCCTATTTTAAACAAGAATCACGAACTGTAAAAGTGGTATTTTTGAACACCCCTTCCTAGAAACTTGTAAAGCTTGTTTTATAGTTTGTACCCATATAAAGATCGTGTCGAGGCGATTTACGGTTTAAGAGATACGTTCGTTTTAGTGAAACCGATTCGAGAAACCAAACTGCTACAAAGTACCAACTTGTAAAATACGTTCGGACCACTTAACGGTATTTACATATCATGAAATTTAGGTAGTATGAATTTTGGTCAGTGAAGAAGACAACCCAAAAAGAATTATAGGATAATGGTAATTTTTCGATTTTATAAAAATGTCGGAACCAAAGTTGCGCGACGACACTAATCACTGTAAATCTTCTGCGTAGTTCAGTAAAATCCGAAAAATTTGTCTTTTGCCCAGAACCAAATTCTTGCTTAGTTACAAAGTATACATAATGCTCAGCAAGTTTTCCATTTAAAAAAAAAATACTATGCCTTATCTCAAATTATTACCAAACGTAAAAGCGTATAATCTTCACGACATTAATTAAGTATAGTAAAATATCTTAACGTTATATATATCCGAAATCTGGATAAAACATACATACCATGTATGAAGTTTAAAATAATAACCAATGAACAAATTTAGTTCATAATAACAATAATAATCTTCGTATCTTAGCAAATTAGTATGCACTATAGTTTTTCTAATCTTTTAGAAAGCTCTCAAAATACGCAGTTTAATATGCTGCTACGACAGTTGCTTTTTATCATACGCAAATTGAACCATCTTTCAATTTTAAAATAATTTAAATGTGTACTAAACATGTGCCATTATCTTTGAAATAATCTCGCAGTTCTAGATACTGCATGAAATCACTATCTTTCTTATTAAGAGCAACACTATCGGCAACTTGGCACCTAGGCCTAAGATGCAGTGTCTAAGTATTTTTCAAAATTGGAGGAATGGGACTTATAAGAAAATATGAAACCTGACAAGGATTGACGATGATCAGTCGCCACATCCAAGTCCATAATCCGCGGGTCTTTTCTACTAGTAGAAGGATAAAAACTACATCCGTAATTACCTAGAGTGAAAACTACATCCGTAATCACCCTTGATGAAACTACATCCGTAATCATTCTTCGGCAACACTTGGGCCGGAATAGTTGATGGACCGCCTGGCTAACAGCCGCTTACACTAAATTCAGGATCGTTCGTCAACGATCCCGTACCGCCAGAGTCCCCTTCTTCTTTTCAAAAATTTATTTTGAGAGGAAAATGAGTAGTTGAGATCCGACTTCAGTCAACCAATAATTTGTTGAATTAACGTTCAAGTGAGTAAAACCTGACCGGGGGTTTTTGAAAATATTTTGAGTTCAAAAGAGTTAAAATTTGAAAACCCTTGAGGTATCTTGGATTAGTTTTGTTTTTAAAATAATATTTTGAGATTTAATATTAAATAATTAATTAACCATTAATCAATTAAAATAATCTTTTAATCCAAGATAAATATTTTTTTGGGGTATTTTTAATAATTTATAATTAATAATTAATTATAGGCATCCGATACTTCCCGAATAACTCTTCGGGTTTTCGCAATTTAATCACGATAAAATAATACACCGCTCCCCGATCAATATTATACTTGGACCGATACGACCTCTATTGTTAGAGTCGTTATCCAAAGAAAACACTTTCCATCATAGAGCTCAAGTATATATATATATATATATAACAATCTCGACATAAGGGTTTGTAATAACATGCATAAAATATTTGGTATAAAATCCATAAACACAACAGTACGAATTCTTATGTATAAGTTTTAAAAAGTAAACTTGCAATTATGAATTAAAACATAATCCGCATACTTCATATATTTCAAAATATATATACTCTAACAGATAGAGTATAAACTTGCATAAGAAGAATCAAAATATAATATTTTGAAAACAAAATCTTAGGGTTGGAAAACTTGCCTGGAATCCAAAGTACATGTTCAGACAAAATCACGCAAGCGTACGTGGTCACAAGTAATATAAGATTAAGTAGAGTTCGTTCCCACAGAGACTGGCATATTTTAGAATATGCACCTATGCAACAATGTTTGATTATTATTCACTGCTAAGACAATAACAAAATTTGTGTTTTAATTATCTAATTTAACTAAGAAGCAACTTAAACAATATTAAGATCTAATTAACTAACGTGGTTTAAAACTGATTTACTAATGAGAGAATAAACATGGGATCCTAACTTCATTAAATACTTCATCTAGAGTTGATTCCTTTAATCAAAGTATGTGATGGTTATGAAAACTGATCGGACAACACGAAACAAGCACACGCTACCTTTTAGTATACGTATACCAAACTACCCAAACATCCACAAAAGAGATAGAAGTTAAGCAGACACCAATTATCTTTAGACCTTATATGTCTATAAGATTTGAAAACATAACGGTTTAAGAACAAGTTATCCATTAAGATCACATAGGGCAGCGTAAGATGGTTAAAATTACACAACGAATCATGATGTCAACACATTCATAAACCTATGCTAGCTTGGCAAGTTCTAATCTTTAGATCCACTGTCGCTTCAATAAAGATTAACAATTTAGATGTTAGCTACGCATCTAAAAACATTAAGCACAACCATACGAGGATATCAATAATTCATCACACACAAATCTTTAAAGCAAACAAACTACTAAACTACATAGATAAATCCGTTAGAACCCATGGCAACGATTAGTTCATAATCGAACTGCTCGTCATCATGGGATCTGGTGATAACATGATGTAAAACAAGGTCTGAATAATAATAATAATAATAATAATAATAATAATAATATAATAATAATAATAATAATAATAATAATAATAATAATAATAATAATAATAATAATAATAATAATAATAATAATAATAAGGTTTAGAAAACAAATCCAAAATAACGAGGATCCAAAGTATTGCCTAATTAGAAGAATAAAAGATGAATTAGATCTAGATCTCCGTTCCTTGTCACGAGCGTTGGGAATCCTTCTCCAAGTCTCTCTTGTCTCCCTCTCTGTAAAAACGTCCTTCTCATGATGTCTAGATATATATTTATAGCCCCAGCGTCCGCGGAGCACAAGCGCGCGCCCGCGCACAACAGGAAGTTCCACCTTGCGCCCGCGCTCAAGACAAGTGGGCCCGCGCCCTCTCTCTCTGCCAGATTCCTGCTTTTCCCTTATTTTCTCCGTTTTCTCTTCCGCTTCTTTCGCAAGCCATCGTTCTTCAACTCCTAAGCTTAAATCCACCATAATTCATGCAAAAGCAACTCCTTGCTTCAAGATAGCATTCCTGCACAATCTCACTAAAAATGAATCAAAAACATGACATACTTGAGGCCAAGTTAATCAATTTAAGCTGATACGAAGCGTTCCAAGTGGATATGAAATCCACTTATCACACCCCAAACTTAAACCGATGCTTGTCCTCAAGCATAAATAGACTCGACACGAACTAATGCAATGCATGAATGCAACTAATATGAAAATGCAAGGATCCCATCGAACCAACCAAAACCACTCAGCAAGCAAATATCTCAAAGAATGCAATAAGTCCATACAAAGATCGACTAAATCCCCGTATACTAAAAATACATGAACAGAAACGTGGGTTATGCTCATCAGATATACTCCTAACAATAGATCAAAATCATACATACTCTTCGCCAATACAATCACAGGCTTATAAATAGAATGAACGGTAAACACTTCATAACTTAGAAACACCTCCATCATCATTCGAGTTAGACAGGAATTCATGCTTTATTACTAAACAACTACGACACATAATACTATACACAACATGCATGCTTATTTAACCATGCAATGGATGAGACCCCCAAAGGCTTATACAATAATACCCATGTAGCGAACGTTAGGTTAGTGGATCCCAGACCGGTAAAGCCCTAGGTCACTAGGCACAAAGTCCCCTATAACTTAATTGCTCGAGTATTAAAGAGCTCACTTGTTGCCAATTTTGCATTTACACATTCACATGACTCCCTTTCTTTTTTTTCTTTTTCTTTGACCTTTTTTTTTTCTTTTCTGATTTTTTTTCTTTCTTTTTCACACAACTAACTTGGATTGAGAGCGTTTCGCTCCATCTCATCCAACTCTAGACTACTCAAGAATATGAGCGGCTACTAGCCTTTTGACACCTAACTTTTATTAACAATTTGCATGAGATCCCTGGTTTTCCCCAAACTTATATTTTAGTGTTCCTACGCTATCAAAGGAATAAAGGACATTCTAAATATAAACAAGTGAGTAAATCTCAAACAACCAAACAAGCATGACTAAATCTAGCCCAAAAGCAAACGATGAGACTGTGTAAAAGAATTTTTTCTGAAGCATGCAAGCCAATTCCTAAGCACTTAAATCAACCCTCTATTCATCATTACTACACTCAAATCAACATTGACCTACTAAACGGAAATAGCCAAATCCTACAGGATCATGAAATATGCTATGAAAATGCAACTAAATGGACTCACATAGAATAAATAAACAACTATGCAAACAAATATGCTCTACATGAAACAGTCATGCAATAATATGAATGAAACTACTACTACACATGCAATATGATTCCTACTCATGCAGAACGACTCTACTAATTACTTATCCCCAAATCACCCCTAAACTTGAAATATTCAATGTCCCCATTGAAGGTAATAAAAAGGATAGTAGAGAACTTACCTAACAGTCAGCAGGATCACCCTCCTCGGGTGGTGAATCAGGTGGTGGCTCATCGTGTGGTAATGGCTTGAGTTCAAGTGCAAAAGCTTCCTCACTTGGCAACTTACGTAGCACCTGAAAATTATTAGAATCAGGTAGCCCACAAGACTTATGCAGAATGTCAACTCTTCTTTCCTATAGAGTTGCATCCAACAACTGAAATAGTCCCTTTCTTTCTTCATTCTCAATACCAAAAATCCCTCTTGAAGCTTTTTCCATGGGATCTGATTGTTTTAGCTGTTCAATCTCCTTCTTCACAATCTTATCAACCAAGTCCACTTTGAAACACTCCACTGAATCTGACGAATATTTTGTTGCCTTGAACACTTTGAAAGTGACTTTCTGATCATGCACTCTCATGGTAAGCTCTCCTTTTTGCATATCGATCAGAGTTCGGCCCGTAGCTAGAAATGGCCTTCCCAAGATGATGGGAATCCTCTTATCCTCCTCAAAGTCCAGTATAAAAAAAATCAACCGGGAAGATGAGCTTATCAACTTTAACCAAGACATCCTCCACTATACCTCTCAAATATGTGATCGACCGATCTGCCAACTGTAAGGTCATATTAACCGTTTTCGGATCAGGCAACCCAAGTTGCTTAAAAATAGACATCGGCATCAGATTAATGCTAGTTCCCAAATCACATAAGCATTTGCTGAAAAATTGATTGCCAATAGTGCAAGGTATGGTAAAACTTCACGTATCTTTGAGTTTCCGAGGCAATTTCTGTTGCAGAACAGCGATGCATTCTTTGGTCAAAGCAACCGTCTCTAAGTCTTCCAGTTTCAACTTCCTTGAGAGAATACCCTTCATGAACCATGCATAACTAGGCATATTTTCTAGTGCCTCTGCAAAAGGTATATTAATCTGTAATTTCCTGAATAACTCAAGAAATTTGCCTAACTGGTTGTCAAGATTCTTCTTCTGGAGTCTCTGAGGATATGGTGGAGGAGGGTAGATATATTCATCATCCTTCTGCTGCTCTAAAACTAATTTTTAGAAGACTTCTTGCTATCTACTGCTCCACTGCTCACATCTGATTTTTCCAACTCAACATCTGATTTCTCTTTCTCTGCATCATCACAAGGGTGCGAATCTGATTTTTGTAGCTCATCCTCTACAAGGGTACATGGGGTCGCGGTCAATGGCATCTGCTCCTTGCTCTGCTGATTATCTACTTCATTTACCATGCTTTTTGTGACTTTTCCAGACCTCCAAGTGATAGCTTTCGCTTGTTCATGGACAACTTTCTTTCCTGGATTAGGCTCCGTGTCACTAGGAAGCACTCCCTATGGCCTATTTAGCAAAGCAGTAGCAATTTGCCCAATCTAATTTTCCAAGGTCTTGAGCGAGACAGCTTGACTTTTGCACATCAATCTCAATTCCTCTAGTTCTAATTTTTTAGAAGTGGAATGCCCAAAACCTGCATGTGAATGTTGTTGCTGAAAACCCGGAGATTGAGATTGCCTAGGGGCATACTGTTGCTGAAAATTCTGAGGATTGTAAGGATTTGCTCTATATTGTTGACCTTGACACTGCTGATTTTGTTGCTGGGATTGTAGTATGTCACCCTGATTATTGCTCCAACTGAAATTCGGATGATTTCTGTTGCTCGGATGATAAGTATTCGGGGCTGGCTGCTGCTGATTCTGAAAGTTGCTCACAAACTGCACTGATTCATTAGAAATGGCACATTGATTCGTCTCATGTGCGCCTGCACATAGCTCACAAACACTAGCTACCTGACGCATCCCATGATTTTCCAAAGAATCTATTTTCATATTCAATGCCTCTAGCTGAGCTGCTAGAGCTGTGGTTGCATTAACACCAAGAATTCCAACCACCTTTTGCTGTGGCATTCTCTGAGTTGGATTCGGATATTCATTTGTTGCCATCATCTCGATAAGATTATAAGCCACCTCATAGCTCTTAGCTCATAGTGCTCTTCCTGAAGCTGCATCCACCATCGATCTCGACTGCCATCCTAATCCATTATAAAAATATTTGATTACCATCCAGTTCGGCATGCCATGATGAGGGCATGATCTAAGCATCTCTTTGTATCTCTCCCATGCTTCACATAATGATTCACCCGACTGCTGTGCAAATTGAGTAATAGCGTTCTTGATTGCTACTGTTTTAGCCATGGGGAAGAATTTAGTGAGAAATTTCTGAGCAAGATCCTCCCATGTCGTGATAGAACCAGCTGGTAAATAGTGTAACCAGCCCTTAGCCTTATCCTTCAAAGAAAAGGGGAAAAGTCTCAATTTCACATCATCTTCCGACACACCGTTGAACTTGAAAGCGTCGTAGATCTCGATAAAGTTTCGGATGTGCATATTAGGATCTTCCGTTGGAGCACCCCCAAACTGAACCGAATTCTGTATCATTTGAATCGTACTAGGCTTGATGTCAAAGGTATTAGCTGCAATGGCTGGTCTGACAATGCTAGACTGAATGTAATTGATTATCGGCTGAGAATAGTCCTTCAAAGTCTTCGTTGCTGTTGCTGGTTCTCCCATAACTACTGTTGCTTCAAGTTCTTCTTCTGCCAATTTACGAGATTGAGAACGTGTTCGCATACACACTCAAGTACCTGAAAAACACGGAACAAAACAAACTAATTAAGAAAATAATCCAAGTCAGTGAACTTTAACTACCACTGATGACAAGCACATAAAATATAAATAAACACCGAGTCCCCGGCAGCAGCGCCAAAAACTTGTTCACACAAAATAACGCAAGCGTACGTGGTCACAAGTAATATAAGATTAAGTAGAGTTCGTTCCCACAGAGACTGGTATATTTTAGAATATGCAACAATATATGACTATTATTCATTGCTAAGACAATAACAAAATTTGTGTTTTAATTATCTAATTTAACTAAGAAGCAATTTTAACTAACGTGGTTTAAAACTGATTTACTAATGAGAGAATAAACATGGGATCCTAACTTCATTAAATACTTCGTCTAGAGTTGATGCCTTTTATCAAAGTATGCGATGATTATGATAATTGATCGGACAACACGAAATAAGCACACACTACCTTTCAGTATACGTATACCAAACTACCCAAACATCCACAAAAGAGATAGAAGTTAAGCAGACACCAATTATGTTTAGACCCTATATGTCTACAACATTTGAATACATAACGGTTTAAGAACAAGTTATCCATTAAGATCACATAGGGCAGCGTAAGATTGTTAAAATTACACTACGAATCATGATGTCAAAACAATCATAATCATATGCTAGCATGGCAAGTTCTAATCTTTAGATCCACTGTCGCTTCAATAAAGATTAACAATTTAGATGTTAGCTACGCATCTAAAAACATTAAGCACAACCATACGAGGATATCAATAATTCATCACACACAAATCTTTAAAGCAAACAAACTACTAAATGACATAGATAAATCCGTTAGAATCCCATGACAACGATTATTTCATAATCGAACGGCTCGTCATCGTGGGATCTAGTGATAACATGATGTAAAATAAGGTCTTAATAATAATAATAATAATAATAATAATAATAATAATAATAATAATAATAATAATAATAATAATAATAATAATAATAATAATAATAATAATAATAATAAGGTTTAGAAAACAAATCCAAAATAACGAGGATCCAAAGTATCACCTAATTAGAAGAATAAAAGATGAATTAGATCTAGATCTCCGTTGCTTGTCACGAGCGTTGGGAATCCTTCCCCAAGTCTCTATTGTCTCCCTCTCTGTAAAAACGTCCTCCTCATGATGTCTATACATATATTTATAGCCCCAGCGTCTTGGACAACAAGAAATAACAATATATCAGAATTTAAGTTGAATCAGGAATTGTTACAGCCGACCACCGCGCCCCCGCGCAGCACAAGGGCGCGCCCGCGCATAACAAGAAGTTCCACCGCGTGCCCGCGCTCAAGACAGGCGCGCCCGCGCCCTCTCTCTCTGCCAGATTCCTGCTTTTCCCTTATTTTCTCCGTTTTTTCTTCCGCTTCTTTCGCATGCCATCGTTCTTCAACTCCTAAGCTTAAATCATCGGTAATTCATGCAAAAGCAACTCCTTCCTTCAAGATAGAATCCTTGCACAATCTCACTAAAAACGAATCAAAAACACGACATACTTGAGGCCAAGTTAATCAATTTAAGCCGATACGAAGCGTTCCAAGTGGATATGAAATCCACTTATCAGTACAGCCCCCTAGGTTCCACTTGTCCCGGATAATTCTAGAAACAGATATCAAATCTCGGTTAGCCTTCTTAATCGAATAGCTACACATACCACTAGTAAGTACACTCAACTCCATTAACCAATTACGTGATTGCTACATCTTTTGTCTTTACGAGTCCTTAGTTATTTTCTATTAACACTTATCTTGTCAATGACCTTTAATCCAATTCTTTACTCCAATACGTTGTCAAGATGTTCCTCAACAACTTTCATGTTTTATCCGACTTGTAATTATCCTTTTATCTTGGCCAAAATGGCTCGTCAAAACAATGCTCTTAGAGTTGAATTTTCGGAAAGTTACCATTACGCGACTCGCGCTCCAACATTTTTAATAAATTGAAAAATCCATAATTAAATACGAAACCACCTCAAGGAACTTCTTGAGTGTTTATGATATTTATCAAAATTTCTTTGCTTTGGAACACACGAGTGTAGATAGGCAAAACGCATTTTAGAAACATGGTCAACTACGGAGTTGTACTATTTGCGCTAGTTTCACTAAAACGCTCATAACTCCTTAACCATTAACTAAAATGACGCACCATTTTTGCGTGTACGATCTAGAGAACGTATACATTGTAATTAAGCAAGAATTTGGTTCTGGGCAGAAGACAAATGTTTTGGATTTTACTGAACCACGCAGAAGCTTTACAGTGAATAGTGTCGTCGCGCAACTTTGGTTACGATATTTTAATAAAATCGAAAAATTAACATTTTCCTAAAATTCGTTTTGGGTTGTCTTCTTCACTAACCAAACTTCATACTACCCAAAATTATAATGTTTAGATGAGTGCAAAATGCCATCTTTTGGCACAGTACAGAGGTCGATCTTAAGTTGGTAAAATCCACTCTTCAACCTTATCTTTGAAAGGTAACTACACGTTTTAACTGGTCAACAATTCCTTTATCGCCGATAAGGGTATTGATTCTCGATGCTATATGTAAGATATCATACGATCACCCTCTTTTACGACTAATGCCAATCGGTCATGAGACCTGCATGCTGTTGCGATTCCTAATAAACTTCATTAGGTGGTAATCTCAAAGGATTATTAGGATATATATTTATGCATCCCTTGCTACTAGGTGTCTTTTACACATTGCGTCTCTCCACGTGCGTCAATCCATGTATGCTAAGTAAGCTTCACATTATCGCCACGATATTTCTTTCTTTCTTGTCCATCTCGCTTCCATGATAGTTTCCTCAAGGGATATGCCTTACGTCGCAATTTATTTGCATTTCTTGGAGCAGGAAAAGGCTTTGTAACTCCAGAATTCATTAATATAACATCCTAACAATGTTTAGTAGGAGTGTACTCTCAATCACCTCATCATTTCTTATAACATTCCTTGCAATCGTATTAAAGGTCCTTGTGGTATGTTCCGACATGTTATTCCTACTTTAAGTAATTACTCGGCATAACGCTCTGGCTGCACAAATACGACACTTGATTTTCAATCTCATTGTGGTGCAACGGTTCATAATTGTACCTCCCGTTCACCTTAGAGTAATCACTTTTGAAACGGAATGGTTTCAAACACCTATGTCATAAAAATTTCAATAAGAATTTCCATATAAGGAGTTTCAAGGATATTAATGAGTCCCGAATGCTAGGAGTCTCACTGCTCAAAAGACAAAGGAGGGATAGATAGAACACAATAAGGTTTATTCTTCCATGCCCTTATAATTTTGTAAAATGCTGTCATGGAGAATGTTGCATGAGGGCAATGATTGTTGGATACAATGTCATATAGACGGTCTTTATAAAATTCTCACATCGAGTGAATACTTCTCCTCTTGAATAATTAAGAGGAAATGATAAAGTCTTGTTGATATAATTCAACCAATAGAAGCAATTCTACTCCATGACAATTAAAGAATGAAGTAAATTATCATTCAGGTAGTCAATGATTTCAAATGAATCTACATTATATGATTGAAAGAATAGAATATTCAAGTGACAAAAAGTCTGATAATAGATGGGTAAGAATTCAAGTTAAGTGGGCGACCATGCTATGTCTCAATCAAATTATTCGTTGAAACTTTCATCATTATACTTTACCGCATACAAAATGCATTGCGGAATTGCTGAATGAATTAGTTTGGAAGATGGACCAGTGAAATAATAACTAGTCCTTTTCAAGAAATACTAGCAACTAGCTAGACAAAGTTTGCTAGTTCACTAGTTTGAGACATCTTATCAAGCCTCAGTGAAGTATTCAACAATCAGTGCACGTATTTAGAAGACAGAGATTTCTCTAGTGATAGTTGAAGAACAGTCAGAGTACAGAATAGTTGAAAAGAGAAGAGAAAAGGAAATGAGAACCGTATTTTAAAGTCATAAATGAAGAGTCATCATTGAAGTTAGTCGTTCATGAACCAGATAGTACATCGAACGTCAACATAAAATTCAATGGTACTTCTTTTTGTATACTCATTGGTTCTGAAAGAAATTAAGACATTCGGAGAATTAATTATTCCTTTTTAATTAATTAAATCAAGTAGTTGATTTAATTGATAAATTAATTCATCAAAGAATTTATTTATTTATTAAATTAATTGTTAGATTAATCAGATCATAATAAGTAATTAAGTAAAATTAATTCAATTTTATTAAATAATTTAATCAAAATCATTTAAAACTTTAAAATTGAATTAACAAGACAATTCAAAGATTGTCTTACCGATTGTCTTGATAGAAGGAATTCGAATGCCTTGGTGATTGTCTTGTCAGTTCAAATTGAAGAAAAGACTATCAAGACATGAGTTGTCTTGCCGATTGTCTTGATAGAAAAGAAGTTTCCAATACCAACCTTGTCTTGCCGACTGTCTTGTTGAAATAAAGAAAATAATATCATTACAAGATATGTCTTCCCGACTGTCTTGGTAAGCCAAAATCTAAGTTGTCAAGACATGAAATGTCTTGCTAATTATCTTGCCAGTATTAGTTGAATTGAAAAGAGGCAGAAGCTGTTATATACACAAGGCGGCCAAGTTTTAAAGACAGACAGAAACATTACATTTAAGATCAAAAAAACAAGAAACCCAAAAAACTCTCTCCTCTTAAATATCATTCCGAAAGAGCTTTAAATTCATAGAAAATCAAAGGCTTTGTATTTGTAATATTTGATCCATTCAAGCTTGATTACTTGTAACTCTTGTACTACTAGCGAGTTTTTACTCCTAGTTCGTATCTCGATTTTTATTAACAAATTAAGAAAAGTTCATGTCAAAATTTTAATTTGTTTTTAACAACTTTATATTACTCTGTACTGATTTTGTAACAACCCTCAAGTTTAATATATCATTATATTTAACTTGAACTTTGTTTCATTTAATTCCGCACAAATTTGTCTAAATCGAATTTAAATCTTAAGGTCAAATTTTGAAAGAAAAGGTATAGATTGTATTCAATCCCACTTCTATAATATTATTGGACCTAACAATTGGTATCAGAGCCGTTTGATTGAAGTACAAATAAAGATCTTATTTTTACCCAATTAAAAATTGAGCCCGAATTTTTAACTCACTTGAAAATTCATCATGTCTTCAAAAGTTGGCACAGTGAAGATACCCATCTATGACAAGGATAATTATGATATGTGGAAGAACAAGATGTTGATGTTTCTTGAAGTTGCAAATCCCAAATATATGGGTGTTTTGAAAAATGGACCAAAAGTACAAATGGTCTATGAACAACAAGTTGTTGTGGAAGGAGTTATTGTTACTCCTGCAAGGGCTTATCAAAAAATCCTGCTTCCTTCACTCCTGATGAAAAAGAGGACGCTGCACTTGACATAAATTTAAGACCTATTCTAATAGATTCCCTGGACTCAGTAATGTACAGTCATGTGATTAATTGTAAAAATGCTAAACACATGTGGGAAACTATTGAAACTGTCAATGAAGGAACGTATGAAGTTAGAGAGAACAGACTAGAGATCCTAACCTCTGAGTATAAACACTTCAGATCAGGCCCTAATAAAAATATACAAGAAGTGTTTGAAAGGTATAATAAACTGATCAACAACTTGTAGCTGCATGGCAAGTACTATACACAGAAAGAGATTAACAGGAAGTTCCTTCTATCAATGCCTACTCATCTGGAACATAGGATTACTGCCATTAGGGAATCCAGGGAAATGAATGAAATTACTCTCGAAAGACTCTTCGGTGTTCTAAAAACCTTTGAATTGGAGAAAGCTCAACAGAAAGAGATTTATGGTAAAGGTAGAGTTGCAAACACATCTACAACTTTAGTTGTTGAGACTCCACGAGAAATAGAAACTAAGGTTGTTCGACCTTACAGTACTGACATAGAACAGTTTGAAGTTGAAGTTGGTCAAACACCTGCTACTCAGGATGGTGGAGAGTTTTATTCTTTAGAAGAACTGGATCAGTTGGAGGATGAATCCATGGCTATGATGGTGAGACAGTTCAGTAACTTCAGATTCAGAAGGAATCCCAAGTTCAGGTTTAAATCTAACAGCAATAGATTCCAGAAAGGAGGTTCTTCATTCTCCAGTAGCAAGAGTGGCTATAAAACTGGAACTATTGATAGAAGCAAAATTAGATGTTTCAACTGTAATGAACTTGGACATTTTGCCACTGAGTGTCAAAGACCCAAACAGAGTAAAAGGCGGGATTATGTTCCTGAAAAGAAAAAGACTGGAAAAGCCTATGTGGCTGCTGGAAAAAGTTGGGATGACACAGATAGTGAAGATGAAGAAGTTGGTAAACTTGCGCTGATGGCAAATATTGACAATTCCAATTGTTCCAATGGTTCTACCTCACAGGTAATATTTACTGACGCTGAAATAATACGTCATCTTGGTAGTACTTTGGATTGTGCTAAGAGAGAAAATGCAATAATAAATTTGTTAAACACTGATCTTGATCAAGTGTTGGAACTACAAAATGTGCACAAGTGTCAGGATAAGTAAAAAGAGGAAATAGAACTACTTAATAAAAGGGAAAAGTCCTTAGTTGAAGTAGTGTCTAAACAACTTGCTAAAATCATTGAACTTGAAACCAAGGTTAGAGCTTACTATAATTCTTGTAAAGTGGCTGTTGATCAAACCGTAGGAATTGGGTTTGGTTACAATGAGGCTGTTGGAATGTTAGGCATAAATTCCCCTGATCCTATTAGTGCTAAAGAAAGGGGAATACCACATGTGCTTAAGGGTGTCAAGAACCCTCTCTTTAAGAAGTCTATTGCAGAACCTTTAGATACCACTTCTTTAATTATTCATGAAGAGTTGAGAACTGAGGACATTGCAAATGCAAATGTCTATTCTAAACAAGATATACCTAAGGTGCCAGTCAAGCTTGTTAATTCAACTAGTTCTTTGAAGACTGGATCAAGTTATAAGAATGTGAACAATAACAACATGTCTACCATGCCTGCCATTTCTGTTATTGATACTTCTCATGAATCATGTGGTGTTATGAATTGCATGTCGTGTGTTTTTAATGCTATGTCTGCTTACTTTAATAGTAATCATGCATGTTCTAATAAGACTGCTCCTCAACAACATACGAGTAGAAATAAGCATGTTAGACCCAGGACTATTACTCCACCTAATCCTAGGTAAAGGACCTCATGTCCTCCTAAGGTTATGGTGAAGACATGGATACCCAAGCTGAAACCAAAGAATGTTAAAGCTATTTACAGGGTTAAGTGTTCAGTCCCTGTTGAAAATGTTGTTGTTAAGGTTAAGAATATTATTTTGCCTGATAAAGGCCAATTCTTCAAGTACTCTAGACCCAATCAAATTTAGGTTCCGAAGAAAGTTTAACCTATTCGTCAATGCAGGGTGTGGAACAGGTTGATCGTGTTATGTGGATTTTGGACAGTGGATGTTCAAGGCATATTACTGGAGATAGAGCCCTGCTGACAAATGTGGTGGAGAAAGCTGGCCCAGTGGTTACATTTGGAGATAACAGCAAAGGTAAAACTGATGGATATGATAGATTGGAAGTTGGTAATGTTATCATTGATGAAGTGTCTTTTGTGAAAGGACTTGAACATAATCTGCTAAGTATCAGTCAATTCTCTGACAAGGGTTATGAAGTTTTCTTTAAAAAGAAGAATTGTCTGATCTCACACAAGATACATGAACATCCTGCACTGATTCGAGTTAGAAAAGGCAATCTGTATGTAGCCAACATAAACTCTGGAAGCACTAAAGAAATCACTTGCTCCTATTCTAAAGCATCTAAAGATGAGAGTTGGCTATGGCATAAGAAACTTTCTCACCTAAACTTCAAGACAATGAATTCTCTAGTTAAAATAGAACTGGTGAGAGGTTTGCCTTCTATGGAATTTACTCAGGAAGGACTCTGTGATGCTTATCAAAAAGGGAAATTGAAAATAGCAACTCACATGAGCACTGACACATCATCAATAACTAAACCGATGCAATTACTACACATGGATTTTTTTGGTCCGGTTAATGTGATGTCTATGTCAAAGAAAAGGTATGCTCTCATGATTGTTGATGACTTCTCAAAATACACTTGGGTTCTTTTTCTAAATTCCAAAGATGAAACTCCACAATTGGTGATTTATCACATTAAATTGATTGAGCTAGATTCGAAGTATCCAGTAAGAGCAATATGGTCAGACAACGGAACTAAATTCAAGAATGCAATTCAAAATGACTTTTGCGTGACAAGGGCATAACAAGACAGTATTCAGCTCCAAGAACTCCTTAGCAAAATGGGGTAGTAGAAAGAAAGAATAGAACCTTCATTGAAGCTGCACATACAATATTAAGTAAATCAGGGTTTCTGTTACCCAGTAAAGAACAATTGTAGAAGGGGGGTTGAATACAATTGTATAAGATTTTCGACTTACAGTAGAAATAATAACCCAAGTATGAATAAATAACAGCTTTATTAATTCTGATATAAAACTGTTACAAACTCTCTCAAGAAATTCTGATGTTCTTGAGAGCTGCTAGGTTATAAGATAACTCGTGTAAGCGATTACAATCATGTAAAACCTAAACTGTATTTATATATATCGTACACGGTTGCACTTTCAATTACAAGATATATGAAATCAATTACATACGTCTCTTAGTACATATCTTGAATGATAGCTGTGTTCCTATAAATCAGGAACCGACATATCAATCTCCCTTGATTCCTGGACTGATGTATATCCTCGTGTAATCTTGATCAGCCTCCAATCCTGATGATAGCCTAATACTGACGGTGCATTACTGATGATGTCAGCATCAGTATCTGATCAGCAGTCCAGATCCTGATCATCACATGAATCAATATCTAACAATCTCCCCCAATTTGTACTTTGTGAAATAAAGCACAAATTCCTTGATTCAGTGATGTCAAAAACTCAAAACAAAATACCTCCCAGAAATCGTCAGGAACAGTTTCAGAAAGTCTTTGATAGAAAAGATTCGTCTTCAAGAAGTTAGTCAATAACTCTTCTTCCTGGCTCTCAAGAATTAGAATCAATTTCTTCTTCAGATTGTTGAGTTCTTCATCTTCCTCATTAATCTGATAAATACTTGCCCTGAGATTTTGAATTGAGCTTCTTGGTAAATCTAAATCTCCCAAAAGTAAATATGCAAGTTCTTTCCCACTAGGATTCAAAGATAATTGTTCTTGATAAAATATCACTTCTTTAACAGCTGAACCCCTTTGCATTTCAACTTCTTGTCCTACTATATTCAAGTACACGGGAGTATAATTACCATCATACCTTGATCCTCCATCCAGAAATCTTCGTCTGATAGTTGTGTGAATCATAGAAGACCGATTGTTGTAGACTTCTCTTTCTTTAGCATTGACACTTTTATTCTTGAGCAAATAAAGAACATATTTCAATTCTTTTGCACATTTGCACAGCAGCTCATGAATAGCCATCTTCTTGACAGTCTTGTCTTTCATGAAGTACAACAATGTCTCTATCTTCTTAGCACCATCATGACAGTCAGCAATGATAGCAACAGATTCAAGTTTCCAAAGATGAGCAACAGTTAACTCATCACCAATTTTTTCAACTAGAATATGTTGATCAGTTTGTGTTGTAAAAACAACCTCTGCATTATGAAATCGAATACCTCCTCTTGTTCCAGGTTCCAAACCCTTCAAACTAGATTGCATACTTGTCCACAGTGGTGAAGATTCAGCAGACTCAACAGATTCAGCTTCAGCAATCAATGAAGATTCATCGGACTCAATTAGTGAAGGTCCAGTAATCAGTCCAATAGATTTGAAAACAACTGGTTCATTATAGTTGCAAACTCTGTTCCTCCATTTCTTGCTTTTCTTTTCTATTACTGGTGTATAATTCTGTTGATGTTCTGGAACAGGTCTACTTCTGTCATACCATATCAACTTATCTGATTCATAAACTCTTTTCATGTAATCTATGGTTGCCTTCCTTTCAGTATCTCTTGCTTTTATCCTGATTTCTCTTTCTTTTTCAAATCTTCTGAATCTTTCTTGATCAATCTTCAAGTTCATATCATCAACATCTAGATTATGAAATTCAACTACAACAGTAAGAATCATGACCTCAAGTTCTTTCAAGATTTCAGCTTCATTAGAATCAGGAATAGCAGGTTGAGTAGTTCCAGCATCAACATTCTGCGTTCTCACAGTAACTTTACCTCTATTAGCTAACTGTGGTCTTTCATCAGCAGCTTCTTCAGGTACATTGAATTTGTTATCTGGGGTCAGTGTAAGAAGTATCGGAGATTTCTTCTTCTTTACTTTCTGAGGATCTTCAGTTATCTCCTCAATTGTGATTCCACTAGACCTTGTCTGTCTTGAGCTTGTTTGAACAGGCTTTCTTCCTCTGCCTCTGCTTCTAACTCCTCTGCCTCTCCCTCTACTTGCAGCAGGAGATTCTTTTTTTTTTTTTAGCAATTCCCTCAAGAATCTTCTTTTGTTCTTTTAAGATCTTTTGAGTACTCATGTCAGAATTCTCTGCAGAGATCAAAGCCAAAGCCTCCCTAGCATGATGCTGTTGAACTTTAATATCATTGTGAAATACAATTTCACTCTCACCTGACTTGGAAGTAATCTTCTTAAAGAGATGTGGAGCATCTTCTATCTCAGCAATAAACAAATCCTCATCTTCTTCAGGAATTGTTGGAAGTAATTGATTCTGACTAGATAGTTGAGATTGTTCCTTTGTCAGAATTTGAGACTGCACCATTGTTCTTACTGTTCTCTTCCCAGATTTAGAAACATGAGTTGACTGCTTGGTTTGAGTTTGAGACAAACTTCTCCTTGTTACCAAAGCAGCATCAGAGGTTCTTGGTGCATATGGCTGAGCACCACCATCATTTCCAGAAGTATCATCATCCTTTCTTACAACTAGATCAGGTGTGCATTTTGTGACGCCCCCAAATCCGAGGTCAAAGATTCAGGTCGTCACATCACCATCCAACCATATCATACCTGTATTAACTTTACAACTCAACAATACATCCATCCAGACCTCAATCTTACGCACAAACAAGTTAGAGCCTCAGAAACGATAATCAAAAGTAACACTAAATATTACAATTCATCTGTACAATCCAGAATCTTACGCACTTCCACTTATACAACTACACTTGAAGACAAGTCTTACTATTACAGTTGAAAACCTATCAGACTTACTCTGTAGTATTTATCAGGAACTAAATCATCTCAGGGGTAAATCTTCTAATCCTCTTCTGCTGGTGCGAAGTTAACCGACCAAATTCTTCTCTTTCTGAAAAGTTTTTATAAAGCAAGAATGAGCTACATAATGCTCAGCAAGTTCACCATTTTGAAAAATAATAATGTGGTTTATTTCGAAAACATTCCCAACTATATAGGTATATATCACAGATTTCAAAACATAATTGGACAATATATATGTCCGAGTTTGAATAAAACATTTATACTCACTAAGGAGCTTTAAGAATAACATATGAACCCTTTATAAGGTTCCCATTTCAATATATGTCAAGTTTGAAAATATACATATATGAGTATTTCATTTTCGGCAAAACACTCTACGGTTAACATACTGTACAGGGAATACATCATTGCAAAACCTCTTTCCTTCCATT
Organism: Saposhnikovia divaricata; assembly: GCA_036435485.1. Lineage (NCBI taxonomy): Eukaryota > Viridiplantae > Streptophyta > Magnoliopsida > Apiales > Apiaceae > Saposhnikovia > Saposhnikovia divaricata. The sequence goes on along the minus strand of JAZHRN010000154.1, from coordinate 9,552,806 downwards.
AGCTTAGAAGGTTTCTCATTCAAAAACATTTCATTCTTTGAAATAATTACAAGAGTTCACTAACACGTGCCAATCTTTATAGAAAATTTTGCAGTTCTAGATACTGCACGATGTCAATATTTTTCTTATCAAAAACCACACTATCGGCAACTTGGCACTTAGGCCCAAGAAGCAGTATTTGAGTATTTTTCCAGAGTGGAGGATGGGACTGGAAGAAAACATAAAAAACCTGACAAGGATTGACGATGATCAGTCGCCACAACCAAGTCCAACAATTTGCGGGTCTTCTCTACTAGTAGAAGGATAGAAACTACATCCGTAACTACCCTCGGGTGAAAACTACATCCGTAATCACCCTCGATGAAAACTGCATCCGTAATCAACCTTCGGCAACACCTGGGCCGGAATAATTGATGGACCACCTAGCTCACAGCAGCTTACACATCCCGGGAATCGTTCGTGAACGATTCCCACACCTGCCGAAGTCCCTGTTTTCTTTTCTTTTCAAAAATCATTTTGATAGAAAATTCGAGTAGTTGAAGTTCGACCTCAGTCGACCGATAATTCTTGAAATACGTACAAGAAGTAAAACTTGATCGGGGGTTTTCGAAAATGTTTTGGGTTCGAAAGAGTTCGAGTTTGAAAACGCTAAAGGTATCTTGGATTAGTTTTGTCTTTAAAATGATGAACAATAATTAATAAATTATTTTTTGAGATTTATTATAAAAAATTAATAAAATAATTATTTAATTAAAATAAGCTTTTAATCCAAGATAGATATTTTTGAGTATTTTTAACAACGTAAAAATAATAAATACTTAAGTATACGATACTTCCCGAATGACTCTTCGGGTGTTCGCAATTTAATCATGATACAATAATATACCACTCCCCGGTCAATAGTATATTTGGACCGCTACGACCTCTATTGCTAGAGTCGTTGTCCGAAGGAAACACTTTCATTCTAAGTTCAAGGATGTACAAACACATATGCATAAATCTCAAACTTCAACATAATCTCGTAAAGCATAAGCATATAATACGTTTGGAAGCTACAAACACAACAGTGAAAATCCTTATATATAAGTTTTGAAAAGTAAACTTGCCTTGGTTAGGGTGGGGTGGTCGAGCTTGCGACGTGGGACGAGGATCTATACATAATCAATATTCGTACGTTAGTACCTTAACAACACTACTTAATCGTAAGGTTTTAAAGGATGTTAGACCAACTTAACGACTCCAATTTGTGACAACTAACTCTCCCATATGACCATGTCATCGCTTTATCGCATTCTTTACCCATTCGACTTGAATCCATTCCTCAAACTTGAAACACAAGTGAGTACTCTTAAAACTACGTTAAACTAACCTCCTATGTGATTTTTCACTCGCGCGCACTTCGCTTTAACATTTTTATAAAATTGAAAAATAAAAATTTTACTCCAATTCTTTTTGGACAGCCTTCAAAACTGTATAATCTGACAACCCTCAAATTTTCATAACACTAGCATAATTTTAAGGGGTCCTAACTCAGTTCACAAGTGGACAACACAGTGCAGTCCGAATTCCAGAACGACACTGCACTAATCCGACCATAACTCAAGATCTACACATCTCCTGGGTATGAACCTTATATTTCTAGAAACTGCATTCAATTATCTTTCCAACCATATAAATTAGGTCCTCGGGTGACAAGATTAGGTACATGCTTATAGGATTTAACACGGCACACATCTTTTCTTAAACATTCAAGAACTCACTTTATACATCGAATCTACCATCAAAACAACCAAGACTTGTCTCTATAGCATACATGGGGTTACATACTCTAAGTACAAGCCTTAAAACCATCATAACAAGCACATAACTTCAAGATTTCATCATCTACAACTCAAATCACCAAGATTCACTCTAAAGCTTATAGATCTAACATTATAAACTATAAACAAGTCATGCTAAGGGTTGAGAGAGTTTATACCTTCCTTGATGTGTGTAATAGCTTTATAAACCTTGTATAATCCTTGTATAGCCTTGGGTAAGCTTGGATGATCAAAAGAAATGAAGAAAACAAAGTTAGTAATTCGGAGTTATTAGAACCCGACTGAAAGATCATGGAAAACGAGGCCCTTACCGAGCTTTTCTGATCGAGGCTTCTAAAGGAGAGTTGTAGAGCATCTTAACAGCTTTCTAACCATATAAAGAACACGAAATTTCATTGAGTAATGAAGGCTCTAGGCCCGTTTTACTGAGAGGACGTTCTGCTGGGCAGAATGGAGAGAAAATGGAGTTTCTTGGTTTTTGCTTTTTGTTTTTTATCTCCAATAATGCTTACACATGTAATATATATCTAGATATTTTGGATGCATCCTTATCCTTGCTAGGTGTCACACTCCCATTGGCTCCCTTGGATTCTTATCCACTTATAATGCAACCAAGTCCTTCCTCCTTTTGCACCTAAGTCCTTATCTCTTGTTTCTTGCACTTAATTCCCTTGGCTTTGTTTTCTTTCCCACCAATTGGATTCCCTTGTTGTCTCGTGCATAAAATTAACACGTTACAATTTATACATTGCATATTATTGCTCTAATATGGCACAATACCTCGAACGAATATTAATTCCAACATCCCTTGTTTATTTCTCTTTATCTCGGAAAACGTTCTCCCGATTTCTCAAGCATTCTCTATTTCTCAATTCTAGGAGTTTATTCTCAATCCTCTTTCTTTCTCATAATATATCCTTCCTTGGACTCTTAATATACCATATCCTTAATCCATGCTCCGTTCGCTCAATCGCTTAATCTCGTTGTAAAGTCTCAGTGGTTTTCGTTCTAAATCCTCGAATAAAATCCTAACATATTAAATCCTTAATTCCTCAAAATTAATATCTCATTTCTTGAATATAATAATATATAATTCACTGCCCGGTCAAATATTACACCAGAATACAAATTGGAATTTCTGAATTCCGATCGTCTTTACATACACTTATTTGCTCCGTGAATCACTAATATGACTTCGAAATATCCATACCATGTCTTGTACATAGGGTGGCGTGAAAATTTTCTTGGTCCTCAAAATCACTATTCATCCATAAATTACTATTCATGCATGACAACCACTATTCACGTATATACTTATTCTTAATAAGAAAAGTTTTAATTCTACCGAAAATCTGGGTTCTTACACATTTTGTTTTGACTACCTTCTCCCCCTTTTTGACATCAGTAGGATCAATCAACAAAGATAAAGTCAATTGGAGAGAATCTTCAATATTAGTCATCCTTGAGGAAAAAGTAACAACCTTATCTTCCAAGGTATCCATCCTTGTGGTGAAGGCAGTGCTTAAACGCTGAAGCTGTTTAGCAGTGGCAATTTCAGAATAATCCTTTACAAACCGAGCATGAAAACTTTCATTATCACTCTTAACAGATTTAATTTCATCCTTCAAACCTTTTGCCAGAATAGTTGTAGTCTTCAGATGAGCTTTGAGATTAGGATCAGAAAGCTTAGTAGCGATATGACTGGAGTGAAAAAGAGCATTATTGAAATTTATATCAACAGTAGGCTGATTCCACTCAGTATACCATCCAGATCTCCTTGCAGCTTGAATATGTTCAGGAAGAAGATTGTTGTAATCTCCTATGATCTCAACTTGAGCAGCTGTAGATCTACCCATAGACTCCATAAACTTACTGGATGATCCATAAGTAGATCCTATACTTGCTTTCATGACAGCATTAAGCTGAGCTGCTGCCGGATCATTATCAGCATCATCATCATCATCTGAGCTATCATTAGCCTCAGGAATTCTATCATCCACATTGTCTTCAGGATTCATAACTCCTTTCAATTTTAAATCAACAGCAGATGGGACTGTTGTATCCTGAAATCCTGTATTCAAATTAGAAACAATTCTTATATCTCTCTGTTTTTCTAAAGTTATCTCATCACTTCTCACAACATCACCTAAGTTACTTTCAATAGTAACTACTACCTCACTAGATGTTTGAAACTTCTCACTCTGTTCTACCTCTTCTTTTGCCAGTTCAGGAGACTGCCTCTCTTCACTCTTCTTTTTCTCTAAGTGTACACTCTCTTTCTCACAAGAAAAGTTCTGGCTCAACAAATTCAAAGAAATAAGAGGTGGCTGAGAAGTGTGGTCAGAAGTCATACAAATAGAGGTATCCCTTGTCTCAAGTCTATCTGTAATCATACTATCAGTAGTAAAAGAAGTAGAGATAAAAGTATTACCTGATGAAGTAGTAAAAGATTCCATTGGTCTTGATGAGAGTGGTTGTACCAGAATAGGTTGAGTATCATCAGGAATGGTATCAACAGTCTCATCATGAGCTATTGATAAGTGCATATTTTTGCATATTTTTATTACCTATTTATTGCTTGAACTCGTGTTTTAATAATTTATTTTGTTGCATTTCAGGTAAATCGTAAATAAATAAAGAAATGACAAAATAAATAAATAAAGTGGAAGGAAGGGAAAAAGAGGAAGAAAAAGGACCAAAAATGAAAGAAGGAAAAGAATTAGGACCTTGGAGCAAAAGGAATATTTCAAGACAAGTGGAAGGTGGAGATCATCCCAACACATTAGAAAAGTGTATGGCCAAGATCAACTCTTCAAAGCTTAAGGGGGAAGGAAACAAATAGATGGCTAGGATTTCACCACCACATAACCCAAATGTATGGTGGGGATTTACCCAACACCCCCTTAACCCTAATTCCTATCCTATAAATACCCCCTCACCCCCCTTGTAGTTAGTAACTAAGATTTTAGGGTAGTTTTATTTTCTTGTTTTGTATTTTCTTTATTTTCAAATCTTGTAAACACTCTTTTTAATTTTAATGCAAAATTCCATTTCCTTTAATTTCTTGTCTTGCTCTCTCGTTTATTTTACTTTGCTTTCGTTATTTTCGTAAATCCATGTAGTGGACAAAGTAGCGAAATGCTAACCACTATGGGTTGAAAGTAACGATTTTTATTTTTCTTGTTAGTAGTTTTAATTCGTAATTTTGCCCCATTAAATCTCCATTTTATTGTGGGCTTTATAATTGTTAAATTGTAGATTTAAATTTTTCATGTTTTATGTGTTAGTTTAATTAAAAAAATTTTTTTTATTAATTTTCATTTCGTATTTTCTTCAAATTTATGGTTTAAATCGAAGCATACGCCTCCCCTGTTTTTCTTATTTATTCGACTTTTCCCCTGCATTCTTTTCTCTTTTTGTCCGAACAAAACCCAGCACCTCAAATACACAAACAAACACATACCATTTTCTTTTCTCCGTACATCCCTTTTTTTTTCCTTCGTTGAGCTGTACCCCCCCCCCTCTCTCTCCCCTTTGAATCCCACAGTCTTTTCTCCTCTCTTTTTACTATTTCATCTGCCAATCCCCTCTCGTTTTTCTTAATTTCTGACTTCTCCCTAACCCATTTCTTATTCTGCTAATACTTTATTTAACTTAAGTCTAATATCTGGCCCAAACCTTTCCTAGCCCATTTGATTTTCTAAACCAAACCATCTTCTGGCCCAATTTTATTTTCTTGTTTGTTTAATTTAGTACAACCCACTTTAATTGCTAGTCCATGTTAATTTATTAAGCCCATCATCTTGTTTCTAGTCCGCATGCCATGTTTATTTCACAATTTTGTTTAATTCAATCATTAATGCAATCATTATTTAATCATTATCTAGTCATTACTTGTCTTTTTTTTAAAATGAAGCCCATTTTAGTTTCATAGTGTATTTGTTTCAATTATTTGATTATGTGTGCATTTAATTTCAATTATATTTATCTTTTATTATCTAGTTAATTAATCGGTAAACCAAACTCTCCCAAATTATTTGTTCTAGTCCGATTAAATTAAAAATTGAGGATCGCGAAAATATTAGTCTCGGCGGAACGAATCATAAAATTTTACAATGAAACGAATTGTGCGCTTGCGATTCAAATGTCTTAATTATTTTTTAGCACAACAAGTTTTTGGCGCCGCTGCCGGGGACTAATTATTTTTCGCGCCTTAATTTTTAATTTTTCGGGTTAGTTTTATTTCTTGCCTTATTTTTGTCTCGTTTTTTTTAGGAAAGTTTGAGATTTCGGAATTCTTCTCAAGAAGCGTGGAAAAATTGGAATTTGTGGAAAGCTTGCTTCGGTAACCGTAACTCACTCTTTTCGCCCTTTTTATTTTTAGAAAAACACAAAAAAATTAAAAAAATTAAAAAATCACAAAAAAATTGAAAAATCAAAAATCCAAAAAATTAGTTGTAAATACATAATTGTTGTATCATGCATTCATCACGTAGGTGCACATCATGCTAGATTTTATTTTTTGTTTTTAAATTTTTCGTACCTATAATTGTGGTGATCGCTGGAGGACCCTATGGTACGTTAAATTTCTTTTTTTTTTAGTTTAGAACACGTAGTTTAAAGCATCCATAAATGTTTATAGTTTTTTTTATATCTCGTTGTTTGTTGCATTCATTTGTAAATAAATCTTAAGGGCAAATCCTCTTGCAACATGGGGGAAGGGATTTAATCACTCTTTCCTTGGCCCACAACAATTAATTTTCAACATTTTGCATCCCCTAGCCTTTTAATAAAATTAATTAGACATTTGCCCCTAGGATTTCGCGCTCAATTAGAAAGGTGCCTAAAAATAAACGTAATTAAGACTTATTCACGACCTTCAGTGTCTAAGGTTCGCCTGGCTGTTAAGATTCGGTGTCTAAGTGATGAGTTTGGCCTCTTGGCAATGCCTGCTCTAATCTGGCCGAATCGGTCTGAATAATTCTTAATTTACGGAATTTTTAGTGTGTCTTAAGTCTTAATGTTACGAGCAATGTCTAGTTATTTTATTTAGGGAACCTAGGTTAGATTTTTTCTTTTGATTTTTCACCATTTATTTTGTGTGTTTCATTTTCGCACTTACGTGCTACGTGGTTTTATCCTTGATCAATCTTTACCATGTCCGTAGCATTTAGGGAGCGTTATTACCAAGGTTGGGATTTTGACGAGGAGTTAGCGGATAATACGATGTGGTGTGAGTCAACTAGGGAACCTAGTGTATATAACGAGTCATCTAGTACTTTTAGTGATTTGCATTATAGTGAAAACGATATTGCAATCGACTTTGAATTAGATGCTCTTACTAGACGACTCGAAGCCTTAGAAACCCTTAGTGGCCCTTCACACACGTCTTGGGACCCAAATTTCAACTCTCCGAGTCTCGATTTTCAACATGGCCCAGACTATCAACAAGTCAACTCCATGTTTCAACCAACCTCTCGAAATGACCACTTTACATCGTCTTCTAATTCCGGTTGGAGAGATTATCTCGATCTCTCATGGAACCAAGGTAATAGCTATCAAACTCCGCCTCCACATTTTCAAGAACCGAACTCTTATCCAATTCCTAGTCAAGTTCCTTATTCGAGTTCAATTCAAACACCCACCCGCCCACCCGGATTTCATGATTCGAGTAGGAAACTTGACACCTTAGAAAAGAGTATCGAGGCTTTATTGATTTCTCAAGCAAACTTTATGCGAACCATAACTTCTGATAGGCAAATTTTGAACTCTAATGTTCAAGCCTTATCTAAGTTAGAATTTCAAGTGAATCAATTAGCCACCTCTTCTACTGGTGCGGAGTTAACCGACCAAATTCTTTTCTTTCTGAAAAGTTTTTATAAAGCAAGAATGAGCTACATAATGCTCAGCAAGTTCACCATTTTGAAAAATAATAATGTGGTTTATTTCGAAAACATTCCCAACTGTATGGGTATATATCTCAGATTTCAAAACATAATTGGACAATATATATGTCCGAGTTTGAATAAAACATTTATACTCACTAAGGAGCTTTAAGAATAACATATGTGAACTTTATAAGGTTCCCATTTCAATATATCTCAAGTTTGAAAATATATACATATGAGTATATCATTTTCGGCAAAACACTCTACGGTTAACATACTGTACAGGGAATACATCATTGCAAAACCTCTTTCCTTCCATTAGCTTCGAAGGTTTCTCATTCAAAAACATTTCATTCTTTGAAATAATTGCAAGAGTGCACTAACACGTGCCAATCTTTATAGAAAATCTTGCAGTTCTAGATACTGCACGATGTCAATATTTTTCTTATAAAAAACCACACTATCGGCAACTTGGCATTAGGCCCAAGAAGCAGTGTTTGAGTATTTTCCAGAGTGGAGGATGGGACCGGAAGAAAACATAAAAACCTGACAAGGATTGACGATGATCAGTCGCCACAACCAAGTCCAACAATCCGCGGGTCTTCTCTACTAGTAGAAGGATAGAAACTACATCCGTAACTACCCTCGGGAACACCTGGGCCGGAATAATTGATGGACCGCCTAGCTCACGGTCGCTTACACATCCCAGGAATCGTTCGTCAACGATTCCCACACCTGCTAGAGTCCCCTTTTTCTTTTCTTTTCAAAAATCATTTTGATAGAAAATTCGAGTAGTTGAAGTTCGACCTCAGTCGACCGATAATTCTTGAAATACATACAAGAAGTAAAACCTGATCGGGGGTTTTCGAAAATGTTTTGGGTTCGAAAGAGTTCGAGTTTGAAAACGCTAAAGGTATCTTGGATTAGTTTGGTCTTTAAAATGATGAACAATAATTAATAAATGATATTTTGAGATTTAATATAAACAATTAATAAAATAATTATTTAATTAAAATAAGCTTTTAATCCAAGATAGATATTTTTGAGTATTTTTAACAACGTAAAAATAATGAATACTTAAGTATACGATACTTCCCGAATGACTCTTCGGGTGTTCGCAATTTAATCATGATACAATAATATACCACTCCCCGGTCAATAGTATATTTGGACCGTTACGACCTCTATTGCTAGAGTCGTTGTCCGAAGGAAACACTTTCATTCTAAGTTCAAGGGTGTACAAACACATATGCATAAATCTCAAACTTCAACATAATCTCGTAAAGCATAAGCATATAATACGTTTGGAAGCTACAAACACAACAGTGAAAATCCTTATATATAAGTTTTGAAAAGTAAACTTGCCTTGGTTAGTGTGGGGTGGTCGAGCTTGCGACGTGGGACGAGGATCTATACATAATCAATATTCGTACGTTAGTACCTTAAAAACACTACTTAATCGTAAGGTTTTAAAGGATGTTAGACCAACTTAACGACTCCAATTTGTGACAACTAACCCTCCCATATGACCATGTCATCACTTTATCACATTCGTTACCCATTCGACTCGAATCCATTCCTTAAACTTGAAACACAAGTGAGTACTCTTAAAACTACGTTAAACTAACCTCCTAGGTGATTTTTCACTCGCGCGCACTTCGCTTTAACATTTTTATAAAATTGAAAAATAAAAATTTTACTCCAATTCTTTTTGGACAGCCTTCACAACTGTATAATCTGACTACCCTCAAATTTTCATAACACTAGCATAATTTTAAGGGGTCCTAACTCAGTTCACAAGTGGACAACACAGTGCAGTCCGAATTCCAGAACCACACTGCACTAATCCGGCCATAACTCAAGATCTACACATCTCCTGGGTATGAACCTTATATTTCTAGAAACTACATTCAATTATCTTTCCAACCATATAAAATAGGTCCTCGGGTGACAAGATTAGGTACATGCTTCTAGGATTTACCACGGCACACATCTTTTCTTAAACATTCAAGAACTCACTTTATACATCGCATCTACCATCAAAACCAACAAGACTTGTCTCTATAGCATACATGGGGCTACATACTCTAAGTACAAGCCTTACAACCATCATAACAAGCACATAACTTCAAGATTTCATCATCTACAACTCAAATCACCAAGATTCACTCTAAAACTTATAGATCTAACAATATGAACTATAAACAAGTCATGTTAAGGGTTGAGAGAGTTTATACCTTCCTTGATGTGTGTAATTGCTTTATAAACCTTGTATAATCCTTGTATAGCCTTGGGTAATCTTGGATAAATGAAGAAAACAAAGTTAGTAGTTCGGAATTATTAGAACCCGACTGAAAGATCATAGAAAACGAGGCCCTTACCGAGCTTTTCTGATCGAGGCTTCTAAAGGAGAGTTGTAGAGCATCTTAACAGCTTTCTAACCATATAAAGAACACGAAATTTCATTGAGTAATGAAGGATCTAGGCCCGTTTTACTGAGAAGACGTTCTGCTGGGCAGAATGGAGAGAAAATGGAGTTTCTTGGTTTTTGCTTTTTGTTTTTTATCTCCAATAATGCTTACACATGTAATATATATCTAGATATTTTGGATGCATCCTTATCCTTGCTAGGTGTCACACTCCCATTGGCTCCCTTGGATTCTTATCCACTTAAAATGCAACCAAGTCCTTCCTCCTTTTGCACCTAAGTCCTTATCTCTTGTTTCTTGCACTTAATTCCCTTGGCTTTGTTTTCTTTCCCACCAATTGGATTCCCTTGTTTTCTCGTGAATAAAATTAACATGTTACAATTTATACTTTGCATATTATTGCTCTAATATGGCACAATACCTCGAACGAATATTAATTCCAACATCCCTTGTTTATTTCTCTTTATCTCAGAAAACGTTCTCCCGATTTCTCAAGCATTCTCTATTTCTCAATTCTAGGAGTTTATTCTCAGTCCTCTTTCTTTCTCATAATATATCCTTCCTTGGACTCTTAATATACCATATCCTTAATCCATGCTCCGTTCGCTCAATCGCTTAATCTCGTTGTAAGGTCTCAGTGGTTTTCGTTCTAAATCCTCGAATAAAATCCTAACATATTAAATCCTTAATTCCTCAAAATTAATATCTCATTTCTTGAATATAATAATATATAATTCACTGCCCGGTCAAATATTACACCAGAATACAAATTGGAATTTCTGAATTCCGATCGTCTTTACATACACTTATTTGCTCCGTGAATCACTAATATGACTTCGAAATATCCATACCATGTCTTGTACATAGGGTGGCGTGAAAATTTTCTTGGTCCTCAAAATCACTATTCATCCATAAATTACTATTCATGCATGACAACCACTATTCACGTATATACTTATTCTTAATAAGAAAAGTTTTAATTCTACCGAAAATCTGGGTTCTTACACATTTTGTTTTGACTACCTTCTCCCCCTTTTTGACATCAGTAGGATCAATCAACAAAGATAAAGTCAATTGGAGAGAATCTTCAATATTAGTCATCCTTGAGGAAAAAGTAACAACCTTATCTTCCAAGGTATCCATCCTTGTGGTGAAGGCAGTGCTTAAACGCTGAAGCTGTTTAGTAGTGGCAATTTCAGAATAATCCTTTACAAACCGAGCATGAAAACTTTCATTATCACTCTTAACAGATTTAATTTCATCCTTCAAACCTTTTGCCAGAATAGTTGTAGTCTTCAGATGAGCTTTGAGATTAGGATCAGAAAGCTTAGTAGCGATATGACTGGAGTGAAAAAGAGCATTATTGAAATTTATATCAACAGTAGGCTGATTCCACTCAGTATACCATTCAGATCTCCTTGCAGCTTGAATATGTTCAGGAAGAAGATTGTTGTAATCTCCTATGATCTCAACTTGAGCAGCTGTAGATTTACCCATAGACTCCATAAATTTACTGGATGATCCATAAGTAGATCCTATACTTGCTTTCATGACAGCAATAAGCTGAGCTGTCATTAGCCTCAGGAATTCTATCATCCACATTGTCTTCAGGATTCATAACTCCTTTCAATTTTAAATCAACAGCAGATGGTACTGTTGTACCCTGAAATCCTGTATTCAGATTAGAAACAATTCTTATATCTCTCTAATTTTCTAAAGTCATCTCATCACTTCTCACAACATCACCTAAGTTACTTTAAATAGTAACTACTACCTCACTAGATGTTTGAAACTTCTCACTCTGTTCTACCTCTTCTTTTGCCAGTTCAGGAGACTGCCTCTCCTCACTCTTCTTTTTCTCTAAGTGTACACTCTCTTTCTCACAAGAAAAGTTCTGGCTCAACAAATTCAAAGAAATAAGAGGTGGCTGAGAAGTGTGGTCTGAAGTCATACAATTAGAGGTATCCCTTGTCTCAGGTCTATCTGTAATCATACTATCAGTAGTAAAAGAAGTAGAGATAGAAGTATTACCTGATGAAGTAGTAAAAGATTCCATTGGTCTTGATGAGAGTGGTTGTACCAGAATAGGTTGAGTATCATCAGGAATGGTATCAACAGTCTCATCATGAGCTATTGATAAGTGCATATTTTTGCATATTTTTATTACCTATTTATTGCTTGAACTCGTGTTTTAATAATTTATTTTGTTGCATTTCAGGTAAATCGTAAATAAATAAAGAAATGACAAAATAAATAAATAAAGTGGAAGGAAGGGAAAAAGAGGAAGAAAAAGGACCAAAAATGAAAGAAGGAAAAGAATTAGGACCTTGGAGCAAAAGGAATATTTCAAGACAAGTGGAAGGTGGAGATCATCCCAACACATTAGAAAAGTGTATGGCCAAGATCAACTCTTCAAAGCTTAGGGGGGAAGGAAACAAATAGATGGCTAGGATTTCACCACCACATAACCCAAATGTATGGTGGGGATTTACCCAACACCCCCCTTAACCCTAATTCCTATCCTATAAATACCCCCTCACCCCCCTTGTATTTAGTAACTAAGATTTTAGGGTAGTTTTATTTTCTTGTTTTGTATTTTCTTTATTTTCAAATCTTGTAAACACTCTTTTTAATTTTAATGCAAAATTCCATTTCCTTTAATTTCTTGTCTTGCTCTCTCGTTTATTTTACTTTGCTTTCGTTATTTTCGTAAATCCATGTAGTGGACAAAGTAGCGAAATGCTAACCACTATGGGTTGAAAGTAACGATTTTTATTTTTCTTGTTAGTAGTTTTAATTCGTAATTTTGCCCCCTTAAATCTCCATTTTATTGTGGGCTTTATAATTGTTAAATTGTAGATTTAAATTTTTCATGTTTTATGTGTTAGTTTAATTAAAATTTTTTTTTTATTAATTTTCATTTCGTATTTTCTTCAAATTTATGGTTTAAATCGAAGCATACGCCTCCCCTGTTTTTCTTATTTATTCGACTTTTCCCCTGCATTCTTTTCTCTTTTTGTCCGAACAAAACCCAGCACCTCAAATACACAAACAAACACATCCCATTTTCTTTTCTCCGTACATCCCTTTTTTTTTCCTTCGTTGAGCTATACCCCCCCCCTCTCTCTCCCCTTTGAATCCCACAGTCTTTTCTCCTCTCTTTTACTATCTCATCTGCCAATCCCCTCTCGTTTTTCTTAATTTCTGACTTCTCCCTAACCCATTTCTTATTCTGCTAATACTTTATTTAACTTAAGTCTAATATCTGGCCCAAAACCTTTCCTAGCCCATTTGATTTTCTAAACCAAACCATCTTCTGGCCCAATTTTATTTTCTTGTTTGTTTAATTTAGTGCAACCCACTTTAATTGCTAGTCCATGTTAATTTATTAAGCCCATCATCTTGTTTCTAGTCCGCATGCCATGTTTATTTCACAATTTTGTTTAATTCAATCATTAATGCAATCATTATTTAATCATTATCTAGTCATTACTTGTCTTTTTTTTAAATGAAGCCCATTTTAATTTCATAGTGTATTTGTTTCAATTATTTGATTATGTGTGCATTTAATTTCAATTATATTTATCTTTTATTATCTAGTTAATTAATTGGTAAACCAAACTCTCCCAAATTATTTGTTCTAGTCCGATTAAATTAAAAATTAAGGATCGCGAAAATATTAGTCTCTGCGGAACGAATCAAAATTTTTTACAATGAAACGAATTGTGCGCTTGCGGTTCAAATGTCTTAATTATTTTTTAGCACAACAAATTTTTGGCGCCGCTGTTGGGGACTAATAATTTTTCGCGCCTTAATTTTTAATTTTTCGGGTTAGTTTTATTTCTTGCCTTATTTTTGTCTCGTTTTTTTTAGGAAAGTTTGAGATTTCGGAATTCTTCTCAAGAAGCGTGGAAAAATTGGAATTTGTGGAAAGCTTGCTTCGGTAACCGTAACTCACTCTTTTCGCCCTTTTTATTTTTAGAAAAACACAAAAAAATTAAAAAAATTAAAAAATCACAAAAAAATTGAAAAATCAAAAATCCAAAAAATTAGTTGTAAATACATAATTGTTGCATCATGCATTCATCACGTAGGTGCACATCATGCTAGATTTTATTTTTTGTTTTTAAATTTTTCGTACCTATAATTGTGGTGATCGCTGGAGGACCCTAAGGTACGTTAAATTTCTTTTTCTTTTTTTTTAGTTTAGAACACGTAGTTTAAAGCATCCATAAATGTTTATATTTTTTTTTATATCTCGTTGTTTGTTGCATTCATTTGTAAATAAATCTTAAGGGCAAATCCTCTTGCAACATGGGGGAAGGGATTTAATCACTCTTTCCTTGGCCCACAACAATTAATTTTCAACATTTTGCATCCCCTAGCCTTTTGATAAAATTAATTAGACATTTGCCCCTAGGATTTCGCGCTCAATTAGAAAGGTGCCTAAAAATAAACGTAATTAAGACTTATTCACGACCTTCAGTGTCTAAGGTTCGCCTGGCTGTTAAGATTCGGTGTCTAAGTGACGAGTTTGGCCTCTTGGCAATGCCTGCTCTAATCTGGCCGAATCGGTCTGAATAATTCTTAAATTACGGAATTTTTAGTGTGTCTTAAGTCTTAACATTACGAGCAATGTCTAGTTATTTTATTTAGGGAACCTAGGTTAGATTTTTTCTTTTGATTTTTCACCATTTATTTTGTGTGTTTCATTTTCGCACTTACGTGCTACGTGGTTTTATCCTTGATCAATCTTTACCATGTCCGTAGCATTTAGGGAGCGTTATTACCAAGGTTGGGATTTTGACGAGGAGTTAGCGGATAATACGCTGTGGTGTGAGTCAACTAGGGAACCTAGTGTATATAACGAGTCATCTAGTACTTTTAGTGATTTGCATTATAGTGAAAACGATATTGCAATCGACTTTGAATTAGATGCTCTTACTAGACGACTCGAAGCCTTAAAACCCTTAGTGGCCCTTCACACACGTCTTGGGACCCAAATTTCAACTCTCCGAGTCTCGATTTTCAACATGGCCCAGACTATCAACAAGTCAACGCCATGTTTCAACCAACCTCTCGAAATGACCACTTTACATCGTCTTCTAATTCCGGTTGGAGAGATTATCTCGATCTCTCATGGAACCAAGGTCATAGCTATCAAACTCCGCCTCCACATTTTCAAGAACCGAACTCTTATCCAATTCCGAGTCAAGTTCCTTATTCGAGTTCAATTCAAACACCCACCCGCCCACCCGGATTTCATGATTCGAGTAGGAAACTTGACACCTTAGAAAAGAGTATCGAGGCTTTATTGGTTTCTCAAGCAAACTTCATGCGAACCATAACTTCTGATAGGCAAATTTTGAACTCTAATGTTCAAGCCTTATCTAAGTTAGAATTTCAAGTGATTCAATTAGCCACCATGTGCGAGCGTGAGACGATAACCACCCTGAATCCACCCGAGTTCAACCCTAAATTTCTTATCACTCAAAGACCTATCGATACTTTCGATGATATCATTTCTCCTAGGTCTAATGTTCAAGTTGACACTCCTTTCGGTGGTGATTCACACGAAGAAGATTTTAATGCTGACATTATTCTTTCTCTAGGTCAAACGAAGAATCCCGATGATTCGGAGTTTGTGGCTTCACCTAGACAACCATCATCTTCTTCTAGTGAACTTTTCCTTTCATCTTCCAAACCTCTTCCTAAAAAACCCAAAGAACTTCATACTCAACCAATAGGAGCTAATCTAATTAAGAAGGTTGTTTCAAGATCAAATTTAGACGATCATGAGATTGAGTTTCTTCTTAAACAAGATTTTCAATTGCATTACGAGACCAATCGAGAGCTTCACGAATCTTTTAAGGATTTGACCTCGGAAGAGATATTTGGAGAGATGAAGAATATTTGTTCCAAATGGGAAACCCAACATAAGAATATTTCTTGTGATCCTAATTCTGTTGGTAAAACATTTTTCGAAGAGCCACCCCCACCCGTTTCTATTTCTTCATTTTCCACTCGTGCTCCATCTTTCATCGAAACTCATGATATTCATGACCAACATCTTATCGTAATTAATTTGCTTAAACAACAAAAAGAAGAATCCTCGTGGTCTATGGATGAAGTTAGGAATATGAGTTTTATTCTTGTGCATAATCGGATCGTTCGAGTGGTCTATGCTATTTTCGTGGGTGAGTTTCTGAAATATGTTGGTTGTATAACAAAAATAGTTTTTCCGAGAGCAGGTATTGGTTAGTAAATATTTGTTTTGTACCTCCCATAGTAGAATGTAGGTATGGGGGAGGAGTTGTGTGTGTGAGTTGTTGTCTTTCATAATTTCTAGTAGTTTTCAGTCTCCGTCATCCTTTATCAAGTATTTCCTCACTTTTCTTATTTCTCTTTTCTTTTGCATTTGCATACATTGAGGAAAATGCATGATCTAGGTATGGGGGAGGGTTTTTAGTGTAAATATAAAAATCAGAAAATCCAAATAAATTATAAAAAGAAAAAAAATCACAAAAATAGTTCTTTTCTTATTCTAGTCTTGTTTATTGATTGATAGCGGCTTGATGCACCCTTACATGCTATGATAATCTTATGATCCATTAGCTTTTGATTGAGAAGTGATTTGCTAAAGTTCTTGTCCACACACTTACACTAGCAAGGTGAAACTAGTAGACTTATTTGAATTGTGCCTGAAATTAGAAGGGCATGATTAGGTGTAAGATGATTTGGTCTTCATGCTTTGAGTACAAGTAGGTGCATTGAGGATACCTTTACTTGAGATTGATTATGTTTTACCACACCAAGTGAGTTTTGAGCCTATATGCATATCTTTTGCATTTATATTCGTTTGCTTGAGTGTCCACTTGTCATTTGCATCGCTAGCACTTGTTTGAGTTCCTTCTTGAAATACATGACAATAATTGATGATAAAATGATAAAGGCACTTAGGAATAACCTATATTTCTAAATTATCCACACCATTCTTATATGATCAATTAGTTAACCCTTTGAGCCTAATCATTTTCTTTCGGTGACACACCACATTACTCACCTAAGACCTTTTTCTTGTTTAGCCTTACGTATTCTTGATCCCATTTTGTCAAAGGCTAGTAGGAACTTGAGGGAGCAATAAGGTGTATGAAATAGGGTTTACTATTGTTCATAACTTTCGAGGAAATCTTTGTTGTTACCTTGATAGTCGATTTTCAAAATTAAATCGAAAGGAGGATTATTGTTACATTTATCATTTTCTTTAAAAAAATATAGAAAAAAATAAAAAAAAAAAAGAAAAAAAAAGAAGAAAAAAAAGAAAAAAAAAGAGAAAAAAAATGATATGAGAGCATACTTATATTTTTTGTAATCCTCCTTCCTTCGACTAGTCAAGTCTTTTTGTTGAAAAATGAAAATAAATTGTGTGGGGAGGAAGTTTGGTGTTGTGCATGATATTCATGGTGACTACTAGTTTTTGACATTTCACCTTATTTTGGCCTTTCTTCACATACCTTGTCCCTAGCCCCATTACAACCCTAATAAAGACCTTTTGATTTTCATCATTAATGTATGTTGTGATTTAAGTTGGGATGATACCAAGTGTCAAGCATGCATTTGATTTTGTTGGAATTGAGTGATACACTTACCCTTGTTCTTGAGTGAATATTCTTTTGTGAGTGAAAAGTGAGGTATTGCTTGTTTTGCATATGAGATCTCAAGTTTTGACTCTAAAGTGTGCCCTTGTAGACTTAGCATGGTTACCAATAATTTTTGCACTTGACATGAACTTATAATCACTCTTGCATGGTTCTTTAAGTAGACTATGTGAATCCTTGCACTTTCCACACCAAGACTTTGCAACTTCATTTTGATTCTTAAGTTGATGTATCATGATTGGACATGTATGTGTGGTGTGCATTGCCATGTGATCTTTTATACAAACTAGATGGATTTTGTGGGTACATTCACTACAGGCCCTCACGAGACGTCACTCGTCCACTAGGGCTGCCTAGGGGTTTAAAGGGCTTGTTGCATATGCCAAATGCAACCGTCACACCTACGAAAAGGAGTATAGGACTTTGCATCTAGATTTTCATTTTCATTTTGTTTTTGTTTTACTCAAGGACGAGCAAAAGATAGGTATGGGGGCATTTGATAAGTGCATATTTTTATTACCTATTTATTGCTTGAACTCGTGTTTTAATAATTTATTTTGTTGCATTTCTGGTAAACCGTAAATAAATAAAGAAATGACAAAATAAATAAATAAAGTGCAAGGAAGGGAAAAAGAGGAAGAAAAAGGACCAAAAATGAAAGAAGGAAAAGAATTAGGAGCTTGGAGCAAAAGGAATATTTCAAGACAAGTGGAAGGTGGAGATCATCCCAACACATTAGAAAAGTGTATGGCCAAGATCAACTCTTCAAAGCTTAAGGGGGAAGGAAACAAATAGATGGCTAGGATTTCACCACCACATAACCCAAATGTATGGTGGGGATTTACCCAACACCCCCCTTAACCCTAATTCCTATCCTATAAATACCCCCTCACCCCCCTTGTATTTAGTAAATTAGATTTTAGGGTAGTTTTATTTTCTTGTTTTGTATTAGCTTTATTTTCAAATCTTGTAAACACTCTTTTTAATTTTAATGCAAAATTCCATTTCCTTTAATTTCTTGTCTTGCTCTCTCGTTTATTTTACTTTGCTTTCGTTATTTTCGTAAATCCATGTAGTGGACAAAGTAGCGAAATGCTAACCACTATGGGTTGAAAGTAACGATTTTTATTTTTCTTGTTAGTAGTTTTAATTCGTAATTTTGCCCCCTTAAATCTCCATTTTATTGTGGGCTTTATAATTGTTAAATTGTAGATTTAAATTTTTCATGTTTTATGTGTTAGTTTAATTAAAAAAATTTTTTTTATTAATTTTCATTTCGTTTTCTGCAAATTTATGGTTTAAATCGAAGCATACGCCTCCCCTGTTTTTCTTGTTTATTCGACTTTTCCCCTGAATTCTTTTCTCTTTTTGTCCGAACAAAACCCAGCACCTCAAATACACAAACAAACACATCCCATTTTCTTTTCTCCTTACATCCCTTTTTTTTTCCTTCGTTGAGCTGTACCCCCCCTCTCTCTCCCCTTTGAATCCCACAGTGTTTTCTCCTCTCTTTTTACTATCTCATCTGCCAATCCCCTCTCGTTTTTCTTAATTTCTGACTTCTCCCTAACCCATTTCTTATTCTGCTAATACTTTATTTAACTTAAGTCTAATATCTGGCCCAAAACCTTTCCTAGCCCATTTGATTTTCTAAACCAAACCATCTTCTAGCCCAATTTTATTTTCTTGTTTATTTAATTTAGTACAACCCACTTTAATTGCTAGTCCATGTTAATTTATTAAGCCCATCATCTTGTTTCTAGTCCGCATGCCATGTTTATTTCACAATTTTGTTTAATTCAATCATTAATGCAATCATTATTTAATCATTATCTAGTCATTACTTGTCTTTTCTTTAAATGAAGCCCATTTTAGTTTCATAGTGTATTTGTTTCAATTATTTGATTATGTGTGCATTTAATTTCAATTATATTTATCTTTTATTATCTAGTTAATTAATCGGTAAACCAAACTCTCCCAAATTATGTGTTCTAGTTCGATTGAATTAAAAATTAAGGATCACGAAAATATTAGTCTCTGCGGAACGACTCATAAAATTTTACAATGAAACGAATTGTGCGCTTGCGATTCAAATGTCTTAATTATTTTTTAGCAGAACAGCTATGCTTTCATCAGGAAAAGGGCTTGCATCAGTATTTGCTACTGATGGTTCTTATGGAGCCAGAGGTTCGGAAGCTTCTTCAACATTTTGAGCTGAAGGTTCTTGTGTTCTTCCTTCAAAAACAGTGTTTATGTGTACAGCATCAAGTTCAGGAATCTCTAGAGCAATGTCAGAAACCCCCTGTGCTTTAGAATCTATGCCTGCATCTTCACTTTGAGAAGATGGTTCTTGTGGGGTAGGAATGTTCTTGTCTTCACCTTCCCTTTGAGAAAGTGGTTCTTGTGGGACCATTCCTTCAACAATGTCTGCACCCACACTTTGAGTGGGTGGTTCTTGTGGGACTGGATCTTCAATAGCTGCTGAACTCCTTTGAAATTCAGGTTCTTGTGGGCTTGATCCTTTCAGAGGTGAAATGATCCTCTGTTTCTTCTGTCTATGAAAAAACTTTGATTCAGCTTGTCTCTTTATCTGAAGAGGTGTTGGTTTATGACCAAGCTGAGCAGCAATAGCATTTACTTCATCCACAGACATCTCAATTATTCTTCTCTTTGGAGATGTAGGTGCTGGAGAATCAGAAATCTCAACAGTCTTCACAGGTGATGTATCAGGATTAGAGATATCAGGAATGACAGATGTGTCAGGAACTGATGACTCATCAAGATTAATATCATCGTTAAGATGCTGCATTTCTTCAGGAATGTAATACTGACTCTTGTTTACTATCTTTCTTCTTTTCTTTGGCTTTACTGGCTTAGCTAATTCATCAGTAACAGGAGCAGCAACTTCTTTTTTCTTCATAATTATCGAGATGGTCTTATCATCATCACTATTAGCATCAGAATCCTGTTGCAAAATCTTTCTCTTCCCACCTGTTTCTTTAGATACTCCAGTTTCAACCAAGGACTTAGCAACCTTGGGAGCATACTTCTCTAATTCCAGGACCCCTTGTGCAGCCCCTTGTGTCTTCTGTTTAGTGAGGGTTGTAGTGGAGAAGTGCTTTGATCCTGATTATCTGCCAGACACATCAGATCAAGCTGACTTCTTTTCTTTTCCAACTGATGTCTTTTGGGAGACACCAGAGGTGGTTGACTGTTTAGTTAAGTGTATGTGTGATGTGCTTGTGTCAGGAACAGAATGTGTTTGGTCCTGTTCCGTAGCACTTGTGGATGGGCCATAAAGTGCAGGAAATCTCTTTTTAAAGAGAACCCAGACCCCATCACGAATGTAAGGATTTCCCTCAAAACCATTTGCCTTATCCGATTTAACCAAAGATTTGATATTGTTTTCAGAAATCTTAAAGATAGGCAAAGCTGTATCATTTTCAAATTCAACATTGGGACGTAAATGAGAGAAAATTAATTGAAAAAATCTAATAAAACAGACATAACCACATTTATCTGTTTTCCTAGCATTTAATGCTCTTAGGATAAAAGACCCATAATCAAACACAGTATCATGAATTAGAGAGTACCCAATGTGAACTGAAGAAGTTGGTAGTGCATCAAAGTTAGAGACTTTGTTCAAGAAGCACCTACTGATGGTATCAAAGAAGAAATTCCATTCCTTCTTAAGCTTGGTTCTGTATAACTCTCCAAACTTTCTTGGTTGTCCATTATAACTCAGACTCGTAGCAAACTCCAACAAAGAAGCATCAGTAATTATTGTTGGAGGCATACCATTGAGAGAGGGTAATTGTAGAGCTTCAACAACCACTTCTGGAGTGACATGATGTGTAACTCCATTGTATGTAAAGGACAAGTTAGGCCTTCCTGTGGGTTCACATACACCAAAAACAGCGGTATTCCATACCTGCATTACACACTTGAAAGAAACTTTGGCGCGTGCCGTTAAAGCATACTTAATCGGACTAGACCCAAGAAATCCTGAATGATGTGAAATTCATTCGATAGTTCCTGATGGTCAAGAACAACAACATAGTTGTTGGAGCAAAAGTGACACCATTGATAACAACCTTATTGTTTACAAATGATGAATTCTCCATTTTTGTTGTGACTGAGAGAGATTGAAATTTTTGAGCAATTATGGTTTATGTTCGCACAGTGATACAGAGAAAAGGCAATACTGATAGTTTTGAGAATAATGAATAAATTTAGAAAACTAAATTTATTTTAGACAAACTAATGATTTCTCAAAGGCAGGTGTCAGTAATCGATTTGTGCAAAATAAGTAATGGACCAAATTACGTGAGAGAGTGGTGATAACCGCACACGACACGACTTACGATGTGTATCTATATCTATCAATGAGTAAAACACACGCGCTCGTATTATTCAAGAAATACCTGGTACCGTTAATACCAGAATACAAAGCGTTTCTTGACTTTGTTACTCTCCCATCTCTATTTAACACTTAGAGACTTGTCCACTATCCCTTTAACTCTTCATTTTCTCCTGAAAACCAAAAACCCTTCACACAACACACCTTAAAACAATGTCAAAACCTACCATCAAGGAAAAGAATCTCCATCTCGTAGAGAAGAGAGATATCTTCAGTTATACTCATGAAGAGTTTGATGCCTTTCATTGGGAAAAGCAACTTGAAACTTTGTGGCTGCAGATGGATGCTAGTCTCGAAGAAATCGAGAGAGAAAGACCTGCAAGAGTGATCGACATCAATGCTGCTCTTCAAGCAACATTTGCATGGCTTTCCTCTAATG
Organism: Saposhnikovia divaricata; assembly: GCA_036435485.1. NCBI lineage: Eukaryota > Viridiplantae > Streptophyta > Magnoliopsida > Apiales > Apiaceae > Saposhnikovia > Saposhnikovia divaricata. Next base: position 9,530,212 of record JAZHRN010000154.1, on the reverse strand, counting down.
TATCCTCATCCAACACCACCAACCATTGTTAATGAATATGTCAGCAAAAATAACCTTATCCCTTTCAACTTCCACCCAAACAAAGTGGCAAAGATGGGACCTGGGATGGCTGCTAGCAATGGAGTGGTTTGGACTTCACTTTTTATTTTCCTGTTGAATAGATTAGTAGATAGAGAAAACAAGAAGATGTAATATTTGCATGTAATCTCTTTCTTATTATCAATGGAAAACCTTGTTTCTCTAATCTTATTCATTGTGATCTGCATTTTTTTATGTTTATGAACTGTTCTTCAAGGAATTAAGTCAGAGAAGTAAACATGAAAACTAATTAAAGTAATCACATAAGTAACAAATTCATTAACAGTAACCAAAATTAAATCAGGGAACAGAACAATTAGGGAATACTTGAATTATACAAATTGTACTGATAGTCAAACCGTTGCATCAGGATTTGATGTTTGACTAAAGTCAGGATTGACTTTTCATCAGTATTCCCAATTCATAGTTTACCATTCCCAATTCATTCACCAATTTTGTAAAAGTAGCTTCAGGAAGTGGCTTGGTGAATATATCAGCTAGCTGTTGATCAGTAGGAACAAAGTGGAGTTCGATTGTTCCTCCCAGTACTTGTTCTCTTATGAAATGATATCTGATACTGATATGCTTAGTAAGAGAATGCTTGACTGGATTTCCTGTCATAGCAATAGCACTTTGGTTATCACAATAAATAGGTATTTTTGAATATGACAAACCATAGTCCATTAGCTGATTTCTCATCCACATTATCTGAGCACAACAGCTTCCAGCAGCAATGTACTCAGCTTCTGCAGTTGATGTTGAGATAGAATTTTGCTTTTTACTAAACCAAGAAACTGACAATAGCCTGAAGTACTTTTCTTGTCTATTTTGCATCCTGCAAAATCAGCATCTGAATAACCACATAGATTAAAGTCAGACTCTCTAGCATACCAAAGGCCAAGTGATGGAGTGCCTTTCAAGTATCTGAAAATCCTTTTCACAGCTATAAGATGTGGTTCTCTGGGGTTTGCTTGAAATCTTGCACATAGACAGGTTGCATACATGATATCTGGTCTACTTGCAGTTAGATACAAGAGTGAGCCAATCATACCTCTGTAGTTAGTTACATCTACCTCAATACCTTGATCAGGATCAAGCTTAGTAGTTGTAGCTATAAGAGTTGAAGCAGTAGAACTGTCTTGCATGTTAAACTTTTTCAGCAAATTCTTTGTATACTTTGACTGATTGATAAAGATCCCATCATCAGTCTGTTTAACTTGCAGACCTAAGAAATATATCATTTCTCCCATCATGCTCATTTGATATCTAAACTGCATTAGCTTTGAAAACTTCTCACACAATTTGGAGTTAGTTGACCCAAAAATGATATCATCAACATAAATCTGAACTAACAGCAAATCCTTACCATGATTCAAATAAAATAAGGTTTTATCAATTGTACCTCTTTTGAAACCACTTTCCAGTAAGAATTGAGCCAGAGTTTCATACCAGGCTCTTGGAGCTTGCTTTAGTCCATAAAGTGCTTTATCCAGTCTATAGACATGATCTGGATATCTAGGATCAATGAAGCTAGGAGGTTGTTCAACATATACCTCCTCTTCCAATTCTTCATTCAGAGAAGAACTTTTAACATCCATCTGGAAAACTTTGAATTTCTTATGGGCTGCATATGCCAGAAAAATTCTGATGGCTTCTAGCCTTGCAAAAGGAGCAAAAGTCTCATCATAGTCTATTCCTTCCTGTTTAGAGTACCCCTTTGCAACTAGCCTTGCTTTATTCCTCATAATAATCCCATCTGAATCTGTCTTGTTTCTGAACACCCACTTTGTACCAACAATTGATCTACCCTTAGGCCTTGGTACTAGTTTCCAGACTTCATTTCTTTCAAATTCATTTAGTTCTTCTTGCATTGCTGTAACCCAATCAACATCCTTTAGTGCATCTTCAACTTTCTTAGGCTCCTCGTTTGACAGAATGTTATTATATAAACATTCATTCTGAGTTGCACTTCTTGTCTTAACACCTACACCAGGATTCCCAATAATTAAATCAGGAGTATGACTTTTGGTCCATTTCCTTGCTGATGGTAAATCATTCCTTGAATTGGATGCTCCCCCTGGATTGGTGTTATCTTCAAAAGAACTGGAATCATTAGAAGCTCCCCCTGAGATAGTGCTATCTCCTCCTGAAGTGCTGTCAGGATTTTAACTTGAATCTGTTTCTGATGAATCTCCTCCTGATGTTTGAGTTGTATCAGTACCGATGGTATTTTATTATTGCTCCCCCTCAATATTTGCATTATTTGAATCATCGTCAGTAACTGGTGTTTCATCAGGCATTGGTCGATCGTCAGGATCTAATGGAGTATCAGTATCTGACATTACTTCATCAAAATTCTTGGTAGCTTCATTTGCAAAGATCAAACTATCATGTGAGTCTTCAGCAATTCCTGTTATCTTCTTATCATCAAAGGAAACATTGATAGACTCCATGACTGTCCTTGTTCTTAGGTTATAGACTTTAAAGGCTCTTGTTGATGGATAGCCAATAAAGATTCCCTCATCAACTTTAGTCTCAAACTTTCCTAGCTGTTCAGGATGAGGTCTTAGAACAAAGCACTTGCAGCCAAACACATGTAGATGTTTCAGACTTGGTTTCTTCTCTTTGATCATTTGATAAGGGGTGACACCATGTCTGTTGATTAAAGTAATGTTCTGAGTATAGCATGATGTGTAGACTGCTTCTGCCCAGAAATATGTAAGTAGTTTAGCTTCCTCCAACATTGTTCTGCCAGCTTCAATAAGAGTTATGTTCCTCCTTTCAACTACTCCATTTTGATGGGGTATGCCAGGAGCAGAGAATTGTTGAACTATTCTTTTATACTTGCAGAACTCTTCCATTACTGAATTCATGAATTCAGTTCCATTATCACTTCTTAGAATCTTGACTTTGTATTTTGTGCCAGTCTCACTGAGTCTCACATGGTCCAAAATTATCTCAGCAGTTTCATCTTTTCTTTACAGAAAATACACCCAGGTAAATCTAGTATATTCATCAACAATGACTAGAGTATACCTTTTCTTACGGATGGACAAAATGTTGACTGGTCCAAACAAGTCAAGGTGTAGCATGTGATATGGTTCTTCAATTGAGGATTCAGATTTACTCTTGAATGATGTCCTCCTCTATTTAGCCTTCTAACAAGCATCACAGAGTCCATCTGGAGTATACAACGCCTTTGGTAATCCTCTCACCAAATCTTTCTTAACCAACTGATTGATGTTGTTGAAGTTGAGATGAGAAAGCTTCTTGTGCCAATTCCAACTTTCATCTACTGTTGCTTTACTGATGAGACATGTTGAGGGACCATTAGTATTGGTGTACACGTTGGCTTCATAAATGTTACCACGTCTTTGACCAGTTAAGACAATCCTTCCAGATGTTTTACTGATCACTTCAAAGTGAGTATCATTGAAGTTGACATGATAACCTCTGTCTGTGATTTGAATAACACTAAGCAGATTGTGTTTGAGTCCTCTCACCGGAGCTACTTTTTCAATGATGACATTTCCAATGATTATATTACCATATCCCAAAGTTTGTCCAATGTTGTCATCTCCATAAGACACTGTTGGGCCAGCTTTCTTCTCAAATTCTGATAGCAAGGTTTTGTCTCCAGTCATGTGTACAGAACATCCACTATCCATGACCAACACATTTTTCTTTTTACCCTGCAATCAGAAACACAAAGAGCTCAGTTAGAATTTTTAAGAACCCACACTTGTTGGGTTCTCTTTACATGCAATTTAACATTTTTAGCAGCAGAAGTCTTTTTAACAAAAGTAGTTCTGTCAGATTTAAATCCATCAGAATTTGCTTTGTCATTATCAGAATTAACAGATGCATGCTTATTATTCAGACTCTTTGTTTTACTAGAATTTGCACTTTTATTAAACTTTGGCAAAGGATCATAATGATTGTAGTACAAACTATGGTATTCTTCACATGTGTAGATAGAATGCCATTTACTGCCATAGTGAAAACAAGGATTCTGTGGTTTATAAAATACTAATCTATTCCTAATGTCAGACTTAGGAACTACAGTAGCCTTTTTTTTACTCCTCCTGCAATCAATAGCAAGATGATTAGAGTTACCACAGTTAAAGCATGTTTTTCTTGGTGCATTTGGAATATACTTATAATTATTCTCTTTGCTTATTCCAATTTTACCATTCCTGTTCCTCTTAGCAATTTTGATTTTCTCTCTATCAGTCATTTCACAGGTTATGTCTCTCAGTTGTTTCTTAGACAAAAGACCTATATTTTTGACAGATTTAGACTCAGAATTTTGTGTAGAAGTAGATCCCTTTTCTAAAGTAGATTTGGGATTTTTTGGATACAGATACTTAACAAGTTTTAATTTATTCTTTGTTCTGTCTATAACATGTCTATAGGTTTTTGGATTTGTTGACTCATTCACAACAACTCTTCTGGGTTTTGTTGTTTCAGCAGTAACAACTTTACCTTTATTCTTCTTTTTGTCCTCTGGTTTATAACCTAGACCCTCGTTCCAGTTCTTATCTGTGATAAGATCGTGTGTTTTATTTCCAGAGTGTGTCCAGGTTCTGAGTTTCTCATTAGCATCATTAAGTTCCTTTTCAAGTGCAGTACATTTAAACTCCATTTCTAGCTTCATGTGCTTAGCCTTATCACATTCATTTTGTACTTCTTGCATAAAGAGTAACTCAGCTTCTAGATGATCATTTCTTTTAGTCAATTTTGACATCTCAGATATTATTCTAGCATTTTCAAGAGATTGACTTTTAAAGCTAATATGCAGAGACTTTAAGAAAGATCTTAACTCAGAAACATTATCAGTATCAAAATCAAAAACAACTTCAGGTACCTTATTTTCAGGAGCAGCAATCTCATCTACATTTGCCATTAATGCATAGTTCACCTTTTCCTCTTCAGAGTTTCAGGAAGAGTCCATCCAATCCTTGCTTGATGAGATAAGAGCTTTGGTCTTGGACTTTTTGCATTCAGTTGCAAAGTGACCCATTCCATCACAGTTGTAGCATTTGACTTTTGACTTGTCAAATTTGCTGCCTTTGCTTTCATTCTTCTTGTACCTGTTCTTGTCAATATTGAAAGGTTTCTTCTGAAAGTTGCCTTGTCTTCTAGCCTTTCTGTACTTTATCTTCTTGAAGCCTTTGACTATCATAGCAACCATTTCCATCATGTCAGAATCAATAGAGTCATCATCAGTATCAGTATCAGGATTGGCATCAGGATCTGATGATGAGTCATCAGTATTGGACTCAGCTACTCTACTTCTTCTTCTTGAAACCTCCACAGCTTTTCCTTTTGATTTTGATTCAATATTTAAAGCAACAGTTGCTCCGTTGGTTTTCTTATTCTTCCTTTGTTAAACCTCAAGATCATGGGTTCTTAGCATCCCATAGACTTCATCAAGAGACACAACATTAAGATCATACTGATTCCTAATGATAGAGGTTTGAGTATCCCATTCCTCAGGCAAAGCTCTAAGAAACTTGGTGTTCAACTCCTCTGGTTCATACTCTTTACCAACCAGAGATAGATTATTCAATAATGTCAGAAATCTATCATACAGATCACTGAGGCTCTCATCAGATTTTGCATCAAACTGTTCATACTCTTGAATCAACAGAGCCCTTCTGTTCCTTTTGATAGATTCAGTACCCTGGCATTGAGTTTCCAAAATTTCCCAGATTTCCTTAGCAGTTTTACATGCTATCACTCTATTTGACATGACAGCATCAAGGCTATTATGAAGAATATTCTTCACCTTTGCATCTCTGAGTACTTCAGCCTTTTCCTCAGGAGTCCACTCAGCCTTTGTCTTCTGAACATAGTACTCAGGTAGAGTATCTGTTCTAGCAACCAGTCTCTTAGGGATATATGGACCATCATATATTCGATCGAGATAGTTAGGATCAGTTGCCTCCAGATACATCAACATCTTTACCCTCCATGTGGGGTATTCAGCCTTTTTTAGAACAGGGATTTTAATACTTTCATACTTGCTTGTCGACATCTTAAGATCGTTTCTGTAATTTATCAGTTTGCTCTGATACCAATTATTGCCCAGTAAAGAACAATTGTAGAAGGGGGGTTGAATACAATTGTATAAGATTTTCGACTTACAGCAGAAATAATAACACAAGTATGAATAAATAACAGCTTTATTAATTCTGATATAAAACTGTTACAAACTCTCTCTCAAGAAATTCTGATGTTCTTGAGAGCTGCTAGGTTACAAGATAACTCGTGTAAGCGATTACAATCATGTAAAACCTAAACTGTGTTTATATATATCGTACATAGTTGCACTATCAATTACAAGATAAATCAAATCAATTACATTCGTCTCTTAGTACATATCTTGAATGATAGCTGTGTTCCTATAAATCAGGAACCGACATATCAATCTCCCTTGATTCCTGGACTGATGTATATCCTTGTGTAATCCTGATCAGCCTCCAATCCTGATGGTAGCCTAATACTGACGGTGCATTACTGATGATGTCAGCATCAGTATCTGATTAGTAGTCTAGATCCTGATCATCACTTGAATCAATATCTAACAGCTTCCTTTATATTTTTGGGCTGAAGTTGTCAAAACTGCATGTTATACCCAGAATCAAACTCTTATCAATAAAGATTTAATGAATACACCTTATGAAATAATGTATGAAAAGAAACCAACATTCAAATACTTTCATGTATTTGGAGGAAAATGTTTTGTGCTTAAAGAAGGAGATGATCGTGGTGGAAAATTCGAGGCCAAAGCACATGAAGCAATTTTTATTGGTTATACAAGAAGAGCTATAAGGTGTATGTAATTGATCAACAGAAAATGCTTGAAAGTGTCAATGTAAGATTTGATGACACTAAACTCCCCAGTATCCAAACAGAAGATCCATCAGAAAAGTTATCTTTTGATGACATGTTAGATTCAGATTTAGATGGTGACAATCCACCTGATGTTGTTGATGATGATGATGATCAGGGTGGTGGTGGTAGAAACAAGGATAATATTGGAGATACCCCTAACACTCCTGAACAATCATCAAGTCAACCTGGCAACAACTTAGGGGGAGACAATGAAGGATCAACTAGTCATACTCAATATCACAATGAAGAACAAGGTGAATCATCAAGATCTAATCTTCCCAGACAGAATGTTTGGAATAGAGCTCACCCCTTTGAGTTAATACTTGGTGATCCAGATGTTGGTGTAAGAACTAGAAGAGCATATCAGAATCAATGTAATTATTCAGGGTTTCTGTCTGAAATGGAACCTAAGAAAACTGAGGAAGATCTTTCTGATCCTGATTGGGTGTTTGCTATGCAAGATGAACTCAATCAATTTAAACAACAAGAAGTATGGAAGCTGGTACCCAGACCTAAGGACAAGAAAGTGGTTGACACTAGGTGGGTATTCAGAAATAAATTGGATGAAGATGGCACTATGACTAGAAACAAAGCAAGACTGGTTGTTAAAGGTTATTCCCAAGCGGAAGGAATTGATTATGATGAAACCTATGCACCAGTGGCTAGACTTGAGGATATCAGAATATTCATGGCATTTGCAGCATTCTCAAACTTTAAGGTTTATCAATGGATGTCAAGAGTGCTTTTCTGAATGGTAAGCTAGATGAAGAGGTTTATGTAGAACAGCCCCCTGGTTTTGAAGATACAGATCTATGGTCTTAAGCAAGCACCAAGAAAATGGTATGACATGACACTCTTTCTGAATTCTTACTTGAAAATGGTTTTATTAGAGGTGTCATAGATAAAACTCTCTTTACAAAGAAACATAAGAATGATACTATACTAGTCCAAGTCTATGTAGACGATATAATATTTGGGTCTACTAATGATCTTTTGTGCAAGAAATTTGCTAAGCTAATGCAGGGTAAATTTGAGATGAGCCTGATGGGTGAGCTGAAGTTCTTTCTTGGATTACAAGTAAGTCAAAGGTCAGATGGAATTCTTATTTGTCAACCCAAGTATGTCAAAGGACTCCTCAGGAAATATCAAATGGAGGATTCATCTTCAGCAAGGACACCATCATCTACAGCTGTAAAGTTTGGGGCATGTGAAAATTCTGCAAAGGTAGATGTCACAAGCTACAGAGGTATGATAGGTTCATTACTTTATCTCACTTCAAGTAGACCAGATATTATGTATGCTACTTGCTTGTGTGCAAGGTTCCAAGCGGATCCTAGAGATGTGCATCATGTTGCTGTTAAACGAATCTTGAGATATCTTAAAGGTACCCCTAACTTAGGTATTTGGTACCCTAAAGAATCTGGTTTTAACCTTGTTGGATATACAGATTCAGATTATGCAGGAAGTGTGGTAGATAGAAAAAGTACATCCGGGAGTTATCAATTCCTTGGTGGAAGACTGGTTTCCTGGTACAGCAAGAAACATCAAACTGTTTCCAACTCAATAGCTGAAGCTGAATACATAGCTGCTGGAAGCTGTTGTGCTCAGATCTTGTGGATTAGGAATCAGCTACGTGACTATGCCTTTGTACTTGACAAGATTCCAATCTTATGTGACAATACAAGTGCCATAGCTATCTCCAACAATCCTGTACAACACACGAAGACCAAGCACATAGACATCAGGTATCATTTTATTAGAGAGCATGTCATGAATGGTACCGTGGAATTACATTTTGTACCCACGGATGAACAAACAACAGATATTTTTACTAAGTCTCTTGACGAATCCACCTTCACCAGAATTGTTGGTGAATTGGGTATGTTAAACAGTCCTAGTAATTAAACTAGTTAATATCTGAGGTTTGTTCTTTAATAATTTACAAGTGATTACCTTGCTAATATTTTATTTTTATTAAAATCACTTGTATAATTATTTTATCAACTTATCATCTTGCTTGTTTATTCTCAAATCATTTCCATAATCTTCGTAATATCTTTCTACATACTTCTCTCATTTTAGAATAATTTATTTTCTCTAAAAATATTTTTTCTCAAATTTTACAAGTTAAAATATTTGAGAAATCTATTTTTATTGAAAATTTCATTATTTTAAACTACTTTTGTATATTTGTGGTATTTTTAGGAAACTTGAGGAAAGTGAAGCTGAGAAACAACTCCTTAAAGCACAAGTGGATGTACGATCTTCTTCATCCACCTCTGTCAACAACCAACTCACTGTGATCAAGGACGACATTCAAAATATAAAGACCACTGTCACTCCAACACTCAACGCCTTACTACAGTCAAACACCCAGGTAGCCTCTGAAAGGTCCGATATATTACTTGCTATTGATAATCTCTCTGCCAAGGTGGATTAACTTCTAAAGGAAGTGCATACAAATGCTGAGTTCTATGACCGTAACTTCACATATCTAGAAGAGAAATATGATTATCTCTATGAAGGTCTGGATCATTTGTATGACATTGTGAAACCCACTCACAACATCACATCTGAACAAAGGGAATACTTTGAAGGCAGTGGAGGAAATTATGATGGTGGAGCTGGTGGGAATTCTGGAGCTACTAAAAAAAACCTGTAGAGGATAACCCAATTAAGGGGGAGAAGTCAAGTGGTAAGGGGGAGAAATCTAAGGGGGGCAGTCTAGTGGAAGTGGAAAAGGAAAAGGAATAACTACAGATTTACAAGATAGTGTTTTCTATGCTGGAGAAGCAGATGATTTTGATGCCTTTGAGCCAGTGGGTATAATTGGTGAACCGGAACCTGAATTTGAACCAGAAATTGATCTTAGTGAGTGGACTTAGCAAGCACCTATACCAGAGTTTGATAAGAAGATGCAAGAGTAGGAAGCCAGTTTGAAGCTGAAAGAAGAAAGATTAGCAAAGACATTTCAGATGTTGGACAAATTATAAGAAGTTCACATGAAAGAACAAGATAAAAAACAACGTCAACATCATTTGGATCTTGAGGCAAGGAAAATTGATGTTTATACAAGAGTGGTCCAATATGGGATGAAGCTAGAAAGATACTGAGTCTTCCACAACTTACCACGAACAATGATGAACATTTTCTTAGAGTCCTTCGAATGTATCAAGATGCCAATCCAGATCATCAACCGTACACTGATGCATTGAAGAATGAAATTAATAGAATAAATGCTGCATTTGACTCTTTCAAAAATGAATTGGTAATCGTTGTCTCCTATCGTAATGAAGGTTCATTTCATGCAACTCTCAATTGTCTGGAAATGAGAACTTTGTCTGAGTTATGGATCATGATGCAAAAGGTATCAACATCTACTGAGCTGAATGTAATGTTGTATGAAAAACTCAAGGAGTTTGCTCGGAAGGCCAGTCCAGAAGTTGTTCATCTTCCATATCAAGTCAAGTTGTTAAAGAATGACATATTTCAGTCCTGCATCTTCAGATCTGAGAACATGTACAACTATGATTCTAGGCACTTGGTTTGGATTGAAAAGATGCTGAGGACCATTCAATTTCATACCACAGAAAAGAAGGAGGCTGCTGATTATATTCGTACTTACGTTGCACAAAGAGATCCAAGATATCAACAGAAGGTAAATAAACAAAAGGGATTTGCAACTCAACCAGTCAGACCCAAAAGTATAGCATCTGAACAGGAATGTATTTTTGATGTTGATTTGATCTCAAAGCTGAAACCATTAAATGAAGAACCTGAAGAAGGGGAGATTAAGGATCAAAGCACATCAAAATGAAGATCAGCTCTACTTGTTAGATTTTTAGAGCTTAGGTAGATCAATATAGTTTGGAGGATCATCTATCTTGTATTTATCTTTTATGTTTGAATCTGGAAAATGTTAATATAAACCAGAACTTTTTCTTTATTTACTTGCAATTAATGTTTTATCATTTACTTGTTTAAGTTGAGTTAGTTGAGTTATCCTCTAGGAATTTGCTTGTTATTTTCTAACAAAGAAATAGGGGGAGATTGAAAGGCATATGATAGCCTATTTGTAGTTCGAGGATACAACTCAACTTAAATTAGTATGTAACAGTAAATAATAAGTATGAACTGTCCAGGAATCTCAGAATATTTGATCTGTCAGAAGAAAAAGATTAAAGTCAATCTACAGACTTGAAAATTTACTGCATTGAAAGAAGTTCAGACATCTAATCAAGCCTCAGTGAGGTATTCAACAATAAGTGGATTTATTTAGAAGATAGAGATTTCTCTAGTGACAGTTGAAGAATAGTCAGAGTACAGAATAGTTGAAAAGATAAGAGAAAAGGAAATGGGAACCATATTTTAAAGTCAGAAATGAAGAATCATCATTGAAGTTAGTCGTTCATGAACCAGACAGTACATCGAACGTCAACAGAAAATTCAGTGGTACTTCTTTTTGTATACTCAGTGGTTCTGAAAGAAATTAAGACATTCGGAGAATTAATTATTCCTTTTTAATTAATTAAATCAAGTAATTGATTTAATTGATAAATTAATTCATCAAAGAATTAATTTATTTATTAAATTAATTAATAGATTAATTAAATTAGAATAATTAATTAAGTAAAATTAATTCAATTTTATTAAATGATTTAATCAAAATCATTTAAAACTGTAAAATTGAATTAACAAGACAATTCAAAGATTGTCTTGCCGATTGTCTTGATAGAAGGAATTCGAATGCCTTGGTGATTGTCTTGTTAGTTCAAATTGAAGAAAAGACTATCAAGACATGAGTTGTCTTGCCGACTGTCTTGATAAAAAAGAAGCTGCCAATACCAACTTTGTCTTGCCGACTGTCTTGTTGAAATAAAGAAAATAATATCATTACAAGATATGTCTTGCCGACTGTCTTGGTAAGCCAAATCTAAGTTGTCAAGACATGAAATGTCTTGCCAATTGTCTTGCCAGTATTAGTTGAATTGAAAAGAGGCAGAAGCTGTTATATACACAAGGCAACTGAGTTTTAAAGACAGACAGAAACATTACATTTAAGATCAAAAAAAAAAAAAGAAACCCAGAAAACTCTCTGCTCTTAAATATCATTCTACAAGAGCTTTAACTTCATAGAAAATCAAAGGCTTTGTATTTGTAGTATTTGATCCGTTCAAGCTTGATTACTTGTAACTCTTGTACAATTATCGAGTTTTTACTCCTAGTTCATATCTCGATTTTTATTAACAAATTAAGAAAAGTTCATGTCAAATTTTCTAATTTATTTTTAACAACTTGATATTACTCTGTACTGATTTTGTAACAACCCTCAAGTTTAATATATCGTTATATTTAACTTGAACTTTGTTACATTTAATTCCACACAAATTTGTCTAAATCGAATTTAAATCTTAAGGACAAATTTTGAAAGAAAAGGTATAGATTGTATTAAACCCCCCCCCTTCTACAATCTTATTGGACCTAACATCTTCATAACGTCGCAATTTTGACTAGCCGGAAAAATCAACTAGTCATTCATATTGACATATCAACTAGTCAGTTTCAATTGGCTAGAATGGAATTTCAACATCGTAGCCACTGAAGAAATTTAGGCTATCCGGATAGCAAATTGAAATAAGAAGTTATTAAGTTTGGATCGAAAAAGGAAAATAAAAAATCTGAATAAAATGTTCTTGGTATTAGAACAATCGATAACCTCTCATCAAATATTACTTATCAGTGAAACGGTCCACCCAAGGGTGCCTCCATACACATACTTTATCAGATCCTACAATAGAATTAAATTCGGAATAACAATATCAAAATGATCTCCTTACTATGATTTCAATGTACGATGTACAATCTTATTTTGGAATAGGAGAGAAGAGTTCACGAGGAACATCTGGATACTAGATCATCCATGTTCACAACAATTTGTTACATATTTATGAGCTCGACTGAAGAGTGCAAGTATGAAGGAAGTAGTCAAATATCAATATTCGTTAAGGAATATTCGTCGATTAATTAAGGAAACATTTGTTGAACATTCCTTAGATGATTGAAAGAAAGTATAAATAGGCCTGAGTAGAACAAGACAATCATAAACATTGAGTAGAATGTCCATGGATCAAATAAAATACTTTGGATAAGTCCTGGTTTAGAGAAAGTATATCACTGGTTGTTACCTCACCAGTTCAAAGTAGAAGGCTAGAAGGGTTACCTGATATAAACTAATCAAGGTAACATGGTTAATGAACAGTTTAAAAATGAAGTAGTGCACCAGCCAGTAATTACTAAAATAAGTCAATAACCATTCATAAATCTCGACATTACCATCCCGAGGATGATCCTATTTTCTTGTCCACGTAAATTCAAGATACTGACTAGAGTGTCTCTCTCAAAATCATATTAAGGTCACTTAATAGGTTGGGGATCCGCAACTATGCCCATCACTCCTCCATAGCCACCCGGATTCATGCCTTTCACATCGAATCAACGTATCATAGAAGGTGGAGGTCTATCAGTTGATACTTGCGTAACTTCGACAAAAGTCCTATAAAAAATCCAACTTATAGACTCGCTGGTATTCTCCTCCAATAAGTTTCGAGATCATCGCATCGCTCGTTGCAACCATATTCAACTTTACTGGAGTCATGTCATCAATTCCCGTGTTTGTTCTCCGAGTTCAACCATCACGTCCTAACGTACGAATCGTACTTGACGTCGTCTAGCATGCTAGTCTTACGATAACGTTCTCATATAACATATGTAAAATTCTTCATCGAGGGCAATAGGATCCATAATGGTATAGTAACCACTTTCTCCGGTAAAACCGTTACTTGTCGAAAATCAAATCTTATAGCCAAAACAAAGGCCTTTCATTATTCCAAGTACCAGTACCCTTAATTATGTAAGGAAGTCTAAACTTCTCAATTCTTAAAATGCCGCCACCTTCTGGCTAAACTGTGAAGGACTATGGGCAACAAAATTTATGTCAGCCAAGTCATCCAATCATATTGGCAATATCACCTCTTCCTCAACTACTCTTGAGGTTTCACTTTGCTTCCTATATCATTACATCTGATAAGTCAGGTACGACTCCCAACTCTCTACTCATCATTCTGAAGGTCTCTAAGGATTATATCGATCCTAGTGTAATACCTTAAGTAATCATTCCAATCAACTTCACACACCGGTACTTCTTCCGGTAATCCAATAATCACTACAAGAAAAACGCAAACAGACGACACTAATCAGACAACGCTCAGAGAAAAAAGTGTTGTCTGGATTTAACAAACATCTGTTTATTTTTAGACTCAAAAAAGTGTCGTCTAAGCCACTGTTGTACAACTGTTTTTAAACCGTTGTCTAAAAAACTTAATCAGATAACACATTTTAACTGTCATGTTGTGCAAAGTAATAGCTTCATACAACGGTTTAAAAAACAGTTGTCTGAATAAACTTCAGACAATGTTGCAAGAAATCGTTGTTGAAATCAGACAAGTATTTTCTACTCGTTGTTATGTAAAACGTCTTCAAACAACGGTATGATATTGTGTTATCTGAATGATTTTATCAGACAACGTATTTTAGATTGTTGTGTTGTGTAAAGCAATAACTATAGACAACGGTTTATTAAAGTGTTGTTTGAATAGGCTTCAGACAAGTTTTCAAGAAACTGTTGTTGAAATATGACTCAATTAGACAAGTCTCTATGTTGTGTTGTCTGATCATTAGACAGACATGTGTTTTTCTTTAAAAATCGTTGTCTGATGTGCATGAATTTTTTTTGTGGGAAATAATGAAAAAATTGAATTAGATTTTGTGGGAAATAATAAAATAATCAGACTTCAATCAACTAGTTACATTTATTAAATAATTAAATCAATTAACCATTAATTGAAATTATTTAAACTAATTAAAGTATTTAATTCTTAATTAGTTTTAAAATTAAGTAAGGTAAATAAGCAGATAAATAAAATGAATCTTAACTTTAAATATATAAATAATAAATTCAAAAAACAATTCTGAATTTAACTTCAATTTTTTTAAAAAAATTCAGATTTTAAAAGAAATTTTAATCTTTAAAACTTAATAAAAGAACCAAAATTATCAAAAGTAATTAATATTTTTACAAAAAGGTAAAAATTTATGTAATATTCGTAATTTTTGGGAAATTTTGGCATTTATATTATATTTGTTCAAAACTAAAAATTTTACATGTTTATCCCATAAAAATTATTTTAAGGATAAATAATTTTAATTAGGGGTTAAAAATATTTTTGAGGTATTAATTTTGATGTAATATAAATAGCAGCTGGTTTATTTTTATTTATTAAAAAAAATCAGAAAATTAGATTTTCTGATTAATTTTCTTGGAATTTTCTTGAAAAATTGTTCTTGGTGTTCTTGAGAATCAAACTCACTTTTGAAGGTGATTCTGAAATTCAAATCTTTCATATGAGTAACAAAATTGAATCTCATGATCTGTACTACATATTTATGTGTGTGTGTGTGTAAATTCGAATATGCTTGGTTCATAATTTCATAATTTTCGGATATTAATTCGAATTTCTTGAATTTGGTGTGGCTTGTATGATGATTTGTTGTTTATGTGGTTAGTGTCTATAAATTTCTTATGATCTCAGGAATTTTATGATGATTTTTAATTGATTTTTTAAGTCCTAAATATGAAATTCGAGTTTAGTGTGGGTGAGTTTTAATTTTTAATTTTTCCGGCTTGATTGTTAATTGTTCGTGAGGTTGATGTTAGGGGTTAGATTCATGGTGCTCTAAGCTTTGTTTTGGTATGCTAAACACTGAGTTTGATTTAGAAATGAGTAAAAATGAGTTTGGCTGGAAAATGCTTCAAGTTCGCCGGAAATCAATTGTTTTGGTCAATTTTGGTTCGTTTTGGTCGTGTTTGTGGTCGTATATGAATGCCCAGAAGAATGGTGCTTGTTTTGTGTCTGTTTGGCATGAACAGAGATCGAGGGTTGAAGAAGAAGATGATGAACAGTATTGATAAAAAAAATTGTTTTAATTTTATTTACTTTTATTTACTTTTAAACTTTTTAATAATTCTGAATTTTAATTATAAAATTCAGAAAATTATTTTCTGAAAATATTTTGGAAATTCAGAATTTATTTCTTAATTCTGTTTATTTATTTTAAAAATAATTTAACTATTTACTTTTAATTCAAAAATAATTAAGAACGATTTTAAACTTTTACTACGTTTTTGTCAAAATCTCGTACATCCCGACCTTTTTATTTTTTGATTATTTTTTTCCAACATTAAATGAGTGTTTATTAACTTTCGTATGGTTCGATCGTCGAAGAAATCATTCAAAAAAATTATTCAGTGAATCTGGATCGTTCCTCGTTATAGGAAGCAACACTTTTACTACGTTTTTGTTAAAATCTCGTACAACCCGACCTTTTTATTTTTTGATTATTTTTTTCCCAACACTAAAATTGGTGTTTATTAACATTTGTACGGTTCGATCGTCAAAGAAATCATTCAAAAAAATTATTCAGTGAATCTAGATCGTGTCTCGTTACAGGAAGCAGCTTCTTTACTACGTTTTTGTCAAAATCTCGTACAACCTGACCTTTTTATTTTTTTAATTATTTTTTTCAACACTAAAATGAGTGTTTATTAACTTTCGTACGATTCGATCTTCGAAGTAATCATTCAAAAAAATTATTCAGTGAATCTGGATCGTGGCTCGTTAAAGGAAACAGCACTTTTACAACATTTTTCTTAAAATCTCTTACAACCCGACCTTTTTATTTTTTGATTATTTTTTCAAACACTAAAATGAGTGTTTATTAACTTTCGTACTGTTCGATCGTCGAAGAAATCATTCAAAAAAATTATTCAGTGAATATAGATCGTGCCTCGTTATAGGAAACAACACTTTTACTACGTTTTTGTTAAAATCTCGTATAACCCGACCTTTTTATTTTTTTTATTATTTTTTCCTAACACTAAAATGGGTGTGTATTGACTTTCGTACGGTTCGATCGTCGAAGAAACCATTCAAAAAAATTCTTCAGTGAATCTGGATCGTGCCTCGTTAAAGGAAGCAGCTTTTTTACTACGTTTTTGTCAAAATCTTGTACAACCCGACCTTTTATTTTTTCCCGACACTAAAATAATTGTTTATTAACTTTTGTATGGTTCGATCGTCGAAGAAATCATTCAAAAAAATCATTCAGGGAATCTGGATCGTGCCTCGTTAAAGGAAGCAACACTTTTACTACATTTTTCTTAAAATCTCGTACAACCCGACCTTTTTATTTTTTGATTATTTTTTTCCAACACTAAAATGAGTGTTTATTAACTTTCGTACGATTCGATTGTCGAAAAAATCATTCAAAAAAATTATTTAGTGAATTTGGATCGTGCCTCGTTAAAGGAAGCAACACTTTTACTACCTTTTTGTTAAAATCTCGTGCAACCCGACCTTTTTATTTTTTTATTACCTTTTCCCAACACTAAAATGAGTGTTTATTAACTTTCGTACGGTTTGATCATCGAAGAAATCATTAAAAAAAATTACTCAGTGAATCTGGATCGTGCCTCGTTTGGAAAGCAATACTTTTACTACGTTTTTGTTAAAATCTCGTACAACCCGACCTTTTTATTTTTAGATTATTTCTTCCCAACACTAGAATAAGTATCTATTCTATTGATATTCCGAATTTTTTTTTGTTTTGAATCAAATTTCTGAAATTTCATGATCCAAAATCTCAAATTTCACTTCTCTCCCTTCACTAATTTATATTGCCGCTTGTTAATATTTGATTTTCCCCCCTTCATTTCACTTCCCCCTTTACTAAAATTTCACTTCCCCCTTTTATCAAAACATAGACCTAATTGAAGCGCTTTGTCTCTCTAGCCCTTTGTCTCTCTACGCTTCAGGCATCTAAAATAGAGTCATTTTCTTCTATATGACCCAATTGATTTACTCTCTCTGTTTATCTGTAATTCTCTCTCCCTCAATCCCTCTCTCTCTCTCATTTAACAAATCTAGATGGCGACCTCCTCGTACACCTCTTATCTTTACGAGTCATCGACTCCCCTCCCTTCATTGTCAAAACATCAATTTTATTCACTTAGGTAACGACTTCAAGCTGTCACGCACCGTGGAGACCTCTGCCGCTGGTTTGCTTTATAAGTCGAAAGCGTAATTCGCAATTTTGACAACTCTTCATGGTCAGTTGCTATTTCTATTAGCATTCTCACGCCTCATTTATATATATAAATTGACTTATTTGAAGACGATGACGAGTTTGAAGAGTTCCAATCGGTCAAGGTCTCTCTCTCCCTCTCTCTCCCCCCACTCCCCCCCGCTCTCTCTCCCCCCCCCCCTCCCTCCCTCCCTCCCTCCCTCCCTCCCTCCCTTTTATTTTTGTAATCCCCATAATTTATAATCAGGACCGGAGAATTTTACTTAGAATAAATATTACTTTATCGAATATTAATTTATGAAGTTTTTACTGTATGTCCATATATTTACTACTCAACCTAAATTATTAACTCCAAATTAAATTAACCTGCCTGGTAGCTAATATCGTTTGATTGTGTTGCAAACACATCGAAATTATTGTGTTTTTAGGACAGTTGTGGCCTTGTTTGAACTATTGTTATCTTTATAATATGAGAACCCCTCTGGTAGTGTTTAATTAATCAGACAGATCAGGCGGAACGTATGTTGGGGTAATCTAATGTAAGTGTTAATTATTGTTTTTGATTGACAATTGTTGAACAGAGTTCGATGAAAAGAAGGAAGTTATGATTGATGTAACGCAACAGTGGGAAGATGATTGGGATGATGATGATGTTAATGATGACTTCTCTTTGCAGCTGAGGAGAGAGTTGGTTAACAATTCTACTGAGAGGAAATGAGCTAAGTCTTGATTGTGTATTTGCTTAACTATGGAATGTTCATGCAAATGGGTACTTTAATTTGGTGAAAAATGCTTTACTCTAGTATCGACTTTTGTTATATTTCAAATCAGAATGTTGGAACTTGTGGTTTTTCAGATGTGAGCCCTTTTTCTAGATATGATTTTAGAATTTTGGTTATATTAGTGTTTATGTTTTGATGTGTATGTTAGTCTGGTGCTCAGTAATGTCGTCATCTTAAATATAGAAGCTGCATGGATCATCTATTCTTATCGTTTTGTGTATGTTTTATGCATTAATTTAGAGGTTGTTGTGATTGTGATTCGGAATGACGAAACCTATTGTGTAATCTAGTCTATTAGCTAGTTTCCAGTTAACTAGATGGGTGTTTATTGTTTCTCTTTTTATTAAGCCTATTGTTGTACTTGTATCAGATTTTGAAGTGGATACGAATGGGAAGAGATTTGCTTGGCAGGTGTGTTTCCATATGATAAGATACTTAGGTTGCTTCTTCTACGATTATGGATGGGAGTTTCTTGACATTTTTTCTTTTGATAAACTCTATAGGGTTTTGCTAAATTGCCTTTCATTGATGAAGCCCGTCCTTTTGCAGAGGTTGCTTCTAAACATATTCAGCCACAACATATCTGTGCATAGATTATTATTTTCATAATGATTAATTGTGACCATATTTTGAACTGATGTATTATTTGGCAGGAAGAAGAAATTCGGGGAAATAGTACAATGTATGATAAGTTTTTTGTGGCAATATCTCACCCTCTATCTCCATACATATTTTCTCTTGATGATTGTTGTAGGCAGTTGGATGAAAAATAACAAACTAAAATGAATGAGCAACTTGATCCAGCGGCCAGGTTTACATATTAATGGATATAAGTTCATTATGTTATCCTATAATTAAAACTTGAGTTTGATTAGATTAGCATGCAGCTTGACATAATGAAAGAATGCATCTAGTTAACTTGAGTTTGATTAGATTAGCATGTTAGTTTCCAGTTAACTACATTGAGGTAAAAACAATGCCCAGTATCTCTTATGACTAGGACAAATAAAATGATTTCTTTAATCAAGTTTATTAACCAGTTCATGTGAGTTCAGTGCAGTTAAATTGTAAATTGTAGAAGTGTTACTTTTTTTATTGTTAAAGTGTTTGAGATAAAAAAAAATACTGTATCGCTTGTAAGTGTAACTAGAACGGACAAAATATTTAATTTAATCTGATATATCATCTAGTTGCAATTATAAGCTGATAAAATGGTAATGGAGAACTTGTAATGGAGGTAACATAGAACCATGTAAAAATGGTAATGTTTAGAAATTTGAAGTAGACGTGTTTAAGATTCGGGAGTGGAGGTGTTTAAGATTTGCGAGTGTGAAAAACTTATTGTTTGTCCTTTAATTAGAAAGCTGGACAGAAGGATAGTCCTAACTCACATCAATCTAGAGGTCAGATATATTAAATACATACCATCACAAATTTGTTAGCTTATATAAATAAGTATAGTCCACATTATTTATTAGCTTGATTAAATGAACTAGTCACCCATTTAAGCTATCATCAACATGCCAGGCTCCCCTATATAATTTGGTATAGTATAATCTTTTAGTATTAGCTAAAATCATAGTTTCTGACTAATTTGTGCTAATTGCTAGTGTCGCATTGCTATATAGCTTTATGGCCTTTCTAAGATTCTTTGCTTTACGCTTAACTGCAATTTTTCCTAATAAAATGTGCAAGTCTAACTTTTTCTGATTAAAACGCAGTTGCTAGGAAGCATCAATGGATGCCCAAAAATTTCGGTACCTATGACAATTGTGGTATCAGGGATAGCAAAAATATATGTTGGTGAACTTGTTGAAACCGGTTAAACACTCAACTTTGCATGATACGTCTCTATCTCATTTTATTTCTTTCTAGTAGCTCCAGTACTAAGTCATTGTAATTTGACAGCCCGGGTAGTAATGACACAGAGAAATGAAACTGGGCCATTAAGACCTTGTCACATTAGAGGAGCATATAGAAGACTTAAACTCGAAGGCAAGGTCCCAAAAAGATCAGTTCCAAGGCTCTTTCGCTAGCTTTGCAATCTTTTGCATTTGGTACTTCTTAGTCTTTACATCAAAAAATGAACTTGAAGATGCTGTATGGAATAGGGATGGCAAAAATACCCGACCCGATGGATACCCGATCCGATCCGATCCGTTTGGATCTATCCAAACCCGATTTTTTGGATTTGGATTTTATTTTTGGACCCGAAAGAGTTTGGATCTGGATTTGGATCTTAGGTGTCCCGATGCGATACCCGACCCGAAACCCGAAATCCGATCCAAACCCGATCCGAACCCGAAACCCGATTAAAAACCCGATATATAAATATATATATATATATATATATATATATATAATGAATTATTAAATATATTAATATCTTACTTAAGTTTATAACCATGATACATATTACATAATTTACATACATTTCACTAATTATTGTATCATTTCATTATTAATATTTACATGCACTTAATCTAATTATTGTTTATTATATCATTTTATTATTAATATTTACAATTAATAGTTAAATAATCAATTTTTCTTTTAATTATAATATTTTAGTAATTCGGGTTCGGGTCTCGGATCTCGGATAAAATCCAAACATTCGGGTTTCGGGTAAAATCCGATCTGATCAGAAATCCGTTGGATCCGGGTCTTAGTTTTCGGGTATTTTTCGGGTCTGGGTCGGATCCGGGTCCTGTCAAAAAAATCGGGTCTGGATCTGGATATTGAAAAACCCGACCCGACCCGTTGCCATCTCTAGTATGGAAGATTAAATTTCCTTTTGAAACTATAAATTGGTACCGGTAGTAGCTTTGTAGCGATGAATAATGATTGGTATGTAGTTTTTGTTATGAATATTTATTAGTTGCTAGTACTGTATAAACTCTAATTTTTGTTGTAAATAAAAGTGTTGTTCCATTTATCATTAGCCAATGTTATCATCTTTTAGAAACACTTGTGGAAAATATCATCAGACAATGGACATGTTTCAAAAAACCATTGTCTGACTACAAGAAACACAAATAAAAACCGTTGTTTAAAGAGAACATATACAACACATAAAAAGAAAAACCATTGTATGACTACAATAAACACAAGCATTTGGAAGGAATAAACCGTTGTGTGTTGGAGTTCTAACAACACTTTAAGATAAGCAAAGCTTTGTATGTAGAGAACTTCAACAACGGTTTCTTTCATAATAAAAAGTTGTGTGACAGGCACTCATGCAATGCATTTGTTTCTAAAAACCATTGTGTCACACACGATAGAACAACAGTTTTTATTTCAAAAACCATTGTCTTTTTGAATGAACAACTTTTGAAAACACTTGTCTGAAATGATTTCAGACAAGCATTTTTTAAGCGACCACTACTAGAAATATATCAATAGACATCGGTTTTTAGTCGTTGTAAAAAAAAAATTATGGGCGATGTCGTGTAGAGAAAGGTCCAAACTTTAGACATCGGTTTTTAGCCGATGTCAAAGATGAATATACACAACGGTTCTCTTAAATAAACTAATGTCTTTCCTGTTTTAACATCGGTTTTTTATAGAAGAACTGATGTTTAATACTAGTTTAGACATCAGCTGATTAAATAAACGATGTTTAACACAACCTTTAAAATAAGTTTCTTAAAGAAACTAATGTCTTTGAAATAATATTGAAGTAGTACAATTTGAACATTGCTTGTTCTAAACACACAAATACCACAAACAAACCAAGACAATCAAATATAAATAACCAAAATCCGCTTATATATTACCATACAAACCAATTCAGCACATACAATAACGACAAAACCAATACTACATTATCAAATCAAAGCTCATCCCTACTACATTACCAAAAGGACAAAATGAAAGTACTAGCTAACTGTGCAATTTGATGTTACAAATCAGGTCTTCTTTGTGCAGTTGGCCGAACTCTTTCTTCTTGTTGTTAGTAACAATAGGTTGGTGCCCAAATCATAGAACATAAGTTGGACGCCAAACTACTTCCTGGTCCATCACCTATTTGGGAAAAATAGTAAAATTTGTTAATTACTTTAATCCGATCACAACTACGGAATTCAAACATAATGAGTTATTACATATGCCTAGCATTTATAGCGGTAAATAGTAGCTAGATCATAGAATATAGCCAAGAGATATTACGTGAACTCTAAACTCCCATAGTAAGTTGTTGAATCTTAAGAAGTAAAAATACCACAGGTGCCCTGATATATCAAAATACACAAATATGCATCATTCAAGCCAGATTATAATCCAATTTTTATGTGCGGAGTTTTAAGCAAAAATCTTGTATACAAAATAGTTCCACATATCATCACATTTAATGCCTTCTCACAGTACAAAACATGAAGGAAACATCTGATACAACAACACTTACCTCCTTGTTCTCAGGACTTACTGCACTCAACATTTCTGCCAGGACATCCATAATACCATGTGCATTCTGAATTTCTGTCAAGCTAGAAGAAATAGTGTTGCTGAGAAAAGGAGAATGAAAATCAGCAATAGTAAGAACAGTTTGTACGGAGCTGTGTACATTATAAAATTATCAATAACAAAAGGTTGATGCCAGAAACCCCTTGCCTAAACATATTATACTGAAGGATTAG
Organism: Saposhnikovia divaricata; assembly: GCA_036435485.1. Taxonomy (NCBI): domain Eukaryota; kingdom Viridiplantae; phylum Streptophyta; class Magnoliopsida; order Apiales; family Apiaceae; genus Saposhnikovia; species Saposhnikovia divaricata. The sequence goes on along the minus strand of JAZHRN010000154.1, from coordinate 9,506,619 downwards.
AAAAAATAAGAAAAAAGTAGAAGGATTTTAAGCCAGAACACAAGGCAAATGCATCTTAACTAATAAATGAGTAGTGACAGTTTATAAATTTCGCATATTAGCATATGATATTTTCAATAATGCTCAAAACAAATTTTGGCGCTAGTTTTTCATCAAACAGTTTATTCATGAAATTATTAACACTAGTGTACCATTGATGTTAGTGTCGTCTTACACATACAATCTTCTGAGAGAAGTGTGAAGCAATACAAGCTAAAAAACAAAAAAATAAATACCTAGATACTTCAACTAAAAAGTCTGTTATAACTGCAAATTCAAGAATACACATAAGAGCAGAGCAGTGAACCTCGATGTTGGAAAGTCAGGCTCAGCAAAAGACGCAGCCTCTTTTTTTCCATATTTTCACTTCCAGCTTCTGCAAACGATAATGGAATTCACCACTTCCAGAAGTTAGGAGCTAAGCCAATCTGAAAATACTAAAAAAGCCCATCTGATTACATTCTCAGGCCACGTCTCTACAAAATTTGCATCCTGTGAGCTCAACAGACTCTAAAAAAATAGGAGTAAATAACAGGGGCATGGAGTGCTAAGAGAAATTAGAGCAGAAAGGAGAAAAAGAGTATGGCTAAATCCAGCAACCAGGAAAGTAATTAAGGCAACTGAATTCAACTCTCAGCAACAAATGATGCAAGGCCTAGAGTTAAAAGCTGACAAGCACTCTACAAACAGTAAAGAATAAAAAATAGCAACACAACGGCATGTCAGAGATATCAACAAACCGTTCTCAATTTAAGGACAATCTGTTCTCCTGGTAATACACACCATATTTTCAAAGTCTATACACCAGCGATAAGAGCCTACAAGAAAGTGTTAGGTCCGATATGACGTATTAATAAGCTAGAAGGGGGGGTTGAATAGCTTATTAACAATTTTAAAAAATAATTGCCTTTTAAAAATCTTCGCCTTAGAAAATTTCACGAAAACTTGTGATCTAAAATCTTTCGAGATCAACCGACCAGTTCCGAAGGAGAACCCGTAGGTTGCTTAATACCCCTCAGTTCTAGACATCGATTTTAACAATCCGAGAAGAATGATACAAACTTCCCGAAGAGCGGATTCGAAAGATTAAGATGACTTGTCTCGAGAAACTTTGCCAAAACGGGTTTTTCTCTTTTTGAAAAACGTTTTATCACAATATAGCAATATATAAATGCATAAGTAAAGAGAAAGAGCAAGAAATACCACACGATCGATTTTTCACCTGGTTCGCGATATATATACATCTAATAGATATATATACCCCTACATCCAGTCCCCGAGACCCTCCCCGATCTCGAGAGTTACTCCACTAAAAACACACTCCTTAACATAGGCGGAGAAGCCTTTAGAAACCTACTAATATATATCTTGAAGCGTAACTCCCCGTTACCTTCTCAAAATACAAGTAGAACCACTACAATATCTATCTTGGACCGTAACTCCCCGTTACCCCCTCAAAATAAAGTAGCAACCATACAATAATTATCTTGGAGCGTAACTCCCCGTTACCTCCTCAAATTAATGTACAAACCCTACACGACCTATCTTAGACGATAACTCCCCGTTACCTCTTCAAAGCCGATGTAGCCCCTTGTTTAGTCTTTGTACTACTAACCTTTGCCGGTCTTGGGTCTTAGGTCTTAGGTCTTGGGTCTTTCCTTTTCCTCACGGTGCGAAGACACCCAACTCCCCGTCGGCGTGCCTAAGACTTGGGTCTTAGAACAAGGATCACCTCACTGCAAAAGTTAATATACAATATCTACAAAATACCCTTTTACAAGAAAAGAAAGATTTGAACTAATATTACACAAATATTAATTCTAGTGAGCAAGTACATCAATAACAAGTCCAACCTATTAGAAACATACATGCACAAAATCGACAACAAGTCATACAATTGATAAATCAATTAAGCATGGTATAACACGAGTAGATAGAGGGATTAACATATAACCATATTCATTAATCCAAGAGAGCAAGTATACCATTAACAAGTCCAACCTATTAACAATATAAGTGCTAGAACAACTACACACATGTTATATTAAGAATAACACAATATGGCATGCATATAACAAGTGTAGCAAGTAGATATAATATATAAAGACAATATATATTATGCATGGCACATAATAATCAAGAAAGCATGAATATATATAAACTTGTGAGTAAATATATATGTGTAAGTGTGTGTGCCGAATGTGTGCATATATATATCATGAACAAGAGCAAGAGCGAAAGCAATATATATATATATATATATATATATATATATATATATAGCACAATTTAATTACCAAGTTATATGCAAGCATATAAAAATGAGAGAGCAAACATAACTAGCAATTTAAACAAAGTAAGATTAACAAGTTATATGAAAGCATATAATCAAGAAAGATTAAATATAACTAGAAATCTTGGTGTACTTAAGTGAAGTACAATATATTCCCCCGGAATATATTCAAAGCCGAATCAAAGGTTTAGACTTTCGAATAAACCATATGAATACTTATTTCGTTCCGATAGCAAGATAACAAACATGGTTAACTCAATGATTAGTGCTCTTTTCGGAAAGCATTCAAGAACTAAGTAGGCTTTGTAAGTTTATCTAAACTTTCCACTAAAGTGAAAGATGAAGCTTAATTTAGATAAACTTGGATCTTTCTACACAGGCCACTATAGAAGTGCAAATGTAAGAAAAAGATCGTTCATGACAAGGAAGAACTAGTAAGTCTTATACAAAACACTACAAAGTGTAAATACAAGCCAAGCTTCCTTACAAACACAATTTATATACTAACAAGATAAAGACAATTAAGAGCAAGTATATAAGTGCAAAAAAGAAACTATAAATGACAAGAATATAAGCAATTAAGGTTGGTCAATTTTAGTTTGTTTTATACCCATGTATGTCACTTGGAAATAATCATTAAAACCATGATAAAAATTGCTCAAACCAAGCAAATCTTTTATCAAAACAAGGCAGACCCTAAAACACTTTTAGAACTTGTTTAAAGTGTGTAAAAACACCACAAAACCGAGCCTTAAGAAATGCTACTATAGTCGAAAGTTTTCCAAGTGAATACTCTTATCTTACATCTTTAAAGCCTTCAAAAAGTGTAGTAAAAATTCACCATAACAAGGGCTAATATTTTACCAACTTAAGGACATTCAAAGATGGCACAAACCTAAGATTAGAGGCAAGAAAATCAGCTCCAAAATCGGATCTAAAAACATGCACAAGATGGGTTTTTAAGGCTAAGTGTACTACTTGATTTATTTGGTCTTTAAGCACATAAAACATGAGATAAATTATAGCATATCACTCTTTGTTCAACCAAGCCAAGGTGGCGGATTCTTGAACCATAGAATGGACTATAACAAACCACAAGAGTGACCAAATAATTCAAGGAGACATCTAGCACAACTTCTTTATTTTTGGCACTAACATTCACTTTTAGTGAGATTAACTATAGCCTATCACTCTTTGTTCAATCAAGCCAATCTAGAGAATTTATGAACCATAGAGTGGACTATAACCAAACTCAAAGCTAGCCAAAATCAAAGGAGTTAATGAAGAAATCGAGCAATTCCTCATCTTTTTGCTTCTAGCGGGGGTGTTTTAACCGTTTTCTCGAGTTGAGTTATGAACTATCACTCTTAATTCAATCGGCCATAAAGGCGGACTATAGAATCATGAAGTGGAACATAACCGCGCACTCGGCGGGCTTGAGAAGCAAGAAGATGAAGAGAAGTGAAGCAATATCATAAGCTTGAAGAAGATGAAGACATAGAAAGAAAAGCAAGCTTATAACTAGAAATTCATAAGAAAAGAAATAGCACCTTAAGAACAAGAATTTCTAGAGAGATATGTGCAACACTTCCTTGCTTTATTTTCTTGAGGAAAATGGTGAGAATGAGCTCTAATTTATAGCCAAAGATTAGGGTTTTGGGTTTGATCCAATGGCTCACATTTTGCCACTTGTTAGCCATCCAATGACTCTAATAAAGTAATAATAAACAAATAAAATATCTTCTCATCCTTATTCTCTTTAAAACCAGCAAAGTTGACTTCTAATAAATAATGAATAAAGTTGCATTTGCATTACATGAGAATTTCAAGCTAATTTGAACCCAAATGCACATTCTAGAAGCCTAAACTTGCTAATTAATAACCCTAATGAAAAATCATCAAAATATTATGAAATTTTGGGAGAGACATCCTTGAATATATTTAGGAATACGTCCAAAACAGTTTTTAAAAATAAGTTGATTTGATCGACGAATAAAATCGTACGAACACTACACCATAAAACACCTTTTGCAACCAACTCTGAAAAAAAAACTCAAAAATCGTTGCTATTGCCTCAAAATTTTTTGAAATTTCAAAGCTATTGTAACGATTTTAAACGCGTTGCAATTGAATTAAGAAAATGTTGCGTTAGACAAAACTTGATATCAATCGCAACGATATTAGAAACCGTTGCTGTAGAGCCAGATTTTTGGGCCAAAATGTATTGGTGGGCTGGGCGGGATAATGTGAATATTTTGCCGCTCTCCTAACATAAGCGGGATAATTAAGCGGGATTGCCAAAAAATAAGAAAAAGAAAAAAAAAAGAAACACCACTCACACAAAACACAAAATAGACAAAACACACACAACACTAACAGTCTAACACAAACACAGAAACACGAGAGCTCGAGGGAATTGAAAGAGGCGGCGACTAGCTAGGGTTCCAGCTCGACGAACAATCAAGCTCGAACACTCAAGATCTAACAAGGTGTGTTTTCTCTCTAATCGATTATGCATGCATCAATTAATTGGGGCTTAATTAGGTTGAGATTTTTTTGTTAAAATTGGGGATTAATTGGGTTTTGTTTTGTGTTATCTCTTCATCTCTCTATCTCTCTATCTCCCTGCATCGATTAATTGGGGCTTAATTAGGTTGATGTTTTTTTGTTAAAATTGGGGATTAATTAGGGCGTTGGGTCTTGATTACCAAAAGATACATGCTTGTCCAAACGATTGTATATTATATGGGGCTGAAAATATAAATGAAGATATATGCAAAGTATGTGGAGTGTCAAGGTGGAAATCTGTAGATAATGAAAATAGGGATGCTAGCTTCGAAGAAATGAAGTATAAAGTCCCAGCAAAAGTGATGAGATACTTTCCATTAAAACCAAGGCTCCAACGCCTATTCTTGTGTAAAGAATACGCTGAACTCATGACATGGCATGTAGTAGGACGAAACAAAGATGGGAAGTTAAGACATCCAGCCGATGCTGAGGCTTGGAAGTCAATGGATTCTAGACATCCAAATTTTTCAAAGGAACCTTGAAATGTTAGATTAGGTTTAGCAGCAGATGGCTTCAATCCTTACCGATCAATGACCTCAAATCACAGCACTTGGCCAGTTGTTCTAGTCAATTATAATCTGCCCCCTTGCTTGATTATGAAACCAGAAAACCTGATTCTTTCAACACTAATCCCCGGACCTGTGTACCCCGGTAATGAAATAGATGTATATTTGCAGCCACTAATTGCTGAGTTGAAAGAACTCTGGTATGTAGGTTTAGAAACTTACGATAAATTCTGTGACAATACATTTACCTTACGTGCAGGCCTCCTATGGACCATAAGTGATTTTCCCGGGTATGCAGTTTTATCGGGTTATAGCACAAAGGGTAAGCTAGCTTGTCCAGGATGTCATTATTGTACCTCGTCAACCTATTTGAAGCATAGTCGGAAAGTTTGCTACATGAATCACAGAAAATTCCTCAGCCACGATCACAAACACAGGTTTGACACGAGAAGATTTAATGGTGAAGTTGAAACTGGTCTTTGTCCACCTCCATTATCTGGAACGGATATTGAAGAACTGTTACGTGGATATAAGAATAATTTTGGGAAGCAAATAAAAAAAAAGACTCCAGACTGCCCTTGGAAAAAGAAGTCCATTTTCTTTGAATTGCCATATTGGAGTGGTCATTTAATTAGACATAATCTAGATGTCATGCATATAGAGAAAAATGTTTGTGATAAAATATTAGGGACCTTGTTGAACATTGGTGGCAAAACGAAAGATCATCTAAATGCTCATTTCGATCTACAAGAAATGGGCATCCGTAAGGTTCTTCATCCTGTGAAATGTGCCGATGATGACAGACACTATGAAATCTCGGCAGCTAGTTTTGATATGACAAAAAAAGAAAAGGAAAACTTCTGCTCAGTGTTGAAGAATGCAAGGCTGCCGTACGGATGTGCATCAAATATCAGTCGTTGTGTGCACATAAGTGAAAGAAAAGTCTTCGGGTATAAAAGTCACGATGCACATTTCATTCTCCAATATTTACTACAATTTGCTGTGATTAAAACCTTAAAACCAGAGGTGGCAATACCTTTTATTAGGTTGGGTTCATTTTTTCGTGGCTTATGTGGCAAAGTGATAGATTTGGAGGATGTTCCGAAGTTGCAAGAAGAAATCATAGAAATACTTTGCGAATGTGAGATAATATTTCCACCAGCATTTTTTGACATTATGGTGCATTTGCCGATTCACTTATGTAAAGAGGTTGAATTTGGAGGACCAGTACATCTCAGATGGATGTTTGGAATGGAACGCTATTTGTGTAGATTAAAGTCCTACGTTCGTAATAGAAGCAAACCAGAAGGGTCTATAGCTGAAGGGTACATGGTTGAAGAATGCTTGACCTTTTGTTCTCGATTTTTAAGTGATGAGGGGGGAAAACAAATTAATGAAGACAAATCAGTTAATCAGGATTACCCCATTGGGTCCAAGAGAAACAAAGGTGGAAAGGCTGTTTATTTGGCAGAGAAAGTATGGATTAATGCTCATCAATACATACTCTTCAACAGTGGGAACATGGAAATTGAGAAATTGATTGAGTACGTCCCATTTAATTCCTAGTTTTTGTAAAAGTATAGTGTAGTTTATGTACAAATATGTAGCACTATTGATATATTTCCCATTTAATAAAAATGTAGGGAGCATCGTAACCTCTATGATAAACATTGAAAGTCCAAGATGTACAAAGCAGAACGGACACATACCAAAGAATTTCATAATTGGTTAAAGGAGGAGGTGGAAAAAAGAGAAGGATGTTCATCAGAATTATTAAGTCTTGCAAGGGGGCCTCAACGAGCAGCCAAGAAGTACACCGGTTATGTAATAAACGGGTTCAGATTCCATACAAAGCAAAGAGATGGCAAGTGCACGGCACAAAATAGCGGTGTCTGTTCGACAGCCCTGACCACCAGTTTTGCAAGTTCAAAAGATCAGAATCCAATAGTTGGGGATGTAACTTACTATGGAGCGATTGAAGAAATCATTGAAGTTGATTATTGGGGTGCATTGCTCGTAGCTTTGTTCAAGTGCTCCTGGTATAAAAAGGATAAAGACTGTTGTGGGCTAACAAGAGTAAATTTTAATAGATTGTATCATAAAGACGATCCATATGTTATAGCTACGCAAGTGCAACAAGTTTTCTATATTCAAGATTGTACGGAAAAAAACTTATATTATGTTGTTAAAAAAATGCCAAGGGAGTACAATGATGTTGAACAAGGAAATGATGTACTTGAAGAAGTCAGTGGCCCTACTATGCATGATGTGCCGATACACTTTGAAATGGAGAATCGAACAGCTGAAGATCTTAGTTGGTACAGAGATGATGTGCCGAGGCGACAACTTTCTGTTGATGATGGGCAAGAAATGGAAGACCTTTATGAATGAATTGCCACTTAAATTTTTATTGCTTAAAATGTTGTATTTCCATATGTGATGTTACTTGTAGAGTAACTCCTTTTTGTACTTGTATTGTACTGAGATTTGGTATTAAGTTAAGATCTACTTGATTTGCTCTATTTTATTTTGACGTGTGACAATCTCTGTATTACTTGGTATTTTTCTGCATTTGTACTTGTGCATATTTTTAGTTTAATGTCATTGCATATTTCATTCATGTCCCCATGTGCCTTAGTAATTCATGTTCTAACTAATTTTTATTGTTCCGTTTTATTTTCAGGATGGCAGAGTATTTTTTCCTCAGGTTTTACCACAAGGGACAGTTTCTTAAAACTAAGTACTTATGTGGTACATGTACAAAGATCCCTACCGAGATAAATTCTGATAAGTTCTCATTCACAGCACTTATGGATTATGTCAAGGATGATGTTGGATACAATGAAATAGGAGGAGTTTATGTCAAAAAAGTTGGAGGGGGCTGGAAATTAGTTAGTAACGATGCTGAAGCTATTGAACTTACACAAGGCTTAACAGATGGTACGTATTTAGATCTTTACATTGACACTGTTGTTGACAAAGCAATAGAGCCGGTGAAGCAATTGCAGCCTCATGTTATAATAAGACCAAGGGCAAATTTTTTTGAAGGTAATATCTTACCTAATTATTTTTTTTCTTATCATTTTTTCTGGACATTTTTTTTTATCATTTTTATCATTTATTCTATTCATTTTTTCTTTGTATGTAAAGATTTGTTCTTATCATTTTTTCTTTGTATGTAAAGATTTGCAGTTGAAACGCAAGTTTGTGACAGTACAAGGTCTTCAAAAGAGCAGAAAGAAAAGAAAAAATTGGCTGATGATGGTAGTGTGGTGGTTACTAAGATTTCTGGACAGAGTGCAGAACTTGCACCTAGGGTAGGGCCTCCAGTTCCTGAAGGTAATTAATCTTACCTAATTATTTTTTTTGCAGCCTAGCTCATGTATATTAGGATCATCATTATATGTTTTCATCATTTTTTCTTTTTAGATAAAGATTTGCAGTTGAAGCGCAAAAAAGTTAAAGTACAAGGACTTCAACAAGAGCAGAGTGAAAAGAACAAATCGGCTAATGATGGACAGGGTGCACCTAAGGTAGGGCCTCCAGTTCCACCTACAAGAGCTGAAGGACCACCTGCAGGAGCTAAAGGACATGTTAAGAAAAAGAATGCAAATGCAGAGACTCAAAATGCTAACTCTAAAAAAGCAAGTCCTGGGGTACCTTAAATATAAATTTATGTGCATATGTGGTCACTTATATGCCATATTCTTTTATTCCGAATTTCTTATTTACTGTTCTATTTTATGTTCAGGTTGCGGATTTTGAAGAAGGAAGAAAGAGGAGAGCTGAAGAAAATAGAAGGTACTTAGAGAAAAGTGGACTAAAGAAAGTTGCAGATGATTTTTTTCAAAAGCCCCCCAAAACACTTGTAGAGGAATGGGCAAGTTGTGAAAGGGAATATGTTCCGGGCCATGATAACCTTTCAAATAGTGAAGAGGACGAAGCCCCCAAGGTACATAGGGAATAATTATTTATGCTATTTTCCATGAATATTGAGTCATCTTATGCTGTTTTTGATGTTTACGTAGATCACTAAAGTCAAGGCCGCCATCGTACCATCAGCTCGTTCAACCCGTTCACAAATAGTAAAGAGTGCTGCGAGTACACAGGTATGATAAATATATTTAAATTTTTCTGCATTTTATGATCGTTGGCTTTTTTTCGTTCTAAGTGTTAATTTTCCTTATATAAGTTTAAATACTAATCAATTTTATTGCAAGGTCGTTGCTGAAGACAATTTACCACCTCCCCCGCCATTACCTACTGATTTTCAACAATTCAAACAATTAACAAGGGCAGACAATGATGGAATTGGTACAATGGCTGCATTTTTAGCATTGCGGAAATCCCAACAGGAGCAAGAGGAAACACATATGATTAATGACCATAATGTTGAAGCAACAGATGGTAACGATGAAGCAGCAGATGGTAATGTTGATGATACAGTTGTACTTGCTAAAGGTATATCTTTTTCTAAACATATGTACTGGAATTACGTACTAAAGTTAAATTTATAATTATGTATTTGTTTATCTTCCTCATAGAGAAAACTAAAAGTAAGAGGCGTAGAGGACCTACGAAAATGAATGCTGTCTTCACAAGAAGACTAGAAGATAGACCGGTGCTTACCTTGAATCACGAGCTTCAACCAGTGGCTGAAACTAGCAAAATAAGATCTGAGTATGGTAGTTTCTTAGGGGCACTGGCAAGACAATGTGTGCCACTTGACTATGTCAGTTGGCATGTAGTTCCTGATGATCGAAAAAATAGTTGGTGGGAATTTATCAAGGTGAAAACCCGCATTCTTAATTGAATTTGTACTTGTTATTTATTGCTCTATTTTCTAATGATTTTTGTAACTTTTCAATTAGTAATTCAGTTTTCTGTTTGACTTATATTGTAGACAAAGTATATCATTCCCGAGGAAGGTAAGGATTGGTCACTTAAGACTATGGCTGAGTTGTGGAGATTTCACAAGAGTCGTATCAAGGCTGAATATTATAACAAATACGAGATTGATGAGGAGAGGTTAAAACACAGGCCTCTAACAATTCCATTGGAACAGTTCAGGGTTTTGCTACAATACTGGGGTGATGGGAGTGTCCAGAGCAGGGCTGGAAAGAATATTGTAAATCGGTCAAAAGTTTCTGATCCACACAATGTTGGTCGTACAAGTTTTGCGCAGCTCGGTAAAGAACTGGTATGGTAATTAGGGACATTAATAATTCTGTTTCATAATCAATTTATATATTTTCTGTGAAAATTGATGACTAACATAAATACTTTCCGGCTCGCTCTATTTTTTAATGCTAGAAAAAGAAAACTAAGAGCATTACAACACCCAGAAAAGGCCGAATTTACCCTAAAACCCGCAAGGGTGATGATGAGGTAACACATTAGTTTATTTTTTTCAAATTATTGTACTAAAAAATTATAGTTAAAAAATCAAATATCGTGAATTCTCATTTTTCAATTCTACATTGTGCATTACTTGGAATATTGGCAGGGTGAAGGTTTGGATGGTGATGAGGGTCAGCAAGAAGGGGAACAAGAAGGGGAAGGACCTGAACTGAATTTTGCAGCTCATGGACCAAATTGGCTGGTTGGCAGGAGTGGGAGAACCAGGAAAACAAGGAAAGATATGTCAACAATTGACATAAAAAATTCTGCACAACTTGAACAGCTAAGAGATGAGTTAGCTGCAGAAATGGAGGACAAAATGAACAAGAAATTGGAAAATATTCTTGCAAAATTGGCCGAGAAGAATCCAACTCTCAATATCAATGCAAAAGAACTGTGTGCTACTGTTGACGATGGAGATGAGACTGATGCAGTTGAAGACGAAGAAGAAGAGGAGGAAGCGCTAGCACCATGATGACTCAATATATGCAATGTTTAACCGGCCACTAAGTTGGTCTTTTAATTATGTATTACTAAGTTAGATTGTCTTTTGAACTTAGTTATTTTGCTTGAACTTGATCATTTTGTGTATGGATGTTGGAACTGATGAACTGCTTGGTTGCATGGTTGGTTATGAATTGAAATACCAATTAAAATTGGTGGATGTTTATAAAATCTAAAGGTCATGCCGGTTTTTTTTTCAACGTTGCAATAGTTACATAAATGTTGCCATATATGTCATATTCTTTAAAATATTTCATTGCATTTGATTCAAAATACGTTGCAATTGGGCATGTATTGCAACAATTAACACAAAAAAAATCGTTACAAAAAGTAAGCCATAGCTCCTCCAAGCTATTGCAATGGTGTTAAACTTGTTGCTATAGCCCTTAAATCGTTGCCATATACCATAATTGCAACGATAATTCAACGTTGCTATATGGTACTAAATTCGTTGCCATAAGGTACCTATGGCAACCAGAGCAAACCTTACACCTGATTTTTCAATAATCGTTACCATAGACCCTATTGTAACGAATATAGGGCATATTGCAACGTATTTCAGTGGTTGCAAAAGGTCTTTTATAAAAATCACTTATATCGTAAAAAGTCACCAAGAAAAATATTCTCAGAATATTCCGAAAATATTACTGGAGCTTCCTAAATATTTTTTAAGCCATTCCAAAAAGTTTCATAATTTTTGTGATAACACAAGTCGACTAAAAATAATCGAAGCAAAATAATGAATAGTAACCACTGGCTAAAAACGCGACTTCCGGAAAAATAATTTTGTAAACTTCCGGAAAAATTGCTAGACCTTCCTAGACCTATTATAGACCATGTCAACAAATCCTATAAGGTTTCAAGTCAATCTTGGCCTTGAAAAGTCGTTTACGCTAAGTTTACTATTCATCGGGTACCGCTTTCGCGTAACCGACAAACGATATAGTTTTGGTCATTACTGACAGACCAAACACTATATTATGACTATAAAAAGTCATATCATAGTATTCTCCAAAGAATATAATATTCCAAAGCATAGGGAGAAGTACTAACATATTTAAAATAATATTCTCCGAATAGATATAGCCGTTAGGGGCACTGGGAGAAAGTAATATTTTAAATACAAGATTGGACTTACATTAGAAGGTAATATATCATGTTAAAGCATTTCGGATATTTATAAAAAAAATCAAAATATGTAAACCATGAAATATCCGTTGGTGTGAGTCGTCGGTTCGAAAGATATTAAAACGATAAAGTTTAAAACGACCGAGACCAAATATAAAGGTATGCCTCCTAAATGCCACATCTAAAATATTATAAAATACCATAAGATGATATTTTAAATATTTTAGCTAAGTCAAACATTAAATTATATTTCTATATTTTAAAGTTCATATTTGACCGTAACTGACTCCGGTTTGACCAAGGTTTGACTTGTCACCAAATAAGACTTTGACTCCTGGAGGTACTAAGTGACCTATTATTAATTTCTTAATAATATAATAAATATCAAAACCTTAAAAGAGCAAGATATCTTTCAATCTTCCCTTTTTTGATATTTATTCAAAATTATTAAGAAATTAAAAGTGTGCCTATGTGAACTCTCTATCCTAGGCACATAAACATATAAGCACAGAATTTAGAAATATACCTGAGTTTCCTTGATGTCAGTGCAAACAAAAATTTTAAAAAGTACCTACTTTCCTGATTGTAGCTTCCCCTCAGGTTATGCACCATTCTGACATCATTCTGTGAATTTTACTGTTTTTGACAAGTAAATTTATATGTCAATTTATATTTCTTTCCACTTTTTAATTTCTTCTCTCTTCCCCTTTTTGAAAAATGTCAAAAAGAAAGGGTCGTAGAAGAAAGTTAGTGAAAGAATTTATATAGAAACCCGGTGTGAGGGACAAGTATACTTTTCTTTATCTTTTAATGACATAAAAGTATAAGAAAGATCACTTCCCCTACGAATATGCTTTACTTCGAGTTGTAATATCACATTTGTTCTTTATAACATTTTATTGATAAATTTAGAACTTTGTTGCAATAGTAAAACTTCCCCTTAATTTGAGCATGTTGTAATTGTTTACTATGTTTTCTTGAAAAGAAATATTAGATAAACAATTTTGTTGCTCATTGAAAATGAAGTCGAATTTTGTAGTGTCAAATTGCAAAATTTGGATTTTGGAAGCATATTGATCACTTTAAATTTGAATATATGCCAAAGAAATTTAATTTCTTTATTCGGCATTTTCCTAAATTCCTAAGTGACCTTTAAGAAATTTCACAAAAGTGTATTTTCTATAAAGGTTTATTTTAATTTCACTTGAAAGTGAATATGTTTCCATGGCTACTGCTTAATTCGAAGAACACAAATAATATGGAATTATTTTAAGTTCATAAATCGAATTTCCATTTTAGTCAAGTCCTTTCCTGCAAAAATTCTCGAAGTAGTAGTCAACATTTGTGTCAAAGGAATATTACAAGAAATATAGCTTAAAAATGTACTTAACAGAACCTTTCATTCATAACATTTAAAACATTCCAGTACAAGTCCTGAGATACATAAGCTAAGAATGTATAAAATCAATTAGTTCAAAAGCTTGAAAAAATACTGATTTGATCCATACATAGACTGCATTTCCTGCTAATATAACCATAAAAGCTAAATAGATACTTAATGCTACTACTTAGAACTAAGCTGCAGAAATCACCAAACTGCACCAGGAGACATGAAACTGAAATTTAAAGAGAATAAGGGACTTGGACTTTAACCAGGAGCACACAGCAGAAACACCAAAAGGAAGACGACCATAAACACCATCTGAGGCCTTCAAATTCATTACCAGTTAACCGAACAGTTATACCACCCACCAGCAAGCTTAACATGGAACTAAACAAGCAAAAGCAACATAGATAGTAAATTAACCAACAAGAACAGCAAACGGAAAAAGAGACAGATTCCATCAGGCTTAAAGAGTGGAACAATAGCATTATTTCTCAATCTCAATTTCCACATGTCCATTGCATGCATTGATAGTGCCATTAGCTTCTTCCCTCTCTCCAGTGTCACCATGAGGTGCTGGAGTAGAAGTCAGCTCATACTGTGCTTGCACCAGCTGATTAATGCTATGTTCCATAACATTCATTCTAGCCATGCACTCAGATAGAGAAGCCATCAGAAAATCCACTCTAGTAGTCAACTGCTCATTCTTATCACTCATGCTTTTAAGCTCAGTTTTCATAACCTTAAGGTCCTCAGAAAACTCATCAACTTTAGCACATAAGCTGGACAGACTAGTGATAGAATTAGGCAGACCAACAGGTATCTCTTGGACAGGCTCAGATTCCTCTAAGGGAACAGGGGCCTTAATGGACCCTTCAGACAAGGTATTTTGAACAACATAGTAGCTTGACCTAGTCATGTCAAATCCCATAAACTCAAAGATAGTAGTCAAGAGCAACCCATATGGCATGTAACCAGTTTTAGAAGCATGCACCATGTTGACAAGTATCACATAAGGCAAAGAGAAGTAGATCCTTCTAGTGAATAGCAAGTAAATCAGTTTAAGCTCAACAAAGTTAAACATCTTATCAGGTGTCATTTTGGGCAGAATGTTAGCCCTAATGACCATAGCAATGATTTGAAACTGAGGCAGAAAATGATCACTAGAAATACCCTCATCAGTCAAGAATCTATTCTCAGGGACAGCAGTACCACATAAAGTAGAGATAAACAAGTGATACTCCTCAATACCAAAAGCAAACTCTTTAGAAATGTCAATCCTGGGCAAGAAGACCACCTGGGGGTCAACTTGAAGAGCTCTACTGATCAAGAAATGATCTAGTGGGTTTACAACAGAAATGATGTAGAGTGTATCATTGACACGTTTACCAATACCCATATTGCAGTAAAACTCACCAACCATGCTAGTGTAGACCTTTCTATTCCTAAAGATGCACATAGGTTCCCACATAGAATGCAAGAGCATGGTTTTGACCTCATTGAGCCTCTCAAGGTTAATGAGAAAGCCAGGCTACATGTTGTGTTTAAAGAAAGAGTATTTGGTAGTGGCTGTGTGGTGTATGAACTGTGGAGGTGTGTGGTTGTTGCCTTTGGTTTTCTTGAAGCAAGGTTTAGAAATCTTGTTGATTTGAATGTGGTTAGTGAAATCTGGTTTGGTGTATAGCCTTTTGTTTGGAAACTTATCCATGAAAGATCAAGTGTGGCTGCGTGTTTATGTGATAGAGGGTGTGAAGCAAACACAGATTAAGGGTTTCAATTTATAGTGCAAGAGGATGGTGAGGCTTGAGTTCAATCACTGGTAAAACCATGTTGTGTAGCAGTGTGTGCAATTTAAAAATGCAAAATTTTTATTGAGCTCCAAAATGTGACACATGAACAGTGGCAAAGCATGTAAGCATGCAGCAAGCATTTAATGTCATTTAAAGCACTTATCAATGATATATGCAAGACAAACCAAATAAATGATTTTAGAAAACAATTTAATTCTAAAAGTAAAAATTTGGATGCTGTTGGAAAATGTAATGCAGTAAATTAATGCTATGCATTTAATGCACTGTAGGAATGTTAGGAACCAGTGGACAAAGACTCAAGGTAAGCACTTAAACTCTCAGATAACTTAAGTCTAACCCAACTCTAAAACAATTAATAATCATATAGTCTCAAAGGCTCAATACAAGCTTATCTCTGCATACAACAATTCAAATCTCCAATTTGAATTACAACTTCATTAGACACAAATTACATCTAACACATATTTCAAGACAATTCCATGTAAATCTGAATTTAACAAGGAATTACACAAGACTTCACATGTTAGATATTGATTCAAGTGATGATCAGGACCTGGACTACTGATCAGATACTGATGCTGACGTCATCAGTATTGCACCGTCAGGATTGTGTTATCATCAGGATTGGAAGCTGATCAGGATTTCATGAGGATATACATCAGTCCAGGAATCTAGGAAGATTGACATGTCGGTTCCTGATTTATAGGAATGCAGCTATCATTCAAGATATGTATTAAGAAACGTGTGTAATTGATTTGATATATCTTGTAATTGATAGTGTATCTATGTACTGTATATAAACACAGTTTAGGTTTTACTTAATTGTAATCGCTTACACGAATTATCTTGTAACCTAGCAGCTCTCAAGAACATAAGAATTTCTTGAGAGAGTTTGTAACAGTTTTATATCAGAGTTAATAAAGCTGTTATTTATTCATACTTGTGTTATTATTTCTGTTTAAGTCAAAAAAATTATACAATTGTATTCAACCCCCTTCTAAAATTGTTAATTACTGGGCAACAATTGGTATCAGAGCGAACTGATTTACTACAATCAGAAACCATCTTAACATGTCGACAAGCAAGTATGAAAGTATTAAAATCCCTGTTTTCAAAAAGGCTGAATACCCCACATGGAGGGTAAAGATGTTGATGCATCTGGAGGCAACTGATCCTAACTATCTCGATCGAATATATGATGGACCATATATCCCCAAGAGACTGGTTGCTAGAACAGATACTATACCTGAGCACTATGTTCAGAAGACAAAGGCTGAATGGACTCCTGAGGAAAAGGCTGAAGTACTCAGAGATGCAAAGGTGAAGAACATTCTTCATAATAGTCTTGATGCTGTCATGTCAAATAGAGTGATAGCATGTAAAACTACTAAGGAAATCTGGGAAACTTTGGAGACTCAATGCCAGGGTACTGAATCTATCAAAAGAAACAGAAGGGCTCTGTTGATTCAAGAGTGCGAGCAGTTTGATGCAAAATCTGATGAGAGTCTCACTGATCTGTATGATAGATTTCTGACACTATTGAATAATCTATCTCTGGTGGGTAAAGAGTATGAACCAGAAGACTCAAATACCAAGTTTCTTAGCGCTCTACCTGAGGAGTGGGATACTCAAACCTCTATCATTAGGCATCAGTATGATCTTAATACTGTATCTCTTGATGAAGTCTATGGGATGCTAAGAACCCATGATCTTGAGGTTCAACAGAGGAAGAATAAGAAGACCAACAAAGCAAAGGCTGTTGCTTTGAATGCTGAATCAAAATCAAAAGGAAAAAGTGTGGAGGTTTCAAGAAGGAGAAGTAGAGTCGTTGAGTCCAATACTGATGACTCATCATCAGATCTTGATGCAAATCCTGATACTGATACTGATGATGACTCCACTGATTCTGATATGATGGAAATGGTTGCTATGATAGTCAAGGGTTTCAAGAAGATGAAGTTCAGAAAGGCTAGAAGACAAGGCAATTTTCAGAAGAAACCTGTCAATACTGACAAGAACATGTACAAGAAGAATGAAAGCAAAGGCAGCAACTTTGACAAGTCAAAAGTCAAATGCTACAATTGTGATGGAATGTGTCACTTTGGAACTGAATGCAAAAAGGCCAAAACTAAAGCTCTAATCTCATCTAGCAAGGATTGGATGGACTCTTCCTCAGACTCTGAAGAGGAAAAAGTGAAATATGCATTAATGGCAAACGTGGATGAGATTGCTGCTCCTGAAAATAATGTACCTGAAGTTGTTTTTGATTTTGATACTGATAATGTCTCTGAGTTAAGATCTTTCTTAAAGTCTCTGCATATTAGCTTTAAAAGTCAATCTCTTGAAAATGCTAGAATAATATCTGAGATGTCAGAATTGACTAAAAGAAATGATCATCTAGAAGCTGAGTTACTCTTCATGGAAGAAGTACAAAATGAATGTGATAAGGCTAAGCACATGAAGCTAGAAATGGAGTTTAAATGTACTGCACTTGAAAAGGAACTTAATGAAGCTAATGAGAAACTCAGAACCTGGACACACTCTGGAAAGGAAACACACGATCTTATCACAGATAAGAACTTGAAAGAAGGTCTAGGTTATAAACCAGAGGGCAAAAAGAAAAATAAAGGTAAAGTTGTTACTGCTAAAACAACTAAATCAGGAAGAGTTGTTGTGAATGAGTCAACAAATCCAAAAACCTATAGGCATGTAATGGACAGAACAAAGACCAAATTAAAACCTGTCAAGTATTTGTATCGAGAAAATCCCAACTCTACTTTAGAAAAGGGATCTACTTCTACACAAAATTCTAAGTCTAAATCTGTCAAAATATAGGTCTTTTGTCCAAGAAACAACTCAGAGACAGAATCTGTGAAGCGACAAATAGACAGAAAACCACTACTACTAAGAGGAATATGTAACCCCTCGACTTCCCAATTCTGAAAATATACTTTTTATAATAAAATAGACTTTGATACAGGGAAATTTTAGAAAATTTCGGCATGAAGTATTCGTAAATCAGACTATCCACCTGTATTTCAACCCAAACCAAATTCCAGTTAACAATTACAAATAAAACTTAATACACATTCCTCACCGAGGATCGATTCCAGGAGTCTAAACTATTCAAATCATTACAATTTCTTTCACTACCCTGAATACAATTTATATACCGTCTAATCTGAAGCTTAATTCCAATCGGTGCTTAGCCGCTCTGACTTCGAGATCTATCCTGTAAAGGCTGCCTCATTTCTCTCATATGATTTGTAAGATGTAGACATCCACCCTTAATCCTAACTGAAAGGTTAGGAAAATAAAGCAAGAGTGAGCCAACAATGCTCAGCAAGTTAATAATATAGTGAAACAACAATATCTCAATAATTCATTGATGAACAATATCAATGAATACCCTATCTCAAGAGATCATTCAATTTAAATCATAAGGTAAAACTTTTCCATTTACTACAAACCATCACTGTCTCAGATAAAACTTTGAGAAAAAGAATATCAAGAAATCCGTCAATTATTCTTACTCCACTTTCAACGTACAATGTTACTCGCGAAGGGAATAACTGGGAAACTTCTATCCATCCTTAATCTCATTGTTTTATTGAGTTTCCAAATTTTAATCAAGATAGGAAACGACTAACTCTGATATCCACAATTTCGAAACTAGTGAGCATTTATCTTGAAACATATATATATCTTATCAAAACATTCTTCTCTTTAAAACCATTCCATCATTCAAACATACTTTTCATAAAACCTTTTTAAGACATTTAAGTTGTTTGTATTATTATCCTGATTACGGACAATACGGGTGATCAGCCACGTAAAGTCCGCCCTTCCTTTGAAATTGGGTTCCCAATTAGGCAACACATTGGCCTTTAATGCTAGACTAGGACCACCCTAGCCTCTTACGCTAAATAAAAGAGCTGGACTAGGACCACCCTAGCCTCTTACGCTTTTCCAATTTATAACTGTTTATTAATAATTTAAACATTTCATTTTTAAGTCCTTTATACTCACTGATAACAGATCAGCCCAGTATAAGGAAATTTAAAAACATCTTTAAATAATTACGCCATTTTAATAAGCAGCAAATAAAAGATGAAGGGTCCGAAAAGCATTTGATATAAAGAGTTATAAACAACAAGGCAATAAGATTTACTAAACATGGTATGGTTCAACATAACAGAATCACATATCAACAAGGGAACATAATTAATTAAAGAATAAAGCAATTGATAAGATGCTCAAAATTGAACAGCCATTTATAAAATAATCAAGGAATGAAGAAATCTGAAGTTCATAGGAAGATTTGAGTTACCGCATTTGGTTTGAAAATTTATTTTGTCCAATATTACCAAAATGGTAGAGTCTCATTATATAGTTTGAAACCACATAAAAGATTTAAATAGCTAAAAACAAATATTCAAGAAATTCTTAATTATCCAAAATCTCACTCTCGTCGGCTAAGCACTGATAGGCTTTAGCTGCCAAACCGGCCTGACAATAATGAGTTGAATAATAAGAAGATCTCAAATCATTCTCGGCTTTAATCATCATTGAGCAACACATGCTTCAACGACAATATAAACCTCGAATTAGTTTAAGGTAGTTCATAACGATAATAATTTCAGAATAATTAGTTATACAATATTTTGAAATAAACCGTTCTCGAAAAATATTTATTGAGGAAAAATCATAATTTATCTCTAGGGATTTTTCTTAAAGAGTCGGATAGAATGTTCAAATATTGAATTTCCTCTGATTAAAAAAAATTATCTTTTAAATTCCTTTGAAGACATATAAAATGGTATATTATTTAAGGAATCCTTTAAAATATCAAGTATTAAAATATTAATAAAGGAAAAGAATATTTGTAAAATAATTTGAAGTATTTTAGGCTTGAATATTAATTAAAGAGAATTAAATAGGTATAAAATATTTTGAGTATAGACCTTTGTGTATTAATTAATGATGGAAGCTATTTGAAATGAAATAAGGAATATAATTGAAGAAATACGATAGGACAATTGTCGACGAGATTGACATAAGGATTTAGAGTATAACTGAAGAAACAACAATAACTATAAGGGTCGACAAAGACGACACAACAATTTGGGGTGATACAATAGAGAAACAATGACTTTAACAGGTATCGGCAAGAAATTGAGATGATATCAGAATAACATAATTAAACAATAATTCCACTTGAACAAGAAGTGGGGAAAAACACTTGCCTTAATACATGAAGTTTCCAATTCCATCACAGTGATTCGTCATTCACTTTACATTAATTTCTTCTTCTTTATACATCGATCTCTGCTCGGCTATACACTTATCTCTCCTCTACATTTTGTCCGCCACTCTGCGTGCGTTGGCTCTCAGTCGGCCTCCTACTCGTACCTATAGAGAGGTAAAGTACTATTTCAGTACAGAGCCAACCAAAATCTCACTGTTATTTCTAAACTACCCAAACGTTCCCTAGTTCGTATAAACATAATAACATGTATAATATATATATATAACTACACATATAAAATACTTCTAGTATAATCAGCTAAACCAAATAATTCACATAGCACGTATTGGCACTTAACCATCATATTCTTAAAAAGTACAGTATAACCATATAAACCACATAGGCACTTAGCACTTATTATTAACTTACATTTATATCTCATAACACACATATAACACTTGCACACCAGACATCTTTGTCAAAATACTATAAGAATTATAAAATAATTCTAATAAAATTTGGACAGCACCTTCTCTAAATATCACATAACCTGTTGTAATACTACCGACTCAAATAATAATTGAGAAATCGTACAATCAACCTCAATTCCATCTTTTCTTACAATTCATCCTTTTATCCACTGACAGTACAACTCAGCTCATAATTCCAATTATCTGATAAACATGTAAATACTATTTTTAGAAAGTTAATAATTTTTAGGAAATTCGGGCAGCATCCCCTTTGTAAAATGGACTAGCCCGTCGGAATACAGCCGACACAAAACCAACAACAATCGACAATTAAAACCACATGTACCTTATATTACTTAGATTACACCTTAACATACCGAATCAATCATGCAATTAAAATTAACATTAATAATTTGTACTTAAATTTCCGACATAAAATAAAATTATATCCGAAAAGAATTTGTTTCGTAATTTAACTCGGACTCAGAAATTTCATCATCGTCCCCGTCGACTCACGAAAGCTCATCGTCGACGGCGACAAAGTCCGGGGTACCCGAGATTCGGGTTTCCATCACGAACCCCGCCTATCAATTATACGACAGTTAAAAAAAATAACTTCACAGGAATAATCGAACCAAAGCAAATTTGAAATCAGGAGAAACACAAACTCAATTTCACTGTCTCAATCATTCAAACAATAATCAGTCGGACACATAACTCAAACAGTATCACAGCTGAAATAACAGGTTCGAATTGAACCAATACCAGAAATTAAAAGGATTCATAAGGGTGCTTGTAGAACCACACACATATATCGAAATACACACACACACATAGGGAAACTCACACACACCATCGTATAATTCACACACACGGAATTTCACAAACCCAACAGCAGCTATACACACACCTGCGCACAACAGAGCCGAGAGGAACAAAGAGTGTAGTGAGGGAGGGTATCTCACGAGGGGAAGAGGAAGAAGAGAAAATCGAAGAGAGAGTGAGAGAGTGAGAGAGATTAGGGGAGAGATTAAACGAGAGAGATCAGCCACGGGAGAGAGTAGAGAGGTGTTAGAGAAATATTTTTCCCGGGAGAAAAGCTCGAGAGGAGCTAATGAATTGTAAAACTACCGACTGAAGAAGAAGAATTGAGAAGCCACAAGAAAATGGGGAAAAGAGTGCTGGGTTTTGATTAATGGAGTCAGGGGTATGCTAGTCATTTTACCTTGCTGAAAAAAAAAGACAAAACTCAATTACAACACCTCTAAAAATTGAAATTAATGAGAAATAGTTGAAAAATTTAGATTTTAAAATTTTAAAATCAAAAGCATTAAATTACAAACACCTACATATTTTTAAAATATTTTTAGGATAAAAAATGAATTAAATATGAATTTTGCAAGTTTTAATCCTTTAAATGTAATAAAACTCTAAAAATCATTTTAAAATACTTCAACACCCAAAATAATTCTCCCACTAATTTTAAAAATTTAATAAATATACAAAGATGATATTACAAAAGATTTCAGAATTTTTAAATACTCCGATGATTTTATAATTTTTTTTTCAAAGATGAATAATACATGATTTAAATATATTTAAATCGTCAAAAATTCAAATAAAATTACACGGACCGACATTTCACATATACATCATCATAAAAGCACATAAACATGATGTCACACATATTTAAAAAAAATTCACCTCATATAATCCACATTTAATTATTAAATAATAATATCTATAATTTCAAAATTTCTAGGGCGTTATAGAATAGAAATGGTAAAATTGGAATAAACAAAGAGAATAATTATAAGTATATTCCAAATGCACCAAAGAAAACATGCTTTAATTGTGGTAACTCTAATCATCTTGCTATTGATTGCAGGAGGAGTAAAAAGAAGGCTACTGTAGTTCCTAAGTCTGATATTAGGAATAGATGAGTATTTTATAAACCACAGAATCCTTGTTTTCACTGTGGCAGTAAATGGCATTCTATCTATACATGTGAAGAATACCATAGTTTGTACTATAACTATTATGATCCCTTGCCAAAATTTAATAAAAGTGCAAATTCTGGTAGAACAAAGAGTCTGAATACTAAGCATGCATCTGTTAATTCTGATAATAACAAAGCAAATTCTGATGGATTTAAAATTGACAGAACTGCTTTTGTTAAAAAGACTTCTGCTGCTAATAGTGTTAAATTGCATGCAAAAAGAACCCAACTAGTGTGGGTTCTTAAAAAGTCTAACTGAGCTCTTTGTGTTTCTGATTGTAGGGTAAAAAGAAAAATGTGTTAGTCATGGATAGTGGATGCTCTGTGCACATGACGGGAAACAAAACCTTGCTATCAGAATTTTAGGAGAAAGCTGGCCCAACAGTGTCTTATGGAGATGGCAACATTGGACAAACTTTGGGATATGGCAATATAATCATTGGAAATGTCATCATTGAAAAGGTAGCTCTAGTGAAAGGACTCAAACACAATCTGCTTAGTGTTAGTCAAATCACAGACAGAGGTTATCATGTCGACTTCAATGATACTCACTTTAAAGTGATCAGTAAAACATCTGGAAGGACTGTCTTGACTGGTCAAAGACGTGGTAACATTTATGAAGCCAATGTCTACACTAATACTGATGGTCCCTCAACATGTCTCATCAGTAAAGCAACAGTAGATGAAAGTTGGAATTGGCACAAGAAGCTTTCTCATCTCAACTTCAACAACATCAATGAGTTGGTTAAGAAAGATTTGGTAAGAGGATTACCAAAGGCGTTATATACTCCTGATGGACTCTGTGATGCTTGTCAGAAGGCTAAACAGAGAAGGACATCATTCAAGAGTAAATCTGAATCCTCAATTGATGAACCATATCACATGTTACATCTTGACTTGTTTGCACCAGTCAACGTTATGTCCATCAGTAAGAAGAGGTATACTCTAGTCATTGTTGATGAATATACTATATTTACCTGGGTGTATTTTCTACACAGAAAAGATGAAACAGCTGAGATACTTTTGGACCACGTAAGACTCATTGAGACTGGTACAAAGTACAAAGTTAAGATCCTAAGAAGTGATAATGAAACTGAATTCAAGAATTCAGTAATGGAAGAGTTCTGCAAGTACAAAGGAATAGTTCAACAATTCTCTGCTCCTGGCACACCCCAACAAAATGGAGTAGTTGAAAGAAAGAACAGAACTCTTATTGAAGCTGGCAGAACAATGTTGGAGGAAGCTAAACTACCTACATATTTCTGGGCAGAAGCAGTCAACACAGCATGCTACACTCAGAACATTACTCTAATCAAAAGACATGCTGTCACTCCTTATCAAATGATTAAAGAGAAGAAGCCGAGTCTGAAACATTTGCATGTGTTTGGTTGCAAGTGCTTTGTTCTTAGACCTCATCCTGAACAGCTAGGAAAATTTGAAACCAAAGCTGATGAGGGCATTTTTATTGGTTATCCAACTTCAAGAGCCTTTAAAGTATATAATCTAAGAACAAGGACAGTCATGGAGTCTATCAATGTTTCTTTTGATGATAAGAAGATAATAGGAATTGTTGAAGACTCGCATGACAGTTTGATCTTTACGAATGAAGCTACCAAGAAGAACACAAGGATGCTGATTGGGTTACAGCAACGCAAGAAGAACTGAATGAATTTGAAAGAAATGAAGTCTGGAAACTAGTACCAAGACCAAAAGGTAGATCAATTGTTGGTACAAAGTGGGTGTTCAGAAACAAGAGAGATTCAGATGGCACTATTGGTAGGAATAAAGCAAGACTAGTTGCAAAGGGGTACTCTCAACAGGAAGGAATAGACTACGATGAGACTTTTGCTCCTGTTGCAAGGCTAGAAGCCATCAGAATTTTTCTGGCATATGCAGCTCATAAGCAATTCAAAGTTTTCCAGATGGATGTTAAAAGTGCTTTTCTGAATGGAGAATTGGAAGAGGAGGTATATGTTGAACAACCTCCTAGTTTCATTCATCCTAAATATCCAGATCATGTCTATAGATTGGATAAAGCACTTTATGGACTAAAGCAAGCTCCAAGAGCTTGGTATGAAACTCTAGCTCAATTCTTACTGGAAAGTGGTTTCAAAAGAGGTACAATTGATAAAACCTTGTTTTATTTGAATCATGGGAAGGACTTGAAAGGCATATGACATAGCCTATTTGAATTTCGAGGATTCAACTCAACTCAAACAAGAATGTAGTAGTAAATAGTATATGTACTGTCACAGGGATCTCAAATGTATAACTGTCAAGAGAAAGAAGACAAAGTCAATCTACTGTTTTGAGGTATACTACACTTGAAGAAGTTCATTGAGTTGATCAAGCATCAGTGGAGTAATCAAGACAGTGGGTTAAAACAAGATTATAAAGGTTTGAAAAAGAGTGAAGAAAAGGAAGACATGAATCAAATCATAGAGTCAAAAATAAAGAAAAGTCGTTGGAGTTAGTCGCTCATGAACCAGACCGTGCATCGAGCGTCAACAAAAATTCGGTGGTAATTCTTTATTACTTTCAGTGGTTCAAGCTATCATGACTGGTATGGAAGAAATCATTGTGCAAGCAACAGAGGTGCTAAATTAATTAACCACAATGGTTTTGCAATCAAGACTTGCTAAGGAATAATCTTTGTGGAGGATCAAATTTATCAAGACATAGAAGACCACAAGGGTTATGCTATCATGGAGGTATATTAATTTTATCTTAATTAATTAAGTCATTTGAATTATTTATTTGATAAATTAATTCTATCCGAATTAATTTATTCAGTAAATTATTTAAAAGATTAATTAAGTTAGAATTAATATAATTATCAAACAAGGAGGTATATTAATTTTCTCTTAATTAATTAAGTCATTTAATTTATTTATGTGATAAATTAATTCTATTCGAATTAATTTATTCTATAGATTAATTAAAAGATTAATTAAGTTGGAATTAATATAATTATCAAAAGACTTCATATTAATTCTCTTTTAATTAAATTAAATTAGTTGGCTAATTTATTTTATAAAATTAATTCAATCAGAATTAATTTATTCTTTAAATTAATCAATTAATTAATTAAATAAGAATTAATATAAGTGTTTAAAGACTTAAAACAATTCTGCTCAGCGAATATGACTTACTGGAGGTCGGTATGACTTATCCTTAAGTCATACCGAAGCTACTCAGACTGATTAAGTCATACTGATCTAAGTCATTCTGATCTACTCAGACTGATTAAGTCATACCGAAGCTACTCAGACTAATTAAGTCATACCGAGCAGATTAAGTCTTACCGACTTGAAGATATTTCTGAAAAGTAAATTAAGTCATGCCGACAAAGTGCTTTATGTCATACCCAAAGGCTGCTCAGAATTAAGTCATACCGACTGATTTATTAAGTCATACCGCCCAAGATTTAAGTCATACCGAAGGAAAATTATGTCTTGGAGCAAGTTTAAGTCATGCTGATTGCTGATTTATTATGTCTTGAAGCAGTTTAAGTCATACCAGATCAGTCAAGACTTAAATGGCTATAAATACAACTGCAGGACACAGCAGAGCAGTCTGGAATTTTTCACTTGTCCAGCAGAACACAACAGAAAGAGACCAAGAGAAAAATAGTTCCTTGAACATCAAATAAATTCTTGTAAATTATTTCTAGCTTGTATTGATAAATCTAAACCACTAGAAATTGTTTACTTGTACTTGTGGAACTATCTAGCGGATTAAGTTCCCTAGAACCTCTCGATATTTTTATTACAAATATAGAAAAGTTCATGTCGAATTTTCTATAGAATTTGTAATAATTAATTTCGATCTTTTTACTTACAAATATAGAAAAATTCATGACGAATTTTCTATAGAATTTGTAATAATTAGTTTGGTCATCAAACCTTGTAATTTGTACCCGTGTATTTAGAAACACCTCATCAAGTTAATATAAATTTTATATTCAACTTGAAATATCGGTATTCGTTTTATTCCGCATCAATTTGTTCTTGATTTAATATATTAAGAAAAGAGAAAATTCGATAAAACGGTATAGTTTGTATTCAACCCCCTCTTCTACAAACTATTTTGGACCTAACAATTGCCATCAGAGCCTTTTGATTGACGCACAAATCAAGATCCGTATTTTTGTGGTCCTCCAATTGGATTTCGAGTTTGTTGACCCATACAGAAATTAAATCCGGTATTAGACCAAAAAGTCAACTCCTCTATTTTCGATTTTTTAACCTTCAAAAAATTCAATACTTGAGATTTTTGAACTTTAAATAATTTGAACTTATATTTGGATTCTTTAACTTTCAAAATTCTCAATTTTGAGATTTTTGATTTTTAAATAATCTAAATTTATTTTCGGATTCTTTAACCTTTAAAAATTCTCAATTTATGATATTTTTGATTTTTAAACAATATGAGTTTATTTTCAATTGTTAATTAAATTGAATTTATTCTCAAATTGTTTAATTTTCAAAAATTTTCATTTTATGATATTTTTTATTGTTAAGTAATCTTAACTTATATTCGAATTTTTTAATTCTTGAAATGATTAATTCTTGGAAATTTTGATTTTAAAACAACTTGAGTTTATTTTCAAATTGTTTAATTTTCAAAATTTTTAATTCTTGATAATTTCGAATTTTAATTAACTTGAATTTATTTTCGGATTCTTTAACTCTAAAAAATTTCATTTCTTGAGATTTTTTTATTCTTAATTAATTTGACTCTAATTTCGAATCTTAATTAATTTAAACTTATTTTCAGATTTGTTAGTTCTCAAAAATTTTCAAGTCCTTGAAGTTTTTGAATTTTAAATATTTTGAATTTATTCCAAACCAATAGTTCTATGAAGATTGTTAGTTGAAGATTCCTTTGGACGTCAAAGATTATTTGAATCTTTTGAAAAAAATGCATTTTTCAATGAAATTAATTTCTACCTACTGAAGAAAAATTTGTAGAAACTCCTCAAAGTTATATCCATAGAATTCACTGGTTTTTCAGAAGCAGGAATGGAAGAGGTTAAGTGGATAGAATTTTTCTCGAAGATTTGAATTAAGTCTATTGATTTTGTGATATACAAACACTAAGTGGATTGCTCCAATGTAACATCTACTACACTTAGTGGATTGTACCAAGAAATATCTTTCAAGCAATCAATAGAGATTTTAGATAGTGGAATCAAGAGGTTTGAGAATGAACTAGACAGTTAGACATCTGAGTCAGGAATTAATGATGGAACCTCAGAACATACATGAAGAGTTGCTAATTTAGAAAAAGTACAAATGTTTAATCTAGGAATTATGCCTATCTATTCCGAAGCAGAAACTCTTCAGGATACAGTTCAAGAGGTGGCTACAAGACTGAGTTGGTGGAAAGAAACAAGACTTGATAGTTGCAGTTATGAAAAGCTATATGTGACAAGTAACTATCAAGGTGTGCAACATGGTATAGAATTCTGATAGACAAGGATGAATAGGGATTCATTAAATGAGATGAAACAGAAGCATCAGTGCAAAACTTATCTTGCTGAATGAAAGAGTTGGGATGGATCAGATGATGATGAGAAGAGCATAATTAATATCTTGCCTTCATAGCAATCTCCAAAGATGATTCATCTCATATGTCTCAGGTATCAATTCTTCGAACTAGTGTAATATGTAATTCTCAGAAATTCAAAGCATGTTAAGATCTTAGCTTTTAATTATTATATCTTTGGTTAGAAGATCTTAATATGTGTATGAATATTTGTTGAATTTGATTAATTGCAATAGTGAGTTAAAGTGTTCCTTAGACAATATCTCTTAATTCTTAAATGATATATGTCAAGCATATAAGACCTCTGCTTAAGCTAGTTTCAGGATCCCCAGTAGAACAAGATTTGCTTATTCATTCTGAATTGTTTGTTAAGGTTTAAAAAGTTTAAAAGATGGAATAATTACCTAGGGTGTCAGTAGAACATCAAGTCATTTGTAAAACTGACTTAGGTAATAGAGACTATATAATATCATATAACAATAGGAATGGATTGGATAGAATTAGTGATTAATTGTTAATTCTTCTATTCCATGCATGTTTAGAAAATTATTGAATATCTGTAAATCTACTTGCAACCTGTTACACTAGTGTGCATAGGTTAAAGTAGACAGTACTGAATTTTCTAAAATGCATAACATTCCTAATTTGCATAATTCTTATCTGCAATGTTTTAATGCTGAATGTATGCAATGTATTCTTATTATCATGCCTGCTCATTTCAAATGTCATAAATGCATTTCCTAGTGTTTGCATTGATTATAGAAAAAGCATGTTTAAGAATAACAATAAGATACAGACTGCTAGTCCTCCTTATGTTAGGAAGGAACCATTATTCTCCTTGCTCAGTGAATATTTTGTCAATGACATAAAAAAAGGAGAAATGGTCAGTCAAAGATAAGAATGAGCATGTTAAGGTTAAAACTATTGTTAACTCTGATAAAAGAGAAATCTCTAATCCATCTGGACCCAATTAAACAATTTGGGTACCACTACTAGAAAAACTGCAATAGACATCACACTTTAGACATCGGTCAGAAAAGCCACTGATGTTAAAAGTCTCTCTAACATCAGTAAAGACTAAACCGATGTCTAATAGTAGTAAATACATCACTTCATCGGAAAAACGATGTCTGGGATTTATTTTTTAAAAAATATATCCTTGCTCTTCCCCCTTTTCCTTTCCCCCCTTAACAAAATATTTCCCCCTTAACCAAAATTCAACTCCCGCTCAACTCTTTTATCATAAAAAAAATAAAAACAAAAAACATATAATCCAAAAATCCCCATCTCACCTTATAAACATCAACTCAACAAAAAAACACGCTTCCTCCCCTCTCTCCCGCCGAAGAACCCTAACCCCTCTTTTCTTCAATTAGCTCAAATTAACACACCCCCAGCTCAAATTAACACAACCCCAGCTCAAATTAGGTCAATCGTTAAACCCCCTTTCAATATTAGGTCAATTAATTCAATTTTTTCTGTACTCCGTTGAACCCCCTTTCAATATTAGGTCAATTAATCGTTTTTCGTTCGATTTGTTAACTGATCTTGGAGCTTGGAGCATGTTCAAGAAGTA
The DNA here is from genome assembly GCA_036435485.1 of Saposhnikovia divaricata. NCBI lineage: Eukaryota > Viridiplantae > Streptophyta > Magnoliopsida > Apiales > Apiaceae > Saposhnikovia > Saposhnikovia divaricata. The sequence continues at coordinate 9,476,143 of JAZHRN010000154.1, read as the reverse complement.
GCTTGGAGTAATCTTTTTTTGCTCGATTTGGTACAATGTTAATTAATCTCCCCCTCCTCTCTCTTTCTCTATAATTGATCTATTTTCTTGTTAATTAATCTGGTGTTGTGCGTGTTTATTTATCTTTAATATTCTGATTGGTGTGTGTTTTGATTTGAAGGGTGCACCTGATAAGTGGAGATTTGTGAGGGCGCATGGGACTGCTTGTGGGGCTTCCTAAAGATGATGATATGGGCAACAGTGAGGTCAGTCACAATGCTCTCGGTGCTGGCCGTGAAGGAAAATAGTTTGAGGTACGAAGTTTTGTAATATGGGTACAGAATGTAATGAAAGTTCCCCTTGTAATAGTGTTATTAATTAAGTTTTTATAGGATATAATTGTTTTAAATCATGGCTATAATTGTTTTTTTTTTAGAAAACATGTATTGTAAGTCATTATGTAAAGATGTTAATTATATGGAGGGCAGGCCAAAACAAATATTGTTGCCTAATTTCTGATGAAACTAATATAAGATAATGTGAAGTCAAACTCTAATTTACGGTGCTTCATGCTGCTAAAGGTTAAACTAAGGGCGATAAAGCCAGGAATGTTGTCGCAAGAACTAAAGATGCTCTTTGGATGCCTGAAGGTGCTCCTCCTCCATGGCTCATTAATATGCAGGTAAGATGCTGGTAGTTTACGTATGTTATTTTGATTTTGTAAGAAGAGGATTGTTTTTCCGTAAATGTTAACCTCTGCAATGGTCCGCTTTATGTTTAAAGAGGAGAATTGCTGGCCTCCATCAGGTTACATCTATTGGAACCACTGAAATAACAGATACATGGGAACCCCTGGAAGAAGGACTCCTACTGTAAGATCACTTTCATTTCGATATTAAATTATAATTATGACTAAAAAGAATTTTAGAATGATTTTTTATAGGTATCTGATTCAGCCTAAAGATGGCTTAACTTCATAAATGATTGATTTTTTTTATAAAAAAATGAATGTATTTGACAATGATATTTGTTGGATGGTGCAGTCTGGAAACAAGGCATGTTTCAATGATCACAATCACGCTTTTAAAAGAGGAGCTAGATACATCAGCCCCAGGGTAAGTTAGATTATCATATGGTGTTGCCCAAAAATACCAAACTCTGTTTTTTATGCGCTCCATTTTAATGCTTCTTGTTTGTTGATTGTTTCTCTGCTCTTCGTATTTGTGAAACTCTGTGAGTGCTAAAACTTATTTTAAGTGTAGCTGTGATTAATTCTTATAAATTTCCCTGAATGTGTATGTTATCATTCTACTTCTTAATTGATGTCTGTGAGAGCCAGAATTCACAGGCGACGTACTTTTACCTCAATTCTTTTCCAAGATTATATATATCATTATATGCTGTTAGACAGCTTTTCAGATAGTACTTGAGTTTACTCGCATATCATTCCACAATTCTATTCTATTACTTGTACCACTCTACTTGCAGTAATTACTTCAAATGAGAACTGAAGTCCAAAGTTGGCCATACCATTTCCCACTATCGGAAGACTTTTCACAACCTATCGGAAGAAAATGGTTATGACGTTGTTGTTGTTGGTTCAGGATATGGAGGTTCTGTAGCAGCTTGTCGCTTGTCAATGGCGGGGTTAAAAGTCTGTTTAGTAGAGAAAGTATGAAGATGAGTAGCTCAAGATTTTCCAACTAGCAGTTTTAAAATTTTATCAACTTTCAGGTTTGAAAGCAGCAAGTTGGGAATCAATTTTGGCCCCAGGGATGCTTTGTTCCAGGTTTCTTTATCTATCCTCTAGTTGATAAATGATTTAAAAAGGAAAAATTGTTTAAATAGTCACCAAATTATTCATGTTGCTAAATTAAATTTTGAACAATAATTTACAAGCGAGTCCTATTACTAAAATCTCAAGGTGTAAGAAGTTGGGCTTAAAAGGACCTTACTATATCATAAGTCTTATCATACAGACTTTAAACTTTGTTTTTGTGGTTACTTGCTAACCTTAAGCTCATCTGGCGTGTCTGATTAGTGGGTATTAGAAAGTATCCGGTTTGGTCTATATGAGGTTGTGCGGTAATTTAATTTGAATGAGCTGTGTATTGCGCTTTATTATATGTATCATGAAAGTACAGGTACATGAACAAGAAGATTGCTTAGAAGCTATGGTATTCTAATGTCACAAGCTCAAATTTGAGGTCCCTGTTTTGTAGTTGATTTTTTATAGAAAATGTGTTACAACTCAAGACATTTTGATAAATAGTGTTATATTCTCATTGCTGGTTATCATTTATGCTAGCATTGTTAATGGTAGGACTTAGGAGTAACACTATTTAATCTATATGTAAAGTTCTTGGGTCGTTTCCAAAAATGTTTAGCTTACTAGTTGTTCATCTCTAGTTTGGCATATCTAAATATGCCATCTTAATCCTGTAAAAGTATGAAATGTATTTATCAAGATAGTAGTACAAATAATAGTTATTCTGTTATTGGAAAAATACTACGGCATCAAAATTTTCAGTTAGGATTGTTTATGATGCACTGATATTATGTACAACATTGTCGCCATTATTTGTCAATTTGTATGCTAATGTTTCATATTATTTACCTCCTTGGATTGCTAGATTGTAAAGTTAGCAGCTGTTCGAATCAATAGTATGGTTGAAAGGCTCCAGTTACCGCAACAAATAAGAGAGAACGTGTACTGTCTTTTCCAGAAGATCCTTATGCAGCAGACTGCTCTATTTTTTAACCGCCATATAGATCAAATCATCCTAAGTTGTCTGTATGGAGTTGCAAAGGTTTGCTGTTATATAATTGTGACTTTGTGAGTTGTTTGTTTTTCATTCTCCTAAATGATATGGTTTGAAATTGCAGATTTCCCAATTGAATTTAACGTTCAGAGAAATTATTTACAACTACAGAAAGCAGCCACAATGCAAACCTCAGGATCATGTTGATATCATCACATTTTACAATGAACTATTCATCCCTGCCGTTAAGCCTCTACTGGTGGAACTTGCCCCTGCTGGAATCGTTCAGAAGAGTAGCCCGATACCAGAAGCTACGAATAACAATGACAAAGGTTTGATGCTCAATACTCGACATCTTATCATAATATGTTCTATAGACATCAATATGCACTTGCTATATCCTTCATTGTTCAAATTCCTTTGACAAAACTTGCAGTACTATATATTTGTCTTTACTTCTAATTCTCATCTTTATCGTTTACATCAAGGTCAATGCCCTGGATCACCCAAAGTATCAAAGTTTCCCAGTCTCCCAGATATGTCCCCCAAGAAAGTATCTGCAGTGCACAATGTTTATGTCTCTCCACTGCGATCTTCAAAGGTATTGCTAATTATCTTGATATATTTTTTAAATTCTAATTATCTTGATTTGGTAATTTTTTCTAGTTAGTCCTTCAACTTATTTTGAACTGTATTTGAAATTCTTTTTTAATGATGTTACATAAGTATGTTCTGAAGGTTTTCTTTTGAGTTGGTTTGATTTTCTATGGAAGTCTCCATATGTAGAGATTACTGCTAGATATGACTAATAGAATAGTGAACATACATTATTTTCTTTATGCTTAAATAATGTGAAGTGTGATTTTGTAGTCCTCTCAGGTTAGCCAAATACAAAATTAGTAATAGAGCTTCTGTGGGGATACCAATCCGGACACTATATTTTCTTAACACTTATATTGTTATTGTTCTTGGAAGCATGTAGCTGGAGTTTTTGGGACAAATAATATACTGTTTCAGTCTCAGATGAGAGGACTAAAACTTTTCAGCACGCTTGGATCAGGGATTAGTTGTAACGGAAATAATGTTGCTTATCTTGCTGGAAGCTCGGCCCCTTTAAATGCCTCTGGCTTGGATAGGAAAAACTTCTCTAAAGTGCCTTTTTAGGAACGGCCGGGCCCTGCCATTTCTTCATCCTACACTAATTCTTTTGGGTTCACAATCCAGGTCTGAAGCTTTCTCATTTATGGTGCACCTCAATTACCTTCTGCTCTCATAAAATTTCCTCAAAACCAAACTGAGAGTTTTTGGGTTGCATTGACTTTACATGATTAGATATATGCATTTGTAGTTGAATCGAGTTCTGTGACTGCATCTTCGGATATTTTTAGTCTCCTCTCCTTTGATATTCCTCTGAATGAACTCTTTCCTAACGTATAGTATGTATGAAGTTTTTTTTTTCCTTTTAATCAGTGAAATATGTCATACATCAAAAGCGAGAACTACAACATACGACATGGCATTTAGTTTTCATTCAAGGCCTTTCATTTATTAATTCATTTCCACATAGTGCAGTACTTCCCACGCCATACATATTCGTTACTCTTCGCTTATAGTTGGCTCCTTTTCTTTACATAATCATTTTTCCCATTGCTAGTTTTGTGTTTTATGTGCATATGACTAAACAATAACCTGAATTGTGTTCATATGCTGCAATTGAATTAGTACTATGATATCCTAGTTGTGTTAGAATATACGATGACTTTTGCACTGGACAAATCAAAAGTACTATGATATTCTAGTTGTGTTCATATGCTGCAGTTGAATTAGTAACTGCTAGTTTACTCACAGTATCATTATGTTTTAGTCACAGCCTTCTGTCTTTGTAAACCACTTTGTCCAGCATTTCTGAGTTTCTGGAAGCATGTGGCTACTGCTCTTGTAGTCCAATGGCTTTTTAGTGTACACAGGGGTCGAGCACATCTCTTAGTTATACATCTCATTCGCAAGTGTTATTTCTTATTGCTCATCATTTACATAACATTAATGTCGGACTAGTTATTAATTGTCAGTTTTGTGGCACGATAGCCATCTTCATAAATTTTCTGTTTGAGTCAATCTAATGCTTCCTTGTTGATTTTTGTTGATTTTTACATGCAGTGGGAGAAGGAACAATATGGGGTGTTTTTGCATGCAAGAGTGCTTGTGAGGCATTTGGGCTCAATACAGTGGAGAGTTTGCAAATCTGACAACATGTTGTCCATCTTTTTATTCAAGCATTTTTAAGAGAACATATTTTTAAGATATTATATCAATGTAGCTTCGATATTGGATGGTTTGGATTATGTAATTAGTTTCGATATTGAATTGGATAATGTAGTTGATCAATTGAATGCATATTTGGTTTTGGTATATCGGTTTTTTGATTTTGGTATATTATTTATCTGGTTTTGGTATATTGGTTTTTGGTAATTAGGTCCGTCATATATACAGGGCATCCATGAATAAAAGAACAAAATAAATCAGAGAACCAAAAAACTGATGTCTAAGGAATAAAAAGACAATGATTATTATTAGAGAACTGATGTAAAATACAAAGTAACACATCAGCCCTTACTAAAAAACCGATGTAAATTTGAAACATATACATCAGTTTACTATTAGGAAACCGATGTAAATTTAACACATATACATCAGTTCACTATTAAGAAACCAATGTAAATCTGAAACATAGACATCAGTTCACTATTAGGAAACTGATGTAAATTTGACACATATACATCAGTTCACTATTAAGAAACCGATGTAAATTTGAAACATAGACATCAGTTCACTTTTAAGAAACCGATGTAAATTTGAAACATAGACATCGGTTAAAAACCGATGTCTAAGACCCATACCTTTCTCTACACATGCGAAGACATCGGTTCTGGTTTTACATAGACATCGGTTTTTAACCGATGTCTATTGACATTTTTCTAGTAGTGTACCAAGAACTTTTTATCCATTTGCGAATGTAGGGCTTATCAGGTTAATCGATTATGCATTGCCAATGATTTATTCAAAGCATATTATCGAAGAAAGAACCCTACTATCAAATGTGAATGTGAAGACAAACCAAGGGGTTATCCATTGGAGACAACAGCAAAAATATGACCTAGGGTCAAGGCTATTCAATAGCTAAGGAATGTTGTCAGTAATAAAGCATCTTTTATAAGATGAAGAGCCTACTGTTCGAGGATTAAGGAAAGAGAACTTATCTGTAGCTGACATGGAATCTCAGTCAAAGGTGAAGTCAACAAGGTCAAATCTAAAGCTTCATCAGACAAGAGTTCAGCTATGACATAAGGAGCTCTCTCACCTGAATGTCATATCAAGAGATTCTTTCCTAGAAATCGAATCAGTAAAGGAGACTACCTCATCTGGAATTAAAGTAAAATAAAATTATGAGGCATGTCATAAATAGAAGTCAAAGAAGCATCACACAGAAGTTCTACATCAAAGAAAAATATACCTTAGTAGTGATGACTGATGACTTCTCTCAACAAACAAGTTGTTGTTCAGACAATCTGAAGACAAGACACCACTGATGGTGATTGATCACATCTTAAACCCTGATCCGTAAGAATTTTAGGAAAACCCCATAAGTATAAAGGAAATTGTTTTGCAATATTAAATCGAACGTGAGCATCCTGGCAATCAGCTAATGCTCAAGAGGATAATTTCCTTTGTTACTCAATGGAGTCAACAGCCTACAGGGTGATTGTTATTAGTCAACAGAAGGTGATTGAAAGTCTTAGTGATGTTCAACAACTTCTAGCTCCCAGCTGTCAATGGTGATGGTGATTCAGATCCAAGCAATGTCAAACATGGAGAATCTTCATGTAAACCCAGCAGCAGCTTAGGGGGAGCAACAGAAGGATCATCTAGTCAACTCAACACCACACTGAAAGTCAAAGGACACTATGAGAACATGTCTGCCAAGACAAAGAGTGTTGACTCAATTAACTCTTTGTTCTAGTTCTTAGTGTTTCTAATGGTGGAAGTAAAAGACTAGCAGAGCTTCAAGTACTAATGATTATTTCTTTAGTTTTCTTTTAGAAGAAACTAAGAAAGCTACAAAAGCTTTGAAAGATTCAGATTGAGTGATTGCAATGCAAGATGATCTCAATCACTACAAAAGGCAGATTGAAGGGAAGCTGGTATCCAGACCAAACAACAAGGCTGTATTTGGTACAAGGATAACCAGAAGTTTAACTGGATGTCAAGGCATTGTTATGAGGGACAAGGCCAAACTGGATGCAAGGTTACAAGTTGATCAGACAGTATATCTAACAAGAAGCACCAGTGACGATACTTGAAGATATGAGGCACCTGCTACACATACAAGATTACAATGGACATCTGGACCTACTGAATCTGGATGCTAGAGGAATGTGAACAAGTGCACTCCTAGTTGGTGAGATAATTGAAAATCTCTACAGGTTAGTATGAACTGGTATCATCACTCAAGCAAGCATGGAAGACATGGTATGACACCCTACCTATAATTTAATATTTGGTATCAATCTTTAACAGTTGGTATCTTTTAACAATTGGTGTCACATTTATAGAACTCTCTACATCTTTAGGCAAAAACATAAATGATATATATGTGCAATGATATCTTGATTATATTATATGTTGGTCTACTAACTATAAATTGGGATCAAGATATTTGCTGTTTTGATGTTGGTAAAGTTGCAATTCTTTTGAATTCATGCAAGCCAATAGAAGAATCCTTTTAGGAGCTCAGGCAAGCCAAAAGAATAATTCTATTTGGAGCACAAGTAAGCCAAAAGAATGATGACAATAAAAGTAAGTCCAGGATCTTTTGTTTCTATTCAGAAGATTCTAGACCTGTCAAGACTACATGCCAACACACCACTATAGCTGGCTTTTGACCTATTAGCTTGGACCTAACAAGTTGGTAATCAAAAATTTTAAGATGGACCCGGATCTGCGGAAATGGTACCCTAGAGATATTTGACCCAACAAGTTCAGGATCGACTAATTAGGACCTAATCAGGCTATAGAGGAATCATCAGCTCATTATCTTATTCAATTGATAATAGATCACTTACACACATATTTTATTCTCAATAAGCAAATTTGCAAGGCCCTAAGTGGATCCTAGAGAATCTATTCTTGTAGTTATTACATTTGATTTTCAGATGTCTTAAGTTGGACCCATCTCCGGAGATGGTACCCTAGAGACATCAGTTCTGACATGTTTTGCTGCATAGAGACAGATTAAATGAGTTGTACGAAAGTAGGAGAACACAAGGAAACAACTTCATCTTCAACAGCTCTGTGGAACGCTCAAGGCTAAGCATCTTGCATAAGGTATCAATTATTTCAAGAGCATGTCTTTAATTAAGATTAACTTGCAGACATGTTTGCTAAATCACTTGATGAAATTAATTTATCAAGATTGGTTTGTAAACTTGGGATTTTATTAATGCTATATGATTGTAAATCCCATCTGTTAAGTAATTCTTAAGTAAGCTCACAAGTATTCAATTGTCTGTATTGAAAGGACATGTGAACTTATTTACATCCAGACCTCACGCTGAGAATTATCTGTTGAATGATTGCCATGTGTATAATTGTAATATATTTTAGTGGTGATTATTTAAGGATAATTTAAATACTTAAATGCTAAAATCTAACTCATAGAGATTTAGTATTTAATTATTTAATTATTTGTTTTGATTTATATGAGTAACGGACTTGAAGCAATTCAATTTAGTATTTGCTCTGTACCTCATATTTATTAAAATAAATAAACAACATAACTAATTTGGACCTAATCTGTATTGGTCTTCAATTAGTTGTGAGATGTTAATTCTAGTGAATTTTATCAATGCTCCTTTTTCAGAAATTCATTATAATTAATATCATGGTTTAACAATTGGTTGTATTGAAGTTTTGACTTATATCAGTTAATGATATTTAGTTAGAATTCTATTTACTAACTAATTGTGAGATATATTGGTATGTGTGAAATTACTTAGAACTCCTCTAAGTAATCATTGTTATATCTTTTACAATTCACTCATATTACTATACATAGTATGAAAATTCTCTAAGTAGAACTATGGATATTGTAATATCTAAAGTGAACATTGTTCAGTTACTTGGAATAATTTTTGTGCTTATTTACAAGCTTCTAATCACTTTGATAATAAATGTTATATACTATGGATCAAGGTGTATAGGACTTAGAATATCATTTCTAAGATTGCAGACAAGATAGCTTTGGTAATCGAGTCTTATTTATAGAACCAAGGTTGTCTACCAGTAAACAGTTGTTAGGAGTTAACAATTGTTATTATCGAGGAGTTGCCTTGAAGTCATAAGTTTGAAATGTTATATCTTAAAAGCTTGTGTATTTCTTGTCAACTAGTTCCTCGTACTTATGAATATCAGTGAATGATGTTCTTAAGTAGTTAGATACTAATATTCATTCTGTCAATTGGTACTCAATGTAACAATTCAATCTTCACTAAATTGAATTTATCTTACAATAGATTGAATTTATCAAACAATTGGTATAATTGAATATTTAGTATTTAGCGGTGATTATTTATATCCTAGTTAAATTATGACGTGAAGCAATTCAATGGTTTATTTGCTCATAATTTAATTTTGGTAAAGTAATCATAAACGCAATTATTTGCATTTTAAGGTATTTGATAAATACTAGCAGTTGGTATCAAATAGTAAAATATTTGTTTACTGACAATTGCTAGTTGTTCTGATACTTTATTGCAAACTAATTGTGATGTATATATTATCTCTGATGATATTACTTAGAATTTATTCTGAGTAAACGTGTCTTATGTATAAATCATTAGTGTTAGTATATATTAAGGTGTTAAACTTTCTAAGTATGTGAGACCTAAAGTTACATTCGGTCTCCTATCATATTTTGAAGTGGTGAAGATTTTTCAAAATTAAATTCTCTAATTCTGGTTATACACCACTTTATACATATGATAGTTCTTAGAATATTTTATATCCATCAGTCAATTACTTAGTTTATGTTGTGCTAAGTAATGAAGTGCCAAAGGAGAGACATTGGTTATCTGTACTTATGTACTTGGTAATCTTTGTTACCTAAATGACATCAAGTGCTTGTATGAGTCTTTTCACTAACTTTGTGTTAAAGTTCTCTATACATAATAAGCACTTAAAGAAAATCTTTCTTTCCAAATTACTGCGAAGTCAAGAGTTTGTGTCTTTTAAAAAATAAAATGACCAAGTTTTCATTAAAAGACATTATAATACATTGTTTTATGCATAAATACAAACTCTTACACATTAACAGTTTTTAAAATAAAAACTCAATTTTTTCTACAGTTGTGATTTCTTATATTGTAAAACTTTTTGAAGTCACAATTGTACATCATTTCTCTCATTGGATATAATGCATATGTTTTCACACAATGTTATGGTATGATGTAAATGCATTCTATCTCTATATTGCTCTATTGCTATGTGATGCAAGTTCAGCTCCTAGTGGAAGTTTTCTCACGTTGTAAGTAATGAGGTTGTAAACCCAACAACTTCTATCCCGGACTATAAATCCAAATCTAAACACATCCTAACTTACCCCTGAAGTGGAAGTAAATTATTTGACTAGAGGTCATTAAGGGAGTAACTGCACTTGATGCAGCAAATAAGGATGTGAGGGATAGTAAACCCACAGCTCGACCTCTCAAGGAGAATAGATGTATATAACTTGAGGTATCTGTAAGCTCGCCTGCATTCTCCCAAAAGGATGCAGAGCTGAAAATGACACTAAAACAGTCTCTGGATTCATTATCTTAAAATGATGAGTTTATTGAAATTCGCCTGTCAGCCAGGGCATCTGTTGGTAAGTCACTACCTCATACACAATACTAAAATACTTCCTATGCACAAAGTGAGATTGCACACACTAAGGATGAATTGACGGAAACAACTCATACTCCGACCATTTTACGGTTAGGATTATAAGTTGAAGGTTCCTCAAAGAACCAAGAGTCTTCACAAACCTCGAGAGAAGGTATTGATCTCAATGCAAAATTCAACAAGATCATTATCTAACTCCCCAGAGGGAACATCTCTGGATCCTGCTGGTATCGGGTCCGACATAGGTGCGGATCGGCAACTTGTTAACTATGATTCAGATTTACCTGATTAGTTTAACAAGGTGATGTCTTCATAGACATTAGATGGAAACATGATTTTAATTCTAAGTTTTAATTTCATTGTTTACCTTCTCAGAATTCAAATCTGAAACCCACAAAAAGGGAAAAATTTTATCAACTTGTAGATTATGACTCTGATTCGTCTAACGAGTCTAACGAGGATCGGGGATTTGCGAAACCCCATTGCACCACCAGTGACCTCTCTAGAAGGGGCTATGGTGAATTTTCCTTGCAAGTACACATGGATGTTGGAGCTATGAGAGATAAGAGTGATACACTAGTGAGCATGAGTGTAAACACTTGAGAGTTGAGAGATGAGATCACTCATTTTAAGTGATATGAGTGGAGAGATGAGCTAAACACTTGTGAGGTACACGAAACAGAATCACACACTCACAGTGAGGAAGAAAGATAAACACCAAATCTCATTCCCTATTCCCAAAAAAAGTTTACTTACATGATTTGGGAGATACAAGGAAATTGTCGGAAGATTTGGTTGTCAGGATGATCAATAGTGAGGCCATTCTATAATATCTAAAGGGCAAAGTTGATCAGTCTACATACTTCTATTCTGGAAGTCTTCATGAAAATCCTTCAACACAAGAAAAGCTTCTTTTCTTTATTGCAACAGACAATGTTATATGTATGAAGAATCTGCTGTACTAAAGGTAAGAAGTGAGTTATAATTGAAAAAAATGGTATCATCTAATTTACATTTGGATGTTTGCTATAATTGAATGCTTGGAGGATTACTCAACTAAGGGGGAGAGATATAAGAGATATAATTGAAGAAGATATAGATATACTCAAAGATTGCCTTAGATACTTAACTAAGGGGAGAGTATAAGCTTACCTTAGTGAGGGGGAGAGTTTCTATCTAAGGGGGAGAGATATGAAAAAGGATATACCTTAGAAAGGGGGAGAATTCACCTTGTCAGGGGGAGATAGATTTATTCGCCTTGTCAGGGGAGATGAGAAGTATTCACCGTTATAAGGAAGAGACATATCACCTTAGGTAGGGAGACATAAGGAAGGAGAGAAGTATGAAACGACAAAGCAAAATTCTTCAGTATATGGTTGAAAAGTCATATTCTTTACCTCTGAAGAATTCCCAAGTATCTGCTGATAATGTTCAATATTAGATGTAAAGGGTTATCAGGCAGATATGTCAAGAAATGAAGATGAGTTACTTAATTCATTGTCAAAGGAACAATCATCTATCATTTCATCTACTGAGATTCTGCAATTGTAATATCTAAACCAGAAAATTTTTTTATGTATTATTTACTATAGCTCTTTAAAGCTTTATCTTCTTCTTGTTTGTAGTTGAGTTATCCTCTAGGAATTTGTATGTTAATGTTTAACAAACAAATAGGGGGAGATTGAAAGGCATATGACATAGCCTATTTGTATTTCGAGGATTCAACTCAACTCAAACAAGAATGTAATAGTAAATAGTATATGTACTGTCACAGGGATCTCAAATGTATAACTGTCAAGAGAAAGAAGACAAAGTCAATCTACTGTTTTGAGGTATACTACACTTGAAGAAGTTCATTGAGTTGATCAAGCATCAGTGGAGTAATCAAGACAGTGGGTTCTATTTATAGTGACAAGAGGTTCCTACAGTGACAGAATACAGATTATAAAGGTTTGAAAAAGAGTGAAGAAAAGGAAGACATGAACCAAATCATAGAGTCAAAAATAAAGAAAAGTCGTTGGAGTTAGTCGCTCATGAACCAGACCGTGCATCGAGCGTCAACAAAAATTCGGTGGTAATTCTTTATTACTTTCAGTGGTTCAAGCTATCATGACTGGTATGGAAGAAATCATTGTGCAAGCAACAGAGGTGCTAAATTAATTAACCACAATGGTTTTGCAATCAAGACTTGCTAAGGAATAATCTTTGTGGAGGATCAAATTTATCAAGACATAGAAGACCACAAGGGTTATGCTATCAAGGAGGTATATTAATTTTATCTTAATTAATTAAGTCATTTGAATTATTTATTTGATAAATTAATCAAAATTAATTCTATCCGAATTAATTTATTCAGTAAATTATTTAAAAGATTAATTAAGTTAGAATTAATATAATTATCAAACAAGGAGGTATATTAATTTTATCTTAATTAATTAAGTCATTTGATTTATTTATGTGATAAATTAATTCTGTTCGAATTAATTTATTCTATAGATTAATTAAAAGATTAATTAAGTTGGAATTAATATAATTATCAAAAGACTTCATATTAATTCTCTTTTAATTAAATTAAATTAGTTGGCTAATTTATTTTATAAATTAATTCAATCAGAATTAATTTATTCTTTAAATTAATCAATTAATTAATTAAATCAGAATTAATATAAGTGTTTAAAGACTTAAAACAATTCTGCTCAGCGAATATGACTTACTGGAGGTCGGTATGACTTATCCTTAAGTCATACCGAAGCTACTCAGACTGATTAAGTCATACTGATCTAAGTCATTCTGATCTAAGTCATTCTGATCTACTCAGACTGATTAAGTCATACCGAAGCTACTCAGACTGATTAAGTCATACCGAGCAGATTAAGTCTTCCCGACTTGAAGATATTTCTGAAAAGTAAATTAAGTCATACCGACAAAGTGCTTTATGTCATACCCAAAGGCTGCTCAGAATTAAGTCATGCCGACTGATTTATTAAGTCATACCGCCCAAGATTTAAGTCATACCGAAGGAAAATTATGTCTTGGAGTAAGTTTAAGTCATGCTGATAGCTGATTTATTATGTCTTGAAGCAGTTTAAGTCATACCAGATCAGTCAAGACTTAAATGGCTATAAATACAACTGCAAGACACAGCAGAGCAGTCTGGAATTTTTCACTTCTCCAACAGATCACAGCAGAGAGAGACCAAGAGAAAAATAGTTCCTTGAACATCAAATAAATTCTTGTAAATTATTTCTAGCTTGTATTGATAAATCTCAACCACTAGAAATTGTTTACTTGTACTTGTGGAACTATCTAGCGGATTAAGTTCCTAGAACCTCTCGATATTTTTATTACAAATATAGAAAAGTTCATGTCGAATTTTCTATAGAATTTGTAATAATTAATTTCGATCTTTTTACTTACAAATATAAAAAAATTCATGTCGAATTTTCTATAGAATTTGTAATAATTAGTTTGGTCATCAAACCTTGTAATTTGTACCCGTGTATTTAGACACACCCCATCAAGTTAATATAAATTTTATATTCAACTTGAAATATCGGTATTCGTTTTATTCCACATCAATTTGTTCTTGATTTAATATATTAAGAAAAGAGCAAATCGATAAAACGGTATAGTTTGTATTCAACCCCCCTTCTACAAACTATTTTGGACCTAACAGGACTTGCTGTTAGTTTAGATTTATGTTGATGATATTAGTTTTAGGTCAACTAACCCCAAATTGTGTGAGAAGTTTTCAAAGCTGATGCAGTCTAGATATCAAATGAGCATGATGGGAGAAATGAGCTATTTCTTAGGTTTGCAAGTTAAACAGACTGATGATGGAATTTTTATCAATCAGTCAAAGTACACAAAGAATCTATTGAAGAAGTTTAATATGCAAGACAGTGCTACTGCTACAACTCCCATAGCTACAGCTACAAAGCTTGATCCTGATCAAGGTATTGAGGTAGATGTAACTAACTACAGAGGTATGATAGGCTCACTTTTGTATCTAACAGCTAGCAGACCAGATATCATGTATGCAACCTATCTATGTGCAAGATTTCAGGCGAACCCTAGAGAACCACATCTCATTGCTGTTAAAAGGATTTTCAGATACTTGAAAGGCACTCCATCACTTGGCCTTTGGTATGCTAGAGAGTCTGACTTAATCTATGTGGTTACTCAGATGCTGATTTTGCAGGATACAAAATAGACAGGAAAAGTACTTTAGGCAGTTGTCAGTTTCTTCGAGGAAGACTAGTTTCTTGGTTTAGTAAAAAGCAAAAGTCTATATCCACGTCAACTGCAGAAGCTGAGTACATAGCTGCAGGAAGCTGTTGTGCTCAGATCATGTGGATGAGGAATTAGCTAATGGACTATGGTTTGTCATATTCAAAAATACCTATTTGTTGTGATAACCAGAGTGCTATTGCTATGACAAGAAATCCAGTTCAGCATTCTCTTACTAAGCATATCAGTATCAGATATCATTTCATAAGAGAACAAGTTCTGGAAGGGACAATCGAACTCCACTTTGTTCCTACTGATCAATAGCTAGCTGATATATTCACCAAGCCACTACCTGAAGCTACTTTTACAAAATTGGTGAATGAATTGGGAATGGTAAACTATGAGAGTTTCTGAGAACAAGGGGAGACCAAATAATGCATGTCGAATACTGACGAAAAGTCAATCCTGACGTTAGTCAAACATCAGATCCTGATGCAATGGTTTGGTTATCAGTATAATATGTATACTACAAGTAATCCCTAATTGTTCTGTTCCTGATTTAACTGTGGTTATTGTTGATGAATTTGTTACTTACATGATTACTTTAATTAGTTTTCATTTTCTTTGATTTAATTCTTTGAAGAACAATTCATAAACATAAAATTTGCAGAACACATTGAATAAGATTAAAGAAATAGGATTTTTCATTGATAATAAGAAAGAGATTACATGCAAGTATTACATTTTTTGTTCTCTCTCTTTACTAATCTATTCAACAGGAAGATAAAAAGTGAAGTCCAAACCTTTCCATTGTTAGCAGCCATCCAAAATCCCATCTTTGCCACTTTGTTTGGGTGGAAGTTGAAGGGATAAGGTTATTTTTGCTGACATATTCATTAACAATGGTTGGTGTTGTTGGATGAGGATGCCTTAGAGGAAAGCCATGTTAATGTTGCT
This sequence comes from Saposhnikovia divaricata, assembly GCA_036435485.1. NCBI lineage: Eukaryota > Viridiplantae > Streptophyta > Magnoliopsida > Apiales > Apiaceae > Saposhnikovia > Saposhnikovia divaricata. Next base: position 9,460,280 of record JAZHRN010000154.1, on the reverse strand, counting down.
TGAAGAGCAGCATCGATGTCGATCACTCTTGCAGGCCTTTCTCTCTCGATTTCTTCAAGACTGGCATCCATCTGCAGCCATAGAGTTTCAAGCAGCCTTTCCCAGTCAAAGGCATCAAACTCTTCACGAGTATAACTGAAGATATCTCTGTTCTCTACGAGATGGAGATTCTTTTCCTTGATGGTTTGGAGGACTGCTGTCTGTGGTGTTCTTGAACCTTCAGGAAGACCTAATCTGACCTTTACGCACAATGGAGTTACACATCATGTTACTCCAGAAGTAGTTTCTGAAGCTCTGCACTTACCTTCTCTAAATGGTAAGACTCCAGCAACAATTTCTGATGCTTCGTTGTTGGAATTTGCTACGAGTCTTGGTTACAATGGAAATCCAAGAAAGTTTGGAGAGCTATACAGAACTAAGCTAAAGAAGGAATGGAATTTCTTCTTTGATACCATCAGTAGGTGCTTCTTGAACAAAGTCTCTAACTTTGATGCACTACCGACTGCTTCAGTTCACATTGGGTACTCTCTAATCCATGATACTGTATTTGATTATAGGTCTTTCATTTTGAGAGCATTAAATGCTAGGAAAACAGATAAATGTGGTTATGTCTGTTTTATTAGATTTTTTCAACTAATATTCTCTCACTTATGTCCCAATGTTGATTTTGAAAATGATACAGTATTGCCTATCTGTAAGATTTCAGAAAACAATATCAAATCTTTGGTTAAATCAGATAAGGCTAATGGTTTTGAGGGAAATCCATATATTCCTAAGGGGGTCTGGCTTCTCTTGAAAAAGAGATTGCCTGAACTTTATGGCCCAGCTACAGGTGCTATGGGACAGGACCAAACACATTCTGTTCCTGACACAAGCACACATCATAAACAGTTACCTAAACAGTCAACCACCTCTGGTGTCTCTCAAAAGACATCAGTTGTAAAAGAAAAGAAATCAGCTAGATCTGATGTGTCTGGCAGACAATCAGGATCAAAGGATTTCTCCACTTCAACCCTCACTAAAAAGAAGTCACAAGGAGGTAAACAAGAAGTTCAGATTGATGAATCTTTGATGAAGGCTGGAGCATCTATAGAAACAGGTGAGAAGAGGAAGTTTTTGCAACAGGTCTCTGATTCTGATAGTGATGATGACAAGACCATCTCTATAATCATGAAGAAAAAGGAAAGTGCTGCTCCTGTTACTGCTGAATTGGTTAAGCCAATAAAGCAAAAGAAAAGAAGAAGAATAGTCAACAAGAGTCAGTATTATATTCCTGAAGATATGCAAAAGCTTAATGATGATATTGATCTTGATGAGTCATCAGTTCCTGACACATCTGTCATTCCTGATCTCTCTACTCCTGATACATCACCTGTAAAGACTGTTGAAATTTCTGATTCTCCAGCACCTACATCCCCTAAGAGAAGAATAATTGAGATGTCTGTGGATGAACTAAATGCAATTGCTGCTCAGCTTGGTCATAAACCAACACCTCTTCAGATAAAGAGATAAGTTGAAGCAAAGGTTTTTAGCATACTAAAGAAACAGAGGATCTCTTCACCTTTAAAAGGATCAAGCCCACAAGAACCTGAACTTCAAAGGAGTTCAGAAGCTATTGAAGATCCAGTCCCACAAGAACCACCCACTCAAAGTGTGGGTGCATACATTTCTGAAGGAATGGTCCCACAAGAACCATCTTCTCAAAGTGAAGATGCAGGCAAGCTCACATCAGCACAGGAGATTTCTAACACTGCATTTGAGGGAAGCACACAAGAACCTTTGACTCCAAATGTTAAAGCAGCTTCACAACCTCAGACTACACAAGAACCATTGGTAGTAAATACTGATGCAAGTCATTCTCCAGTTGCAGATGTTCATCCTGATGAAAGTATTTCTGATCCAAATATTCCACTGCTCATTGAACCACTTTCTTCAAGACCAATGGAATATATCTCAACTTCATCAGGTAATACTTCTATTTCTGCTTCTCTTACTGATAGTATCATTACAGATAGACCTGAGACAAGGGATACCTCTATCTGTATGACTTCAGTCCACTCCTCTCAGCCACCTCTTATTTCTTTGCATTTGTTGAGCCAGAACCCTTCTTGTGAGAAAGAGAGTAAACATTTAGAGAAAAAGAAGAGTGAAGAGAGGCAGTCTCCTGAACTGGCAAAAGGAGAGGTAGAAAAGAGTGAGAAGTTTCAAACTTCTGGTGAGGTAGCAGTTACTATTGAAAGTAACTTAGGTAATGTTGTGAGAAGTGATGAGATCACTTTACAAAAACAGAGAGATTTAGGAATTGTTTCTACTTTGAATGCAGGTTTTCAGGATACAACAGTCACATCTGCTGTTGATTTAAAAATGAAAGGAGTTATGAATCCTGAAGATGATAGAGTGTATTATATATATATTTTATAGGATTTTGTTCCCACATTTACGGTGCTTTTGTGAATAATCGTGTGGATTTAATTAGTTTTTGATGAGTTTGTCGCAGGAAATAAAGAATTTCCAAGTTTGAAGGAGTTTAATGATTTTACGGTGTTTTTAGCTCAAAAGAATTATTTTGTGAACTTCCGAGAAGAGACAATTAAATTGTGGTTCGTTGCTAGAGTTTTGGTGTAGAATTTTGGGTGTAGTTTCCATTATTTTAGAGTTGATTTATGATAAGGAATGAAGAATGGAGGCTAATGTCAGCTAGCAAGATGTATACAACTCAAGAAGGATTAAAGACGGAAGCTCATGCAAAAGGAACGAGAAGAAAAGGCTGAAAAACGAAGAAATAATGCAGAAAAAATCCATCAGATTGCAGCCAGGCAGTCTGCACAAGATTTCGAGCAAACTGCGCCAGAAATGAGGTTTTTATACAGATTACACCCGTGCAGACTGCCCCAAATTCGCGCAGGGTGCACCAGAAGTCGTTAATAAAATTACAATTTTGCCCTTTTTACGATTTTAGCCATATCTTGAGTTCTACAAGTCCGTTTTGCACGATTATACAGTCCACGCAAAGCTAACGAGATTCTCTATCATTCTAAAGTGGTCCAGATGTCAAAACATGAATTGAACGGCCCAGAAATACTGACGAAAAGGCAGCTACGAATTTTTGAAAGGCATATGAATCAGCCTATTTGTAGTTCGAGGATCCTAATCAACTTAAACCAAATTGTAATAAGTAAATATCCGTATGATCTGTCACAGGAATCTCAGGAAGCAATATCTGTCAGAAGAAAGAAGGAAGTCAATCTATAGTTTTGATGTTTCACACTGGAAGACGTATCAGGTATCTGATCAAGCCTCAGTATAACATTGAAGTGAATGGATTCATTTACAGTGACAGAGATTTTTCGAGTGATAGATTGAAAATCAATCAAAGTACAAGAAAATTGAGAGAAGAAATTAACCACAGCTTAAAGTCAGAAGTGAAGAAGCATCATTGAAGTTAGTCGTTCATGAACCAGACAGTACATTGAAAGTCAACATAAGTCAGTGGTAATTCTTTATTATTTTCCGTGGTTTGGAAGAATTAAAATAATTAGTTATTGATTTAATTTAATTTGTTTTTAATTGATATAAATCATTTAATTGATTTAATTAATGAATTAATTCTAATAGAATTAATTAATTTATTAAGTTAATTATTGTATCAATTAATCATGAATTAGTTAATCATTAATTAATTAAAAGGATCAATATGACTTAATTAAATGCTGAATGGATTATGTCTTGATTAAGTTTAGTTCGGTATGACCTAAATTAGGTCATACCGACATAACTTAAATCTAAGTCATACTAAGCATAAGATTTAGGTCATACCGAGCTGCTGAGTGGATTATGTCTTACCGACCTCAAATCTGCTAGGTCATACCGATGGAATTAGGTCATACCGAAGCAAGATATTTCTGGAAAGGTGTTAGGTCATACCGACAAAAGTGTTTAGGTCATACTGACCACACTGTTGAAGATTAAGTCATACCGACACATTTTATAAGTCATACCTACAGAAAATTATGTCTTGGAGCAAGATTAAGTCATGCTGACAGCTGATTTAATAGGTCTTGAAGCAGTTTAAGTCATATCTAATGAGTACAGACCTATATAACACAGCAGAAGCAGCAGAATGAAGAAGCAGACCAGAACACAGCAAAATCCTGGAAAAACACAGCAGTTTTCTCTCTCAAATATCAAGAACACCAAGAACAAATTAATTCACATAAATTCAAGTTCATCATCTTTGTAATATTCTATCCGATAGAACTTGTCTACTTGTGTTTCTTGTATTACTAGCGAATTAAGTTTCCTAGTACTTATCTTGAGATTTATTAACTAAATTAGAAAAGTTCATGTCGAATTTTCTAAATTGAGATTTTGTAACACCACATCAAGTTAATATACAGTTATATTCAACTTGAAATCCGAGTCAATTTATTCCGCACAAAATATTCGTTTAAGTGAAAATTATTTAACGAATAAATTTTGAGAAATTGATATAGATTGTATTCAACCCCCCCTTCTACAATCATAGTGGACCTAACAATTGGTATCAGAACCTACTGATTGATACGCAAATCAAGATCCTAATTTTACTCAATCAAAAATTCATCATGTCAGCCAAAGGCAATGTTAAAATTCCTATCTTTAATAAAGATAACTATGACATGTGGAAAAACAAAATGGAGTTATTTCTTGATGTAGCAAATCCAAGATTCTTGTGGGTTTTGAAAAATGGACCAGTAATTCCTATCCAACATGATGCTGAAACGGTTACAAATGGAGTTGTAACAATACCTGCAAAATCCTATCCAAAGGACCCTAAGAACTTTACCGCTGAAGAAAAAGAGGAAGCTTGATTGGATAAAAATTTGAGACTCATTCTATTAGATTCCCTAGATGCTGTAATGTATAGTCACGTAAGGAATTGTAAAACTGCTAAGCACATCTGGGAAACTATTGAGATCATTAATGAAAGGACCGATGAAGTCAAGGAAAACAGACTTCAAATTTTGACCTCTGAATATGAACACTTTAGAGCTGGCCCTAATGAAGGTATTCAGGAAGTGTTCGAAAGGTATAACAAAATAATCAACAACTTGAAAGTTCATGGCAAGCAATATACCCAGAAGGAGATCAACATGAAGTTTTTATTGACTATGCCTACTCACTTAGAGCATAGAATCACCGCCATCAGAGAATCTAGAGATTTAACTAAGATTGCTCTTGAAAGGCTGTTTGGTGTTCTGAAAACATATGAATTAGAACAAGTACAGCATAAGGAATTCTCTGGCAAAGGCAGAATGGAAAATTCTTCTACAGCTCTAGTAGTTGAGGTTCCTAAGGAAGTGGAAGCTAAAGTTGTTCAACCTAACAGCTTCAACAAGGAACAAACTGAAGTGGAACATGGCCAAACACCAGCTACTCAGGATGGTGGAGAATTTTATTCACTTGAAGAGCTGGATCAATTGGAAGATGAATCTATGGCGATGATGGTGAGACAATTCAGTAACTTCAGATTCAGAAGAAATCCAAAGTTCAGGTTTAAGTCAAATAACAGATTTCAGAGAGAAGGTTCTTCATCCTCTAGTAACAGGGGAGGTTACAAAACTGGAACTGTTGACAGAAGCAAGATTCGTTGCTTCAATTGTAATGAGTTAGGACACTTTGCTACTGAGTGTCAGAAACCCAAGCAAGCACAGAAGAAAGATTATGCTTCTGAAAAGAAGAAGACTGGAAGAGCTTATGTAGCTGCTGGTAAAAGCTGGGATGACACAGACAGCGAAGATGAAGAATATGGAAACTTTGCGCTGGTGGCAAATGATGATACATCAACTTATTACACCACACCGGTAATTCTAACTGATGCTGAGTTAATTCATAGTTTACGTAATTGCTTGACTAATGCACAAAAAGGATACGATAGAATAAGTCTTGTAAACACTAAACTTGAAAATGAACTGTTAGAATTGAAAAAGGTGCATATTAATCAAGATCAGCACATTGAAGAAATAGCTCGACTTAATTACAGAGATAAGTCGTTAGGAGAATACATGGTAAAACAAGTTGATAGGATTGCTGATCAAGACATCAGGATTAAAGAACTTGAAAGACAGATTAGAGCTTGTTATAATTCTGTTAAAGTTTCCAAAGAGTTCTTTAACAATCAAGTTGTAGAGCGAACAACAGGTATAGGGTATGGTTACAATGAAGCTGTTGGATCGTTGGGCATAAATTCCCCTAACCCTGTTAGTGCTAAAGAAAGGGGAATACCACATGTGCTAAAAAATGTTAAAGAACCTCTATTTAAAAAATCTGATGCTGGTCCACCAGATATTCTTTCTATGGTTATCCAAGAAGAAATAAGAAATGAGGATAGTGCTAATGGCACAGTCTTTGTTAAGGATAAATGTGTTAAGGATAAAACTGTTAAGAACACTAATACAAAGAATGTTCATTCAAGAAAGATGTCACAGTCTTTGTTAAGGCTAAATCAGTTGAGGACACTAATACAACGAATGTTTCATCCAAGAAAGATGTACCTAAAGTGTCAGTCAAAGCTGTTGAATCAGCTAGTTCTTCTAGGACTGGATTAGGTGGTAATAAGTTGAAACAGAAAAATACCATGCCTATCATTGATTCTAATCATAAAGCATGTGATGCTATCAATTGTATGTCTTGTGCTTCTAACAGTATGCGTGCTTATTTTAATGGTAGTTATACATGTGTTAAACAGAATGCTCCTCGACAGCACATGAACAGGAACAATAATGTTCGATCAAAGACTGCTTTTCCTCCTCAAGTTAGGAGAGAGAATTTGTACCTAAGCCTAAACAAAAGGTTACCAAGAATGTTTACCAGGTCAAATGTCCAGTCAATGACACAAGTGTTATTGCTGCTTGAGAAACATGGATACCCAAGATAAAACAAAAGATTTTCAAATCTGTTTATAAGGTTAAATGTTTATTGACTAAAGATGTTAAAATTAAAGATGTTGTTTTGCCTGATAAAGGTCAATACTTTAAATCCGCAGGACCCAATCAAATTTGGGTCCCGAAGAAGGTTTAATTCATTTGTCATTGCAGGGTGTTGAGCAGGTTGAACGAGTGACCTGGATCTTGGACAGTGGATGTTCGAGGCATATGACTGGTGACAGAACCTTGCTGACAAATGTGGTGGAGAAGGCCGGCCCAGTAGTTACCTTTGGAGATAACAGCAAAGGTAGAACTGATGGATATGGCAGACTTGAAGCTGGAAATATTATCATTGATGAAGTCTCTTTTGTGAAAGGACTTGAGCACAATCTGCTCAGTGTCAATCAATTCTGTGACAAAGGTTATGAAGTTCATTTCAACAAGAAGAATTGTCTAATTTCACACAAGAGACATGAAAAGCCACAACTGACAGGAGTTAGAAAAGGCAATCTGTACGTAGCCAATATGAACTCAGGAAGCACTGAAGAAGTCACTTGCTTCTACACTAAAGCATCTAATGATGAGAGTTTGCTATGGCACAAGAAACTTTCTCATCTTAATTTTAAGACAATGAATTCTCTGGTTAAAAGAGAGTTGGTGAGAGGTTTGCCTTCAATGGAATTCACTCAAGAAGGACTTTGTGATGCATGTCAAAAAGGCAAGCTAAAAAGGGCAAGTCACAGGAGCACTGACACATCTTCAATAACTGAACCATTACAATTACTTCATATGGATTTGTTTGGTCCAGTTAATGTGATGTCTATGTCAAGAAAGAGATATGCTCTAGTGATTGTTGATGATTTTTCAAAATACACATGGGTCCTGTTTTTGAATTCTAAAGATGAGACTCCACAACTGGTGATTGATCACATCAAATTAATTGAGCGAGATTCTACGTATCCAGTGAGAGCTATAAGATCAGACAATGGAACTGAATTCAAGAATGCAGTTCTAAATGACTTTTGCACTGAGAAGGGTATAACCAGACAATACTCAGCTCCAAGAACTCCTCAGCAAAATGGGGTAGTGGAAAGAAAGAATAGAACCTTGATTGAAGCTGCACGTACTATGTTAAGTGAATCAAGGCTTCCATTGTACTTTTGGGCTGAAGCTATCAATACTGCGTGCTATACCCAGAATCGAACTCTAATCAATAAAGATCAAATGAAGACACCCTATGAAATTATGGCTGATAAGAAACCATCACTTAAATATTTTCATGTATTTGGGGCAAAGTGCTTTGTGCTTAAAGAAGGTGATGATCAAGGAGGTAAATTCGATACCAAAGCATTTGAAGCAATTTTTATTGGTTATTCAATGAGAGCATACAGGGTGTATGTGATTGATGAACAGAAGATGATGGAAAGTGTCAATGTAACATTTGATGACACTAAACTCCCTAGTATCCAAACTGAGAATCCATCTGAGAAGCTATCTTTCGATGACATGATAGATACAGATTCAGATGATGACAATGCACCTGAGATTTTTGCTGATGCTAATGACAACGATGATGATCAGGGTAATGGTGATGAAAGCAATGATAATAGTCAAAATTCCCCTGACTCTTCTAAACAATCATCATCTAGTCAACCTAGCAACAACTCAGGGGGAGACAATGAAGGGTCAACTGGTCATACACAACATCACAATGAAGAACAAGGCGAATCATCAAGATCTAATCTTCCCAGACAGACTGTTTGGAATAGAGCTCATCCTTTTGAGCTAATTATTGGTGATCCAGTTGTTGGTGTAAAGACTAGAAGAGCTTTTCAGAATCAATGCAATTATTCAGGGTTTTCGTCTGAAATGGAACCTAAGAAAACTGAAGAAGCTCTTTCTGATCCTGATTGGGTAATTGCTATGCAAGATGAACTCAATCAATTTAAACAACAAGAAGTTTGGAAGCTGGTGCCCAGACCTACAAACAGACCAGTAGTTGGCACAAGGTGGGTATTCAGAAACAAACTTGATGAAGATGGCACAGTGACGAGAAATAAAGCAAGACTAGTAGCAAAGGGTTACTCCCAATCTGAAGGCATTGATTATGATGAGACCTATGCTCCAGTGGCTAGACTTGAGGCCATAAGAATATTCTTGGCATTCGCAGCATTTTCAAACTTTAAAGTTTATCAAATGGATGTCAAGAGTGCTTTCTCTAATGGCAAGCTAGATGAAGAGGTTTATGTAGAACAGCCCCCTGGCTTTGAAGATCCAGATTTAATTGACTATGTCTACTTCCTTTTCAAGGTTGTCTATGGTCTTAAGCAAGCACCAAGGAAATGGTATGACACTCTCTCTGAATTTTTACTTGAAAATGATTTTGTTAGAGGTGTCATAGACAAAACTCTCTTCACAAAGAAACATAAGAATGATACAATTATAGTCCAAGTCTATGTGGACGATATGATATTCGGGTCTACTAATGATCTTTTGTGCAAGAAATTTGCGAAGTTAATGCAGAGTAAATTTGAAATGAGCATGATAGGTGAGCTGAAGTTCTTTCTTGGATTGCAAATAAGTCAAAGGACAGATGGAATATTTATTTGTCAATCCAAGTACATCAAAGAGCTTCTCAAGAAATATCAAATGGAGGACTCTTCTTCAGCAAAGACACCATCATCCACAGCTGTCAAATTTGGAGCATGTGAAAATTCTGCTAAGGTAGATATTACAAGCTACAGAGGTATGATAGGCTCATTACTTTATCTTACTGCAAGTAGACCTGATATTATGCATGCTACGTGCTTGTGTGCAAGGTTCCAATCGGATCCTAGAGATGTTCATCTCATTGCTGTTAAATGAATTCTGAGATATCTTAAGGGTACGCCTAATTTAGGTATCTGGTACCCTAAAGATTCTGGTTTTAATCTTGTTGGATATACAGATTCTGATTATGCAGGAAGTGTTGTAGATAGAAAAAGCACCTCTGGGAGTTGTCAATTCCTAGGTGGTAGATTGGTTTCATGGTACAGCAAGAAACAACAAACAGTTTCCAACTCTACAGCCGAAGTTGAATATATAGCTACTGGAAGCTGTTGTGCTCAAATCTTGTGGATTAGAAATCAACTGATGGACTATGGCTTTGTATTACAAAATATTCCTATTTTGTGTGATAATACAAGTGCCATAGCAATCTCCAACAATCCTGTGCAGCATTCAAGGACAAAGCATATAGATAACAGGTATCATTTTATTAGAGAGCATGTCATGAATGGTACAGTGGAATTACTGTTTGTACCCACTGAAGAACAAACATCAGATATTTTTACTAAGTCGCTCGACGAATCCACATTCACCAAAATTGTTGGTGAATTGGGTATGTTGAACAGTCCTAGTAATTAATCTAGTTAATATCTGAGGTTTGATCTTTAATAATTAACAAGTGATTAGTTTGTGAATATTTAAAAAAAAAATCACTTGTTTAATTATTATATCAACTTGTTTTCTTGATTGTTATTGTATTTATCATTTTGTTTAATTAAATATTTGTTATTCCATATTTCTATAATTTTAGAATAATTGTATGTATTTATTTTATTTGTTTAGAGTATTTTATTTAATGTTTTGTAATGTTTGTCCTGTTAATATTGTTTTATTTCCGTTAACAGATTAATCTATATTAGTTATTTCTATTGTTATTATTTGTTTGGTTTATAATATTATTTTTAATATATTTTTCTGTATTATTAGTTGTAAATATTTGTGTGTTTAATTAAATTATTTGTATTTTCTTTAATTTATTTTAAGTAGATATGACTTAAAATTAATCTAAACTGCAATATGACTTGTTTTTAATTGTTTTTCTGGTCTGTATGACTTATTTGTTATATTGATCAGATTTAGTCTTATTAGTTTAAGTCATAGCGAATTATGTCTTTGTAATTAAGTCATATTCGCTGGTAGTTATATTTTAAGTCATATTCAATATTAGTTTTAATTAGGTCATAATCAGTAATGTATACGTATAGAATTAAGTCATAATGAATTAAGTCTTAGTAATAGATTTAAGTCATAATCATAGGTTAGTATATATATATAACAGATTATTTGTTTTATGTCATATTTCAGTTTATGTCATTCTCTCAAGTTAAGTCTTAGAGAACTCAATAAATACGCACATATATACACACGCATATACGATCGTTCATGCCCATTTTTTGTCTCGAATCTTGTTGATAATCACGATTTAATCACATAAGTCGACTCTTTGTCTGATTATCTACATTTTAAGTGCTTAAAATCGCAATTTCGTTCGGTTTTGAAGGATTTTGATTTCGAAAATCGCAAATTACGATTTACTTTTCAGAAAAATTGGGTTCGATTCTTGAAAATCTAAAAATATACGGTTGTTGGTGTGTATACCAGGATCATTGTGTGAAATTTTCAGAATTTTTTAACGACTTTGATTATTTTCGAATTTTTAATTAATTATTAATTCGAAATAAATCAATTTAATTAATTATTTTGTAAAATCTAAAATTTTCAAAGTGTTAAAATTTGATAAAAATGGCTGGTAATAACAATGTTCGATTTGAAATAGTTAAGCATAATTTAATCGGATATTTTGATCCCGAAAAATGTTCACTTGAACGTTTTCGACCGTGGATTCGTTTTCTGAATGATCATTCACTAGTTCGCACTGCTTTGAGTTTAGATACTCCTTTAAAAATTGAACCCCTGCGAATTATTTGTACTACTGCTGTCGTTTCTGGCGATAACAGATCATTTGTTTTCACTCTTGGAGACAATCAGTACACAGTGGATGAATCTGTCATTAATACGGTCTTAAACTTTCCAAATGACAATTTTGAGGATTATCCGTCAGATGAGGAATTAACTAATTTCTTTGCTGGTATTCATTATCAAGACAGAGCAGATCTTCCTGTCTTGAATAAAAAGTTTCTAGTTCTGGAATGGGATTATGTGTTCGACACACTAGCCAAGGTCTTTGCCAATTCAACAAAAAGCAACTTCGGAATATTACCTTCCTTTATGCAGCATATTGGATTTGCAGTTGCTTATAATCGAAGAATCAACATTGGCAGCCTTCTGTGTGGACCGATGATTAGAAGGGTAATCAATGCTAAAAGGAATTTTGACAGGGGCGATAAAGTTCAATGCTAAAAGGAATTTCGACAAGGTTATTCACTGATTACGGTGTCAAACCTAAATTGTCAAATGTGCCAGTAGTTGTCACTCAATACATGTCAAACTTTATACAACTACCCATCATTGCACCTGTACCTTTACTCGAGGAAAATGAACCTCTACCTAAGCAAGCAGAACAAATAGTTGAACCTGAAGCTGAACAAGAGATACCTATCCAGCAAATTGAGCCTGTTAAAGAACAAATGGTTCAAACTACTCAAGCTGCAATCTCTTCGGCACCTGCTGACCAGGTATTGACTTCTAATCTCTCTATTGCTGAACAATCTACTTCTGGAACCCAAGTGGTTGATAGGGCTGACCAAGGGATTGTAAGACCGCAATCTCGAACCCCGGTCATAGAGCCAAACACTGAATCTACATCACTTAAAACTTTTCACTCCAGAAAGAAAATTCCCTTTCAAAGAGCAAAGAAAAGAGGTAATATAATGAGTGAACCCACAGCTCTGCCTCTAAAAAAGAAAAGTAGAACTGATTCAGAGGCAACTGTAAGCCCATCCGTATCTTCCCAACAAGATATGGACATTGATATGGCCATGCAACAGTTACTAGGATCATCCTCTCAACAGGATGATACTATTGAAATTCGCCATAGGGCCATGGCATCCTGTAATGTGTCAAGCACAACCCCTGTGTTATTACTAACAATGGGAGAACATATAGATTATGATGAAAATAGGGACACATTGACAGGAGAGCACATTGAGTCTGAAACAGTGCCTACCATAGTTACGGTAGAAGAGTCTTCACAGACTTCTGAGGGAAATCTTGGTTCCCTGCCAACTTTAATGGAACCATCATCTCCCCTCCTAGGAGAAACATTCCTAGATCCCTCAAGGGAGTTTCCACTCGCAGTTTCGACTGAGGAAAGTGGAAGGCAACTTGATCAATCTACTATTGAAGCAATTCAGATTACAAATCCAAATGTACAAGTAGAATTGATTGAGGACGGGGATTTGCGAACTCCCATTGCACCACCACTGACCTTCCCAGAGGAGGCTAGGGTGATTTTAACTGCAGGTACCGCTTCTGGAAAAGCTAAGGAAATTGAGAGGAGTGATGTGAGGATCACCACAAAATTGAGTGATACACATGCACATCAGGTGAGTGAAATTCAGAGTGAAACTCAGGTGAGTGCACACACAGACACATACACTCTCTCATTGTTACAAAAGATACAAAATCTGGAAAGGGAACTGGAAGCAAGTAAAGCTGAAGCTAGATTACTTCGAGCACAAGTGGATAAACAGTCTTCTCCATCCACCTCTGTTGATAATCAGCTTACTTCGATAAAGAGTGACATCAACAACTTGAAGACATTCTTCACTAATAAAATCAAAACTCTCGAACTTTCTCATGAAAAAGCTCTTGATGATTCTGGTGAGGTCACTGTAGCACAAGATAAAATTATTGCTGAAATCTCCAACAAGGTTGATAATCTACAGGAAGAAGTACATGAAAATCAGCGTTCTACTGATTTTTGACTAGATCAAATTGAGAAGCAAAATGCACATCAAGCTAAGGGATTAAGGCATTTATTTAATCTGCTAAGTCAAAATCGCACACCAACAACTGAAGAAAGAGAATTCTTTGCAAGAACAGGTGGTGATGATGATGAGCGAGATCCTGAAGCTGGTGCATCTGGTAAATCTGTAGAGGATTCCTCAACTAAGGGGGAGAAATCACAACAGGCACAGAAATCACAAGGGGAGAAAGGAGGTAAATCTGATAAATCTGATACATACAGTGAAGACAGGAGGAATAAGGGGAAAAAGAAAGTTGCAGATGATCAAGTCAAAGACACAGAATATTTCTACACGGGTGAACCGGATAATCTTGATGTTTTTGATGACTTTGATTTTTCTGATGAAGGTGAGAAATTACCTGAACCAGATTTAAGTCACTGGGAAGAAGAAGAACCAGTGATATCTGAATATGAAGCTCAACAAGCAGAGAAAGAATCTGAAGAGTTATTTGCTCAGAGGGAAGCTAATTTGCTGATGAGAGAAGAAAAGCTTCAAAAGTCATTAGAGCAAATTGCACGAAATGAAGAACTTCAGAAAGCTAAACAGCAAGCACTACAACGATTACATGCTATAAATGTTGAGAAGAGAAAGACATATATCAGACTTAAGAGCGGTGACAAATGGGAACGTGCTCAAAAAGCAATTGATTCACCTCAGAGTTCTGATTATGAAGATCGTCGTCTTGGAGAAATTCTCGAGGAATTCAAACTGGAAAATCCAATTCATGATATGTATATAAGGGCCTTAAAGGTAGAAGTCATCAGAATAACTACTGCATTTGAACCCAAATCTGATGAGCTGGTAATATTTGTGGATTGTCATAATGTTGGAACTTTCAGAGTCTCTATTCAGTTCTTTTATGACAGATTGCTGACAGAGATTTGGGTACTTAGGCCTAAGGTGAGAACATCTTCTGAGCTAGGTGTATTGTTACATGAGAAGTTCAAAGAATTTGCTGAAAGAGCTGGACCAGAAGTGATTAAGGATCCTCCACAAGTAAAATTTCTTAAGGGAGAGGTACTTCATTCAATCAATCTTCAGACAGATGAGTTATATGAACATCATGCAAAACACTTGGTATATGCTGAATATGCTCTCAGAAATCATGGATTCTTGACTGAAGAAAAGGTAATAGCTGCAGATCACATTCGATCCTATGCACAAACGAATATAAAAGATTACAAGAAATTTCAAGGTGAACTGAGAAAGAAGCTTGGAATTCCTTTAGTCTTACCTCAAGGATTGTCATCAAGAAGAGAGCGTCTTGTTGATTCTGATTTACACATGAAACTTCAAGTCACAGATGAGCCAGAAGAAGGAGAATTTAGACGAGAAGACAGTAATTGAAGAACAGCTCTACGTGTATTATCTTTAGAGCTAGATAGGTCAAGATAGGTATATGTTAAATATGATCAGGCTAAAGGATAATCTATCTTGTATTTATCATTTTGTTTGAATCTGGAAATGCTTAATATAAACCAGAACTATTTGATATTTGCTTTACGTTTAGTATTTTATCTTTCATTTGGTTAAGTTGAATTAGTTGAGGTATCCTCTAGGTATTTGGTTGTTATTGTCTAACAAACAAATAGGGGGAGATTGAAAGGCATATGAATCAGCCTATTTGTAGTTCGAGGATCCTAATCAACTTAAACCAAATTGTAATAAGTAAATATCCATATGATCTGTCACAGGAATCTCAGGAAGCAATATCTGTCAGAAGAAAGAAGGAAGTCAATCTATAGTTTTGATGTTTCACACTGGAAGACGTATCAGGTATCTGATCAAGCCTCAGTATAACATTGAAGTGAATGGATTCATTTACAGTGACAGAGATTTTTCGAGTGATAGATTGAAAATCAATCAAAGTACAAGAAAATTGAGAGAAGAAATTAACCACAGCTTAAAGTCAGAAGTGAAGAAGCATCATTGAAGTTAGTCGTTCATGAACCAGACAGTACATTGAAAGTCAACATAAGTCAGTGGTAATTCTTTATTATTTTCCGTGGTTTGGAAGAATTAAAATAATTAGTTATTGATTTAATTTAATTTGTTTTTAATTGATATAAATCATTTAATTGATTTAATTAATGAATTAATTCTAATAGAATTAATTTATTTATTAAGTTAATTATTGTATCAATTAATCATGAATTAGTTAATCATTAATTAATTAAAAGGATCAATATGACTTAATTAAATGCTGAATGGATTATGTCTTGATTAAGTTTAGTTCGGTATGACCTAAATTAGGTCATACCGACATAACTTAAATCTAAGTCATACTAAGCATAAGATTTAGGTCATACCGAGCTGCTGAGTGGATTATTTCTTACCGACCTCAAATCTGCTAGGTCATACCGATGGAATTAGGTCATACCGAAGCAAGATATTTCTGGAAAGGTGTTAGGTCATACCGACAAAAGTGTTTAGGTCATACTGACCACACTGTTGAAGATTAAGTCATACCGACACATTTTATAAGTCATACCTACAGAAAATTATGTCTTGGAGCAAGATTAAGTCATGCTGACAGCTGATTTAATAGGTCTTGAAGCAGTTTAAGTCATATCTAATGAGTACAGACCTATATAACACAGCAGAAGCAGCAGAATGAAGAAGCAGACCAGAACAAAGCAAAATCCTGGAAAAACACAGCAGTTTTCTCTCTCAAATATCAAGAACACCAAGAACAAATTAATTCACATAAATTCAAGTTCATCATCTTTGTAATATTCTATCCGATAGAACTTGTCTACTTGTGATTCTTGTATTACTAGCGAATTAAGTTTCCTAGTACTTATCTTGAGATTTATTAACTAAATTTGAAAAGTTCATGTCGAATTTTCTAATTAGTTATTAAACACTTGATAATAGTTTGGATTGATTTTGTAACACCACATCAAGTTAATATACAGTTATATTCAACTTGAAATCCGAGTCAATTTATTCCGCACAAAATATTCGTTTAAGTGAAAATTATTTAACGAATAAATTTTGAGAAATTGATATAGATTGTATTCAACCCCCCTTCTACAATCATAGTGGACCTAACAATTTTCCTTCAAAATAGAATCCATTTAGGAAACGTAATTCTATTATAATTCTATTTTTGGAGGATATTTTCTTGCTGGGCAAGACTTGGAGTGACTATATAAACACATCTAGGGTATAGTTTTGGGGATCGGAAAAATTTATTGTACACACTACAATTTTGTAAACATCTTTTGGGAGAACTATTATTTTTTCTTTGAAGATTGAAGATTGAAGGTTTTTCTCTATTCTGATAATTATGTGTTCACTTTATAATTCTTGTTTTGTTAATTCAATTATGAGTGAGTAGATTATTAATCTAGGGTTAAGTTGAACCCTAGTTATGATTAATGTGTAAATTTCCAACTCCCCAATTTGATTGTTTAATTGCTCTTGCTTATTGAGTTGTTTAAATTAACAATTACAAATCAGACGTGATTATGTGTATTGTTTGAACCAATATCTAATTATCAGCGAGAGTTGGATTTAGATGGTTGTGATTTATCCAATAAGAACATGAAATTCTCCATGAGAATAGGTAGAATGAATTATTATGAAATTAGGATGTTGTGATTAATGTCTCTAAATTGCATGATACCATGAGAATAGGTTTGATTGTATTTGAGAGAAGCCATTAATACTCGAGAGGGGTTATTGGTATTTATAGGGCGCATCTTTCCTTTTGAGTAATATATCTGATTAATGGGGGAGGAAATTCACGATCGCATTAATTCATGCTAGTGGGGATACTTAATTCTGGATGTTATTAATACTTGATTAATATAAACACAATTCTCTTTAGTATAAAATTAGTTAATAATTTCTCAAAATTTATTGTGTTACTTGCTTAGCCGAATTAAATCAGAAATAACTGGTGATTGATACGTTTGTCTCTGTGGGATCGACTCTGACTTACCCTACTACATAGTTAGAAGGATTTGTTAGAAATTATTATTTGATAGGCACGCGACGGCCTTGTCAAATTTTTGGCGCCGCTGCCGGGGACAAAGCAGTGTTATATTAGTTACTTTTTGAGTAGATTCAGCTAAGATTTTTGTTTATTGCTTTGGCTCTTATTCTTGTTCCGTTTTATCCTTTGCTTGTGGATTTTCTTGTTTCTTGCAAAATTTGAGTTTCAGCTTCCAGCAACAAGAAATTAAGCAAGTGAATGGAGTAAGAAGAACACATGGAGGCATTGGTTAAGACTATGCATGCATTATCTCAAAAGATCGATGAAATTGTGTCAAGAACTTCATATTTGGTTCCTACTTGTGAAGTTTGTGGTATACAAGGACATACTCAAAATTATTGCCAATATAACACCCCTTATTACCCAAACCAAGCACACTATTGGGATGGTAATTTTCATTACAATACCCATTACCACACTGATCAAAGACCACAATACAATCCTTATTCCGAAACTTACAATTCTAGTTGGGAAAATTATTCTATTTTTTCTACCAAAACAATCCACTCCAACCAGAAAAGTCTAGCTTGGAAACTGCCTTGGAAACTTATCTCTCTTCATGTGCTCCAAACTAACAATTTAATGATCAATTTAAAGAGATGTCAGTTAGTCCATGCCAAGCTCAACCACCTCAAATCAACCACTCTCAGCCACCACAAAAATCTAACTTTGAAAATCTTGTGGAAGGATTTATTGCTACACAGCTGAGCAAGAATGTAGAAGTTGAGACAAGTCTCAATGAGATGAAAACTCACAACAAGTTGATTGAAAATTAATTGGCTCAACTAGCTCAAGAGGTAACTGAATTCTTTGAGATGCGCACTCAAACGGAGAAAATACCAGTGAGCCAATTTGATGATGCAACTTTGTGGAGTGGTAAGGAGTTCAAAGAGTCACAAAACGAGGTTAGTAATAGTAAGCTAATTTTTTGATGATTATGATGATGAAGATGATGATTTTGAAAGTCTCACTCTTATTGACCCATATGCTTCTCAAGAAATTAACTCGTGTGAAAACTCGTTTGATAGTAATGAGATTGATTTCTTAGATGACTCTTTTTGCACGTTATTTGATGAGGGTGATAGTATGGTTGTGGTAGATATAAATTTGAATAAGGATATTGTAATTCCAATTGTAGTAGATGAGATAGAACCGAATTTGGATAAACTTGACCTGAATGATGTTAAAATTGAAAATATGTGTATGCCTTTTGTTGACCCAATTTGGGAGGAATTTGTGAAAAGTAACTATAGCCATGTTGGAGATGATTTTTCTAAATACTTTCACTTGCTGAAAATTCTTGAGCATTACATGAGCTTCACATGTCAATTTTTATATCTTCTTGGTTATTTAATTGGTGCTCACATCATTAGATTAATTCGAATTAGGAGATATGTACATTTGTTTGCCTTTTCACCTAATTGATGATCTAGTTATTGATAAGAGTGTCGGGCTAACGACCTTAAACAAATGCGCTACTTGGGAGGCAACCCATGGATTCTGTATACATTGGAGGACTGGTGCACTTCATGCTTCGGCATAGGGGAGTATTTCTTCTTTCTTTTAATTAGTTAAAATACTTAGTATTGTGTCATTGAGGACATTGCCACATTTAAGTGTGGGGATGTGTTCTTTGTAGTAGCATAGTGTTCTTTGTAGTAGCATATTAGTAAAAAAAAATTAAAAAAATTTGAAAAATACCAAAATAATTCGAGCCATGTGAAGATTACTTACGTAAATGCACTCATGCATGCTTAGAAATCTTGTGTTTATGGATGCTTTTGATTGAGAAGTGATATGTGATGTTCTTGTGCACACACGTACACAAGCAAGTAAAAACTAGTAGACTTATTGAATGTGCTAAATGATTAGAATGACATGAATATGTGCAAGGTAATTTGGTCTATATGCTTTGAATACAAGTAGGTGCATTAGAGAGACTGTTACTTTGGGATTGATTATGCTTTGTCACACCAAGTTAGTTTTGAGCTTATAATGCATATCTTTTGCATGATTATTCGTTTGCTTGAGTGTCCACTTGTCGTTTGCATTGCTAGCACTTGCTTGAAGTCTTTCTTGAGATGCATGACATTAATTGATGATAAGATGATAAAGGCAATTAGGTATAACCTCATATTTCCCATAATTCCAAACCATTTATACATGATCAATTAGTTAACCCTTTGAGCCTAATCCTATTCTTTCGGTGACACACCATGTACTTGCCTATATCCTTTTCTTGTATTGGCCTTACAGTAATTTTTGATCCTAAATTGTCAAGGGCTGGTATTGTGCTTAAGGAAGTAATAAGGTGTGCAAAAAGGGGGGTTTTATTGATGATCATAATTTTTGGGAATATTTGGGGTTTGGTTGTTAGCTTGTTAGTCGAAGTTTGAATTCATATCTTTTGGATCATTGTTCTTGCTATTATTTATTTTTATTTAGCTCTCTTGAAAAAAAAAGGTTAAAAAAAAAAATATGAGAGCATACTTATCCTTTGTGATCCTTCTTTGATTCGACTAGTCAAGTTGTTTATAAATAAAAGTTCAAGTGTGGGGAAGTATATATATTGGTTTTAATAAGTATGGGAGTTGTTTTAATTTCATTGTCGGGTACTAGCTTTTGACTTAACTTTCTTTGGCTTTCTTGACGTACCTTGTCCCTATCCCCGTTACAACCTGAACAAAGACCTTTTGATTGTCATCAATGATGTATGTTGTGTTAAGAGTTAGATTGATAACAAGGACGAAGCATGTTTATGATATTGTTGGAGTTGAGTGAAACACTTACCCTTTGTTTTGAGTGAATATTTTTTGTGAGTGAACGGTGAGTTTTTGCTTTTGGCATAGGAGATCCCAGATTTTGTCTCAAAGATGTGCTCTTGTGTGCTTAGCATGTTTACCAACCTATTCTTACATTTGACATGAATTTCTATGATATTATGCATCTTCTTTGAGTAGAATATGTGGATACTTGCACTTTAGACACCAAGGCATTGCATTTTCATTTTGATTCTTAAGCGGATGTGACATGAGAGGACGGGTGTGTGTGGTGTTGTGTTAATGTGTGGTCTTTTGCATGAGCTAGATGAATTTTGTGGGTATATTCACTATAAACCCTCACGAGACCTTACTCGTCCACTAGGGCTACCTAGGGGTTTAAAGGGATTGTTGCATATGCCAAATGCAACCGTGATCACCAACGGAAGTGGTACTAATTAGTTAGTGATGCGCAAGGTGCTAAGTGTGGGGATATTTGATAGAGTGTATTATATATATATTTTATAGGATTTTGTTCCCACATTTACGGTGCTTTTGTGAATAATCGTGTGGATTTAATTAGTTTTTGATGAGTTTGTCACAGGAAATAAAGAATTGTCAAGTTTGAAGGAGTTTAATGATTTTACGGTGTTTTTAGCTCAAAAGAATTATTTTGTGAACTTCCGAGAAGAGACAATTAAATTGTGGTTCGTTGCTAGAGTTTTGGAGTAGAATTTTGGGTGTAGTTTCCGTCATTTTGGAGTTGATTTATGATAAGGAATGAAGAATGGAAGCTAATGTCAGCTACCAAGATGTATACAAGTCAAGAAGGATTAAAGACAGAAGCTCATGCAAAAGGAACGAGAAGAAAAGGCTGAAAAACGAAGAAATAATGCAGAAAAAATCCATCAGATTGCAGCCAGGCAGTCTGAAAAAGATTTCGAGCAGACTGCGCCAGAAATGAGGTTTTTATACAGATTGCGCCCGTGCAGACTGCCCCAAATTCGCGCAGGGTGCACCAGAAGTCGCTAATAAAATTACAATTTTGCCCTTTTTACGATTTTGGCCATATCTTAGAGTTCTACAAGTCCGTTTTGGACGATCTTACAGTCCACGCGAAGCTAACGAGATTCTCTATCATTCTAAACTGGTCCAGATGTCAAAACACGAATGGAACGGCCCAGAAATACTGAAGAAAAGGCAGCTACGAATTTTCCTTCAAAACAGAATCAGTTTAGGAAACGTAATTCTATTATAATTCTATTTTTGGAGGATATTTTCTTGCTGGGAAAGACTTGGAGTGACTATATAAACACATCTAGGGTATAGTTTTGGGGATCGGAAAAATTTATTGTACACACTACAATTTTGTAAACATCTTTTGGGAGAACTATTATTTTTTCTTTGAAGATTGAAGATTGAAGGTTTTTCTCTATTCTTATAATTATGTGTTCACTTTATAATTCTTGTTTTGTTAATTCAATTATGAGTGAGTAGATTATTAATCTAGGGTTAAGTTGAACCCTAGTTATGATTAATGTGTGAATTTCCAACTCCCCAATTTGATTATTTAATTGCTCTTGCTTATTGAGTTGTTTAAATTAACAATTACAAATCAGACGTGATTATGTGTATTGTTTGAACCAATATCTAATTATCAGCGAGAGTTGGATTTAGATGGTTGTGATTTATCCAATAAGAACATGAAATTCTCCATGAGAATAGGTAGAATGAATTGTTAGGAAATTAGGATGCTCTGATTAATGTCTCTAAATTGCATGATACCATGAGAATAGGTTTGATTGTATTTGAGAGAAACCATTAATACTCGAGAGGGGTTATTGGTATTTATAGGGCGCATCTTTCCTTTTGAGTAATATATCTGATTAATTGGGGAGGAAATTCACGATCGCATTAATTCATGCTAGTGGGGATACTTAATTCTGGATGTTTTTAATACTTGATTAATATAAACACAATTCTCTTTAGTATAAAATTAGTTAATAATTTCTCAAAATTTATTGTGTTACTTGCTTAGCCGAATTAAATCAGAAATAACTGGTGATTGATACGTTTGTCTCTGTGGGATCGACTCTGACTTACCCTACTACATAGTTAGAAGGATTTGTTAGAAATTATTATTTGATAGGCACGCGACGGCCTTGTCAGAAGACAATGTGGATGATTAAATTCCTGAGGCTAAAGATAGCTCAGATGATGATGATGATGATGATGATGATGCTGATAATGATCCTGAAGCAGCTCATCTTAAGTTGTCATGAAAGCAAGTCTAGAATCTACTTATGGATCATCCAGTCAATTTATGGAGTCTATGGGTAAATCTACAGCTGCTCAAAATTGAAATCCCAGGAGATTACAGCAATCTTATTCCTGAACATATTCAAGCTGTAAGAAGATCTGAATGGTATACTGAGTGGAATCAGCCTTCTGCTGATATAAATTTCAATAATGCACTTTTTCATTCCAGTCATATCATTTCGAAGATTTCTGATCCTCATCTCAAAGCTCATCTGAAGACAACAACTATTATGGAAAAAGGGCTGAAGGATGAAATTAATTCTGTCAAGAGTGATAATGAAAAATTTCATTCTTGGTTTGTTAAGGATTATTCTGAAATTGCCACTGCTAAAGAGCTTCAACGTTTAAGCATTGCCTTCACCACAAGGATGGATACCTTGGAAGATAAGGTTGTCACTATGTCCTGCAGAATGACAAATATTGAAGATTCTCTACAACTTATCTTATCCTTATTGACTGATCTTGATGATGCTACTGATGTCAAAAAGGGGGAGAAGGTAGTCAAAACAAAATGCACACCTAATCCGGTTGTAAGATAGGATGATGATACTTTTGGAAATGATGGTGGTGCTCAGTCACATGTACCAGGAACCTCTGATGCTGCTTTGGTAACAAGGAGAAGTCAGTCACAAACTCAAATCAAGCGGTCAACTCATGTTTCTGAATCTGGGAAGAAAACAGTAAGAACAATGGTGCAATCTCAAATCCTGACAGAAGAACAATTTTTGTCACCTGGTCAAAGTCAAAGGCAAATACTTCCTACAATTCTTGAAGGTGATGAAGATTTCCTAATTACTGATGTAGAATATGCTCCTCATCTTTTTGAGAAGATTACTACTGGGACAGGTGATAGTGAAATTGTATATCACACTAGTGCTAAGGTTCATCAGTATCATGCTGAGAAGGCACTTGCTGTAACTTCTGAAGAAAATCCAAATATGACTACTGATGAGATCTTAGAAGAATAAAACAGGATTCTTGAGGAGATTGCTAGACAAAAAGAAGCTCCTGTTGCAAGAAGAGGGAGAGGCAGAGGAGATAGAAGAAGAGGAAGAGGAAGAAAGCCTACTCAAACAAGTTCAAGACAGACAAGGTCTGGTGGAATAACGATTGAGGACATACCTGAAGATTCTCAGAAAGTAAAGAAGAAATCTCCGTTACTTCTTACATTGACTCCAGATAACAAATTTAATGTACCTGAAGAAGATGCTGATGAAAGACCTCAGTTAGCTAGAAAAGGTAAAGTTACTGCGAGGACTACTCAATCTGCTGTTCCTGATTCTGATGAAGCTGAAATCTTGAAAGAACTTGAGGTTATGATTCTTGCTGATGTGGTTGAAATTCACAATCTGGAAGTTGATGAACAAGAAAAGGAGGCCAGAAAAAGAGCAAAAGATACTGAGGTTGAAGAAACCAGAAAGTACTTGGAAGATCTGGCTGTTTCAAATAGATTATTGTGGTATGATCGAAATAGACTTGTTCCAGAACATCAACAGAATAATACACCAGTAATAGGAAAGAAAAGCAAGAATTGGAAGAACAGAGTAAGCAACTATAGAGAACCAGTTGTTTTCAAATCTGTTGGATTAATTACTGGACCTTCACTGATTGAGTCTGATGAATCTTCATTGGTTGCTAAGGTTGAATCTGCTGAATCTCTGCCACTGTGGACGAGTATGCAATCTGGTTTGAAGGGTTTAGAACCTGGAACAAGAGGAGGTATTGGATTTCGTAATGTAGAAGTTGTTTTTATATCTCAAACAGATCAACATTTTCTTGTTAAGAGGATTGGTGATGAACTAACTGTTGATGATCTTTGGGAACTAGAATCTGTTGCTATTGTTGCTTGCAATGTGGACTCAAAGAAGATAGAGAAATTTCTGAATTTCATGAAAAACAAAAGTGTCAAGAAGCTATCTATTCATGAGGTGTTGTGCAAATCAACAAAAGAGTTAAAATATGTTCTCTATTTGTTTGAAAATAGACAGATCCCTGATAAAGAAGCCAGTGTTTACAATAACTGGTGTACCATGATCTTCAGAACAATCAAGTCTAGATATTTAGAAGGAGGATTGTTAGGTCCGATAAGATTGTAGAAGGGGGGTTTGAATACAATCTTTACCTTTTTATCGAAATTTGTCCGTTAGATAATATTTTAGCAAAGACAAATTTGTGCGGAATTATTTAACACAATTTTTCAAGTTGAATATAACTGTATATTAACTTGATGTGGTGTTACAAAATCAGTATAACAACTTATCAAGATGTTAATAACTAATTAGAAAATTCGACATGAACTTTTCTAATTTAGTTAATAATAATCAAGATAAGAACTAGGAAACTTAATTCGCTAGTAGTACAAGAATCACAAATAGACAAGTTCTAGCGGATAGAATATTACAAAGATGAAGAACTTGAATTTCTGGGAATTGTTTAAGCTTTGGTGTTCTTGAGAGAGAATTCTTTTCTGCTGAATATATTATTTTCTGCTCTGTTTCTTTTGTATCAGTCATAAGTCTTGCTAGCTTTCTGTAGGATATTTAACTGCTCCAGCATGACTTAAACTGCTTCCAAGACTTAGTTTTTCTTCATTAAGACTTACACAAACCTCCATTAAGACATAAACCTGGTCGGTATGACTTAATAAAAAATCGGTAAGACTTAAAACAGCTGGCAGGAAGTCGGTATGACTTAATCAGGTCGGTAAGACATAATCTTGAATGGCTCGGTAAGACATAATCCTGAATACTGTCGGTATGACTTAATTTAGGTCATACCGAATTTTTCTTCTCCAAGACATAATTCAACCTTCTTTCTTTAAGTCATATTGATCTATTTAATTAATTAATGATTAACTAATTCATATTTAATTGATACAATAATTAATTTAATAAATAAATTAATTCTTCCAGAATTAATTCATTTAATTAAATCAACTAAATGATTTATATCAATTATAAATGAATTTAATTAAATCAATAAATAATTAATCTAATTCTTACAAACCACTGAAGGTAATAAAGAATTACCACTGACTTGTGTTGACGTTCGATGTACTGTCTGGTTCATGAACGACTAACTTCAATGATGCTTCTTCACTTTTGACTTTAGGTTGTGGTTTGTTTCTTCTCTCAATTCTCTTGTACTGTAACTGACATTCAAACTATCACTCGAAAAATCTCTGTCACTGTTCCAATGAATCCATTCACTTCAATGCTATACTGGGGCTTGATCAGATAACTGAATCGTCTTCCAGTGTACGACATCAAAACTATAGATTGACTTTTCTTCTTTCTTCTGACAGATAATACTTCTTGAGATTCATGTGACAGTTCATATGTATATTTACTTATTACAATTTGGTTTAAGTTGATTAGGATCCTCTAACTACAAATAGGCTGAGTCATATGCCTTTCAATCTCCCCCTATTTGTTTGTTAGACAATAACAAGCAAATTCCTAGAGGATACCTCAACTAATCCAACTTAACCAAATGAAAGATAAAACTTTAAATACTAAGTAAATATGAAAAAAAGTTCTGGTTTATATTTAACATTTGCCAGATTCAAACAAGAAAAATAAATACAAGATAGATGATCCTCTAGACTGATCATATGATACAAATTCCTATCAAGATTTATCTAAGCTCTAAAGATATAACATGTAGAGCAATTCATTTTCTTCAGTTGTCTTCCCTTCTGAATTCTCCTTCTTCTGGCTCATCTGTGACTTGAAGTTTCATGTGTAAATCAGAATCAACAAGACGTTCTCTTCTTGATGACAATCCTTGAGGTAAGACTAAAGGAATTCCAAGCTTCTTTCTCAGTTCACCTTGAAATTTCTTGTAATCTTTTATATTCGTTTGTGCATAGGATCGAATGTGATCTGCAGCTATTACCTTTTCTTCAGTCAAGAATCCATGATTTCTGAGAGCATATTCAGCATATACCAAGTGTTTTGCATGATGTTCATATAACTCATCTGTCTGAAGATTGATTGAATGAAGTACCTCTCCCTTAAGAAATTTTACTTGTGGAGGATCCTTAATCACTTCTGGTCCAGCTCTTTCAGCAAATTCTTTGAACTTCTCATGTAACAACACACCTAGCTCAGAAGATGTTCTCACCTTAGGCCTAAGTACCCAAATCTCTGTCAGCGATCTGTCATAAAAGAACTTAATAGATACTCTGAAAGTTCCAACTTTATGACAATCCACAAATATTACCAGCTCATCAGATTTGGGTTCAAATGCAGTAGTTATCCTGATGACTTCTACCTTTAAAGCCTTTATATACATATCATGAATTGGATTTGCCAGTTTGAATTCCTCGAGAATTTCTCCAAGACGACGATCTTCATAATCAGAACTCTGAGGTGAATCAATTGCTTTTTGAGCACGTTCCCATTTGTCACCGCTCTTTAGTCTGATATATGTCTTTCTCTTCTCAACATTTATTGCATGTAATCGTTGTAATGCTTGATGTTCAGCTTTCTGAAGTTCTTCATTTCGTGCAATTTGCTCTAATGACTTTTGAAGCTTTTCTTCTCTCATTAGCAAATTAGCTTCCCTCTGAGCAAATAATTCTTCAGATTCTTTCTCTGCTTGTTGAGCTTCATATTCAGATGTCACTGGTCCTTCATCTTCCCAGTGACTAAGATCAGGTTCAGGAAGTTCTTCACCTTGATCAGGGAATTCAAGATCAGCAAAAACATCGAAGTTATCCGGTTCACCTGTGTTATAATAACCTGTGTTCTTGTCTTGAATTTCTTTCTTGTCTTGAATTTCTTCTTCAGTTTCTTCAACTACTTTCTTCCTCTTATCTCTCCTATCTTTACTTTGGTCAGATTTTCCAGATTTTCCCTCTCCCTCTCTTTCTTTAGTTTTATCTTGTGACCCCTTTGATTTCTCCCCCTTAGTTGAGGAATCCTCTACAGATTTATTAATTGCCCCAGCTTCAGGATCTTGTTCATCATCATCACCACCCTTACTTGTAAAGAATTCAATTTCTTCATTTGTAGGTTTGCGAGTTTGACTTACAAGATTAAACAGATGTCTTAACCCTTTAGCCTGGTGTGCATTTTGCTTTTCAGTCTGGTCCAGACGAGAATCGGTAGATTTCTGATTGTGCTGTACCTCTAACTGTAGAGTGTCAACTTTCATGGAAATCTCAGAAATTAACATGTCTTGAGCAACAGTAATATCTCCAGAGTCATCAAGCGCCTTTTCATGAGAGAGTTCGAGAGAATCTATCTTCTTGGCGAAAGATGTCTTTAAGTAGTTTATCTCCTTCTTGATTCCAGCAAGCTGACTATTGACAGAGGTGGATGAAGAAGATCGCTCACCCACTTGTGCTCTAAGGAATTCTGTTTCAGCCTTGCTGACTGCAAGTTCTTTCTCTAAAGCAGCTATCTTTTCGAATAGTGAGAGAGTGTATGTGTCAGTGTGTGCGCTCACCTGACGTTCACTTTGAGATCCACTCACCTGAAGTGCATGTGTTTCACTCAATTTTATGATATTCCTCACATCACTCCTCTCAGTTTCCTGAGCTGCTTCCAGATTTGTACCTGCAGTTAAAATCACCCTAGCCTCCTCTGGGAAGGTCAGTGGTGGTGCAATGGGAGTTTGCAAATCCCTGTCCTCAATCAATTCCACTTGTACATTTTGATTTGTAATCTGAATTGCTTCAGTAGTAGATTGATCAAGTTACCTTCCACTTTCTTCAGTCGAAACTGTGAGTGGAAACTCCCTTGAGGGATCTAGGAATGTTTCTCCTAGGAGGGGAGATGATGGTTCCATTAAAGTTGGCAGGGAACCAAGATTTCCCTCAGAAGTTTGTGAAGACTCTTCTACCGTAACTATGGTAGGCACTGTTTCAGACTCTATGTGCTCTCCTGTCAATGTGTCCCTATTTGCATCATAATCTATTTGTTCTCCCATTGTTAGTAATAACAAAGGGGTTGTGCTTGACACATTACAGGATGCCATGGCCCTATGGCGAATTTCAATAGTATCATCCTGTTGAGAGGATGATCCTAGTAACTGTTGCATGGCCATATCAACGTCCATATCTTGTTGAGAAGATACGGATGGGCTTACAGTTGCCTCTGAATCAATTCTACTTTTCTTTTGTAGAGGCAGAGCTGTGGGTTCACTCATTATATTTCTTCTTTTCTTTGATCTTTGAAATGGAATTTTCTTTCTGGAGTGAAAGGTTTTAAGTGATGTTGATTCAGTGTTTGGCTCTATGACCGGGGTTAGAGATTGCGGTCTTACAATCCCTTGGTCAGCCCTATCAACAACTTGGGTTCCAGAAATAGATTGAGAAGTAGAAATAGTTTGAGGAACAAAAGACAATACCTGGTCAGCTGATTCTGCGATAGTCTCTGATAAGATAGGTTGATTTAATTCAGGTTCAGGAACAGATGCAGTTTCTTCCACTGGATGTTCAACAGCAAGTGTAGGTGGCTGAGGAACAATTTGCTGAGCAGGTTCAACTTGTTGATTGCCTTGAACTTCATTATCAACAAGTATGTTTTCCACTGGTGGTTCAGGGTTTTGTTCAGGTTGTTCAGGTTGTGGTACAGGTTCAATAACAGGTAGTTGTATAAAGTTTGACATGTATTGGGTGACAACTACAGGTATGTTTGTGAATTTAGGCTTGTTGCTGTACTCAGTGAACAATCTGGTAGTAGGTTTACCTGACGCCAGTGATTCTCCATTCAGGAATTGGGCTTGGTTTTCTAGTTCCACTAGATGATTAAAAATCAATGACAGGAATCTTGGATAATAGCATGATACTTTTTGTCCATTATCAAAATTCCTCTTTGCATTAATGATTCTTCTAACCATAGGAACACACAGTAGTCTACCAATATTAATTCTTCGGTTATGTGCAACTGCATATCCAATATGCTGCAAGAAGGATGGTAATACCCCGAAGTTCCCTTTAGTAGTATTGGCAAAGACTCTAGCTAATGTGTCAAACAGATAGTCCCATTCCTGAACAAAGTTCTTTTTATTCCAGACAGTTTGATCAGGACTGTCTTGATAGAATACACCATTCAAAAAATTTATCAATTCTTGATCTGATGGTAACTCTTCGAAATTGTCAGTTGGAAAATTTAAGACCGTATTTATTGTATTTTCATTCACTGTGTACTGATTGTCTCCTACAGAGAAGACAAATGATCTGTTATCATTAGAAATGACAGCAGTAGTACACATGATTCGCAAAGGTTCAATTTTCAATGGAGCATCCAAGCTCAAAGTAGTGCGAACCAGTGAATTTTCATTTAAAAAACGAATCCACGGTTGAAAACGTTCAACTGAACATTTTTCTGGATCAAAATAACCGATTAAATTATGTTTAATAATTTCAAATCGATCAGCCATTTTAATCAAGATTTAATTTCTTTGAAAATTTCAGATTTTACAAAATTATGATTTAAAAATTAATTTTTCGAATTAATAATTAATTAAAAATTCGAAATAATTAACTTTTCTCCAAAAATTCTGAAAAATTCACACAATGATCCTTGTATACACACAAACAACCGTATATTTTTAGTTTTTCAAGAATCAAAACCAGTTGCTCTGAAAATCAGATCGTAATTAACAATTTTCGAACAAAAATTCTTCAAAAACCGAACCAAAACACGATTTTAAACACTCAAAACGTAGATAATCAGACAAGGAGTCGAGTTATGTGATTAGTTCGTGATTATCAGCAAGATTTGAGACAAAAATCGGACATGAACGATTGGTATGTTCGTGTATATATGTATGTATCTCAATAGTTCTCTAAGACTTAACTTGAGAGAAAGACTTAAACTAACATGACTAAAAACTACTAACTACTATATATACACTAACTGATTAAGACTTAAAATTAAAAAATAAGACTTAAACTTTACATGTCTTAAAACGCTGAATAAGACTTAATAATATTAGAATAAGACTTAATTATATACTGGTAATTAAGACTTAATTCTATTAAGACCTATATGTACAAGACTTAATAACCGAATAAGACTTAATTTAAATTACAGACATAGACCTAATTTTAATAAATCTAATAAGACTTAACTGATAAGACTTAATTTAAAAACTCGAATAAGACCTAATGTTAACAAACTCGAGAATATGACTTAATCTAACAAAAACTCGGTAAGACTTAACCTGTTTAAGTCATACCGATTTTAAGTTAAGTCATATTGATAGTTTTTCCTAATTTTAAGTCATATTTACTTTAAACAAACATTAAAAACACAATAAAATATATAATTAACTTATAAAAATAATAAAAATATTATAGAAAATTAAACAAATAATAAAAATAATTATAAATACCATATGTTATCCTATTAACGAAAACAAAGCAATATTAACAGGACAAACATTACAAAACATATGATAAATTAATTATTAAAATAGAAATAAATATCTACAAATATTCTAAAAATACAGAAATATGAAGTATCAAATAATATGAATAAACAGAGTGAAAAATAACTAAACAAGCAAGAAAATCAGATGGTAAAATAATTATACAAGTGATTTCAAACAACAAATATTCATAGAATAATCACTTGCAAAATTATTAAAGATCAAATTTCAGATATTAACAGTATTAATTACTAGGACTGTTTAACATACCCAATTCACTAACAATTTTAGTGAATGAGGATTCATTAAGCGACTTAGTCCAGAGCCTACAAATAGTAGTTGCACTGTACCATTCATTACATGCTCTCTTATAAAATGATACCTTATGTCAATGTGCTTTGTCCTTGAGTGCTGCACAGGATTGCTGGCGATTGCTATGGCACTTGTATTATCACATAAAATAGGAATATTTTCCAATACAATGCCATAGTCCATTAATTGATTCCTAATCCATAAGATCTGAGCACAACAGCTTCCAGCAGCTATATATTCAGTTTCGGCTGTAGAGTTGGAAACTGTTTGCTGTTTCTTACTGAACCAGGATACCAATCTTCCACCTAGGTATTGACAACTCCCAGATGTACTTTTCATGTCTACAACACTTCCTGCATAGTCAGAATCTGTATATCCAATTAAAGTAAAACCAGATTCATTAGGGTACCAGATGCCTAAATTAGGCGTACCCTTTAGATATCTTAAGATACTTTTGACAGCAGTGAGATGGATTTCTTTAGGGTTCGCTTGGAACCTTGCACACAAGCATGTGGCAAACATTATATCTGGTCTACTAGCAGTTAGGTAAAGCAATGAGCCAATCATACCTCTATAGCATGTGATAGCTACCTTGGCAGAACTTTCACATAAACCAATTTTGACAGCTATAGTTGATGGTGTCATTGCTGATGAGCACTCCTCCATGTGATATTTCTTGAGGAGCTCCTTGATGTACTTGGATTGACAAATAAATATTCCATCTTGTCTCTGACTTATTTGTAATCCAAGAAAGAATTTCAGTTCTCCCATCATGCTCATTTCAAACCTACCCTGCATTAACTTAGAAAACTTCTTGCATAGAAGCTCATTAGTAGACCCAAATATAATATCGTCCACATAGACTTGGACTAGTATTATATCATTCTTATGTCTTTTAGTGAAGAGCGTTTTGTCTATGACACCTCTTATAAAACCATTTTCTAATAGAAATTCAGAGAGAGTGTCATACCATTTTCTCGGGGCTTGCTTAAGACCATAGATAGCTTTGTAAAGAAAGTAGACATAGTCCAGATGATCTTGATCTTCAAAACCAGGGGGCTGTTCTACATACACTTCTTCATCTAGCTTACCATTCAGAAAGGCACTCTTGACATCCATTTGATAAACTTTGAATCTTGAATAGGATGCAAATTCCAAGAATATTCTGATGGCCTCAAGTCTTGCCACTAGAGCATAGGTCTCTTCATAATCAATGCCTTCAGCTTGAGAATAACCTTTAGCTACCAGTCTTGCTTTGTTTCTTATCACAGTACCATCTTCATCTAGTTTGTTTCTGAATACCCATCTTGTGTCCACCACTTTTCTATCTTTAGGTCTGGGTACCAGCTTCCATACTTCTAGTTGCTTAAATTGATTGAGTTCATCTTGCATAGCAATCACCCAATCAGGATCAGATAGAGCTTCTTCTACTTTCTTAGGTTCCATGACAGACAAGAACCCAGAATAGTTACATTGATTCTGATAAGCTCTTCTTGTTTTCACACCAACATCTGGATCACCAAGAATCAGCTCAAAAGGATGAGCTCTATTCCAAACAGATTGTCTGGGAAGAATTGATCTTGATGATTCACCTTGATCTTCAGTATGATGTTGGGTATGACTTGTTGACCCTTCATTATCTCCCCCTGAGTTGTTGCCAGTTTGACTTATTGATGGTTCAAGAGTATCAGTGGTGTCTTGAAAATTATCATTGTTTTCACCAGCATCACCTTGATCATTACCACCAACATTTGGATTATTATTATCAGCAACAACGTCAGGTTGATTGTCATTATCTGAATCTGAGTCTTACATGTCATCAAACTTAAGCTTTTCAGATGGATCTTCATTTTGGATACTTGGGAGTTGTGTGTCATCAAATGTAACATTGACACTTTCCATAGTTTTCTGTTGATCAATAAGATACACCTTGTAGGCTCTTCTAGTATAACCAATAAATATTGCTTCATGTGCTTTTTCTTCAAATTTACCACCTTGATCATCTCCTTCTTTCAGCATAAAGCATTTTGTCCCAAATACATGGAAGTACTTGAGAGTTGGTTTCTTGTCATGTAGAGCTTCATATGGTGTCTTCATTAAGTCTTTATTGATAAGTGTTCGATTCTGGGTATAGCATGCAGTGTTGACAGCTTCAGCCCAAAAGCTCAATGGAAGCCTTGATTCACTTAGCATACTACGTGCAGCTTCAATCAAGGTTCTATTCTTTCTTTCAACTACCGCATTTTGTTGAGGAGTTCTGGGAGCCGAGTACTGTTTAGTTATACCCTTTTCAGTGCAAAAGTCATTCAGAACTGCATTCTTGAATTCAGTTCCGTTGTCTGACCTTATAGCTCTTACTGGACGATTAGAGTCCAGCTCAATTAACTTAAGGTGATCAACTACCAGTTGTGGAGTTTCATCTTTTGAGTTTAGAAATAGTACCCATGTGAATTTTGAGAAATCATCAACAATCACTAGAGCATATCTTTTTCTTGACATGGACATTACACTAACTGGACCAAACAAATCCATATGGAGAAGTTGTAATGGTTCAGTTATTGATGATGTGTTAATGCTCCTGTGAGTTGCCCTTTTTAACTTTCCTTTTTGACAAGCATCACATAGACCTTCCTGAGTAAATTCAATCGAAGGTAAACCTCTCACCAATTCTCTTTTAACTAGAGAATTCATTGTTTTGAAGTTTAGGTGAGAAAGTTTCTTATGCCATAACCAACTTTCATCAGTGGATGCCTTTGAATAAAAACATCTAATTTCTTCTGTGCTTCCAGAGTTCATATTGGCTACGTACAAGTTTATTTTCTTACTCCAGTCAACTGCGTCCTTTCATTTCTCTTGTGTGATATTAGACAATTCTTCTTGTTGAAATGAACTTCATAACCTTTGTCACAGAATTGACTAATACTGAGCAAATTGTGCTCAAGACCGTTCACAAAAGAGACATCTTCAACGATAACATTTCCAGCTTCTAATCTGCCATATCCATCAGTTTTACCTTTGCTGTTATTTCCAAAGGTAACGACTGGGCCGGCCTTCTCTACCACATTTGTCACCAGGGCTCTATCTCCGGTCATATGCCTTGAACATCCACTGTCCAGAATCCACATGACTCGTTCAACCTGTTTTAAATCCTGCAATGACAAATTGGTTAGACTTTCTTCGGAACCCAAATTTGATTGGGTCCGGAGTACTTAAAGAATTGGCCTTTATCAGGCAAAGCAACACTTTTTATTTTAACAACATTTTCTTCAGGTACTGGACATTTAACCCTGTAAACAGCTTTAACTTGTTTTGGTTTCAGCTTGGGTAGCCATGTCTTCACCATATCCTGAGAAGGACTTGGAGTCCTAGTCTTAGAATTAGGTGGTGTTACAGTCCTGGATCTAACATGTTTATTTCTGCTCATATGCTGTCTAGGAACATTCTTATTAACACATGCATGATTACCGTTAAAGTAAGCAGACATTATATTAAAAGCACAAGACATGCAATTAACAGCATTGCATTTCTTATGAGCAGTATCAATAACAGGAATAGCATGCATGGTAGATATGTTGTTGCATTTATTCATGTTGTTACTTCTACTACTAGTTTTCAAGGAACTAGTAGACTCACCAACTCTTTCTGTTTTCTTAAACACAGACTTTCTATCTTCATCATTTTTAACAACTTGATTACTTTCTAAGACTACGCCATTAGCTAAATCCTCAATACGCATCTCTTCCTTAATGATTAAAGATGTTGTATCCAAAGGTTCTGCTATGGATGTCTTAAAGAGTGGGTTACTAACACCCTTAAGCACTATTGGTATACCCCTTTCTACAGCACTGACACGATTAGGGGTAATAATGCTTTTTCGTCCAATAGCTTCATTATAATCAAAGCCAATTCCTACGGTTTGATTAATAGCTTGTTGGTTAAACAACTCTTTAGCCACTTTACATGAATTAGAAGTAGCACTAACCCTTATTTCTAGCTCAGCTATTGTTTCACGTTGTTGAACCACTATCAACGCTAGAGACCTCTCAAGTTCTTTTAGAATTCTTATTTCTGATTTTTGTTTATCATGGCAATTTTGTACATCGTGTAATTCTAATAATTGATTGCTAAGATCTGCATTAATCAAATTGATCCTTTCAATCTCTCTATTAGCACAACCTAGTGAATCACTAAGTTGATAAATATATTGACTTTCAGTACATGATACCTCAGATGAAGTACCACTGGAGTTATCAGATTTTGCCATCAGGGCAAGATTGCCATACTCTTCTTCTTCAGAGTCTGTATCATCCCAGCTCTTTCCAGCAGCCACATAGGCTTTACCTATCTTCTTCTTCTCAGATCCAAAGTCTTTTCTTTGGTTTTGTTTTGGCTTCTGACATTCAGTAGCGAAATGTCCAAGTTCATTACAGTTGTAGCATCTAATTTTACTTCTTTCAACTGTTCCAGTTTTGTAACCTCCTCTGTTACTTGAGGATGAAGAACCTCCTCTCTGGAACCTGTTATAGTTAGATTTGTACCTGAACTTGGGATTCTTCCTGAATCTGAAGTTACTGAATTTCCTTACCAACAAAGCCATGGACTCATCTTCCAACTGATCTAGCTCTTCCAACGAATAGAAGTCTCCTTCATCTGGACTAGCATTCGTTTGACCAACTTCAACTTCAAGCTTGCCACTGTCAACACTACAAGATTGAATAACCTTATCTTCCACTTCCTGTTTGTTCTCAACAATAAGAGCTGTAGAAGTATTAGCAACTCTTCCTTTTCCATAAATCTCCTTTTGTTGAGATTGTTCCAGTTCATAGGTTTTTAAAACACCAAAGAGTCTTTCTACAGTAATTTCACTTAGATTCCTCGACTCTCTGATAGCTGTAATCCTATGTTCTAGATGAACAGGCATTGACAGTAGAAATTTTCTGTTGATCTCTTTCTGAGTGTAGTACTTGCCATGCATCTGTAAATTGTTGACAAGTTTGTTATATCTTTCAAACACATCTTGAATACTTTCATTGGATGCTGATCGAAAGTGTTCATACTCAGATGTCAGAATTTCTAGTCGATTCTCCCTAACTTCCTCTGTTCCTTCATTCACAGTTTCAATGGTTTCCCACATTTGCTTTGCAGTCTTGCAGTTAATCACATAACTGTACATTACAGAGTCTAAAGAATCTATTAAGATCAGTCTTAAATTAATGTCAAGTCCAGCTTCCTCTCTTTCAACAAGAGTGTATTCAGAAGAATCTTTGTGTACAAACCTTGCAGGGGCAACAACTTTTCCATCAGTTACAACTTCAGGAATTAATCCAAAAGGTATAATTGGTCCTTCTGATAAGACTTTCATGTATTTAGGATTTGCAACCTCTAGGAACATTAACATTTTGTTCTTCCACATATCATAACTGTTTTTGTCATATATGGGAATTTTCACAGTTCCAACTTTAGAAGACATGATGAATTTTTTAAGAGAGTTAAAAAATTCGGGGATGATTTTTAATCGAGTAAAATGGGATCTTTGATTTGTGTATCAATCAATCGGCTCTGATACCAATTGTTAGGTCCGATAAGATTGTAGAAGGGGGTTTAATACAATCTTTACCTTTTTATCGAAATTTGTCCGTTAGATAATATTTTAGCAAAGACAAATTTGTGCGGAATTATTTAACACAATTTTTCAAGTTGAATATAACTGTATATTAACTTGATGTGGTGTTACAAAATCAGTATAACAACTTATCAAGATGTTAATAACTAATTAGAAAATTCGACATGAACTTTTCTAATTTAGTTAATAATAATCAAGATAAGAACTAGGAAACTTAATTCGCTAGTAGTACAAGAATCACAAATAGACAAGTTCTAGCGGATAGAATATTACAAAGATGAAGAACTTGAATTTCTGGGAATTGTTTAAGCTTTGGTGTTCTTGGTGTTCTTGAGAGAGAATTCTTTTCTGCTGAATATATTATTTTCTGCTCTGTTTCTTTTGTATCAGTCATAAGTCTTGCTAGCTTTCTGTAGGATATTTAACTGCTCCAGCATGACTTAAACTGCTTCCAAGACTTAGTTTTTCTTCATTAAGACTTACACAAACCTCCATTAAGACATAAACCTGGTCGGTATGACTTAATAAAAAATCGGTAAGACTTAAAACAGCTGGCAGGAAGTCGGTATGACTTAATCAGGTCGGTAAGACATAATCTTGAATGGCTCGGTAAGACATAATCCTGAATACTGTCGGTATGACTTAATTTAGGTCATACCGAATTTTTCTTCTCCAAGACATAATTCAACCTTCTTTCTTTAAGTCATATTGATCTATTTAATTAATTAATGATTAACTAATTCATATTTAATTGATACAATAATTAATTTAATAAATAAATTAATTCTTCCAGAATTAATTCATTTAATTAAATCAACTAAATGATTTATATCAATTATAAATGAATTTAATTAAATCAATAAATAATTAATCTAATTCTTACAAACCACTGAAGGTAATAAAGAATTACCACTGACTTGTGTTGACGTTCGATGTACTGTCTGGTTTATGAACGACTAACTTCAATGATGCTTCTTCACTTTTGACTTTAGGTTGTGGTTTGTTTCTTCTCTCAATTCTCTTGTACTGTAACTGACATTCAAACTATCACTCGAAAAATCTCTGTCACTGTTCCAATGAATCCATTCACTTCAATGCTATACTGGGGCTTGATCAGATAACTGAATCGTCTTCCAGTGTACGACATCAAAACTATAGATTGACTTTTCTTCTTTCTTCTGACAGATAATACTTCTTGAGATTCCTGTGACAGTTCATATGTATATTTACTTATTACAATTTGGTTTAAGTTGATTAGGATCCTCTAACTACAAATAGGTTGAGTCATATGCCTTTCAAGGATCAAGGTATGATGGTAATTACACTCCCATGTACTTGAATACAGAAGGACAAGAAGTTGAAATGCAAAAGGGTTCAGCTCTTAAAGAAGTGATATTTTATCAAGAACAATTATCTCTGAATCCTGGTGGAAGAGATCTTGCATATTTACTATTGGGAGAGTTAGATTTACCAAGAAGCTTAATTCAGAATCTCAGAGCTGGAATCTATCAGATTGGTAAAGGAGATGAAGAACTCAGAAATCTGAAGAAAAGGTTAATTCAAATTCTCTGTGATAAAGAAGAAGAGTT
This sequence comes from Saposhnikovia divaricata, assembly GCA_036435485.1. Classification (NCBI taxonomy): domain Eukaryota; kingdom Viridiplantae; phylum Streptophyta; class Magnoliopsida; order Apiales; family Apiaceae; genus Saposhnikovia; species Saposhnikovia divaricata. Next base: position 9,421,630 of record JAZHRN010000154.1, on the reverse strand, counting down.
ATTATCAAATTTCTTGCAGATGAGTAATTTCTTTGTGAGAATTTCTTAGACTAAGCCTGAGGATTTCTTGTAATATTTTATTTTGAATTTTTGACATCACTGAATCAAGGAATTTGTGCTTTATTTCACAAAGTACAAAATGGGGGAGATTGTTAGATATTGATTCAAGTGATGATCAGGACCTGGACTACTGATCAGATACTGATGCTGACGTCATCAGTATTGCACCGTCAGGATTGTGTTATCATCAGGATTGGAAGCTGATCAGGATTTCATGAGGATATACATCAGTCCAGGAATCTAGGAAGATTGACATGTCGGTTCCTAATTTATAGGAATGCAGCTATCATTCAAGATATGTATTAAGAAACGTGTGTAATTGATTTGATATATCTTGTAATTGATAGTGTATCTGTGTACTGTATATAAACACAGTTTAGGTTTTACTTAATTGTAATCGCTTACACGAATTATCTTGTAACCTAGCAGCTCTCAAGAACATAAGAATTTCTTGAGAGAGTTTGTAACAGTTTTATATCAGAGTTAATAAAGCTGTTATTTATTCATATTTGTGTTATTATTTCTGTTTAAGTCGAAAATCTTATACAATTGTATTCAACCCCCCATCTACAATTGTTAATTACTGGGCAACATCACAAACGAGCAGTTAAGCACATAGTCAAGTATCCAGTCAAGCACATATACATACTCACTTAAGCATTCAACATAAGTAAGCAATTACAGTCCACATACTTAACATTTCAAGCAGAAGAGAAATGCAGATGTTCTTAAGAACTATGTGGTCGTTACTCAACAGTGATGCAGATACCATTTAACTCAAATGATCAAATGGCCAGCTGTTATTGAGTGGGCAATGTGTGTGCAGTGTAGAATGCAATGCAGATTAACTAAGTACTTAAACTGATAAGCTACTATAATCAACCCAATTGTTAAGCCAAACTCATAGCAAGCATCAGTAAATCCACCACAAACCAGTTATCATACTTCATCATTAATGCATCAACCATTCGTACACATTTAAGCACTTAGCAGAATTAGTATCAAGATATCAACCTGTCTAAAATATGTAACTGCTAAGGATAAGAAACATGTACCAGGGCCCATGGTTGAACTCCACATGGGACTTACCAGTTGAAACTAAGCCGGTTCTTAGTTTTTGGGAATTTTCTTCAATATCGGCTGATACCGATACAACTCGGCCGATATGAATTGCCGATATGATACGAACCGATACCGATACCGATATAGCTTCAATACCGTGATGAACTCGGTATCAAAATGACACCGATACAATGTTCTGCACTTAATTTTTTCAAGAACAACTCCACAATTCTACCAAGTAAATTGTGATTCTGCAGGAGATCGATTAGTGACACAAAATTAATACTCGAATAATCATGAACTCAAACATATACATACACGATTTTACAGAAAATCCCCAAATAGATAAGCTCAAGAACCCTAATTGCAATCCAAAGAACTCAGAAAATAAGACTCAATTAACTTAGCATCACGCAAACACTATAGTCAACTCGAACAACATATCTATCGCATGCGTAACTACATCAGCCAAGAACTAAGTTCATATCAAGTAAATCCCCAAATTTCTCAACCGATGAACTCTAATTGCAACACAAACTCGACTGTAGACATACGTACAGCTCACATATCATCATTTATACATGTATAAATGTTGATTTCGATTATAAACCAACAAATCATGAATTGAAATGTCCGTTACTGATCAAAATCTTTCGATTTACCGACTCGAATACACAGATGACTACTTATATCATTAATCACTGTGAGATTAACGATAACAAGAGTGAATAGATCACAGAAATGAATATCCATTAAGTAGATATTCATTAAGAAATGAAGAACAGAGTGTATTGAGAGAGAGATGTGAGAGATAGTTGAGAGAGAGACGAAAGGATTTGAGAGAGACTGTAGCTGCGGCCGTACAAGGCAGAAACACAAAAGAATATTGTGTGAATTTATTTAGATGATATATTTTCTGTTTGAATGGATGGGATTGAGAGTTGATAGCATGAATGGCTGAGATTGAAAGTCTCTAGGGTTTGACGACTTGACCTGGACTGGGTCAAATATATTGGGTTGGGCTGAATATATGAATAAAATTCATATAAAAATGGCTGAATTTGAGAGTATTTTTGAGTCGGACTGGGCTTCAAAAATAGGTTATGGGCCGGATCTTTAGTATATATGTGTGGGGTTTTTGTACCCATATATACATTCTAAATACATATTTTAATATATAATTTTAAAGATAAAATTATATACTAACATGTAGAGCTAAATACGATTATATCGAAATTTAATCCTCCTATTACTTGGACGGCCCAAATTTATCCAAATAACTCTTGTGACTTCGATCCTCAAACTACATTTATTTTGAGTTAACAAAATAAATATCAGAATCACACGGAGTCTTATACGACCCTTTGAGTCGTAAAGAGAGCCTTGACAATGGTAGCGTCATTTGCTCGATTAAATTTCGTAAATGGCCTTTTAACGAAATATTACAATGATAATATTACTTAAAAATAGCCATAGCGCCCTAAATAATTCAAGAAAACTATTTAATAGAAAACTTCTTAATAAATAAGAATTTTTCATAGAAAATACTTTTAATGAATTTCTAATTTGTCTAAAAGTAGACAAGAGTAAATAATAACTACTAAATCATATTTTAGCACAATTAAGTGACTAAAATTAATTTGTATGTATTTATTAAAGCCTAGATTTCTTCTTTGTAAAATTAACCATTCCGATGTCCAATCTTAATTTCGCAAACCTTTCAGAATTTAATGGTTTCGTAAATATATCCGCGATATTATGTTCGGTATCAATATGAACCATCCTAATATCACCTTTATTTACGTGATCTCGTAGAAAGTGATGTCGTATATCAATATGCTTTGATCGAGAATGAAGAACTGGGTTCTTACTTAGATCAATAGCACTTGTGTTATCACACAAAAGGGATACCGCATCAAATTTAACAACGTAATCCGCAAGTGTTTGTTTCATCTATAGGATTTGTGCACAACACTTTGTAGCTGCTATATATTCCGCCTCCGTAGTTGAGATCGAAACGGAATTTTGTTTCTGAGAAAACCAAGAAACTAGACAGCCACCAAGAAATTGACAAGTACCACTTGTACTTTTCCTATCAATTAAATGACCCGCGTAGTCCGAATCGGAAAAGCATACTAAATCAAAAGGTTGTCCTTTTGGATGCCATAATCCTAAATCCATAGTGCCTTTAAGATATCTAAATATCCGCTTAACAGCTGATAAATGAGATTCCTTAGGCGATGCTTGAAATCTTGCACATTTACAAACACTGGATTGAATATCAGGTCTGCTTGCGGTAATGTACAATAAACTTCCTATCATCCCACGATATTTCTTCGTATCCACACACTTTCCTTTGGGGTCTTCGGTTAACTTATCGGAAGTTGACATGGGAGTGATAATTTGCTTAGCATTTTCCATTTCAAATTTCTTGAGCATTTCCTTGCAATACTTAGATTGGGAGATATGAATCTCTTCATCCGATTGCCTAATTTGCAAGCCCAAAAAGAAATTTAATTCCCCCATCATACTCATTTCGAATTCCTTGCTCATATTGTCCGAGAACTCTTTACATAGAGATTCTTTGGTCGAACCAAATATGATATCATCTACGTAAATTTGGACAAGTATAATTTCTCCATCAATGTACTTAGTGAACAACGTTGTATCGGCAGTTCCCATTTTAAATCCCTTTTCAATGGGAAACTTACTAAGTCTTTCATACCAAGCTCGAGGAGCTTGTTTTAGACCATATAACGCTTTATACAACTTGTACACATATTCTGGATGTGCATGATCTTCAAATCCGGGAGGTTGTCGAACAAAGACTTCTTCCTCTAACACTCCATTTAGGAATGCGGATTTGACATCCATTTGATAGACCTTGAAACCTTTATGACAAGCGTAAGCCAAGAACATTTGAATAGACTCGATTCTTACTACGGGAGCATAAGTTTCATCAAAATCAATTCCTTCCATTTGAGTGTAACCTTGAGCTACTAGCCTCGCCTTATTTCGAACCACCGTACCAATTTCATCTAATTTATTCCTAAATACCCATTTAGTTCCAATAATGGAAGTATCTTTGGGTGGAGGTACTAATTCCCAAACTTTACTACGACAGAATTGATTTAGCTTATCTTGCATAGCATCAATCCAATCCTCGTCTAGCAAAGCTTGCTTCGCGGTTTTTGGCTCTATTTTTGACAAGAAGGAAACATGACTTGCAACATTTTGTACTTGAGCTCGGGTTTGAACGCCTCTACTAAGATCACCTAGAACATTGTCTAAAGGATGATTCTTAATATTTGGAATTTCTTTTGGTAGTTCATTTTCCGGCTCTACTATTTCAAGAGGTTTTCTAGGAACGGACGTTCCAATATTCATATTTTCCACTTGACGAATGTAATTTTCAACTTCACTAGAGTTTACATTGTTTGCATCGTCATCCTCTTCTACTAAATCCTTAAACTTTGAGTGAGGTGTAGATTCATCGAATATAACATTCATTGATTCTTCCACCACTAAAGAGTTAAGATTAAAAACACGATATGCCTTGCTATTTGTCGAATAGCCTAAAAAGATTCCTTCATTTGACTTAGGGTCAAATTTAGTGAGGTAATCTTTTGTATTCAACATGTAACATTTACTTCCAAAAACCTTGAAGTAATTCACCTTTGGAGTTTTACCAAAATATTACTCGTAAGGAGTTTTTAACAATATGGGACGAAGTAAAACTCGGTTTAAAATGTAGCAAACGATTGACATAGCCTCGGCCCAGAAGTACTTAGGCCGTCTATATTCGTTCAACATCGTATTTGCCATTTCTTGTAACGTTCTATTTTTCCTTTCAACAACCCCATTAGATTGAGGTGTGTAAGGAGGTGAGAAGTTATGAGTGATACCATTTGCATCACAAAATTCAACAAAACTAGCATTTTGAAATTCTCTTTCGTGATCCGTCCTGATATAGACGATTGAATTTCCTTGTTGATTTTGTATTCTCTTGCATAAGGCCAAGAATGAATCAAATGCATCACTTTTCGCTTTCAAGAACTCGGTCCATGTAAAGCGCGAATAGTCATCAACGACTACAAGAGAGTAAGAACACCCTCCAAGGCTTTGCACGGAACCGGTCCAACTAGATCCATATGCAATAATTCAAGAGGTCTTGTGGTAGACACCATGAATTTTGACTTATGAGATGCTCTAATTTGCTTGCTAATTTCACAAGCTTCACATATGTGATCTTTTTCATAACTTAACTTAGGCAACCCTCGAACATGTTCTTTCGAACATATATTCTTGATGAGTTTCATATTTATATGGCCTAAACGACGATGCCATAACCATGAATCCTCATTTGTGGATACCAAGCAAATATTCTCATACTTACTCATGTCACACGTATAGACATTCAAGTCTCGTGGACATCTTAACACAATTTTACCATTTCTATCATGTATAGCACAATGAGTAGGATAGAAAATTACCTTGCATCCATTGTCGCATAGTTGACTAATGGAGAGAAGATTGTACTTTAGTCCCGTGACTAGTTGTACGTCCGAAATCTTGAATCGCTCATTTCCAATATCTCCTATGCCAACGATGCTTCCCTTGCTGCTATCTCCAAAAGTGACATTTCCAGCGGTTACCCTTCTAATGTTCTTTAAAAGTGACTTATTTCCAGTCATATGTCTCGAACAACCACTATCGAGGTACCACACGCTTTGCTTAGCAGTAAGGCATACCTACACAAGAAATCAGTTAAACCATTTGGTACCCTTTCTCTTAGAGGGTCCACGGGTTAGTTTAGAAAATGAGTCGAACATATAATCACTATATGTAGGCATGTAATACTCATGCATATAAGGTACTCTAGGCATAGTGCTAGAAGTAGCATGATATCTTGTGTCTCTAGGTTGATACACAATAGGTTGTTGATGAAAGTGAGGTCTTGGAATCCCATGATCTTTTACTACATCTTTGTTCTTTTTAGCAGATTTAGTATCAACCTTTTTCTTGGATGGAATTGTTCCTTTAGGAACCCATTCAAGTTTACCTTTAAGCTCACCATTCTAGGCCTTGCACCTTAAGATATCATGTCCATCTCGGTTACAATAAGCACATCTTACCAATGGTGGCTTAGTTTGCACTTTCTTAACTAATTTAGGAACTTGTTCCTTCCTATTTGGAATCCTTTGTTCAACATTCCGGACACTCCTAGTTCGAGGAACTTGCTCATTTTGTTGGATAACACTAGGGTGTAGATTTTGACCATGAGCTCGAATCTTCCCGTCACGAGGTTTGATTACTCTATGAACTTGCACTCTCCTAACGGGAGCAATTGGTTCACGAACGTTTTCTTCCCTTTGAGGAATAATAGGTTCTTGAACACGAGCAACCCTATTAGGTATGTTTCTATACCCCAAACCTTCACGAAAATGACTTACGGGTTGATTCACCATTCTTTCCATCATTTGATTTCCTTTGGTGAATGTACGAACAACACCTTCAAGATTTTCCTTTTCTTTTTCCAAGATGTCAATCTTGTTAAGAAGGATATTATCTTGATTTTCTAATATATTTTTATTGAGGTCTAGAGGCAACGAACTAGTATTAGTGTTAAGCATGGCAGTTTCATGATCATTATTCTCACTAAGCATGATACTAGCATGTTCACGATTATCACTAGACATGGCAATAGCATGATCATTGTTTTCACTAAGCATGGCATTTGAGTCAAGTTTTAGGCTTACCTCTTGATGAGAAGTGGAGATATCCGTTGGTGAAGAGGCATCAGTGAGTGCCATAAGACAAAGGTTGACAATTTACTCTGATGATTCCGGCTCCTCTTCGTCTTCACTTAGATCCCAACCATTTTCGGCTACAAGAACACGTCCTTTAGCCAATTTAGGACACTCCCTTTTGAAGTGTCCCGGTTGCTTGCACTCGAAACAAACCACTTGATCCTCTTCCACATCTTGCTCCTTTTGCTTGTTAAGAACATAGGCATTGTTGTATTTATTCTAACTTTGTTGAATAACTTTGCCTTTGTTGTAGTTTCCGGACGGATAATTACTCTTGAAGTTAGACCTTCCGTTAGAGTTGAAAACTCTATTTGATTATTTGACTTAAGGAAATCTTTTCCGTAGCGTTGAGCTTTGCTTTGTAAAACCCGACGAAGTTGTCTTGATAGAAGGGCAGTCTCTTGCTCATCAAGATTTTGAATTTCCTCGTTAAGGTCATCGTCGTTCTCCTCTTCATAAATTAGTATAGCCTTGAGTGCCATACTCTTCTTCTTTTCTTCAACCTTCGGAATAACCTTCGCCAGAAGATTGTCTTCTTCATATGCTCGGAGATTCCCGAACAAGCTATCAATAGCATAATTATTAAGATTATGCATTTCCTTGATAGTAGTAACCTTGACCTTCCAACTCGGAGGTAAAGCCTTCAAGATCCTACGATATTTTTCATTAACCGTATAGGCTTTCCCGAGTTGTTGCAATTCATCGATGATACGAGTGAATCTCGTTTCCATGTCGATGATAGTTTTTCCTTCGAGAAGTTTGAAGTTCTCGTAGTCATGGATCAAAGTATCCATTCGAGACTCCTTGATGTCGATGGTTCCCTCGTAAGTAATAATGAGTTTGTTCCACATCTCATGTGCCGACTTGCAGTTGTTGACTCGCTTGTATTCCTTTTCCGCAAATGCACTAGTCAAGACCATTTCCGCCTTAGCGGCGATATTCATGAGAGCTTCCTCTTCGGGAGTATACTCACTAACTTTCTTTTCGACAATATCATCACCATCAGTCTTAGTAGGAGTTTCAACTCCGTCTTCGATTGCCATCCAAACTTTGACTCCTTGAGCTTTCGCATAAATACGAAATCTAGTTTTCCACGTAGCGAAGTTGGTGCCATCGAACAAAAGTGGCCTTGAACTCGAGAGACCTTCACCCCATCCGATAGTACTAAGGTACGCCATAGAGGATCTGCTTCTTGTTGTACTTTCCGAACCTAAAACACTCGACAAAATACGTTAAAAAGCACCGCTCTGATACCAATTGTTAGGTCCGATATGACTTATTAATAAGCTAGAAGGGGGGTTGAATAGCTTATTAACAATTTTAAAAAATAATTGCCTTTTAAAAATCTTCGCCTTAGAAAATTTCACGAAAACTTGTGATCTAAAATCTTTCGAGATCAACCGACCAGTTCCGAAGGAGAACCCGTAGGTTGCTTAATACCCCTCAGTTCTAGACATCGATTTTAACAATCCGAGAAGAATGATACAGACTTCCCGAAGAGCGGATTCGAAATATTAAGATGACTTGCCTCGAGAAACTTTGCCAAAACGGGTTTTTCTCTTTTTGAAAAACGTTTTATAACAATATAGCAATATATAAATGCATAAGTAAAGAGAAAGAGCAAGCAATACCACACGGTCGATTTTTCACCTGGTTCGCGATATATATACCTCTAATAGATATATATACCCCTACATCCAGTCCCCGAGACCCTCCCCGATCTCGAGAGTTACTCCACTAAAAACACACTCCTTAACTTAGGCGGAGAAGCCTTTACAAACCTACTAATATCTATCTTGAAGCGTAACTCCCCGTTACCTTCTCAAAATACAAGTAGAACCACTACAATATCTATCTTGGACCGTAATCCCCGTTACCCCCTCAAAATAAAGTAGCAACCATACAATAATTATCTTGGAGCGTAACTCCCCGTTACCTCCTCAAATTAATGTACAAACCCTACACGACCTATCTTAGACGATAACTCCCCGTTACCTCTTCAAAGCTGATGTAGCCCCTTGTGTAGTCTTTGTACTACTAACCTTTGCCGGTCTTGGGTCTTAGGTCTTAGGTCTTGGGTCTTTCCTTTTCCTCACGGTGCGAAGACACCCAACTCCCCGTCGGCGTGCCTAAGACTTGGGTCTTAGAACAAGGATCACCTCACTTCACTTCACCTCACTACAAAAGTTAATATACAATATCTACAAAATACCCTTTTACAAGAAAAGAAAGATTTGAACTAACATTACACAAATATTAATTCTAGTGAGCAAGTACGTCACTAACAAGTCCAACCTATTAGAAACATACATGCACAAAATCGACAACAAGTCATACAATTGATAAATCAATTAAGCATGGTATAACACGAGTAGATAAAGGGATTAACATATAACCATATTCATTAATCCAAGAGAGCAAGTATACCATTAACAAGTCCAACATGTTAACAATATAAGTGCTAGAACAACTACACACATGTTATATTAAGAATAACACAATATGACATGCATATAACAAGTGTAGCAAGTAGATATAATATATAAAGACAATATATATTATACATGGCACATAATAATCAAGAAAGCATGAATATATATAAACTTATGTGTAAATATATATGTGTAAGTGTGTGTGCCGAATGTGTGCATATATATATCATGAACAAGAGCAAGAGCGAAAGCAATATATATATATATATATATATATATATATATATATATGTGTAAATATATATGTGTAAGTGTGTGTGCCGAATGTGTGCATATATATATCATGAACAAGAGCAAGAGCGAAAGCAATATATATATATATATATATATATATATATATATATATATATATATATATATATATATATATATATATATATATATATATAGCATAATTAAATTACCAAGTTATATTCAAGCATATAAAAATGAGAGAGCAAACATAACTAGCAATTTAAACAAAGTAAGATTAACAAGTTATATGAAAGCATATAATCAAGAAAGATTAAATATAACTAGAAATCTTGGTGTACTTAAGTGAAGTACAATATATTCCCCCGGAATATATTCAAAGCCGAATCAAAGGTTTAGACTTTCGAATAAACCATATGAATACTTAGTTCGTTCCGATAGCAAGATAACAAACATGGTTAACTCAATGATTAGTGCTCTTTTCGGAAAGCATTCAAGAACTAAGTAGGCTTTGTAAGTTTATCTAAACTTTCCACTAAAGTGAAAGATGAAGTTTAATTTAGATAAACTTGGATCTTTCTACACAAGCCACTATAGAAGTGCAAATGTAAGAAAAAGATCGTTCATGACAAGGAAGAACTAGTAAGTCTTATACAAAACACTACAAAGTGTAAATACAAGTCAAGCTTCCTTACAAACACAATTTATATACTAACAAGATAAAGACAATTAAGAGCAAGTATATAAGTGCAAGAAACAAACTATAAATGACAAGAATATAAGCAATTAAGGTTGGTCAATTTTAGTTTGTTTTATACCCATGTATGTCACTTGGAAATAATCATTAAAACCATGATAAAAATTGCTCAAACCAAGCAAATCTTTTATCAAAACAAGGCAGCCCCTAAAACACTCTTAGAGCTTGTTTAAAGTGTATGAAAACACCACAAAATCGAGCCTTAATAAATGCTACTATAGTCGAAAGTTTTCCAAGTGAATACTCTTGTCTTACATCTTTAAAGCCTTCAAAAAGTGTAGTAAAAATTCGCCATAACAAGGGCTAATATTTTACCAACTTAAAGACATTCAAAGATGGCACAAACCTAAGATTAGAGGCAAGAAAATCAGCTCCAAAATCGGATCTAAAAACGTGCACAAGATGGGTTTTTAAGGCTAAGTGTCCTACTTGATTTATTTTGTCTTTAAGCACATAAAACATGAGATAAATTATAGCCTATCACTCTTTGTTCAACCAAGCCAAGGTGGCAGATTCTTGAACCATAGAATGGACTATAACAAACCACAAGAGTGACCAAATAATTCAAGGAGACATCTAGCACAACTTCTTTGTTTTTGGCACTAACATTCACTTTTAGTGAGATTAACTATAGCCTATCACTCTTTGTTCAATCAAGCCAATCTAGCGAATATATGAACCATAGAGTGGACTATAACCAAACTCAAAGCTAGCCAAAATCAAAGGAGTTAATGAAGAAATCGAGCAAGTCCTCATCTTTTTGCTTCTAGCGGGTGTGTTTTAACCGTTTTCTCGAGTTGAGTTATGAACTATCACTCTTAATTCAACCGGCCATAAAGGCGGACTATAGAATCATGGAGTGGAATATAACCGCGCTCTCGGCGGGCTTGAGAAGCAAGAAGATGAAGAGAAGTGAAGCAATATCATAAGCTTGAAGAAGATAAAGACATAGAAAGAAAAGCAAACTTATAACTAGAAATTCATAAGAAAAGAAATAGCACCCTTAGAAACAAGAATTTCTAGAGAGATATGTGCAGCACTTCCTTGCTTGATTTTCTTGAGGAAAATGGTGAGAATGGGCTCTAATTTATAGCCAAAGATTAGAGTTTTGGGTTTGATCCAATGGCTCACATTTTGCCACTTGTTAGCCATCCAATGGCTCTAATAAAGTAATAATAAACAAATAAAATATCTTCTCATCCTTATCCTCTTTAAACCCAGCAAAGTTGACTTCTAACAAACAATGAATAAAGTTGCATTTGCATTACATGAGAATTTCAATCTAATTTGTACCCAAATGCACATTCTAGAAGCCTAAACTTGCTAATTAATAATCCTAATGAAAAATCATCAAAATATTATGAAATTTTGGGAGAGACATCCTTGAATATATTTAGGAATAAGTCCCAAACAGTTTTTAAAAATAAGTTGATTTGATCGACGAATAAATTAGTACGAAAAGTCACTTATATCGTAAAAAGTCACCCATAAATATATTCTTAGAATATTCCGAAAATAATACTGGAGCTTCCTAAATATTTTTTAAGCCATTCCCCAAAGTTTCATAATTTTTGTGGTAACACAAGTCGACTAAAAATAATCGAAGCAAAATAATGAATAGTAACCAGTGGCTAAAAACGCGATTTTCGGAAAAATAATTTTGTAAAATTCCAGAAAAATTCCTAGACCTTCCTAGACCTATTATAGACCATGTCAAGAAATCCTACAAGGTTTCAAGTCAATCTTGGCCTTGAAAAGTTGTTTACGCTCAGTTTAGTATTCATCGGGTACCGCTTTCGCGTAACCGACAAACGATATAGTTTTGTTCATTACTGACAGACCAAACACTATATTATGACTATAAAAAGTCATATCATAGTATTCTACAAAGAATATAATATTCCAAAGCATAGGGAGAAGTACTAACATATTTAATATAATATTCTCCGAATAGATATAGCCGTTAGGGGCACCGGGAGAAAGTAATATTTTAAATACAAGATTAGACTTTCATTAAAAGGAATTATATCATGTTAAAGCATTTCGGATATTTATAAAAAAAATTCAAAATATGTAAGCCATGAAATATCCGTTGGTGTGAGTCGTCGGTTCGAAAGATATTAAAACGATAAAGTTTAAAACGACCGAGACCAAATATAAAGGTATGCCTCCTAAATGCCACATCTAAAATATTATAAAATACCATAAGATGATATTTTAAATATTTTAGCTAAGTCAAACATTAAAATATATTTTTATATTTTAAAGTTCATATTTGACCGTAACTGACTCGGGTTTGACCAAGGTTTGACTTGTCACCAAATAAGACCTTGACTCCTAGTGGGAGGTACTAAGTGACCTATTATTAATTTCTTAATAATATAATAAATATCAAAACCTTAAAAGAGCATGATATCTTTCAGAAAGAATCTTTCTCTTACAACCACTCATCTATACCATAGTATTACGTAAATGTAATCAACTATACCATATGGAATTAATTTTTGAAAGTAAAAAATTGAGATCCAATCACAAATTTGCATACATATATAAATGTGTGTGTTCTTAATTAGAAAATATGTACAAACAGAAACATCCAAGCAAATTAACATTTATACTGAAAAAACAACATGAATTGAAGAATACAAACAAAAATCGAAAAGATTTACAAGTAAATCTTACATGCAAAAGGAAAACAAGTAAATAACATAAAAACTTACTAATTGCAGTTGGCCCAAGCTGAAGAAGCAACCAATCTGTAAAAAGAACTTCAATTAAAAATAAAGAAATGAGATTTGAAAAACAAATTGAAAAATCACTTACTAATTAGAGCTTCCTCTTCTCTTAATTCGAGCTAATTCGAGCATGATTCACCTCAGTTCGATTTAGGGCTTCGATTTATACATATAACTAAACTAGGGTTCTAAGATTGTGAATGTATTTGATAGTTAATTGAGAGAGGGGGACAGAGAAAAGAGAGAGATATATAGAGGGAGATAGAGATGGTGTGTGTGTGTGTGTGTGTGTGTCAGTGTGTGTGTGTGTGTGTGCGAGAGAGAGAGAGAGAGAGAGAGAGAGAGAGAGAGAGAGAGAGAGAGAGAGAGATGAGAGTAGAGAGGGTCGGGTGAGAGGAGTAAGCTGTGGGAAAATTTTGGGGGAGAGGCGGGGCATAAAAGTTTCGAAGGGGGAAATTGTTTTATTATAAATGGGGGGAATGAAATTTTTAAGGGGGAAATGTTTTATTAGAAATGGGAGGAAACTGATCAGCGCGTGTTTTTTATTTATTAAAAAATCATTAAGACATCGGTTATTTTAGCAACCGATGTCCAGAAAGATGCTTAACATCGCTTTTAAAAAAATTGATGTTAAAAACATTTTTACATCGGTGGTTTTTTAAACTGATGTAAAAGGTACGATGTCTAATCCAGTTTTTCTAGTAGTGGACTGTTGTTGTGTCTAGGTATCAGACAACGTTTTCCATAACTAGGTACGTTGTCTAGTACACGATCAGACAACGGTTTGTGTGCTGTTGTCTGATCTACATATCAGACGGCATCTCAATAGATGACAGCAAAAGGGGTCATCAGACAACGGGCAAAAACCCTTGTCTGATCCAGTTTTTCTTTTAGTGAATAACTTACTATGATCTCTTACATCATTCTTCTACTTAGGCTTATCTCTCAACACTCTCGTTTCTGAGTACTATATCTTATCTCTCTGATTCTAGCAATAGTGGTCGTATCGGTCCAAGTATAATATTGACCGGGGAGAACGTATTATTTTATCGTAATTAAATTGCGAAAAACCCGAAGAGCTATTCGGAAAGTATCGCACACTTATAACTAGTTATTAATTACACCCAAAAATATTTATCTTGGATTAAAAGATTATTTCAATCGATTATTGGTTTATTAGTTATTTATTATTAAACTCTCAAAATATTATTTTAAAAACAAAACTAACCCAAGATACCACAAGGGTTTTCAAACTTAAACTCTTTTGAACTCAAAATATTTTCGAAAACCCCCGGTCAGGTTTTACTCACTTGAACCTTAATTCAAGAAATTATCGGTCGACTTAAGTCGGACCTCAACTACTCATTTTCCACTCAAAATGAATTTTTAAAAAGAAAAAGGGGACTCTGACGATGCGGGATTGTTGACGAACGATCCTAAATTTAGTGTAAGCGACCGTTAGCTAAGCGGTCCATCAACTATTCCGGCCCAGGTGTTGCCGAAGGATGATTACGGATGTAGTTTTCATCAAGGATGATTACGGATGTAGTTTTCACTCAAGATAATTACGGATGTAGTTTTTGTCCTTCTACTAGTAGAAAAGACCCACGGATTATGGACTTGGATGTGGCGACTCATCATCGTCAATCCTTGTCAGGTTTCATGTTTTCTTATAAGTCACATTCCTCCACTTTGAAAAAATACTTAGACACTGCATCTTAGGCCTAGGTGACAAGTTGCCGATAGTGTTGCTCTTAATAAGAAAGATAATGATTTCATGCAGTATCTAGAACTGCGGGATTATTTCAAAGATAATGGCACATGTTTAGTGCACATTTAAATTATTTGAAAATTTAAAGATGGTTCATTTTGCGTATGATAAAAAACAACTGTCGTAGCAGCATATTGAACTACGTATTTTGAGAAGCTTTTTAAAAGATTATCAAAACTATAGTGCATACTATTTTGCTAAGATACGAAGATTATTATTGTTATTATGAACTAAATTTGTTCATTGGTTATTTTTAAACTTCATACAAGGTATGTATGTTTTATCCAGATTTCGGATATATATAATGTAAAATAACTAAGGACTCGTAAAGACAAAAGATGTAGCAATCACGTAATTGGTTAATGGAGTTGAGTGTACTTACTAGTGGTATGTGTAGATATTCGATTAAGAAGGCTAACCGAGATTTGATATCTGTTTCCAGAACTATCCGGGACAAGTTGAACCTAGGGAGATGTACTTTGGATTCCAGACAAGTTTTCCATCCATAAGATTTTGTTTTCAAAATATTATATTTTGATTCTGCTTATGTAAGTTTATACTCTATCGTTCATAGTATATATATTCTGAAATATATGAAGTATGCGGATTATGTTTTAATTCATAATTGCAAGTTTACTTTTCAAAACTTATACATAAGGATTTTGAACTGTTGTGTTTATGGATTTCGTACGTAATATTTTATGCATGTTATTACGAAACCTTGTGTTGAGATTGATATAAATATGTGTGTCTATATATATATATATATATATATATATATATATAGGCTCATGCTCAAAAGAGAACCCCCTTAAAAAGAGAACTTAGAGAACTCCCCATTTAACCTTTAGATTTATGATCTAATGGCCCCGCCAGGGCCCCCCTCATATAATAAACATAGACACTCACACACATTAACAAACCCAAAAAAAATAAAATAAAATTTGTGGACCCCAAAGACAAGTCAGATGAATTCTAAAATGAATTTGAGAATGAATTAATCAACAGTGTAGATGAAGTTCTCTAAGTTTCCTGTATAAAAAGTTTTCCCTAGATCCCTACTATATATATATATATATATATATATATATATATATATATATATATATATATGCTTGCACTTTAGAATGTAAAGTGTTTTCTTCGGACAACGACTCTAGTTGATCGAGGAGCAGTGTATTATTTTATCGTTATTAAATTACAAAAAACCCGAATAGCTATTCGGAAAGTATCGCACACTTATAACTAGTTATTAATTACACCCAAAAATATTTATCTTGGATTAAAATATTATTCCAATCGATTATTTGTTATTAAACTCTCAAAATATTATATTAAAAACAAAACTAACCCAAGGTACCTCGAGGGTTTTTAAACTTAAACTCTTTTGAAATCAAAATATTTTTGAAAACCCCCGGTCAGGTTTTACTCACTTGAACGTTAATTCAAGAAATTATCGATCCACTGAAGTCGGACCTCAACAACTAATTTTCCACTCAAAATGAATTTTTGAAAAGATAAATGGGACTCTGTTGGTGCGGGATCGTTGACGAACGATCCTGAATTTAGTGTAAGCGGTCGTTAGCCAGGCGGTCCATCAACTATTCCGGCCCAGGTGTTGCCGAAGGATTTCAACAATGGTGATTACGGATGTAGTTTTCACTCAGGGTAATTACGGATGTAGTTTTTATCCTTCTACTAGTAGAAAAGACCCGCAGATTATGGACTTGGATGTGGCGACTGATCATCGTCAATCCTTGTCAGGTTTCATGTTTTCTTATAAGTCCCATTCCTCCACTTTGGAAAAATACTTAGACACTACATCTTAGGCCTAAGTGCCAAGTTGCCGATAATGTTGCTCTTAATAAAAAGATAATGATTTCATGCAGTATCTAGAACTGCGAGATTATTTCAAAGATAATGGCACATGTCTATTGCACATTTAAATTATTTGAAAATTGAAAGATGGTTCAGTTTGCGTATGATAAAAAGCAACTGTCGTAGCAGCATATTGAACTGCATATTTTGAGAGCTTTCTAAAAGATTAGCAAAACTATAGTGTATACTATATTGCTAAGATACGAAGATTATTATTGTTATTATGAACTAAATTTGTTCATTGGTTATTATTTTTAACTTCATACATGGTATGTATGTTTTATCCAGATTTCAGATATATATAATGTCAAGATATTTTGCTATACTTAATTAATGTCGTGAAGATTATACGCTTATACGTTTGTTAATAATTTGAGATAAGGCATAGTATTTTTTTAAAATCGAAAACTTGCTGAGCATTATGTAGCTCATTCTTGCTTTATAAAAACTTTTCAGAAAGAGAAGAATTTGGTCGTTTAACTCGGTACCAGCAGAAGGGGAGTAGAAGGATTACCCCTGGGATGATTCAGTTCCGGATAAATACTACAAAGTAAGTCTGATAGGTTTCAACTGTTATTAGTTAGACTTGCCTTCAAGTGCAGTTTGTATAAGTGAAGTCATGGAAGAATAAACCTTATTGTGTTCTATCTATCCCTCCTTTGTCTTTTGAGCAGTGAGACTCCTAGCATTCGGGACTCATTAATATCGTTAAAACTCCTAATGTGGAAATTCTTATTGAAATTTTTATGACATTGGTGTTCGAAACCATTCCGTTTCAAAAGTGATTACTCTAAGGTGAACGGGAGGTACAATTGTGAACCGTTGCACCACTATGAGATTGAAAATCAAGTGTCGTATTTGTGCAGCCAGAGCGTTATTATTTAAAGTAGGAATAACATGTCGGAACATACCACAAGGACCTTTAATAGGATTGAAAGGAATTTTATAGGAAATGATGAGGTGATTGAGAGTACGCTCCTACTAAACGTTGTCAAGATGTTATATTAATGAATTCTGGAGTTACCAAGCCTTTTCCTGCTCCAAGAAATGCAAATAGATTACGACGTAAGGCATATCCCTAGAGGAAACTAACATGGAAGCGAGATGGACAAGAAAGAAAGAAATACTGTGGCGATAATGTGAAGCTTACTTAGCATACAGGGATTGACGCAGGTGGAGAGACGCAATATGTAGACACCTAGTAGCAAGGGATGCATAAATATATATCCTAATAATCCTTCGAGATTACTACCTAATGAAGTTTATTAGGAATCGCAACAGCATGCAGGTCTCATGACCGATTGGCGTTAGTCGTAAAAGAGGGTGATCGTATAATATCTTACATATAGCATCGAGAATCGATACCCTTATCGGCGACAAAGAAATTGTTGACCAGTTAAAACGTGTACTTACCTTTCAAAGATAAGGTTAAAGAGTGGATTTTACCAACTTAAGATCGACCTCTGTATTGTGCCAAAAGATGACATTTTGCACTCATCTAAACATTATAATTTTTGGGTAGCATCTCTTGGACTGACCAATGAGTCAGAAGCCTTTATGGATTAATGAATAAAGTTTTAAGAACGGAATGAGATGTTAGCAACAACCTCCTTGTTAGCTGTATTTGATGATAAAAAGGGGACTTTGAGAGTCGTGATGTTTTAAGAGTTTAGGAGGTGTGTTGATGCAGCAGAAATGGATGATTGCCTATGCGTCTAAGCAGCATAAGGAGTACGGGATAAGATATACTAATTGTGATTCGGGATTAGCCATGATTGTGTTCACGCAGAAAACTGAGACGTTAACTTTATGAGAAAAAGTGTTAAGATTTTTACCACAAGAGCCATAAGTATATCTTCATATTAGAAACTAAATATCGAGAAGAGAAGATGGTGGAAGTGAACAAGGAGCATGATGGAGGAATTCGTTATTATCCAGAAAAGGCCAAGGTGGTGGTCGATACCTATGGAAGAGATTATTCGGAATCAGAATTCAGTCAGAATTGACCAAGAAAATAGAGTATATGCGATAAAGAATAATTGTGGAGGAAAATGACTAAATTGTGGGGAAGGACAAAAATGTATAGAGAGTAAAAGAATGTTTGGTAATGAATATGGAGAATGGTATTGGCGAATTATTAAGTACAATGTGACATGTCAAAAGCAGGATGACCAAGACCTAATGGATTATTTCACCCTGTAGAGAATCTTGAACGTGGAGCTTCTGTAGCGATTGGGGCAGATAGAGACCTAAGGGTGAATCTCGAATATGGAAGGTACTTACAGATATGTTTAACCATGAGATTGAACATGTGAACTATTACGATTCGCGACCAACGGACAAGTAAAAGAATTATCTAGACAATCGAATTCATATTAAGCGTCGTGCCTTAGATTTCATGGGACAGTCGAGGGAAATCATTTATCAATACTGGGAATTTCGTTATCACGATAGTCATCATGTGAGCTGAAGGATGTCACTTGTAAATCTTACTACATAAAGGAAGTTTTTATTTTCCTCGCGTTATGGAGACGTCAATGAACGAAAGATATAGGGACCTGAGCTAGTTCAACGAACAAAGAAGGATATACATTATCCAAAGCAAGTGGTAGCGACTAACGGGAGGCAACACATATGTGTTAATCAAGACACGAAATACGAGGAATATCGTACGTATTGACGTTATCTCAGATTATGAATTACGACCAATGTTGTTAAAGGCGTGCCGAGGCGCACCATGCGCGTATAGTTCTTACCAGGGCGCAGCGACTTCAATGATGCACGCGCCTAGGACCCCTGAATCGTGAGGCGCAGCGCAGGCAAGAGGCGCTAAGGCGCATTAGGGTTGAGGCGTTGCTAAAAAAGAGTTAAATAACCCATATTTGTTAAAAGCCCATTAGCCCAGAAGCCCAAAAAGCCCATATTTAAAAAAGAGTTAAAACAGCCCATATTTATAAATAATAACAAACGTGAACCATAATTTCACAAGGCCGCAGCCGCACAGATCTCACACTCTCACCGAGTCTTCAACCGAGTTGGACCGAGTTCAAGGTATATTCACTTCTACTTCTTCTTTTCTTCTGTAATCCTAAGTAAAGATGTGTGTATATCATATATATATATACAATTATATATATATCGTGTGTGTATATATATCCATATATAGTGTTATACATACTAATATACCATGTATTTACTTGTTCTTTTGTTGTACAAGAGCATGGAAGCAAATAGTGCGAGTAAGAAAAATGATCCAGCATGGAAGTATGCAACACAACTTGAAGCTGGAAATCGTGACAAAATGCGATGCAACTTCTGTAGCAAAGTATTTTGCGGAGGAGTTTACAGAATGAAAGAGCACTGGATTGGGGGACGTCGAAACGCAAAAAAGTGTACCAGAGCACCAGCAGACGTTAGAAAAGAGATGAAGGATTACATGGAAACTAAAAAAAAGCAAAAGAGCAGTGCCAGTATGTTCAAGCTGAAAATATCGATTCAGATGAAGACTCTCTTGAAGCTGTTGTGGCGTCGAAGTCGAAAAAATGGTCCACTGCAAGTACTCCTTCTTTAAAGAGCAAGATTTCGACTTCATCTTCATGGCCAATTCCAAAGGGCCCACTTGACCTATACATGATCCCTGATCCAGAAACAGCAGTCTTGCAAAGGAAGGGTAGAGGGCAGTTGAAAATAAATGAGAATGATAGTGTACGGAAGTAGTTGAGAGCCCGATCATGTACTGCGTTTGCTAGATGGATGTATGATGCGGGACTGTCCTTCAATTCCATCAATTATGACAGTTTTCCCGTAATGGTTGAGGCTTTTGGACAATACGGATCAGGTATGAAGCCACCAAGTTATCACGAGGTTAGAGTTCCTTTGTTCAAAAAAGAAGTTGATCAGATGAAAAGTTATGTAACAGATCATGAGCAACAATGAGAGAAGTTTGGCTGCTCGTTGATGTGTGATGGTTGGACGGATGACGTTCAAAGAACCTTAATTAATTTTCTTTCCAACAGTCCAAAGGGCAGTGTTTTTATTGAATCAGTTGACTCATCGGCTTATTCAAAAACTGGAGAGAAACTTTACGAGTTGATTTCTGGATATATTGAGAAGATCGAACCATCTAATGTTGTGAAAGTCGTTACGAACAGTGCTTCAAATAACAAATTGGCTGGAAAGCTCTTGGAGGTTAAATATCCACATTTATTTTGGACCTCTTGTGCGGCTCATTGCTTGGATTTAATCCTTGAAGACATTTTTAAATTGAAGAACACGAAGACAACATTTGAGAGGGCTGTTAAATTGAACTCCTATATATATACCAGGCCTCCTTTGGTAAACATGTTGAGGCATTTCACGAAACAACGGGAGCTGATCAGACCTGCAAAAACAAGATTTGCAACAGCTTTTCTCACCCTGGACAGAATTCATAGCCAGCAAGCTAATTTGAGAAATATGTTTGGATCGAAAGAATGGCTTGAAAGCAAATATTCAAAGGAGAGAACCGGTAAAGATGTTGCTGAAATTATTTAAATGCAGTCATTTTGGAATAATGTAGTATTTTCACTCAAGGTGGCAGGACCTCTCGTTAATGTGCTAAGGCTTGTTGATGGGGAAAAGAAACCTCCAATGGGATATATATATATATATATATATATATATATATGAGGCAATGGATAGGGTAAAAGAGGCAATTGCAAAGTCCTTCAACAAAGTTGAGAAGAAGTATTCACACATTTTCGAAATAATTGATGACAGGTAATAACCGTGATATTAATTCTTGCATACAATTGCTCACTTGTATACTTGTATATTTGATATGTTTTAATTTTTTATGCTAGGTGGAATGTACAATTGCATCAACCCCTACATGCTACTGGATATTATCTTAATCCATAATTTTAATTTTCAAACTTGGACATTGAATCAGATCAAGAGGTTGTAAAAGGGCTTTACACTTGCATTGAGAAGATGGTTCCTAATCAAGCAGAACAGGATAGGATTGCACACCAGATTCCGTTGTATAGAAATGCAGAAGAACTCTTTGGCATATCAGTGGCTAGAAGGCAAAGGACTTCAAAATCTCCAGGTTAAATTTAATAAATCAGTCCACATTCCACTATTCCATTCTTATGTTTACAGTTTATTTCAATGAAATTTCAGCGGAGTGGTGGAAATCTTACGGTGGTTGTGCACCTGATTTGCAAAAAATTGCAATCAAAATCCTTAGTCTCACTTGCAGCTCATCCGGTTGCGAACGAAATTGGAGCACCTTTCAACATGTAAGTTATATACATGAGCAACATTAATAATTGCTTTGAAATTCAGTATGCTACTTTGCTTAATTAATTTGTATGCTTCTAATTAATGTTTGTACTTTGTAGCTTCATTCCAAAAAGTGGAATCGACTAGCTCAACAACGTTTGAATGATTTGGTTTTTGTCAAATACAATAGAGCATTGAAACGTCGATATGCCTTGCATGACATCATTGATCCAATTTCTTTGAATGATATTGATGAGAGCAACGAATGGCTGATAGGAAGGCTTGATGATGATCAAGGAAATGAATTTGTTTTTGATGAGGAAGAAGGATTAACTTGGAAGAATGTAGCTGAAGCTAGTGGTGCAGGAGAAGCTCGATACAACTCTAGATCACAAAAACAAGCTACTTCAACGAACAAGAAAGGGAAGCGTCCATGCGATCCATCAACTAGTTTCCGCTTGATTGATGAGGAGGACGAGGAAGATGAGTTTGAATTCGAGGGAGGTAGCACCGAAGCTGAAGAATTTAATGTTGATCATCTCGAATATGAAGATTAAAACTTGGAGAACTCTTAATTTGCTGGATGATTTTAAATTTTAATGTAATATGCAGAGAACTTATTTACTACTGCAGCACTGCTTAAGCTTGCCTTATTGTTATTACTTATTAGTATTTAGTTATTAGTAGTGCTACTGCTGACTGCTGAATGCTGATCTTGATATGCTAGCCTACCAATGAAGTTTTTTGTTTGTTAGATGATAAATTAATGGCAGATTTTGTAGAATGTAGCCTGCAGGTGCAGGGACTGCCAAATTTGGAGTGTTGCTGTTGCAGATTTCAATTCCAAAATGGCTGGGATTAGTTGAAGTAACAATTTTCCTTAAAAGATTTAAGGTATGTTTCACTTTTAAGTTTATTTGTTGTGTTTCTGCAAAGAATTATGATATATAATTCATTTCCTTTATAAATCCGTTTCATTTCGATGAGGCGCGCGCCTCGCCTCGCGCCTAGGCTCCAAGGGACCCTAGCGCCTCGGTGCGCATCTCGCCTTTAACAACATTGATTACGACCACAAGATATTTCACGTGCCTATGCTACGAAGATGCAACACGGATACTATAAACTCGACTGAATAGGAATGTATAAGTTGTAGGACAGGAATTGTCGTTCATAGAACAATTGATAAAGAATACAGGTCGAAAAGAGCGAGCATCGAGGAACAACACTAGGGCGCTGGTGAAAGCAAGGTGAGAGAACGAAAGGATTGAAGTGTCAACCTAAGAGTTGGAGAGGGTGAAGCTGGAATAGTACCCACAACTATTTTCTTTAGATTCCGGGACGGAATCCTTTTAAGGAGGGGAGACTATAATAACCCTAATTTTTGTGAAAATTTGAAACCTGTATGAATAGTGATTCTATGGGTGTACGAAAAACTTTTGCAACCACGCTAGGTACGAATTATTAAATGAAGATTTCGATTTGATATTACGTCTTTACGATACAAATGAGTGTATATAAAAGTCGTTACTTTTCGACGAAATCCGTTATTTCAAATGGACGTATTTAACGAGGTATCGAGAAATACGAAAACTATGCCAAGGCCGTGGGAAATTATAATTTAGAAATTTCATGGAATATGTACATAAAAATGAGGTACTTGGAATATTGATGTTTACTCGAGGAAATTTCCACCATGAAATGTTTCGAGGATTTATCGAACTTGGAACGAAGAATTAAGCGATAAATAAGGAATAATAATTAAGGTGACCAAGTTCCATACAAACCCATGCAAATTGGCTAGTCAAACCCATCAACCAAGTCAATAAAGCAAGCAACCAAACTAGTTAGCACAAGAAACTATGCAACCAACTAGTTAGCAACATAGTTCCTTAAAACATGGATCACCAAGTATTTAACCTAGCATAGGTCATGGATGGGCAAGCTAGAAGCCTACCAAGGGCTGCATATACATAATACATATCACATATATCATTACAACCAAAGAACAAAATCCAAGAAACTTCTCTCTCCCTTTTCTTTCATTTTCGGCCAAAACAGAGGCAGCAGCTTAAAACTGTCATATCTCCCTCATTTCTCATTCAAATATTGTGTTCTATAACTCTTTGGAATGGTATTGAGATGATCTACAACCCTTATTCACAAGTCTCATCTAGATAAGAAGGGTAAGGCCCTCGTTTTTCCAGTTCTTTCAAGAGGGGTAATGGTGACTCCGAAATTCTAACTTGTTTCTTGAATTCTTTTTCAAGTTTGAAGATGATAAACAAAGATCAAGGCTCCTTGAAGGCCTACAAGCTCTGGTTAGTGTGTTTAAGGATTCAAGGAAGGTATACCACTCATCCACCCTTTGATTTATGTTAAGTTTTAAGTGAGGTTCTAAGTTATGTTCAAGAACATGCTTGTTTATGGAGTTTGGAGTATATATGGTTAGATCTTGATGGGTATTTATTGTTGGTTGATGTTGGTGGTATGTTCTTGATGCACGTGAATTGATTATGTTGTAAAGATTGTTGGGTTGTTGATTTGTTTGATTTTAAGAGGTTTTAACACAATGAAAACCGGGAAACGTTACAATTATAGCCGTTATAATGTCCGTTTGAATTTAGGCATGTTTTAAACAAGATTCACGAATTGTAAAAGTGGTATTTTTGAACACATTTGCCCAGAAACTTGTAAATATTGTTTTTTAGTTTGTACCCATATAAAGATCGTGTCGAGGCGATTTACGGTTTAAGAGATACGTTCATTTTAGTGAAACAGATTCGAGAAACCAAACTGCTACAAAGTACCAACTTGTAAAATACGATCGATCAATTAAAGGTATTTAAAAATCATGAAATTTGGGTAGTATGAAGTTTGGTCAATGAAGAAGACAACCCAAAAAGAATTATAGGAAAATGTTAATATTTTGATCTTATAAAAATGTCGGAACCAAAGTTGCACGACAACACTATTCACTGTAAAGCTTTTGCGTAGTTCAGTAAAATCCGAAATATTTGTCTTTTTCCCAGAACCAAATTCTTGCTTAATTACGAAGTATACATTCTCTAGATCGTACATGAGAAAACGGTGCGTCATTTGAGTTAACGGTTAAGGAGTTAGGAGCGTTTTAGTGAAACTAGCGCAAATAGTACAACTCCGTAGTTGACCATGTTTCTAAAATGCGTTTCGCCTATCTACACTCGTGTGTTCCAAAGAAAAGCAATTTTGATAAATATCATAAACACTCAAGAAGTTCCTTGAGGTGGTTTCGTATTTAATTATGGATTTTTCAATTTATTAAAAATGTTGGAGCGCGAGTCGCGTAATAGTAACTTCCCGAAAAGTCAACTGTAAGGGCATTGTTTTGACGAGCCATTTTGGCCAAGATAAAAGGATAATTACAAGTCGGATAAAACATGAAAGTTGTTGAGGAACATCATGACAACGTATTGGAGTAAAGAATTGATTTAAAGGTCATTGACAAGATAAGTGTTAATGGAAAATAACTAAGAACTCGTAAAGACAAAAGATGTAGCAATCACGTAATTGGTTAATGGAGTTGAGTGTGCTTACTAGTGGTATGTGTAGCTATTCAATTAAGAAGGCTAACCGAGATTTGATATCTATTTCTAGAACTATCCGGGACAAGTGGAACATAGGTGGATGTACTTTGGATTCCAGGCAAGTTTTCCTACCCTAAGATTTTGTTTTCAAAATATTATATTTTGATTCCGCTTATGCAAGTTTATACTCTTTCGTTCAGAGTATATATATTTTGAAATATATGAAGTATGCGGATTATGTTTTAATTCATAATTGCAAGTTTACTTTTCAAAACTTATACATAAGGATTTGTACTGTTGTGTTTATGGATTTTATACGAAATATTTTATGCATGTTATTACGAACCCTTATGTCGAGATTGATATATATATATATATATATATATATATATATATATATATATATATATATATATATATATATATATATATATATATATACTTCAGCTCTATGATGGAAAGCGTTTTCTTCGGACAACGACTCTAGCAATAGAGGTCGTATCGGTCCAAGTATAATATTGACCGGGAAGCGGTGTATTATTTTATCGTGATTAAATTGCAAAAACCCGAAGAGTTATTCGGGAAGTATCGGATGCCTATAATTATTTATTAATTATAAATTATTAAAAATACCCCAAAAAAATATTTATCTTGGATTAAAAGATTATTTTAATTGATTAATGGTTTATAAATTATTTAATATTAAAATCTAAAAATATTATTTTAAAAACAAAACTAATCCAAGATACCTCAAGGGTTTTCAAACTTAAACTCTTTTTAACTCAAAATATTTTTGAAAACCCCCAGTAACGTTCACTTGAACGTTAATTCAAGAAATTATCGGTTGAATGAAGTCGGATCTCAACTACTCATTTTCCACTCAAAATGAATTTTTGAAAAAAAATGGGGACTCTGGCGGTGCGGGATCGTTGACGAACGATCCTGAATTTAGTGTAAGCGACCGTTAGCCAGGCGGTCCATCAACTATTCTGGCCCAGGTGTTGCCGAAGGATTATTACGGATGTAGTTTTCATCAAGGGTGATTAGGGATGTAGTTTTCACTCAGGGTAATTACGGATGTAGTTTTTGTCCTTCTACTAGTAGAAAAGACCTGCGGATTATGGACTTGGATGTGGCGACTGATCATTGTCAATTCTTGTCAGGTTTCATGTTTTCTTATAAGTCCCATTCCTTCACTTTGGAAAAATACTTAGACACTGCATCTTAGGCCTAGGTGCCAAGTTGCCGATAGTGTTGCTCTTAATAAGAAAGATAATGATTTCATGTAGTATCTAGAATTGCGAGATTATTTCAAAGATAATGGCACATGTTTAGTGCACATTTAAATTATTTGAAAATTGAAAGATGGTTCAGTTTGCGTATGATAAAAAGCAACTATCGTAGCAGCATATTGAACTGCGTATTTTGAGAGCTTTCTAAAAGATTAGCAAAACTATAGTGTATACTATTTTGCTAAGATACGAAGATTATTATTGTTATTATGAACTAAATTTGTTCATTGGTTATTATTTTAAACTTCATACAATGTATGTATGTTTTATCCTGATTTCGGATATATATAATGTCAAGATATTTTGCTATACTTAATTAATGTCGTGAAGGTTATACACTTATACGTTTGGTAATAATTTGAGATAAGGCATAATATTTTTTTTTAAAATGGAAAACTTGCTGAGCATTATGTAACTCATTCTTGCTTTATAAAAACTTTTCAGAAAGAGAAGAATTTGGTCGGTTAACTCCGTACCAGCAGAAGGGGAATAGAAGAATTACCCCTGGAATGGTTAAGTTCTGGATAAATACTAAAGAGTAGGTTGGATAGGTTTCCAGCTGTTCTTAGCAAGACTTGCCTTCAGGTGCAGTTTGTATAAATGAAATTGTGTAAGACTCTGGATTGTACAGATGAATTGTGATATTTAGTATTACCTTTGATTATCGTTTCTGAGGCTCTAACTTGTATGGTGAAAGATTGAGGTCTGGATTGGTGTGTTGCTGAGTTGTAAATTTAATACAGGTATGATATGGTTGGATGGTGATGTGGCGACCTGAATCCCAGACCTCGAATTTGGGGGCATTACAACTTTGATGATGTAAGATAGAAGAAGTAGATAGTTGTATTACTTCGGCGTTACGTAATGGCTTAGGACTCGAGGCAAGTGTCTATATTCCTCACTTATTGTTCAAGTGATATGATTCTGCAACTATTATGCAAGTGTTACTTTCAAATCATATTGTAAGTGAAACTAGAAACTATCTTGATACTTTATAACTGTTTTACCAAGCATGTTTATAGAATTTGAATTTATGTTACATCATGCAAATGCCTTTTGATTTGATAAACTATATCATGATAATGAATAATGATATTTTCCCTTGATATGATTGTAATAGTGTTTTTGTACATGAAGTTGGAAAGATATTGCTTAGGAGGCTGTGGCACTAGTCTTGCATTTGAAATATAAAGCCAATGGCAATAAGTCTTTCGATAAATTTGTTTTTGGATCCCTAGTTGTTTGAACCTGCATTTAAATAACATAGTGTTTCGGAGCTTAAGCGTGACTGATCATCAGCTTTAACTTAGTGTCATATAATTCTACTTCATAAAATGGGCCAATGTTTGATAAATGAAATATGAAAAGTTTATTGAAATTGATGAAAATCAATATTATATATGAGCTGGCAGAATTGATTCTGTTTATCAATGATTTATTAAATTTCCTATTTTACTTTTTAGCTCACTCTTGTTTGGTTTGCGAAATATCAAAAATTGTTTTGACGTTGTCGAGATAAAATAAATGTTGGATCATCTAACTCTCTCTTAGCTCCTGTTTAGAAATTTACCGTTATAAATGTTCCACCTGATATCAAATATTTGTTGAATTGAAAAACCTATACTTATTTTGAAATTATCCTATCCTATGTTAGTAACGCGCTTGCTGAGCATTTCATTCACTCATACTTGCTTGTTTTAAATTTTAACCTTTCAATAAAAGATAGTTCGGCGAGACTTATCTGCATTGTTCGAAAAGAGAAGAATCAAGATGTTATGAATATGACTTGACTCAGGATGTTTGAATCTAGTGTAAGATCTATTTTATATTGTTGAATTATATTAGCTAATATTATGTATCATATTAGTTGGCCTGGTATACTTTTTGTCGAAGTTATATCAATGGCTTAAGATTTGAATTAAGAGATTATTGTAAAGAAGAAAATGGAAATTGGATTCTTGTTTCTAGCACTATAACCTAAAAGATCATTGATAGTTTGGGATCGTAGATGTTATATTTCAGTATCTGGATGATTAAAAGTGACGTTGTGTTGTTAAACAGGTGATTATATATTGAGAATTTTTGCGTGACGATCAAATCTCCTGACCCCGGATTTGGGTCGTTACACTATCACATGTAGCTTGTTCATGTGTGTGGAGCTCACGCGCCAGAATACCATCCTTGCCAATTCACATATGTTGTGTGTTAAGGTCACTTATAACGAACTGGTTCATTTCGTTGAAATTTCTAATTTACTCGCAGTCCTCCAAAGACATTAAACCCATTTAACAACATAAAGAAGTCCAGTTAGCTATATAACATGACTATTGAAGAATTTCCAAACAATTGATTAATTGATGTTTTGTTTGTACTTTTAGAAGAAAATTTATGTATTTATTTAATTTTTTTTATTAATAATTACTACTTTTATTTTCGAAATTGTACTTAATTATCTGTACTTCTATACTAAACTATAATAAGTAAACTAGGGAATAATTGTATGTAGTTTGTTCAATGGTTCAACCATACAAATAATAGTGACCGTTAGATTTTTAGTAAATCAATGAGAACCGTTAGATCTAACACTGAGGAATATTCCATATTTGTGCTAATTTAATGAATACCCAACGTTCGAATCCCATTAACAATAAATTAAAGTTAAGAATTTATATTAGTAGTTCTAAACAAACTACTAAGCTAAAAAATTAGATAAAAATTAAATTTTATTATAAGAAAATATTATATCGTATTTAAGAAAAACTTGTGAATCGCACGAACGAATTATAAGTTAGTGATATGTAACAAGATAAATGTTACATTAGTTAAATAAAAGTCTTAATGACTTTTTAACCCTTAAAGTTTACTACGTTGTACCCATCGGACAGTGAAGTTTCAAAACGTACCTTTTAGCCCCTAAGATACCGGGAAAAGTCCAATTGACCTTTATACTGGTACAAAATTTAAAAAAAAATTGTAACGATACATATCAGATGGGCAAAATAGATATTAGATGTGTACTGTTACAATGTTTTTAAAATATGTAACGGTATAAGGGTCAATTGGACTTTTTCCGATAACTTAGGGGCTAAAAGGTACGAGTTGAAACTTGAGGGTTTGATGGGTACAACATATAATGACCTTTTGTTAGGTCCAAAGTATCGTAGAAGGGGCGTTGAATACGATACTAACATTGAATCTCAAATACTTATGAAGTCTCGAACGCCTTTAAACTTTATTCGTTACTGAGGTTTCAACATATAGGTAAACCTTTTTTCGTGACTCTTTGATAGACATAAAAAATACTTCTCGTATTTTGATTTTTTGTATTTACCATGTCTTCTAATCTTCTGGATTCCTATGCTTCATTTAATATTGCTACTATCTTTTGTTCTTGTGTTGAGTTATCGTTATCCCTACTACATATTACGCTACATTATGCTTTACACCTTTTAACCATTAAAGTTTAATATGTTGTACCTTTTAGCCCCTAAAGTACCGAGAAAGTCCAATTGACCATTATACCGTTACAGATTTAAAAAAAATTGTAACGGTACGCATCTAATGTCTATTTTGCCCATCCAATATGTATCGTTACAATTATTTTTGAATTTGTATTGGTATTTTAGGGATTAAAACGTAGGTTTTGAAAGTTTACTGTCTATGGATACTAACAACTTTAAGGATTAAAAAGGTCGTTAGAGCATCTCCAAGAGCCTCTCTACTTGAGCTCTTAACTAAAAAAATGAGGAGAGAGAATGAAAATATTGCTCCAAGAGATTCTTAGTGGCTCTTAAAAACACTAAGAGCCTCATTTCTAAGAGCCACTAGTAGCTCTTAACTTATATTTTAATAATAAACTATTCATGTACACCAATTCTTGTACAACTTTTGGTTATAGTGGGGTTAATTTATGTATAAATTATAGATAAAGAGCTAATATAAAGAATATTGTTGGAGCTTGACACATAAACCCAATGTAATAACCTAAGAGCATCTCCAAGAGACTCCTAAATTCCCTCTTCAAAATAATATAAATAAATGGCTCTTAGCAAGTTATTACATTGGTTTATGTGTCAAACTCCAACAATCCTCTTTATATTAGCTCTTTATTTATAATTTATTCATAAATTAACCCCACTATAACCAAATGTTGTGCAATAATTGGTGGACATGTATATTTTATTATTAAAATACTAGTTAAGAGATATTAGTGGCTCTTAGAAATGAGGAGAGAGAAGAGGCTCTTAGTGTTTTTAAGAGCCACTAAGAGTCTCTTGGAGCAACATTTTCATTCTCTCTCCTCATTTTTTGAGTTAAGAGCTTGAGTAGAGAGTCTCTTGAAGATGCTCTAAGAGCCATTTATTTATATTATTTTTAAGAAAGAATGTAGGAGTGTCTTGGAGATACTCTTAAGCCTAAAAAGTTGATAATTTGGTACACCGAAAAATGTATTATATTTTCTTTTATTTTTTATTACAATCCCATGTGCTTGACGGTGCAGGGTTATTATTATACCCACATATATTCGATTCGATCGTATATATATTGTAGTAAAACTTGGACTAGGATTGCTGCTGCTGGAGTTGTTTGTTCATTCCTATACGCTTCTCCTATCTTTATCTCTATCGATACATACGTATATATAATCACCTCCCATCTCATTTCGATTACACTCATGGAGGATGCTAAAGGTAACCCCCCTTCCGTTCTTGATTTCTATAATATATATATTTATTTATGTTGTTGAGATTTCTGGGTTGATGCAACTCATTCTTGTTGTGCTGATGTGGGTCATCACTAATTTCTAATATTTTTGTGATTCTATTACATATGTTTTGTTTGATAATCTGTTGATGATGTTTTTTTAATGGTCTTTTTTGATGGTTGATTCAATAAGTTGAGACATTGGAATTTTTTTATTATTTGGGCGTTATTTTTATTGGAGTTGTGTGTATAGTTGACTATGGTATTACCATTGACTTTGTAAGATCTAAATTATGTATATTTTTGCAAGCCAATGTGATTAGATAAGCTGCTGGATCTAGGTTATACACAATTGCAGACACTAGTACATATGGAGGATTCCTTTTAGTTTACGGGTTTTGTGACACAATGGATTTGGAATACAACGTGGTGAGAGATTGTTAGTGTTGAATGTTTATTTGTTGGATGCTAGATTCATGTATTATTTATCTGTATTGTTGTAAGCATGGATTATTGTCTATGTTCAGCTAAATGGTCTCCGTTGCATGTATTTTATTGTAAAACTATGAGAATCTTCTCACCTATGAACTTAGCAGGACCAGTTACAAGAAATTTTTGTATGATGCTTTCCTATATATTTATAGAGTTTAGGTTCTAATTTGTTTTTCAATTTTGTACTTTCCCAGTTGTTGAAGCTAAAGACGGAACCATTTCTGTTGCTTCTGCATTTGCTGGTCACCAGGAAGGTAATTTAATTAATTTTTGATTATTAAAAGGTTATGTATCAGTAATGTTATGAGGGCATGCCAAGTTTAGTAGATTTTGAATTGTGAAGAAGCACAATCGTGATTGTGTAAAACAAGTGTATTGTTTGTTTCTCATTATATTGCTCATTTAATGCGAAAAAGATTTTACCAGATATCACCATGTCATTCTTTTTGCATCCACGTGGTTTATTATAAAGCTCTCTTGTTTTCAATATAGAAAGGTTCTAATTTGAATTCTTGCATGGGGTAGTCTCTTTTAGGCTTCATATGTGTGTGTATTACTATAGTATATACACATTATTTGTGTGTTCACTATGACATGGCATGTTTTGTGGCTGGGTTGTGACGTTATTATTAGATACTTTGATGTGTGTGCATTTGTATCTGATCATTTGTATCTGATTCTTTCAAAAAGATCAGCATTTAATTTAGAATGAAAGATTAAGTTTCTCTTTGTAGCTAATCTGAAGAGATTTTGTTCCATATCTGGATGGCACAATAGTTCCAGAAGGAAGTTATGAAAGTCAAATGTACACACACAAAGATCACATCCTTGTTATAACTCTTTCTTTCTTCTTGTTGTGAACCAGCTGTGCAGGATAGAGACCATATTTTTATAACAAAAGCTGTGGAAGAAGCATACAAGGGGGTTGAATGTGGTGATGGAGGTCCATTTGGTGCAGTTGTTGTCTGCAAGGATGAAGTAGTTGCGAGCTGTCACAACATGGTCCTAAAGCATACTGACCCAACTGCTCATGCTGAAGTTACGGCAATACGAGAGGTAAACTCATTACAGTACCTTGTTGAATTATTTGAGAAGTTTGCGCAAAGGTAGTTTGGTTTGGGAATGATGTCTCCTTGGTTTTATATAATACTTTATAATGTGCTTTTGAACAGCGTGTTCTGCTTCTTTTGGCATGTCCTGTCTGTACATATTTTAAATCCTTTTAACATTTTCATATCAAGAGAAACATACCAATATTTAAATGTTATATACTGACCTTAATAACTGTAATTTTAACAGTAATCTTATCTGTATTTGTAATGAGGCCGTATGCATCATATTTGTTGAAAGGTATGGATGACTAAGAGTCTTTTTGGATGGGCGTACTGTTGACAGACAAATGATTACATTATGTTCTAAATTAGCCAATCCTAGACAAGCAAGTACTCAAGTGTGCAGCCTCATTTCGCTAAGCTTGCTTAATCCAAGTCAGAAAATGTAGCTAAAAGGTATTTTTGATAACAGTTTTGAACTATGACCTGGCAAAAGTTTATCTAAACGGCCTATCCAATCTTGGTTTAAATTCATTATAACATTTGCTTATCAAGTACTTGGTCAATCTTCAGGGAGTGTCGAAACATATAATGTAATGTTTTATAAACTAAAAGGATATTATGGGGTCATCTTGATATGGTATAAGAATATTGTGATTTTATTGGTACCTTAACAAGATAGTATTGCAACTTATTGGCACCTTAAGAACAGTTTAGAATTTTTATTGGCATATCCAAAACTACATCACTCTCCTTCTTGAAAGCTCTCTGTTTGCTCATAAGATATTCTGACCAATTTGTATGTTATTATATATAATTTTAACTTAATTTAAGAGGAAATATAAAATCTTATAACAACAGACCTGATAAAATATTAATTGCGATGTCTTGCAATTTACTTCTTAATTATTACGAGAATGGTTTATTGGTGGATGGCAGTGTCGTAAAGTTGCTTATTAGAGTTGTCCAGTATGCCAATATGGGTTTTGTTATTGTAAATTTGATCTGTGCTAAAACGTATAATGCGGTAGTGTTTTTTTCATTTCATAATGTAATCAACTGGAAGTAGACTTATGGCCTGAAACTTTAAAATGTATAGAAAACTTAGTCATGCATCCTTAATATGTTTTAGGCCACTTACATATCAATATCATTAATCATGACCGCATAAGGAACCACCGTTTAAGTTTGCATGTACCAAACAAGAAAAAGTTATAACGCAAATCGATAGTAATTTAACCACCCACATGAGCATTGAAAATCGCTGTTGGGCAGTCTAAATGAAATGATGTTATTTTCTCTTACGTTTGTATAATTATTCTCTTAATCTGTTTTATTTTATTAACGTCAGCCATAATAGTAAGATGTTTAGTTTGATTATCATCCCTCCAAAGGTGTTTAGTGATTCTAATAGCCCTGAATATAAGTTATGTATGATGTTAGTACACTAAGGAAGACAGGGGTGCTTGCTTTAGTGCCAAATGAGCTGGTTGAAGATGTGATGCGAGATGGATAGGATACAATGCATGCCTCGAGACATAATTTTTCAAAATTTTGGATTTGTATGTTGTAGTACACATAGAATCGGGTAGACATTATAAATGTAAATAAATGATTTGATATGTAAGGGGGCAGAAGGGATTTAAGGAAACTAGTGAAGAATCTAGCAATATATATCATAAAAATTAATTTAAGGTTAGTCTTTAAAATGTCTGAAAATGAAATAGGTTCAAAATCTAAAGTATCAAATTAGTTAACTTTGTTTAAGTGAATATGCATCTCGGTGCTCATTTGGGACCTCTAACATTAATCTTACATGTTTTGTTTTAATTCCTGTTTTAGTTTCAGCCTCAGTTCTTGTGTCACTAAGTGTATCCTGTATGCTTAATTTTGTTTATTGCCTTTTAGATTAGCATGCCAGTTTCAGTTGTCATTTTCGTTTCCTTCTTTGGTTTCATTTCTTTTTTATTAGTGATCTGATGTTTTAATTTTTTTAACTTTTTCTGGCCCCATCCTTGGATAGAGTTCTGGGTCTCCCGTTGTTCTCCACCAAGGATTAGAAATATGCCTATATAGTGGTATTTTCTGAAGTGTTCCATAGTTTCTCCTTACAATAAGATTCTGAGGATAGCTTTACACAATATCAGGGGTCCAAGAAAATCCTGTCTCTAAAAAAATATGGTATTTAAGCAGAAAGCAACACCTCAATAGTTTTCAATCAAATTCCATTTCCTTCTACATCTATTAAACTGAGCATTATCTATTATTTTGTCAAAGGATGGTTATGTTGGCAAGAGTTTCCGAAACCAAAAACTCAACCAACTTTATTTATTTACTTGTTATCTTCAAACAAAACATTAAACTAGATGCAAACAAATTATATATATGAGACACTTGGCACAAAAAAAAATTATGTATATGACACATCCCAGTTTCCTGTTTAGGCATCACATTGTTCATGAAGGCTGGTATTAAAATAGATATAAACTAAAAGATCTGTAGCATCATATTTTAATTTAAGCTTATGTTCTAGTTTCTGCTCCTCTCTTACGAAAATAAAATTTAGGGCGGCAAGGGACGTGGTTGAAATAATGTGACTCTCATGCGTCCTTTCACAGCTTCTTGATGGAAAGTGAGGTTTATAATTTTGTTGCAGTTCAAAATCAAGACTGAAGAGTATAGGCCATACTAAAATTAATCTAGCCATACATATTAAACTAGGCTGAAGAAAGAGATTGTTATTGTTGGGATTTTCTGCGGAAATCGTGATTCCAGTACTTAAGCCAAACCCTAAAACTCTGAATTTATGCTTTCAGTTCTCTGTGATTGGGAATTCCGCAATGAATATAACTGCAATTCTACTATGTTCCATCGTCCTTATGAAAGAATATTTCTTCTATTCAGGCTTGCAAAAAGCTCAATCAGATTGAGCTTGCAGACTGCGAGA
The DNA here is from genome assembly GCA_036435485.1 of Saposhnikovia divaricata. Classification (NCBI taxonomy): domain Eukaryota; kingdom Viridiplantae; phylum Streptophyta; class Magnoliopsida; order Apiales; family Apiaceae; genus Saposhnikovia; species Saposhnikovia divaricata. Next base: position 9,385,558 of record JAZHRN010000154.1, on the reverse strand, counting down.
TATATGCATCATGTGAACCTTGCCCTATGTGCTTTGGTGCTATTCATTTATCAAGAATTAAGGTAAATAACTAGTTGCATTCAATCAATTTTATTCACCTGCACTTTATGAACATCTCAAAAGCACACTTTCTGGCGCAGAGGTTGGTTTATGGTGCTAAAGCTGAAGCTGCCATAGCCATTGGGTTTGATGACTTCATTGCTGATGCATTGAGGGGTACTGGGGTTTATCAGAAATCAAACTTGGAGATCAAAAAAGCTGACGGCAATGGGGCAATTATCGCAGAGCAAGTATTTGAGAAAACAAAGGAAAAGTTCACCATGTACTGATCGGTGAGGTACTATAAATGGACTCCATGGGGACAAAACTGGTGGGAGTGGTCACAAGGCATTCCATCAGTTTTACTACACCATTAATTGGACTAATTGCAGTTCTGCTCATATGTTCTTTGAATAAGTATATTTATTGTACATCTGTTAAAATCTTGTTCAAACTTGAAGCCTTCTATGTAGTTCTAAATGAAGGTACAATGGTGGCAAATTTGCCTTTTAAAGTCAAGTGCTGTATTTAACTGTTGAATATTTGAATTTCAAGAACTTGTAAATTTGAACAGAAATTCTGTTCATTTATAGCAATCTGCTCAACTGTTTAATACGGCATCAGTTCTTTTCTTCTGTAGCAATCTGCTGAACTCTTTAAAACGTCATCAGTCTTGACTCTTCTTGAAACTGCCTTGTTTCAGGTACTTGGGAAATAATTAACAAACTTATTAATGTATTTGAATTTGTATGTTTATCTATTACAACATTGAATTGGTCTTCGTAAACCTCGGATAATTAATGTTACAAACCTCCTGGTCAATATCTATTGTGATGCAAATTTTGGAACTATCAGAAACCAGGACAGATGCATGATATAATCTATGATTGCAACTTGATAGCTGATCTGTATGTGCAATGGATTGTGTCTGCATTCGCCGAAACCAGAAACTTATGTCTTATGTAAGAATATGGCTAATTCAATCTTAATGAAGATGCTTACTTAATGCAGCTGGTCATTGCTGAACGTATTAATCGGGTAACCTTACAGGAGATTCTATGGTATACACCCGTATTCGAGTTTAAAAAAGCCTTCAGCCAAAGCTCAATGACCATAGTCATCGAGGTATTCCAGCTAAGCTACAAATAATGGTGTTTACAACAAGCTTGCTGTTTCATAAAATAAGAGCACCTGTTGGATACCATCCAAACATTTAAGATTAAAATATCATTTTATTTCCAATATAAAGTATTGGAAATTCGTATATATTAATATATGATTATTAATATATATATATATATATATATATATATATATATATATATATATATATATATATATTATAATGTGGTGGAATCAAGTCGGGAATTGAGAATCGGGGCGGAGGTCCGCTCCCCGGTCCGTACCCGAAAAAATCTCCGATTCCCCGCCCCGTTCGGTGCGGAGATCGGATCGGAATCGGGCGGACCGGGATAAATGCCCATCCCTAATCGCATCCATGTCCACTAATACAAGTACTCACAATAATCTGTGGATTCGTGGGTTAATAGAACTACTAGTGGCTGCTTTCCATAACGGCCCATCAATAGCTCGTATAACAGGAACAGGAGGTTCCCACTTCTCAAAAGGTTCTCATTTAACGATTCCCTCTCCCAGCTGGTGTTGCAATAGTACATTAATGAATTTTGGCTGGTAGAACCACTATATTGTCCACTTCTAGTTAACTTGATTTCCCTATTAATGTGATTTCCCCTATCCTTGATCATCTTCTGGAATGATTAACTGGAAAAAGTGAGATTGACCTTTGTTTAAGGTACTGTCCAGTTTGAATAAAGGCGATGAACGAATACAAGACAACTTGCTTAACAAGATGGCCCAGCAAGCTTGCTGTACTTTTAATAATAGGTACTTCATGCTGTAACAACCTCTAAACTATACCATCACACTACCACAAATCTAAATACTGGTCTATGAAACAACAAATGATAACAAAGGCTTCAATACTTAACTAAACATACTATAAAGAGACTGATCTGAAGCTCAGAACTAATAACAAGAATATCTGTTCAACATAAAAAAAACAAATGCAAATTACCTACAAGCAAGAAGAGTACAGCTTTAAGCTCACATCAGTTGCCAGGTTTACACACATGCCAACTCAGGCAAACAACTCATTATCAAACAACCAGTGTTAGAATAAGCAAAGTACGTAAATTTTAGAAAATCGAAATTACAGACATCTAAGGTTTTAACCATTGATCCCAGAAAAAATTCAATTATAAACTAACAAAAGTACATCAATTAAAACATGCTACAAATTACCAGTCCCTCAACTATTTGACCTTGGTTCTTCCAACTGCAATTCGATTGCAGCCTGTATCAACTCCAACCTTTTGCAAATAGACCTCTAATTCCAATATCAGTTGCTTCTTCCACTTATTATCATCTCCAACACCTACAACAGTCATCAACATGCCACACATACCCAATAGCACCATCAAAGAATTCAATATCCCACCGTCCGACCCATTGCACTTCTAACAAGTTCCTTAAACACTGCGATAGCCAACTCTCACCGTGTCCTCAATATAATTCAGAATAGACTCTAACACAGAATTAAACACATTCTGTGGTGACATCACTCAATATACTCTATTGCTTCTCTTCTATTTCCACACTAGCTCTCAACCTTTTTCTTGACCACTTACAATTATCATTATCATTCTCATTCACATCAACATCCGTCAATGGAACATTTAAATTGTTACTCATATTGTATCAATTGATCAGGGTTTATATTCCCCTCAGTCTGGTTAAATTCCTGCCACGTAACTGCCGCTAGTTTATATACCGAACATGACACAACAGTTGAAGAAAGGATTCGATACTTAAAAGAAGGAAAACACTATATAACGAGACTATCTCAAGTCCAAAACAAACAAAAACACTATCTGCTAATATCTCAGTTTTTTTTTTTGATTCTGTATATTCAGCTAATATCATGAAAAAGAACTAAATAGACTTCTAATACTACTAGACCAAATGTCCTGGTCACATGATCAACTAATGAAAACCTACTCTAACCCGGCATCCAGAGTACTGGACCAGCAACATCAGGTACCCTAATGCTGTGAACTATTTTGAAGGGTACCATAACACTACCACAAGTTTATATACTGAACATGACACAACAGTTAATAAGAAAGGCTTTGATACTTAAATGAAGGAAAACACTATATAACGAGACTATCTCAAGTCCAAAACAAACAACACTACTATCTGCTATCAGAAAAAACAAATGCAAATAACTTAAAGTGAAGCTCTCACACGTTTCTTCTTCAGCAATTAATTGCAACAGCTATATTCACATCAGTTACGAAGTTTAAACAAGCCATCCCAGGCAAACAACCCATTATTAAACAACCAATGTTAAATTTAGCAAGTATAAAAACTAAAAATTCCGAAGTACCCACATCTAATGTATTAACCGTAAATCACGGACCACTAAATTAAGGTGGGGAAAAAAAAGGGAAAAAAACAATAAAAAACATACTACAAATTAGTAGTCCCCTCAGTTGCCCATTGACTTTAGTTCCTCCAACTGCGATTTGATCTGATCCTGTATCAACTCCAGCCTTTTTGAATAAACCTCTAATTCCAAAATCTGTTGCTTCCGCCACTTGTCATCCAAATCTCCACCTGCAAAATTCAATGACACCCCACCATTACCCAACGGCCCCATCATAGAATTCATCATAGTAGAATTGATCATCCCGCCAGCACGCGACCCTGTCATTGCATTATTAAGCAGTTCCTTAAACAATGGAGATAGACAACTCCTCACAGTCTCCTCAATCAAATTCGGAATAGACCCCATTAAAGGGGTATTAACCAAACCCTGTGGAGGCATTGCCACACTCTGTGGCTGTACCAATACCGGAGTGTGATCAATCTGCTTCTCCTCGACTTTAACATTGACCCTCGACCTTTTCCTCGACCTAACGACCTTACCAGCACTACAATCACCATTCCCATCAACATTACTGTTACTAACATCATCCATCGTAAACGCAACATTCAAATTATGTCCCAAATTCAAATTCCCATTCCCCTCATCCTCATCCAATTCCCGATGAACGGCTCCAACATTCCCCCAAATCTTCTTAGAAATGTCGAAAGTGAGCTGATCATGACTCGTCTTAAAAACATACTCCTTACCAGAATTAATCTTACTCAACACATTCCGATACTTCTTTTTCAACCTCCGTAGCTTCTCAACCAACTGATTCTTGTTAAAATCGAGCTGTAACTTAGACTTGATCAAATCGTAAAAGGCAGTGGTATCGTGATGGGAATTATGAGAATGAGCACCACCAGCACCACCACTTCTACTAATAGTATAATCGAGAAAGCCTTTTAACAATTCAATCTCATCCTCATCTGTCCATAATCTCTGAAACAACTTTCTAGACTCTTCTAATGGTAAAGGTAACGGCTTTCTCTCTGCGTTGACCGTCAACGCCGGCGAATCGGGGGTCTGTTTGGGTTCCGGAGCGGATAGAACTCCGGCGACGGCGATAGTGACAGCGGAAGGGGGAGTGGGATCGGCGGAGGAGGTGGAATCGTCGTCGACGTCAACTTCAACTTCGATATCATCATCGTCGACGACGTCGTTGTGATCGTCATCGTCGTCGTAATCTTCGTCGGGATCTTCTTCGTAGAAGGAGTCAAGGGGAGGCGGTGGGGGAGAAGTCATCGGTTAGGGTTAGATCGAGTTGTGAGTTTTCAGTTAGCTTTGGTTTGCGTGCTACGAGGGATGTAACTATATTTCGTATATAATCCCATGTAGAAAAATTGTTAAAAATAACAACTTTTTCAATCAAAAGTACGAAAATACCAATATAGAGAATGGGGTGCGAAAAATATCGGATTGATGACCCGATCACCAAATGCGTACTTGAGATACGCATCACGAGAATGCGTGTCACGTATAACGCATCACTGAAATGCGTGATGATGTCATGTGACGTCATCACCACAGAGCACTCCGGTCATCTCTCCCGGCGAGAAATCGCCTCCCCGATCGTCACTCACCGATCTCGGCCGTTTCTCAACAATTGTTTCATCAGAGCATATGAAAAACACCCCCACACCTCACTCTACCTTTCTCCCTTGTCCGTTTAGCGATATTTGTCCCCGCAAGGGCGTGTGAAAGTCGCCGAAGATTCAATCGGAAAAATGGGGTGAATTTGGCGTTTGCAATCGTGCAATAGAAACGTAATAAAAATGGTATAGATGTTTAGAGCTTGAAACAGAGATTTCAAAGGTATATGGTATGTGATGGGAAAGTCCTGTGTCTATACCAACGAATGGATCAAAAAATTTCGCCGAAATCGCCATTGAACGCTGGCTGGAGCTCTCGTCTGTGACAAACGCAACAATGACGTCATATGACGTCATCACGCAGGTCGATCATGCGTTACATGGGATACGCTGGTTGAAAATGCGTGTTTAGTGTTACCCAACAATCAAATGCGTATCCAAGGCTTTAATATACGTGTATTACCCGACTGAAATTTGCGTAACCCCTATCACCCCAATACCAAATGCGTAACCCACGTTACCCAAACCCCAAATGCGTATCCAAATGGGTATTTTTAACACCCCCTCCCGAAAAATGTTATTTTCATTTTTTTTAACCAAAAAATCGTTATTTTTAGTTTTAACCCCACATAAAAGTAAGTAAAATCTACTCTCCCTATCCCAATGAATTGTTTACGTCAGGATAAAGGCTCGGCACGCATCTTAAGGCTATTATATTTAATATTTAAATATAATATTTAGATTAAAATGCGTATACTTTATATACACCTTAAAATGCGTGCCAAACAATACTGAAAACAGGTAAAGAAATGGATGGAATAGAGAGAGTAACATACATCCATGTGTTTTACACACACATAAATGAAAGAGAATAAAGTTAGTGTTAGGAATCCAACCACTAACATTTATCAAACTTATCAATATATGACATAATCAACTGTGCTACACTTAATTTTGAGTATTGTTTAAAAATTTTATAAAATAAATCACATCTTCTTTTCATGTCTCGTCCTTTCTATTTTTTATTTTTCAGTAAATGAAATGTTGGTTTATATTATTTTTAGAATACTGGATAGCATAAAATTATATATAAAAAGAAAATTAATCGATTGAGCATACCGTACAATTCTCTTTTGTCATTCTAAATGATTGATATAAAAAATAAAATTTTAGATTATACATAAATGTAACCGAGTCCAAAAAAAGGATTTATTTACATTCGATTCCGTATAGATATTAAATTATTAAAAAAATAATATTTGGTTTTAAAAAATATGTGAATTTTAGTTATCGAATCGTACATAATTAATAATTGTAACAAATAACTTTTAGGTATATAAAATTTTAAACATTTGAGTTATTTAGTCGATTTTGGTCGACCAACTATTTGGACTTTTAATGATTTAAATGTATGACTGGTTTAAAAACATAAAAATTTAGACATCTAAGAAAAATAATTGAAATTTTGTTAACACCCCCAGATCCGGGGTCAGGGATCTAGGGTGGTCACGATCTATTTACTCCTTCCGTTAACTGTATTACTCGCAATATTCATAATTCACTTGCTCATGACCCCACAATATATGTCTCACACACACAGAGGTTCCTACTCGCTGGCGAAGTATGTGTTGTATCCTTGACATCCTGCTTCTCTGCTCTATAATATATAAAAAAACAATAGCAAGAGTGAGCAATAGCTCAACAAGGTAATGAAAGTATGGCATAACTCTTCCTTTAATTTAAACCCAAAATAAAGCGGGTATAAGACAATAATTGTCCAAAATATCTTGATACTGAAATTATTCCCTTAACGGAATATATTCAAAATCAGTACTATCATAGTACTTCAAATATCAATATCATAATATTTCTGTAAACTTTTATTATTCATACTATGAACAAAGTTCTAGTATAATATAAAAGATGAAGTTACAAGGTAATTCAATATAACCTTTTCGCAAAATATCTGCTATATAAAATATAAGCAGAATATCCACATATAACTTAAAAGATAAAGTTATAAGGTGATTCAATATCAACAACCTCCTTATCACAACTCATGTTATGTAAGGTATCAACAAAGTCATTAAATATAAGGTAAAAGATGAATCTACAAGGTAAGTAGAGGTACTTTTAGTTTTGAACAGTTTTCAAACCTTGTCAACATGATTGATACTTCTTTTTAATACATGTTACAGAAAATAGATAGATTTGGATGATGAACTAATACTAGAGTATTGTCACGCTAGACGACACCACCTTACGATGATCAGTCGCAGGTCGTGCATCTCAAGATTTGTTTCTCTACATGTAGAAGGAAGAGCATATGGACACCACCATACGCCGGATCTCCCTAGCCATCTTTGGGCTTTGACGGAACCGGCGCCACTCGGACCCTATTCCAGGATGGACTGTCCCACAGCCTCTTACACCGAATTTAATGATGGACTGTCCCACAGCCTCTTACACAAATACTCCTAGTTCGAGTAAATCCATGACTCTGAAACGTAAAGTTCGTCCCCCTTTCCCCAAGTATAATACTTGTTGATAGGACTCCACAAAGTAGTCGTATCTAGTTGGAAAGGAATATTCACCAATATTTCCCAAGCAGTTGCTTGTTAATGGATATCAATTTGTTCCAACAATCTTACCCCTCGAACGATGAGGAAGTAACAAAAAGACTCATTTTGATGAATAGCAACCAAGCTGCGAGTGAAAAAAATAGTTTCAAAAGATTTATGACCGGGCAGTCGAACAAAATAAATAACAGCTCTCAAGTAAGGTTCCCTTATATTTTGAAAGTTTTTTAGCGAGCATTTAAATCTTCCTATAAGATAGATTCAAATGGAAAATAGAGTTTTGGGAACCTTTCCTTGATAAAAATAATCATAATAAGACTCAGAAATATTTTACATAATATTTGAAGGTCAAGGAAAATATTTGAATAAAATACATCATTATTAAAACTAGTTTAAAAGTATCAAATAATTATTCAAAGAATATTTATTAAATCATAAATAATTAAAGAATATTCTTAATATAAAATATTGCTCATAAATAACCCTCGAATGAATATATAAAAATATTCACTAAATAAATGAACCCTTGAATAAATATTCAAAATAATATCCATTAAATAAATCAAACCTTAAATGAATATTCAAAATAATATTCATTAAATAAATAAAACTCAAATGAATATTCAAATAATATTCGTTAAAGAATAATGGAAAAATATTTATCTAATATTTTTCTCAGAAAATAATCTCAAGGTTTACGGAAATACCGACTCCCGGTCTATATTTAAAGAATGTAAGTCTTACGCCCTTCACTAAGGGCCTTTGCAAAATCCGGCTTATAACTAATATCTCATATCTAGCTTATAAGCCAATTACCAAATCGTAATCAAGTATCACAATATACTTTCGAAAACAGTTATGCCTTCCAATAGCATATTTAACAGAAATAATATTCATATAGTATTTCTCGACTGAGATAATATTCAAATAACATTCCTCAAAATATATAGTAAGCAAATACAATTTCTCGAATGATATCATATTCAGGTAACAATCCTCGAATGGTTTCCAAGTAATTAATACTTTATGAAAATATAATTAATGTTTATAAATAACATTCCTCAAAATAAATAATAATCTGCCGCTGGAATCCCTCCGGGTTTCCACGACTATATCTATATCACAAAATATCGACTATCTCTATATCACAAAATACCGACTCCCGATTTAGAGTCGAAAACAATGAATATGCTCTTATATCTAGACCTACAAGGTATACCGGTTCATAAATACTTAACTCAAAAGATCGTATATAATCCAAAGGTCAAATTCTATTTCAACAGGAAATAAGATTATCGCAAAACGGTATAACAATATACATGGCAAATGTAGTATTATACAATAATATTTCAAAAGTATAGGTTTTGAAAACTTGCCTGATACTCTGGTCGTAGTAGGGGTCTGCGACGATGTTTGATAATCTAAACAAAGTCAAAACATATGGTTAATCCCCTAGACGATCCACTTATTAACAATGCTCGTGTACTTAAACAAATTGTAATCAAAACACTTAATGACACCATCTAGACTCATACTAAATCCATGTTACTCGTCAAATACTTAAGTCATAAGTTTGGTTCAAAACTGGTCCTCGAATTCAAGTTATACTTAATCACTTATAAAGTTGATTTCAAAGTCACGTTCCTAGGGGTTTTCACTTGCGCAACCTCGTCTTACGCATTTTTATAAAATCGGAAAATAATCTTTTTGACTCGAAAACTTCGCACACACCTTACTAACTATCCTTATCATATTATCACAAAATTTCACATCTTAATTCAACAATTAAAGGTCTCTAACATAGCATCAAGGTGATTAAATTTCCGTGATAAAATCTTTCGAAGCGCTTTCATTAAAACTAGAATAATTCTTAAACCGTAAACTCTTTTAATGCAATTCTTGCGGCCATGTAAACTAGACAACCATATCTTTGTAACCATATGTAGTGGTGATGCTAACAAACATTTCATGGTTTCGGGTATTAACTGATTTCAAGGCTAACAAAATTTCTCCATTACGCGATAACTATAAATCGAACGTTTCCATTTTGTCACAACATAACCAAGCCACACCGGGCATACCATACATCCACAACCTCAAAAAACAACCTTTTTACTTCTCTAAGGTCAGTGGTGTGGCTACAATCCAACACCCACCATTTTTCATATTTTACAAAGTTAAATAACCACTAAAACACTTAAACATGATCTCTTAAGCATATAACATCAAAACAATCATCAAAACTCATAAGAACTCAAAGGGTGGGTTAGGGTTTTACCTCCTCGGATGCTCTAACAACACTATCAAATGTTTATAAACCTTTAACAAGATTTAGATGGTCCATAAAGTGCTAAATCCTTAAGATCAAAACAATAAAACAACTTGAAGTTACTATTCATCCTCATCTTGTAAAATTCATAACAAATCAAAAAATAAGAGTTGGGTGCTCAAATTTTTACCAAACCTTGTTCTCTTCGTAATATTTCTTTTGAGATATAGATCATCAAATCTGATGCTTCCTAGCTAGGGTTTTGAGCCCCACATTTCCACTGGACAGAAACTGGACAGATTGCGTTCTCCAACTTGGAGGAGGGATTTGACTAGGCTATACTCCTTTTTTAACCATGAAATTTTGAACGAATGTTACTCATGGAGTGGAGAAGCTATGGTTAAAATTTGGTGATTTAGGGATGGATAGAAGTGGAGATATGAATTTTTCTTTGAGTGGTGTTTTTGCTGGGCAGTTTAGAGGAGTTTGTGTTTTGCTTGATTTTCTCATGGATAATTACCACAAATGTGACATCTATCTCTTAACACCAGTTAGACAAGTAGTTTGTAGTGATTTTGATGTCCACCAATGAGATTAAAACAATTGTTGATGATCTCATGCACCAATTGTCAAGCTAGAAACATATTACTCCATTTTGTGATGTTTTACTTCCATGTCCTTAGCTTTTCAAGATTCCTTCCACCACTAACCTTGCCTTTTGGCTTTCACCATAAGTCACTTGATAAATCAGCTCCTTGATTAGTATTGGGCCGAAATTGGGCTTTCCCCCTTGCTCTAGGGCTTTATGCAAGTTCTTTCGTCATTTCCTTCATCGAATGATTTCTGTGATCATCTCAGTGGTTTCTTTCTCGTAAATCTCTTGGATATATATAATCCTTTCCCGCATTATATATTAATGTATTGGTGCGGTCCTAATCCTCAAATAGGTGTTAAATCCAATATCCTTGGTATATTCTCTTTATCTCAGAATTTGCTCTCCCGGTTTCTCAAGCATTCCCAAACTCGTTTGCATTCTCTTTGCTCTAGGATTATATTCTCAATCCTTTTTCCCTCTCATAATATATCCTCCCTTGTACTTCTAACATTTAACATCCTCAATTTATAATCCAATTATTATATTCCTGACTTCTTTGTCAATTATGGAATAAAATAAAGTTTGGATTCTCTGAATTCTGTCCTCGTTTACATACACTTATTTACTCCGTGAATCACTAATATGACTTCGAAATATCCATAACATGTCTTGTACATAGGGTGGTATGAAAAATTTCTTGGTTCCCAAAAATCACTATTCATCCATAAAATCACTATTCACTGATGCACTTAATCATAATAAGAAAAGTATTTAATTCTATCAAAAATTCGGGTTCTTACAGTCTCCCCTCCTTAAAAGGGTTCCGTCCCGGAATCAGTTTAGGAATAGCTGGGGGTACTTTTCTCCCATTGCACTTTCTAATTCCCAAGTGGATTCTTCCACTTCTTGATTTTCCCACAAATCTCTCATTAGCTTGACAACCTTGTCTCTTAGCACTTGCTCTTTTCTATCCGTGATTTCCACAGGTTGTTCTTCGTAAGTCAGATCAGGTTTTATATCTACCTGCTCGTATTGCAACATCTGTTGAGCATATGCGTTTTACTGGTGTAGCATTGCCACATGAAACACGTTATGATCATGCTATAAGTTTTGGGGGTAAGGCTGGCTCGTAGGCCACCTCCCTGTCGCGTCTTAGAATCTCAATTGGCCCAATGAATCTCGGGTTCACTACCCTTTCTTCCTAAATCTCATTAATTCTTTTCACGGGGATATCTTTTGTGACGCCCCTAGATCCGGGGTCAAGGATCCAGGTCATCACGGTCCAATTTCCATTCAATATCAATATCTCTTGAGTTTTTTTTTATATTTAATAATAAGCAATTGACCCCACACTAATACACACACACACACACACCAGTCATATGCTCATAGAACAACATCCACAATATTTAAAAGTTTAAAATTAATAGTTATTACAAGCCCAGAATTTTACTAAGTACATTGCTGAACAAAGCTTCTACAGGAAGCATTTCAACAACCAAAGTTTATTACAACTTACACACTTAATTTACATAAGTATACTAAGCCCCTTCGCTTGTCACTACCTCGGGGATGGTCGCCAGCACTCGCTCAAAAGGTCGCCTTTCCCTTACCCTCTTGCGGGGTGTGGTGCGTAGTATCGGCATGGGACCTAGCTGCTATATACATAAGTAGCAAGAGTGAGCTATAATAGCTCAGCAAGATAATATTGTAACCTAGAATTTAGAATGTGAACAGGTATACATATATGTATATGCATATATAATAGCAGAAAAACAATTAAAATCCTTAAGGAAGAATAAAGCTCTTATTTAATAATACATCATCCACTTACTATTATAAGAAAGAAATCTAAATTAATAAAATATCAGTTTTTCTTCATCTGTAACCATAATTCCATCATCTCATATCATTATTCTGTTTTCAGTATAGAAATCTGAAATAATATAATATCAGTTTTTCTTCATCCGTAACCATAATTCCATCATCTCATATCATTATTCTGTTTTCAGTATAGAAATCTGAAAACCATTGTCTACACTTTCTTGTCAGAAACATTGGGGATATCTGCTGTCGCCTGATACGTTAGGACGATGATCAGTCGCCTAATCGTACCTGCTCTCTTTTTACTACCGGTAGAAGGAATGAAGATCATCCCTGGAGGAAGGCCACCTGCTAACATCCTCCCTTGGCATCTTCGTGCCGAAATAAAAATAATAAATGCTGGACTGTGTCGCACACAGCCCTGACACAGCCACTTACGCAAGTCTGTTGCAATCCCCCTTTTTGTCACATCATTATTCCATTTTCAAAATATCATTCCACATTTCCATTTTCTCGCTTTCATTTCCACATATCATTCTCTCATATCATTTCCATTCTCGCACATTACTTCTATAAAATATATATATATATATATCATAATGCTTTGATTATGATCCAGACCTCTCTTTCATATTCAGAAATCAAATATACTTTTATATTCATAAAATATTCCATCTATTTTATGAGTAGTAAATAATAATCAATTATTATTTATTAAACCACTGATATTTAAAAAGAATATCTTTAGCAAAATATTATAAATCATATAACCCTAGATAACAACTGATACCATTCTTTTATTTACTTTTAATCATAAGGCATGTTCACTTCATGCATAATCATCTCTATACATATCCATCTCATACTCATATCCATATTCATATACATTTCTTTCCAATATCAATACTCAAGGAAGACAATTTCTTCACAATATAGTAATAATAGCATCACATATATATTCCATGGCATCAAGTTTCTTTGTGAAGATAAGTAGTTTTACAAGTAGGGATAGAAGAAATCTTGCCTCGGTTTCGGTATCCTGAAGGTATGGCTCGTCCCTCTTCCGGAGTTTCTATAAACACAAAAGGACCGTCGTTAGAATACCACTTCTCTTACTCACTACACTCTTGTATAACATTACCTTTGAAACTTTAATATATGTTTAACGTATTCCTATTGCCCCAAAGGTTCAAGAACTTAGCCATTTAAAACCTTAATCGAAGTTTCAGGGGTTTTCACTATTTCCCCTAACGATCACACTTAACTGTAAAAATTCTCAAAAAATATGGATTTCGAATTTTATCACAAGGTCAATTGGTAACAACTCTTTGACTACCTTACTACATTATCCCAAAGTTTCATAATTTTTAAAAATGTTGAAGTATGGTAGTTATAGCCTCAAAGTTAACACAATTACATTTTCTCGGTTTCCGAACGTCTTTCACTAAAACTGACTTTTCTCCTAAACCGTTCATCAGATTTTAACGTACCTTATATCAAAACGATCTATGAACTAAGCTCTATCATTACATGGTCAATTGGTAACCTAGGCAGTAGGGTACCGTACGGATGCAGGGGTCACAAAACAGGGCAATTTACCTCCTAAAGAAAATCAGACATTATAACGGCTATAATTTCATACTTTCCATAAATCCAACTCCTCCAAATCAATTATCAAACACAATAATCATCACCTACACCATGTGGTCTTCATTACCAGCCATGGTTACAATCCCAAACACTTCCATATTTAACTCAAACCACTTACAAACACATATAACATCATAATCTTAATCTTTACACCACTTAATCACTAAACCAACAATATCCATCATAATATAAAAAGGGGCAAGAGTGTTTATACCTTCTTGAAGCTTTAAAGATCCTTAATAAACCTTGGTATATCCTTAAACAACCTTATCTTAGCTTGAATCAACTAAAAGATCCATAAAAACAAAGTTAGTTCTAAGATTCTACTATTCACTACTATTCATCAAGTAACTTGAATGATTTTATTACCTATGAAGAAGATGATGATTGCCTTTGAAACTTTGTGAATATCTCTTTCTAACCTCCAAGAAACTCCATGAATTTTCCTTAGATTTGTAGTTGATTTTTTGCTAGGGTTTTGATTTTCCTTTTTCTCTTTTTTTTCTTTGTGCCGAATGGAAAGATGAAGAAGGGGGAGAGTTCTTTTGCTTCTTTTTGATCTTATCTTACTAATCTCTTGTTAATCTAGTGTATGGTGGAAGCTTGGTAGATATTTTTGTGGTTTAATCCTTGCCAAAGTACTAATTTGCCCTTAAAATAAGTTAGTGGATGGTGATGTCATTTTGGTGATCTCATAATTCTCTTTTTCTTGATTTTCTTAAGTAATTTGCTAGCACTCTTGGTAATAATAACGTGGTATATATCCTTGTTATATTATTAATCTTGGTTGCTTAATCTCCATATTCGTCTAATCGTGGTTCGTTTCGAGTATACCTCATTATCTCAGTGGTTTTCGAAATCCTTTACAAATCCAATTTCCTTTGGTATTCTCTTAACTTAATAATCCCTTGGTTTAACTTAAATTCACTAATTCCTCAATATATAATTCCTTTAGTATTTCTATACTCCTTAATATCCAAGATATAGAAGTTCGTTCGAGCTCAAAATCCTCAAAATCAAAATTCAAGAATTTCTAAAATCCATCGTCATTTCGAGTCACTTATTTTCAATGTACAACACTAATATGGTTTCTGTTTACTCATTTTCCATCCCTAATATAGAGTACCTACACACCATTTCCCTGGATTCCTCAAGATCACTATTCATTTGGGCACTGTAGCCTTTCTAAAGTTAGGGTTATTACAGTCTTCCCCCCTTAAAAGGATTCCGTCCCGGA
Source organism: Saposhnikovia divaricata (assembly GCA_036435485.1). Classification (NCBI taxonomy): domain Eukaryota; kingdom Viridiplantae; phylum Streptophyta; class Magnoliopsida; order Apiales; family Apiaceae; genus Saposhnikovia; species Saposhnikovia divaricata. The sequence continues at coordinate 9,370,262 of JAZHRN010000154.1, read as the reverse complement.
ATCATGTTGGAAATGTCTATAAGTATCTCTTTCATTCATACCTTCTAACTTCCACGCTATTTCCTTTATCCTTTTCCTTTTGTAATATCTCTATCTTGTTTGCGCAGAAATACACTAATATAACTTCCTTGTCATTCATCAACATGCCATTTAGTTTATCAATAGCAGTCCTTTTACTGTCTTTTCCTCACAAATCTCCTCCTATTTCCAGTCATTCCATGTTATCTCGTCTCTCCTTCCTCCTTTGACGAAGATATCCGCCATCACATTGACCTTTTCTGAATGGTAGTGTATCTCACTTATGGTTTGACATCTTCTGATCTCTATCATGACATAAATATTAACTCCTCAATATTCCTATAGCTCCTCTCTGTAAAATTTTCCAGAAAATAAGCTCTAATAATATTCTTTAAAACAATTGTAAGAAAATACTACCTATAATATATATTTCCTGTTCGTCTCAACGAGCTTGTGTTTTCCCAAAACACTCCTACTTTTCTTTTCATAACGTTTCCTAGCCCTTAACAGATACTGATTTTCCTTATCTATATTATTAACTTATTTATTCCATTAATTGATTAAGTCGATCCTTAACCAAAGACTTACACACAAAATTTAAATCGAAAAGCAAGTACCTGTATCCGCATCTGGTTTCGTCAACGCTTCCCCTAAGGTCATGTTGTACACTCTAGCAGTAGGCCTATTTGAAGCAGCCCCACTCTGTCCTGGCGCGTATGACTCACCTGAACGGCAATCTCTAGCAATGTGTCCTAATTTCCCACACTGGTAACACTTAACATCTCTTTTAGGGTTTGTATCAGTTGATGGGCACTGGTTAAGGTAGTGTCCTTTTTGTCCACACTTAAAACAAGTTACTCCCAGCACTCTGCAGACTCCTATATGCTTCTTACCACACGTGTCATAATCTGGTAATGGTGGTCGTGATTGATTGGACTGAAATGTCCCTGAAGATCTACCACCCTGATTCACCATCTCACTAGTAGTCTTGTTACCCCCCGACTTTCCCACAATTTGAGATTTTTGTCCTCTACCTCCTTTGTTAAAGTAGCTTCCCTCACTTGAACCTCCTTTTGGGCCCTCAAATCTTATTTTCTTATTCTCTCGACCTATTTGAGCCTGCTCACTCTCGGCCTCTATAATTGATGCCTTTTGAACCACTGCAGCATAATCAGTCAACTCAAATGGGGCCACTCTCGTCCGTAACCAGGGTTTCAACCCTTGCTGAAACCTTTTTGCTCGTTGTTCTTCAGTACGCACAAACTCGGGAACAAACCTCGACAGTTCTGTAAATTTAGTTTCATACTCTGCCACTGTTAGGTTATCCTGTTTTAACTCCAGAAACTTTAATTCCATTTGGTTTTCTAAATACCTAGGAGAATACTTTTCTAGGAACACCCTAGTGAAACGCTCCCAGGTTATCACTCCCGCTTCTTCTAGGTTCTTCTTAGCTTCCCACCAGTAATTTGCCTCTCCCTTTAAGAGATAGGCTGCAAAAACTGTTTTCTGATCTTCCTCTATCCTCAGTATTTCGAAAGCTTTCTCCATTTCTTTTAGCCATGCCCTAGCTACTACTGGGTTAGTGGTTCCCTTAAATTCTGGGGGCTTTAATGACTTAAAGGCACGAAAAGAATTAGCTGCCTGATTGGGGAGAACAGGTGGTTGTTGGGGATTCTGTGGATTAGCCAAATTCTGTCTTAATAAGTCCATGAATTGGGTAAAGGGATCTCCTCCCGGATTCCTTTGTTGGCCAGTTGATTCCTCTTCTCCTTCTTCATGATTTTCTTCATTATGAGCATTTTCGTTCAGTCTAGTACCTTCTATATTTCGACTTCTTTCGTCTCTCTCATTTCCCCTTGCATTCGCTCTACTATCACGTCTAGGCGGCATAGTTCTGTACATAACAATAGTCCTTATTAATTACCCGAATTTGGGTTACAATATACATCATTTCTATATACACAATTATATCATTAATTAACTCATTTGCACATCACAATATCTTTATCACGCGATTTGCATCTAGTTATACCATAACTTTAGTAGGTAAGTGTATCGCCCTTAACACGATAGCCTTTTCATTAAGTCAATCACCTTTTATACATCAATATTTTTTAGTCTCAACATTTATTAAAAAAATGCAGCAAAAATTTAGATAGAAATGCACAAACTTCATTAATTTACATAAATATTTTACAACTTGGGTACATGGTTCGAAACCTACAAACATAACTATACATACTGGTCTGCTACAACAAAAGTGCTACTAACTGTCTTCCAATCAGACTGGGATTAAAACAGCAACCAACTAAACTAATCCCACAAAAAGACATCAGTAAGATGACTAGTCTGATTAGAGACGTAGACTACTATCCCGACTCACAGTCCTGCCCTGATAATATCCCGGATCTGGACTACCATAGTCGTGACTGTATCCACTATCGTAGCCCTCCACTCTGGGTCTCCTCTATCAGCTAATAACCTCCTAATGTCATCCAGGGCCCGCAGCTCAACACTCACTAATCCCAAAGATATACCATCAGGAATGATGCCTCCTCTCCCTCTCTCTGACCTCTGCATCAGTGTGTCTATCACTCGACGGGACTCCTCCAACTGACCCTGAAGGGCAAAGTACTCCGTCAACAGAATGGCTGGTAGAGAGTCACCTGTCGGTAAGGGTGCCTCCTGAGGGGGCACAGCAGCTGGGGCAGGTGCCTGTACAGGTGGAGGTGGTGGAGGTGCAAATGGTGGGGATGGAGGAATAGACTCGGTATCCGCATCCTCAGATGGATCTCCCTCTATCTCATCCTCTGAGAAGATAAAATGTCCGGGCGGAGTGAATGGCTCAACTGGATCCTCTAGAGGGCCAGGACTCGGTGAGGGAGATGGGACTGGTGATGGTACTGGAACAGGCAAGGCAGGGGTAGGTATCATATGGATATCAGTCCACTCAATCTCCTCCTCCTCCTCAGCTATAACTGACAATCTAGGCCTCTTGCGTAACGGCCTCTCCTCCTCCGGAATCTCCCATCTCACTCTGGAAGGACCTGCCTCATCAGATCCTGTAGAAGGTCTACCCATATATGGCACTATGGCCACAGCATCTCTCCGTCTCTGCTCCTCTGCCTCCTCTCTCTCTAATCGCTCTCTAGCCGCCGCCCGGCGTCTCTCCCTGAGGTCCTCAACTGCATACTCGGGGACCTCTACCCCGGCCAGCTGAAGATCTAATAGCTCCTGCTCTGACATCCCTAGCCACTGGGGGTCCTGACTCGGCTCACCCATCTCCGCTCCCTATAATAAAACATAAAATTCTATTAGTAACAGTCTAATAAATTATAATATATGCTTAAAGTAAATACTACCTGCGATATACCACCCCTGAACTTGATGGAAGTTCACAATTTATATTATAACTGATACATTTATTATTATCACTTTTGTTCTTGAGCATTATGACTCTTAGCTCTGATACCATCTGTGACGCCCCTAGATCCGGGGTCAAGGATCCAGGTCATCACGGTCCACTTTCCATTCAATATCAATATCTCTTGAGTTTTTTTTTATATTTAATAATAAGCAATTGACCCCACACTAATACGCACACACACACACACACACACACACACCAATCATATGCTCATAGAACAACATCCACAATATTTAAAAGGTTAAAATTAACAGTTATTACAAGCCCAGAATTTTACTAAGTACATTGCTGAACAAAGCTTCTACAGGAAGCATTTCAACAACCAAAGTTTATTACAACTTACACACTTAATTTACATAAGTATACTAAGCCCCTTCGCTTGTCACTACCTCGGGGATGGTCGCCAGCACTCGCTCAAAAGGTCGCCTTTCCCTTACCCTCTTGCGGGGTGTGGTGCGTAGTATCGGCATGGGACCTAGCTGCTATATACATAAGTAGCAAGAGTGAGCTATAATAGCTCATCAAGATAATATTGTAACCTAGAATTTAGAATGTGAACAGGTATACATATATGTATATGCATATATAATAGCAGAAAAACAATTAAAATCTTTAAGGAAGAATCAAGCTCTTATTTAATAATACATCATCCACTTACTATTATAAGAAAGAAATCTAAATTAATATAATATCAGTTTTTCTTCATCTGTAACCATAATTCCATCATCTCATATCATTATTCTGTTTTCAGTATAGAAATCTGAAATAATATAATATCAGTTTTTCTTCATCCGTAACCATAATTCCATCATCTCATATCATTATTTTGTTTTCAGTATAGAAATCTGAAAACCATTGTCTACACTTTCTTGTCAGAAACATTGGGGATATCTGCTGTCGCCTGATACGTTAGGACGATGATCAGTCGCCTAATCGTACCTGCTCTCTTTTTACTACCGGTAGAAGGAATGAAGATCATCCCTGGAGGAAGGCCACCTGCTAACATCCTCCCTTGGCATCTTCGTGCCGAAATAAAAATAATAAATGCTGGACTGTGTCGCACACAGCCCTGACACAGCCACTTACGCAAGTCTGTTGCAATCCCCCTTTTTGTCACATCATTATTCCATTTTCAAAATATCATTCCACATTTCCATTTTCTCGCTTTCATTTCCACATATCATTCTCTCATATCATTTCCATTCTCGCACATTACTTCTATAAAATATATATATATATATATCATAATGCTTTGATTATGATCCAGACCTCTCTTTCATATTCAGAAATCAAATATACTTTTATATTCATAAAATATTCCATCTATTTTATGAGTAGTAAATAATAATCAATTATTATTTATTAAACCACTGATATTTAAAAAGAATATCTTTAGCAAAATATTATAAATCATATAACCCTAGATAACAACTGATACCATTCTTTTATTTACTTTTAATCATAAGGCATGTTCACTTCATGCATAATCATCTCTATACATATCCATCTCATACTCATATCCATATTCATATACATTTCTTTCCAATATCAATACTCAAGGAAGACAATTTCTTCACAATATAGTAATAATAGCATCACATATATATTCCATGGAATCAAGTTTCTTTGTGAAGATAAGTAGTTTTACAAGTAGGGATAGAAGAAATCTTGCCTCGGTTTCGGTATCCTGACGGTATGGCTCGTCCCTCTTCCGGAGTTTCTATAAACACAAAAGGACCGTCGTTAGAATACCACTTCTCTTACTCACTACACTCTTGTATAACATTACCTTTGAAACTTTAATATATGTTTAACGTATTCCTATTACCCCAAAGGTTCAAGAACTTAGCCATTTAAAACCATAATCGAAGTTTCAGGGGTTTTCACTATTTCCCCTAACGATCACACTTAACTGTAAAAATTCTCAAAAAATATGGATTTCGAATTTTATCACAAGGTCAACTGGTAACAACTCTTTGACTACCTTACTACATTATCCCAAAGTTTCATAATTTTTAAAAATGTTTAAGTATGGTAGTTATAGCCTCAAAGTTAACACAATTACATTTTCTCGGTTTCCGAACGTCTTTCACTAAAACTGACTTTTCTCCTAAACCGTTCATCAGATTTTAATGTACCTTATATCAAAACGATCTATGAACTAAGCTCTATCATTACATGGTCAATTGGTAACCTAGGCAGTAGGGTACCGTACGGATGCAGGGGTCACAAAACAGGGAAATTTACCTCCTAAAGAAAATCGGACATTATAACGGCTATAATTTCATACTTTCCATAAATCCAACTCCTCCAAATCAATTATCAAACACAATAATCATCACCTACACCATGTGGTCTTCATTACCAGCCATGGTTACAATCCCAAACACTTCCATATTTAACTCAAACCACTTACAAACACATATAACATCATAATCTTAATCTTTACACCACTTAATCACTAAACCAACAATATCCATCATAATATAAAAAGGGGCAAGAGTGTTTATACCTTCTTGAAGCTTTAAAGATCCTTAATAAACCTTGGTATATCCTTAAACAACCTTATCTTAGCTTGAATCAACTAAAAGATCCATAAAAACAAAGTTAGTTCTAAGATTCTACTATTCACTACTATTCATCAAGTAACTTGAATGATTTTATTACCTATGAAGAAGATGATGATTGCCTTTGAAACTTTGTGAATATCTCTTTCTAACCTCCAAGAAACTCCATGAATTTTCCTTAGATTTGTAGTTGATTTTTTGCTAGGGTTTTGATTTTCCTTTTTCTTTTTTTTTTCTTTGTGCCGAATGGAAAGATGAAGAAGGGGGAGAGTTCTTTTGCTTCTTTTTGATCTTATCTTACTAATCTCTTGTTAATCTAGTGTATGGTGGAAGCTTGGTAGATATTTTTGTGGTTTAATCCTTGCCAAAGTACTAATTTGCCCTTAAAACAAGTTAGTGGATGGTGATGTCATTTTGGTGATCTCATAATTCTCTTTTTCTTGATTTTCTTAAGTAATTTGCTAGCACTCTTGGTAATAATAATGTGGTATATATCCTTGTTATATTATTAATCTTGGTTGCTTAATCTCCATATTCGTCTAATCGTGGTTCGTTTCGAGTATACCTCATTATCTCAGTGGTTTTCGAAATCCTTTACAAATCCAATTTCCTTTGGTATTCTCTTAACTTAATAATCCCTTGGTTTAACTTAAATTCACTAATTCCTCAATATATAATTCCTTTAGTATTTCTATACTCATTAATATCCAAGATATAGAAGTTCGTTCGAGCTCAAAATCCTCAAAATCAAAATTCAGGAATTTCTAAAATCCATTGTCATTTCGAGTCACTTATTTTCAATGTACAACACTAATATGGTTTCTGTTTACTCATTTTCCATCCCTAATATAGAGTACCTACACACCATTTCCCTGGATTCCTCAAGATCACTATTCATTTGGGCACTGTAGCCTTTCTAAAGTTAGGGTTATTACATCTTTAGCATCACAAATCTACGACCTCATATCCTCTATCTTGTTTGCACAGAAATACACCAACATAAACTTACTTGACATTCATCAACATGCCATTTAGCTTATCAATAGCAGTACTATCTCTATCCTTGCGGCTTGGTCCGCATACTTTCTCTGTCTGTTCTGGGCTGACACTAGCCGCTTGCGGCAAGATCTTGTGTCTCTCTGGTTTGTTGGACTAACTTGGGTCCCCATATCTTTCTCTCGCCCATCTCCTCCCAACACCAGGGAGATTGGTAATTCCTTCCCTACCGGGCCTCGTAAGGTGGTATCCCTATACTGGCATGGTAACTGAAGTTGTAAGCAATCTCAATTAATGGTAAGTGTTCATCTAAATTTCCTTTTTTTTCATGGTTGGCCACCGGTAACATTCTCTTAAATCTCTATACTTTTTGGTGCTGTCTAGGTGCACATAATATCTCGGACTGTGGGTCTTGTGTAAAATCTCATGTTTCAATTCCCGAACCTTCGGAATCCATCTCTTTCTCATTTTGACTAAGGACATCGGCCACCACATTGGCCTTCCCTGGATGGTAGTGTATCTCACTGTCATAATCCTATATTACTTCTAGCCATTTTCCTATCTCATGTTATCTATTATCAATCCCTGCTGCTCAAGCCCCTTCCTTAATCATTTTACAGAAAGCCAACTTACCTCCTGTATTCAGTCAATCTTTATTATCTTATCTCTCCTCTCTCTGAAAGAAAGGTGAGTCTCTTGGGGAATTTGTTTGCGGGGAATGTTGTCTGGCCTGTCACATGTTTAGCTTTCCCTAGATGAATATGTATATATTTTAAACTCTTGTGATCCAGTTAGATCTCGCACTTTCTTCATATATACAAGCCTTGATATTCTTAGGGCAAAAACCATCGCGAATGACTTTAAATTGATTCATTAAATCCATAAAAGTTGCGGGTGCACTAGTTCACCCCAACTGACATTACTGAAAACTCGGAGTGTCTATACCAAATGTTAATCGCAGTCTTGGGTATATCCTCGGATTTAATCTTCAGCTGGTAATATCCAGTTCTCAAGTAAATTTTTGGAAAAATACACAACATTTTTCAGCGGGTCAAACAATCACCTATCCTCGGTAATGGGTACCCACCCTCAATGGTAACTCGTTCAACTTTCGATGTTCGATGTACAATCTTATGCTAACATCTTTCTTTCTCGCGACAACACCGGGGCTCTCCACGGTGGTACACTAGGTCTTATCATACTCTTGCCCAGCAATTCTTGTAACTGAGTCGCTAACTCTTCCATTCCTACTGGGGCTAACAGGAGATGTGACACTGTACCCTGAATACTCGGTACTCCTTCTCATGTCATCCAAATCGATATCTGGTAGCTCATGTCATCCAAATCGATATCTGGTAGCTCATTAAACCTTGTACAGTCTCCCAAAACCATTGTAATTTCCTTTATACTTCGTGTCTCTTTTCTCGATGTCAGCCATAGAGCTAATTAAGCCTCATATCTCTGGCATAATAATTTCTTAGTCTTAACTATATTCACGAATTTTTGAATTTGACTCCGTCCCTTAATTATTACTTTTTTCCCTTACAATTAATTGGCTTCATTGAGTGCCAACCAATCCATCCTCAACAACTCGAATATCTTGGCCTCGAGCTCTGCCACAATCATGGTTCCTTGTTTTAACTCTAGAAACTTTATTCCCATCTGGGTCTCCATATATTTCTAGAAAAATATTTCTCTGAAACAACAAGCTGAATCCCTTCCAAGTCACAACACTATCTTCCTCTAGGTTTTTCTTAGATTCCCACCAGTGATTCGCCTCTCCTTTCAGGTAGACGGCGGACATCGTTTTCTGTTTCTCTGCAATACTCAGTATCTCATATGATTTCTCTATCTCTTTAAACCAAGCTCTGGCCTCCACTAGGTCAGTGGTTCCATGAAATTCTGCGGGTTTCTATCTGACATCATTATCATTAGAGTTTCACGACACATTGCTATTCCTTTAACATATATCGTTTGACCAATTTTTCCACTTATCATAATATCTTTGAGAGAGAAAAATAAACTAATTCATTGATATGTTACCGATATTCTATTCGTCTTAGGGATCCGCTCTGGTCATATATTTCATTGCGAATCTAATTTCTATCAGCGAATTTTGACTTATTTGACCTGGTTGGCCTCCCCTTGGAATTCAATGAAGATAACAAGAATCATGGAGCTTTGAAAAGATAGCTCCCATAACAAGGAAGACGTCACACTTTGATGATCATGTAACGGTCCCAAAATCCGGGGTACAGATTTGGGGCCACCAACCACAATCAACATATTACTAACTTGGATATAAACATTAAATAAGTTGATAAAACATTAAAAACCCTTAACCAAGATCGCATACAGGTTATGGTATGAAACAAACTATCAAATTACTTTATTACAACTTAATCTCAGAATAATAAAAATATTATACATTTCGTGAATATACAAACCACTGTCTAACTATATCTCCAACCTTGACAATTCTCAATCCACTATCTGGCGAAATCCATAACTCGACTGTCTCCTCTCGCTACCCGGAGATTAATACCAACTGTCCACTTACTAGGTCTACTAAACTTCTCTATTAACTGGAGAAAACAAACAAAAGCAAGAGTGAGCCAACAATGCTCAGCAAGTGCATAAAGTGATAACAATTTTAATATCGAAACAAATCTGATAACAAAAGAATTTCAACTCATTCTGTGAAAGAATCTATGATATTAACTTTTAAGTTGCCACGAGGGCCAATACTTCACCATTAATGAGGTGCAACAGGAACTAGAACAGATAAAAGTTTTGTTCAACCAAAATAAGCATTATAGACTTCAAGGGAATCAAGCTTTAACAATTCAATAATGATACTCGAAAACTCAAGGTCAAATGATAACAATCTTTGTCAACTGGATAATCAATTCATGGATTAGAATTGGATTTTCATTTTGACGCAGCGAGTTAAAGTGGATGATCAGTCACATTAAAACTCCGGATATACTCTCTTGGTATATCCAAATACTTATCTGGATCCATGGCCCATTTTGGCCTAAAACATAATACTCATACTCTGACTGGCGTCCACAGTCCTGAAAACATTTTCATTTAATAAAACTTCCAATTCTATCTTTAATACTCAGGTCAGGTGTCGGGACAATCGACCACCCTTGATTTTCAACAACTGGAACTCTCGTCCGGAATGACGACTTATGATTAGGAATGAATAAAAAAACGACATCATCGTCTGGTATCGACAAGTTCGATACCACATAGGGGGAATTATAAAGAACGTCAATTCGAATAGGTATCAGCAAGATCGATATGAATACTTCGAATTATAACCACATCAGATTATGCAAAGAGGAAGTTCATTTGAACAAGAACAAGGATATAATGTGCAATAAGATTTCAACAAATAAAATTATAGACTAAAGCAACGATATGGTCAAGTACCGACATTTAATAAAACTTATACACACTGAAGAGTTTGATCTTCCATAAGCGGAGAAATAGACTAGAACAGTAGTTGTAAAACAGTTTCAATAGGGAAAGATTTAGATCAGCTTAGGGAAACATTGTCCAATTAGAAATCCATTGGTGAAAATATACTAGATCAGGCACTGTGCCAACAGGCCTTCATAAAAGTCAAGAAAACTTGGATGCCCTTGTTTAGAAAATTCCTTAAGAATATCGGACAAAAATAGAAGAAATGGCATTCCGTTGACAGAATGTAAAAAGGGTTATTTACAAGATTCTTTGCAAAACCGACATGTGAATTATGGGTGGGGAAAATAAACAGCATCATGGTAATTTAAAGAGGTATATATATCATTTTCCAACTATACTTGACCATCTCATTTCAATACGATAAATAAACTAAATTGCATCACTTGAACAATAAGTGACAAGCAATAACACTTGCCTTGTTATACGAAGTTCTCGATCCTAGTATGGATCCTCGACTCAATTCTTTTACTTGCTAGCCTCTCATTCGGCCCTATCTTCATGTTTACTTCATTTATCGCCAATCTTCACGTCAATATATTTGTCCACTTGGATAATGGTCCTTTGGCTCATATTCCTGTTCACCCGCGCCCTATTCTTGGCCAGATCTCCTACTCGTACCTTGACAAGGTAAAATACTATTTCATTAACAAACCAAGAAAAACCTTATTGTTTGCTTTAATCTACCCATGCGCGTCCTATAACGCTTACACATACATCACCCATAGACATATACAATCATTTTCATAAAATAGCTTTAATATAACCACTAGGTCAAATACTTACTTCACATAAATACTTAACACAGGTGGTCACTTGATACTTAGATACCATCTAGGCAACCACTTCCCAGCAAATTCACAACATACTTTCAAATTATCGAAATCAAATAAATTAAATATATTTTAAATAGATTTGCAGGGTAATTTTAGAAAATTTCGGCATAAGGTATTCGTTTATCGGACTATGGGCAGAGCCCCTGAATATCAATCAAAAACAATTCAACCCTGCTTTTACAAAAATAAAGCTGCCTCAACTTGCAGCAACATAAAAGTAAACAATTAATGAAAAGTACCCGCCCGAACATGCGGCAACTAGCACATAAGAAATTTATATTAGCATTAACTACTACTTACGCTACATCAATAATCGTATTACTCACGCATTTTAATGATACACGTGACAATCAATTATTGATATTCGTAAGCCCTGGGGAACAACCCCTAGCACTAACTATTACTTACGCTATATCAATGATCATACCACTAGAGCATATTAATTATACTTGTGGCAATTAATCATTGGTATTCGTAAGCCCGAGGATCTAGTCGATGAGAATTACACAAGTCCTTAAATATTGACATTTAGAACTTATGATCTCTTTACGACTCCTCGCAGTTAAACTAAATAACACATAAGGAAATAAAATAACAATTTAACTTTACTATAGATTACATTTGAAAACTAGATCAAAACACATCACATAACCTCTAGGGCCAGTGGTACTTTTTCAGAAACCATTACTGAACATTTATACAAATATACATCTTAGGCAATTATACAATTACTTAATCGCCACCAATTTGACCACATACAACTCACCACCAAGAATTTGACAGGTATATCATCCAACATATATTATGACTCGACTATAACATTTAACCCATATAAACCATTTACAATAAATAAGGTTATATATATTCTCTAACATTATACGACATATAATAGTTAATCACTAACAATCATTTAACCACTTTCAAACCAATACCAAGTAATCGACAATTATGACATTCAACAAATACTCTAACTCAACTTACAACATTTAGCACATATATATTACCAGAACCATTTTTAACAAGACTATATGAACCCCAATTATTACACAACAATAATAATTAACGATAACAGTCACTAACTCGAACATATATCGGTCTCACATCTCTTCTCAACAATTATAAATAACAACTAAACTCTCCGAATTAAATTCAGAAATTCAACAAGATTCAAATTTTACAAAATCCATCCAACTATGATAATTACCACATTAATCTCATAATTAAAATCCAATTAAAATTACAACAACTAACTAATTAAATTACTACAATTAAACAATATATAGCAATTTACATCTAATTTAATATGAAAAATTAAATAATAAAAAACTACGGAAATATACCATTTTCGTTTTCCGGTGACCACCACAAACATCTCCGCCATCTCTCCGCCATCTCTCTCTCTCTCTCTCTCTCTCTCTCTCTCTCTCTCTCTCTCTTCTTTTCCTCCTTCCCGCTGCTAGTTACTCTGTGCCCTCCTCCTTCGCACAGAACCACGGCCACCACCGCCGGCGACGGCCAGTCGCGGTGGCGCCGCCCCTCCTGCCTCCCGCCGGATCTACACACACACACACCATACACACACACTGCAGACACATACATACGCGATTTACACACAATCCACACACATACGCATTATATATATACACACACACACGAATTATATATGTAAGTATTTCCTTCACCCCCAATTTCTCCTCCCAATCTCTCTCTTTTCTCCCCGATTCCTGCCTCCCCGTGTTCTACCGTGTGTGTGTGTGTTTTTGTTATTGGGCTTGGCCCAATATAATATAATACCGCACAATACTCCTTGGCCCAATTACAACACTACTTATTCACTTTTAAAACTACTACGCAACTCTCGTAAATCGAATTTAAATAAAATATTCAGAAAATTAAACTTTTCACTTTTAAATTAAAGAATATAAAATTACGAGCACACACATATTTTTGAAATATTTTTCAGATCAAAAATGAATTAAATATGAATTTTCAAAATTTTGATCCTTTAAATATAATAAAACTCTTAAAATCATTTTAAAATACTCAAGCATCCAAATTAATCCACCCAACAATTTTAAAAACTCAATAAATAGATAAAGATAATATTACTAAAGATTTCATGATTTTTAATCCCTCCAATAATTTTATAAAATTTACAGAGGATCAAAAATACATGATTTAAATATACTTAAATCCTCAAAAATATAGATAAAAATATACTGACCTTCACAGCTCATACTAATCATCATATAAGCACATAAGCATAACTTCACACATATCCCACTTTCCAACAACACTCACATAATAATATTCATAATTTATATTAAATAAATAATTTTAAATTCGAAATTTCTAGGGCGTTATAGATCATAAGGTTATGAGTTTTAAGGTAACCTTATTTGAGATGAGAGAATTTACTGAGAGATCAATATGATCATAAGAACTCAATGTTACGTGTCTCAATTAAGACATTACTAAAGGTAATTAGCCTTCTTGTATTTCACAACTCACAAGTGACGGCATCCTGTCAGACTTCTATCATACAGACAGATAGTCCTTGTGGCCCATATAAATATAGGGTTGTTCGTCTCAGTGGAAGTTGAGAAGTATAAAAGCAATTTAAAGTCAAATTATTAATTATCGTCTTTCGACAAATAATTCTCAAATGGACACCTTGGATAAAAAAAAATTAAACAGCTTCCAAGGTGCGATTTACAAGAAAAGGATAGCCAGAAAGATACTGGTATTCAACAAGCAAGTGGTGAGGTATCACCAGAGGATTATTCATTATTTGAAGAAAAGTGAAAGCTGGAATAACATCATTTGACAGGGCTTCGAAAACCTGAAAGTAGGTATCGTGGAAGCTTCTGCCACAATTGAAATTGAATATGGTTTAACACAAGTGTTATAAACAACTTCGAAGAGGGAGCATATCTTTTACCAAAATTCTCTCCAAGAAGAGGCCAAGATAGATTATAGATTGGGGAGGTTTTTCCAAGGTCTCTACGGATGCCTTTTTCTAGTCGGCTCCTCTGGCGGATAATCGTTCGATTCTAAATCTTTTCTTTGCCATGTACACCCTAAGGTGCTCGATACTTACGTCATCGTTGACTCATAATAGTCGCTAAGGATTCAACCATCGACATTAGCAATCGTAGGGTGTTCTATTCGGCTAGGCACAAGCATCTCAAGCAAGCATTATATTTTTATATGAAGACTGCGATGCCGGTGTCGCCCCAAGCAATGACGAATTCCTCGTTTCGAATAGGTGGTACTCCGGAAGATCGTTAGAAACTACATGTTTAAATCCACTTACTATTATAACCGTCTTTATACCAAACATTCCTTTTCTCGTATTAATCCCGTGTGCTACATAAGCTTAACACTTTTGGTATAATAGCCTTGTCATTTAAGTCAATCCCAGAATTTCTCAGTCCATCTTGGTCCTTAAATATATTTCGCCTTTACCATCTAATCTCAACTTCATCATTTTATCTCTACAATCAATTGTAGCAATCAGGGTCTATCCACCAACCCATATAGCGGCTACCTTACCCAATCCACAGGATTCACTCTAGTTTCCACTCTCTTCGGTGACATTTTCTGATAATCAGAAAGACAAGGTTTGCCAAAATTTGTTGAATTTCTTTTCAAAATCAGGGAAATTTGATCAATCTATTTACCCACTAGTAATACTCGGATCTGATTTTCGGCCTCTCAGTTCTATCCTCATAATTACCTCCTGGTTTCTTGAGGGTGGTAAATATCGTTCGTGGTTCCGTCTTATCGTGCTTGTCTTACAATAACATTCGCGTGGTATATATACCCAAAATTCTCCTCGAGATAATAAAATCCCTTAATGATGTAATAGACACTATTTTCAGTGGAATCGCTGGTCGTGGGGGATTGAAACCTCATAGCCAAAGCAATTCCTTCCACTATTCTAGGCAACTAAGTACCCTTAATCGTACATGAAAATCTAAACATCTTGGTTCTTACATATGCCGCCTCCTTATAGGCAACTATAACCGACTACGAGTAACAGGTTTCGTTCAAGTCGAATCAATCCACTGATACTGGCTATACCGCCTCTATCTCATCTGCTCTTGAGACTCTACTCTATTTTCTTTGTCATATCTCTTGATGAATCATAAACGATTCTAAACTTTCATCTCATTATTTAATCGACCTCTAAAGATTTTCCCTTAACCCTCCATAGGGTTTTCCTCTAGATCCTCCTATGGATCTTCCTTTATCGGGTCTCCGTCCATCTCAAGAAGCGCAACATCAAATGCTTACTTGAAGGCCTCGGGGTCTGGTATCTCAGAATCCCATCTGTCTATAACTCGTACGAATCGAGGTGACTTACCATGAAGTCCTAAGTATGGTTTCCAAGAAGAAGTCCCCTCTCGGGCTTCATCTCAAACAATCAGGGTCATGTCCTCTGACCCGACTACAAACTTGATTTGAACTCTAGTTATTGTCATCATTCTTAAGGGTATTGTAAAACTCGATCTCCTATCATTTCTGAGGACTGTAACCTGATGCTCTAATACCATTTCTATAACACGCCCAGATCCGGGGTCAGGGATCTAGGGTGGTCACGATCCATTTACTCCTTGCCTTACCTGTATTACTCGCAATAATCATAATTCACCTGCTCATGACCCCATAATATATGTCTCACACACACAGAGGTTAGAGTACTCTCAGAAACGACACAATACCATAAATGCGGAATAAATAATTTTTATTACAAAATCCAAATGTCTTTTGAATCTGTCACTGATACAACTTCTAAGTAATGTTACAATACCAACGTAGCCTTCCGATGCTCAAAATCCTCTCATACCCTTCATATCTATTCATAGATGAATAACAAAACTACAGTCTGATCCGACTGGTTCATACTACTCCCAGGATTACTGCTAGAAGCTGCTTCTGGAAAACGTCTTACGGTTACCACTCGCTGGCGAAGTATGTGTTGTATCCTTGACATCCTACTTCTCTGCTGTATAATATATATAAAACAATAGCAAGAGTGAGCAATAGCTCAGCAAGGTAATGAAAGTATGGCATAACTCTGCCTTTAATTTAAACCCAAAATAAAGCGGGTATAAGACAATAATTGTCCAAAATATCTTGATACTGAAATTATTCCCTTAACGGAATATATTCAAAATCAGTACTATCATAGTACTTCAAATATCAATATCATAATATTTCTAACTTTATTATTCATACTATGAACAAAGTTCTAGTATAATATAAAAGATGAAGTTACAAGGTAATTCAATATAACCTTTCCGTAAAATATCTGCTATGTAAAATATAAGCAGAATATCCACATATAACTTAAAAGATGAAGTTATAAGGTGATTCAATATCAACAACCTCCTTATCATAACTCATGTTATGTAAGGTATAACGCCCTAGAAAATTTCGAATTTCGAATTATTTATTTTATATAAATTATGAATATTATTATGTGAGTATTGTTGGAAAGTGGAATATGTGTGATGAATTGTTTGTGTGATTATATGATGATTAGTATGAGCCGTGAAGGTCAGTATATTTTTATTTGTAATTTTGAGGATTTAAATATATTTAAATCATGTATTTTTGATCCTCTATAAATTTTATAAAATTATCGGAGGGATTAAAAATCATGAAATCTTTTGTAATATCATCGTTATATATTTATTTAGTTTTTAAAATTGTTGGGTGGATTAATTTGGGTGGTTGAGTATTTTAAAATGAATTTAAGAGTTTTATTGTATTTAAAGGATCAAAATTTGAAAATTCATATTTAATTCATTTTTGATCCGAAAAATATTTCGAAAATATGTGCGTGCTCGTAATTTTATATTCTTTATTTTAAAAATGAAAAGTTTAATGTTCCGAATATTTTATTTGATTTCGATTTATAAGTCGTTTAAAAGTGTTAAAAAGGGGCCGGTATAAAGTGTAAAAGTGATATAATTGTATTGGGCCAAGCCCAATAACACACAAAAACAAACACAACAGTAGAGAGGATTCTAGAATCGGGGAGGGGGAGAAAAACACAGCAGGGGGGAAGAAATTGGAAGAGAGAAAAGAGAATTGGAGACTTGAATTCATACATACACATATATATATACATACGCGTGCGTGTGTAAGTGTGTGTGTGTAAGAGTGCGTGCAGTGGTGTGTGTATAGGAGGCGCGCGGTGTGTGTTGCAGGGGAGAGGGAGGTAGCGCGCGGGAGAGGGGCGGCAGAGGAGGGAGAGATCGCCGGTGATGGCGTGAGGAAGGTGAACTGGTGGAGGTAGTGGCGAGGTCCAGCAGCAGTGAGCAAGAGAGAGAGGGAGAGAGAGAGAGGGAGAGAGAGAGAGAGAGAGATTGTTGCGGGGAATCGATGAATTCGGAAGGTATAATCTCGCATTTTATCTATTTAATTTTCGTATTTAATTAGTTATAAATTCGAGATAATTGTTTTAATTTTTGTAGTTTGAATTCGGAAAGTATATAAATTATTGTGATTGTAGTAATTTAATTGTGATTTAATTATGTAGTTGTTGTAATTTAATTAGTTTAAATTGCAATATCATTGTTGTAACTCCGTGATTAATTCGGAGAATATAGTTATTTAGTATCGTGGTGGTTAAGTATAATTGTGGGATTTATTTCGAGTTGAACAATATGTTTTGATTATTATTAATTGTTAATTGTTAGTAATTAATTGTTGAGGCTAATTGTGGACCCGATT
Organism: Saposhnikovia divaricata; assembly: GCA_036435485.1. NCBI lineage: Eukaryota > Viridiplantae > Streptophyta > Magnoliopsida > Apiales > Apiaceae > Saposhnikovia > Saposhnikovia divaricata. Next base: position 9,352,179 of record JAZHRN010000154.1, on the reverse strand, counting down.
ATGTGTTCGGGCTAGTAGTGGTTAATTATTAATTGTTGAATGATATATTGAGATATATGGTTTTATCGAGTCACAAATGTTTATGTACTAAATTTATAAAGTCAAGTTATAGTATTTGTCGGATATTATGCTTGTCGAGTACTTGGTGGTAAATTATATGTGGTGGTGAGCTATTTGTATGGTTTTAAAATGTGAATTATATCAAAGATTAATTGTTATATTTATTTTATTATGTGCTTATCTGCGAGGAGTTGCAATGAGGTCACAAGCCTTAAATGTCAATATTTAAAGACTTGTGTAATTCTTTTCAACTAGTTCCTCGGGCTTACGAATATCCATGATTAACTATCACGAGTATAATTAATATACTTGAGTGATGTGTTCATTGATATAGCGTAAGTAATAGTTAGTGCTAGGGGTTGTTCCCTAGGGCTTACGAACATCAATGATTGATTGTCACGTGTATCATTAAAATGCGTGAGAAATACGATCATTGGTGTAGCGTAAGTAGTAGTGTAATGTAAATTATTATGTGCTATGTGCCGCATGTCAGGGCAGATACTTTCTTATGTGTTTACTTTAAGTTGCTGCCATAGAAGCAGCTCGATATTTCCTTGGGATTGTTGAATTGAAAAACAAGGGAAAAGTCCTATTTACGAATACTTCATGCCGAAATTTTCTAAAAATCCCTTGCAAATCTATTTAAAAGTCTATTTAAGTTATTTGATTTCAATGCTTGAAAGTATGTTATGATTTCTAATGGTTTAAGTATATGTGTCGATGGATTATTTCGAGAATATATTATGGTTTTGAAAATTAGATGGTAAGTGTTTATGTGAAGTGCATATTTGACCTAGTGGTTTACTAAAGCTAGTTTATGAAATGATTGTATATGTCTTTGGGTGATGTATGTATAAGCGTTATAGGACGCGCATGGGTAGAGTAACATAAACAATAAGGTTTTGCTTGGTTTGATATTGAAATAGTATTTTACCTTGTAAAGGTACGAGTAGGAGATCTGGCCAAGAATAGGGCGCGGGTGAACAGAAATATGAGCCAAAATGACCATTATCCAAGTGGACAAATATATTGACGTGAAGATTGGCGATAAATGAAGTAAACATGGTGATAGGGCCGAATGAGAGGCTAGCAAGAAAAAGAATTGAGTCGAGGATCCATACTAGGATCGAGAGCTTCGTATAACAAGGCAATTGTTATTGCTTGTCACTTATTGTTCAAGTGATGCAGTTTTGTTTATTTATTGTATTGAAATGAGTTGGTCAAGTATAGTTGAAAAATGATATATATACCTCTTTAAATTACCATGATGCTGTTTATTTTCCCCACCCATAATTCACATGTCGGTTTTAGAAAGAATCTTGTAAATAACCCTTTTTACATTCTGTCAACGGAATGCCATTTCTTCTATTTTTGTCCGATATTCTTAAGGAATTTTCTAAACAAGGACATCCAAGTTTTCTTGACTTTTATGAAGGCCTGTTGGCACAGTGCCTGATCTAGTATATTTTCACCAATGGATTTCTAATTGGACAATGTTTCCCTAAACTGATCTAAACCTTTCCCTATTGAAACTGTTTTACAACTACTGTTCTAGTCTATTTCTCCGCTTATGGAAGCTCAAATTCTTCAGTGTGTATAAGGTTTATTAAATGTCGGTACGTGACCATATCGTTGCTTTAGTCTATAATTTTATTTGTTGAAATTTTATTGCACATTATATCCTTGTTCTTGTTCAAATGAACTTTCTCTTTGCATAATCTGATGTGGTTATAATTCGAAGTATTCGTATCGATCTTGCTGATACCTATTCGAATTGACATTCTTTATAGTTCCCCCTATGTGGTATCGAACTTGTCGATACCCGACGATGATGTCGTTTCTTATTAATTCCTAATCCTAAGTCATCATTCTGGACGTGAGTTCCAGTTGTTGGAAATCAAGGGTGGTCGATTGTCCCGACACCTGACCTGAGTATTAAAGATAGAATTGGAAGTTTTTTATTAAATGAAAATGTTTTCAAGACTGTGGACGCCAGTCAGAGTATGAGTATTATGTTTTAGGCCAAAATGGGCCATGGATCCAGTTAAGTATTTGGATATACCAAGAGAGTATACCCGAAGTTTTAGTGTGACTGATCATCCACTTTAACTCGCTACGTCAAAATGAAAATTCAATTCTAATCTAGGAATTGATTATCCAGTTGACAAAGATTGTTATCATTTGACCTTGAGTTTTCGAGTATCATTATTGAATTTTTAAAGCCTGATTCCCTTGAAGTCTGTAATGCTTATTTTGGTTGAACAAAACTTTTATCTGTTCTAGTTCCTGTTGCCCCTCATTAATGGTGAAGTATTGGCACTCGTGGCAACTTAAAAGTTAATATCACAGATTCTTTCATAGAATGAGTTGAAATTCTTTTGTTATCAGAATTGTTTCGATATTAAAATTGTTATCACTTTATGCACTTGCTGAGCATTGTTGGCTCACTCTTGCTTTTGTTTGTTTTCTCCAGTTAATAGAGAAGTTTAGTAGACCTAGTAAGGGGACAGTTGGTATTAATCTCCGGGCAGTGAGAGGAGACAGTCGAGTTATGGATTTCGCCAGATAGTGAATTGAGAATTGTCAAGGTTGGAGATATAGTTAGACAATGGTTTGTATATTCACAAAATGTATAATATTTTTATTATTCTGAGATTGAGTTGTAATAAAGTAATTCGATAGTTTGTTTCATACCATAACCTGTATGCGATCTTGGTTAAGGGGTTTTAATGTTTTATCAGTTTATTTAATGTTTATATCCAAGTTAGTATTATGTTGATTGTGGTTGGTGGCCCCAAATCTGTACCCCGGATTTTGGGACCGTTACATAAGGTATCAACAGAGTCATAAAATATAAGGTAAAAGATGAAGTTACAAGGTAAGTAGAGGTACTTTTAGTTTTGAACAGTTTTCAAACCCTGTCAACATGAGTGATACTTCTTTTTAATACATGTTGCAGAAAACAGATAGATTTGGATGATGAACTAATACTGGAGTATTGTCGCACCAGATGACACCACCGTACGATGATCTGTCGCAGGTCATGCATCTCAAGATTTGTTTCTCTACATGTAGAAGGAAGAACATATGGACACCACCATACGCCGGATCTCCCTAGCCATCTTTGGGCTTAGACGGGATCGGCGCCACTCGGACCCTATTCTAGGATGGACTGTCCCATAGCCTCTTACACCGAATTTAATGATGGACTGTCCCACAGCCTCTTACACAAATACTCCTTGTTCGAGTAAATCCATGACTCAGAAACGTAAAGTTCGTCTCCCTTTCCTCAAGTATAATACTTGTTGATAGGACTCCACAAAGTAGTCGTATCTAGTTGGAAAGGAAAATTCACCAATATTTCCCAAGCAGTTGCTTGTTAATGGATATCGACTTGTTCCAACAATCTTACCCCTCGAACAATGAGGAAGTAACAAAAAGACTCATTTTGATGAATATCAACCAAGTTGCGAGTGAAAAGAATAATTTCAAAAGATTTATGACCGGGAAGTCGAACAAAATAAATAACGTCTCTCAAGTAAGGTTCCCTTATATTTTGAAAGTTTTTGAGCGAGCATTTAAATCTTCCTATAAGATAGATTCAAATGGAAAATAGAGTTTTGGGAACCTTTCCTTGATAAAATAATCATAATAAGACTCAGAAATATTTTAAATAATATTTGAAGGTCAAGGAAAATATTTGAACAAAATAAGTCATTATTAAAACTAGTTTAAAAGTATCAAATAATTATTCAAAGAATATTTATTAAATCATAAATATTTAGAGAATATTTTTAGTATAAAATATTGCTCATAAATAACCCTCGAAAGAATATATAAAAATATTCACTAAATAAATGAACCCTTGAATAAATATTCAAAATAATATCCAATAAATAAATCAAACCTTAAATGAATATTCAAAATAATATTTATTAAATAAATAAAACTCAAATGAATATTCAAATAATATTCATTAAAGAATAATGGAAATATTTATCTAATATTTTTCTCAGAAAATAATCTCAAAGTATACTAAGGGCCCTTTACTAAGGGCCTTTGCTAAGGGCCTTTACTAAGGGCCCTTTATCTAATATTTTGCTCAGAAAATATTTAAAGAATGTAAGTCACACGCCCTTTACTAAGGGCCTTTGTAAAATTCGGCTTATAACTAATATCTCATATCTAGCTTATAAGCCAATTACCAAATCGTAATCAAGTATCACAATATACTTTCGAAAACAGTTATGCCTTCCAATAGCATATTTAACATAAATTATATTCATATAGTATTTCTCGACTAAATAATATTCAAATAACATTCCACGAAAGATATAGTAAGCAAATACAATTTCTCGAATGATATCATATTCAGATAACAATCTTCGAATGGTTTCCAAGTAATTAATATTTTATGGAAATATAATTAATGTTTATAAATATAATTAATGGTTTCCAAAATACCGACTCCCGGTTTAGAGTCGAAAACAAATCATATTCTCTTATATCTAGAGCTACAAGGTATACCGGTTTATAAATACTTAACTCAAAAGATCGTATATAATCCAAAGGTCAAATTCTATTTCAACCGGAAATAAGATAATCGCAAAACGGCATAACAATATACATGGCAAATGTAGTATTATACAATAATATTTCGAAAGTATAGGTTTTGAAAAATTTTCCGATACTCTGGTCGTAGTATGGGTCTGCGACGATGTTTGATAATCTAAACAAAGTAAAAAACATACGGTTAATCCCCTTGACGATCCACTTATTAACAATGCTCGTGTACTTGAACAAATCGTAATCAAAGCACTTAATGACACTATCTAGACTCATACTAAATCCATGTTACTCGTCAAATACTTAAGTCATAAGTTTGGTTCGAAACTTGTCCTCGAATTCAAGTTATATTTAATCACTTATAAAGTTGATTTCAAAGTCACGTTCCTAGGGGTTTACACTTGCGCAACCTCGGCTTACGCATTTTTATAAAATCGGAAAATAATCTTTTTGACTCAAAACCTTCGCACACACCTTACTAACTATCCTTAGCATTTTATCACAAAATTGCACTTCTTAATTCGACATTTAAGGGTCTCGAACATAGGATCAAGGTGATTACATTTCTGTGATAAAATCTTTCAAACCACTTTCACTAAAACTAGAATAATTCTTAAACCGTAAACTCTTTTAATGCGATTCTTGCGGCCATGTAAACTAGACAACCATATATATGTTACCATATGCAGTGGTGATACTAACAATCATTTCATGGTTTCGGGTATTAATTGATTTCAAGGCTAACAAAATTTTGCCATTACGACGGTTATAAATCGAACGTTTCCATTTTGTCACAACATAACCAAGCCACACCGGGCATACCATACATCCACAACCTCAACAAACAACCTTTTTACTTCTCTAAGGTCAGTGGTGTGGCTACAATCCAACACCCACCATTTTTCATATTTTACAAAGTTAAATAACCACTAAAACACTTAAACATGATCTCTTAAGCATATAACATCAAAACAATCATCAAAACTCATATGAACTGAAAGGGTGGGTTAGGGTTTTACCTTCTTGGATGCTCTAACAACACTATCAAGTGTTTATAAACCTTTAACAAGCTTTAGATGGTCCTTAAAGTGCTAAATCCTTAAGATCAAAACAAGAAAACAACTTGAAGTTACTATTTATCCTCATCTTGTAAAATTCATAACAAATCGAAAAATAAGAGTTGGGTGCTCAACTTTTTACCACACCTTATGCTCTTCATAAGCTTTCTTTTGAGCTATAGATCATCAAATCTGAAGCTTCCTAGATTGGGTTTTGAGCCCCACCTTTTCGCTGGACAGAAACTGGACAGATTGGATTCTCCAACTCAGAGGAGGGATTTGACTAGGCTACACTCCTTTGTTAACCATGAAATTTTTAATGAATGTTACCCATGGAGTGGAGAAGCTATGATTTAGGGATTTGACTAGGCTACACTCCTTTGAGTGGTGTTTCTGTGGGGCAGTTTAGAGGAGTTTGTGTTTTGCTTTGTTTTCTCTTGGATAATTACCACAAATGTGACATCTATCTCTTAACACCAGTTAGGCAAGTAGTTTGTAGTGTGGTTGATGTCCACCAATGAGATTAAAACAATTGTTGATGATCTCATGGACCATTTGTCAAGCTAGAAACATGTTACTCCATTTTGTGATGTTTTACTTCCATGTCCTTGGCTTTTCAAGATTCCTTCCAGCACTACCCTTGCCTTTTGGATTTCACCATAAGTCACTTGATAAATCAGCTCCTTGATTATTATTGGGCCGAAATTGGGCTTTCCCCCTTGCTCTAGGGCTTTATGCAAGTTCTTTCGTCATTTCTTTCATCGAATGATTTCTGTGATCGTCTTAGTGGTTTCTTTCTCGTAAATCTCTTGGATATATATAATCCTTTCCCACATTATATATTAATGTATTGGTGCGGTCCTAATCCTCAAATAGGTATTAAATCCAATATCCTTGGTATATTCTCTTTATCTCAGAATTTGTTCCCCCGGTTTCTCAAGCGTTCTCAAACTCGTTTGCATTCTCTTTGCTCTAGGATTATATTCTCAATCCTCTTTCCCTCTCATAATATATCATCCCTTGTACTTCTAACATTTAACATCCTCAATTTATAATCCAATTATTATATTCCTGACTTCTTTGTCAATTATGGAATAAAATAAAGTTTGGATTCTCTGAATTCTGTCCTCGTTTACATACACTTATTTACTCCGTGAATCACTAATATGACTTCAAAATATCCATACCATGTCTCGTACATAAGGTGGTATGAAAAATTTCTTGGTTCCCAAAAATCACTATTCATCCACAAAATCACTATTCTCTGATGCACTTAATCATAATAAGAAAAGTTTTTAATTCTATAAAAAATTCGGGTTCTTACATTTTGTTAAAAAGATGAAAACTCTAAAAATATGATGATACATATGAATTTTTACATAATATAGTAAATTGATCAATATAATAGATAATGGTTAAATTATAACATATCAGTAAAAAATGAAATCAATAAATTTAATTTTAGATTTCATATAGATGCACGGGTCATTAAGATCGTTTAATCATATTTTACATCGATTTAAAAATTTGGAAAAATTTGAAGTTGACTTAAAAAAATAATTTGAATTTATAATATAAAACATATTTCAATTTACCCAATTTTTAATAGAGCTTCGGTATTGTGTAATAAACATTAGACTAAAACTAAACATTTGAGTTTAAAATGTATAAATGTATATGTTACAACAAATTGATCGAGACAACCACAAAGATGACTTTTACTCAATATTACGAAATTTTTTAATACGTCTCAAAGTATAGATACGATCAATTTTTTTACAACAAAATCAAATGAGTTTACAGACTCCTATGTTAACATAGATAATTTTACTAAAATCATTATTTATGTTATACTTAAATGTTCAATTTGATAAATTTCATTTCACGTCATTGAAAAATAAATTAATAATTTAATAATTATAAGTATTCATGCGAAAATTATTGTATTGTATTTATCCAGAATTTAAGAAATTACAAAATTATCTCAATATATGTATACATTTTAGACGAGAAATTTGAAATGATATCTTTGATATAATATTTATTTTGGTATTTGTACGATTTAACATAAAATTTAAACGCACGCAGAATCCTCTCCACAAGGTCATTTATTTAAGAGTAAAGTGCACTTTGTGTACCTGAACTTTGACGAAGATGCCACTTGCAATATTATATTTCAGAAACTACCATTTGAAATACTAAACAATGAATTTACTTAAAATTCGTGTACCGTCATCTATCTATTTCCAACGGCGTTAGAATCCCAGTGGCAAATCAGTCTTGCCAAGAAAAACTACACAGTACACTACAGGATTTAATACATAGCTTGTAAATGGCTAATTACTTCTGATTTGTGTTGAGTATGGAATATACACACAAGAAAATACAGAGGGGGGGTGAATGTATTTTCAAACTTTTCTCGGATTTAGCACTTAAGAACGTTTGTTTGAAGGTGTGAATCTATGTTCTTGTTTTTGTAGCTGAGTGTGTGTTTGTGTTTAACAAAATATATTCGTGCGGAAGTAAAACTCAAGACACAAGCACTCACTTTAATGTAACGTTGTATTAGATCAAAATTTTTGCTATAACCTGTGAATACAGAAATTAGTATTCTCAGCTTCTCTTTTTCTCAGAGAGTTGTTCTTACAAATTACATCTCTGTATTTTGTTTCTCTCTGCTCTGTATATTATGCTAGAGAAGTGAGGGTTGTACATTTATAGAATATGCGTACACCCTACTTACTATAAAAGATAGAACAGACAAATCTACTTTCTAACTTGTCTGTCCCTATTTTGGAATACGCCCAGGCAACGTGTAATTTGACTTTCTTTAACCTGCCCATATCCACTTCTTTAGCAACTTGTCTCTAGTAACAACTCTCTAAGCTTCTTTGTAGACTGTCCATGAACACTTTATAGTACAGTGGTCCTGACAGTGTCTTGGCTTGTTGCGGTATTCTGACTTGTACAATTTTCAGTATTTTGTCTTCAAGAATCCATTCGAGAAGTGACTGAGTGATTGATTCGAGAACTAGAATTGACTTAATATATAACTCTCAGTTCTCGAATACTGTATAATTGAGATGTCGAACCACTTCTCTAAATAGTCTTTTTTTAAGGATCCTTGAGATGTCTAATAGAGCATTGACTTATCGAATCCCTGAGATGTCGAATAGCTTCCTGAGTCCTTGAGATATCGAATGCCTAACTCCTCGAAACCTTGACTTCTCTAATAGACAAAAGTACTTCTCGAATTGGTACTTAGGTAAATCTTCATTCTTCAAATTCCAACTGTGTTTATTTTGACAGCCTTGTTCTTCAAGCTTGAGGCATGATCTCTGGATCTTCTTTCAAGCATTATTTCATGACTTAATTTACAGTTACACAGATAGAATTTTGATGCCTATTACAAGTACTAAATATAAGTAAAAACTCTACAACCAGAAGTTCCCCCAGTGAGGGAGTCATGTAAGTAATGCACAGCATTACAAACAATCAGGCTTGTTATTAGATGTATACAGTAATTCCTCTGTGACTAACAATCTCCCCCAAATTGTGAGTAAGACCTTTAGTCACAATTTTATGTCTAATAACAAGCCTACCATACATAAAGATATAACTTGAACAATACATGTATGAAATTTATTGACAACATGGATAGAATTACAAAGAGAGTATTCTTACAGACTATTAAGAAGTACTAGCCATTTTCTCTTGATTTCATTCCCATAGCTTTGCTCATCCATAGCCTTTATAATGGCTGTCATAGCATCAAGTTCTTCAAGCAGAATTGAATCCTTAAAGTCTTCCAGGTACTGATTTCAATAAGTTTGCAGGGTAATGGTTGACCAGGTCCATTCTGATATTGACATTATCTCCATTTCTCCTCCTATACTTCACAACATAAGGATTGAACTGAACTCTGCATAACCCTTTAGCCCTCAACTTATCTACTTTGGCTTCCAGTTCATCAAGCTCCTCCTCTCTCTTTCTCCATTTTTCCAAACATTCTCTTCTCACCTTCTCCTCATGATCTCTCTTCATCTTCACAAAGTCTATAAGTTCCAGCTACCAAACCTTCTCCACCTCATCTTCAATGTTCAGCATTGCAATTATCCTTTTAATATCATATAGTTTACCTCAATGCTGACACATCCCTTGCTTAAACTTCTTTCTGTCTACCATCAGTATATTTGAATTCAAGGCAGTCATCAACAATAGCAACATGATAAATTCTTTGAGCCCTTAGAAATAGCAATTGATCTTCATCATAGTCTTCATCTAGGGGTGGCAAGTTTAGTCCTGGTACTATTATGATGGCTTGAGATTTAGATGTCTTCACCTTCCTTGCCTTTCTGGCCATAGATTTGATTTTTAGCCTCTTGACCATTGAAGTATACCATTAGCAGTTTTCTTTTGGAGACATACAGATGACTTCTTGATTTGAATCTTCTTTGCTTGAGGTGGTAAAACAGTTGCAGAATGTAACGCCCCCAAATCCGGGGTCAAGGATATGGGTCGCTACTGTGGAAAACCTTAATAATCAAATAATCACCTACCAATATTTAATCTAAAACATGACATCCGACCCCAACCTAACAAGATCTTTTCAGGTTATAGACTAGAAAACAAGAAATCCAAAACATTATAATATTAACTCTTAGTACAACAATCCCTTATACAATCTTATGCTGTTAGTATCACCTTGATATAAGGTATACAACAGCCACAATATTCTAATATAACAAATATTACAACACAAGAATATGAATACCAGAATATGAATACCATACCAGTCTAACTATACATCTAGTAGACTATTTCGGAAGACAGGATGCTCTAAGCCAAAACCATCTTGATCCAAGTTCTTCCCTGCTTCGAGCTAATCTGGATCGATCACATCAACTATTTATCTCAGTAAAATTAGATTTAAATAAAAGCAAGAATGAGCGAAAGAAATGCTCAGCAAGTATATAATAGAGTATACTAAGATACTTTTGGAAAAGCTTTGAAGGTTTCAAATCTAACATATGGATGATACTGTTTTTGAAATATTCATAATAATAATTTCCAAATATGAGGGAGGTTTGTAGAATTCAATAAATGATTTACTTCCAAAGCTTTAAAACAAATTTGACATTTAAACAACGAACTTTAATAAGAGATTCTCTTTACAGACTATAAATCAATTTTGATATTTATCTCAGCAAATCTCATAGTAGAATAGACAAGTATAAAAACTTGAGGGGGTGAATAATTAATAGGTTCACAATAACTTTATCAGGCTCAACTACTAACAATGTTATAGTTATCAAATGTAGCAAAGGGGTATTCAACAATGTTCTGATGAATAAGCAATATCCAACTTTGGTTTAAGTTCTGAAGAACTGAATCATAAGGAATGAGATATCAAGATAAGAGTTTACAACTTTAATCATCAATTTTAAAAACATTATAAAAACTTGGGATTTCAACTTGAACGCTACGAGCTAGCCGGGTGATCAGCCCGCGAATAGCTCCGGATATCACACCCGTACATGTGACTCCTCCTTTATTTTAGGATCCTGGTGGCACTTATTGACATTGGCCATGGCATAAAGCCATATAATTACAGACCGGCGTCACGGTCTAAAACATTTTTATTTTTATCCCACAATTTCAAAAACAATCACTACGCCATAGATGGCCTACTGCAACCTTTTGGCACGGGTGTTACCTTTCTGGATGTTACCATAGCTATGAAATTTTTGACCTATCGCAACCTTGTGATTGTGGTGTTACCAAATCCACAAAATTGTGTTACTTTAGTTATAAAAGGTGTTAGAGTGGGCAACAACATGAGATGTGTTACCATGAAGTATTCATGAACAAATTTTTTATTTTATTTAAAATTAAGGATTTAATAATTATTCGACTTTAAAAATAATTAATTTTAACAAAAGCGTTGAAGTTATCATTGTAAAACATAATAGTCCATCAAATAATTGAATTAATCAAATTTTGTAAATATTAAAATATGTTTAATAAATTTAGAATGATAAGATTTCTAAAATAAATTATTATTAAAAAATTATTAAATTTTGATTAAAATCATTAAAAAAATTTATAACAGTTTGTATAAACTTTGAATTATTACAAATAATTAAATTAATAGATTTAATAATTATAATCTAATATCAAGAAATTTAAATAAATTAGTAATATTTTAAAAAAAAAATATTAGAAAAGTAAATTGAATTATTGAGGAGAGATGAGCGGCAAACAAAACCGAGAGCGGCAAAACGAAAAATTAGAATTTGGAAATTGGGGAAAAAGAATTTGGAAATTGGGGAAAAACAAAGCCTCGCCACCCTCACCTTTCTCATTTCTCTCGCTTCTCTTGCCTCTCTCGCCTCATTCAATTAGGATTCAATATCTCTCTGTATCTCTGTCTCTCTCTACATCTTTCCCCCTCTCTCTCTCCCCCTTTCTCTATATCTCTTTGTATCTCTCCCTCCCCCTCTCTCTCTCTCCCATTCTCTCTATCTCTCCCAGTATCACTGACTCTCTCTACCCCTGTTTCTTTATGTATCTCTCTCCCTCTCTCTGTCTGTCTCTCTCTCTCTCTCTCTCTCTCTCTCTCTCTCTCTCTCTCTCTCTCTCTCTCTCTCTCTCTCTCTCTCTCTCTCTTTGTATCTCTTTCCCTCTCTCCGTCTCTTTGTAATTAAAGTGCTTTTTGTTTCGTAAATTTGATTAATTAATACTTTAATTGCTTCTCAATCTTGATTTAAGTCTATATATGCTCAATTTTAATAGCTGTGATGTTTAATTGTGTTTGATATTGATGGATGAGTGGTTTTTTTAGGTGTTGCTGTTTGTTTATAAATGGCGAATAGAGGTCAAATCCCGACTAACAATTCTGCGTTAATCGCGATGATTGCTGATGAGGTAATTCTCATTTTATCGGTTTATCGAGTCTGTATGAATGAATTTAATAAACTTTGTTTTTACTATAAAATCAGCTTCACAGATGCTCTTTCTGATATTTGAAGCTCCACTGCTCTCTCCTTTATCTAAACTCTATCTTTTCCGCTTTAATTTTTAATAGCTGTGTTTTGTGGGGAGTTATAGTCACATTGATTAGCTCAAACTGATTTTAGAAAAGCCAACAGTTTGGCTCACTTATTAGCATCTACATTGGTTGCTCAAACTGATTTTAGATAGTTGGAGGACACTCCTATTACTATGCAAACACAGCGTTTATAATCATTGTCTTGGTGAGCCTTTCTATGCATGATTGTAGTATTGTCATATAGCAATATGTTTTCCTTTATTTTGGAATCTGTTTTATTTTTTAAGAAAACTTTCGAGCTCATTGATTTCAAGGTCAGTCTGGTAGCTTCTAATAGGTTATCGAATCGCTTTAAGTCTCTAATGTTAATGTTTTTGTTTTGCCAACTCACTGTAGGAGGGGCTCTATTCAAGTTTTGAGTATGGGCGTTATGGGAACCCAACCACTGTTGTTTCAGAGCAAAAGATCAGGCATGTCAAAGTGCTGTAATTTAACCAATTGGTCAGGTCATGCCTTGAATATAAGAATGAAGAGAACTTGAATATGTCTTGTGTATTGTCTAGTTGAGTTTTGCTTTTCACATTGATTTCATTAGTTTAATTGCTAGCCTATTCATGATGTTCTCATTGAGGTAGATATACAATTTTTTCACAGAAATTAGTAACAACATTTATTGACAACCAAGGTAATGCAATATCTTCCTTGGGTAATTTATGGTTGTAACTTAGTTGAAATAACAAGTACTGTTTCTTAAAAAAGCATTTTCGCAAAGTAGGTATAGCTGATGACTATTAGTAGAAAATAAGTACTACAACCAACTACAACCATTGTGATTCTTGACCCAACAAACTCACAAAAGTGAACTATTCTAAAATATTGTCACTGTTCTCTATATTTCAAGGGCTTGATATCACTTAATGTTTTCATAATCTTTATCGATGGACACAGGCCGAATCAGGTGGTGCTGGGGTACCTTCTCGCAGAACCGGATAGCAGGGTGGTACTGAGCAATTCAGCATGATGATCCCCAACAACAAGGTAATTTTTTTTGCCAAGTTAGTCGTATAGTGGTTATTTGACCTACTTAATAGTTTTATATTTTGTTTGACCTGTTTGTGATACCTGAAGTTCCGTAAAACATGCTACTCACTTGGCAAGTCTTTGATTCTATTCTTATATTTTTTTTTTGATCATTCAGTCATGGAAGCTTTGCTGGAGGGGCTGTGAATTATAGCACTGCTGCAAAACATGTACGCAATATTTTAAACTTATGGTATCTCTATGTGAGTCCTATAAATCCTTGTCATCCTAGAATGAGAATCATGATACTTTAAGTCAATGACGAGGATGACTACTTATTGTGTCATAAACATTTTATCGTATGAACACTATTATCATGTCGGTTTCTATTTGTACAAGTTATTTTCCTTGTTTTCCTTCTAGTTACCACATTTTTAAGCCCTTATTTCTTTTCACCTTTATTTATTACCGAAAGCCTTTCTATTTGTATGTTCAAAAGTCAAGATAATACTTTGCACGTTGGATTGGATAATCAAATTTTTGTTAACCCTTGCAAGAAAAAACCTGAAAAGTAAGAGAAAAACAATTGGCCTTGTAGGTTTTAACCCTTTACTTCAAGTATATCTTTTTGTTATATTTATTATTGTCTTAAATTTTTTTGCAATGAAGCTCTAGCCATATAAATATTACATTCACAGTTGCTAGAAAGAAGTTCAGTATTTGAAGCTTGAAATTAGAATTTACCTGATGTTTGGTTTTTTGATTTGTAATTTATCCTACATTATGTAATGAGTTGTCATTCTTATTTATTTTGATGGTTGTTAAATTGGTATAATGAAGTTCAAGATTTCACAGTTTCTCAGTTTAATATCATTCGAGAGACTATGGATGATGATTTGAATGGATGGACTATGGATGAGAGAGTAAAAATGATAGGCTGAAGAATTACTGCACATTATGTGGTGTCTTATGTCGCCAGGTATCATTCTTTAATTAAGTAATTAAGTAGCACTAATATTGAATTACGTTAAGACATCACGTCTATAAGACCAATTGCAAACAAGTGAAGTTTATAGCGAAAATGTTCTCAGGGAAACCATGCTTGATCCCACTGCTGTCTTTGCTCTTCTATTTGGAAGTGAGCTTTTTGAAGACTACATTAGACATCTAGTTGAAGGTTTGCTGGTTTAGGTGCTGTTATGTTTTTAAATTTTAACTTAGTATAAATCAATAAGCTGTTTCCGCAGAAATCAATAAGCTGTTTCTACAGTCAACTTGAATACTATATTTCCATTTTAATAATCAGCAGCAGTTCCTGTTGAGACTTAAAATCTTGTGCTCCTACATTTCAGTTAGTACTATATGTAGAATGAAAATTCTTCCCATGATTTTCATCTATTGCATGTTGGTTTATGACCGGTGCTTGTATGTTAGAGATGGACTTGTCTCTTACTCTCACACTCTTGTTGTTGGTTGCTTCCTAGGCTGGTGAATAGGAAGAAGCATGTTCTGGCTGCATCATATCGGAAGGGGACTTGTTCGTAACAGGAACTCAGGACGGCCTATTGAATGTAGCAGCCCAGTAGACCACATTTAATCCGTCAGAATTTTACACAACCTGTGCAGTGGAACCTCCAACTGCTTCTCATAAACAAGTTACCAGCTGCTGTGCAATCATTAACATATAGTTTAGAGATTTGAGAAGGCAATCAAATATAGTAGTTGTACATTTTAATTTATTTTCTTCAATGTTGTTGGATTTGATTCGTTGATGTAACTATACTAGTTATGTTTTTGGTGAATGAAATTAGGACTTGAATTAGTTGGTTTATTTGATGGGAAATTCGATATTCAAGTAGTACATTTTTCTTTTATTACATTTATTGTGTTACAATAGGTACAAAGTGTGTTACAATAGGTATATTACTGCATGTATTGCAGGCCCAAAAAGTAGGACCCAGATGTGGGCCCCACATGTGGGCCCCACTCAGATGTGGGCCCCATAGTTGCCCCTGTGCAAATTTGTATCATCTTTTGTAACACACAAACTATGTTGCTATAGAGTGTTTAAGATGTTGCTATAGAGGTTTTTTGTAACCATATTTGCTATATATGTTACCATAGGCTGTTTTTGATGTTACCTTAGATATCTATAGTTACTGCTGAGAACCTAACATGGCTGAAGCGTTACCATAGCCCTATTTTGGCCTATTGCAACTTTAAACAGGGGTCCATGGTAACACAGTTTTGGGGTTGCAATAAGCAATCTATGTCATAGTGAATTTTCAACAGTTTCAATATTCAAGCAATAAAACATTCCCTATACTTACTAAAAAAAGATCAGCCTAGTATAAGGAGATTTTAAATAAAACTGGTTTACGCTTTTCAACAAGTTGAATGTAAATCTGAATAATCATTCGAAAGGGATTCAAGAACTAATCATAGGTATTAAATAAGCTCATATGGTAAATCAAAGGTACAATCAGAATAATATTTGAGATTCGATTCAGGGTATAACAAAGGTATTATTTCAGGAATAAGAATCACAAGGCAAATCTCAATATCAATAAGGTTCATGCTATAAGATTTTAATCAAAAGAAAAGAGTTAACACTTGCCTTAACGAGCTACTTCACTTGAACGATTTCTCGCGAATTTACGAGTTTAAATAAGGCATTTGCAGAATTTTCGTTTTTAAGAAAGCATAATATTTTAAAAGCATGCATACTCTGAATGAAAGAGTACGATTAGTAGACTTGCCTTTAGTCCTAGCTAATAAGTACGCTTGACGATTTAAAGAGAACATTCCTTCGTCTGTCCCACGTGTCCAATCATCTGATTTGATCCACTTTCGATTCGATACACTTGCAATTGCCACCAGTCTGATTCACCGCGATCGAGTCCGCACGTCGACTCTATAGTTAACACAATACGGTACTTTAATCTTCGGAATAAACATACGTTCTACCGACGATAGTACGCACACTCTAGCACGTTTATCTTAATCACAAATGTTTCTATAAAACACTACCCGGTGTATACAACACCTTACCACAATCACCAAATCAACCAATCAATATACACTTAATAATTTTATAACGTCTAGGGTCTATGCCCGACAAATCTTAAATCATAAATCAAACTCAAAGTCAACAGCGACTATCCTTATAGTCGTTAACACATAATTATGTAAACATATATTCATATATTCGTATATCTAGCATGCATATGACCTCTAATCACATAACACATAACTCACATAACAAGTAACACATAAGGTATTCCGATTGATCATATGATAGCTAGCAGTGGAAAGTATGTTGATAATATTTAGAAAGGTTTAAGATTTAGAAAATTTCGGCAGCACTTCCCCGGTTATATCACATACCCAGTCGGAATACAACCGACATAAACAACAATCAAATCACATACTTATAACATAATCAAGCATTCAACTTACTAATATAGTTTTTTGACATTACTTACAATCATACTTATGACCACAATTCACAATACACCCAAAATGACTATTACACTTAAAAATCTGCTATGACCAGTTCTGAAAGAAACTCATTTTACTATATCAAGAACACTCCAAATTAAAAAAGTACCGAACACAAAATTCGAAGATAATTCCGAGACCTTTCCAAAATGATAAGGCTCGTTAAAAATGGATAAGTAACGAATTCAGAAATAATAAAAATGTAACCTGCTAAAACAAACTCATTCCCCATACGCAAAAGTATTTTGAAGTTTATCATATTAAGGTCACAAAATTTGACAATGTAATGTAAATGAAAAATGTAGAGTTCAAAAAGATCTTTCCAGAATGATATAGGTCAGAAAATTTGAATGTAAGATCGATTTACTATGAATTTTTGAAAACAGGGCTCGCTATGTTCAAGCAAATCTGTCAATTTTACTAAAGTGAAGAAAACTCATATTTCGGAATAGAATTTCAGAAAACATATAAAACGAGACTCGTAGACAATTGAAATACCTTTCCAATGACTCAGGAATGAACACCAACTGATCAAAACTCGATTTTATATGATTTTTATAAGGCAGCAGATCACAATCGAACTTAACAAATCACTTAACAAATTTCGCAACTCTTAACACTTAAGCTTAGCAATTATTTAAACAATACCTACATCACACCACACATACACTTCAGCATATTCACACACACACACACACACACAGAGTTTGATACACACACACAATACTCAAATTTCTATTCTTAAACATCCTATGATCAAATACTTTCTATTAACTCTTTTAAACTAACAAGCTTTCGCTTAAATCACTTAGCAAATAACCTAATTGAATTTGTTAAATCTGAAAAATTTATAAACTAGACAAGATTCAACATATAACCCAATTCTTTACACCAAATCACTATAATCAAAAAACCAAAGCTAATCGTTACTAATACATATTTCTCAAACTCCAAATTTCAAAACCCTTAAATCAAAATTGACATGCATCAACATATAACACATAAATCAATACAATAACACCACAAGGCTTTGTAATCATCAAAAATCGAACCCACCGGATCCCCTAAGGTCAGGCCCGGTGGTGGCCGGATTCCGGCACCCCAACTAATTAATCTCCAAACTTAATTTAAAAACTTACCCATTAATTATCAACACTAGATAAACATTGCATGTGAGTTTTGAGCTCCCTAGACCTACACATACATACACCCACATACATACATACATGCAAACAATAAAACATGAAAATAATCACTACCCATCCACCATTAACTCTTAAACAAGCATAATCTAGCAAGAAATCACACAAACACTTGATTAAGAGATCAAAAATGGAAGAAATAAGGGGGAGAGGAAGACTCACGGAATGAGAGAGAAGAATGGGAGGAAGGGTTCGTCAAAATGAAAAGAAAGGAAAGCGAAGTAAGAGTATTTGTAATCTTATCACTCCACTTATCTATTTAAACTTTAATCTAGTTACTAATTAAATCATATAAATCAAATAAATGGGTTTTGTAAAAATTCTGAGATTTTATACTTTTAAAATAAAATTTATCCAATAAAGATCATGAACATATTTTTAAAATATTTTTAGAGCTTATATATATTAAGATATGAATTTTACAAGAAATAGTCTTTAAAAAGAAATATCCTTTCTAAAATCATTTAAAAATCCACAAAACCCAAAATAAATTAAACTCTTATTTTTATAACCAAGAGTATAAAATCAGGAACACATACATACCAAAAATATTTTTTATGACTTGTAATTATTTTATTAGAGAATTTACAAAATTTACCATCTTAAAAGACTATAAGACTTTAAAAATCACTAAATATTATTGGAGCCCAAATAAAATAAACTTGCATTTTTAAAACGTTTCTAAATACTGAAGAAACAATATGAAAGAGATTTCATGATTTTGCGATGCTCCAAGAAATTTAGAAAAATTAAACAGCACTTAGAAATAGCATTTTAAATGCATTAAAAATCCATACAAGCACATTTAATCATACAAGTTCACATATAAGTCACATAGACACAATAAGTGATCATAAATCCATACAAATAAATTGACTCATTAAACTGGAATAAAACCCTTATCATTTTATTCAACTAGATAATCACCACGATAATTCCAAATAATAACAATTTGATTCAGATAACTCACATAGTCATTTAGTAGTTAAGTCACATTGACTTAATTCACAAAATTTAAAACAAATCCATTATCCACTAAATCATACACAAATAGCATTTAATCACATAAATGCTCCACAATCGAATAAATATTATAAAATAATAATTAACTATTCCATTCTCTCATCACACCTATCTGTCAACGCAAAATAATAATAATAATTTTATTTTGAAAATTCGGGCTGTTACACAAAAGCCATAGGATTAGATTTTGGCAAGTCATCACTAATTGTATCCACCCTAGACATATATAGCCTTGTGTTGTGGTGGAAATACTGCTAGTGATGCTTGAGTCTTGCTATCTTCCACCTTTTCCCTCATACACCTTATCACTTCCTTTGTCATCATCACCTTTCTTTCCTTTACCACTTCTCTTTCTCTTTTCTTCATCATCCTTATTACTCCTTTGAGATCTATCCTTGCTACAACTCTGATCTTGATCATCCCCATCTCTCCTTCCTAACTTGTCTCCTCTACAATCAAATTGAGCATTTGACTATGAGTTGATAAACTTAATCAGAATGTCCAGAGCTGACTTCTCAGTTTCTGACTTTCCTCTCCTTGATTGTAAGGCACTAGCCAAATACTTGATTGTAGACATGTTGCCCGGTTTGAGGTGGTGACCAAATCTGAAGGAGACAATGCCTGCAGCTGCTTCATACAGAATGTAGTGGGGCTGAGGAATTACCTGAGGTAATTGAGACTTCATACAGCCTGTAAGAATCTCATGGAGTTTGATATTGTTAGTAGACCCATTTGATTATATCTTCTTGATGAATGTTCCAACTTCAGAGCAAGATAGAACTTGTATGGCTTCAATGTGGATGTGAAAGAGAAATTTGGCAGTGTGGACTAGGACTTCTCTATCTTCAGTGTTGATAAGAGCATCAGGATTGTTTTGAACAACTTGACTTCTCTCTACAGTGACCAGAAATATGTCTTGTACAAGGAGCTTGAGATAGTCAAAGTAGTGGAAGTTGCTTCTTTTCCTCGGATTCTGTAGGTGCTTCAGGAAGGGTATTTCATGATACAGTTTTGAATTGGTAGCTTCTTGACACACCTTATGAGAAAGAACACCCTTGAATTCTGATGGCTCAGCTTGAGCAGAGTGTTTGGCAATGTCAGGCACTAGAAAATCAAGGTCTTGAGTAGATGGTTGGGGTTGAGGTTGATTTCCTCTTGGTGACTCGACTACTCCTGCTACAGCCACTTTCTTTATCTTGGCCTCTTCATCTGCAGCCACAGCTACTTTCTTCAACTTCAACTCACCCTCTTTGAATCCTTGCTTTTGTTTCACAGATTGCCTGACTTTGAATTCGGAGATTTTGAGACCTAGATCACTCTTCTCCCCCTTAGATCTCTTAGATTTTGTGTCCACTAGCTTCTCCTTTTTATCTATGTGCTTCTCCCCCTTAGGCTTGTTCTCAGACACTGGTGCCTTTGATGGGGCCATTAGGTTTGAGGTAGAAGCTAATAGAGCATCTGTATGTTGAAGGATGCCCATGTGTCTCATCATTGCAGAAAGCATCTGTTGTTGATTAAGGAGAACCTCAGCAGTGGTAGTTGCTTGAGTGTTCAACTTTTCATTTAGCAGTGCCACAGATGCTGTGAGCTCAGCATTGAATTGTCTGAGAGAACTCACTTCCCTTTCTAAACCATCCATCTTAGTGAACAACTCTGTAGCCTTGAAGCCAGTAAGAGACTGTTCTTTGAGCCTTTGAACTTCATATTTCTTCATTTCATGCACATGGACATCTGTGACTGCCTTATCTCCCATATTGACTAGCAAAGAGGACTCTGATTTGTGCATTGGCATCATTTGTCTGAGAAGAGAGATTCTGCACTTGAGTTGTAAGATTTTTGAGAATATCTTGAACCAAGGGAAGACGATTATCCAGAGAGGTGCAGGTCTTTTTTCATTCCTTGATATTCTTGAAGACAGTATCCAAAGAGGGGAAGTCTTTGGAGAACTGAGTTTTGATCTCACTCACTACTTGGGTTGTGGCTTTGCACACTTCATTAATTTCTGTTCTAACCCCTTTGCCGAGGTAGTGAGCAGCTTTCAAGCTTTCCTTGTATGCATCATTGATAGCTTCATACACTTCACCAGGGGTTAGAGATTTGACATTTAACCCTAGTGGGTGATGTATTCTTCCCTTAGATATTGAAGAGCTTCTGACAAGGTTACACTCCCTACCCCTTGCAACCATGCATCCACATTACCATCTCTTTCAGCTTCTTCAACTATCTTGTCTTGTTGTTCCTCTACATCTTGCTTGTGAAAGAGAAGAATAGCTCCATAATCAGCATTAGGCATGTCTGCTGTGAGAAGGTTTTGAGCAATCTTAGTGAACTCAGGAATCTGGTCCACAATTAAGCTTTGAAGTGCTTCAACCGTCAATTGTTGGGGAGCAGAAGCTGATCCTGAAGCACTGTCATGGTGCACAGGCTTCAGCCATTGTGACAGAAAGTCAGAGCTATAGCTAGGCAAGCTAGACCCCTCAGTTACAGATGCAACTTCTGTAACTGGATGGAATGACTCTACTAGTGTTGTCTCTGAAGTAGTGGGATAAGTTACAATAGTAGATGACACAGGCACAGAGTCTCTAGTGAAAACTAGTGAAGCCTCTGTGTTTTTCATGGTGTCATTAGGAGATGCCCCAGCATGCACCCTCACTATCTAAATTTAGGTCCTGGGTGGTGAACAGGGTGTCATGCACCAAGTCACTTGAATCCATTGTCACAAAGAGAAGAAAATTCTTGGTGATCAATGCCTTGCTCCTCAGTTACTCGAGTTGCAGGCTGCAAAGAAATATTAGTTGTAGATTCTGGAAGAGAAGTGTCTTGTAGAACTGATTTTGGCAACTCCCCTTGAGAAATAGGTGGAGTTTCAATTTTGATGTGCTCTCCACTCAGTTTTGTGCCAACCTTATTACTCCCATGTGCTAACCCTTTACAGGATTGTGCATTGGGGAGAATGCTTGATTCTATAGATGCACCCTGTTGAGAAGGCACTTGTAGTGAGCTGTTTGCCCCTGATTTTACAACTTCAGCCATTTGTGTGACTAAAAAGGTGGTTTTTGTTTTCTTCTTCTTTGGCCTCTGTAAGGGTGACTCAGGTGCCTCACTTTCTAAGCCTAATTCAACATTTGAAGCTACTTCTAATAATATATTCAATGCAGTGTGCTTTCTCTTCTTCTTATTACTAACATCATACTGTTGAGAGGATGATGTAGTTTTCTCAATTTTTGGGAGAGTGTTTGGTTGAGAGGGTTTGATAGCAGACCCTGGGTTAGCAGTTTGTACTACTTGCTGGGTTCTGCTAACTCAGATTTTGAAGCACATGTTAGCTTGTTGTGAGGGTAGGACTTGAAGATTTCCGTCATGTGTGGTGTAATCTCAAGTCTTACATTTACCGTATTCCTTGTATCCAAATTTCCAAAAATGAGTTTGGACATGGATTTAGGATAGGCTATATTATTTTTATCTATCCCAGGCAACTTATTCAAAGAGTTATCTACATAGTTTAGTGCAGATTGAATAAAACGAGGGAAAAAGATATTTTTACCTCTCTGTGATGAATCCTTGCCAAGTCTTGAGTACAGTTCTCGCATTATCAGTAGCCCAACATTGATTTTCCTATCATAGGCCAGGGAGTACACTATCTATTGTACAGGCCCACTGATTTGGTCGAAACTGGATTTTCTGGCAGTAAATACTTGCAGGATTGTCGCAAACACAAAACTCCATTCTTTTCTTAAATACTTCCGATTCAAATGCCCAAGATTAACATCGGTTGAGTATCTATGAACGAGAAGAAGTCCTTCAGTTCACCCTCCTTTACCAAAGGATTGTATGACTCTTGTGGAAGTCCCAGCGCCTTGTTCATATCTTCAGTAGTGATTGTGATTTCCTTCTCTTGGATCTTGCCGAAGATAGTATAAGATTCTGTGGCGTTCTCAAGGGCATTTACTTCAACAGTCACAGAATTCCAAATGCTCGAGCATGTCTGGATATAGAACAGGGCTAGCAGTTAGAGCATCTTTGATGTATGATTCGTTCAGCCACTTCACAAAACACTTATAATTAGCTTAGGTGCTTCGACATCGCTGGAGATGGCGACGAAATTGGTGTTGAACCGTTTGTTTGCAATTTGTATAGATTAGAAAGAAGAGAAGTTGAATGTTTGAAGAGCAAATTTGGCTTTCAGCGGTTAAGATTTTTGATTTTCAGAGGAATAGATGCTTAAGAAATCGATTGAAATGAGTAGAGCAGTTGTGGAGGTGTATAAATAAGGATACTTGAATTGTCGATTAGATACATGTTTTGTATCGACAAGTCATGTATTCGAGAAGTGATAAGCAACTGTTCGATATGTCCAATATGGCATATTCGATAACTCAAGCAAGTAAAAACCGACAGCTGGCAGTTTATTCAATGTAAGATTGAATAACAAATGTTTTATGAGTGAGTTAAAAGTGTCAGACAAAAGTTAAAATGTGGTCTATCGCTCAGCGAGAATTCTGCCCTTTAAAATGATTCGAGAACTCAAGAGATACTATTCGAGAACTCAGTATTTAGAGAACTCAGTATAGTATTCGAGAAGTCAAGTATGCCTCTGTTCGATATCTCTAAAGGACTCTATTCGAGAACTCGAGAGCAATCAGAAGAGACTTGTTAGAGAAGTCGAGCATTTGACATAAAATGAATCATTAGAGAAGTCTGTCTTACCGAAATGTTCTTTTCACACATAAAATTCAATTTTCACTCTCCTTTAAAATTCACCAGAAATATTCAATGAAGAATATTCTAATAAATTAAATAGTGATTTTCTTAAAATTTCATGGAAATTTCAAGGTAGCAAAATATGATTTTTGAACATATGCAACAGAGTTGAAATATTTATAAATCATATTTCAGCCAACACTTACTTCAAAAATATTGAGCATTTAGATAAAGTGTTTACTGCTGCAACAATTTAGTTGATACTTTCACTTAACTAGATTCTAAAGAATTCAGCATTCCAATCTCACTAACCAACCTTGTGAAGGTGGCTTCATCTAATGGCTTAGTGAATATATCAACTAATTGTTTATTTGTGGGAACATAATGTAACTCAATGGTTCCATTAGTTGCATGTGCCCTAATAAAATTATATCTGATGTCAATGTGCTTTGTTCTAGATTGATTGACAAGATTTGGAACTATAGAGATTGCACTTGTGTTGGCACACATGATAGGAATCTTTTCCAACACTAGTCCATAGTCTCTAAGTTGGCTTCTAATCCAAAGCACTTGAGCACAACAACTTCCAGCAGCTATGTATTTAGCCTCAGCAGTAGAAGTTGACACAGATTGTTGTTTCTTGCTATACCAAGACCCTAACCTTTGTCCAAGAAACTGGAAGCTACCTCAGGTGCTTTTCCTATCCACTCTGCATCCAGCATAATCAGCATCAGAATAACCAACCAGATTGAACCCTGTGTCCTTAGGATACCATAAACCCTGTGTGATTCCTTTGGATTTGATTGAAACCTTGCACACAGACATGTGGCAAACATGATGTCTGGCCTACTTGCAGTTAGATAGAGTAGAGAACCAACCATGCCTCTGTAAACTAAGATATCTACTTTCTTACCCTTAGCATCTTCATCCAATTTAGTGGCAGTGGTCATGGGAGTCTTTTCAGGTGAGCTATCTTCCAAATCAAACTTCTTCAATAGATCTTTGATGTACTTGCACTACGCCATAAGTGGCCTATTGTAACTCCCGCGTAATGTTACAATAGGCCCAAAATCCGTTACAATAGGTCTATTGTAACACTTGGGGGCGTTACATTTACGGGCGTTACAGCAGGTGTCTATTGTAACACTTTTGCCGATCTACTGTAACACGAATAAAGTGATACATTATGTCGCTAATGTAACACTATCATCACCTAATGTAACGGATTTGTAGTGTTACATTTGAACTTAATTTGAGGGACAGAATGTGGAACCCACTAACACGTGGCATCCTAACACATGGCATGTGGGGCCCACCTAACACGGGCATGTGTGGGACCCACCTGACACGTGGCATGTGGGGGGGCCCACTAACACGTGGCATGTGGGGCCCACTCTCTATTACAACACTGTAACATGTCTAGTGTAACACTAAATAAGATTATAATGTAACACTGCAATAGGCAAGTGTAACAACAGATGGAAATGCATACGCAACACTACAATAAGCAAATGTAACACTAGAATACAAAAAATTTGAAATAGGTGCTTTATATATGCAACATTCCCATTAATAACCATTACGTATCCAAACCAACATTCAAACCAAATTTAAACATTACATGTTCAAACCAAATTTAACCATTACAAGTTCTCCTTCAACCACCACCACTCCAAACTACTTAAATCGCCAACATTGAAAATAAAATAGAAAACTATGCCAAACTCGGTGTCATCAAAAACTGCACAAACATAATCTAAATTTACTTTTTCATTTTCTGCGAGCTTTACATACACATAATTCTTCTGGAACCATGGATGATTCAAGAGCTTGACGACGCTGCTGATCCACAGAAAAGAGTTGCATGTTTCTCTTGATCAATTGGGGTTTCTATATACATTAAAAAAAGGAGTTGTAAGTAAAACAAGTTTAAATAGACCAACGACAATAAGATATAAGGTATACAGTATAAAATATGTTTCTGAATTTAATCAAACAAATATAACATAGTTGATTAGGACCACAGGAATAAATACAAAACGTAAATACTATGCCAGAATGCTATGGATATTATCTCAACTGTTGACTTAAAAAGCATGTCATTAATATTACATCAAAATTTGTAACACTGTTTACACCAAACTGATTAAAAAATTAATGAAGAAGGTACACTGATTCTAACCTGATAGATGTTTGCATAAATAGTTACAAATTCACAGAGTAAGTTGCCAAGAATTGACATAAATAGTACCTTGCCAAGAATGTTCCAGATTATTTTCTCAGTGCATGGAGGAGTGGTGAAAGAACCCTTATATCTATAATAATTGTGGCTCTTTCGCCTCATTTGCTTTTTGTTAAATGTTCCCAGTACAATTTTAGGTTCCTTTTCTGTTTTAGCATATTGATCGTTTGTCAATTCGGCCAACTTACTCTGTATCTATTTTCATACATGAAATTGATGCACAAGCCAGCTAATTAATATATGTAGTAAATGAATATATAGTTGGAGTCCTTCAAAATCTTAATTCATTAAAAGCTGATTGTTGTAATCCGTCCATGTGCTGTGATTGAAAAAGATCAGATGTGTACCTTAGCAAGTAGAGGATCAGTATCACCGTCCTTGTAAAGAACTACAACAACAGCCATGCTGCCATCTTCACACTTGTCAACTATATGAAGCTCCGCGTCCATTCTGTTTTAGCAAGACGAGTTACAAAATTGTAATATAGATACAGACTGCACATCTTTAGTGATGAGATCACTATGAACATCATACCCTTGATAGTAAAAATATAAACACGAGACACATGAGGCTCTAGTCTATAATTTCTATGTTTTTATAAGAGCTTCCTCTCTTCTGTAGATACACACAAATCTCACTTAAGATTTCTAATTTTTTAGTGGGACTGTATATTAAACAGATCACTTTTAAAGTGTTGTGATAATCCACTAACAGGATCATATAAATGACAATTTTTATCTTCTCGTTGTACAATATAACAGTAATAACGTATGTTCCATCTTTTGTACAAAACAATAAGAGATATGAGTGTGAATATACCTAGATTTACATAAACAAAACACTCAAATGATTCTGATTATGAAAGATAATAAGTAAAATTAGACTTATCAATAAAAAAACAAGTGCAAATCGAGATGAACATACAGGCATCCATTAAGTCGGTGCTCAGATGGAGAATGCCAGTGCATCCTATAGAAGAGTGTACTTTTTGCCATCGATACAAAATCCTCCAACATTTCTATCAAAATGTATCTGCATTATAACTAGCAGTTATAATGCTAGTAGAAATACTAGCAGTTGCTGACTTGAGATTAGAAAGGACTTTGTGAGTACAAGAATACATGGTGACAACACACCTTCTCTCTCATTCGTTGTGCTGCTTTAGCCCATTTTTATTCCACCACTCTGTGTACAGTAGGAAGAACTAGTTTTAAAAAAATAACAAACTATACAAAGGATAAGAAACTATGGTTCGACTAAGATAGCTATTTTTCGAATACATAAACAAAATAATTTGAACTATATATGAAACAAGTACACATTATGTCATAATACTCACCATTACCATATGGTCCCTGACCATCCGAGGAGAAAATGCTAAAGTTAAAGAAAAACTCAATGGATGTATAGAACTGACTTTATTTACATCAGAAAGTTTATATATATATAAACTTAATCTAGTAGAGGTTTTTGATTAATCAACAAGTATAAACAAAGGAAATTTTCTAAGACAAACATTTAGCCAATGTATGATATAAACAAAACATTGACATGACACAAAGTTTCCCAAATAACTTCATAACAGTTTGAAAAAAAATGAAAACAGAGATATTAACCACAAAGCTCCTTGCCATCAACTTCCATACGCACGAGTATGGAGTTAGCAGATTTCAGATTCTTCACTTCTCCAAGGGTGCATTTCAGAACCTCAACATACACATATTAACAGAGTGCATTTCAACTTAACAATAATAAAAGGTTAGTCATCTTTCCAGTAACAAACAAAATACATACATAAATATTTATTTTTCTTCCACTCAATAGGTCTCATATAGCTTAAAAACAATAACTTCTATAAATAAAAAAATTATGAAAAAAAACAATCCTGCTTACCCACAACCACAGCTCGAAACAAACACAATTACCTCGCATACTTTATAAAATTTTACTACAATATCGAGTGTCACATAAACTAATCGACCTTGAGAATACATAAACACACACAAAACTGAGATTAACAAAACCCTAAATTGGAACAAAGTCAATTAGAGATCTACTACCTTGAGAATAACAAGCAAACAGCTTAATGAATATCCTAGAATGAAACCCCTAAAATGAAATGCCGAAAATAATCACATGAAAAAAAAACCCTAAAAATCACAATCGGAGAAAATTTCCAATTGGAGCTTGTAATCTCTAAATCAGAGCTTGTAATCTCTGAATTAGAGCTTTTAATTAGGTGGGTGAGAGAGAGAGAGGAGCGGGTGGGTGAGAGAGAGAGAGGAGCGGGTGAGTGAGAGAGAGAGATAGATAGAGGAGAGGGTGAGTGAGAGAGTGAGTGTTTGTCGAGGGAGAGTAAATCGGAGTTCAATCGGATGGGAGAGAGGGAGGGAGTGAGAGAGCAGGCGGGTGAGGGAATGGGGGAGGGAGTGAGAGAGATAGCAGCTAGGTGAGAGATGAGAGCGTTTTGGGCGATAGTTTTGGGGGGAGATAGTTCCGGAAAGTCTGCCCAAATTTTGAGTGAATTATTGTTCCGCGCCTTGTCTGATTTTACCCGCTTCTGTGACAGCCCCAAATCCGGGGTCAGGAATCCAGGTCGTCATGGACCAATTTCCATTTAATAACATTCTACTCTTGGCAGTTGAAATATAAATGAATAATAAAAACCACACAATAGACCCCACACCTAATAATAATATTACACACCAGTCATATGCTCAAAGAACAACATCCACAATATCATAAGTTTAAAGTTAAGCAGTTATTACAACCCAGAATCTTACTTAAGTAGTGTTGCTGAATATTACTTTTAGAAGAAGCATTTCAACAACCAAAAGTTATTACACAAGCTTACACACTTAATTTACATATGTCTACTAATACCCATCCGTCCTACAAGAGCTACCTCAGGGATAGGCGTCAGCACTCTCTCAAAAGGTCGTCATTCCCTTACCCTCTTACGGGGTGTAGTGCGGAGTATCGGCATTTGACCTAGTTATTATATACATAAGTAGCAAGAGTGAGCTATAATAGCTCAGCAAGTTAAATTTTGTAAACCAGCATCAAAGAAAACATATATATATATATATATATATATATATATATATTAATAAACGAAAGACCCATCATAATCATTAAGAAAAGAATTAATTCTTATTTATTAAATACACCATTTATTTATCTTTATAAGAAAAGAAATATAGAACAATATAATATCAGTTTCTCTTCTAAATCATAAAAATAATTCCATAATTTCATACCATTTTTCCTTTTTCAGTATGTCAATTTGTAACCATTATCAATTCTTTCTTTAAATACTTTGGGGATATCTGCTGTCGCCTGATACGTTAGGACGATGATCAGTCACCTAATCGTACCTGCTCTCTGTTTACTACTAGTAGAAGGAATGATCCAACCTGGTCATCATCCCTGGAGGAAGGCTCACTACTACATCCCCCTTCGGCATCTCTTGGGCCGTAATAAAATATTGAGTGCTAGACTGTGCCGAACACAGCCTCTTACGCTTGCTGTTGCAATCCCCCTTTTTGTCAAATCGTTATTCCATTTATAAAACACCATTCCATATTTTCCATTTTCCGTTTCCGTTTCCATTTCCATTCACATATATCATTTCCATTTCAATTTCCATTTCCATTTCCATATATCATCATCTTTAAAATACATACATCATAATACTTTGATTATAACTCAGACATCTCCTCCGTATTTAATAAAGTCAAATATGCTCTTATACACAAAATATTTCAACTATTTTAAAAGTATTAAATAATAATCAAATAATATTTATTAAATCACAAATGTTTAAAGATTATCTTTAACATAATATCATAAACCATATAACCCTAGATAACAACTGATACCATTCTCTTTCATATCCCTTTAGATCATAGAGTATATTCGTTCTTTCCATATTCATATCCATATCCAATAATCTCAACAAACAGGGAATATATCCCTAACCATATCATCATATAAGATTCATATATTATCTACCAAAACCTTTTTTTTCTTTGAACATAAACAGTTTATTGAAATAAGGATAAAAGAAATCTTGCCTCGATCTCTAATCCCAAGAGGAATGATCCGGTGTTCGTCTCGAGTATCTATAGAAACGAAAAGGACCACCATCAGAATATATTTCACTTAACCACTCAACCCTTAATATATATATAGTAAAACCCTTGACACATAATATAAGTTTAACATACTATTTATAGACCAAAAGTTCCAAGAACTTGTCTATTATTAGACTCCATAAAAGTTTTAGTGTTTTTCACCATTTCCTTATTAACCACTCATGACTGTAAAATTTCTCATAAATTATCAATTTCGAATTTTGACACAAGGTCAGTGGGGTTTGACTCTCTATTCACCCTACTATATTGTCTCAAAATTTCATAACTTTGAAAGATGATTAAGTATGGTAATTATAGCCTCAAAGTTGACACAATTGCATTTTCTCGGTTTCCGAACGACTTTCACTAAAACTCACTTTTCTCCTAACCCGTTTATTTGATTTTGACGTACTTTATATCAAAACGATCAATGAACCAAGCTCTATCCTCTCATGGTCAGTTAGTACTCTGGAAAGAACCCTAACCGTACAGTTATGGGTGTCAAAAACAGGGAATCTTTTGGTTTAACGAAAATCGGGCATTATAACGGCTATATTTTTATACTTTCCATAATATAACTCCTCCAAATCCAACATCCAACACATATACCAAACCCTACACCATGTGGTAATCATACCAACCATGGTTACATGCACTCACAACACCTCCATGATCCATCAAAACACTTATAAACATTTATATAACCATGATTTTATATTTTACACTAACTTATTTCAAAAACAAACCATAAACTCAAGATTCAAGCTAGGGTTTCAAGTAGTATACCTTTCTTGGAGTGTGTACAAGCCATAATACACCTTGTATCACCTTTATATCACTTTAGTATAGCTTAGATCTTCCAAAGAAACCAAGAAAACTAAAGTTAGTTTCTAAGATTTACTATTCATCATCAATCTTGTAAAATTCATAACAAATCGAAAAATAAGAGTTTGGCTCTCAAATTTTTACCACATCTTGGCCTCTTCATAAGCTTTGATTTGAGCTATAGATAACCAAAAACAAAGCTTCCTAGCTATGGTTTTGATCCCCTTTTTCCCACTGGACAGAAGCTGTAAAGGACTAGGCAGGTTTGGTTCTTCAACTTGGGGAAGGGATTTGACTAGGCTACACTACTTTGTTGGCCATGAAATTTTGAGCGAATGATACTCATGGAGTGGAGAAGCTATGGTTAAAATTTGGTGATTTTTGAAGCTCTAGATCTTGAGATATGAATTTTTCTTTGACCTTGGTCCATGTTGGGCAGTTTTGTGAGTTTTGTGTTTTGCTTGCTTTTTCTCTTGAATAATGACTTGAAAGGCTTGTTTCTATTCTTTACATCAGCTCCCTTATCTCTTAATTAAGTGGGTTTGAAGTACACCAATGAGAAAGAGCCAATTGTTGGCTCATTGTTAATGTTTATCCTTGAATTTTGCAAGAAAGTCCTTAGCTTTATGTAAATTGCATCCAACATCCTTTAAGTCTTATAATTCTTCTACTTTGGTACTTCCCTTCTTAATCCACTTAAAATCAGCCCTTGAATGTGATTGGGTCAATGGTAAGGCCCATATCTTGTTATTGGTTTTATACTTGAGCCTTGTCCAAGAGTTTCTAGTTGTTGGATTCATCGAAGGATTTCTGTGATCGTCTCAGTGGTTCCTCATTTGTAAAGCTCTCGGATACCTATTATCCTCTCCCATATCATATATTAATGTGTTAGGGTGGTTATAATCCCCAAGTAGATATTAAATCCAATATCCTTGGTATATTCTCTTTATCTCAGAATTTGCTCTCCCGGTTTCTCAAGCGTTCTCAAACTAGTTGCATTCTCTTTGCTCTAGGATTATATTCTCAATCCTCTTTCCTTCTCATAATATATCCTCCCTTGGAATTATAATATTTATTATCCTTAACCCATGATTCGTTCACTTGATCGATTAATCTCGTTATTAAGTCTCAGCGGTTTCTAGAACGTTAGTTTCACTGTCTCAGTGGTTTTAGTTCTAAATTCTCAAATCAAATATAATAAAATTCCAAAATATTAAATTCTCAATTCCTCAAATTTAATATCTCATTTCCAAGTGGTTCTAAATTGTTTAACAATCCAAATTCCTCTGGCATTTCCTTGACTTAATAGTCCCCTGGTTTAACCTAATTTCACATGTTCCTCAAAGTATACACCCATTTCATATTCCATACTCTTTAATATCCAATACAATAGTGCTCAATTGAAATCAAACATCTTAAAAATCTATACTCAGAAATTTCTGAAATCCGTCATCGTTTCGAGTCACTCATTTTCATAGTACGACGCTAATATGGTTTCTGATTATTCATTTAGTGTCCTCTTCAAGGCATAGAACCCTGGAGTTTAATATAATGGAAGAATAGGTTGCTGTTGTGAGGCTTCTAGACTGAGAATATCTCATAATGAAGTGCTAGCTGGTGTCGCCGACTGATAAGTAAGAAGAGCTCTTAGCAAGAAGCTTCTATCGGGAAGCTCAGTCTGATAGAGGAATCTGGAAAGGCTAGCCAAGCAAGGACAGCGGGGAACTCAACAACATTTCTCTCGGGAAGAGAAGATTGACGAATCGGAAAAAGCATGTGAAGTTGATGTGAGGTTACAGGAGAGGATGAGAACACTTATAGGGTACCTACATACCATTTCCCTATATCCTCAAAATCACTATTCATTTAAGCACTGTAGCATTTCTAAAGTTAGGGTTATTACAGCTTCCGTCCATAATATAAAAATATAATTATATATGAAGATATATAAAACTAAATCAATTAATTAAATAATTTTTCCCTTATAAAATGAAAATGATAGTTTAGTTTTGGGAAAGTAAAGCCAATTCTGATTTGAGGGGAATATGTATAATATGTATTTGTAATACATATTATAATAATAATATAATATGTATTTGTAATACTTTGACCGGTTTGACCGTTATAAAACCAAACCAAATACATCTAGCAAATTTTTTAAAAAAATACCACATTACTAAAATCGTTAGATCTTGACATCCATATGTTTGGAACGTCGAAAAAATAATTGAAAAAAATAGATTAATCATTCGGACAAGACTAGTTAAAAGGAAAGTCTACTTTGACCGATTTGGTCAGGGTTTAATGTTTCGATACTTTGAAAATTATTTTGGGATGACCCAACCATACGGAGGTCAAGATCCATCCCTTTTAACGTAATTGCCAAAATTTTGGGAAAAAATAAATTTGTTTGACCAAGTAATTTACGGTTAACTACTACTTTGACCGTAACCCCTAAACAGGATTTGGTCAGGATTTACGCTTTCGATACTTTGAAAAATATTTCGGGGTGACCCAACTATACGGAGGTCAAGATCCATCCTTTTTAACGTAATTGCCAAAATTTTAGGAAAAAATAAATTTGTTTGACCAAGTAATTTGACGGTCAACTGCTACTTTGACCGTAACCCCTAAACAGGGTTTGGTCAGGGTTTAATATTTCGATACTTTGAAAAATATTTTGGGATGACCCAACCATACGGAGGTCAAGATCCATCCTTTTTAACGTAATTGCCAAAATTTCGGGAAAAAATAAATTTGTTTGACCAAGTAATTTGACGGTCAACTACACTTTGACCTTAACCCCTAAACAAGGTTTGGTCAGGGTTTAATGCTTCTATACTTTGAAAAATATTTCGGGATGACCAACCATACGGAGGTCAAGATCCATCTTTTTTAACGTAATTGCCAAAATTTTGGGAAAAAATAAATTTGTTTTACCAAGTAATTTGACGGTCAACTGCTACTTTGATTATAACCCCTAAACAGGGTTTGGTCAGGATTTACGCTTTCGATACTTTGAAAAATATTTCGGGATGACCCAACCATACGGAGGTCAAGATCCATCCTTTTTAACGTAATTGCCAAAATTTCAGGAAAAAATAAATTTGTTTGACCAAGTAATTTGACGGTCAACTGCTACTTTGACCGTAACCCCTAAACAGGGTTTGGTCAGGGTTTAATATTTCCATACTTTGAAAAATATTTTGGGATGACCCAACCATACGGAGGTCAAGATCCATCCTTTTTAACGTAATTGCCAAAATTTCGGGACAAAATAAATTTGTTTGACCAAGTAATTTGACGATCAACTACTACTTTGATCGTAACCCCTAAATAGGGTTTGGTCAGGGTTTAATGTTTCGATACTTTGAAAAATATTTCGGGATGACCCAACCATACTGTAAGAACCCCAAATTTTGGATATAATTAAAAACTTTTTATTAAGTAATGATAAAATGAGGAACAATGCTTCCGACAACAAGGTCACCAGCTCTAATGAATGGTGGTTTCAAAGAACAATGATTGTAATGAATGGATATTGCTTTGGACAATGATCCTGATGCATTGGTATATTGTCAGAATAGAGTAATTCGATGGTTGAGGACCTAGATAAGAATAATCTACCATCCAGGAAGGAGCTAATGGATCCTTGAAGGGAAATGAGTACGTGCATAGTGTTTCCCGTACGTGCATAGTGTTTCCCATACGTGCATAGTATTTCCCGTACGTGCATAGTATTTCCCGTACGTGCATAGCATTTCCTGTACGTGCATAGTAATTTGGTGGATGAATAGTGATTTTGTAAGTTGGAAAACTTTTCACGCCACCCTATGTACGGGACGTGATATGGATGTTTCGAAGTCATATTAGTAATACGCGGAGGAAATAAGTGAATGCAGAGACGATCGGAATTCAGAAATTCCAAATTCTTTTTCGGTATAATATTTGACCGGACAGTGGATTAAATATTATTATAATCCAAGAATTGAGATATTAACTTTGAGGATTTGATATTTTGGGATGTTATTATATTTGATTTAAGAATGAAGGTTGGAAACCACTGAGGCAGTGAAACAAGCGTTCTAGAAACTGCTAAAACGTTATAACGTGATTAATCAATAAAGCGAACGAATCCTAAATTACGGATTAAGTTCGTATCGAGATTAAATATCCTACATGGTCATCACGAGGATTATATTAAGGATTGGGGAAGGTATTATGAATATCGAGAAATTTCTCGGTAAACCCTAGAGGTGAAACTACTTAGTTATTCGTCCGAACGATCAATCGAAACGAGCAATAACCGGACAAAAAAACAAGCAGTGGAAGCAAGAGTCATGCATAAGCTACTAGATAAATATCTAGCAACCAAGTGGGCTAAGTAACTAGCATGTTAAGGATTGAACTAGTAGTTAGCCAAATCAAACTCTAGTTAGCCATAAATCAATCCAAGTGCTACACATGCTTTCAAATCTCACCATTCATTCCAAAAGCACTTTAATAAAGTAAAAAGAGATGAGATATCATCCAAGGCTCATCACTTTATGAATTATTATCAAAACAACCAAGCAAACACAAAGAACTCTCCATTTTCCTTTCTTCCTTGAAAAATTCTGCCAAGCTAGAAGTAAGGCTTCCAACCATCATTTTATCTTGAAATATTTATGGTGAGTACTTCATATCATATCTTAGATCCCCTAGAAATTTCAGCTTCAAATTCATCTTTTTCCATTTTCAAATAAATCATCAAAGATGATGATGAATAGTGTTTTCAAGAACTAATCTTTGTTTTTCTTGTTTTCATGGTTGATCCTAGCTAACTTAAGGCTATCCAAGGACCATACCAAGATTTGTGAGGTTAGTAAATACTCCAAGGAAGGTATAAGAATTGAAAACCCTAGATCTACTTTGAGTTTTAAGCATGTTCTTGATGGATCTAGCTTAGTTATGATTATGTTCATGTTATAAGCATGCTTAGTTAGTGATTTTGTGATTTGATTAACATGATGATTTTGATGCTAAGATCAGTAGCTTCTGGACTTGTTGAGATGCTTATTATGTGTATAAGTTGTTTAGATGCCCGGTGTGGCTTGGGTTGTTGATTACGATTTATGGAACGTCCGATTTATAGCCGTCGTAATGCCCGATTTTTGTTAACCTTAAGAAATCGTGTTTAACAGTAGCCATAAGTCACTGTCCAGTATCATGTTCTGCCATGGCAAGATAGATCATGTTATAAGCTTCGTTTTGATATAAAGATCATGTGAAACGGACTTACGGTTTAGGAATTATGGCCGATTCACTAAAAGACGTTCGAAACCGTAAGTACGAGTTCGTTATTAAAATTGAACCCTCGTAAAATACGTAAGTCAGTGGCGAATCTTGGTAATTAAATACTAGAGGTAAAAAGGAAGGTGTGAGAGAAAACCTCATGTGAAACGGATCGTTTTCCGATTTTATAAAAATGTTCGAATCAAAGTTAATCGAAAACGAACCCCTAAAAACCCGCTTGATTATAACTTCGGTAAAACACTTAGAAAACGGGCGATAAAACTCGGAGCATAATATTGATTTGTAACAATCGACTTTAGAACTTGTATGAGTTAAGTATGTCCCAAGTGTAAGTACAATGACATGTCGTATTAACGAACGAATGTCGGGTCGGATCGATGATAAAAGGAATCCACTAAAAGGGGTATAACGAGATAACTCGAGAACGTGTTTCGATTTAAGTATAACTTAACTTTTAAGATGTTAAGTGATTAATCCCGAATGCCTTGGCTATTTATAGATCACCAAGCTGACCCGGGACCCGCTACCACTACCCCCTACCGTACTCGACTACTAGGCAAGTTTCAATTCCCTTCTTTTAGGCTGTTGTTGTGATTGAATATATATATATATATGTTTTCTGTTGTACATATGCCATAGCATGCATGCCTACTTTCAAGTTATATCATTATGTTTGTTCCCTGATTGTTTATTGGCTTATAAATTAGACAGCTAACGTATCAATTATAAGCCGGTTATTGTAAGACCCTCAGAGAAGGGTGTATATATCTTATTCATCAACTATAGATCGGGAGTCAATATTTCTTGATATATCAAGGTTACCTCGAAGGAAAATATTTAAGTAAATATTTTCCCTTATTCGGGCGACGAATATTATTTGAATATTCGTTCGAGATTATTTATTTAAAGATCCTTACTTCAAATAATTATTTGAACGTAACCATTCGACGAATAATATTTCTCAATATTCATTCAGAGTCGAATTGATTATCGATTATTATTTCGAATATTCTTCTAAAGATGAGACTACTAAATGAATATTATTTGGATATTCATTTAGAATATTATTTTATTAAATAAATATTACTTTTGAAAATTCATTTAAGATATTAATTACTTGATGAATATTATTTTAAATATTCATCTGAAGCCTGATTTATTTATCGAATATTATCTCGAATATTCCTTTAGGGCTTGGATTACTAAATGAATATTACCTGATATTCATTTAGAATATTATTCATTAAATGAATATTACTATTTGAATATTCATTTAAATTCCTAATTAATTATGAATAATATCTTAAGTATTCCTTTCAGGCCCTATAAATTAATGAATACTATTTTGAATATTCATTTAAATATTTATTTATTCAATAAATATTCTCCTGATGTTTCACCAGGGATTATTTTGAGAAATACCCTGATTAAAGATATCCTTTAATATTCTTAAATATTCTTTAAATATTTTTAATTCAATAAATATTCTCTGAATATTTATTTCATACTTAGAATAACCTCAATAAGGTTTATCTTCTTCGATTATTACAGAAAATACCTCGGAGTCATATTATTATTAATATTATATCAAGAAAGGTTCTCAGACATCATTATTCTTTGAGTCTACCTCTCTAATAATAAGGGAACCTTACTTGGAAAATGTTATTTATCTTGTCGACTTCCCGGTCATAGAGTATTCTCTTCGCAACTCGGGTGCTGTTGACTTATTAAGTCGTTGTTTACCTTCTCATCTTTCGAGGGGTAAGATTGTTGGAACAAGTTGATATTCGATACCAAGCCACAGCTTGGAAGTTATTGGTGAATTTTCCTTTCCAACTAGATACGACTACCTTGTAGAGTCTTATCAACAAGTATTATACTTGGGGAAAAGGGGACGAACGTTACATTCAGAATCATGAATTCTATTTGAATTAGGAGTCGTGTAAGAGGCCGAGTAGCGCCGGTCCATCCCCTTTGGCCCAACCGTTGGCCGGGGAGAGCTAGTAAGGCGGTAGACAAGTAAAGCCGTCAGTTCTTCCTTCTACCGGTAGTAAATCTAATTTGAGCTGTACGATCTCGACTGATCATCAAGATTGGAACAGCGGGCGCGGTGAATACTCCATCATTGGTTCATCATCCAAACTTATTTATTTCCTGCAACATGATTATTGTTGGCAGAGCTGGAAAAGTGTTCATAACTGGAATTACAATCTTTTCATGCAAGTTCCTCTTTTTAATGACAATGAGAAGATCTCGCTTACTTTTGATGTAGCAGATATTTCTACAAACAAATACTTTGAGTTACCTGGTAACTTCATCCTTTATATTATACTGGCAATAACCTCATTAATGCATGGCATATGGTTTCAAAGGATATTTTGAACTGCTGTATATATGTATCACTGTTCAGTTATATTATTGTTGGTGGGCTTTCGCTCACCCTTGCTTTGTTCATATTATGTCACAATAACAGCTAGGACAGATGGCTCGCATCAGGCGCACTCGGCGCAAGCGGGTTACCCGACCCACCGGACTCCCCGCTGAGATGCTAGCCGCCATTGCTGAGGTAGCATAGTTAGACAGCTTTTGTTTCCTGTTTAACTATATGTATAATTAATGTAATCAACGGCAAAACTGTTAAACTTATGATGTTATCCTTTTGGGATTGTAATAACGTTTATTCATAACCCTTTAATGTAAGACTTATTTCAATTTCATCTCTGGGACTATAACTGTTGTGCGTGTGAGTGGATATTATTGTGGGGTCACAGCATGTGATTTATTTATTGTGGACTCAAGTCAAGTATTATTAATGGATGTAAGACCATAACCACCAGATCCCTGACCCCGGATCTGGGGGTGTTACAGAAGTGGTATCAGAGCGTACGTTATAAACCCCAGAGATAAGGTGACGTTAAAACAATAAATTCAATAAGATAATAAGAACTCTTGCCAAGTTCATAGTCGGACTACTTAATGTAGTGATGACATATAAAACCCTTATGGGAACTCGTAAGTATCATGATAATAACTTAGCTCGATATCGTATCGACGAGTAAGGTGACAGACCTTGAGGCATACGAGCAGCAGCGCGATGATGCTTTATATGCTGAAGATCAACAGGTAATTCGATGGAGTACCCTACTGGAGACCCGGAAGAGGTTCCAGCAGATAAGGAAAATCTTGTTAGGATAAGGAGCTTACCCTCGAGGAATGAGGGCTGTAGCCAGAAAGACTGAGATGATTAAGGTATAGAGCTCAGAAAAGTGGGCATAAAGAACTAAGCTATTAGCAAGAGAACTGAAGATTCATGTTGGATTCGTGGCTGGACTACTGGAGGTAGTACCAGCAAGTAAGACGGATTGGAAGAATTACTTGAGATCTTATACGGGAATAGATGAGAATCATTAGAGACTTTCATATTAACGAAAAGAGTGCTAGTAGGATGTATGATTATCAAAGGCATCGATATAAGGCGAGGAGCAGAGTCCCTAGGAATAGTTGAGAAGAGGCAGTAAGTGCCATATCATTTGATAAATGAATAAGTATGAATATTGTCAGTAATAATTCGCCGTGAGAAGGCAGATGTCATAGGTTGTAATTTATGGAACCAAATTGAGGTTGATGAAGTTGTTTTATTCAGGAAAATGTCTATTTTATGAATGAATCAGTTAGAAAGTGAAAACATTGGGAAGTGACAGCATGATTGGATAAAGTTATATAAGGAAGTAGTAAGGAAGACAATGACCTCAGAACCTACTGGAAGATAAGACCAGTGAGTCAAGATGAACTCGTAATGAGACTATTGTCATAGACTAAGTATAGGGTTAATTTAACTCAGTGAAATGATGAACCAGAAATGTTAGATGCATGTGACTCAGAGGAATATTAAATTCTTTCTTTTCTTTGAATGGATTATAGTAGTTACCTTAAGTTTACTCCGACACGGAATTATAATGGATCAAGTAATACGATCAGCAGTTAAAGGGAAAAATGTGAGAAAACCTTCCTGGAGCTAAAAGATGAAAGTGGTAATGACCAAGAGTTGGCATTGCTTAATGGAAAAAGGAGACTTTGTGCTTCCAACGACGCTTGACATAAAGGATTAGGATGTGTGCTTGCGCAGCATGACAAAGTACTGGCGGATGCATTTGGACAACACGGTTCACCAGGTTCGGATGGCCTTAGTAGTGCCAAATTTTTTGGAACAACCAACTCCGACGGTAAGGTTCCTGCTGAGACTAGTGGTTGGGTAGACTAACATTTGGTAATATGGAATATCAGGACATATAGGTATCAGGAAGTTGTGACTGGTTTCTGTTTGCAACTGTTGATTCCCCTCTAAAGGATGTATATAATTGGTTCCTCTCCAGTGGTTAAACTTCCAACCTGATGACGATTATTTCGTTAATTATGACTGCTTATGGTTCTACCTGCTTGGAGGTTCATAGAACTATTCTTCAGGTTTCGAAATTGGTCTCCTTAATGTTACCAGTAGGTGAATAGATTGACCAAAATTTCCCTGATTCAAAAAAAAAAAAGGAATTCATCGAATTTTGGCAAATCTTGTCTTTCTGATTATCAGAGAACATCATTGAAGAGAATGGAAACTGGAGCAAACCCTATGGATTGGGTAAGGTTGCCGTCATATATGGGTTAGTAGATGGACCCTGAGTATTACAATCGATGGTAGAGATAAAATGATGAAGTGAGATTGGACGGAAACAGGAAATGTAAGTAAGAAACCAGCCGGACTGAGAAATTCCAGGATTGACTTAAATGAAAAGGCTGTTATGCCAGGAATGGTAAGCTTGCGTGGCACGTGGTAGTGATAAGAATAGTTGAAAAGATAAAAATAGAGGAAAGGTGACCAGAGACGGTGCCGAATAGTCGATTAAGACTTATATGAAGTAAATTTTTAGAAAGGTAGAAAGGTATCAAAGAAGGCACTATGCCGGCAATTGCTAGAAAAGTAATGCTATTAGCCAACCCCTAAAATCATATATATATATATATATATATATATATATTTTTTTTTTGTGGCCAGTTGAGGCCAAGTCACAAAGGATTATCAAGTGACTAGACCAGCAATGAAAGGACAAAGCAGGGTTGCTTCTAAGAAAGCACCGACTGCAAGGCCTTCTGATATAAAGGAAACGTTAATGAGATTGTAGGAATCTTCTGCTGAACAGCCCATGTTTTGATTGGGAATTCACTAGACCTTTTTGGGATGGGGTCACCCGTACTAAAGTGACTCATGTGTATATGGTTGTCCAAGATTACGAGTAAAATGGGAGTATAATGACTTGAGATGTATGATGTTAGGGTATCATGAATACCATGAATATATTATGACGGAGGAAAGTAAACAATGAAGGTATATGAAGAGAGTATAGAAATGGTCAGAAATTGAACAATATGCTGTAGGAATTTTCTCTGAGGCAAGTACCTTTGCGAAGAACGATAAGCACTAGGAAATTCACGTTGAACTCGACCAATATCTTTCAGAACATCCTTGCTACCATTAACAAGTTCTGTAAGAGAGCAGATAGACATACGTTGTCTTTTGGAAGTTCAAATAGGTTGACCACTATCTGAAAGAAGAAATTAGAAGTAAGCTACCGATCGATTATCAAATAAGAATGATTGAAAAGAGACCCTTATTAAGGATACATGATTTGATTGCCAATTATAGGATGCAGGAATTCCTTGGCAGTTGAATTAAGGATAAGATATCCATAGAGTAAGGCAAACCCTGGGGAATGGACAAGGGATGGCATTACCCCTAATAAAGGACATTGTGAATTTGGATGATATAAATTGAATTGATTAAGGCGACATCAAACTTTGAGGATTTATAAAAAAAAAAGCAGTTTTGAAAGGTATATAGACAGAATTATTATATGATTAATTACTGATATTTTGATGTGCCCTGTACCCAGAAAATACAGGAAGAATGATGAGGATTACCTAAGAAACCATACAAGGAAAAAGGTAATATTCTGAAGTTCAAAATGGAAGTTTGGTAAGGAATATATGACATAGAAATAATTATGCCAGACGAGGCATGTGTGAAACCATGGGAAAGTATGGATTGAACCAACAAAGGTTGAGATTATCCTAGAACAAGAAAGAACTAAGAGAACAAATATCCTAGGTATGATCGAGAGTAACTTTGATAAAGTTCCCACGGGAAGGTGGAAGCAATGACTTATGGAAAAAAAAAAGACTGATAGTTATATTTTCTCCTTCAGCAGAGCTTAATGGAGAATGCTTTAACCCAACAGTGATGGGAATGAGGTAGAAAAGTTTAAGTTGGAATGTATCCAGAGAACATGGATTACAAGAAATTGTTAGTATCAGGAAAGGCCAATGAGGTGACCGACAATCTAAGTATAAAGGAATAATTACAAATGTTCATACCGAAGAAACAGAATGATATTTGGAAGGACCTTGAAGGTCATATCAGAATGGAGGAATTTACATTCCTTCTGATGACTGTGCAAGAATTGATGGTAATAATAGTTTAAGTAAAGATTCGATTCTTGATGGAGTCTTAAGCATATTACGTACCTTAGAAGGTCCCGTTTTGAGGCAAACCAGGACCATGGTACAAAAATTGATGAAGTAAACCGTTAGGTTTCCAGTCTTTTATGGAAGATGCATAAGTGATAGTTTCATCAACCGGACCTAGCTGCGATGCTTGAAACTCTTCTGCAATTCTATCTACTTCATGTTATATCTACATCAAGTTCAGGAAGTGTTCCTTATGGATAAGGAATAGTGATTACTTTGTCTCCTTAAGGGATTTGAAACCCGTAGGGTTAGCTATTAACGCACTACGTAAACAACAAGCGATGGTGATTCTTCTAAGAAAGTAGATGACAACGAAAAGATAAAGAAAGTGCTGCTATTGATAAACTAAATGGCATGTTGATGAATGACAAGCAAGTTTGTGTTAGTGTATTTCTGCGCAAACCAGTTAGAGAATATGAGGTTGATGATTCATGATGCCAAATGTATTCCCGTAGAAAGAATTAATGAGACTTGGAGGGAAGGGCAGTTGAGCCCGAGACTTATTGGGCCATTTGAGAGTTCAAAAGTGTTCTCGAGCCAGCCTTACCCCCAAAACTTATAGAACGGTCATAACGGGTTTTCATGTAGCAAGGCTACGCCAGTAAAATGCAGATGTTCAACAGATGATAGGAGTACGAGCATGTAGATATACGACCTGGTCTGACTTACGAAAGACAACTTGTGGAAAACCACGGATAGAAAAGAACAAGTGATGAGAAACAAGGTTGGCAGAAGTAGATTATATGAATCTAAGTTAAAGGGATCGGGCCAGATTCATTTCGGAAAGTTTAAATTGGAATAACGTGATGATTATAGAATAAATGTGACGGAATACCGATAAGGAGGTACCAAGTGCAAAAAGGTGTCTTAATAAAGAGGTGAAGGTGAAAGTATATAATAGAAATGAGTAAGAATCAGATAATAAGAAGGATGTGATTGATAAAGAAAAGGCTGGGAAAGCAACTATGGAATGAGAAGCAAGGAATGTTATGAATGGGTTTTCTAATGAATTTTCAGGATGACAACCTGATAGTGTCAATATTATAGTTATGAAAAAGCTAGTAACATGATATGGGATGTCAGTAATAATGATGTCAAGCGAGAAATCTAAGATTTAACCTGAAAGGTTGAAGGATTTCCCGAATGTGAGTATCGCTAAGATTGAACAAGAGTATTTGTCCATAGAATAATGGACAAAGCAGCAAGATATGTTGTCACGTGAGATTGCGATCAAATAGTATTGGATATAATTATGATTAATTTCTTCATTGATAAACCTCTATAGTTCAGAGGTAAATTCTGAGTATGATATTCTACAATCATGAAAGCTTTCTATAATCCTTTAGAACTCTGTTCTCTTCTTCTCTCTTATTCATCTTCTTTATGAATTGAGAAGAACAACCCTTTTAGGAGGGGAGGTACTGCTATGTGACTATCTGTCTATGTGATAGAAGTCTAAGTGGAATACCATAACTTGTTTAATTCCTTGTCAAGTACTAAAGGCTGGCCCCTTCTGTACTAACTATGCAATATAACAAATGTTCAATTGATCATAGTGATCTCTCAATAAATCTTTCCACTTCTCTATATTGATCGAGATTGCGAAGATTAAAGCGATCAGGAAATGCACAGTAC
This sequence comes from Saposhnikovia divaricata, assembly GCA_036435485.1. Taxonomy (NCBI): domain Eukaryota; kingdom Viridiplantae; phylum Streptophyta; class Magnoliopsida; order Apiales; family Apiaceae; genus Saposhnikovia; species Saposhnikovia divaricata. The sequence goes on along the minus strand of JAZHRN010000154.1, from coordinate 9,307,288 downwards.
GAGCGAGGTTACCTCCGAATTCGTAGGGTGATAGTGATACCAATGTTACTGCAGGTATCAATAAGGATAAGACTGAGTAAGAGTATAACCCGAATAGTGAGTTGTACGAAAAGTAGCAACGTTGATGGAAAAAGGATACAGTATGGATTGTAGCACTAGAAGATGTGCTGAGGAAGGGTAGAACGACTAAGAATTGACCGGGAAGCTAAAAAGTGAACGACAGGCAAACGACTCTTTGCTTCCTACCTGATTCCGGGACGGAATCCTTTTAAGGAGGGGAGACTGTAAGAACCCCAAATTTTGGATATAATTAAAAACTTTTTATTAAGTAATGATAAAATGAGGAACAATGATTCCGACAACAAGGTCACCAGCTCTAATGAATGGTGGTTTCAAAGAACAATGATTGTAATGAATGGATATTGCTTTGGACAATGATCCTGATGCATTGGTATATTGTCAGAATAGAGTAATTCGATGGTTGAGGACCTAGATAAGAATAATCTACCATCCAGGAAGGAGCTAATGGATCCTTGAAGGGAAATGAGTACGTGCATAGTGTTTCCCGTACGTGCATAGTGTTTCCCATACGTGCATAGTATTTCCCGTACGTGCATAGTGTTTCCCGTACGTGCATAGCATTTCCTGTACGTGCATAGTAATTTGGTGGATGAATAGTGATTTTGTAAGTTGGAAAACTTTTCACGCCACCCTATGTACGGGACGTGATATGGATGTTTCGAAGTCATATTAGTAATACGCGGAGGAAATAAGTGAATGCAGAGACGATCGGAATTCAGAAATTCCAAATTCTTTTTCGGTATAATATTTGACCGGACAGTGGATTAAATATTATTATAATCCAAGAATTGAGATATTAACTTTGAGGATTTGATATTTTGGGATGTTATTATATTTGATTTAAGAATGAAGGTTGGAAACCACTGAGGCAGTGAAACAAGCGTTCTAGAAACTGCTAAAACGTTATAACGTGATTAATCAATAAAGCGAACGAATCCTAGATTACGGATTAAGTTCGTATCGAGATTAAATATCCTACATGGTCATCACGAGGATTATATTAAGGATTGGGGAAGGTATTATGAATATCGAGAAATTTCTCGGTAAACCCTAGAGGTGAAACTACTTAGTTATTCGCCCGAACGATCAATCGAAACGAGCAATAACCGGACAAAAAAAACAAGCAGTGGAAGCAAGAGTCATGCATAAGCTACTAGATAAATATCTAGCAACCAAGTGGGCTAAGTAACTAGCATGTTAAGGATTGAACTAGTAGTTAGCCAAATCAAACTCTAGTTAGCCATAAATCAATCCAAGTGCTACACATGCTTTCAAATCTCACCATTCATTCCAAAAGCACTTTAATAAAGTAAAAAGAGATGAGATATCATCCAAGGCTCATCACTTTATGAATTATTATCAAAACAACCAAGCAAACACAAAGAACTCTCCATTTTCCTTTCTTCCTTGAAAAATTCTGCCAAGGTGCTAGAAGTAAGGCTTCCAACCATCATTTGATCTTGAAATATTTATGGTGAGTACTTCATATCATAGCTTAGATCCCCTAGAAATTTCAGCTTCAAATTCATCTTTTTCCATTTTCAAATAAATCATCAAAGATGATGATGAATAGTGTTTTCAAGAACTAATCTTTGTTTTTCTTGTTTTCATGGTTGATCCTAGCTAACTTAAGGCTATCCAAGGACCATACCAAGATTTGTGAGGCTAGTACATACTCCAAGGAAGGTATAAGAATTGAAAACCCTAGATCTACTTTGAGTTTTAAGCATGTTCTTGATGGATCTAGCTTAGTTATGATTATGTTCATGTTATAAGCATGCTTAGTTAGTGATTTTGTGATTTGATTAACATGATGATTTTGATGCTAAGATCAGTAGCTTCTGGACTTGTTGAGATGCTTATTATGTGTATAAGTTGTTTAGATGCCCGGTGTGGCTTGGGTTGTTGATTACGATTTATGGAACGTCCGATTTATAGCCGTCGTAATGCCCGATTTTTGTTAACCTTAAGAAATCGTGTTTGACAGTAGCCATAAGTCACTGTCCAGTATCATGTTCTACCATGGCAAGATAGATCATCTTATAAGCTTCGTTTTGATATAAAGATCATGTGAAACGGACTTACGGTTTAGGAATTATGGCCGATTCACTAAAAGACGTTCGAAACCGTAAGTACGAGTTCGTTATTAAAATTGAACCCTCGTAAAATACGTAAGTTAGTGGCGAATCTTGGTAATTAAATACTAGAGGTAAAAAGGAAGGTGTGAGAGAAAACCTCATGTGAAACGGATCGTTTTCCGATTTTATAAAAATGTTCGAATCAAAGTTAATCGAAAACGAACCCCTAAAAACCCGCTTGATTATAACTTCGGTAAAACACTTAGAAAACGGGCGATAAAACTCGGAGCATAATATTGATTTGTAACAATCGACTTTAGAACTTGTATGAGTTAGGTATGTCCCAAGTGTAAGTACAATGACATGTCGTATTAACGAACGAATGTCGGGTCGGATCGATGATAAAAGGAATCCACTAAAAGGGGTATAACGAGATAACTCGAGAACGTGTTTCGATTTAAGTATAACTTAACTTTTAAGATGTTAAGTGATTAATCCCGAATGCCTTGGCTATTTATAGATCACCAAGCTGACCCGGGACCCGCTACCACTACCCCTTACCGTACTCGACTACCAGGCAAGTTTCAATTCCCTTTTTTTAGACTGTTGTTGTGATTGAATATATATATATATGTGTTTTCTGTTGTACATATGCCATAGCATGCATGCCTACTTTCAAGTTATATCATTATGCTTGTTCCCTGATTGTTTATTGGCTTATAAATTAGACAGCTAACGTATCAATTATAAGCCGGTTATTGTAAGACCCTCAGAGAAGGGTGTATATATCTTATTCATCAACTATAGACCGGGAGTCAATATTTCTTGATATATCAAGGTTACCTCGAAGGAAAATATTTAAGTAAATATTTTCCCTTATTCGGGCGACGAATATTATTTGAATATTCGTTCGAGATTATTTATTTAAAGATCCTTACTTCAAATAATTATTTGAACGTAACCATTCGACGAATAATATTTCTCAATATTCATTCAGAGTCGAATTGATTATCGATTATTATTTCGAATATTCTTCTAAAGATGAGACTACTAAATGAATATTATTTGGATATTCATTTAGAATATTATTTTATTAAATAAATATTACTTTTGAAAATTCATTTAAGATATTAATTACTTGATGAATATTATTTTAAATATTCATCTGAAGCCTGATTTATTTATCGAATATTATCTCGAATATTCCTTTAGGGCTTGGATTACTAAATGAATATTACCTGATATTCATTTAGAATATTATTCATTAAATGAATATTACTATTTGAATATTCATTTAAATTCCTAATTAATTATGAATAATATCTTAAGTATTCCTTTCAGGCCCTATAAATTAATGAATATTATTTTGAATATTCATTTAAATATTTATTTATTCAATAAATATTCTCCTGATGTTTCACCAGGGATTATTTTGAGAAATACCCTGATTAAAGATATCCTTTAATATTCTTAAATATTCTTTAAATATTTTTAATTCAATAAATATTCTCTGAATATTTATTTCATACTTAGAATAACCTCAATAAGGTTTATCTTCCTCGATTATTACAGAAAATACCTCGGAGTCATATTATTATTAATCTTATATCAAGAAAGGTTCTCAGACATCATTATTCTTTGTGTCTACCTCTCTAATAATAAGGGAACCTTACTTGGAAAATGTTATTTATCTTGTCGACTTCCCGGTCATAGAGTATTCTCTTCACTCGCAACTCGGGTGCTGTTGACTTATTAAGTCGTTGTTTACCTTCTCATCTTTCGAGGGGTAAGATTGTTGGAACAAGTTGATATTCAATACCAAGCCACAGCTTGGAAGTTATTGGTGAATTTTCCTTTCCAACTAGATACGACTACCTTGTAGAGTCTTATCAACAAGTATTATACTTGGGGAAAAGGGGACGAACGTTACATTCAGAATCATGAATTCTATTTGAACTAGGAGTCGTGTAAGAGGCCGAGTAGCGCCGGTCCATCCCCTTTGGCCCAACCGTTGGCCGGGGAGAGCTAGTAAGGCGGTAGACAAGTAAAGCCGTCAGTTCTTCCTTCTACCGGTAGTAAATCTAATTTGAGTTGTACGATCTCGACTGATCATCAAGATTGGAACAGCGGGCGCGGTGAATACTCCATCATTGGTTCATCATCCAAACTTATTTATTTCCTGCAACATGATTATTGTTGGCAGAGCTGGAAAAGTGTTCATAACTGGAATTGCAATCTTTTCATGCAAGTTCCTCTTTTTAATGACAATGAGAAGATCTCGCTTACTTTTGATGTAGCAGATATTTCTACAAACAAATACTTTGAGTTACCTGGTAACTTCATCCTTTATATTATACTGGCAATAACCTCATTAATGCATGGCATATGGTTTCAAAGGATATTTTGAACTGCTGTATATATGTATCACTGTTCAGTTATATTATTGTTGGTGGGCTTTCGCTCACCCTTGCTTTGTTCATATTATGTCACAACAACAGCTAGGACAGATGGCTCGCATCAGGCGCACTCGGCGCAAGCGGGTTACCCGACCCACCGGACTCCCCGCTGAGATGCTAGCCGCCATTGCTGAGGTAGCATAGTTAGACAGCTTTTGTTTCCTGTTTAACTATATGTATAATTAATGTAATCAACGGCAAAACTGTTAAACTTATGATGTTATCCTTTTGGGATTGTAATAACGTTTATTCGTAACCCTTTAATGTAAGACTTATTTCAATTTCATCTCTGGGACTATAACTGTTGTGCGTGTGAGTGGATATTATTGTGGGGTCACAGCATGTGATTTATTTATTGTGGACTCAAGTCAAGTATTATTAATGGATGTAAGACCATAACCACCAGATCCCTGACCCCGGATCTGGGGGTGTTACACATACGGAGGTCAAGATCCATCCTTTTTAACGTAATTGCCAAAATTTCGGGAAAAAATAAATTTGTTTGACAAAGTAATTTGACGGTCAACTACTACTTTGACCTTAACCCCTAAACAGGGTTTGGTCAGGGTTTAATGTTTCTATACTTTGAAAAATATTTCGGGATGACCAACCATACGGAGGTCAAGATCCATCCTTTTTAATGTAATTGCCAAAATTTCGGGAAAAAATAAATTTGTTTGACGAAGTAATTTGACGGTCAACTGCTACTTTTACCGTAACCCCTAAACAGGGTTTGGTCAGGGTTTAATATTTCGATACTTTGAAAAATATTTCGGGGTCACCCAACCATACGGAGGTCAAGATCCATCCTTTTTAACGTAATTGCCAAAATTTCGGGACAAAATAAATTTGTTTGACTAAGTAATTTGACGATCAACTACTACTTTGACCGCAACCCCTAAATAGGGTTTGGTCAGGATTTAATGTTTCGATACTTTGAAAAATATTTCGGGATGACCCAACCATACGGAGGTCAAGATCCATCCTTTTTAACGTAATTGCCAAAATTTCGGGAAAAAATAAATTTGTTTGACCAAGTAATTTGACGCTCAACTACTACTTTGACCGTAACCCGTAAACAGGGTTTGGTCAGGGTTTAATGTTTCGATACTTTGAAAAATATTTCGGGATGACCAACCATACGGTGGTCAAGATCCATCCTTTTTAATGCAATTGCCAAAATTTCGGGAAAAAATAAATTTGTTTGACCAAGCAATTTGACGGTCAACTATTAGTTTGACGGTAACCCCTAAACACGATTTTCCTCATGATTTATGATTTGGAGTTTCGATTTTTTTAAAAATAAATTTGTTTGACCAAATAAATTGACTGCAAACTATTATTTGTAATTATTTGGAATTTAACTGATTTTCTAATTAAAAGAAAATTTAATCTTTTAAAATAAATTTATAAAAATCAAAAATTACTAAAATGTAATTATACTTTTACCACAAAAGGTAAAAAGTAAATTTTGCTTTTAACTTAACAGCCATGGTAAGAATGTATAGGTTAAAATCACCAAATTTTTACCATGTTCCCACCCAACAAATCAACACAAAAGAAATAAAACAAAAGAAAATAAAAAAAATCAAGAACATTTGAATGTTCTTCAGTTTCCCAGATTCCGGCCGCCAATTGCAGAAACCGGCGACCACTATAACTCCGACGACCTAAAAACAGCCAAATCACTACGTGTCTATACTGGCTTTTAGTCTCAATCTCATTACACAACTTCCCCAAGCCCTTCCGATACCAATACATCACGATAACAGCAACAAAACCTGACCTCCGGCGAATTCAATGAAAAACCCAGCGAACTTCGAATTTGCTAAATACTAAACCATGTTGCGCATAGTATATGTCAAAACAAAGTTTTGAAGACCTACAATCTACCTATAGTTCCAGTTTTTACAAACAATCAATGATAAACACGGACGAACGAATTAAAAATTGAAGAAGAACATGAACTTCGTTCTACAGCAAATCGCGATCATTTGATGCAAATAAATACACAAATCGACTGTAAACGACATGTAGAAGCTGTAGGAAGCATCAATTTTCTCAAGGAATCAACGGATCTAAAACACCTAAATTGAAAATCAAGAACCCTAAAATATAAAAAATAATTTAAAAGCTGTAATATAAAATTTGTAACAGTGTGGCCAACATTTTTGGTGGGGCCCACGTGTATGGCCCATATTTTTGGTACAGCCCACGTGTGGGATACACAATTTTGGTGGGGCCCACGTATGGGACCCACATTTTTGTCGGGCCACATGCGGGACCCACATTTTTGTGGGGTCCACGTGTGGGACCCACATAATTATGGGGTTTATCTGTTGGTCCTGCTGGTGGGGTCCACAAAAGTTGAAAAATGAAAAAAAATAAATAAATAAACTAATGTAACACTTTATTGTGGTGTTACATGTATGCAACACCGTCACCCTTACTGTAACACTAATTCTGGACTAATGTAACACTAGTTGAGAGGTGTTACAACAGGTCAAAATTTATTACCTATTGTAACACTATTTCACGTAACCCTTTCAGATAGCATTACGTTAGCCCACTTATGGCGTAGTGTTTGTTTGACTGATAAAGATACCATCCTTCCTTTGACTAACTTGCAATCCAAGAAAGAATGTCAACTCTCCCATCATGCTCATCTCATATCTACTTTGCATGAGCTTAGAGAATTTCTCACACAGCTTCTCATTTGTAGAACCAAATATGATATCATCCACATAGATTTGAACTAGGATAATATCATTATCATGTTTCTTGTAAAACAGTGTCTTGTCCAAAGTGCCTCTAGTGAATTTATTTTCAAGAAGAAATTGTGACAGAGTGTCATACCATGCTCTTGGAGCCTACTTAAGCCCATACAATGCCTTAAGCAATCTGTAGACAAAGTTTGGGAAATGTGGATCCTCAAAGCCAGGTGGTTGTTGCACATATACCTCTTCTTCCAACTCTCCATTCAGAAATGCACTCTTGACATCCATTTGATAAACTTTGAAATTTGAATGTGCAGCAAATGCCAAGAAAAATCTGATGGCTTCCAATCTGGCAACATGAGAAAAGGTCTCATCATAGTCAATGCTTTCTTGCTGAGAGTAACCTTTTACAACCAACCTTGCTTTGTTTCTTACTATCACACCATCTTCATCCATCTTATTTCCCAGAACCCATTGTGTTCCCACAATGGTTCTGTCTGTTGGTGCAGGCACTAATTCCCATACTATGTTTCTCTCCAATTGATTTAGCTCTTCTTGCATTGTAATAATCTAGTCTGGATCCAACAATGCATCATCAATATTTTTAGGTTCAACTTGGGACAGAAAACAACCATAGAGGCACTCATTTTGAGTTGCCCTCCTTGTTCTCACTCCTGCATTTGAATCTCCAATAATTTGCTCTACAGTGTGTGATCTATCCAACTTTCTTGAATGCTCAGTTTGATTTCTCAAGTTTGATGTTGCTTCATCATCCAAGTTTTGATCAAATTCATTTCCTCCACCTATGACGGTGCTCTCATTCACAGGTGTATCTTGGATGCTTGTATCTCCACTGTTGATTGGCATAAACTCTTTTCTTGTTTCATCATTCACTGGAGTTTGTTGAGCTGTAATCTCAACTTCAGTTCCAATCTCTTCATCAGAATCATCCATATCTTCAAATCTCAATGGATCTTTATCTTCATCAATGCCTTCTTCTAGACCAGGTAGTTTATTATCATCAAAAGTCACATTTGTGCTTTCTATAACCTTCTTTTGACTGATGACATAAACCTTGAAAGCTGTTCTCTCCAAAGAATAGCCAATAAAAATTCCTTCAAATACCTTTGCATCAAACTTACCAACATATTCAGAATTACCCTTTAACACAAAGCATTTGCTTTCAAAAGCATGAACATACTTAAGAGTAAGTTTCTTCTTAGTCATCAAATTGTAAGGTGTCTTTCCAGTGTTTTTATTGATGAGAGTTCTGTTCTGAATATAGCATGCAGTGCTCACAGCCTCAGCCCAAAAATAGGTAGGCATCTTTGCATCAAGTAACATTGTTCTAGCAGCCTCTATTAGATTTCTATTCTTTCTCTCAACAACTCCATTTTGTTGTGGAGTCCTTGGAGCTGAGAATTGTTGTGATATACCATTCTCTTTGCAGAATGCTTCAAGCATGGCATTTCTGAACTCTGTTCCATTGTCGCTCCGTAATGCAATCACACTTGCATTGTTGGCCTTGCTTCTTTATCAACTTTCTTTATGTGCTCAATGATTACTTGTGGAGCCTTATCCTTTGATGCTAGAAATTCCACCCATGTATACCTCGTAAAGTCATCAACCATCACCAGGATATACTTCTTTCTTGATAGTGACATAAAGTTGACAGGCCCAAACAGATCCATGTGAATTAGTTGTAGGGGCTTGATGATTGATGTCACTACCTTTGACTTGTGGCTTGACCTTTTCATTTTTCCTTTTTGACAAGCCTCACACACTCCTTATTGAGAGAATTCAAGTGTGGGCATGCCTCTCACTAACTCTCTTTTGACTAAAGAATTAATGGATTTAAAGTTCAAGTGTGATAACTTCTGTTGCCCAGTAATTAATAATTGTAGAAGGGGGGTTGAATACAATTGTATAAGATTTTCGACTTAAACAGAAATAATAACACAAGTATGAATAAATAACAGCTTTATTAATTCTGATATAAAACTGTTACAAACTCTCTGAAGAAATTCTTATGTTCTTGAGAGCTGCTAGGTTACAAGATAATTCGTGTAAGCGATTACAATTAAGTAAAACCTAAACTGTGTTTATATACAGTACACAGCTGCACTATCAATTACAAGATATATCAAATCAATTACATACGTCTCTTAGTACATATCTTGAATGATAGCTGCGTTCCTATAAATCAGGAACCGACATGTCAATCTTCCTAGATTCCTGGACTGATGTATATCCTCGTGTAATCGTGATTAGCTTCCAATCCTGATGATAACCTAATACTGACGGTGCATTACTGATGACGTCAGCATCAGTATCTGATCAGTAGTCCAGATCCTGATCAGTAGTCCTTCCTAGCTTTAGGAGGACTTGAAGACTTTGACCTTGTGTAGTGTGTGTGAGAATTGTGACTGATATAACCATCAATGAATTGCCTTATGAAACTGAAGTAGCTAGTCATAACATTCATGTTGCATGGCATACAATCAAATTTATCTTAGAAAGGAGAATCTCTATGTCTTAAAGGCACAGAGCAATCATAGAAGGGTTTAGGCACACTACCTACAGGTTTCTTAGAAGCATGAGTTAAATGATTAGTACTGAAACTGTTTTGACATGTTTTCCTAGGGGCACTATGCACATAGGCATAATTTGTATTTTTGTTAATCCCTAGTTTGCCATTCCTGTTTTGTTTCTTTTTAGCCACATTCTTCACAAATTCATCCTTTTTAGCTGGTTCAAACTTAACAGATTTCTCAGTTTTAGGTCCAACTCCAACAGGCTTCTTGATTGTCACTTTGACACTTTCATTCTTAGAGGGTGCTGGTTGTTCACTAGATTGTTCTTCATCCTCATCATTCAACATTTTCTTGATGAGCAGTGCCTCCTCATAAATTTCAAGTATTGATTCGTTAAAAATAGGTGCCTTAGCATTTTTCAAAATATGAGGCATATTCTCATGAACAACCTTGTCATCTTCAGTGACAGCACAACCTTTCCTCTTACTGAGAGTGTCATAATTAAAACCAATAGCAGCCTTTGCATTCTCTTGATGTCTCTCATGATATGACTGCAATAGGCTAGAGGAGTTCTTAAAAGTTCTAAGTTTCAATTCATTCTCAGTAATTCATCCCTAAGAGCTTTTTCAAGCTGACTAGCACATTATACCTTATTCTCTAGATATTCTATGTCTTTCTTAAGGTTTTCTACTTGCATAGCAGCTAGCTCTAATTCCTCATTTCTTTTGTTTAATACTTCATTCTTAGCAGACAGTTTCACAATCTCTTCACCAATATCAGTCATACTAGTATGAATATTAAACATTTCAGCAGATAGTTGTTCAATCATATCCTTGTATTCAGAAACAGACATGTCTATGGTAGTGAGAGATGGTACTTGAGAGTTTGATGAAGATGTCTCATCCTTGAAATTGGCCATCAAGGCATAGTTGCAAAATTATTGCTCTTCTTCATCACTGTCGGTATCATCCCAACACTTCCCTTCAGCTATATAGGCCTTGCCTGGTGTTTGCTTTCTTAGAAGGGCCTCGTACTTAGCTTCAAGCTCAAGAAACTCCTTATCCTTCTTTTTAGGCTTCTTGCATTCACTATCAAAATGCCCTAAGTCATCGCATCTATAACATCTCACAGATGACCTATCCACATAGCTAGTTTTGAATTTATTCTTGTTTGGCTTCACAAGGGCTTTGCTTTTGTTGAATAAATGGATTTGAGGTCTAGGTTTGAAGGGTTGCTTTCTTTTGAATATGATGTTTGGAAATTTTCTGGCCATGAAAGCATATGATGTGTTTTCCATGCCATCTAGCTCCTCAAGAGTGTAAACTCATTTTCTTCTTCCTGTTCTTCAGCAACAATCTCAGGCAGCTCCACTACTGTTTCTTCATCCACTATTTCTTCAATCCTCAGTTGGCTTGTAGAGGCTTCAAGGTCCTGTATGGATATGTTTACAATCAAGGCACATGATGTGTTGATCATCTTGCCTTAGTTTGCTTGAATAGCCCTTTTCTGCAACAGCTCAAGCTCATGAGTCTTTAACACACCATAGAGCACATCATATGTGACTTTGTTCAAATCTCTTTCCCTTAGAGAAATGACCCCCCTGTTCTAGGTGGTTTGGTGAGGAGAGTAGAAACTTCATGTTTAACCTCCTTGGTGCTGTAGACTTTTCCATTCATCTGTAGCTCAGTAACCAACTTGTGAAATCTCCCAAACATATCAGTAATGCTTTCTTTGGGTTGTGCCATGAAAGCTTCATACTGTGTGACCAATATCTGTTTCCTGCTTTCTTTGACCTCCTCTGTCCCTTCACAGAGAATTTCAATATGATCCCACATCTCTTTAGCAGTAGTACAAGAGGCAATGTTTGCAAACATTGACATATCCATTGAGTCTATGATCAACAGCATGAGATAACTATCAAGGGAAACCTTTTTCTTTTCTGTATCTGTCCATTTAGATGGATCTTTGGCCACGTATGATCTTGGGATGGTTACTGTTCCAACAATCTTCTCTGGAATCTCTTGTTGTGGAACAAAGGGACCATTCTTGAGAATCTCAGGATACAGGGGGTTTGAGGCTTTAATGAAAAACATCATCTTTATTTTTTAGAGGTTAAAATTATCTTTGTAAAACTTAGGGACCTTCACCGTTCCTGTTGTCTTTGGTGTATTCATGATCTTTTCTGTTTTGAATAACAGCTAGCTCTGATACCACTTTTTGAGTATGGAATACACACACAAGAAAATACAGGGGGGGTGAATGTATTTTCAAACTTTTCTCGGATTTAACACTTAAATACATTTGTTTGAAGGTGTGAATCTAAGTTCTTGTTTTTGTAGCTGAGTGTGTGTTTGTGTTTAACAAAATATATTCGTGCGGAAGTAAAACTCAAGACATAAGCACTCACTTTAATCTAACGTTGTATTAGATTAAGATTTTTGCTACAACCTGTGAATACAAAAATTAGTATTCTCAGCTTCTCTTTTTCTCAGAGAGTTGTTCTTACAAATTATATCTCTGTATTTTGTTTCTCTCTACTCTGTACATTTTGCTAGAGAAGTAAGGGTTGTACACTTATGGAATATGCGTACACCCTACTTACTACAAAAGATGGAACATACAAATCTACTTTCTAACTTGTCTATCCCTATTTTGGAATACGTCTAGGCAACGTGTAATTTGACTTTCTTTAACCTGCCCAAATCCACTTCCATAGAAACTTGTCTCCAGTAACAACTCTCTAAACTTATTTGTAGACTGTCCATGAACATTTTACAGTATAGTGGTCCTGACAGTCATGTCTTGGCTTGTTGCAGGTTTTTGACATGTACAATTTTCAGTATTTTGTCTTCAAGAATCCATTCGAGAAGTGACTGAGTGATTGATTCGATAACTATAATTGACTTAATAAATAACTCTCATTTCTCGAATACGGTATAATTGAGATGTTGAACCACTTCTCAAAATAGTCTGTTCTTTAGGGATCCTTGAGTTGTCGAATAGAGCATTTGACTTATCGAATCCCTGAGATGTCGAATAGCTTCCTGAGTCCTTGAGAAGCTTGAGGCATGATCTCAGGATCTTCTTTCAAGCATTATTTCATGACTTAATTTACAGTTACACAGATAGAATTTTGATTCTTATTTCAAGTACTAAATACAAGTAGAAACTCTACAAGCAGAAGTTCCCCCAGTGAGGGAGTCATGTAAGTAATGCACAACATTACAAACAATTAGGTTTATTATTAGATGTATACAGGCATGCCTCTGTGACTAACAATTTGAATAACCCAAAAAGAATACACACAAAACAATAAATTATCTGGGTAAGAATATATGCAAAACTTTAAGAAAAATGAGGATTAGTAGATGTGTATTACTAGTCCAACAAAACTAGTTAGCTGTAATTTACTTGGCCATCACATACAACTATGGAAGACATTAGAGGATCAGCAGCTCCACTAATGACACCACCTTTGCTCTTTACCTGCAGTAGATAGTCCAAAGCACTTTCTGTAATCTCACCAGGAATCAACATCGATATCCCTGGTGGATAAGGACATATCAACTCTACAAGTTCCTAAATGATCACAAAGGTTATAGATCGCAGTCCAACGATTCTGAAACAACATCATATTTCTTTTACAACATATCATCAGCTTAAAAACTTGACACACCAAGCTCCCACACACCAACAGTAACTTGCAAAGGATCTATAGCAAAAACCATAGTAGAAATATTTGAAGTATGTGAATTATGAGGCAATATAATTGTGTCTCCTGGTGAACAGGTAGCCATAATGGTTGCTTGAACCCCACATGTAGAACCCCCAACAAGAAACCATGTCTCTAATGCTCCAAACAATTTTGAAGCTTCTCTTTGTGCCTCCAAAATGGGCCTCTCTGGAGAAAAGAGGTTGTTAAGCTCCGGAAGCTCAGGTAAATCATGACGGAAAGGTCTAAGGCCAATTAGTTCAACTAATGACAACGGTGCAGCTTGTCCTGTGTTGTGTCTTGGGAAGTGAAATTTGGCATCATTTAGTTATGCAGAAGCTTTTAACGCACTAACGAGAGGAGGGACACTGTGTTTCTTCACATCTTCGCAATCGGGAATTATGGCATTACCCTTTCTAGCATTTTCTATGAGATATTTGTCATTGTTCTTGTTTTGTACATCTACACCAACATTTCTTTCCTACAAAAATTCGGACCACATAAAAGAATAATTCATGTTGTCAAAATTATTATCAAGAATCTTTATTCAATAAATGACTACTACAAGGGCCTTGAGCAATTATTATCAAGAATCTTTATTCAAAAACTTAAAAAAGACTAAACATCAATTGTAAGAACCTTGTAAGATATAATTATTTAAATTTTAAAGCAGAAATTACAATTAAGAACAATACCTGGCAATTAGTGCAAACCCTTGACCTTTTGGTAGCTAGTTTAAAACCCAAAGGATTGTAAATATTTAGACCAAAGCTCTACAACAAAGTTATGAGAACATAAAGAATATTTGTTGGTTATTCCAAAAGAGCTTATAGGGTGTACATAATTGATCAACAGAAAGTTCTTGAAAGTGTCAATGTAACATTTGATGACACTAAACTTCCCAATATCTAAAAAGAAGATCCATCTGAAAAGTTAACATTCGATGATATGACAGATTCAGATTTAGATGGTAACAATCCACCTGATGTTTTTGATGATGAAACAATAATGATGATAATAATGATCAGGGTAATGGTGGTGGAAACAATGATTATATTGGAGATACCCCTGACACTCCTGAACAATCATCAAGTCAACCTGGCAACAACTCAGGGGAAGACAATGAAGGATTAACTAGTCATACTCAACATCACAATGAAGAACAAGGCGAATCATCAAGATCTAATCTTCCCAGACAAATTGTTTGGAATAGAGTTCATCCTTTTGAGCTAATCATTGGTGATCCAGATGTTGGTGTAAGAACTAGAAGGGCTTATCAGAATCAATGCAATTATTCAGGTTTTCTATCTGAAATGGAACCTAAGAAAACTGAGGAAGCTCTTTCTGATTCTGATTGGGTGATTGCAATTTAAGATAAACTAAATCAATTCAAACAACAAGAAGTGTGGAACCTGGTACTTAGACCTAAAGACATGAAAGTGGTTAATACTAGGTAGGTATTCAGAAACAAGCTAGATGAAGATGGCATAGTGACTAGAAATAAAGCAAGACTGGTAGCAAAGGGTTACTCACAAGCTGAAGGTATTGATTATGATGAGACCTATGCTACAGTGGCTAGACTTGAGGCTATCAGAATATTATTGGCATTCGCATCATTCTCAAACTTTAAGGTTTATCAAATGGATGTCAAGAATGCTTTTCTGAATGGTAAGCTGGATGAAGAGGTTTATGTAGAACAGCCCCCTGGCTTTGAAGATCCAGATCTGTTGGACTATGTCTACTTTCTTTTCAAGGCTATCTATGGTCTTAAGCAAGAGCCAAGAAAATGGTATGACACTCTTTTTGAATTCTTACTTGAAAATGGTTTTGTTAGAGATGTCATAGACAAAACTCTCTTCACAAAGAAACATAAGAATGATACTATACTAGTCCAAGTCTATGTGGACGATATAATATTTGGATCTACTAATGATCTTTTATGTAAGAAATTTGCTAAGCTAATGCAAGGTAAATTTGAAATGAGCTTGATGGGTGAACTGAAGTTCTTTCTTGGATTACAAGTAAGTCAAAGGAAAGATGGAATTTTTATTTGTCAATCCAAGTATGTCAGAGAGCTCCTCAAGAAATATCAAATGGAGGACTCATCTTCAGCAAGGACACCATCATCTACAGTTGTCAAGTTTGGGCATGTGAAAATTCTGCCAAGGTTGATGTCACAAGCTACAGAGGTATAATTGGTTCATTACTTTATCTTACTGCAAGTAGACCTAATATTATATATGCTACATGCTTGTGTGCAAGGTTCCAAGCGGATCCTAGAGATGTGCATCTCGTTGCTGTAAAACGAATCCTGAGATATCTTAAGGGTAGCCCTAACTTAGGTATTTGGTACCCTAAAGAATCTGGTTTTAACCTTGTTGGATATACAGATTCAGATTATGCAGGAAGTGTTGTAGATAGGAAAAGCACCTCTGGTAGTTGTCAATTCCTAGGTGGAAGACTACTTTCCTGGTACAGCAAGAAACAGCAAACCATTTCCAACTCAACAGCCGAAGCTGAATACATCGCTGCTGGAAGCTGCTGTGCTCAGATCTTGTGGATTAGGAATCAGCTACGTGACTATGGCTTTGTACTTGACAAGATTCCAATCTTGTGTGACAATACAAGTGTCATAGCTATCTCTAACAATCATGTACAGCACACGAAAACCAAGCACATCGACATCAGGTATCACTTTATCCGAGAGCATGTCATGAATGGTACCGTGGAGTTACATTTTGTACCCACGGAAGAACAAACGGCAGATATTTTTACTAAATCTCTTGACGAATCCACATTCACCGAAATTGTTGGTGAATTTGGTATGTTAAACAGTCCTATTAATTAAACTAGTTAATATCTGAGGTTTCCTTTTTAATAATTTATGAGTGATTATTTTGTTAACAATTATTATTAAAATCACTTGTATAATTATTTTATCAACTTATCTTCTTAGTTGTTTATTCTCAAACCATTGCCATAATCTTCTTAATATTTTTCTACATGCTTCTTTTATTTTAGAATAATTTATTTTCTTTAAAAATATTTTTCTCAAATCTAACAGGTTGAAATATTTGAGAAATCTATTTTTGTTGAAAATTTCATTATTTTAAACTACTTTTGAATATTAATGATATTTTAGTAAATCATATTTTCTCTCTAAATAATTTTCTATTCAGAAAGTTATTTATTTGAAAATATATAGATTTATTAATTTACTATGAATACTTATGTAAATAGTTAATACTTTGTTTAATATTTTTTAGTGTTTGTCCTTCTGCTATTAATGTTTTATTTCCGTTAAAAGGATATCCTATGGTATTTTTATTATTTTTTATTTTCTATTTAGCTATTTTTTTTGTAGTCATATTTTTGTTAATAATTTTCCATAAATTATTATCTTTTATTTCAAAACTTCTATGATTATTAATAGTATTATTATTTCTATATAAATAAATATCTTTATGTATATTATTACTTCAAATTAATATAAATAGTAGTCTGAATATATTTAACGTTTCAATTATCTCTGTGTTAACTAATACCATTACAGGTCTTTTACTACTAAGGGTATCAATATTGAAACTGGTTCTATTGCTGAAGGTATCGGTAGTATATCTCATTTTATTCTTATAAACCAATACCCTTACTAGTATTATCCTCACAATTTTTCATACCCTTGCTATTGTAAAAGGCGTTAGATATTTACCTTTACTCATTTTGTACTAATGCGGATATTCAAATGTGTTGGCAAGGGTATTATAATTATTAGAATTAGTACTCATACCCTTTCCAGAGTCTTTTGCTTAAATTAACAAAGTTTTTATATATACATATAGAACAAAATTCTATGGAGACCTCTTTTTTCTTGGAGACGTGGAGACCAATATCCTAACCGTTCATCTTATCTTAGTCACACAACTTTTTTCAATTATTAACTGCTTAACCACCACGTATACTTCAATTATATTTACAAATTATATACATACACAATTAACCGTTACTTATATACAACCAATAGTTATTCGTTTACATGAATTCACAGTACTTATTAACTCAAAATATCCTAAAATTTACTCACTAAAATGAAAATAGATCCGAAAATACCTAACAAAAAAAAGGAAAAAAGATCATGCAATTTATTAAATAAAAATCGACTGATGATACTTTAGCACAGGAAGACCAAAACTTTCAAATCATCAACAACTGTAACTATGTTTAAACATAATCTGTGAACATGCAGAACAACAATACATTCTAATAAAAAATGCAGAATGACTTTTACTTTTACATAATAAAAAATGACCAAATTTTCTAATATTATTTGTAAGTGGAAATGCGGAACCAATTCTATTTTTGATTGTTGCAGAACCAATATTACATTACGGTATTATTGTTCTTTATTTTAAATATTACAAGATAGAACCAATTTCAGATATAAGTTAGGATTTTTTTAATTCATAATAAATAATAAATCAATAAACACTTTTAACTAGATTAAAAGCTTGTAAATATAATTTTAACATTAAAAATAAATATTAGTAAAAAAATTAGCTTTTAATCTGAATTATTGTCCTTCAAGATTTATTGTCTACATGTGATTTTATAATATTTCACTACAATATTAAATTAGTAAAAAATTATATAAATATTACAAAAAGTAGGTAATGCACACAAAAGAATTGTAATACACATAATTAATCACACAAATATTAATGAACAAAAAGTGCATTATCAAATTTACAGAACATAAAAGTAGAAAAAATTAAAGTAATGCAATAATGCATCCAAAAAAAAAACCATACACATTAGAGATTCATCACGAAAAAAGGAAATTGCAGAAAAAGTATGACAAAATTGCAGAACATAATTTTTTAACATAGTCAATCATAGTTTAGTGTCCTGCAATGTAAACTTTACCGTACATTCACAAAAATTCCTGTATCATTTAATTTTTGAAATTAGGGATAGTATGTTTTGATGTAAGTGTACTTAGTGCCTTTTTTGACAATGAAATATTACACAATGATGATGTAGAACATGTCCTTAATAATTACTTTAATTACTACTTTGCCATTAAAAATACTTCAATCCTGGCCGCATGATCTAAGATGAATAGATGGTTGGATTAGTGGTCTCTAGGATCTTCAAATTAGATTGGTCTCCATAGGGCCCAACTATATATATGTCAAGTTTCGATATCCTTACCCAACTTAAACTGCTGCGGGTATCTGGCTTAGTCGGTCATGGTATTCAATCCAATACCCGTACTAGTGTTACTTCAGTACTTAGTAATTTTTTTTTTATTTTGTTTGACTCCATACCCGTTCCATGCTAAACAAAGCACGAGTTTTTAGTCTGCTTACTCTCTCGTTCAATACACACAATACACACAGTTGTATCGAACCTCTGGCAAATTTTTTCTTGATCAATTCATCTCCGTTTCTCAACTTCTCTCAAAACTAAGAACACTAATCTACAGATCGGCTGATTCTCTTTAATTTGACTATTTAAAAACTGAGTTTGGTTAAGAAACAAGAAATTCGATCTTTTCTTAACCACTCGAATTCCTTGAAATATCTAAGGTTTAGGTTTGATTTTGAGAAAACTAAAAATACAATGGTGTTTGTGAGTGTCTGGGCAACAACATACCTCAATTTCATAATTTTTCGTGAAGGTTGAATTTTTGGAATTATTAATTAATTTTTAATTAATTTTTAATTCCTAAATTCAAATTAATTAAAATTAGTGAAACTCGGTTTTTCTTTGTGCTTGTGATTTATGTGTTTGTGAACTATTGGAATGGATAATGCTAATTTTGCTAATTTTGAAATCTACAGATCGGCTGATTCTCTTTAATTTGACTGGTTAAAAACTGAGTTTGGTTAAGAAACAAGAAATTCGATCTTTTCTTAACCACTCGAATTCCTTGAAATATCTAAGGTTTTGGTTTGATTTTGAGAAAACTAAAAATACACTGGTGTTTGTGAGTGTCTAGGCAACAACATACCTCAATTTCATAATTTTTCGTGAAGGTTGAATTTTTGGAATTATTAATTAATTTTTAATTCCTAAATTCAAATTAATTAAAATTAGTGAAACTCGATTTTTCTCTATGTTTGTGATTTGTGTGTTTGTGAACTATTGGAATGGCTAATGCTAATTTAGAAATCATTAAACACAATCTTGTTGGATTTATTAATCTGGACGATTGTTCGATTGAAAGATTTAGGCCTTGGATTCGGTTTTTGAATGAGCATCAAGTTATCTCTCATGTAATGACTTTAGATGCTGCTTTAAAAATTGAACATCTTCGACTTATCTGTACTACAGCTGTTGTGTCTGATGATTTTATATCTTTTACCTTCACAATATCAGACCAACAATGGGGGTGTTTGGGGGAACTTTTTTTTAGAATAAGTCAACTTATTTTAAGACAAAGTTAGAGATTCCTAACTTTCCAACTTATTTTCCAACTTATTTTTGCAACTTATTGAATCTAAAACATACATTAAATACTTGTATAAATTTTTTTTATCAAAATATAAAATTTTTAACCGAAAATAAGTCCATAAGCCCTTAAAAAAAGGTGAGCCAAACGGGCACAATATCTAGTGGACGTATCAGTGATTCGGACAATCCTACATCTTCCAACTGATGATTTTGTAGGTCTACCATCTGATGATGAGTTATTGCAAATTTTCACTGACACACATTATCAGGGTGAGTTAGATGTGAATAAATTGAACAAAAAGGGTTTAGTGGTTGAATGGTATTGTTTCTTTGACACCCTGATTAAAGTCTTTCCAACTGTGGTCCGAAGACTTTTACTAATATTCCATCTTTAATACAGTATATAGTTTTTTCAATTGTTTTCAATCGAAGAATTTATATTGGGAGCTTAATTTGGGGTGTCATCTTAAGACGTGTCTTTAATGCCAAAAGAGATTTTGACTTGGGTGAAATGGTTAGTTGCTACTACCCTAGATTCTTGACTCTTGTGTTTAATCATTTGGTTCCCAATCAGTTACACCGTCCTTTTCTCAACGGTCATTCTCAAATATCTGGAACCACTCATAAAAAATTCTATACAAGAGCCAACACCAAACAGGTATTTCCAGACATTCAAGTAGTCATATCTCGACACATGGCTAATTTCACAAACCTACCTACCATACCTGATCTTGCCATTGAGCAACCTGAACCGGCTCCTGTGCAACCTGCACATATCCCTGAACCGCTACCTGCACTTGTTATTGAGCAACCTGAGCCAGCTCCTGTGCAACCTGCACCAGTTCTTGAGCAACCAGAACATGTAGCTGCATCTGTCCACGAGCCAGAACCTGAGTCTCCAATGGATCAATCCACACCTGTTGGGACTTCTGCAACTGTCAATGATCAGGTATTGCCTCTTATCTCTGAAACTTCTCATTCTTTATCTGGTTCTGTTGTTGAAACCCAAGTGGTTGATAGGCCAGACCAGGAGGTTATAGAACCATAACCTCTAACCCAGGTCTTAGAGCCAAACACTGAGTCTCATTAAATCTCAACCTCTCAAACCAGACAAAAAATACAATTTAGAAGAGCTGAAAGCAGTAGTGATGACTTGAGTGAACCCACAGCTCTGCCTCCACTAAAGAAGAGAAGAAATTAATTACTTGAGGCAATTGTAAGCCCATCCATATCCTCCCACTACTAGAAATCTGTTAATAGACATCACACCTTTAACATCGGTCAGTAATGCCACCGATGTCTTTGTGTTTTAAGACATCGCTTGAAATAAAATCGATGTCTTTGAGTTTTAAGACATCGTTTTCAAGAAGAACCGATGTCTTAAATAAGCTAAAAAAATGAAAAATTCCTGCGCCTACCCCCAATAGTTTCCCCCTTAGAATATTTTCACCAATTTGTTGAAATGTTTCCCCCTCTACACGATTTTTTGTTCCCCCCAAATTATCAAACATAGATCTCACTCTCTATACTCTCTCTCAGACAAAAAACATAAAAACATAAAACCCAAAAATACTCTCTCTCACTCTCTCCCGTCACTCACACCTCTCCTCTCAAGAACCCTAAATCCAACATACTCACCGCCTCTCTCTCTCTCTCTCTCTCTCTAAAAGCTGTTTCGACTGGAGATTTGTTCGACTAGTAAGCGCGCTCTTGCATTCAACTTGATTTCTACAAATCTCGATTTGGGTAAGCTTGCACTGAACTCGAACTATCTTCAATTGAACCATTTGTTCGATTTATTACTAATTTGGGGTTCTTTAAACTTGAAACCCTAATTTTGTTATATTTGGGGATTTTAATTGGTGATTGGATAAGTGTTTTTCTTTCTTTTAATTTGGGGATTTATAAACTCGAAACCCTAATTTTAATTAGTTTGTTTTTTAATTGAATGTTTATTCATTTTGTGAATTGAATGTTCATTTGTTCATTTTAATTGACTACTTTGCATGTGTTTGTAGCTTAATTAATTGGTTTTCGTGCATGTGTTTGTAGCTTAAATAAGTGAATGTCCTGCAGATGTGCGTGATCGAGAGTTATTACAGTTTGCTGATCAGAAAGTTAAGTGGTTTGTTTTTCTCTGTTATAGGTTTTGATAAACAGGGAAAGTCATGGTAGGAGGAGGAGCTGCACCACCACCCAAACAAGAAGAGCTGCTTCCACATCCAGTGAAGGATCAGTTGCCCAGCATTGCTTACTGTATCACTAGCCCCCCTCCCTGGCGTCAGTCCCTTTTTTCGTTTTCTTTTTTCCCTTTAATGTTTTTCTACTTTTAACATGTAATAAACCTCCCTATTTGTTATGCACATGCATGTTCTTATGCTCAACTTATTATAGGCTCATTTGATCTTAGCTTATAAACATATATCTCTTGGAATTTATAGATGTTAAGAACCATCATATAACTTTTTATTTTTATTTGATGATTTTTGTTCCTTTTTTCTTTTTTTATTGGAGTTGATGCTTGACAAATACTATGAAGTTTTAGTTGTGCGTTGTTACCTATGCAGCTGAGGCCATCTTACATGGGTTCCAGCACTATCTTGTGATGCTTGGCACAACAGTTCTCATTCCCACTACTCTGGTTCCGCAAATGGGAGGAGGAAATGTAAGGCTTTCGGATGGACAGTTAGTAATTATAATAACTCATGTTTTTTTAATAATTTTCCTTTATTTGGTGATTATTTGACAGTGTTGTGCGTAATTGAGCTTATGATTTTGAATTGTCATTTCAAATTATGCTAGTTTTTGTTATCAGTACTTGTGTACATGAACATGGGTTTTCTTTGTAGGAAGAAAAAGCAAAAATGATCCAGACACTACTTTTTGTGGCTGGAGTAAATACGTTGACACAAACATTGTTTGGTACCCGATTACCCGCTGTAATTGGAGCATCTTATACATTTGTACCAACAACTCTGTCAATTGTCTTGGCTGGTCGATACAGTGACCTTGTAGATCCTGAGGAGGTAGATTTCTTACCCCCTCGTTCCTCGTTTCATCAAAATTACTAATGTTCGAATGTTTTAATGCAGAAATTTGAGAAAATTATGCGAGGGACACAGGGTGCTCTTATTGTTGCGTCTACCCTTCAAATTGTTCTTGGATTTAGTGGCCTTTGGCGTAATGTGATCAGGTTAATTGATATTGTTACATGACATATTAATAAATTCTTGTATCCTGTGTCATTACATATTTGGACTTTGGTCATTATAGGTAATGAAGATATTAAAAAATAGAAGAATTATCTTAGGTTTTTTTTTTCAAGATATATCATATATGCACCCTGTTTGAGATTAGATAATTGTTTAAGTCCCTTCATCTTATATGATCAGATTTATGAGTCCACTGTCCATCGCTCCATTGGTATCTCTAACAGGGTTTGGGCTATATGAGTTTGGTTTTCCGCTGGTAAGCATTTGGGATGAGCAATTTAAACTTGATAACCTTTTCTTAAATTTACTTTATAACTGTATACTTCGTTCTCTCGGCTTAAGATTGTTGCAACTTATGACTAGCTTTCAAAATGTGTGGAGATTGGGCTGCCACAACTCATCCTTCTTGTTATCTTTTCACAGGTACTATAAATTACCTGTAATTTACATCATTTTTTAACAGCTATATATGACAATAGTGAATTTATTTAGTAATTTTTTATGAAGAATTTGTAACATCGTAGAGCTGATTTATAATCTTCCCTATACACAGTATATACTACATCTTATGAGTGGGGAGAAGAATATCTTTGACCGCTTTGCTGTTATATTCTCGTTGATTATTGTGTGGATTTATGCTCACCTACTCATTGTTGGCGGAGCTTATAGGCACTCACCAAGAACACCCCAAATGAGCTGTCGAACTGACCGTGCTGGAATTATTGGTGCTGCTCCATGGTTTGGCTTGTTTCATTTCTCTTAGATTATAGGCGTCACTTAGTATCTTGTCATTAGTTGTGCAGAAATAGGAAATATGTAACAAGATGTGCAAGTTACCAAAAGGATTAGTTGTGCAGAAAATAGGAAATATGTAACAAGATGTGCAAGTTACCAAAAGGAGGGTATAACAAGTTGGACCAGTAACTCAGGTAGCTGTTGCCATGTGTTCTAATGCACTTTATTTCATGTAGAATACGAGTTCCATATCCATTCCAATGGGGAGCTCCTACATTCGATGCTGGAGAAGCTTTTGCTATGATGGCTGCTTCATTTGTTGCTCTAGTCGAGGTTTGGCTTCTGCTCTCTTCCTTTTACATTTATAAATGCAGGCCTCAAATGCACCACTAGAAAATATAGACAAATTTCTTAACTTAGTTACACTTGCTTATGTTCTATCTTTTCTGGTCCTAGCATGCAGTCCTTACAATGTGTTAAAGGCTATGTCATTGATACGGCATGTATATGATACAGGCCTATTCCTTTTTACTTGTTATATATGTTGTGTTGGCATTTGATAGTAGATGCATTCTTTATCTGATGCTTGCTACTAATCTATGGTTTACTAAACCAAGATGAAGCGCCTTGTTTACTTGTTTCTCACCTTGTGTGCTCCTCATACAGTCCACTGGTGCATTCATTGCTGTGTCAAGGTATGCGGGTGCTACCCCTATACCACCCTCTATCCTTAGCCGAGGAGTTGGTTGGCAGGTATGATTTGGATATCTGTTACTCTGAGGTTGTATCTTGACTTTTGTACACCGCATCAAAATATTTTTACATGCACAAAAGGCAGGAAATCAACTCATTTGGTACAGAAACTAATAGGACTTGAAATATGCCATTGCTCTATGTTCCTTGTGCATGACCATCTGTTTAAGCATTAGGAACATCAGTTTTTTTATAGCATCAAATGAACATCATTTGAAAATAAAATGTTTTTTCCTCTTTCGAGAAGGTGAAACTAGATCTTCTATACGAGCTTATCATAATTTGCAGCAGCCTTCAATAGTTAATTCTGTTTGTCTGTACACTACTAGAGAGTCGGCATATTGCTCTCTGGACTTTTTGGTACTGGAAACTGGTCATCGGTATCTGTGTAAGATTTATAAAGCTTGAGTTTACTGAATCATTGTATGAAAAAAGTATATGACTGAAATCTGACTTCTGTCATTTTATAGCGAAAATGCTGGTTTGCTAGCGTTGACACGTGCAGGCAGTCGAAGGGTAAGTTACTCACTATTCAGCTGCACTAAACCATTTAATTTACTGTTAGATCATTTTGATAAATGGTGAAGTATTCTTGGGTTTTGACATGGAGTACCTTTTTTTTTGTGCAGTGCATTGAGAAGTTTCAATTGTGAAACTGGTAGGGGAAACAAGATGCCGAAAGTAAAATATCTCATTGTAAGTATTTTTGCATCTCATTGTAATAATGCATAATATATGTAATAGTGGTTTATTTGCCATGTCCTGACTCCTGCCTCATGTGTATTTTTTTAACTCAAATAGGTAAGTCCTAAACAACCAGGTGGTATTGAATGTGGCTACGTTGTTATGCGTTACATGAAAGAGATTATTGAGGACAAGGATTTGTCTTTTGCCACGAAGGTAAACTTTGATGTACTGTCTCTTTTTGCCATTGAAATGTCAGAATATTGTGTTTGCGTTAAATGATTAGTTTTGCTATTTGTTGCATTTTTTAGTGGCTAAACAAGACTCGAAGGTCTTACACTGAGGCCGAGCTGGATGAGGTGCGTATTGAGGCTCTCGGGTTCATCCAAGACCGTGTTTGACGTTGCTTTTGACTAGAATTTTATTGTCGGATGATGCTGGTTTAAAATTTTCTAGGAATATGTTGGTTGTTTTTGTGGATAATATTGATGTAGTAATCGGATTAAGGTATTGTAGTTTGCTTTTGGTATGAATGTTTTGCAACAGTTTGGAGTAATGGTTGTTTGAGCCATTGTATGAATGTTTGGCATATATATGAATGGCTATTTATGTTTTTCTGGGCATCTATTGATCAGTTTCTAAATTTTTTCTGTTTGTAACAATAGCAAAAAAACATCAGTTTTAAATGTAAAACATATATAAAAGCGATGTCTAACAGAAACACACATGTCACAAATGTTGCCAGAAACCAATGTCTAATGGTAACTTAAATAGCGAATAAGTATAAAAACCGATGTCTAATATATTATTACATATCGGTTACCACAAATAAAACCGATGTCTAAAGATATATTTAACATCATCCAAAACCGATGTCTAAAACAAAGTTATACATCAGTTTCGATATAAGACACCGATGTCTAAAACAGACTTAGACATCATTTTACTTCCAAATAATGATGTATATGTCGATTGTGAGTTGTGTACAACATGTTTATTTGCATCTAGAACCTGTAGTAGCACGATAGAAATGTCAAGTTCATGCAATTTATGCAAAACTATTGGATATAAACATCATTTTTTGGTTCAAAATCGATGTGTAATAGCTTCATGGACATCAGTTAAAAACCGATGTCTATGAGATTATACAATAGACATCACCGACACAGACATCGGTACGGTTTTTTAATAGACATCGGCCAGAAACCGATGTCTATGAGCATTTTTCTAGTAGTGTCCCAACAGGATATGGACATTGAAATGGCCGAAAAATAGTTACTGGATTCATTCTCTCAACAAGATGAATCTATTGAAGTTTGCCATCGGGCCATGGCACCTTGTATTGAGTCAAGCACTCCTCTATTACTCACAATAAAGAAAGACATATCTTTAGATCAATCTGAGGACATAATGCAAAGAGAGTACATAGGAATGGATACAGTGCCTACCATAGTTACGGTAGAGGAGCCTTTACAGGCTTATGAGGGAAATCTTGATTCTTCGCCACCTGTAATAGAATAATCATCTCCCCTCCCAGTAGGAACATTCCTGGCTCACCTAAGGGATTTTCCACTCGCAGTTTCAAGTGGAGAAAGTGGAAGGCAACTTGATCTATCTACCATTGAAGCAATTCAGTTTTCAAATCGAAATGATAAGGTAGATATGATTGAGGATCGGGATTTATGAACTCCCATTGCACCACCACTAACCTCTCTTGAAGCGGCTAGGGTGATTTTTTTTGCAGGTACAGCAAAAAGAAAGGATCTTGTGTTGAGTGATGTGAGGACCACCAAAAATATGAGCAAAACACTTGCACGTGAGGTGAGTGAAACACCTTTGAGTGGATTTCAGGAGAGTGCACACACTAGCACAAAAACTTTTTCATTACTTGTACAAATTCAAACACTGTACAGGAAACTTGAGGAAAATAAAGCGGAAAAACAAATTCATAAAGCACAAGTAGAAGAACGGTCTTCTTCTTCCACCTCTGTCAACAATCGGTTGGATTTAATCAAGGATGACATTATGAACATGAAAAATACAATAACTTCCAAGATCAACACTGTGATACAATCTCAAACCCAAACCAACACAGACATCTTAGACCTGGCAGCTTCTATTGACAATCTATCAGCTAAAGTGGAAGATATTCACAAGGAAATGCATGCTAATGATGGTTATTATGAGAGCCGCTTCGGTCAACTAGAAGAGAATTATGAATACCCGCATGACACACATCTTCAACATTATTCAAACCAATTGTCCAACTACAGAGAGATTTCTTCAAAGGATGATTAGGAGGAAATCGGGATGGTGGAGGTCCTGCAGGTGCTAATTCTAAAGCTACACAAGACAGATCTGTAGAGGATAACCCAACTAAGGGGGAGAAGAAGTCATCAGGTAAGGGGGAGCAGTCATCAAGTGAGAAGAAGTCTTCAGATAAGATTTTGAACCAGACACTGCTGCAGTTTTCAAACCAGGCATTGCTTACTATGCCAGAAAAGATGATGATTTTGATGCTTTTGTTGATTCAGATGGTATTATTGGTGAACCTGAACCTGAATATGAACCAAAAGCTAATCTTAGCGAGTGGACAGCACAAGCACCTGACCCGGAATTTGATAAGAAAATGCTAGAGCAGGAAGCCAATTTGAAGCAAAGCGAAGAAAGACTAGCAAAGACAACTCAACTATTGGACAAAAGAGAAGAAATTTAAAAAACAGAACAAGCTAAAAAGCAACGTCACCATCAGTTGAATCTTGAGGCAAGGAAAACTGACATTCTATACAAGATTGGTCCGAAATGGGATGAAGCTAAAAAAGGTAGTGAGTCTTCCACAACTTTCCACGAACCATGATAAGCTATTTCTTGCAATCCTTCGAATGTATAAAGAGGCCAATTCAGAACACCAGGCGTACACTGATGCACTGAAGAATGAAATTAACAGAATAATGGCTAGATTTGACTCTTTCAAAAAGGAATTGGTAATCATTTTCTACTGTATTAATGAAGGTTCATTACATGTAACTCTTAATTATCTGGAAAGAAGAACTTTGTTTGGGCTATGGATTATGATGCAAAAGGTATCAATGACTACTAAGATGAATGTATTGTTATATGAAATACTCAAGGAGTATAACGACCTAGAAATTCATATAATTATTTAAGTGCTTATTTAATTGTTAAAGGTGAATTATGTGGTGTGAATAATTGTTGTGAAGTTAAAGTATGTATGAAATCATGTTTATATGATTATGTGATGATCTCTAAGTGTCGTATATGCTCGTAGAATTTTATTTGTATTTTTAGAGCATTAAAACTATTTTTAAAGTACATTTTTAATCTTTCATAAAACATATAAAATCATTGGAGTTGTTTTAAATCATGAAATCTTTTATAATATCATCTTTGAGATGAGATTTAGTTTGTAAAATTAGTGTGGAGAATTAATTGTGTGTTTTGATATTTTAAAATGATTTAAAAAGCTTTATTTCTTTTAAATAGCCTTTATTTCGAAAATTCATATAAAATTCATTTTTGATCCAAATATTATTTTAAAAATATGGGGATGTTTGTAATTTTGTAAGCTTTATTTTAAAATTTTTATTTTTATATTTTCTCCCCATCTCTCAATTTAATTTTGATCTAGAAGGGATTAAAACTTAAGTATTCAACAAAGTATTTAGTAATTGCTAAGAGACTTTTTTGCCCCTGGGTGTTATTATCACCACTGCCAGCCCATTTCTTTTTCTTCCTCACTTGTTTCTTCCTTTCTCTGAACATATCCTCTCGTTTCTCTCTCTCTTGCTCCGGTACTCTCTCTCCTAGCCGATCTCTCTCGTTTTACTTCGGTTGTAAGCTTGGAAACTGGGGTTGTGCTCGGTTTTCTCTCCTCTATTCATTTATGTCACTGCATGGTGGTTTCGTGTTGAAAAGTTAAAAACCCATTTCGGGTTTTGTTAAAAACCGAACCATTTGCCTTATGTCCGTGTTACTAGTCGATGATGATGTTTAAGTAATTGGTGAGGTTCGTTAGGATGACCCGTAGCTTGGGGACCTCCGAACTGTGCCACCGACGGCCGTGAGCCACTGGTGAGCCGGCGGGTTGAGGCGGTGATGTTTAATTCTGAGCCTTCGACTATAATATCTCTAATAATTCAATAATTGATATATGTTGCAGATTTCAGTTGTATGCAAGTGTAATTATGCATTTAAATTTCAAATTATGATAATAGTATAATTATTTGAGTTTGAGATTTTATTCGATTATGATGATTCGATATGTCGTAGTTGTTACAAATTAATTGATATTCGAATTATGTTATGAATACGAAATATTTGGTTCGTTAATTTGTTAATTGTTTATTCTAATTTATTCAAATTAAATGAAGCTGCATTTGTAAATTGATGTTAGTTTGGAATTTTTCGAAATATTAGTTATTCGAATAATAATGTAAAGTTTCAGATTTATATATGTAATTATTTAATCAAATTTGATCTTGTATGTGTAAAATATGTTATTCAAACTCTTGTATGATAATTTGAATGTTAGTGTAAGGTATTGAATTGTCGGGAGTATGTAAATTGTGTATATTGATATTGATTTTTATAAAATTGTTAGATGATAATTATATGACTTATATATGCTAGTAGTATCATCTGGACTTGGATTTATGAATTTAAAAATTATTGGGTTGCTGATGGTTGGGTTTGAGTCGGTTATGTTCCGACGGGCTAGCCCACTTTGCAAAGGAGATGCTGCATGTTTTTCGTTAGAATTATAAATTGTAAAGTATATAGTATTATAGTACAAGCTACTTATAAATCAAGTTGGTCTTGTCTGTTAAGTGTTTAAGTGATTTGCATGATTATTATATGCTATGTGCTAAGTGTTAAATGTTTATATGGTTTATCGGATTCGATTGTACTATTTTGAGAATGTGATTAATATGTGCTATATGTGTTATGTTATAAAGTGTAGTAGGACACGTTTGGGTAGAATATAGTTAACAATTAAGGTTAATAGTATACTGAAGTAGTACTTTACCTTTATATAGGTACTAGTAAAAGGCCATTTAAGACCCAATACAAGAGTAAATGGAATCTTGAGAAGAGAGATATTTATCGGAGCTGACAAGTTTACTAGTAGCGAGACTAGAAAATTATAGAAGAAATACGGAAGTGCAGGCTAGTAGAGACCAACGTATAGAGAGTAGCGAATCTATGTATTGGAATTAGTATTACGTCTGTTGAGGCAAGTGTTTCTATTCCTCACTTATTGTTCAAGTGAAGTATATCTACTTCTGTTAATTATTAAATATTCTTTCAAATCAGTTTGCAAGTAATCAGTACCTTGTTGTACCCTTCCATTGAGTTATCTTGTGAATTATCCGTAGATATACATTGATGGATTTGCACCTTATGATTACCCTTCTTTAGATTAACAGTGAACGTTGATTCTATAATCTGATCCTTTGTTTTAAGCTTAGACCTTTATTGTGCTTATCGTCTTATACCCTATGAACTCAATCGGACTTTTAAGTCTTAAATACGATTTCTAAAACTTAACGCCTATTTTATATTTATTGATTGATAAACCTTCTTCTAGTTATCAAATCATGTTTTATTAACTCAAGTATTACTTACTCATGTTTTCTTAATTTCTATCTTACTGAACAATGTTTTAGTAAACCAAGTTTTACTGAACCTCTGTTTTAAAGAACCAGGTTTTAACGAACCATGTTTTAAGGAATCACATTTTTACTGAACTTGACTTTCAATGAACCTTATTTCAACAAAACTTTATTTTAAAAAGCTATATGCTACTAAACCCTGTTTTGAAGTTCATATTCAAAAGAACCTTGATTTAAAAAAGTGAGACTTACTTATTATGCCCTGTCTAACCATTGTTTCGTAAATGCAAGACCTTTATCTCCATAAATTGATTGGTTGCCCTGCTTTAATGTTTTAAAACTCTATATATTGCAATATTAATCAAACCACTAACCTAAAGACTTGATTATTATTCTTGAGATTAGTTATCTTTTAAACTGAGTTAATTGCCCTAAAACTAGTCATGATACACATCTTTGACTTTTGACTTAAATTTCCTTCCTTGTACTCTGATCAAAGCCTTGATTCCTTTTGAGTCTATATCTTCTTGATTCAAACTTGTATCCCTATTCTCTTGAAGTCAGAGAAATTAGTCAAACCTTTGACTTTTCTCATTGCAAATTAAATTGAGTTATTTTCTTAAAATACTTTGAAGTTACTTAGACTGGACTGATTTGTTATCAGAGAGTCGAAGGTACTTCGAAGTAAAGGTTTTCGAAAAGATTAAGTATTAAAATGTTTTATGAAGTTAAAAAGTGTTTTGCAAAGCTTAATGTTTTAAAATGAGATTTTTAATAAAAATGTTAGGAACTCCGTCTAAATGGTTTCCACGGATTCCTGACGATTGGAGAGACGGGACGAACGGGTAATGTTGGTTCCGTTGGTTTATGTATGTATTAGTGTAGTTCTAGTCTGTCCAGTTCGACACCTTTATAGGCCAATGTGTTGCCTCTTGGAAACCCAAGCTATCCTAATGAGAGGAATTGATGTCCAGAGGGACTTTGTGTCCAGTATGGGGACTTTATGGGCTGATCACCCGTACTGTCTGTTATGAAATATAAACCTCCAATCACTTTTAAAATGTTTTATTTATAAGACTGTTAAAAGAAATTGGTTTATTATTGGAAACGTCAATTGCCTTGCACATATTTTATTATCAACTGTTGCTTTGCCTTTCAATTGATATCCTGTTGTTATCAAACGTCAGTATTATTGTATTGCTTCCAGTCATATCATTCTACCATCTTATTATTGTTGGAAGCCAGCTTTATGTTTGTTGTCAGTTTTCAGTTTATTTAGAAGTTGTTACTTCACTATTCACTTGCTGAGCTTTGTTGGCTCACTCTTGTTTTATTCATCTAACCTTTCAGCTAGACTTAAGAATGGTCTACTTACGTCTGATAATTCGAACGAGTGTGGCAAGGCGTTCTATTCAAGTTAGATTTCAATATCAGCATGGACTCATACAGTATTGGACTGCGCTTCTGATAATAAGGTATAGTAGCTATAATAGTTGTTATAATTTAGATTCTTGTTTCATACTATAACCTGAGATCGATCCTTGTTGAGGGGTCGTCTGTGCAATTAAGTTATACTTAATTGTATTGGTTGTGGCACCAAATCTGGA
This sequence comes from Saposhnikovia divaricata, assembly GCA_036435485.1. Lineage (NCBI taxonomy): Eukaryota > Viridiplantae > Streptophyta > Magnoliopsida > Apiales > Apiaceae > Saposhnikovia > Saposhnikovia divaricata. Next base: position 9,274,633 of record JAZHRN010000154.1, on the reverse strand, counting down.
CCCCGGATTTGGGGCATCACAGGTTGGTATCAGAGCAACTGGTTATGGTCTCTGAAACAAGTTAGGACAATTAGGAGTAAGTATTTAAGTTAGACGTTAGGAAGAATGATTTAAGATAAGATTCATTTTAGGATTTCAAGATGAGAGTTGCGACTTTATTTAGTATTTCGACATATCGTGTGAATAGGAGATCGATTCATCCAAAGGACCGGCTATGGACGAGGCAACTAATTCGGAGCTACAAATTTGGAAGACGTCATCTGAAGACCCTCGTATACTTTCTAGGATTCCTTTGATGACTTTAGCTACATCGCGAACGTTATTGAGAGAGTACAAGAACTGCTATAAGCATGATGCGAACCCAAATACCGATATTTGTTTGGAGTAAGGGCGTAACTATTTCCTATTAGCCATTGCTCTCATCTAATTCATCGTCTGAGAAAATTGTTTAAAAAAAAAAAAATTGATTCTTATTATCATTCTGAATTGTTGTAACTAATTCACGGTTTATATTTTCGCTGAAGCATTTGTTGCACAGTGATGATTAAAAATCGAGAATGAATTGAGATCTTCTGATTTACTCAACTCATTATTGTCAAGCCGGTTTTGGCAACTAAGTGTATTAACGCTTAGTCGATAAGAGTGAGATTATAAGTAATTATGAATTTCTTAAATGTTTGTTAAATCAATAGTTGATGCATCCGTGTGATGATCAATTATACTTCAATTTTCGAGAAGCTTTGTATACCAGATATACTTAAACATAATCCTATTCTTTCTGAAATATCTTTATTTTTCAGTGGATACTCGATCCCACTTTATAAAAAAAATAAAAATAATTTTTTTTTTTGGTTCTTGAATTCTTTTCATTTTTTCATTTATATTTAATCTTCTTTATTAAAACCGGGAGGAACAACCATATATATATAGGGGTTTCAGGGACTTCCTATCTTTGTGATAGAAGTCTGGTGGGACGCCACTGATTGTGTTTGTCATGAAAGTACTAAAGGTTGGCCACCTTTTTGTACTAGGGCGGTTGACCTAATCTACAAATGCAACTTGATAAAAATTTCGGTGATCATATTGATCTCTCGGTTAAATTCTTTTCTGAAAATTCTTTTTAAACAAAACTCAGCCTATATTCACACATGTTGATACCTACTCATTTTATTAATTCATTTCGTTAGAAACCCTTATTATTCCTAAAGTTGTCAGTGATTCGAAGTAGCAAAGGTAGATCGGATGACATTTTAAGTGGTTAAGGTTACATATACGATAATGGATAATTGGTTGAGTAAGTTTAAGAGGATGATATTACGATAAGGATTGAATATTAAGTCGGATTGCTTATTGGATTTATAATAAATAAACAAGATTTAAAATTTCTAAGAATAGAATAAGAACAAAGAGCGAGTAAAAAGGACATGAAATCACTAATTGTGTTAGAGGTGAAATTAAGTGATGATGGAGATAATTGGTATGTGATGGTTATCGATGAAGGATTATTTATAAACACCGGACAATTACATGTTTCACTTTGGATATAGTAGATGGAATATTACCAAATTTAGAATGAATTATTAGAGGAAATTGAGAAGTACTAATATGAGTTGACTGAAGCAGAATGTCAATGAGTTGATTGTAGAAGAAGGGGATAGTTAAAGGAGATGAGTGGTGGAAGTGTATTTTATTTCTTTTATTCAATTATTGACAAATGTTGGAGTTATTATGTGCAGAGTCTAAAATTGAGGATTTGTAGACTATGCAGAGTAGTGGTTCGGAAGTTGATTCTTGGGAATGCAGTGAAATTTAAATAAATTTTGAAGGTGGTAAGTTAATAATTGGTAAAGTTTATATGAGTTTACGTATGCTAAGTCGAGTTTTGATATTAGTGGATATTGGAATTATTGAAGCTTAATTGATGTTGAGTACGGTATTGGAGGGCTATGACCCCGGGATAGTTTGTATTGTGATTAAGATATATATATGTTTTTCAAGGTAATTGGTGCCTCGGTAAAACAATGGGATTAAGGATAGATAGAAGATTCTCAGTTATTCCTTTCTCAATCGACATTGTATGTTGAAAGTGGAGTACGAATGATTGGGAAATTTATTGATATTATTTTTCTCAAAGCTTATCCGGGGGAGTATGGTTATGAGTAGGAGTGTGGATTTTATTAAAGACTTATCTAATTATTTACATGTGTTTACTGCAAGTCGAGGCAGGTTTCATTTTAATATTATATATACATACGAATGGTTATGAATGAAGCTATTAAGATTATGGGATGGTTGGTTGATTATGATGCAGAGATCGGGACATAGAAAGAAAAAGGAGAGATTAAGAATTAAGAATGATAAGGAAGGTTAATTTCAAGGATAAAAGCAAGATAAGAAATTTAACGTTCATGAAATCAAGACAGTTATTTCGATAAGGTTGCGGAGATGAATGAGTTAATTATGTAATTACAAGATCTTTTGAAGAAAGATGTTATAAGGCCTAATGTGTCCCCGTGAGGAACACCAGTGTTATTTGTTAAGAAGAAGGATGGAAACATGAGATTATGTATTGATTTTAGAGATCTTAACAAGTTAACCCTTAAGAATAAGTATCCACTGCCAAGGATAGATGATTTATTTGATCAACTCAAAGGACGCTGCTTATTTTTCTAAGATTGATTTGAGATCAGGATACCGTCAGTTGAAGAATAAGCCAGAGGATATTTCAAAGACTACTTTTCGCACAAGGGATGGACATTATGAATTTCTAGTGATGGCTTTTGGATTAACGAATGCGCCAATTATGTTTATGGATTTGATGGCATCTTAATATACTCGAGAACCCCCGAAGATTATGCCGAGCATCTTAGGATCGCATTGGAAACCCTGAGGAGAGAAAGGTTGTATGGAAAGTTTTCAAAGTGTGAGTTTTGGCGGGAGGAAATTCAATTTTTAGGACATGTTATTAGTCGAGAATGAATTAGAGTGGATCCCGCAAAGATTAAGGTTGTAGTAAATTGGAGTAGACCCGGGACTCCTACTGAAGTGAGAAGTTTTCTAGGATTGGCTGGTTATTATTTGAGATTTGTACAAGATTTCTCGAAGATAACCACACCTTTGACTAAGTTGACCCGGAGGAATGAGAAATTTATTTGGAGTGATAAGTGTGAAGAGAGTTTTCAAGAGTTAAAGAAGAGGTTAGTTTCGGCAGCAGTGTTAGTGTTGCCTGACGATCAAAGAAATTTTGTTATCTACATTGATGCTTCACATAAGGGTTTAGAATGTGATTTGATGCAACAGGGTAATATTATCTCGTACGCTTCGAGACAACTTAAACCACACGAGCAGGGGTATCCGACACATGATTGGAGTTAGCTGCGATTGTAATTGCGCTAAAGATTTGGAGACATTATTTGTATGGAGAGAAATGTGAGATTTTTACGGATCACAAGAATTTAAAGTATATATTCACCTAGAAAGAATTAAATATGAGATAAAGAAGATTGTTAGAACTGATCAAAGATTATGATTGCACGATAATTTATCACCCCAGAAAAGCGATTGTTGTAGCTAATGCATTGAGAAGGAAGGAAAGGTTGAATACGTTGACTATGCCTAAAGAGTTATTTCGAGAGTTTAAGAAGTTAAGTTTAGAAGTGTATGATTCGAAGAATCACTACGCCATAAACGCACATACGCAACCCCCAAATAAAGTTTCAAAAGACCTGAAAAGCGTTGCGTAAGGTCTTACGCAACACCAGAGGGGCGTTGCCAATACCGGCATTGCGTAAGACCCCTAATGCAACGCTTTTCCAAGCTATTGCAACACCACGAAAGTATTGCATAAGAGGCCTTACGCAACACCAAAAGCATGCAAAGGCAACACTACATGGTGTTGCATAAGATTTTTAGCCATTTCAGCATTGGGGTGCCACGTCAGCAGTGGGGCCCACATGCCACGTAAGCATTGGATCCCACGAGGTGCCACATCAGCAAGGTGCCACGTTAGCAAGGTGCCACGTTAGCAAGGTGCCATGTCAGCAAGATGCCACCTCAGCAGTGGGACCCACAAGGTGCCACGTCACAACTTAGGGGGCCATGCCACGTCAGCAGTGGGACCCACATGGTTCCACGTCAACAGTGGGGCCTACATGCCACATCAACAGTGGGGACCACATGCCATATCAGCAGTGGGGACCACTATCTATTGCAACACTAGTTGAATCTAATGCAACACTAATTTTTTTAAGCAACATAGTTTATTGAAATTATTGTAAAAACTAACTTTTTGGGTAACTTACGAATTATCACACAGTTTAAGAAATACCACACAGTATAGTATAAAACTATTACAATTATCCCATGCCAAATTGCCAACAAACATTTAATAACAATACATATAATAACAACACAATTTATTTAGCAAAAAAAAATTAAAATAGCAATACAACTAAAATAAAAAATAAATCTCAAAAGTTACAACAAAAATTATATTGTTCATCTAATTTAATTGGGCCATAATTACAACAAAAATAAAAATCGTCCTTGATGAAATGGTGGAGTCTCCAATAGCAGGCTTGGTAATTCCCCGGATGTTGTCTCGGAGAACTTTTGAAATGCCTCTTTGCTCCTCCCTTTCTCACATTCAGTTGCTTTTTTACTAGTTGTATTCTATGTGAAACAATTCATCAAACAGGTTGTAAGCACTCAAGTATAAAACAAATACAAAATGAAATTGTTACCCTTTCTCCTCTTACAAAATATAAACTTGATCTTATTAAAATAATGCAAAAACATTACCATGAGTAGGAAATCCCCACAAAAAACAATATTAGTCATTGACAAACTGATAAACTTTAACTCGCGTCCAGCCTGCACAAACAAAAGGATTGCTGACAGAGTCACAATAGAAGATTCCGAATTGTTAAAATGATAGGCAATGCTAAGATACCAATGGTATTAAATTCGTTGACTACTCATAGAAACGAGAGATGGGGCACTATATGATATATGAACACAGAACTTAAGACATAATCTTACATTTGCTACTTTGGTTATATAAGAATACCCTTACCGTCCACATCATAATAAGAACAACATGGGAAAAATGGTACATAATACATGTATTGAAAAAGTAATGCAAACATAAGCAAGTTGGTAGTTGTATAGTTCCGAAGTTGAACTACATGGTATCAAGTGATATGCCACTATGTTAGGTCCGATAAGATTGTAGAAGGGGGGGTTGAATACAATCTATACCATTTTCTCAAAATTTATTCGTTAAACAATTTTCACTTAAATGAATATTTTGTGCGGAATAATATAACACAAATTTCAAGTTGAATATAACAATATATTAACTTGATGGGTGTTACAAAATCAGTCCAAATGATTATCAAGTAATTAATAACTAATTAGAAAATTCAACATGAACTTTGCTAATTTAGTTAATAAAAATCAAGATATCAATTTATGAACTAGGAAACTTAATTCGCTAGTAGTACAAGAATCACAAGTAAACAAGTTCCAATGGATAGGATATTACAACTGAGATGAACTTGAATTTACAGAATTAAATTTGTAGGTGTTCTTGAGCTTGAGAGAGAGAGAAAGGCTGCTGTGTGTAATATTTCTGTATTGCTCGACTGATTTTTTTTTCTTCTGCATTGAGCTTCTTTATATAACACAGCCATAGTCATATTACTTAGTTTAAACTGATATGACAATCATTTTACATTAATATGACAATCGGTATGACTATCAATTGAATGTAATATGACTGTCCAGTTTAAATATAACTTTCGGTATAACTAACCAGCTCAATATGACATTCGGTATTACTCTTCATTTCAATATAACATTCGGTATTACTACCATTTGAATGAGATATGACTATCTCCTCTTTGAACTAAATATGACTATCTCTTCTTTGAACTGTATATGACTATCGGTATAACTATCAGTTTGATAGTTATATCATCATATTTTTCAGTGTATAATTAATTAAATGACTTATAAAAATCATTTAACTAATTATTCCTTTTTCATATTAATTCTTATTTAATTAATCTAATAATCACTTTAACAAATATATTAATTCTGATAGAATTAATTTATTTATTAACTTAATTACTTGATTTAATCAATTAAAATAGAATTAATATAAATTCTTTAATAGTCAATACTCCGCTGCAAACCACGTAATTATGATAAGGAACATACACTGGAATGATGTTGACGCTCGATGTACTGTCTGGTTCATGAACGACTAACTCCAATCTCTGTTCTTCATCGTGACTTTAACACTGTGGTCTTTTTATACTCTTCACTCTCATCAATCATTCGGTACTGAAATTGTTTCTTATCACTTATAGAAATCTCTGTCTCTTAAATGAATCCATTTGTTTCAATGCTACCTTGAGGCCTAATCAGATATCTGAATCTTCTTCCAGTGTAAAACATCAAAACTATAGATTGACTTGTTGATTTTTCTTCTGACGGTTATCATCTTTTGAGATTCCTGTGACAGTTGATATTATTTACTTATTACAATCTAGTTTAATTGGATTAGGATCCTCGAACTACAAATAGGCTGAGTCATATGCCTTTCAATCTCCCCCTATTTGTTTGTTATACAATAACAAGCAAATACCTAGAGGATTCTTCAACTAATCCCAATTAAACGAGTAAAAGAAAACACTTTAAATGCTAAGTAAATAATGTAAAAGTTCTGGTTCATATTAACATTATCCAGATTCAAATAGAAAAGATAAATACAAGATAGATGATCCTCTAGACTGATCATATAAGACAATTATCCTATCTTGTTCTATCAAAGCTCTAATGATATAACTTGTAGAGCTAATCTTCATTTACCACCTTCTTCCTCGTTGATTTCTCCTTCTTCTTGTTCATCCATATCAGGTAGATTCTTGATCAATTCGGAGTCAACAAGTAATTCCCTTCTGGATGACACATCTGTAGGATAAACCAGTGGTATTCCAAGTTTCTTTCTCAACTCACCTTGATACTGCTTGTACTTCTTCATGTTGGTCTGGGCATAGGATCGAATATGATCTGCAGCTTCAATTTTTTCTTGTGATGCAAAACCATGATTTCGAAGAGCATATTCAACATATACCAAATGTCTGGCAAGGTGTGTATATAATTCTTCTGTCTGAAGATTAACAGTATGAATAACTTCTCCCTTAAGAATTTTAACTTGTGGAGGGTTATTTATAACTTCAGGACCAGCTCTTTCAGCAAACTCTTGAAATTTTTCATGAAGCAGTATACCTAGCTCAGAAGATGTTCTTACTTTTGGTCTCAACACCCAAAGCTCTGACAGAGATCTATCATAGAAGAACTGAAGCGATACTTTGTGAGATCCGAGCTTATGACATTCAACAAAGATTAGTAGCTCACCATTCTTAGGATCAGATGCAGTGGTTATTCTCACAATTTCTGTCTTCAAAGCTTTCAAGTACATGTCATGTACAGGGTTCTTCTTTTTAAAGCTTTTAAAAATAGCAATCATCCGACGATCATCATAGTCAGAAGTTTGTGGTGAGTCTATTACCTTTTGAGCACGTTCCCACTTATCACCATTTTTTTACTTGATGTACATCTTCCTAGCTTCCAGCTTTTGAGCATGTTGCTTTTGAAGTGCTTCCTGTTCAGCCTTTTGAAGTCTTTCATTATGAGCTAACTGTTCGAGTGTCTTCTTGAGTCTTTCTTCTCTCATAGACAGATTAGCTTCATTTTGTTCAAGTTCTTTATTTGCTTCAAAATTCATTCTTTGTGTTTCAACAGAATCAGGAATTATTGGCTCTTCATCATCCCAAAAACTGAGATCTGGTTCATCGAATTCTTCACCAACATCCGGAAACTGTAAGTCAGCAAACAGATCAATATCAGGTTCACCTGTATAGTAAAAACCTTCTAAACCTTCCTGTTCTGCTGCTTGATGAGTTGTCTTCTTCTTCCCTTCACTCTTGTCTTCATCTTTCTCTTTACTTACACTTCCTCCCCCTCTAGATTTCTCCCCCTTAGTTGAGGAATCCTCTACATTTTTTTGCTTTTACCAGCTCCAGGGTCACTTTCATCACTACTTCCAAAGAATTTCTTCTCTTCTACTGTAAGTGAGTGAGTTCTGCTAATGATATTATATAAGTGTCTCAACCCCTTTGCTTGATGATCATTTTGCCTTTCAATCTGACTGAGACGATGTGCAGTGGATAAGTGATTCTCATTTATGTTATTCTGAAGATCTTCAATCTGATTAGACATAGAAGATATAATAAGATCTTGAGCCACTGTGACATCTCCAGAGTCTTCGATTGCTTGTTGTTGAGAGAGTTTAAGTGCATTGATCTTGTTGTTGAAGATAGTTCTCATGTTATCCATATCAAATCTCAAGTTTTTATTGTCTTCTTCAGCTTGAGCAAGACTTTCTTTCATTTGATCGAGTTGTGCTATGAGAGATAAAGTGTATGTGTCATTGTGTGCTCTCACCTCAATCGCTCTCTGAGTATCACTCACCTCACGTGCTAGTGTTTCACTCAAATTTGAGGTAAATCTCACATCACTCCTCTCATAATCCTGAGCTGCATCCATTGTACCTGCACTAGAAATCACCCTAGCCTCCTCTTGGAAGGTCAGTGGTGGTGCAATGGGAGTTCGCAAATCCCGATCAACCTGTGAAGGTTCTTCTGCCGTAACAATGGCAGGCAGTGTATCTTGCTCCTCTTGCATAACAATGTTTTCAGCTTCATGTAAGAAAATATCTTCCCCCATTGTGAGTAACAGGGGTGAACCTGAAGGAATAAATGGGTTTATGATTGCCTTTGACATGGTTTTACCTTTCTTTTGTAATGGCAAATCTGTTTCACTCAAGATATCACTACTAGGGATAGCTCTTTCAAATGACAATTTCTTTCTACGATAGTGTTTGGAGAATTTAGGATCAGTGTTTGATGCATTGACCTGGGATAAAGGTTGTGGATCTACAATCCCTTGGTCACTTCTCACAATTATTTGACTATCAGAAAGATATTGAGACTGCAAAGTAGTTGAGTCAAATACCTGATCATTGATATGTACATCATCTTCATTCTGAGTGGGTTGATCCACTAGAAGTTGATGTTCAAGAGCATTCAAGGGTTCAGAATCAGGTTGAGGTTCTGGGACTTGTTCTGCTTCAGGTTGTGGAGCTTGTTCAATTAAAGGTATCTCAGCAGCTGGCTGTGGTATGACATTTGGCAAATTTATGTATGTAGACATATATGGTGTTATGACCACTGGAACATGCAACAAGACCTTAGAAGTATCCAGCCTAGTGTAGAACTTCTTGTTTGGTTTACCAGACCATTGAATTCGATCATTTGGAAACGGAGCAGGTTGATCCTTAGGCATAAGATGATTAAAAATTAGTGTCAAAAATCGAGGATAATGACACTTAACCAGTTTACCTTTTCCAAAGTTCTTTCTAGCCTTCTTCAATCGATTTAGCAAAATAGTCCATATCAAACTGCCAAAGTTGATTCTTCTATTGTGAGCAATTGAGAAACCAATTGACTGTAACATACCTGTGATGACAGTATTGTTACTCTTTGTAGAATTAGCAAACTCCTTTGCTATGATCTCGAAGAAGATATTCCATTCTTGAACAAGATTGCTTTTGAGTGGACGTTTAAGATTCAGTTGACCATGATAGTTGAGGTTTGTAAAGAATTGAGTCAACTCATCATTTGAAGGCACTTCAGCAAATTGTTCTGTAGGAAGCCTCAGAGCAGCATTGAAGACAGATTCATCCACTGTATATGTCTTGTCATTAAAGTTGAATGAAAACGATCTTTCATCTGAGACAGCTGTAGTACACATTAGTTTAAGTGGACCAAATTTCATGGGAACATTTGCAGTTATAGAATGGCTACAGATATTTTGTTCGTTTAGGAATTTTATCCAGGACTTGAACCGATCCACTGGGCAATCCTCGGGATTAAAATATCCAATATAATTGTGATTAACAAGCTCAAAATTATTATAAGCACCAGCCATTCCAAATCAGGGATTAAAATTAACAAATCTGCAAAATTCAACAATTAACCCAATTAAATCATAAAATTCGAATTAATAAATAAATAAAAAATCAAAAAATCAAAATCTTCATCAAAAATTCTGAAAATTTGAGACAAGGATCTTGATTACAGTACAATCACACACATATTTTTAGATTTTGTAAAATCATCACCAATTGTTCAGAATTTGTCAAAGAGTTGTTGGGAGTTGTTTGTAATAGTAGATGGTTGTTGGGGGTGGTTGTAATAGTAGATGGTTGTTGGGGGTTGTTGAAGTTTAGTTCTATATAAGAGGTAATTGCCTCTTCTTGTAAGATAACCCCAATCAATCCAAATATCAATCTAGTTCTCTCTTGTTCCTATATTCTAACATGGTATCAAAGCGGGAGTAGAGAGGAGAAGTATTTAAGTTGAAGCTTGTGGTTTTTCAAGGAAAACATAAGCTGCCCAGATTTATTTTCAACCAATAGCCCAAAAAAAAAAACATAACCCAAACCAAGATACGAACACCTACTAGTGTAGAGCTGTAAGGGGCAATTCACTGGTTGAAATCCAGCTTGTAAACACCATCACACGCGCTGTCAATTGAAGCTTTGAGGTTTCTCAAGAGAAACTCAAGCTGCCCAGCCCTTATTTCAACAGATATCCACTAAACAAAACCAAATCACTTTGGTATAAGAGTTTTGTTCCCGTTAAAGATAAAGGTTTAATTGTGCAGCATACAACAGGTTGGTAGATATCATGATATCCCACCATTTTATTATGTTTCTGAAAATTAAATAGTTCAAGGGGCTAAGTTCCAATGAAGTTATCACGTGATGGTCCTTGTCAAGGTGAGTTCATTCATCAAGACGACTACAAAGCAGCAGAAGTAGTAGTATATATACAGATATACACACAGTTCACTGCTATATCTTGCATTCATCAGCACCTTCTATATTTTTTGACGGCCTAAAATATACCGTGTGGTCGAAAATTCGATAACCGGTATCCCAAAAGACTCAATAAACTCAAGATCGGTCGATCCTAAAAATGGGTATAGTTGGGCGCTCAGATTAAGCTCAAGGGCTACTAGTGTCCACTCTTCAATCCCAAAATAGGTCTTTCATCCGAAGATGGGATTTCAAGTGAGGGGGCGTGTCAAAGAGTTGTTGGGAGTTGTTTGTAATAGTAGATGGTTGTTGGGGGTGGTTGTAATAGTAGATGGTTGTTGGGGGTTGTTGAAGTTTAGTTCTATATAAGAGGTAATTGCCTCTTCTTGTAAGATAACCCCAATCAATCCAAATATCAATCTAGTTCTCTCTTGTTCCTATATTCTAACAGAATTTTAGATCGAAAATTCGACATTTTCAAACTCAAAATCATAAAACTCGACCAAATCTTACGTTTAAACCGTGGTTTTGATGATAATCGACTGGGTAATCGATTAAAGTTCTTAGAAACGTGATTTGAGAGGAAAATCGGGCAGCAATTCAACTTAGAAATGTGTGTCTATGTATGTATGTATCGTTCTCGGTGACTTAACACGCGAGTTTGAGAGAAACAGAACTGATATAACTATAGAATATAACTATCCATTTATATACTAATCAGTTCTAATATGACTATCGGTTGATAGTCATACCGATAGTTATATTACGTGTAAACGTAATATGACTATCCTATATTAATAGTTATATGTCAGTTTAAATAACAATATGATAATAATATGACTATCGAAAAACAAGGAATATGACAATCGAATAAATAGTTATACCGATAGTCATATTTTAAGTAAAACACACAATATAACTATTAATTAACAACAGTTATATTTACAGAAAACAAGATTATAATTATTTTATTACTAAGTTATATTACACTACTTTTAACTAATATAACTAACACAAATTCGAATATAACAATCAAATGGATTGTTATACCGATAGTTATATTTAAACAAAATAGCTAATATAACTTACCTAAAAATTGAATATTAACAGAATTTTAACAAGAAAATCAAATTAATTATTTACACAAGCCAAAAAATAGCAAATTAATTTACACTAAAATTATAAAACCTAATAAAAATTATAAAAACGATCATATGTAGTCCCTTTTACGAAATCAAACATTAACAACAAAAGGACAAACACTACAAATCAAAATAAAATCAAATCAAATAACATACTAAATATTTACATAATTATTTCTGATGAATTAATAAATCTATAAATTTTCTAATAAAATAATTTCCATATAGAAAATTTATTCAAAAAGAAACTATGATTTATTTAAACAACAAAAATAATTAAACTGAATTTAAAACAATAACATTTTCAAGAAAAATAGATTTCTCATAAATTACAGCTTGTAAAATTCGAGAAAAATATTTTTAAAGAAAATGAATTAATCTAAAAACACAAGAAGTAATTAAAAATATATACAGAAGATAATAACAATGATTTAAGAAGAAACAAGCAAGAGTATAAGTTGATAAAATAATTATACAAGTGATTTTAATAACAAATATTAACACATCAATCACTTGTAAATTATTAAAGATCAAACCTCAGATATTAACTAGTTTAATTACTAGGACTATTTAACATACCCAATTCACCAACAATTCTGGTAAATGTGGATTCGTCAAGAGACTTAGTAAAAATATCTGCTGTTTGTTCTTCCGTAGGTACAAAAAATAACTCCACGGTACCATTCATGACATGCTCTCGAATAAAATAATACCTGATGTCAATATGCTTTGTCCTTGTGTGCTGCACAGGATTGTTAGAGATTGCTATGGCACTTGTATTATCACATAAAATTGGAATTTTATCAAGCACAAAGCCATAGTCTCTCAGCTGATTCCTAATCCACAAAATCTGTGCGCAACAGCTTCCAGCAGCTATATATTCAGCTTCAGCTGTTGAGTTGGAAACTGTTTGTTGTTTCTTGCTGTACCAGGAAACCAGTCTACCACCTAGGAATTGACAACTCCCAGATGTGCTTTTTCTATCCATAACACTTCATGCATAGTCTGAATCTGTATATCCAACAAGATTAAAACCAGAATCTTTAGGGTACCAGATGCCTAAGTTAGGCGTACCCTTAAGATATCTCAGAATTCGTTTAACAGCAATGAGATGAACATCTCTAGGATCCGATTGGAACCTTGCACACAAACACGTAGCATGCATAATATCAGGTCTACTCGCAGTAAGGTAAAGTAATGAGCCTATCATACCTCTGTAGCTTGTGATATCTACCTTGGCAGAATTTTCACATGCTCCAAATTTGACAGCTGTGGATGATGGTGTCTTTGTTGAAGAAGAGTCCTCCATTTGATACTTCTTGAGAAGCTCTTTGACATACTTGGATTGACAGATAAATATTCCATCTGTCCTTTGATTTATTTGCAATCCAAGAAAGAACTTCAGCTCACCCATCATGCTCATTTCAAATTTACCCTGCATTAACTTTGCAAATTTCTTGCACAAAAGATCATTAGTAGACCCGAATATTATATCGTCCACATAGACTTGGACTATAATTGTATCATTCTTATGTTTCTTTGTGAAGAGAGTTTTGTCTATGACACCTCTAACAAAATCATTTTCAAGCAAAAATTCAGAGAGTGTGTCATACCATTTCCTTGGTGCTTGCTTAAGACCATAGACAGCATTGAAAAGAAAGTAGACATAGTCAATTAAATCTGGATCTTCAAAACCAGGAGGTTGTTCCACATAAACCTCTTCATCTAACTTGCCATTCAAGAAAGCACTCTTGACATCCATTTGATAAACTTTAAAGTTTGAAAATGCTGCGAATGCCAAGAATATTCTTATGGCCTCAAGTCTAGCCATTGGAGCATAGGTCTCATCATAATCAATGCCTTCAGATTGGGAGTAACCCTTTGCTACCAGTCTTGCTTTATTTCTCGTCACTGTGCCATCTTCATCAAGTTTGTTTCTGAATACCCACCTTGTGCCAACTACTGGTCTGTCTGTAGGTCTGGGTACCAGCTTCCAAACTTCTTGTTGTTTAAATTGATTGAGTTCATCTTGCATAGCAATCACCCAATCAGGATCAGAAAGAGCTTCTTCAGTTTTCTTAGGTTCCATTTCAGATAGAAACCATGAATAATTGCATTGATTCTGAAAAGCTCTTCTAGTCTTTACACCAACAACTGGATCACCAATGATTAACTCAAAAGGATGAGCTCTATTCCAAACAGTCTGTCTGGGAAGATTAGATCTTGATGATTCGTCTTGATCTTCATTGAGATGTTGTGTGTGACAAGTTGACCCTTCATTTTCTCCCCCTGAGTTGTTGCCAGGTTGACTAGATGATGATTGATTAGGAGATTCAGGGGAATTTTGACTACTATCATTTATTTCATCACCATTACCCTGATCATCATTGTTATCATTAGCATCAGCAAAAATCTCAGGTGCATTGTCATCATCTGAATCTGTATCTGTCATGTCATCGAAAGATAGCTTCTCAGATGGATTCTCAGTTTGGATACTAGGGAGTTTAGTGCCATCGAATGTTACATTGACACTTTCCATCATCTTCTGTTCATCAATCACATACACCCTGTATGCTCTCATTGAATAACCAATAAAAATTGCTTCAAATGCTTTGGTATCGAATTTACCACCTTGATCATCACCTTCTTTAAGCACAAAGCACTTTGCCCCAAATACATGAAAGTATTTGAGTGATGGTTTCTTATCAGCCATAATTTCATAGGGTGTCTTCATTTGATCTTTATTGATTAGAGTTCGATTCTGGGTATAGCTCGCAGTATTGATGGCTTCAGCCCAAAAGTACAATGGAAGCCTTGATTCACTTAGCATAGTACGTGCAGCTTCAATCAAGGTTCTATTCTTTCTTTCCACTACCCCATTTTGCTGAGGAGTTCTTGGAGCTGAGTATTGTCTGGTTATACCCTTCTCAGTGCAAAAGTCATTTAGAACTGCATTCTTGAATTCAGTTCCATTGTCTGATCTTATAGCTCTCACTGGATACGTAGAATCTCGCTCAATTAATTTAATGTGATCAATCACCAGTTGTGGAGTCTCATCTTTAGAATTCAAAAATAGAACCCATGTGTATTTTAAAAAATCATCAACAATCACTAGAGCATATCTCTTCCTTGACATAGACATCACATTAACTGGACCAAACAAATCCATATGAAGTAATTGTAATGGTTCCGTTATTGAAGATGTATCAGTGCTCCTGTGACTTGCCCTTTTTAGCTTGCCCTTTTGACATGCATCACACAGTCCTTCTTGAGTGAATTCCATTGAAGGCAAACCTCTCACCAATTCTCTTTTAACCAGAGAATTCATTGTCTTAAAATTAAGATGAGAAAGTTTCTTGTGCCATAGCCAACTCTCATCATTAGATGCTTTAGTGTAGAAGCAAGTGACTTCTTCAGTGCTTCCTGAGTTCATATTGGCTACGTACAGATTGCCTTTTCTAACTCCTGTCAGTTGTGGCTTTTCATGTCTCTTGTGTGAAATTAGACAATTCTTCTTGTTGAAATGAACTTCATAACCTTTATCACAGAATTGACTGACACTGAGCAAATTGTGCTCAAGTCCTTTCACAAAAGAAACTTCATCAATGATAACATTTCCAGCTTCAAGTCTGCCATATCCATCAGTTCTACCTTTGCTGTTATCTCCAAAGGTAACTACTGGGCCGGCCTTCTCCACCACATTTGTCAGCAGGGTTCTATCTCCAGTCATATTCCTTGAACATCCACTGTCCAAGATCCAGGTTACTCGATCAACCTGTTCAATACCCTGCAATGACAAATGAATTAAACCTTCTTCGGGACCCAAATTTGATTGGGTCCTGCGTATTTAAAGTATTGACCTTTATCAGGCAAAACAACATTTTTAATTTTAACCTCTTTAGTCAATAAACATTTAACCTTATAAACAGATTTGAAAATCTTTTGTTTAATCTTGGGTATCCATGTTTCTCTCGCAGCAGTAACACTTGTGTTATTGACTGGACATTTGACCTGGTAGACATTCTTGGTAACCTTTTGTTTAGTCTTAGGTGCAAATGTCTCTCTCCTAACTTGAGGAGGAAAATCAGTCTTAGATCGAACATTATTGTTCCTGTTCATGTGCTGTCGAGGAGCATTCTGTTTAACACATGCATAATTACCATTAAAATAAGCACGCATACTTTTAAAAGCACAAGACATACAATTGATAATACCACATGCTTTATGATTAGAATCAATAGTAGACATGGTATTTTTCTATTTCAACTTATTACTACCTAATCCAGTCTTAGAAGAACTAGCTGATTCAACAACTTTGACTGGTACTTTAGGTACATCTTTCTTGGATGAAACATTCGTTGTGTTAATGTCCTCAACTGATTTAGCCTTAACAAAAACTGTGACATTTTTCTTGGATGAAACATTCTTTGTATTAGTGTTCTTAACAGTTTTATCCTTAACACATTTATCCTTAACAAGGACTGTGCCATTTGCACTATCCTCATTTCTCATTTTTTCTTGTATAACCATAGAAAGAATATCTGGTGGGCCAGCATCAGATTTTGTAAACATTGGTTTTTCAACATTCTTGAGAATATGTGGTATACCTCTTTCTTTAGATGAGATAGGATTAGGAGAATGATTACTCAAAGAACCAACAGCTTGACTGTAATCAAATCCTATTCCTACAGTTCGTTCTACTGCTTGTTTGTTGAAGAACTCTTTAGAAACTTTAACAGTATTATAACAAGCTCTAATCTGTGTTTCAAGTTCTCTAATCCTGGTTTCTTGTTCAGCAATCCTATCAACTTGTTTTACCATGTATTCTCCTAGACCCTTTTCTTTGTAGTTAAATCGAGCTATTTCTTCTAAATTCTTATCTTGATTAATCTGCACCTTTTTTAAATCTAACATTTCATTTTCAAGGTTAGTGTTAACAAGACTTATTCTCTCGTACCCTTTTTGTGCATTATTCAAGCAATTACGTAAACTATCAATTAACTCAGCATCAGTAAGAATTACCGGTGTGGTGTAATAAGTTGATGATTCAGCATTTGCCACCAGCGCAAAGTTTCCATATTCTTCATCTTCGCTATCTGTGTCATCCCAGCTTTTACCAGTAGCTACATAAGCTCTTCCACTCTTCTTCTTTTCAGAAGCATAATCTTTCTTCTGTGCTTGCTTGGGTTTCTGACACTCAGTAGCAAAATGTCCCAACTCATTACAATTGAAACAACGGATTTTGCTTCTGTCAACAGTTCCAGTTTTATAACCTCCCCTGTTACTAGAGGATGAAGAACCTCCTCTCTGAAATCTGTTATTTGACTTAAACCTGAACTTTGGATTTCTTCTGAATCTGAAGTTACTGAATTGTCTCACCATCATTGCCATAGATTCATCTTCCAATTGATCCAGCTCTTTAAGTGAGTAAAATTCTCCACCATCCTGAGTAGCTGGTGTTTGGCCATGTTCCACTTCAATTTGTTCCTTGTTGAAGCTGTTAGGTTGAACAACTTTAGTTTCCACTTCCTTAGGAACCTCAACCACTAGAGCTGTAGAAGAATTTGCCATTCTGCCTTTGCCATAGAATTCCTTTTGCTGTACTTGTTCTAATTCATATGTTTTCAGAACACCAAACAGCCTTTCAAGAGCAATCTGAGTTAGATCTCTAGATTCTCTGATGGCAGTGATTCTATGCTCCAAGTGAGTAGGCATAGTCAGTAAAAACTTCATGTTGATCTCCTTCTGAGTATATTGCTTGCCATGAACTTGCAAGTTGTTGATTATTTTGTTATACCTTTCGAATACTTCCTGAATGCCTTCATTAGGGCCAGCTCTAAAGTGTTCATATTCAGAGGTCAAAATTTGAAGTCTATTTTCCTTGACTTCATCAGTCCCTTCATTAATGATCTCAATAGTTTCCCAGATGTGCTTAGCAGTTTTACAATTCCTTACATGGCTATACATTACAGCATCTAGGGAATCTAATAGAATGAGTCTCAAATTTTTATCCAATCCAGCTTCCTCCTTATCTTCAGAGGTAAAGTTCTTAGGGTCCTTTGAATAGGATTTGGCAGGTATTGTTACAGTTCCATTTGTAACTGTTTCAGTATCATGTTGCATAGGAGTTACTGGTCCATTTTTCAAAACCCACAAAAATCTTGGATTTGCTACATCAAGAAATAACTCCATTTTGTTTTTCCACATGTCATAGTTATCTTTATTAAAGATAGGAATTTTAACATTGCCTTTGGCTGACATGATGAATTTTTAAGAGAGTTAAAAATTCGAGCTTGATTTTTGATTGAGTAAAATAGGATCTTCATTTGTGTATCAATCAATAGGCTCTTATACCAATTGTTAGGTCCGATAAGATTGTAGAAGGGGGGTTGCATACAATCTATACCATTTTCTCAAAATTTATTCGTTAAACAATTTTCACTTAAACGAATATTTTGTGTGGAATAATATAACACAAATTTCAAGTTGAATATAACAATATATTAACTTGATGGGTGTTACAAAATCAGTCCAAATGATTATCAAGTAATTAATAACTAATTAGAAAATTCAACATGAACTTTGCTAATTTAGTTAATAAAAATCAAGATATCAATTTGTGAACTAGGAAACTTAATTCGCTAGTAGTACAAGAATCACAAGTAAACAAGTTCCAATGGATAGGATATTACAACTGAGATGAACTTGAATTTACGGAATTAAATTTGTAGGTGTTCTTGAGCTTGAGAGAGAGAGAGAGAGAAAGGCTGCTGTGTGTAATATTTCTGTATTGCTCGACTGATTTTTTTTCTTCTGCATTCAGCTTCTTTATATAACACAGCCATAGTCATATTACTTAGTTTAAACTGATATGACAATCATTTTACATTAATATGACAATCGGTATGACTATCAATTGAATGTAATATGACTGTCCAGTTTAAATATAACTTTCGGTATAACTAACCAGCTCAATATGACATTCGGTATTACTCTTCATTTCAATATAACATTCGGTATTACTACCATTTGAATGAGATATGACTATCCAATTGAACTGCATATGACTATCTCCTCTTTGAACTGAATATGACTATCTCTTCTTTGAACTGTATATGACTATCGGTATAACTATCAGTTTGATAGTTATATCATCATATTTTTCAGTGTATAATTAATTAAATGACTTATAAAAATCATTTAACTAATTATTCCTTTTTCATATTAATTCTTATTTAATTAATCTAATAATCACTTTAACAAATATATTAATTCTGATAGAATTAATTTATTTATTAACTTAATTACTTGATTTAATCAATTAAAATAGAATTAATATAAATTCTTTAATAGTCAATACTCCGCTGCAAACCACGTAATTATGATAAGGAACATACACTGGAATGATGTTGACGCTCGATGTACTGTCTGGTTCATGAACGACTAACTCCAATCTCTGTTCTTCATCGTGACTTTAACACTGTGGTCTTTTTATACTCTTCACTCTCATCAATCATTCGGTACTGAAATTGTTTCTTATCACTTATAGAAATCTCTGTCTCTTAAATGAATCCATTTGTTTCAATGCTACCTTGAGGCCTGATCAGATATCTGAATCTTCTTCCAGTGTAAAACATCAAAACTATAGATTGACTTGTTGATTTTTCTTCTGACGGTTATCATCTTTTGAGATTCCTGTGACAGTTGATATTATTTACTTATTACAATCTAGTTTAATTGGATTAGGAGCCTCGAACTACAAATAGGCTGAGTCATATGCCTTTCACACTAATGCCAGTAATTTCACAGATGCTCGAACTTGAAGCTGAAAGTTTTATTCTGAACATATAACATATATAGTTAACAAATAGTATGGACAGACAGTGGTTTATATATATATTGACTGTTCTGGTTTATTTATAAATTATTTGACCAAACTTAGACCAAGTATGCATATCTAATAAAATATGGAGGAGAGTCTGAACACCAAAGAAACTCTATGGAAAAGACTCACCAAGAATGTCCCCTCAAGTCCAGAAGTACTAGGTTTAACACACCATTCCCCACTTCACGCCACCTGCAAAAACCCACCCTCGTCTCCTCTGTCCATGCTGCCAACACACCATTCCATTCAACTCAATCTTCCCCCATTTATTCCCAACTCTGCCATCTCTTTCTCCTCACCCTCCACCTTTCGGCCCTTCTTCGTCGTTCACCGCCATCTCAATCTTCCTAGTACCGTCCAACACCAAACCACCTCGCCTCGCAACCATCTACTCCACCAACCTTCACCACCGAACTCCCTTAACCCCATCTCCTCTACAGCCTCTACAACCGCCTTCATCCTCCGCCCGCAACCCAGTCACAACTCCGACCAACACCAAACTCTCCGAAAATTTAAATCCAATCTCTACAGCCCCCAACATACAACCCTATCAACCCAGAAATTTCAAAATGGTTCATATATCTCCAAAAACCGAACAAAGCCGAATCTTACCTAGAAAATTTTCATCTCAAAATTGATTGATTTATATATGTATAGATAGAGCTCAATTTATAGAAATGAAAATTTTAGAAGGTTATATGTATATGTATATGTATATGTGTGTAATAAGAGAGAGAGCAGCTAGATGAGAGAGATGAGGGATGTTGTGTGGGGGGGGGGGCAGAGTGATGTGATAAAGGGTAGGTAGAAAAGGAGTTATAAATATTTGAACGGTTAGGATTTAATCCCTAATTGCATGAACGATTCAGATTGTTTAAGTCTTACATGTCATCAATCCAAACCATCTCCTTTCAACAAATTGCAGCATGCCAAGTGTCTCTCAATTATATATTAGCAAAATATGTACAAATATGTGTATTTTTATCAAATATCTATATCTTATAAATTAAAAATAAAATATTTAAATTATTCAATGAATATTCAAATAAATTTATAATATGTATTAGATCTAATACAAATAAATAACAATAAAAATTGAAACAAATAATAATTATTTTATAATGATATTGTAATATTTTATAATAGCATTTATTTAAAATAAAACTATAAATAACTAAAACATTCAAAAATAATATTTAAAAAAATTTATAATAGAAATTCATTATAATATACTAGACCACTACTATAAATTTATAATATAATTTTAAAAAATAGATTCATCATTCGGGACAAGAATAGTTAAAAGGAAGGTCGACTTTGATCGGTTTGACAGTTATAAAAGCCAACCAAATAAATATAGGAATTTTTTTAAAAAAATACCACATTAATAAAATCGTTATATATTGACGTCCGTGCGATTGGAACGTCGAAAAAATAATTTTAAAAAATAGATTCATCATTCGGGACAAGACTAGTTTAAAGGAAGGTCGACTTTGACTGGTTTGACCGTTATAAAACCAAATAAATATATGATTTTATTTTTAAAATTACCACATCATTAAAATCGTTATATCTTGACACTCGTGCAATTGGAACGTCGAAAAAATAATTAAAAAAATAGATTCATCATTCGGGACAAGATTAGTTAAAAAAATAGTCCACTTTGACCAGTTTGACCGTTATAAAACCCAACCAAATAAATATAGGAAATTTTATAAAAAAAATTACCACATCACTAAAATCGTTATATCTTGACACCCGTGCGATTGGAAAGTCAAAAAAATAATTTCAAAAAATAGATTCATCATTCGTAACAAGACTAGTTAAAAGGAAGGTCGACTTTGACCGGTTTGACCGTTATAAAACCCAACCAAATAAATACAGGAAATTTTTTACAAAATTACCACATCAATAAAATCGTTATATCTTGACACCCGTGCGATTGGAACGTCAAAAAATTATTTAAAAAAATAGATTCATCATTCGGGACAAGACTAGTTAAAAGGAAGGTCGACTTTTACCGGTTTGACCGTTATAAAACCAAACCAAATAAATATAGGAATTTTTTTAAAAAATTACCACATCACTAAAATCATTATATCTTGACACCCGTGTGATTGGAACATCGAAAAAATAATTTTAAAAAATAGATTCATCATTCGGGACAAGACTAGTTTAAAGGAAGGTCGACTTTGACCGGTTTCACCGTTATAAAACCAAACCAAATAAATATAGGAAATTTTTTAAAAAATTACCACATCACTAAAATCGTTATATCTTGACACTCTTGTAATTGGAACGTCGAAAAAATAATTTAAAAAATAGATTCATCATTCGGGACAAGATTAGTTAAAAAAATAGTCCACTTTGACCGGTTTGACCGTTATAAAACCGAACCAAATAAATATAGGAAATTTTTTTAAAAAATTACCACATCACTAAAATCGTTATATCTTGACACCCGTGTGATTAGAACGTCGAAAAAATAATTAAAAAAATAGATTCGTCATTCGGGATAAGACTAGTTACTAAATATCTAATGCAACACTTCAAACAGCAAATGCAACACTACTGTTATCTAATGTGTAACACCCCCAGATCCGGGGTCTGGTCGTTACGGTCTCCAATTCTATCCACGATACTTGAACTTACTTCAACATAAAATAAATTACATCTTTATGACCCAACACAACAATATAAAACACACCCGTTATAGTCCCAGAGATGAAATCAGAGTAACAATCAAATTTTATTAATCACGTTATGAGTTCTTACAATCCAAAAGAATTTCAATATGAATACATACTCTTTGCCATCCATTTACATAAGTCACACCAGCCCATAAACTTGGTAGTGAAAGAATGAATCTATCCTACCAATAGCTTCTTCTTCAGCTCTGGTAGTCTCATCGTCCTCGTTAGTGTCAAGTGCGCCTTGTGCGAGTCATCGGGTCTAGCTGTTGTTGTGATATAATAATAAAGCAAGGGTGAGCAATAGCCCACCAACAATAATGTATAACTGAACGATAATTTATAACGGTTCAAAAGTATATTTCAAACCATATGCCATGCATTTACGGAAATGATGCCAGTATAACATGAACGATGAAGTTACAAGGTAACTCAAAATGCATATATAGGTGGGAATATCTGCTATGTCAAAGATAAGCCAGATGTTATCATTTATCATAAAAGAGGAATTTGCAGGAAAATATTGCAATTCCGATTATGAATACTTTCCAATACTGCCAACAATGATAATGTTGCAGAAAATAAATGAATTTAAATGATGAACTTTTGTTGGAGTATTCACCGCGCCCACTGTTCCAATCCTTACGATGATCAGTCGCAGATTGTACAGCTCAATTTAGATTTACTACCGGTAGAAGGAAGAGCTGACGGATTTACTTGTCTACCGCCCTGTTAGATCTCCCCGGCCAACGGTTGGGCCAATTGGGATGGACCGGCGCTACTCGGCCTCTTACACGACTCCAAGTTCGAAAAGAAGTTCTTGACTCTGAACGTAAAGTTCGTCCCCCTTTCCCCAAGTATGATACTTGTTGATAAGACTCCACAAAGTAGTCGTATCTAGTTGGAAAGGAAAATTCAACATCATATCTCTCAAGCTGCTGCTTGTTAGAGGATACCATCTTGTTCCAATAATCTTACCCCTCGAATGATGAGAAGATTACTCAAAGATTCATTTGATAAACAGCAACCAAGTTGCGAGTGAAACGAATAGTTTTACAAGATTTATGACCGGGAAGTCAACAAGATAAATAACATTGCTCAAGTAGGTTCCCCTATAATATGGAAGTTTGAGCGAGCATTTAAATCCTTTTAAGATAGATTTAAATGAAAAATAAAGAGTTGGGAACCTTTCCTTGATAAAATAGTCGTAAAAAGACTCCGAATAATTTAAATCATTTTAAAAAGAATTTAAAAGAATTAAATAAATATTCCAAGAATATTTATTAACTCAATAATAGTTACGGAATATTATTAAATCATAATATTGCTCGTAAGTAATCCTCAAATGAATATATAGAATTATTTACTAAATAAATCCCCCTTAAATGAATATTCAAAAATAATATTAATTAAATAATTAAGCTCCAATAATTATTTAAAATAATATTCAATAAATAAGTCAAACCTTAAATGAATATTTGAAATTAATATTCATTTAATAAATAATGTTCTAAATGAATATCCAAATAATAATCATTTAGTAATCAAAACTTTAAAGGAATAATAGAAATAATATTCCTTAAGTAAATAGAACTTCCAATGAACATTTTAAAATAATATTCATCAAGTACATAAAACCTTAATTGAATATTCGAAAGTAATATTCATTTAATAAATAACATTCTAATGAATATCAAAATAATATTCATTAAGTAATCAACTCTAAATGAATATTCGAAACTAGCATTCATTTAATATCTCTCGACTGAGATAATACTCGAATAACATTCCTCGAAATATTTCCAAGTAATTGATACTTTATGGAAATATAAATAACGTTTAATAATAACATTCCTTAAAATAAATAATAATCTGCCGTTGAAATCCCTCCGGGTTTCCACGACTATCTATATCTCAAAATACCGACTCCCGGTCTATATTTAAGAATGAATATCATATGCCCTTCGCTAAGGGTCTTATCAAAACAATCCGGCTTATAACTGAAAATTCGTATCTAGTCTATAAGCCAATATCAATTCAGGGAATAGGTATCATAATATAATTTGACAATAGGCATGCATGCTATGGCATATGTAAAATGGCAATCACTATATATATATATATATATATATATATATATATATATATATATATTATCACAACAACAGGTTCAAAGTTTTGAACACTTGCCTGGTAATCGGGTGTGGGTGGAGATAGCGTGTCCTGGGTCTGCTCGATGATCTATAAACAATCAGAACATTCGAGATTAACCACTTAACACGTTTTAAAAGTCTAAGTATAACTTCACTTAAATCGAAACACGTTTTCGAATTATCTCGTTATACACCTTTTAGTGTAACTCTTTTTATTACTGATACGATCCGACATTTGTTCGTTATTACGACATGTCATCATACCCACACTCGGTATATACTTAAGTCGTATAAGTTCTAAAGTCGATCGATTACGAACCGAGATTATACCTCGAGTTTTATCGTTCGTTTTCTAAGTGTTTTACCAAAGTTATAACCAAGCGGGTTTTTAGGGGTTCGTTCGCGTTTAACTTCGATTCCAACATTTTTATAAAATCGGAAAATGATCCGTTTGATATGTGGTTTTCTTTCATACCTTCCTTATGACCCCTAGAATTTATTTACCAAGATTCGCCACTGAGTAACATGATTTACGAGGGTTCAATTGAAGTTACGAACTTTTACTTACGGTTTCGAACCAATTTTGGTAATTTGACCTTAACTTCTAAACCGTAAGTCGGAATGTTTCGATTCTCACACCAAAACGATCTATGGCTCGAGATCTACAAGGACCATTCATAATATTACCAAGGTCAGGAAATTATATTAACTGCCATGCTTCGTTTCTAAGTGTTGACAAAAATTCAGCATTACGACGGCTATAACTCGAACGATCCAAATTCATACATGCCTCAAGCACATCATCAAAGCAACTCATGGCATAACAACATCATTTACTATTGTCAAGAGGCTCTAAGGCCAGTGGTAAGGTCTCAAACGACCACACAACATAAACATAACAAATCAAGTCTTAAACAACTATTAACACAACAATCAAGAACTCATCTTGCAACCCACTTAAGATCTCAGCAAAACTTCATAAAACTCAAAGTAAGATCTAGGGTTTAGGTGAGATATACCTTCCTTGGAGTATGTACTAGCCTTATAAAACCTTGTATAGCCCTTAGAACACCTTAAACAAGCTTGGATCATCCAAAGAAACAATAAAACTAAAGTTAGTTCTTAAAAATTACTATACATCAGTTCAAAGATCTGCAGAAACGAGGCCCTTACCATGCTTTCTTGAACGAGGCTCCTAAAGGAGAGTTGTAGAGAATCTAACCAGCTTTCCAACAAGCTAAAGAACACCAAATTTCATTGAGAAACGAAGGAGATATGGCCGTTTGAAAATCAGTCCAGAAACTGTCAAGCATCAGGACAGTTTGCTTCTTCAACTTGGGGAGGTGATTTGACTAGGCTATACTACTTGGATTGCTATGAAATTTGGAGCGAATATTTCCCATGGAGTGGAGAGGCTGTGGTAAAAATTTGGTGATTTTATCATGGATAGAAATGGAGATATAAATTTTCTTCTTGAGCATGGTGCTGCCGGGCAGTTTCACAAAATGGAGAGAAATGGAGTGGTTTTGCTTGCTCTCTTACTTTAGTCTCATCCAAATGAATTATTGCAATGTATTGAGATAATATCTAGACACTTGCTTTATTAAAGTGATTACCTCATCTTGCTTGAGTCATCAAAGAGACAAGTGTTGGTGTTTTGTGGTGAAGTGATGTCATTAGCACTAAGTAGCTTGGTTTGTTTCCAAGTGTGCTAGTTACTTGCTTAACTAGCTTGATTACTAGATATTTCCTACTTCCAC
Organism: Saposhnikovia divaricata; assembly: GCA_036435485.1. Classification (NCBI taxonomy): domain Eukaryota; kingdom Viridiplantae; phylum Streptophyta; class Magnoliopsida; order Apiales; family Apiaceae; genus Saposhnikovia; species Saposhnikovia divaricata. The sequence goes on along the minus strand of JAZHRN010000154.1, from coordinate 9,248,052 downwards.
ATGCATGCATCTAGATCTCTGCTTGCTCTTTTGTCCGTTTATTGCTCGTTTCGATTGATCGTTCGCACGAATATCTCACGGATTTCTAATTAGAGTTTACAGGAAACCTTTTTAGTATTAATACTATCATTCTCCATCTTTCTTACTAACTTTCGAATTCAAATTCCTTAAGTCTATCAGTGTCCAGGGAGCTCTCGGAGGAAATAAAAGTGCGATTTTTCAGAATCCGACAGCTTTTACATACACTTATTTCCCCCCTGGATCACTAATACGAACTCGGAAATCCGTTCCAAATACTTCTATATGGTGTCCTCTCATAATATTCTCACTTCCACAAAAAACACTATTCATTCTTAATTCTTACTTTATTCCCTATATTTATGACAGTGTCCTTGTTCTTTCTCGGGCGTTCCTTAACCCTTTCACGGAACCACTGGACTAATCGTTATCGATCTGGATGACATGAGAATATTCTCCTGCTTGGAATTTCCATATCTTATTCCCCTAGGAGATAGATAATTCTTATCTAAAGTGTCAACCAATAGTATTCTTCATGGCATATAAACATTTGAATCCAAATCTATTCATTTCATTCATTATCTCAATCGTTACATCGTAGTCGTAATTACTATTCACCACTACCTTAGTACATAATAAAAAGTTTTAATTATATCTAAAATTTGGGGTTCTTACATAATGCAACGCTTCTGACACGTCAGCAAATGCCACGTCAGCATAGGTGGGTCCCACTTCTGCCACGTCAGTAATTTTGGGTCCTACAATTGCCACGGCAGCATTAGTGGTCCTCCTACCACGTCACCCTTGCTGGTCCCATACTGCCACGTCAGCAGTGGTGGGTCCCAGACCTGCCACGTCAGATTTTTAAAAAATATATATATATCTAATGCAACACTTCAAACAGCAAATGCAACACTACTGTTATCTAATGCAACGCTTCTGCCACGTCAGCATAAGTGGGTCCCACTTCTGCCATGTCAGCAATTGTGGGTCCGACAATTGCCACGTCAGCATTGGTGGGCCTCCTGCCATGTCACCCTTGTGGGTCCAACAGTGCCACGTCAGCAGTGGTGGGTCCCACACCTGCTACGTCAGATTTTTAATATATATATATATATATATATACACACACAATTGCCACGTCAGCATTGGTGGGCCTCCTGCCATGTCACCCTTGTGGGTCCAACAGTGCCACGTCAGTAGTAGTGGGTCCCACACCTGCTACGTAAGATTTTTAAAATATATATATATATCTATATATATATATATATATATATATATCTAATGCAACACTTCAAACAGCAAATGCAACACTACTGTTATCTAATGCAACGCTTCTACCACGTCAGCATAGGTGGGTCCCACTTCTACCACGTCAGCAATTGTGGGTCCCACAATTGCCACGTCAGCAAATGCCACGTCAGTACATGTGGGTCCCACTTCTACCACGTCACCATTTATTAAAATAAAAAACATCTAACGCAACACCAGCAGTTAGTGTTGCATGATGTGAAACACCGTGGGTAATATGCAACACTAAATTATATCTAACGCAACACCAGTTCAGCTCAGTTGCAAAAGACCTAAAATTTCTATCTAACGAAACACTTTCTGTGCAACGCTTTGTAAAAAGGGTTGCGTATGCTCACTTATGGCGTAGTGGATGCAGATGAGTTTCTTAGTACGATGACTTTTCAACCAGAGTTGTTAGAAAAGATCCGGAGATGTCAAGAAGAAGTTATGAGTTACGAGATGAATACATTGATCGGTGAAGAGTTTTGTACCCAGAAGGCTGATCAAGGCATTCTAAGATTTTCTTCAAGAATATGGATTCCAAATTTCCCAGAATTGAAGAGTGAGATTTTAAGTGAAGCCCATAGTTTGAGATATTCAATTCACCCTGCAAGCACAAAGATATATCGAGACTTGAAAGAGAATTTGTGATGGCTAGACATGAAACGTGATATCGTTTAGTGGATAAGTAAATGCTATACTTGTTAGAGAGTCAAAAAGGAACATTAGAAACCAAGTGGATTATTACAACTATTGGATATCCCTGAGAGGAAGTGGGAACACCTTGTTATGGATTTTGTAGTCGGGTTGCCAAAGACTAGAGCTAATCACTATGCGATTTGGGTTATTATTGATCGATTGACGAAGTTTGCTCATTTTCTACCGATTAACGAAAGATTCACGATGGATAAGTTAGTACATTTATATTTGAAGAAGATAATATCACGTCAGTATCTGGTCGAGACCCAGTAGTCAATTCGAGATTTTTGGCGACAATTTCAAGGATGCTTAAGAACCCAACTTAAGTTGAGTACAGCTTACCATCCATAGACTGATGGATAAAGTGAAAGGACTATTCAAACCATTGAGGATATGCTTAGAAATTGCGTGTTGGAGTTCAGGGGAAGTTGGGATGAACATTTGCTATTGGTTGAGTTTTCGTATAATAACAGTTATCACGCGAATATAGGAATGCCACCGTATGAAGCTTTGTATGGAAGAAAGTGTAGGTTTCCAGTGTATTGGGAAGAAGTTGGTGAGAGAAAAGATTTTAAGACCAGGGCTGATCCAACCGACAAAAAGGGAAGATTGAAATTTTATAGAAGAGGTTGATTACCGTTCAAGATCGATAAAAGGAAATATGCGGATCAAACTAGGAAGGATATGAGTGTCGAGGTAGGAAATCAAGTATAGCTTAAGGTATCACTGTGGAAAGGAGTGACAAGATTTGGTAAGAAAGGAAAGCTGAGTCCAAGGTATATAGGACCATTTGAGATTTTAAAGCGAGTCGGGAAAGTTGCTTACGAATTGGTGTTACCGCCGCACATGTATCATATTCATAATGTTTTCTACGTATATATGCTTAAGAGGTATAATCCAGATGCGAGTCACATAATCGAGTATGAACCTATCGAGATTCAGCCAGATTTATCTTATAAAGAGCAACCAGTAGAAATTCAAGATAGGACAGAAAAGAAATTTAGGAATAAGACTATTAGTTTGATTAAGGTATTGTGGAGGAATCCTAAAGTTGAAGAGTCAACTTGGGAGTTTGAGATCAAGATGCTCGCAAAGTATCCTTATCTGTTTACTTAGGTGTGATTCTGGGGACAGAATCCTTTTAAGGAGGAAGGCTATAACGACCTAGAAATTCATATAATTATTTAAGTGCTTATTTAATTGTTAAAGGTGAATTATATGGTGTGAATAATTGTTGTGAAGTTAAAGTATGTGTGAAATCATGTTTATATAATTATGTGATGATCTGTAAGTGTCGTATATGCTCGTAGAATTTTATTTGTATTTTTAGAGCATTAAAACTATTTTTAAAGTACATTTTTAATCTTTCGAAAATCATATAAAATCATTGGAGTTGTTTTAAATCATGAAATCTTTTGTAATATCACCTTTGAGATAAGATTTAGTTTTTAAAATTAGTGTGGAGAATTAGTTGTGTTTTTTGATATTTTAAAATGATTTAAAAAGCTTTATTTCTTTTAAAGAGCCTTTATTTCGAAAATTCATATAAAATTCATTTTTGATCTAAATATTATTTTAAAAATATGGGGATGTTTGCAATTTCGTAAGCTTTATTTTTAAATTTTTATTTTTATATTTTCTCCCCATCTCTCAATTTAATTTTGATCTAGAAGGGATTAAAACTTAAGTTTTTTGCAAAGTATTTAGTAATTGCTAAGAGACTGTTTTGCCCCTGGGTGTTATTATCACCACTGCCAGCCCATTTCTTTTTCTTCCTCACTTGTTTCTTGCTTTCTCTGAACATATCCTCTCATTTCTCTCTCTTGCTCCGGTACTCTCTCTCCTAGCCGATCTCTCTCGTTTTACTTCGGTTGTAAGCTTGGAAACCGGGGTTGTGCTCGGTTTTCTCTCCTCTATTCATTTATGTCACTGCATGGTTGTTTCGTGTTGAAAAGTTAAAAACCCATTTCGGGTTTTGTTCAAAACCGAACCATTTGCCTTGTGTTCGTGTTACTAGTCGATGATGATGTTTAAGTAATTGGAGATGTTCGTTGAGACGACCCGTAGCTTGGGGACCTCCGAACTGTGCCACCGTCGGCCGTGAGCCACCGGTGAGCCGGCGGGTTGAGGCGGTGATGTTTAATTCTGAGCCTTCGACTATAATATCTATAATAATTCAATAATTTATATATGTTGCTGATTTCAGTTGTATGCAAGTGTAATTATGCATTTAAATTTCGAATTATGATAATAGTATGATTATTTGAGTTTGAGATTTTATTCGATTATGATGATTCGATATGTCGTAGTTGTTATAAATTAATTGATATTCAAATTATGTGATGAATACGAAATATTTGGTTCATTAATTTCTTAATTGTTTATTCTAATTTATTCAAATTAAAGAAGCTGCATGTGTAAATTGATGTTAGTTTGGAATTTTTCAAAATATTAGTTATTCGAATTTGTATAAATGAATCGTTATATACCCATAAATTTACTCGTTGATGGTATGAAATGATTTGGAATAGTAATGTAAAGTTTCAGATTTATATATGTAATTATTTAATCAAATTTGATCTTGTATGTGTAAAATATGTTATTCGAACTCTTGTATGATAATTGGAATGTTAGTGTAAGGTATTGAATTGTCGGAAGTATGTAAATTGTGTATATTGATATTGATTTTTATAAAATTGTTAGATGATATTTATATGACTTAAATATGCTAGTAGTATCATCTGGACTTGGATTTATGAATTTAAAAATGATTGGGTTGCTGATGGTTGGGTTTGAGTAGGTTATGTTCCGACGGGCTAGCCCACTTTGTAAAGGAGATGCTGTCCGTTTTTCGTTAGAATTATAAATTGTAAAGTATATAGTATTATAGTACAAGCTACTTATAAATCAAGTTGGTCCTGTCTGTTAAGTGTTTAAGTGATTTGCATGATTATTATATGCTATGTGCTAAGTGTTAAATGTTTATATGGCTTATCTGATTCGATTGTACTATTTTGAGAATGTGATTAATATGTGCTACATGTGTTATGTTATAAAGCGTGGTAGGACACGTTTGGGTAAAATAGAGTTAACAATTAAGGTTAATAGTATACTGAAGTAGTACTTTACCTTTACATAGGTACTAGTAAAAGGCCAGTTAAGACCAAATACAAGAGTAAATGGAATCTTGAGAAGAGGGATATTTATCGGAGCTGACAAGTTTACTAGTAGCGAGACTGGAAAATTATAGAAGAAAGACGGAAGTGCAGGCTAGTAGAGACCAACGTATAGAGAGTATCGAATCTATGTATTGGAATCAGTACTACGTGTATTGAGGCAAGTGTTTCTATTCCTCACTTATTGTTCAAGCGAAGTATATCTGCTTCTGTTAATTATCAAATATTCTTTCAAATCAGTTTGCAAGTAATCAGTACCTTGTTGTACCCTTCCATTGAGTTATCTTGTGAATTATCCTTCGATATACATTGATGGATATGCACCCTATGATTACCCTTCTTTAGATTGACAGTGAACTTTGATTCTATAATCTGTTCCTTTGTTTTAAGCTTAGACCTTTACTGTGCTTATCGTCTTATACCCTATGAACTCAATCGGACTTTTAAGTCTTAAATATGATTTCTAAAACTTAACGCCTATTTTATATTTATTGATTGATAAACCTTCTTCTAGTTATCAAATCATGTTTTATTAACTCAAGTATTACTTACTCATGTTTCCTTAATTTCTATCTTACTGAACAATGTTTTAGTAAACCAAGTTTTACTAAACCTCTGTTTTAAAGAACCAGGTTTTAACGAACCATGTTTTAAGGAATCAAATTTTTACTGAACTTGACTTTCAATGAACCTTATTTCAACAAAACTTTGTTTTAAAAAGCTATATGCTACTAAACCCTGTTTTGAAGTTCATATTCGAACGAACCTTGATTTAGAAAAGTGAGACTTACTTATTATGCCATGTCTAACCATTGTTTCATAAATGCAAGACCTTTATCTCCATAAATTGATTGGTTGCCCTACTTTAATGTTTTAAAACTCTATATATTGTAATAATAATCAAACCACTAACCTAAAGACTTGATTACTATTCTTGAGATTAATTATCTTTTAAACTGAGTTAATTGCCCAAAAACTAGTCATGATACACATCTTTGACTTTTGACTTAAATTTCCTTCCTTGTACTCTGATCAAAGCCTTGATTCCTTTCGAGTCTATATCTTCTTGATTCAGACTTGTATCCCTATTCTCTTGATGTCAGAGAACTTAGTCAAACCTTTGACTTTTATCATTGCAAATTAAATTGAGTTATTTTCTTAAAATACTTTGAAGTTACTTAGACTGGACTGATTTGTTTTCAGAGAGTCGAAGGTACTTCGAAGTAAAGGTTTTCGAAAAGATTAAGTATTAAAATGCTTTATGAAGTTAAAAAGAGTTTCGCAAAGCTTAATGTTTTAAAATGAGATTTTTAATAAAAATGTTAGGAACTCCGTCTAAATGGTTTCCACGGATTCCTGACGATTGGAGAGACGGGGCGAACGGGTAATGCTGGTTCCGTCGGTTTGTGTATGTATTAGTGTAGTTCTGGTCTGTCTAGTTGGACAGCTTTATAGGCCAATGTGTTGCCTCTTGGGAACCTAAGCTATCCTAATGAGAGGAATTGATGTGTAGAGGGACTTTATGTCCGGTATGGGGACTTTATGGGCTGATCACCCCGTATTGTCTGTTATGAAATAAAAACCTCCAATCACTTTTAAAATGTTTTATTTATAAGACTATGAAAAGAAATTGGTTTATTATTGGAAACGTCAATTGCCTTGCACATATTTTATTATCAACTATTGCTTTGCCTTTCAATTAATATCCTGTTGTTTTCAAACGTCAGTATTATTCTATTGCTTCCATTCATATCATTCTACCATCTTATTATTGTTAGAAGCCAGCTTTATATTTGTTGTCAGTTTTCAGTTTATTTAGAAGTTGTTACTTCACTATTCACTTGCTGAGCGTTGTTGGCTCACTCTTGTTTTATTCATCTAACCTTTCAGCTAGACTTAAGAATGGTCTACTTACGTCTGATAATTTGAACGAGTGTGGCAAGGCGTTCTATTCAAGTTAGATTTCAGTATCAGCATGGACTCATATAGTATTGGACTGCGCTTCTGATAAGAAGGTATAGTAGCTATAATAGTTGTTTTAATTTAGATTCTTGTTTCATACTATAACCTAAGATCGATCCTTGTTGAGGGGTCGTCTGTATAATTAATTTATACTTAATTGTATTGGCTGTGGCACCAAATCTGGACCCCGGATTTGGGGCGTCACAAGGAGTTTGCTCGAAAGGTTAGTCCAGAAATTATTCATCTGCCATATCAAGTGAAATTTCTAAAGAATGACATACTTCAATCCTGCATCTTCAAATCTAAGAACATGTAAAACTATGATGCTAAGCACTTGGTGTGGGTTGAAAGAATGCTGAGGACCACTGGTTTCTACACCAAAGAGAAAAAGGAGGCTGCTGACGTTATTCAATCCTATTGTGAGCAAAGAGTTCCAAGGTTTGTACAGGAGAAGAATAGGTTGAAGGGATTTAAAACTCAACTAGTCAGACCTAAAGGTATAGCATCTGAACAGGAACGTATTTTTTATGCTGATTTGTTATTGACTCTGAAGCCCTTAAATGAAGAAGGAGAGATAAAGGACCAAAGCACATCAAAATGAAGAACAGCTCTACATGTGATGGAGCTTAGGTAGATCAAGATAGGAAAATTATAGTATTTGATCAGTCTAGAGGATATTTTTGCCTATAAATACCAGAACTTTTTCATTATTTACTTGCATTTAATGTTTTATCTTTTACTTGTTTAAGTTGAGTTAATTGAGTTATCCTCTAGGAATTTGCTTGTTATTTTATAACAAACAAATAGGGGGAGATTGAAAGGCATATGACATAGCCTATTTGTAGTTCGAGGATTCAACTCAACTTAAATTAGTATGTAACATTAAACAATAAGTTTGAACTGTCAGGAATCTCAGAATGTTTTAATCTATCAGAAGAAAAAGATTAAAGTCAGTTTACAGACTTGAAGACTTGCTACATTGAAAGAAGCTCAGACATCTGATCAAGCCTCAGTGAAGTATTCGACTACAAGAAGTGGATTCATTTAAAGTGACAGAGATTTCAATAGTGACAGAAACAATATAGAACAGTTGTAGAGAAAAGGGAGAAGAAAAAGAATCACAGTTTAAAGTCAAAAGATGAAGAACAATCATTGGAGTTAGTCACTCATGAACCAGACAGTACATCGAGTGTCAACAAATATTCAGTGGTGGATCTTTATTAATTTCAGTGGTTCAAAGGAATTTTTGCTGTCTATAATTAATTATAATTCTATATTTAATTAACTAAGTTATTAGTTAATTTATTTAATAAAAGAATTAATTTATTTAATAAAAGAATTAATTTATTCAATTAACTAATTATCAAAGTTAATTAATATTTGAATTATTAAATAATTGTGAAGGCAAAACTGATACCCTTGGAAGCTGTTTGACAGATACCCTTGGAAGGCAAAACTAATACCCTTGCAAGCTGTTTGACATATACCCTTGGAAGGCAAAACTGATACCCTTGGAAGCTGTTTGACAGATACCCTTGGAAGAGCAAAGTGATACCCTTGGAAGCTGTTTGACAGATGCCCTTGGAAGGCAAAACTGATACCCTTGGAAGCTGTTTGACAGATACACTTGGAAGGCAAAACTCATACCCTTGGAAGCTGTTTGACAGATACCCTTGGAAGAGCAAAGTGATACCCTTGGAAGCTAGTAAAATAGGATACCTTGGAAGAGCAAAGTGATACCCTTGCATTTGATACCCTCACCGAGAAAATGAACAAGACACCCTTGGAAGGCTTATTTGATACGCATGCAATTGGTGATACCCTGACCGAATAAATTGATACCCTTTAATGGGTTAATTTATCAAAAAGAGTCAGTAGCTTTTCAAGAGTATTATGATATATATCAACCAAGGCGGCCGAGTTCATGACTTGTCAAAACTATCAAATCAAAAAGCAAGAATACAGCAAACACTCTCTCTTCATCAATATCTCTCTACAAGAGCAATAAATTCACAAAAAATCAAAGGCTTTGTATTTGTAATATTTGATCCCTTCAAGCTTGATTACTTGTAACTTTTGTACTACTAACGAGTTTTTACTCCTAGTTTATATCCCGATTTTTATTAACAAATTAAGAAAAGTTCATGTCGAATTTTCTAATTTATTTTTATTAACTTGATATTACTCTGTACTGATTTTGTAACAACCCTCAAGTTTAATATATCGTTATATTTAACTTGAATCTTGTTTCATTTAATTCTGCTCAAATTTGTATAAATTGAAAATAAATCTTAAGGACAAATTTCGATAAAAGTATAGATTGTATTCAACCCCCCCCCCTTTGATTGTATTCAACCCCCCCCTTCTACAATCTTGTTGGACCTAACAGGAAGCATACATCTTAAAAGCCTTAAGCCTATTAGCTTAAAGGACTTCATATATCAACAAACTCCGAGTTATATATATTTAATTTCATCTTAATGGAGTATTGTGATTAATGTATTCTTAGATATGAACGATCTATCAAAAGAAAGAATACTACTTCTAAAAGCACAAGTTAGCCACTTGTTTTTATTGCACTTACTTTTCTTATTTATTGTGGCTAAAAAGTTTATATCGAGCAAAAAATTATAAGTATACCTTGACACTATATTAGTCTAACAAAGGTATACATCTCGATGCCTTAAAGCACTATAGCTTTTAACAAGGACTTCTAATTTTACTCCAACAATATCTATATCTATTCGGAGTAATCGAAAGTATACATTGATCGTAATTTAATATGAAAGAAAGTATACTTACAATACAACTTAATATTCTTATACGAATATTAAAGTTACCTTTTGGCCTAATACCGTAACATAATAGTCCAACCTATATATTCTTAACCATATTTGTTTCGTAGATGTTAGAAATAATTGATGTGAATATTAATCAGTGTTTAAGTGTTACAGTGATAAATCAGAGTTTAGCTGGAAGCAGTCAGAGTTTAGTTAAACGCTGACAGATGGAAGCTCGACAGAGTTTGTTAAACTCTGTCTGGAGGAAGCGTCTACTGGTCAACAGTGTTTGAAGATTTATTATGGAAACAATATCTTTGAAGATTGAATAGCTGTCAAAGAGATTGAGTTGACTAAGGAGACGTGTAGCAATCGTAATTGATATTAATTGTATAGCTAATTTATAGGAGTATCAATTATTGATTGTATAGCAGCTGTATATCTTATAAATACATTTAGGTTAACCCTAGAAGGGTATCGATTATTGAAAAACATTATTCATTGTAACCTAAGCAGCTCTCTGTGATATTCTACATCACTGAGAGAGGAGTTATTAATTCGAAACAGTTTTTAATTTTTTAAACGAGTATTTTATTGTTAATATCTCATACGATCTTGATTATAATTATGTATTCGGCCTAACAATTGGTATCAGAGCAAATCTGTTATTCAATACAGTTTAAGATCCACACACACAAAGCTATAATCAATGGCAGAGATACCTCCTCCAACAGGTTCAAGTTCTGAGAAGGCTCAACCTACTACTGTGAGTCGTTATGAGACAATCAGGGTTCCTATTCTCAGGCCAGCAGAGTATTCAATCTGGAAGGTGAATATGACCATGTTTCTGGAGGCTACAGATCCAGAATATCTTGACAGAATTTATGAAGGTCCTCATAAACCTACAAAGCTATCTGTTGTTACTGCTGGTCAAGAAGCTAAAACAGTTCCAAAGGAAAAGAAAGATCTGACTCCTGAAGATCTTTCATCTATTGCTAAGGATGCAAAAGTTAAGCATCTACTTCATAGTGCTTTAGACAATGTTATGTCTAATAAAGTGATTAACTGCACTACTGCCAAAGAAATTTGGGATGCTCTTGAGGTTAGATGTCAAGGAACTGCTGCTATCAAGAAGAATAGAAGCAACATACTCACACATGAGTATGAGCACTTTGAGGCCAAATCTGAAGAAACCATGACAGAAACATTTGACAGATTCTGTAAACTGCTCAATGATTTGTCATTGGTTAATAAAGAATATGATCTAGATGACTCAAATCTCAAATTTCTTCTTGCCTTACCTGAAAAGTGGGATGTGAAGACAACCACCATAAGAGATAACTATGATCTTGCTGATACTGAGATTGATGAAATCTATGGGCTGCTCAAAACTCATGAATTGGAATTGGAGAAGAGAAACAGGAGATCAAGTAAGAAGACAAAGTTTGTTGCTCTTAAGGTTGAAGAAAAACCCTTGAAGAAGGAAGCATCAAGGAAGAAAGCTAAGGGAAAGGCTTTAGTCATAAATTCTAAAAGTGAGTCATCAAACTCTGATGTTGATTCAAACATTAATGAATCATCTGACTCTGAGGATGATGAAGAAGAAATGTTGCAAATGGTTGCTTTAATGGTGAAGACCTTCAAGAAGATGGGTTTCAAGAACTTCAAGAAGGGCAAAAGGTTTTCTAAAAAAGATTTAAATTCTGACAGAAAAAGCTTCAGAAAGTCTGAGAGAAAGGATACCAAGTCTGGGAAGAAGGACAAGTCTGAGATTCAATGCTACAAGTGTAAGGAGATGGGTCACTATGATCCTGAGTGCAAGAAGGGTAAAACTGAAAAAGCACTCTTCACAAAAGGCAGAGACTGGGCAGACACTTCAGACTCAGATGAGGATGTTAACTATGCTCTCATGGCTTCTATTGAGAATGAATCTAAAGATTCTGAAAACAAGGTACCTCTTACTACCTATGCTTATAATACAGATGATATAACTGAATTAAGAATTTATCTTAAGGCTTTGCTAATCAGTTATAGGGTTCAGACTTTAGAGAATGAGAGAATCAAATCTGAAAATTCTGAACTTAAAGTGAGAAATAAAATTGTTGAAGAAAAACTTGAAAACATGCAACAAGTTCAGAAAGAAAGAGATGATGCTGTTTATCTAGAACAGAATTTGCTAGGAAAATATAAGCAACTTGAATCTGAATTGGAGAAGGTAAATCACATAATTAAAACTTGGACTCATTCTGGAAAAGACACTCAAGAGGTTTTTCAGTCAGACACAGTTGGTTTAGGTTACTGTGAGGGAGATGAACTTAGGTTTCAAAACAAAGTCAAAATTAGAACACATCTTCCATCTACAAAATTTGTTCATGGAATAAATGAACCTAAGTCTGAAGTTGAAAAAGAAGCTGTTAAGAAAGAACCAGTAAAAACTAGTGTTAAACAGTTTAATATTGGTTCAATGACAGATAAACAACTCAAGCATAAGCTTAAGGAGTTAAAATCTGTCGAGAAACAGAAAGTGTCTAGGAAGAATAGAAATGGTAAAGTAGGCATTACTCAAGGTAATTGTCCAATGCTTGCTACTTTTGCTCCAAGAAAGTCATGTCATAACTGTGGTAGCACTAACCATCTTGCTAGTTTCTGCAGGAAGAACAAAAACATTAATTCTTTACCTTCCAAGTCTGAAGTAAAGAAAGATAATGTTAGAACTAGACCACAGACTTTATGCAAACATTGTGGAAGTACTTGGCATTCTATTTAAACTTGCAGGGATTATCATGCTATTTATCATAACTACTATGAACTTAAGCCCAATTTGAAATGGGTTAAGGTTAATTCGGCAAGTGTAAACTCTGATAAAGTTAGCTTAAACTCTGATAATGTAAATTCCGCTGCTAAAGCTAACAAAATTAAGAAAGCCAAAGGATCCAAGCACGTCTGGATCCTTAAATCTAATCTTCAGTAATTGTTTGTGATTGCAGGGCATCAGGGAGAGTACCCTAGTTGTGGACAGTGGATGTTCAGGACACATGACTGGAAATAAAGTCCTGCTATCAGAGTATGTGGAGAAGGCTGGCCCAAAAGTTTCCTATGGAGATGGCAACATAGGACATACTCTGGGATATGGCAATATCAATCTTGGAAGTGTCATCATCACAAATGTAGCTCTGGTTCCAGGACTCGAGCATTATCTGCTATCTGTGAGTCAAATCTGTGACAGAGGATATCATGTAGATTTTCAGCCTGAATACTGTGAAATCATCAGTAAATCTATAGGGAAAGTTGTTCTAGTTGGACACAGGCACAATAATGTCTATGAAGCAAATTTATTGGCAAACTCTGATGGAAAAGCTGTGTGCATGTCCACAAGATTGTCTAGTGAAAAGAGTTGGAAGTGGCATAAGAAACTCTCTCATCTTAATCTGAACAACATTAATGAGTTGATAAGAAAGGATCTTGTAAGAGGACTTCCAACGTCTTTATTAAATGTTGATGGCCTGTGTGATTCTTGTCAAAATGCCAAACAAAGGAAGTCATCTTTCAAGAGCAAGTATGAATCTTCAATTGTTGATCCTTATCATCTTCTACATGTTGATCTCTTTGGACAAGTGAATGTCTTGTCAATTGGAAGAAAGAAATATGCTCTATTCATTGTTGATGAACACACCAGATACACTTGGGTGTATTTTCTAGCAAAGAAAGATGAAACTGCATTAACTCTGATGGAGCATGTAAAGCTGGTGGACAAAGGATCAAAACACAAAGTCAAAATAATTAGGAGTGATAATGGAACTGAATTCAGGAATGCAACAATGGAAGAATTCTGCAAGAACAGAGGATTGAAGCAAGAGTTTTCTGCACCTGGTACACCACAGCAAAATGGTGTAGTTGAGAGGAAGAATAGAACCTTGATAGAAACTGCCAGAACTATGCTTGATGAAGAAAAATTGCCAACCTATTTTTGGGCAGAAGCAGTTTAAACAGCCTGTTTTACTCAAAATGCCACACTGATCAACAAGCATGGAAAAACACCATATGAGATGGTGAGAGAAAATAAGCCAAACCTGAAATATTTTCATATTTTTGGGTGCAAATGCTTTGTGTTGAAAACTCATCCTGAACAGTTTACTAAATTTGAGTTAAAAGCTGATGAAGGAATTTTTGTTGGCTATCCACTATCAACTAAGGCATTCAAAGTTTATAATCTGAGAACTAAGGTGATCATGGAGTCAATCCATGTGTCATTTGATGACAAGAAAATAACTGGACTTGAAGATGTAGATGAACATGATCAACTGCACTTTGAAAATGAAGACTTAATCTCTGATGAAGTAAACTCTGATGAAACTGATCTGACAAACTCTGTTGAAGCATACTCTAAACCTCAACTGGTAAACACTGAAGAAACATCTCAACCAGAACAAAGGGGAGAACCAGTTGAGGGGGAGCATGATCAAAATGATGAATCAAATTCTGATATTGAGTCAACTGAAAAATCTGGATCAAACTCTGATGACTCAAACTCTGAAAGTGCAAAATCTGACAGTTCAAACTCTGAGCAGTCAAATTCAGGGGGAGCCTCAGAAAATGAAGAAAAACAACAAGAAAATCAGGAGAACATGGATCAAGGCGGAGGATCACATAATGATAGAAACCATCTACCTTCTGCTAGGAAATGGACAAAATCTCATATACCTGATTTAATTATTGGAGATCCAGATGCAACAGTAAGGACAAGAAGTGCTACAGCAAGTGAATGTCTATTTCATGCATTCTTGTCAAAGAATGAAACAAAGAAGGTAGAAGAAGCTCTTCAAGATGCTGACTGGATAACAGCAATGCAGGAGGAGTTAAATGAATTTGAAAGAAATGAAGTATGGACCCTTGTACCTAGACCAAAGAATAGATCTGTTCTTGGTATTAGATGGGTTTTCAGAAATAAAACTGACAGTGAGGGAGTTGTTACAAGGAACAAGGCTAGACTAGTGGCAAAAGGCTATTCACAGTAGGAAGGAATAGACTATGATGAAACTTTTGCTCCTGTTGCAAGATTGGAGGAAATAAGAATTTTTCTAGCATATGCCTCTCACAAGAAATTCAAGGTATTTCAGATGGATGTGAAAAGTGCTTTTCTGAATGGGAAGCTTGAAGAAGAAGTGTTTGTTGAACAACCACCAGGTTTTGTGGACCCAAAATATCCAGACTATGTCTACAGGCTGGATAAGGCACTTTATGGACTTAAGCAGGCACCAAGAGCATGGTATGAAACTCTGGCCCAATTTCTTTTAGAAAGTAGGTTCAACAGAGGTGCAATTGATAAAACACTGTTCTATTTTAACTATGGTGATGACTTGCTTTTAGTTCAGATATATGTTGGTGACATAATTTTTGGGTCTACTAATGATAAACTCTGTAAAAAGTTTGCCAAGCTCATGCAGTCCAGGTATCAAATGAGCATGATGGGAGAGCTTAGCTATTTTCTAGGCCTACAGGTGAAGCAAACAGATGATGGGATTTTCATAAATCAAGTAAAATATACCATAAATCTTCTCAAGAAATTTGGTATGCTTGACTGCTCATCTGCATCAACTCCCATGGCAACAGCAACAAAGTTGGACAAAGATACAGGAGCTTCAGTAGATATGACAAACAACAGAGGCATGATAGGATCTCTTCTTTATCTAACAGCTAGCAGGCCTGATATCATGTATGCAACTTGTCTCTGTGCAAGGTTTCAGGCAGATCCCAGAGAACCACATTTAACAGCTGTGAAGAGGATTTTTAAGTATCTCAAGGGAACCATAACTTTAGGTCTGTGGTATCCTAGAGAATCAGTTTTCAAGATACTTGGTTACTCTGATGCAGACTTTGCAGGCTGTAAGATAGACAGAAAAAGCACCAGTGGAAGTTATCAATTTCTTGGTGATAGACTTGTTTCTTGGTACAGCAAGAAACAGAAATCAATTTCAACATCTACAGCTGAAGCAGAGTATATTGCGGCTGGTAGATGTTGTGCACAGATTATGTGGATGAAGAATAAATTGTTGGATTATGGATTGAGGTACAGTAAAATACCTATTTATTGTGATAATCAGAGTGCTATTGCTATGACAGGTAATCTAGTACAGCATTCAATGACCAAGCACATCAGCATAAGGTACCACTTTATCAGAGAACATGTAGAGGAAGGGAATATTGAGCTTCATTTTGTGTCTACAGAACAACAGCTTGCAGATATCTTCACCAAGCCATTGAGTGAAGCTGTATTTACAAGGCTGGTAAATGAACTAGGAATGGTCTCTGGTTTTGACTAGAGATATTGGTTTGACTTAAAATTTTACTTATGTAATGTGTTGCTCATAATTTTATGGTATGTTAACTGCTATGTGAACTCTGTTGTTAAACTCTGCTATGCAAACTCTGTTCGTTAAACTGTTAAACTCTGATAGCATGCTCTGTAGGTCATATACTGTTGACATGTTGGATAAACTCTGACAAACTCTGATAATGTTTTTGTCTAAATGTTAACACCAATGAAGAAATTTGTTTGAAGCATGATTCTTAGTAATTAATCATGAATCCTTCTAAGTTATTTGTGATCTAATCCTAGATTGTGCAGATAATTAACACAGCATGATACTATTTCATATTTATAGAATCTCTTAGTTTATTTATCCTAAACTCTGAGTCTGTAAATACTGTGTGCATTGCCTCTCATGAATAATTCCTGATGTTGATGAGCTCTAAACTCTGTTAGTTATACACAGTTAAGTTAGATTCTGTTATTAGTCTACCCCCAAAGTAAATGTATATAGATTGTTAAAACTCCTTTGAGATTATGTTGGTATCTAGGACGACCCAGGAACTTGATGGTATATAGTAAGGGCTAAAATTCTCTAATTTTTGGTGACTAGTCGAAGACTAGGAAGATCCAGGAACTTATCAAAGATGATAAGGGCTAAAATTATAGGATTTTTGGTGACTAGTTCCAACCTCTGATTACTGGAGAAACAAAAAGAAATTAGACGGGGTTATAAATTAATTAAATATTACTGTAGATAAATCGTCTACTACAAAGTTTAGCATTCATCATACATTCAGTGTTTACTATGAGAGTTTGTGCATCCAGTGTTTACTGATTTACTTTATGGATTTTATAAAAAATTAGATGCTCTAAAATTTGAATTGGTAAACTCTGCTATACATACACATATATTCACACCTGTGTAGTTTTTGAAAGGATTATGGTAATGCAGTTGGAGAATTGACAAACGCTGACGAACTTTGTCTAATACTCAACGTAATTTATTTCAGACAATTTACATACTTGGGATAAAAAGAGTTTTTGAAAAATGAAATAAATTATTGCCAACTGTTAATGAGTGTTGGAGTGGTAAAGTGTGTTGGTAATGGGAGAGAAATTAGCTATAGTTATTGAATGTGCATAGTTGTTCCATTATATATGTGCTACGTGTCCCACTCACCCACTAATGTGTCCCACTTGCACATTAATTGAGTAATTGGTTGAGTGTATTAATGTTAAAACGATTGGGTTTTACTTTTTCATTACAACACTAATCATTTTTACTTACACGGTTATTTTTTCTGCACACAATCCACACACAGTTACTTGCTATCTCATTTGCACATTTTCACAAACACCTTTGCTACATATATTTTTCACTCATATTTTCTTCTCAAATCGATTCTAATGGCCACTAAAGCTTTTACTGCCCAAGGATTATTGTTTGTTCCCAACAATTATGCAGCCCCATTGAACAATGAAAAAGTTCCAGAGGCGTTTCATTTGATTCAAAACTTTTTGGGAGATTCAGAGATTGGAACAGCTCTAGTCGAACCACAAATGCTTTCTGCCACGCAGATTGCTACCTTCTGGAATAACTCTGTGTATGAAGATGGAGGAGAGAATGGGAATCCATCAATTGTTTTCACTTATGAGGAGACAGAGTATGTGATTACTCCTACAACTTTTAGAGATACTATGGGTTTCGACACTCACACTTCATACACTGTTGTTGGTGAGAATCAATTGAAGGAGATGTTGTAGCAGCTGATGTTTTCTGGTTCTTTAGACAACCTTGGTAATGTAAAAAGGCCAGGGCTCAGGAAGGAATGGAGTTTCATCTTTTATTGCATCACAAGAGCTTTTGGCAAGAAAGTCACCAACTGGGATGCCATTCCTACTTACAGTCTTCAAATCGGGTATTCTCTTCTCTATGGAAGTAATTTCGATTTTGGTAGACTTGTTTTAATGAATATAGGTGATAGGTTGTCAGATAATAGTACTGTCTACTTTGCTAGATTTTGTCAGTTATTATTCACTGCATGTGTTCCTGGTGCTGAGATTGCTGAGAATGACACCATTCTAGCCTTTAAGGTTAATAAAAGGATATTCTCTGATCTAACCAACAAAGATGCTAACAAGGAGCAATTACCTGATTTGGTGTTGCCACTTGCAATTCAAAATTTTCTACACCAACCTCAAGAACCTCCACAGCCTCCACAACCTGAAGAACCTCCATAGCCTAACCCTGAACCTACAAATGATGAACCTCAACAATCTATAAACACTGAACCCATTCAACCACCTACATACACTGAACCTCCAACTCTAAACACTGAAACACAAACCCAACCTCAACCTTCACCTCATCCTGAACAACAACCATCTATTACCCAACCCAAACCAAAACATGGAGGTAGAAGAAAACACACAGCAGCAAATACACAGCATCGACTAGCTAAAGCTAATAGAGAATCTGTTCAAATTCAAAAGGAGTCTGTCAGGACTAAAAGGGCTAGAAGAGAAAGGGCAAACAGACCTCCATCACCTTCTATTCTAGAGGATTCTACTGAAGAAGAGACATCAGAGGTGCCTCAAATTAAAAGAATAAGATTGATTCTTGATGATTCTTATGAAGAAATGAACTTTGAAGCTCCAGAGGTGATTTCCAAGGAAATACCTACTATTGAGACATATACTGCAGTAGAAGCTGCCAATACACCTGCCAATGTACAAATGGATGAGGACAACAGAGAAGGTTTTACTGCTATGGATGATTTTTTTGAAACATTCATACCATTCTCTGATCACATTAATGTTCCTCTTTCACCTATCATTGCAAATTATGAAGAAACTGGTGCAGCTGATCAGCCAACTGTAGTACTTGATGAAACAGTGGCATCACATACTGAGCTATTCTTTGATGCTCACCAGGTTCCTGAACAAGGTGAAGAGGTTGAACAAGTTGAAGTTCCAAAGTCTGTTGAGGCTAGAGACACAACTGCAGAGATTGTTACTAAAATAGCAGTGAATGTTACTGAAACCGCAGAGATTGTTGAAGAGAATGTTGGAGTGCATACTGATCAAGTTGAAGATACAGCTGTTGATGTTGAAGATGAAGCAAGTGCAGAGTCAAACTCTTCTCAGAGTGTACCAGTTCAAACTGATGCTAAGCACAAACCTTTTTCTAAACCTTCAGATCAACATGACATTGAAGCTGAACACTTTGCCAAGAATTCAAGGGATTGGTATATGTTAGACTGTATTTTTCCTATTGAAAGAGCAGCTAAATTTGTTCATCAAACTAACACGAAGATCTCAAATCCTGATATTCTCTCAAGTCTGCAAGCAACCATTGTTCAAGTCAAAACTCTGAATGAAAGATTTGATGAGTCTCAAAAAGCTATTAATAAACTGAGAGCTGATGTTGTTGCTAGAGATATGACTATACAGAGGGATAATCAGACAAAGTTTAAGACCATTTCTAAAGCTCAAGAAACTCTGTTTCAGAGGCTGGGTCAAGTTGAACAAAATCAGAATGTATTGTCTGGGAAGATTGATTCCATTGCTAACTCCTTGTAGCTGATCACTTCTATCTTGATTCTTGATGATGTCAAAAAGGGGGAGAGAGTTGCTAAGTCTAATTGCAGGCAATCTCAAACTCTGTCTAAGGAGGATGATACTGAAGATGGAGGAGCAAAGGACAAAGGGAAGAAATTATTAAGAGCTGATCAAAGTCTGAAATTTGGCAAGTCTTCTAAGTCAAAGTCTGTTGGAATAATTACTGATGCTCAGGGTACTTCAAACACCAGGAGTTTATTATTCACTGAAAATCAACAGACAGATGGAGAACTGGCTGCTAAGTTATTTCTGGAAGAAAATCAAGAAGGAGTTACTATTGAAGACATTAAAGCTGAAGAAAAGAATCTACAAGAAGAACATCAGAAAGCTTTAAAGTCTGGAAAGTTTAAAAAGAAAGAAAAAGCTCCTAGGCCTGTTCTTAAAGGCATTGTGATTAAAGAAAATTTTAGTGCTGATCAAAGATCACAAGTATCTAAGAAACCAACAGAAGCTGAAGCCAGATTGAAGCTAAAAGGCATTGCTAAAGAAGGAGAAGACTCAAAGAAGAAGAATACAACTTCTGTTTCTACACAAGTTGTACAGAGACCTTTATCTACTCAGATGCAAATGGTTTTTGGAAAACCAACTCTTCATGATCCATCTCTGATGACTGGAGGTACTACTACTGATTTTCTGCATGGTAGAGCTTTAACAGGTAAGCAAGGTCGAGATAAATCTGGATTGGGCTCTCATAAAGAAGTCAGAATGAACACTAGTCCTCGAGATCCTTCACCACTGGCTGTTCCAGGTGTTGGTGTTACTCAGGAGAATTTAGACAGACTGGAGTCAATACAGTGGATTCATCAAAGAAGTTTGGATAAAGATTTTCTATTGTATTTCATGGAAGATGGTACTGTATACAAAATTGGTGAGTATGATCTTGATTTGAAGCTATGGGAGGAATTAGAATATGTTCTATATCTCTTCAAGGTGAAAAATCAAAGGACTCAACAAGCTGCAAATGTGCTAAAGAAGAAGATGTTGCATAATTTGGCAATTAGAGGTTTGAGATACAACAGTCAATATGTCCCAAAATACGGAGATTATCATGGGAATATTGTTGAGATGAAGAAGGGTAGTGCTAAACTGAAGACAGCCCTGGGTATAACAGTTCTTGATTTTAACTCAGAGTCAGCTAAAGCACAGTTCATCAGACTGGGGAATGAGATGAGAAGAAACAAAATCTATGATCTGAGGTCTGCTATTTATCAAACTGGTGAAGATGATCCTAAGCTAAAGGAGATCAAGGAGGTTATGCAGACAGATCTTGAAAATGCTGAAAGAAGATTACTTATCGACTACCTTAGAACAACACCAGATGTTGAGGAGATTAAGGATTAAAACTCTGTAAGAATTTTCTTGTTTTCTATAGATTTTGTTAAGTAGAAGTTAAACTATGTTTGTATATTAAACACTGTATTTATTTATTTGTTTTGACATCATCAATTATTGTTAAACTTGTGCATTTTTGCTAATGAACAAGTTGGGGGAGATTGTTAGAAATAATTAATGTGAATATTAATCAGTGTTTAAGTGTTACAGTGATAAATCAGAGTTTAGCTGGAAGCAGTCAGAGTTTAGTTAAACGCTGACAGATGGAAGCTCGATAGAGTTTGTTAAACTCTGTCTGGAGGCAGCGTCTACTGGTCAACAGTATTTGAAGATTTATTATGGAAGCAATATCTTTGAAGATTGAATAGCTGTCAAAGAGATTGAGTTGACTAAGGAGACGTGTAGTAATCATAATTGATATCAATTGTATAGCTAATTTATAGGAGTATCAATTATTGATTGTATAGCAGCTGTATACCTTATAAATACAGTTAGGTTAACCCTAGAAGGGTATCGATTATTGAAAAACATTATTCATTGTAACCTAAGCAGCTCTCTGTGATATTCTACATCACTGAGAGAGGAGTTATTAATTCGAAACAGTTTTTAATTGTTTAAACGCGTATTTTATTGTTAATCTCTCATACGATCTTGATTATAATTGTGTATTCGGCTTAACAGTAGATATTGTTTTCTAACTTTTGTAGTGAGGTGAAGTTGAAGTGAGGTGATTCTCATTCTAAGACCCAAGTCTTAGACATACTAGCGGGGAGTTAGTCGTCTTTGCACCGTGAAGAAGAGGAAAGACTCAAGACCTTTCATTTAAGACCCAAGACCAACAAAAGCCAAGGACCAATAGTCTACACCAAGGTTCTACATCAACTTTGAAGAAGTAGCAGGGAGTTGCTATTTAAGATAAGTTGTGTAGGTTTTACAACGACTTTGAGGTGGTGACGGGTAGTTGCGCACCAAGACAAGTCTTGTATTTGTTGCATTTATTTTGAGATGGTGACAGGTAGTTACGCACCAAGACAAATATTTATAAGGTTGTAAAGGCTTCTCCGCCTACTAAAGGAGCGAGTTTATTTTTGAAAAAAATTCTGAAGTCCGGAGAGGAGCTCGGGGACTGGACTAGGGGTGAGCGAATCTATTAGGGGTTGCGCCATCGCGAACTAGGATAAAAACTCCTATGTGGTATTTTCTTTCCTTACCTTTTATTTTCGCACTCATAAACTACTAACGACTCGGTAAAATATTTAAAAAGGGATAAATATTTTTAAAACGCCATAATAATTTTTAAATTGGATATTAAGCTATTCAACTCCCCCCCTTCTAGCTTAAAATAGCCCTCATACGGGACCTAACAAAATTAGTTCAGTGCCTGTGGCTTGCACGGGATTTTACGCTAGTTTATTTGTAAAAATATGATCTACAACTAAATCAACTAGCATAAATATCCCTGCAAGGCACGGGCCGCTAGCTTAAATTGTGTTTTTAAATTAAATATTGTATAATAAATGTCATTTGAAGTATAAAATTGATTTTCATAGAATTTTGCTTGTTAATGGTATATGCAACTATTGCGTACTTACTTAAATATGTTCAAGTTTGTAATTTGAAAACTAATATAAGTAGTATTGATAGCAGTTATGTCAATTTTTAATTTTATTTTGGATCATTAAATAGAATCTGAGTGTTCAATAGGTGATGTCTATGATATATAAGTTCCGCAAATCATATATTATACATGATCATGTATATATTTTTTTGTATTACCTTTATAAATAATACACCATACATTATATATGATCTTTTTTTTCTTCAAATGTCATATTTTAAATCGAACATTAGTTAATTTGTATGTAAAATGTAATGTGTTATTTTTAGGATTCGCCTTTTCAAGACCAAATATTTCTACAACCCGAAGAGTTTGACTGGTAAATTATTGCATCATGTGTAATAATATACAATTTTCATATTAGGTTAACAACTCAATATTTTAATTCTAATATATTGTTGGATAGTATCCATTATATTAATTATAACTTCATTTTATAACTCAATTATATATTTTATGTGGTTCTTTAATCAATAAATGAAAATTCATAGAAAGTCTAAATCTCATTTAAAACCTAATAATATTTAACTAATATTATTTCATATATCATATACATACATATTGTGTGTATGATCTAAAACACATGTGAAAGTGTGGACTAGTGATATGTAGATGCACAAGTTAACTTGATGGTCTAAGTTTGATTTCCACTAAAAATGATTTTTTTATATATAAACAACAATATAGGGGTAAATTAGTCATTTTAAATTATGAATAAAATATCACATGAATTTTAAGTCTTGTTCGTGTATTATATATATAATAGATAATAGATATTAGATATTAGTTTTACAATCAATTAATATTATTTTTTATGTTATTTTAACGAAGAAGTAATGTATTTTTTCATTCTAAAAAAATACATATGTTCCAACTATTTCTCATTCAAGTCGCACACACGCATTCACATATTATGTGTATGATTTATGACACAAATGAATGGCTAGTATAGTGGTATGATTATATCCAAATTTGTTGTATGACCCAAGTTCAATTCCCACCAACCAAAAAATTCAATTCAAATCAAAAAAAATTGTAATACAAAATTTCGTGCATCGCACCGATTTTAAGCTAGTTTAAATAATTCATGATATGTATACATAGGCTACATACTATATATTATTAATTTATATATAAATGTATAAATAAAATCGTGACTAACACATTGTTAATAAGTCTCAATGATCAAAATAGTAAATATTTAATATTCACGCAACACATACATATGTATAATTGATTACACATATCTATTGTGCTCAAGTGTTATGAACATGTACAATTTAAAGATATAACCTAAGTTTAATTTAGATCCATTGTTATTTTTATATGTTTTGAGGTTAGACAAATGTATTGCTGTTAAACGACTTTCACATATTATATGTATGATGTGAAGACACATGTGACAATGTGGTGTAGTGGTAAGAGAATGCATAAGTTACTTGATAGACTCAAGTTTGATTCCCACAAATAACATTTTTTTAATAAATATTAAACATGGGGACAAATTAGTCATTTCAAATGCATTAAAAAGTCTCACGAATTTTATCTTGTGTTGGTGTATTATATATATAATAGATAGATTGTTTGTTTGTAATCACATATGCAACTTCATGCAACCTGCTATGCAACTATATATGCAAATTCAACTAAAATCTACCAATAGATTGCATCTAATTGATTTAATTCCCAGTCATATTTTTGCAAATAAATTAACATTTTTGCAAAATGTTTTTCTAAAAAAGTTATTTTTGCAAATGTTTTGATAAAATGATAAAATCGCAACAAAATTTTAAAAAAGTGGTATGTTTGCTAATATCATATTTTTTTTTATACTTTTTGATATTATTTTGATGTATACTATTTTTTTATTATGAAGTGTTTTTATAAAGTATTTTAGGAAAGTTATCATATATATCTTATATATCTTAGATTCTTTATTTTTATTAAAAAATTATTTTTTAAAAATAATATCTATAAAGTTTTGATATTTGTTTTATGACAAAAAAGACATTGAGATTACCTCAAGAAAATTACATGAACTTGGAATTTTTTCAAACATACTCATGTTGTAAAAACGTTTTTCAAAAATACGATTGCAACCTTTGCAACCAGGTTTGTAACCCCAAATGCAACATTTGCAAATTGGTCTGCAACATTTGCAACCTGGTCTGCAACTTTAGGTATTATTTTTGAAAATATTCTTAAAAATTTGGGTATTCTTGTGAATATCCCTTTTATAAACATGTAAACCATTACCCACGTATATTTATATGGAATTTTTTTTATAATTTCAAGTAACTCCCTAAAATATTTCAGGAACACGATGCTCTTTTTTAAAGTGAAAAATGCTAGGGAATCAAACAAAATTTTCAAAAAATATACTAAAATGACACGTGTCTTCTTATCTTTAGCTGATTAAATAATTAATATGATGGATCTCCCGTGCATTCATATGAATCCCCCAACCAAAACTTCTCATTTTACCAAATCACACATGCCACGTCATTTTGGGAACATTTTTGAAGAGCTTTTTTGGTTTTCTAGCATTACTCTTTTAAATTATATTATCATAACAAATTTATTCTAATTAAAGTTATAGGGTCGTAAATGAGTAATGATCAATAACACTATTTGTAACACCCCAAGACCCGGGGCCGAGGCCTAGGAGGTTACCAAGTCCTTATTTCCATTATCATATTTCTTATTACTGATTAACAATTATGTAGCATTAGTTCTTTACTTAACAGATATAGTGGCCCCATTAACAATCACATATACCACAGGCTATAGGTTCAGAGCGAAATTAAACTATTACACAAATTGTCAAATCTATCCAGAATCAAAGTTATTACAGACTAGAGTAACATAGTTTCAAAAGGGTTTGAAATAACAAAAGGACCACTACCTACGGTAATAACAGTGGATGGATAGTTTCTTTGTTTCCCAGAGTTGGCATAGGTCGAACTTATAAAAAACCTAACCAACCTCAACTGATATCCTATCCAACTGAGTCTGCTTACCTGAGACAGTGGTGCTCCGAACAACCTACGAAAGTGCTGTGTGTTTCCCACACGCTTTCGGCGGGTCTGACATGTTCTGGCCAAGCTGATCTGTTGTTGTTTTGTTATATATGAAAGCAAAGCAAGAGTGAGCATAATCGCTTAGCAACATAATAGTAGCTTCGTAATACTGTAAAATAGAGCACAGTAACTAGCATAATCTGTTCTTGAGTTATTTTGATTAAATCATCTTCCTTCTATTACTGAGAAGGTTATCGAAATAACATAATTACTCGAAATGCAATATCCTGACAACACTATCAGTAACTGAGCACCTGGGCTTTCATTACAGTGTTGCAGTACAATTCCAATTGGAAAAATGGGACTATTTTGGAGTACACCCCGATACAAGGTGATCCGCCATTGTATCGTACACAACTTCACAACTAGTAGACGGGAAGCGATCCTTCTTTCGAGGTCATGGCCCTGACCGCTTTTGGGTCTTATGATGGACTTGCCCACCTGCAAGCCTCTTTCACTTGTACATATATCTTGATGGACTCGCCCACCTGCAAGCCTCCTACACTTCAATATATGTATATCTGGATGGACTCGCCCACCTGCGAGCCTCTTACACGTTCATCACCCTCCAGTCCCAAGAGTCATCGTAACCGGATTCATAACGAAACCTTTTTAATCTTTACCTTCGGAAGTGTTTGAGGGAGCGAGATCATCATGTGGGTTCCTTAGTCAACAGTTTTTCTTAGACAATGCACTAATTTTGAAAACATACTGGGGAGTTAGTCGGAGTTTTGAATTCATTCAAGTGATGAGCGAAGGGAAAAGTCACAATTTACTCCTAAACCTAGGTTCCCAAGTTTTGAAGGAAAAGCGAAGCCTTTACCAGTGAAGGGTTTATTTGAAAATAATCATTGGAAGACCTTTAATGATTTTTAAAATAATTTTCCGAAGGTCAGAAAATATTTAAAATAATTTTTAAACCCTTTAATAAGTTTTTAAAGAATAAATATGATTTTTAAATAATTTTGAAATATTAGAAATAAATCCTTAAAAAATCATTCTTAAAAGAATATTCAATAAATAATCATTTTATTAATAAATATCCATAGAATATTTATTAATAAAATATAAAATATTATAAACCTAAATATCACCAATTTATAAGTAGTTGGAACAATTTTAGGTCCTATTTCAAATAAATATCTGTCTCCGGCGAATTTCGGGTTTTATTGACAGGATTACTTATAAAATATCTTCGACCCCCGATTTAGATATTTATTTGGAATGTGCCCGCCTCTCGAACCTTGACATGCATACATACGTATATACATATATGTACACATACATACTTAACTATACTCCCGGTTCATACCTTGTAGGTAAGTAACCGTCACCGCCATTTTTAGCAAAGTATTATAAGTATTTCATATCACACAACAACAGTTTGCAAAGTACTTTTAAAGCCAGAGTTTTAACAACTTGCCTGGTGATGTGAGCGGGGTCAAGTCTCGTGCCTGAGAGCGCCGATCTATTAACACAAGTAAATACTCGGTTAGCTCCTTATACGCTTTAACTCATTAGGCACACACTAACGTAACTCTTATTGACACCACAATTTACTGACACTTGGCTTGTTATCAAGACATGTCATTATACTCTACACTTGGTAGGTACTTGAGTCGTATAGGTTTTAAAGTCGATCATTTACTCGAGAAGATTAGACTTCATTATCCTTTGTCCTTTTAAGGGGTATTCCACTTGCATACCCTAGACTCAAACATTTTTATAAAATCGATAAATTATCCTTTTGAGGTGATTACTTTGCACACATTCTCTTTACAATATCTAGTATTTAATAAGATAGATTCGTTACCAAAAATATTACTTTAAGGGACTCAAATGAAGCTACAAACTTAACACTTACGTTTCCGAACCACTTTTACTAAATTGACCATATCTCCTAAACCATAAGTCGGAATGTTGCGATTCTCGCGCCAAAACGATCTATGACTCGAGATCTTCAAGGATAGGTCATAAACTTATCAAGGTCAGAGGATTAAAACTACTGCTATGCACTGTTTTCAGGGGTTAAAGAAATTTCGGCATTACGACAGCTATAAATCGAATATTTCCAAAATCAAAACCCTCCAAAAATCACAACCTTCACTCCATAACATCCATACATGTTATTTAACTTTAAACCAAGGCCAAGCAATGCCTTTACATCCATAGAAACAATTTTAACATATAACAAAGCCCAGTCATAACTCTAGTGCTATATACATGCATAATATCACCACTACACCATAGATTGCCTATGGCAACTCCTTAAAATTGTTGCTAAAGGGCCTAATACTGTTGCCATAGATTCTATGGCAATGCTTTTGCAAAATTTCGGCGTGAACTTTGCTTGGGTTGCAATATGTCCCTATAGCAATGAATATAGTAACATAAAGCAATGCTTCAATGTCGTTGCAAATGTTTGTTATAGCAATGTTTTCCAGTCTATAGCAACAATTTAAATTCATTGCAATAGCCTATAGCAACCCTGTTTTGGATCTTTAATTTTTGTTTAATATTGAAATACATTAGTTATGGCAACGTTTAAGGTGGCAATGGCAACAAATTTTTGTTTAATAGCAATGCTTTTAGTAAGGAATTAACAATAAATGGCAACATATTATGAGGCAATAGCAATGATTTTCTTTTAAAAAAAATGGACATGACCTATTTGTTCATATAGAAAGCCACCATTAACATGGTATTACATACATACCAATCCAAAAGAGTATCTTGGTACATCATTATCACCTACCCGTACCAAAACTATTCGGACAATATTGTCAACATAACTATTCAACGTCTAACGACTAAATGCAATCAAACGACAACATAGACGTGGTACAATTCTAGTTTACATTCACCAAAAGCTTAGATATAAATTAAATGAATATGCGCCAAGTACAAGCATCTGCATCTTCTCCATCTGACTTATCTCCATCCTCGACACCATCCTCGACAAAATTATCCCAAAATTCTTCAACCTCCAATTTGTTTTCCGTGATGTATACCCAAACTCGTTTCAAAACTTCTGCTTTGGAGATCTCCTTTTCTCCAGTACCAACAAAATGGACAAGTGCTTCAGACATTATGAACAACGAGAAAAGTTTAAAGTGGCCAATTAGCCACCCAGCAGCATCTACTGATTCTTTTTTCGATTTTGTAACCTGGTTTCAGCCTTCTTCTTGTTCTGTAAAGGGGAAAACAGAAGGTAAACAAAAAACACAAAACATCATAAAGAAGCAAAAAAGCACGAGTAAAGATTAGAACTGTATAAAGAAGTTGAGGTAAAGAAGCTACCAATTAGAATTGCTCCTGCTGCCATATATTCTATAATACTAATGCCAAAATTCTCATCACTCATTGCATCAAGTCCTGTAATTGCGGCACCTAAATCCCTGCAAAGTTAATGATTAAATTTCAAGAATTTCAACCCTCAAAGAAAGACAACTTCGATATTTTTAGTACCATAAACAAGCATCTTTGAAACTGAAGGACACTACATTATTGAAGGACACTACATTATGGTGTGTTCTACAAAATAAATCTAGCTGTTTACAGTTTCGAACTTCACGTAATACCCATGTGATGATAAGAATAATTACAAATATAACAGATCTGTCACTACAAGACATGCTTCATTTTCTAATTCAAGGCAAGCTTTAGTTAATGGACTTTGTAATTTTTAAACTACCCAATTACAAAGTCCATTAACTACACAATTCCTTTCTGTACAATTATAAATAATCCTCAATTAAATCTAAACATGAACATACAAATTGAACTTTAATTATATTATATTAGAAAAGCTAAACATTGAGAGGTCTTCTGCTACATTTTTCTTCCATATACATCTCTTGGCTGCCTCCTAGAAAATTGGTTTATCCATGCTAAAGCCTTATAAAATTCTAACATAAATGGAATACCCAGCAACCCCACTAATAATAAACTAATGAGAAAACACAGGTAAATAGTGCAGCAAAATAAGATAGAATATTGTTTAGTAGACTGTAGCTTAAATTATAGTAGATAAAAAATCATCAGTTGTGAGTTATACTTTAAAAAATAGATAATATGCACTTAATCTACGGAATTATGTTAGATTTGAACTGATTTGACAAAAATAGCATGTAAACTCTAATATTTCTGTCATCATTTATTAAAAATTTTAGTACTTGCGCTCACAAAAGAAAGTTACTCTCAGTTAAAACTATATATAATATTATAAGTAGTAATTTATAAGCCAAATGGTCATGTAGTGTCATACTTCTTGGGATGGCATAAGATCCGCTGGATAACCTTTTTATAATGTCGATAGAACCTCTACTCAGAAAATTTGCTGGCCTTTTAGTATCAGCAGGAACTCCAGCAATTCCAATCTGCTTGTGTCAATTTCTATAATTATACCTTCTAGTATCAAACAACCAGTAACTTAAATATCCCCCCAGAGCTGGTTAAATTTGTCAAAGCACTTGACGATATTTAAGAAAAAGATAAACAGGTCCCTTAAAACAAAGAAATAATACACAGCCTGACATTTAGACAGCCCGTGTATCTTTTCGGCCACTTGGTGATATATAGACAAATTTAACAAAACAAACTAGGAAAGGTGCATTTCTGGTAGCCTGGTACCTTCACATAGAAATCTGGTGGCGAATATAGGTCAAAGTGGGTGCGCTTGAAGTCTAGATGCCAGCCTTCTCCCATAAATAGTTTTACCTGACCGATATATATTAAAGAACACTTAGTCGCAATAAATGTGGCAAATTTCAAAGATAAAAGAAACAAAATATGGTTGAAATGTGTTTTCTCGGAAGGTTTCACCCACCTTCAGAGTTTGTTTTACTTGTAATTTCCTTTTAGGGTCAAAAACCTCATTGTCTGTACCATCCTTCAGTAGAATATCTGGTTTTTTCACATAACCACACCCACAGTTGGCTCGAAACAACCCCTGCATCAGCCAAAGTGGTCTCCCATGCCCCTGTTACAGAGTACACTAGTGTTTAGTCTTACTCATTTTGTACAAGGTCAGATCTTCTTGTGTTTGAGACAGATGACACAAGATATTAAAAACAGGGACAATCAAGACAAGTACTATGATCTCTTTAAGTGGCGTAGTTATATGTCACGTAAAACAGTATATCTAAAAAGATCGTTTTGATTAGTTGAAGTAAAGGCAAACCTGCATGTTGAATGCAACCATTTGTATTTGTACCAAT
The DNA here is from genome assembly GCA_036435485.1 of Saposhnikovia divaricata. Lineage (NCBI taxonomy): Eukaryota > Viridiplantae > Streptophyta > Magnoliopsida > Apiales > Apiaceae > Saposhnikovia > Saposhnikovia divaricata. The sequence continues at coordinate 9,216,944 of JAZHRN010000154.1, read as the reverse complement.
TGATTCAGAGTACTATTTTCTGTAATTACACCAATATATAATCCATCTAGTATGTGGATTTTAAAGGCTACAAAAGCATATATAGTTTTCTCCTGATAAAAGGGTTTACTTGAAGTTTCAAAAAAAATTATTGAAGTTATAAGTTAGATGCTGGGAGCAAATCTTCACATAAACAGCCTACATAAAGGAAATATACAACCTTTAGTCAAATGAAAAAAAATGCTTTTACAATTCAAACAATCACCTTACCTTACGAGATGGCCTAGCTGACCCTGTGAACTTAGAAGCTCGGCCTCCAACTCTTTTTCTTAAAAAGCAAAAAGGGAGACAACATTATCATATTTTCATAGAGTTAAAAACAAGAGGTTACAAGAATGAACATTAGGACAATTGGTGATATACATACCCTTGTATCACGCATTTTCTCAAAGAAAGTTGGTTTCATTGGAATCCAACAACAAGTGCAACTCCTTTGGATGAAGCACGAACATTAGAAAGCTTCTAATGCATCAACTTGTAATAAACCTTTGTTGGCTTAGATGTTTTCACAAGAAAAATTAACCAAACCTGTGCCTGATCCTGCTGTAGGCAAACAATGAATGCCCAAGAGGCTGTAGTTTCTGCATCTTGCAAATCAGCTTCAGCTTTAATCACCATATGCTGATCAGAATTATACATGGAAACATACATATTGAAAATATAAAATCCCCCAAAAATATAAAACTAACAAATCCCCAAATTAAAAAGAAATTCAAATCCACAAATTAAACCCCAAATCTGGTACTCAAATTAAAAAAAAAAAACCCCCAAATCTAGTACTTAAACTAAAAACCCCAAATCCCAATTAAAACTAATTGAACTCGATTTGAGCAAGTACATGGAAGAATATATACAAATAAACATATACATGTACTAAATTGAGCGTTAATCTTCATATACATGCCCTAATGTTCATATACGAGCATCAAAAGAACATTCATAAGAAGAATATTTACCTAATATTCGAGTTTTAATCTTCGTTTTTGTTTAATCATCGATTTTAGTCTTCAATCTTCTAGCTATAGTCGTCGGTCTTCAATCTTCGAGCGCGATTGATTTCTTCGATTTACTTTGTGTGTCTGTGTTTCTGTGTGTGTTTGTGCCTGATTTTTATTTTCTTATGTTTTATTATTTTTCATAAGCCCGGTAAAATAAATTTTAGAAGTCCGTCTATTTTTTTTAGCACATTTGAAAAGCCCGCCAATTTTTTGGTCCAATAATGATGTCTACAGCAACGTTTTATAGCAATCCCTTAAAAAAACCATTGCAATAGATAGCAAATTTAATCATTACAATATATCTAATTTTGTAAAAACTTGTCAAGAAATAACAACGCTTTTTAATCAATCTGGTTGCCATAGCCAATCTATGGTGTTGTGCACTAAAACTCAACCAAAACTCATGGTCCATCAAAGGGTTTCAAGTATTATACCTTTGTTTGAAGCTTGATAGTGCTAATATACTCTTACAACACTTAAACCTTGCTTATGTTGTCCTTTAGAAGCCATAAATCAAAGATCAAAAACAAAACAAGAATGTTAGTTACTATTCATCATCACTTTCATAAATCTTTTGAAAGAAAACCTTAAAGGATGATGCTAGGATCTTGGATATACCTTCTACTCTTCCTCCTCTTTAATTTAAGCAATATATTGTAGCAAGTGAGTGGGTGAAGCTCAAGATCCACCTTTTCTTTTCCTCTTGGTCGAGAGCTTCAATGGAGAGAAGCTTTGTGTTGGTTTTGTGTTTTATGAACTAATACATGCATATCTTGCCTATATATTTGGATGCATCTTGTTTTAATAGGTTGTCCATGATCTATTTTTCCACTTGTTGCCCTCTTGTTTGTCCAAGTGTTGGCTTCACATTATGCAACTCCATTTTTGTAAAAATGCAATTACACCACTTAGTTGTTAGTTGACTTTCTTGTAAGTCACCTTGGTTCCTCCTTTTTCCACCAATTTGATTCCCTTTGTGTCTTTTTAATAAAATTAACATGTTACAACTTATATGTTGCATTTTGTTGCTCTACTGTGGCACAATCCCTTAAACCAATATTAACTCCAATATTCCCTGTTTATTCTCTCTTTATTTCTTGTTCTTAGAAAAATTTTTAACGCTTTCTCGAATATTCTTAATCTCTTTTTGTAGAGTTCCCTAACTCTTTGCTACTTCCTTTTTAGGATATCATAATTCACTTTCTCAGACGATAGATTATTCTTATCTAGATTGTCAAACAATTTACACCATTCTCAACACACATAAACACTGGAATCCTTATCCATTGAAATGCTTGTTCATTAAAATCACTGATACATGGTGGTCACAACCACTATTCACTTATACACCAATTCATAATAAAAGTTTTAATTCTACCCAAAATATGGGTTCTTACACTATTCGCAAGTAGAATTCGATTTCAACTCATTTGAAGGGGTTTGCTCGATTCATTACATGAACCTGTTTATTAACAATTTTAAAATTAAACATAAAATTATGTTTGATAAGTGAACGAGTTCAAATTGAGCTTTATATTTATTCGGTTCTAAATCAACTTATTTAGTTCAAAATTTACTCATAATTGTTTAGTTTAGCTAAACTTATTTTGTATACTTTCAAATCTTTAATTATATATATTTATATATTAAATTCATAAACAATTTAAATACGCTAACAATTTATTTTATTTTTGTCGCTATGGTGGCTAATAAATGATGTATATATTTATGGATGTGCATAAGTGCATGTAAATTATTTTTGAGACATACTCAATTGCAAAGACCTAAAAAAGTTAACTTGGGGTGCGTTAGCACCTCTGGAAGATGGTTAGTAGAGATGAATGGGGTTATTTAAAAAAATTAATATGGTAAGGAACTTTCAATGCGATTGAGGGAGTGACTAAAACTTATAACAAGGTTGTCTGATTCATTTGTGGATCGAATACTCGTACAAATTTTGGCCTTGTTCGCCTTCTAAATTTTACTATGGCAATTTCCTCTAAGATTACCAGTCTTTCCTCCAAAAGGTACAAAGCAAGATCTCTGGATCCACGCTTAAATATGCTCTCACAGCGGAGTAGAGAAGCAAATGATTCTAATGATAGTCAATTTTACCACTTTTTTAATATTCCCGATACAATTTGAACTAAGAAAATTAGTGAGTCCCATGCAGATATCATAACTAGCACAAGTGATAAAATGGTAGATTATCGAATGGAACATACATAACACATAATATAGTGGGATTAGAGTATTTAAATTAAAGCTGGATTAATATTCATCAAATGTTGAATGAAGAAATTTTGGAAAATGGAAATGAGAAAGTAGAAAAAGCTAATCATCATGATCGTGAATCCAGTATCATAGATCTTTAGTTTGAGATTAATTTTGGATCAAATTCTAAAAGTTACTATCATATGAGATAAGATTGATCAAGAAGCCTATAATGATAAGATAATTTATACAAGAATGGTGGCTCGAGAAATGTTAAAATTGACCAGAAAGCCCTCGATGATAGGATAGTTTCTACAAGAATAGAGGGTTAGGAATGTAGGAAACCGCAAAGTTTTCACTCCTAGATATCTCTTCTTATTTAATGATTAATGAAGGAAATGAGATCACAATTGTTGATGTCAAAACATTCAAGATCCTTGAAAAATGAACTATTGATAATAGTATCATTTTTATAGATGAAGTACAACATATTCAAGGCCTGAAATATAATTTGCTAAGTAAAAGTCGGTTATATGATGATGGACAAATTTTTGATTTCGATAAGGAGAAATGTACTATTAATGTTAGCACTAACAAAGTCCCCCTAGTTGCTAGAAGGGATGGAAATATATATTTTGGACTTTCAGTTACAAGAATCATCTTTGTGTGTAGTTGCAGTTGATGAAAATCCAAATTTTTGGCATAGAAGGCTAGGACATGCTCATATGGACTTACTCAGCAAGATGTCTTCAAACAAGCTAGTTCGAGGTCTGCATAAATTGAAGTGTCAAAGAGGAAATTTGTGCAGCTTGTCAATTAGGCAAACAAATAAGGACTCCATATTAGTCAAAGAATATGGTATCAACTTCTAAACCTTTAGAGCTTCTACTACACCTAGACTTGTTTGGTTCGGAAGCATATAAAAGTATTAATGGTAAAAAATATACCTTTGTGATTGTAGATGATTATTCTAGATATACATTGGTACTGTTTCTTCATACTAAAGATTGTGCATCTAGTGAATTTGAGAAGCTATTTAAGATGCTTGCGAAAAAGCTTAATACAAGTCTTGTAGGTATAAGAAGGATCGAGGTGGTGAATTCCAAAAGGACTTCATAACTTACTGTGAAGATCGAGGCATATCTCATAAATTCTTTATCCCAAGGGCTCCACGACAAAATGAAGTTGTAGAGAGAAAGAATAGGTCATTGCAGGAAATAGAAAGGACAATGTTGCAAGAAATCAAGCTACCAAGAAGTCTCTGGGCAGAAGCAGTTAATACAGCAAGCTATGTTTTTAACAAGGTGCTTATCAAGCCTATTCTGAACAAGACTCCATATGAATTGTTGAGGAACAAGAAGCCAAACATAGGCTACTTTAAAGTCTTTAGATCCAGGTGCTTTGTACTTAAAATTATTGATAGAGATGTTAAATTTGATGCTAAATCCTATAAAGAAATATTTTTAGGTTATTATTTGACAAGTCGTACAATAGAGTTTATAATGTTTCTAAATGTATTGTCGTAGAGTCAATAAATGTTTCATTTCAAGAGACTAATGTTAATCTATCAAGCGATGAGGAAAAATATTTAGATACAGGTACTGATAGCGAGCTGACAAAGCTGAAGATAGCATCTCAGCAAGCTGACAAGCAACCTGAACTAAATTTAGCAACCACAAAACTGGCTAAAACCTCTTCTCCAGTTGATGAAATAATTGATAAATTGTCAAAGCTAACCTTGGAAGGTCCCAGAGGACAAAGATCACCAGAAAAGATGCCACTTTATGAAGGGGATAAAGCTTTTCCACGATCCAAGAGAATTAGAATCAATGAAAAAGTCATAGCTCAACATTCTCTGCCAAAGTCAACTAGAACAATGAAGAACCATCATGCAAAGCTGATCATTGGTGACAAATCCGTAGAAATCAAAATAAGAAAGGGCCAAGCTAACTTTTTGTGCACTTGTTGCCTTTGTAGCTTAAGAGGAAGCAAAGAATGTCAAGGAAGGACTTCAAGATGAGAACTGAATCATGATAATGCAAGAAGAACTCAATCAACTTGAAAGATGTGATATTTGGGAACTTGTATAGGCTTCAATCATAGGTACTAAATGGGTCTTCAAAAATAAAGTTGATGAGTTTGGAGCGGTTATACGCAACAAAGAAGACTTGTGGCACAAGGATATGATCAACAAGAGGGAATCAATTTTGATGAAACTTATGCCCCTATTTCAAGACTAGAGTCAGTAAGGATGCTCCTTTCATTTGCATGCTTCAAGAAATTCTAGCTCTATCAAATGAACGTGAAAATTACATTTCTAAATGGCTACTTGAAGGAAGAAATATATGTCAAGCAAGCTCCTAATTTTCAGAGTGCAGAATTTCTTAATCATGTATTCAAGTTGAAGGAAGCTTTATATGGACTTCGACAAGCTCTTAGATCATGGCATGAAAGGTTAAGTAAGTTTCTGATCAAGAATGGTTTCATTCGAGGTAAAATCGATCCCACATTATTTGCTAAGTTTAATGGTACTGATTTTTTAGTTGTGCAAATATATGTGGATGATGTTATTTTTGGATCTACTAATGATGATATGTGCAAGTGGTTTTTTAAGTGTATGTATAGTGAATTTGATATGAGTATGATGGGTGAACTCAATTACTTTTTGGGGCTCCAAATCAAGAAAACTCAAGATGGAATGTATGCGCATTAGACTAAGTACATCAAGAATTTGCTCAAAAAGTTCGGATAAGATACTATCAAGTCAAAATCAACACCCATAACTACTGCTAGCAAGCTGACATTAGATGAGCAAGATAAAGATGTTGATGTTCGAAAGTATTATGTGTAATGTATGCATTTTTGCACGGTTTCAAGAAAAACCAAAAAAGTCACACTTGAATGCTGTTAAGAGAATATTCAATTATTTATGTGGCACAATTATTCTTGGTTTATTTTATCCTATCACAAATGCATTTGATCTTGTTGGGTATAATGATGCAGATTATGCAGGTTGTCAAACTGATTGTAAAAGTACAAGTGGTGTTTTTGCATTTTTAGGACAGATTTTAGTCTCTTGGCAAAGCAAAAAGCAAGCTTCTATTGCACTTTCTATAACTAAAGGGGGGTAATTGGCATTTGGTAGCTGTTGCTCTCAAATGCTTTGGATGCTTCAAACGCTTCGAGACTTTGGGATCAAATTTGGCAAGATCCCTATTTATTGTGACAACACTAACACGATCAACATTTCAGAGGATCCATTCAGTCACTCAAGAACAAAGCATATATCTATATACGACATCATTTCTTGAGAGATAATGTTGTAAAGGAAAAGATTGAGCTGATATTTGTTGTTGCTAAATACCAACTAGCTAACATTTTCACAAAGCCTTTACCTGAAGAATGGTTGTCTGTGCTTAGATGGGAACTGGGCATGTGTAATGTCTAATTAGCGAGCTAAGATCATTTTCTGGGTAATATCAGCTTACTTATATTGCTTATGAATTTTCTTTGTTTGCATGGTTAACTTTTTTAAAAATATTTGTGCAGTTGCTAGTTATCGAATAACTTGATTTTGTTTTACTCTATCACATTGTTTGGTCAGAGTCTACTTAATTGGTTATTGTGTTGCATTCAAGTCTGTTTTTAAATGATTATCTTGAAACTTGAAGTTGTATTTAGCTAGTAATTATATTTAAATTTTGAGTTGTTGTGATTCTAGCTATAAAATGATTTTTTTTTCTTATCTGCTAATATTGTTAATTAAATTTTATCATGTTTAGTATATTACAGGTTTGGGTAGTTCATAATTTTTATCCTAAAAATACCTCCCTTATTTTATTAAAAAAGAGGTTTAGTTCACGCATTCCATATCCGTCTCTCCAATTATCTTTTCTCTCACCCCCAAATATGAACTAGGATTTCTTGGCTCTTTTTTAATCGCTATACACTTGGTATTAGCTCTCTCTATCTTCTTTACTGTATCATGAGGTGCACACCCAATACCAAGACTCTGTCTGCATCTGTTGTTCCGCGTGATTCAAAGTCGAAGGTAAAGGTCCGCGATGAGGAAGAAACTTTATCTCTTGAGTCACCACAGCATATTGATAGTGATGACGAACAATCAAAGGTTAATCATTCTGGCACGGCGTTGGATTCCAATATGAAGCGGTTTCGGAAGGAGATACAAGTTCGAGATGAGTTCATGGCTCGATTTGTGATCAAAGAAAATGGGACTCGGATAGTCATTTTGGGAAAACCTCTGAACAATAATTTTCTTCGTGATTCTGGTGCTCTTTAGTTGTTTGATTTAGGCTTTGAGTCATTTTTCACTGAGTTACCATGCACCTGTTATCTTGATTTGGTTATGGAATTTTATGCCAATTTGCATGTCAATGAAAAGGGTCAATATGTGTCTTTTGTTACTGATAAGAGCAGAAGCCTCACACCTGCGATTTTGAACATCATTTTGGGGATTAATTTTGTTGCTTCCACATCTGTCTATAAGAAAAATGGTCAAAACAACTTGGATGGTTTTTCTGCTATAGCTCAGTTGTGTTTAGTTCGTGTTGCTCCTAAATTAGAAAATTTTGCTGCCCCTGCTACTTCTCAAGTTACCCCAATGGCACATTTGTTTTTCGTATTTGTTTAGCCAATATATTTCCAAGGTTTGGTACTTGGTCAAATTTTTCTAATCAAGATGTGTAATACGACTGAGAGTACAAATAATGTGGTTGCAGCTGTTGTTGTCAAGAAGCAGTACAAAGCTAATGTGGAACGTGCACTATTTGCTCAAGTAACTAGTGATCTTATTGGTTGTATTTGGGACTAATAGAAGAGTGCCAGCTGGACTAGTAATATTGGTTACTTTTGTATTTTAGTTCGTTATTCTGATATGAGAGAGGCAAGACCTGCGTGTCTATAAAAACAATGTAACAGACCATCATTTCGGTACTTTTGCTAAATACAAAACATTCCTTTCTTCTTCATTAAGCTTACATAATGTATATACATATCTGTTCTCTGTAAAGCTTATATGGTATCAGAGCTTTCATGGCTGATTTTTCGATCTCTACGTCTTCACGTCGCCGTCTCAACGTAGATTGCTGAGCTTAGTTCTATTATCGAGCTTTGAATCAATTGAGATCGATTTCAAACCCTAGTTTCACATGTTTTTTTGTTCGATCTCGTGATTGTTACGTGATATTCTTCGTTTCTTTTCAGCAATTGAGATTATGTACTGTTTGATTCATGTTTATGTTTTGAGATTCATCGATTGAAGTATCTCGTTTACGTAATCAGTATATTCAGTCATGATGCGTGGTAGTTATGCTAATGTTGTACAAGGAATTGGTGCTAGTCATGGTGTTAATTCAACTATTCATACTGTTTGTGATGAAGAAGAAGAGGTTGTTTCAGGCAATGATAATACAAATCAGGACATGAATGTTAATTCACAGTATAATGTTCTTACTGTTGATAACAATTCTCATCCACTTTAGATTCATAATAATGATCATCCAGGATTAGTGCTCATTGCTAAGAAATTAATAGGTAATGATAACTATGCACCGTGGAGTAGATCTATGCAGATAGCCTTGAATGCCAGAAACAAATTTGTGATTGTTAATGGCAATTATAGAAAACCTGATGTTACATCACCTCTGTTTGCTCAATGGGAACGAGTAAATGATTTAATCATCACTTGGATACTCAATTCTGTGGCTGAGGAGATAAGTGATGGTTTGAATTATGTAACTACTGCTAGTGAAGTATGGAAGGAATTACATGAGAGATTTTCTAAAGTCAATGGACATAGAGTTTTTCAGGTTTTAAAGGATATACATAGTCTAGAGCAAGGAAATACATCTGTGGAAGCATATTTTCACAAATTAAAAGGTCTTTGGGATGAGTATTCAGTTCTAGAGCCTAGTGTGAACTGTGTTTGTGGTGCTCACAAGGTGCAAATTGAAAGAGATCAAAAGAGGAAGTTGTTACAATTTCTTCTAGGGCTTCATGACAGCAATTCTAATGTTCGTGGACAGATACTTCTCATGAATCCTTTGCCAACTGTTTCGCAAGCATATGCTTTTGTTAGACAAGATGAAAAGGCCAGGAAAGGTTTTCACAGAGTTACAACAGATGCTAGTCCACTTACTAATGTTTTGACACCTGTTCAGGGTAATGCTATTGTTGCAGCTGCATCTTCTGGTTTTAAGAAGTCAATCTCTAATATAGGAGCTGTGAAAACACCTATCAAATGTTCTTTCTGCAATTTTAATGGACACACAAGGGAGAATTGTTATAAGCTCATTGGATATCCACCTAACTGGAAGAAGAAGAAGGATGTTTCTACTTCAGGACCTGGAAATGTTCAACAAGTTTCTTCATCTCAGTTTAGGCCTTTGCCTAAATCTAATCAAGCTAATGCTGCAGTTACAGCTTATTCTGGTAATGACAACTTACACAAATGCAGAATCAAATCAATCAACTGATGAATATGTTTGTGGGGAATGGAAAAGCATCTACTAGCCCTGAGGATCACTTAGCAGGTATGGTGATTTCTGGTGCTAATCTCGTTAGTTCTAATGTCTCCACTTATACTTGGTTGATTGACACGGGTGCAACAGACCATATGTGCTGTTCTCTTCCTTTACTACGGAATGTTACCACATTATATGCTCCTGTTAAACTTTCTTTGCCTGATGGTTTAACTTTATTAGTTGACAGAGTTGGTTCATTTGAAATTCATCCATACATTGTGTTGCATAATGTCTTCTTTGTCCCTACTTTTCACTATAATTTGCTGTCCGTTGCTAAGTGGAATAGTGATACTGGGGGTAGTGTATCATTTTACCAAGATCATTTTGAGTTTCGTTTACCTTCTTCTCAAGATATATTAGCTAATGGCAGACTGATTGGGGGATTGTATCATTTAGAGTTTCACAATAATAGCTCTTCTTTTCCCTCTGTTGTTAATAGTGTTGCCTCTAAAACACAGTTGAGTGCACTTTGGCACATGCGCCTTGGGCATGCTTCTAATCAAGTTTTACATAAAATTCCAGATGTTTCCTTTCATATCTTAGATGATTTTAATCATAATTATCCTGTTTGTCCTCTGTCCAAACAAATATATCAGCCTTTTCCTATAAGTCACAGTCATGCTTCTAAAATTTTTGATCTTATTCACATTGATCTTTGGGGTCCTTATGGACATGAAACTATTCAAGGTCATCGTTTCTTTCTTACGATTGTAGACGATTATTCAAGGAATGTCTGGACATTTCTTCTTGCATCTAAACAACATGTGTTTTCTCAACTTCAAACTTTTCTTTCTCTTGTTGAGAATCAGTTTCAAACCACTGTTAAAACAGTTCGTGGTGATCATGGCACAGAGTTTTTCAATACCTCAGTTCTTACTTTGTTTTCTGAAAAAGGGATAGTACATCAGTCATCTTGTGTTGCCACACCAGCTCAGAATGGTCGTGTGGAACGAAAGCATCGTCAATTATTGTAAATTGCACGAGCTTTGCGTTTCCAATCTGGGTTACCTATTCAATATTGGGGAGAATGTTTATTAACAGCTACTTACATCATTAATAGGTTACCTACACCTGTTTTACAACATAAAACACCCTATGAATGCCTTTATGCTGAATTACCAGATTATCAGCTTTTTCGAGTTTTTGGTTGTCTTTGTTTTGCTTCTATACAAGAAGCTGACAAATTTCATCCTCGAGCCATTCGTTGTGTTTTTCTTGGGTATCCTCTTGGTCAGAAAGGTTTTAAACTCTTAAATTTGACTACTAAACAAATCTTTGTCTCTCGCCATGTGGTTTTTCATGAGTTTCCATTCCTCAATAAAACTCATACTTCTACTAGTTCTGATCCACATTTTCTGCAAAACTGGAGTTCTTCTTCATCTCATGACACTAGTGGTGATCCTTTTGCTGGTGCTCAATTAGAAACAGTTGATCAAGGGACTATTGATACTTTGGTTGATGTTTCATCTCACTCACCTGTTTCTGAGTCTGTTTCTGAGTCTATTTCACCTACCAATTTATCTCTTGATTCTGAAGGTTTACCACCTGATGTAGACACTCTTGTCAATTTACATGCTGACATAAATATTTCTGAGTCGAATGGAGACTATTTTCGTAGAAAGTCGACTAGAGATAGACAGAGACCCCAATGGTGGAAGGATTATGATTTTCAACATAATCATGGTGTTAGTCATCATTCAACAAAATTTTCTGTGGCAAATTTTGCTTCTAATGCTGCTTTTTCTGTTGATCATGCAGCTTTTCTGGCATAGTTAGATAAGATTAAAGAGCCTAAAACCTTTGCTCAGGCTGTTGTTGATCCCAAATGGGTTGAAGCTATGAACAAAGAGTTGGATGCTTTAGAGCATAACCACACTTGGTAATTGGTTGTTTTACCATCAGATAAACAGACTATAGGCTGCAGATGGGTCTATAAGATAAAATACTTTGCTAATGGTGAAGTAGAGCGTTATAAGGCACGTTTGGTGGCTAAGGGTTATACACAAGAACCAGGAGTGGATTTTCATGCCACTTTTGCACCTGTTGCTAAAGGAGTTACAGTTAAGACTGTTATTGCTGTTGCAGCATCTAAGAATTGGATTTTATACCAATTAGACATTAATAATGCCTTTTTACATGGTCATTTAACTGAAGAGGTTTATATGGATATACCTCTAGGCTATCAGATTTCACCTGCTAATGCTGCTTTAGTTTGTAGATTGATTAAGTCAATCTATGGTTTATGACAGGCATCTCGTGAATGGAATAAGAAGTTGTCTGATTTTTTGCTGTCACTTGGTTTCACACATCAGCATAAAACCTTGATCACAGTTGCAGTCGTGTATGTAGATGATGTTTTGCTCACTGGTAACCATGAGGCATTTATTGTTTTGGTTAAGACTGCATTGCATGAAAAAATTAGTATCAAGGATTTGGGTGAGGCCAAATACTATCTTGGTTTAGAGATTTCACGAAATGTCAATGGTATTGTTCTTAGTCAACAGAAATTTATCATGGATATGCTTTCAACTACTCATCTTCTTGATGCTAAACCACTTTCTATTCCTTTGGATCAATATATCAAGTTGTATGATATTGTCAAATCAGGGGATCTTATTTCTAATCCTTCTGTGTATCGAAGTTTAGTTGGGAAGCTTCTATATCTGACTTTTACTCATCCAGACATAAGCTATTCTGTTCATCTTCTTAGCCAATTTATGCAAGCTCCTAGGACTAAACATCTTGATGCTTTGTTTCGAGTTTTACGATATTTGAAGTGCACAGCAGGTCTGGGGTTGTTCTTTCCAGTAAACAATACTTTGTTATTGCAAGGTTATTGTGACAGTGACTGGGGGGGATGTACTATAACTGGTAGGTCAGTCACAGGCTTTTGCTTGAAACTTGGCTCAGCTATTATTTCCTGGCAGGCTAAGAAACAGTCTGTCACCTCTCAAAGCACTGCTAAAGCAGAATATCGGGCTTTGGCTTCAATTACTACTGAAATCATGTGGTTGAAGTACTTATTTGCTGATTTGCACATTCCTGTTACTAATGCTGTTTTCGTGTATTGTGATAACCAGGCTGCAGTTGATATAGCCAACAATCCAGTTCAACATGCTCGAACAAAACACATTGAACTGGATTGTCATTTCATTCGTGAAAAGGTTCAAGCAGGAATCATTATACCTCAGAAAATTTCTACTAAAGATCAGCTGGCAGATATTTTTACTAAGGCATTAGGTGGTGCAGCACATTGGTTCATTTGCTCCAAACTGGGATTACACAATCCTTGTGTACTACCAGTTTGTGGGGGGAGTAATACGACTGAGAGTACAAATAATGTGGTTGCAGCTGTTGTTGTCAAGAAGTAGTACAAAGCTAATGTGGAACGTACACTATTTGCTCAAGTAAATAGTGATCTTATTGGTTGTATTTGGGACTAATAGAAGAGTGCCAGCTGGACTAGTAATATTGGTTACTTTTGTATTTTAGTTCGTTATTCTGATATGAGAGAGGCAAGACCTGCGTGTCTATAAAAAAAATTTAACAGACCATCATTTCGGTACTTTTGCTAAATACAAAACATTCCTTTCTTCTTCATTAAGCTTACATAATGTATATACATATTTGTTCTCTGTAAAGCTTATAATGTGGCTGTTGTGGCTATGTTGTTATCTGGTACCGATTTTGATCTGTCTGATCTTAAACCATATGATGGAAGTTTTCACCAATAATGCCTTTACTGGTCTCCCATTTGGATTGTTGTTAACAAAGGTTTTAACTTGGTATGGTGTGGATTTTAACGCTGAGGAAAGGAGTGTAGTTCCTAAGGAGTTTCTTGATAAGAAGAGCTTTTCTCAGTCAGGCTTACAGTTCCGTAAGGATGAGATTCTTTCCCAAATTAAGCTTCCTCCACCTTCAACTCCAACTCCACCCCACATTCTTCATAATGCTCCTCAAATTGTTGCTGATTTGTTTAGATGACTTCCTGATGTTGAACTCAGAGAGTTCATGAAAGATGTTCATATGGGCTTGCCAAAACTTGAAACAAGATTCGATGGTTTATCCGATGAGGTCAAATTTCTCCGTGATCTTACTGTTGGCTCTCGTACATCTGCTCATGTCTCGTCTACTGGTGGAATTCACAATCTTGCTAATGTTGTTACTAAGAACAATGAGCCAGGGCAGAACTCAACTCAAGATGCTCAGCCGCTGCACACATCTGGAGATGAAGCTGTTGATGAGAAATGAAAGTCAAAAGAGAATGACGATAAAGAGGATGTCTAATTTACTTCTTTATAATGATTGGGGGGAGTAATTTAGGATAATTAGGTTTAAGTTTAATTGAATTCTGTTTAAGTATGAACTTGGTCATTTTGTTGGTTAAACTTGTTTGACTTGTTTATTATGTTGGTTTTTTGAATTTGGTTGTTGGTGAACTCGTACATGCTTGTAAGCATGTTTATTTTGGTTTTAAAATATGTGATGTATGAACTTGTGGTTTGTGAACTTGAATTATGCAGTATGGTTTCTTTTATCTATAAATATCATTATCTTGTGATGAATGTATACCTTTAGTATCAGTTAGATTTAATGTGATGAACAGGTTACTGGATTTAGGGGAGTTTTTAAATTCTCCTATGGTTCTATAATCATCAAAAGGGGGAGATTGAAACCCTTTATGTTTTGATGATCACACTGTTAGCAAGCACAATGCTTGTAATGATTCATGTTATTAAGCTATGATTCACATATAGCTGATTATGTATGGAATAATATATTTGTTATTGTCAACATGCTAACTCTACAGGATCCTAGAATTATAGCAAGCTAACTCATTCCGCGTAGAAAGCTAGTGGAGACCAAGTCAAAGACCAATTTTATTGGAGATTGGTTAGGATTTTTCTCTTTTATCTATAAGGACTCTAATATATATTTACACATAATATGTATTATTAGAGCTCGGTTTTATCAAATCACTTTAGTCAAACATACTTTCCATTATTTTAGGTGTTTTTTATATTCAAACGACTACTTTTAAACAAACTCTTTTATACATCGTTTTTACTGTGTTCTGAGAATTTTTATACTTCAACGTCTTTCTTCTAACCTGTCAGAATCAGAACGTTATGTGAACATTAGAGTGCGAATTGGGCTGACAAATTAAATGCGGGAACTTGATTCATGGTCGTTGATAGTTTGTTGAGTCAATTTGAACGTTAAGGTTCATGTTATAAGTACTTGTTCTTATTTCTGAAAAACTGTTAAAAACAACAAAAACACAAGCTTTTACAACTCTTCGTTTATTAAAAATCTTCCTTACCTGGGCTCTAGTGATTATATACGTGTTTATTTATATTACGAGTTCATAGTTAGAGTTAGTAGTAATTTTTATTGATTACATTGTTCTAAGTGTAATTGTTGTTTCTGGATAATGTGGCTTGGAAACAAGGGTTCAGGGAACTAGATTGCTAGAGAAGATTGTACTCGGGATAGTATAGATTTTAGCGAGTAGTTAGCTTAGGGAACAGGGGTTTCAGCAAGCTACTATCACTGAGAGAAAGGGAGATATTTATTTAATCATGTAATTGTAATTTTTCAGTGATTAATAATATATTTTCTTATAAGGTTGGTAAGTGACCAGGACATAGACTATTAGCGTTAGTGGTTGAATCTGATTGAAACTCTCGATGTTCTTACTTGCTGTTGATTTATTTTTACTTTATACTCTACATCTTAGCTAGCTCATATTTATAGTGTTAAATACGACAAACTAATTCGTAGTCAGATGATTACTTGGTAAAGTTTTATAATTCGATATAGTTAGTCATAACACCTATTCATCCCCTCCGGGTGTACACTTTCATATTCAGTCGTGAAAACATAAACCTTAATTCATGAAACTATTCTTTTTTCTAATAATAATAAATATGGTAACTTATCGTATTACATAATAATAATAATAATAATAATAATAATAATAATAATAATAATAATAATAATAATATTAATAATAATATATTAACAATGTATCTTATGTGCATATCAAAATTGAGATGTTGCCTATATCTCACTTCTCAGAGCATAAATGAAGATAAAAACCATACTTGTTCTTATTCGTTGAGTTTGGCAAGAAAGTTTTAATTTTCACTATCGATGACTCGCATCAGAACAGTTAAAGCTTTGTCGATCTCTACTTTCTTAGTAAAAGAGGGAAAGTGGAAATTTTTGTTCTACGTCAACTTTTACTTTTACTGTTGGAGCTTGTCACGTTAGCTTCCGTTGAATCAATTATTCTTGATGTAACAACTGAACATGTATGTGAGAACTGGAAGCACTGGCCGATATCATTGGGCATGTTGTGGGATCAGATGCAAGGTTCCAAATTCGAGTTGAGCTGTTTACAACACTATTTCTAGGGAGAAGCAAATCCTGATACATGCATTTGCAAAGTCTGGTTTGGAAAAGCTGATGGACTGACTTGTTCATTTTGAGATTAATTTTCTTCAATCTCTAGCTATTGGTTTCGGGTTTTTGTTTTAACATCTCGCCCGGCTTGAGCTTTCTCTCGCCTGGGCTCATTGTGATTTTATAGCTTTCAATATGGAGTAACCCAAAGACATTCATTCAGGTGGTGTCAAGTGAGGAACATTGATAATGTTTTCTGCATATGCCATTTGTTTCATCGTTTATTTGCTCGCTATTGTTGGAGGAATTTCGTAACAACACGAAATCGGAGGTATTCTGGAATAATATAGCAAATGTGTATGAATGTGGCCATTTTTAGAGAATTAGGGTTTATGAAAAATAGAGGGGGCTGGAGTCGGAAGGTGTCTCGATTTGTATCGTGTATCTAATCCCTTTGTCCAAGATGCCTGCGTACCAATTTATATTGGATCAGGCCTACGCAGTCTTGTGCAATTGTGTCTATCCCTGAGAGACTTTAGGGATAAACTTTGTTAATGTGGTAATTACTGTTTTTATCTAATTTAATCTTGGCGTTGTGATATCTTCCTGATTTGAAGAATATCGTTTAGAGATTTTTCATTATTGATTGATTAAGATTGATTCTTTCCTTGTTTCAGGGAGAGGATAAAACTTAGCGGTTAGGCAATAATTATTAATCTGAATTAATAATTAATAAAATATTAGAAATTTAGGAGATTATTAGACATGGCCAAAAATATGGCATAACAACTAGCCCCCAGTTCTTCAGTGTAGCTTGCTGTAGTGGAGAATTAAGCATTCTTCAAGCTTCCAAATTTCTTGAGTCGCTGAAAAAACTGAAAGTAGATGATTAGCAAAACATTTAGAGCACCATAGTGCTCGTTAGGCGTATGCGGGTGCAAGTGTGATAGCATGCGATGACCATTATAAGATATATATATATATATATATATATATATATATATATGGGCTTAATGATCCTATAGTTAACTATAGGAGAATTTCCTACAGTTAACCACTGAAATAAAGACACATCACATACTTTCCTAAATAAAAAGACACATCATTAATGCCCCAGCGGGGCCCTTATAAATAAAAGGTAACAATCAAATGATTTTAAAGGTTAACTTTAGGAAATTCTCCTAAAGTTAACTGTAGGAACATTTCTCTCTCTCTCTCTCTCTCTCTCTCTCTCTATAAATATATATATATATATATATATATATATATATATATATATATGCCAAGTTTTTCAAATGTGCGAGCATAAATAAATTTTTTTAAATCCATTGCGATCCTTGTTGTCTAGTTAGGACCTTAGCGTTTGTATATATCCCGAATTGACGTACACGTTATTCAAGTGTCTGATGCAACCACATAAGGATGTGTCTGCGTTTCTGGCGGGACTGTCAATAAGAGATGGTGATATAATCCTGGCGAACCTCGCACGCGTCCCTTCTTGGGCTGGTGTGCTTAGGTTTCCTGGCGAACCTCGCACGCGTCCCTTGTTGGGTTAGCTGTGCTATGAAGTCTTAAAGATATTATGCATAGGGATGCCTCCACCCATGCGACCTTGAGCTCAAGATCCGGTCATGCACCTTCAATAATGGGCTTGTTTGGCCAACACTTAAAATAAGTCCTTACGGACTTATTTTCGGGTAAAAATTACATATTTTGATAATTATTTTTAATACAAGTATTTAATGTATGTTTGGGATCAGATGCAAGGTTCCGAATTCGAGTTGAGCTGTTTACAACACTATTTCTAGGGAGAAGCAAATCCTGATACATGCATTTGCAAAGTCTGGTTTGGAAAAGCTGATGGATTGACTTGTTCCTTTTGAGATTAAATTTCTTCAATCTCTAGCTATTGGTTTCGGGTTTTTGTTTTAACATCTCGCCCGACTTGAGCTTTCTCTCGCCTGGGCTCGTTGTGATTTTATAGCTTTCAATATGGAGTAACCCAAAGACATTCATTCAGGTGGTGTCAAGTGAGGAACATTGATAATGTTTTCTGCATATGCCATTTGTTTCATCGTTTATTTGCTCGCTATTGTTGGAGGAATTTCGTAACAACACGAAATCGGAGGTGTTCTGGAATAATATAGCAAATGTGTATGAATGTGGCCGTTTTTAGAGAATTATGGTTTATGAAAAATAGAGGGGGCTGGAGTCGGAAGGTGTCTCGATTTGTCTCGTGTATCTGATCCCTTTGTCCAAGATGCCTGCGTACCAATTTATATTGGATCAGGCCTACGCAGTCTTGTGCAATTGTGTCTATCCCTGAGAGACTTTAGGGATAAACTTTGTTAATGTGGTAATTACTGATTTTATCTAATTTAATCTTGGCGTTGTGATATCTTCCTGATTTGAAGAATATCGTTTGGAGATTTTTCATTATTGATTGATTAAGATTGATTCTTTCCTTGTTTTAGGTAGAGGATAAAACTTAGCGGTTAGGTAATAATTATTATTCTGAATTAATAATTAATAATTAATAAAATATTAGAAATTTAGGAGATTATTAGACATGCCAAAAATATGGCATAACAACTAGCCCCCAGTTCTTCAGTGTAGCTTGCTGTAGTGGAGAATTAAGCATTCTTCAAGCTTCCAAATTTCTTGAGTCGCTGAAAAAACTGAAAGTAGATGATAAGCAAAACATTTAGAGCACCATAGTGCTCGTTAGGCGTATGCGGGTGCAAGTGTGATAGCATGCGATGACCATTATAAGATATATATATATATATATATATATATATATATATATATATATATATATATATATATATTCCAAGTTTTTCAAATGTGCGAGCATAAATAAAATTTTTTAAATCCATTGCGATCCTTGTTGTCTAGTTAGGACCTTAGCGTTTATATATATCCCGAATTGATGTACACGTTATTCAAGTGTCTGATGCAACCACATAAAGATGTGTCTTCGTTTCTGGCGGGACTGTCAATAAGAGATGGCGATATAATCCTGGCGAACCTCGCACGCGTCCCTTCTTGGGCTGGTGTGCTGAGGTTTCCTGGCGAACCTCGCACGCGTCCCTTGTTGGGTTAGCTGTGCTATGAAGTCTTAAAGATATTATGCATAGGGATGCCTCCACCCATGCGACCTTGAGCTCAAGATCCGGTCATGCACCTTCAATAATGGGCCTGTTTGGCCAACCCTTAAAATAAGTCCTTATGGACTTATTTTCGGGTAAAAATTACATATTTTGATAATTATTTTTAATACAAGTATTTAATTTATGTTTGAGATTCTATAAGTTTCAAAAAAGTTAACTTTTTCAGAAAAAAATTAGGAATCTCTAACTTTGTCATAAAATAAGTTGACTTATTTTGGAAAACAAGTTCCCCCAAACACCCCCCCAATAATCCAGAGGGTGCTGCATTTTACCCAAGCATGTAGCATTGCGGGAATTATAGCTTGTCCAGGCTACCCTACTTGACAATTTAGTTCGCAAGTTTGAAAATATTTCTGACATATATGTACTATCACGACGATATATGAAAAACACTTTACAAATTCAAATGCAGTAATAAATATGCCGTTTAAAAATGTCACAATATTTATTTTCTTCAAAATAATGCTTTTTTCGTAAGAATTTTCTTCAAATTTATGCGTCTCGCATATATAATTTTTTTCATCAAAGCATGCAGCTCGTACGGGATTGTAAAATATCCACAATCAATCAACATAAATATCCACAATTCATCAGCATAAATATCTCATACGATATTTTCTAAATCGCAGTAATTTTACAAGCATAAAAAATTTATTGCTCGCACGAATTTCCGGAATAATAAATATTTTTTCTAAAAAATATTTAAAAACAACTTGCATGGATGCAGCATAATATTCGTAATTGCAGAAAAAAAAATAAGATGGAAGACTTATCTTTATTTTTTAATTTCCATGCTGGGTTGGAATTTTCAAGTGCTACATTTTTTTGTTGTTGGTTTTTGTTGTTGGCCGTTCCTGTTGCGTGTTACTCCAGTTTTGCTTTGTATTGTTTTTTCTTTTCCGCTGGTCCCATGAACACATCACCCGTCAGATTCGTTTGTTGCATTGGCTCCCATTGTTTTTATTGGGATTACTAGTTTCGAGCCGGTTCCAATTTTCCAGTGCTGCCATCGTTGTGCTCATGCGCTTTCTTTCTTTTTTTTTATTAACTCTTGTTGGTCCCACGAACAAGTGATATTCACCCTTTTTTTTCTTTTTTTTAATTATTGTTACGCGTCTACTTTGCCATCCTTTTTTCTTTTAATTTACTTCTTTTCCTTTTCTTTGTCCACGTACGTCACATGTTGTTTTTATAATGTTTTTGAAATTACTTTATACTGGTCCCAATCGCCGTTGTACCATCTTTCATGCTCCAAATTTGTAATCGCCATGCTTTTTTTTGTCACCACCGGTTCCTTGTATCGATAAAAACCCAAAATCCGGTGTGTATGTTTGATATTCGTTTGTCCTCCATAAACGAAAATTATCCCCTCTGTCTAGCACCAAATGTTGTTGGAGGAATTTTGTAACAACACGAAATCGGAGTTGTGCTGGAATAATAAAGCGAATTTGTATGAATGTGGCCGTTTTTAGAGAATCAGGGTTTATGAAAAATAGAGGGGTTGGACTCGGCAGGTGTCTCGATTTGTCTCGTGTATCGGATCCCTTTGTCCAAGATGCCTGCGTACCAATTTATATTGGATCAAGCCTACGCAGTTCTGTGCAATTGTGTCTATCCCTAAGAGACTTTAGGGATAAACTTTGTTAATGTGGTAATTACTGATTTTATCTGATTTAATCTTGGCGTTGTGATATCTTCTGGATTTGAAAAATATCGTTTGGAGATATTCTTCGTTATTGATTGATTAAGATTGATTCTTTCCTCGTTTCAGGGAGAGGATAAAACTTAGTGGTTTAGCAATAATTATTAATCTGAATTAATAATTAATTAATATTAGAAATTTGGGAGATTATTTCACATGCAAAAAATATGGCATAACACTCGCCATCGCCACAATCTCGGTACTGACTTGTGATGTATAAAACCAATTCACCAGAATTCAGATTTGAATTGTAGGTAGTAAAACCATGATTTTGTGGTTGTTGAGTTGTGGAACAGTAAGCGACAAGTGAGGTCAAGATTAGTTAAAAGACTCTTCCCGTTTCTTTGAGCTATACAGGATGGTAGGCTGCTTTTTTTGATTTAATTTTTTTGAATATTATGTCACCAAACTATGCAATAAGTTCTACAGAGCTAGTATCCAGTCATTGATTAAATTCTTGCTGCTGGTGCCTAGAATTAGAAAGTATCAGAAATATAATCCTATTCCTTTCTTCTTCTGCTGTATACCCCGGAGAATTGTTGCAATTTCAATGCTCCTGCTGTAATTCGTTTCGTTAACAGAGCATGTGTATTGAATTCTTGTCGTATCAGTCAAGGGGATCTTTGTGGTGAAGAATTACTAACAATCATTTCTACTGTAAAAGTCATTTCTAAAGTTGAAGCCTTTGTGCTGATGGCTGAAGACTTAACAATCATTTACCTTCGCTTAGAGATAGAACTTGTAGTTCTTGCCTTTGGCGTTATATCAGAAACCTTAATGGGGAAAAATATGCAGATTCGATTAATTATTGTAAAGCATAATGTAATGTAATATGTAATAGAGACATATATAACTCAACTAGGATAAAAGATAAATAATATTAACTCTATACAGGGATTGTGAAATTTGAAGAACAGGCATCAATAAGGATCAAGTCGCTGAAAGAAGTTCATTAACATGATCAAGCCTCAATCACAAAATAAGATGTACAGATGATTCAGTTGAAGGGCCAAAAGATTCCAGTGATAAAGTTTTTATTGTTGCACAATTCTTAGAAGTGTTCTTAAAGACATGATACGAAGATCACGAGTGAATGTTAGTCGTCTATGAACCAGACCAGTTGCACTAGGCTTCAACACCTCACAAAGGAATCGAAGTATCTAACTCAAAAAAATTGTTAAGAGGTATGATTGAGTTTAGAGCAGTGTTGATATCCTCTAGTTAGTTGGAAGCTGAATATTTAAGGATGTCAAATTAAGAGGAAAATGAATAATATTCGAAATTACTATTCATATGAATAGTATCCGGAATTACTATTCATATGAATAGTAACTGAAATTACTATTCATATAAATAGTAACTGAAATTACTATTCATATGAAAAGTAAACAAAAAGTAGGTGGGTTGAAAAAGAAAAGTTCGGCTGGCTCAGTTTGAAAAACAAGAAAGCAGGCGGCAGGCAGATGTTCGTCACCCATTACGTAATATTAGCCGCATAGTAACTTTCTATAATCTATAAATAGGCCTGCTGTATTTCATTTCAAAACACACCTCAACACACAACTCTCTCCTGTAAGCTGCTAGACAGTCCATCTAGTAGGAAAGCCGGCTTAGCCCGCTTTCCGGAAGTGTTGGGTAGAAGGTCATCGTGCCTAAACTATCCTTAGGAGTGTTCTGGTTTTGAAGCTAATCCATTGGATTAGAAGTTGTAACACCCCTTCGAGTTTATTATCAATAAAGATATATTCTCGGAATTATTTTTTATTTTTGGTAGTATCGTATTCAACCCCCCTTCTACGATACTTCGGGACCTAACAATTGGTATCAAAGCAAACTTCTAGCATACAAGAAGTCTAAAGATCAAAACCATGGAAAGGAAGGATACAGATGTGAAGATTCTAATGCTTGACAAAGATAATTACTTTCACTGGAAAGTAAAAATGCACCTTCATCTCTCAGCCATAGATGAAGGCAACGTAGATTGCATAGAGAAAGGACCTCATGTTCTAATGAATGCCAAATCTAGGATTGGTCAAGATGCTGGAACTGTATAGCTGCTGGAAGGCCTATTCTAAAGAATCAAGCTGAGTACACAGATGAAGACTTGGAGGAGATTCACAAAGAGAGGAAGACCATGAACATTTTGTTCAATTGAATCGATCAAGATATGTTTGATATGTCATTAACTGCACCACTGCTAAGCAAGTGTGGGACATTATCCAAACCATCTGTGAAGGAACTGAGCAGGTCAGAGAGAGCAAAATGCAGCTCCAAATACAACAATATGAGCATTTTCACTACTCCTCTGGTGAAAATCTAACAGACATATTCAGTAGATTTCAAAAGTTACTGAATGGTCTAAAGTTGTATGTGAGAAAATATGAAACCAAGGACTCCAACATAAAGTTTCTGAGATCTCTTCCTAAGGAATGGAAGCCAGTGACAGTCTCGTTGAGGAACTCTCAGGACTACAAAGATTTTACACTTGAGAGACTGTATGGCATCCTGAAGACCTATGAGCTTGAAATGCAGCAAGATGAGGAAGTGGAGAAAATCCAGAAGAAAGGTGGATCTGTTGCCTTAGTGGCCAATATTCCAACAATCCAAGGTGGTGGAAGAATGAAGAGTGTAGAAGCCACACTAAGTTCAAAAACTTGTGAAGATGAAGCTGAAACTAGCAAAGGTAAAAGCAAGATGATTGAAGAACCTGATGCATTAAGTGAGGATGAAGCTGAAGATCTAGATGAGCATTTGGCATTTCTGTCAAAGAGATTTTTGAAGATAATATTCAAGAAGAATCCAGCAGGAGCCGGGCAATTTAAGAAAAGCTATCAACCGAACAAGGATGTGGTTGAAAGATCAAAGATCAAATGCTATAAGTGTGGAATTGCTAGTCACTTTGCCAATGAATGCAGAAAATCCAAAGCTGAGAAAGAGAAGAAACAGTTCAAGACTGTTGATTACAAGAAGAAATATTTTGATCTTCTCAAGCAACAAGGGTGAGCATTCGTGTCAAAAGACAGTGACTGGGCTGCTGGAGGTGACTCAAATGTAGAAGAGGAGTTTGTTAATCTTGCACTCATGGCAAACGAAACTGATGAAGAAGCTAGCTCTGCAAGCAACCAGGTATTCTCTACAGTCTTAACTGATCTTTCTAAAGCTGAATGTGCTAGCACAATTGATGAAATGTCTATTGAATTATATAACATTCATGTTACCTTAAAATCACTTAACAGAGAGAATAAGAGGATTAAAGACCTTAATGAAAAGTTAAGTGATAGGAATGCTTTAATAGAAACACAGTTGATTGAGTTTGAAACTCTAAGAAGAGATTGCTTGGATGCTAAAAATGAAATGATTGAATCTATAAAGAGAGAGGAAGTTTTAAAGAAATAGTTAGTAGAGGAACAGAATCTGATTGCTAAGTGGAAAGGATCAACAGTTGTAACTGAGGAAATTTGTAATGTTCAAGGAATTGATTCTTTCTGCAAATTAGCAGAAGCTAAGTTAGATGTTGAAAGGGAAGTTACTTCAGACAGTGATTTAGTCGAAAAAGAATGTTCTTTAAGATTTAAGCCTGTTAGCAAAGCAACTTTAACTAAATTGAATAAAAAGTACGGGCCTGTCAACAAGAACTTTGTTAATGGAGAATTTAGCAATACTGAATCAGCTGAGAAAAGAAACATAGGCAACTTGTCCCACAAGCAATTGAAGGACAAGCTAGAAAATGTTAAGTCAGGTGTTAAGGACAAGAAAAAGAACAGAAATGGTAAGGTAGGGATTAACAAACACAACAATTACACACCTGATAAATATGCTCCTAGGAAAGAATGTTATCTACCAACTGCAAAGCTATGAAAAATCCTTTGATGCCTAACATGCCTATGTTTGTGCCTGCTATGAATGTTATGCAAAATATGTATGCTCCTTCTGCTCATGCATCTAGTAAATATGTTAACATGCCATTCATGCATAATCCATACTACAATGCTTTCAATATGCTACAAATGCCATGGATGATGAATAACATGTTTGCACAGACTATGCCTAACAATGCTATTAACTATAACAAATATGAGCAAGTATCAAATTTTGTCTCTCAAAGGCCCAAACTGAAAGTCAAAATTGATTTAACTCAATCTAAACTTTCGGTTAAAAGGGATTTAAAGGATAACAAATTGGCTAACAAGGCAGGACCCAAGAAAACATGGGTACCAAAATCAACTTCATTTTGTTTTGATGTGTGCAGGGAAACAGAAAGAATCTTTGGTATCTGGAAAGTGGTTGTTCTATGCATATGACTGGAAATTCTACCCTACTCACTAAGCTTGAGCTGGCCCTAGCATTACCTTTGGAGACAACAGCAAAGGATATACTAGAGGATATGGCTTGATTTCACAAGGGAATGTTGTCATTGAAGAAGTAGCACTGGTTGATGGACTTAAGCATAACTTGCTAAGTTTCAGGCAACTGTGTGATAAAGGCCAGAATGTCTGGTTCACATCTGAAGCTTGTGTCATTTTCAATAAAAGTGACAACAAGGTAGTGTTGACAGGAGATAGAAGAGGAAATGTGTACATTACTGACTTCAATTCAACAAATGTAAACATGACTACATGTCTTCTCAGCAAGGCAAGTGTAGATGAAGGTTGGCTTTGGCATAAAAGACTCTCACACTTGAATTTTAAAGCAATGAATGAGTTGGTAAAGGAGGATTTGGTTAGAGGTATTCCAAAATTGGATTACTCTAAGGAAGGATTGTGTGATGCATGCCAGAAAGTGAAGCAGAAGAAGGCCTCTTTCAAATCAAAGTCAATGTCATCAATTGATCAACCCTTGCAACTACTTCACATGGATCTCTTTGGACCAATCAATGTGTTGTCAATCTCAAAGAAGAAATATTGTCTTGTGATTATTGATGATTTCTCAAAATTCTCTTGGACATTCTTTCTGCACTCTAAGGATAAGGCGGGTGAAGTCATTATAAATCACATCAAGATAGTCAACAACAATCCTCTACTCAAAGTAAGGAGAATTAGAAGTGACAACGGAACTGAGTTCAAGAATTCTGTAATAATAGAGTTTTGTGAAGAAGAAGGAATCATCCAAGAATTATCTGCACCAAGAACTCCTCAACAAAATGGTGTAGTGGAAAGAAAGAACAGAACTCTAATTGAAGTTGCAAGAACAATGCTTGAAAAGTCTAAGCTACCAACATACTTATGGGCAGAAGCTATAAACACTGCATGCTACACTCAGAATATTTCTTTGGTCAATCAAGCAAAAGGCATGACACCTTATCAACATTTCAAAGGCAAGAAACCAACAATCAACTTTCTGCATGTCTTTGGATGCAAATGCTTTGTACTGAAAAATCATGGTGAGCATCTTGGAAAATTTGATTCAAAGGCAGATGAAGCTATCTTTGTTGGATACTCAGCTGGAAAATCATACAGAGTCTATAAGCTAAGATTAAACATTGTAATGGAGTCCATACATGTTGTCATTGATGACAAGAAAATATCTGGTCTAGTAGATGAAGGTTTTCATGAGTCTCTCTCATTTGAGAATGAGAGAAGTGGTGAAGAAAGTGAAGATGATGATGAAGAATGGAGATCAAATGGTGTGAGAAACAGACAAGGATCATCAGTTGAAGTGCAGAATGAACCACCTGTTGAAGAGCAACTTACACCATCAGTTGGAAATCAAAGAGAAGCATCTGTTGATGAATCTGCAAGAACTCCATCAATCTCGAGGGCCATACACTCAGGGGGAGTTTCTCACAGTCAAAACTCAACAACAAGCCACAATGATCAACACAGAGAAAATGAAGCCACTTCATCAAGTTCAAACTTACCACCACAAAGAAAATGGACCTGGGATCATCCATTTGTGCTTATCATTGGAGATCCTAATGCAAAGGTCCAAACCAGAAGAGCAACTTAAGAAGAATGCTTGTATAGCAGTTTTCTATACAAAGAGGAACCTAAGATAGTTGAAGATGCTCTTCTGGATCCAGATTAGGTTTTAGCAATGCAAGAAGAGCTAAACCAGTTTGAAAGAAATGAAGTATGGAAACTTGTACTCAAAACTAAAGACAAATCAGTGATTGGCACTAAGTGGGTATTCAAGAACAAGATGGATGAGAATGGCATAGTCACAAGGAATAACACTAGATTAGTGGCTAAAGGCTACTGTCAAGAGGAAGGAATTGACTTTGAAGAAACCTTTGCACCAGTGGCAAGGTTAGAAGCAATAAGGATCTTCCTGGCCTATGCAACGCATGCCAATTTTAAAGTCTATCAAATGGATGTCAAGAGTGCATTTCTGAATGATATTCTGGAGGAGGAGGTGTATGTTAGTCAACCGCCTGGTTTTGAAGATCTAGACTTTCCAGAATATGTGTTCTTTCTACTCAAAGCACTCTATGGACTGTAGCAAGCACCTAGAGCCTGGTATGACACACTCTCACAGTTCCTTATAGAGAATCACTTCATTCGAGGTACTGTTGATAAAACTCTCTTTTATAGAAATGTCAACGGCTCTATGATACTTGTCCAAATTTATTTAGATGATATAATATTTGGGTCTACAGATGAGAAACTTTGCAAGAGGTTTGCCAAACTCATGCAAAATAGATATGAAATGGGTATGATGGGTGAATTAACTTATTTTCTTGGTTTACAAGTTAAACAAGTGAATGAGGAAATTTTTATAAGTCAAACAAAATACATTTATGATCTTTTAAAAAGGTTTGATTTAGCAGATTGCTCTTCTGCAAAAACACCCATGGCCACTGCCACTAAGCTTGAACTGAATACTAAGGAAAAGAAGGTGGACATGACAAGCTATAAGGGCATGGTTGGATCTCTTTTATACTTAACAGCTAGTAGACCTGATATTATGTTTGCTACATGTTTATGTGCTAGATTTCAAGCTGATCCTAGGGAATCTCACTTAGTAGCTATTAAAAGGATTTTTAGATATCTCAAGGGAACACCAAACCTTGACATTTGGTATTGTTAGAGGGTCCGATCCAATAAGCTGTTGGGCTTATGACCGTTAGGCCCATACAGCTAAACCAGGCCCATCTGATCGGTCCAGTAGAAGACAGTAAAACAAAACAGTCGACCATTGTCAGTGTAACGCCTCACCATCTTTACAGCCCTCCATAACTGAGAATCAAGAAGATCATCAATGATTATTACTCCTGAAGACAATATAAATAGACAACAATTATCAGGTTATACGGAGACAATCACACATACTGGTATACATTGGTTTACAAAGCTTTACGTTTACATTCTCACTACACTTTACTGATTCTCACACCAGAGGTGAATCGGGGGGAAATCCCTCGTATTCTTCTCCTTTGTAGGAACTGCTGAAACCCGTTCTTGGCATACCGAAGGCAGTTTAGGCCCAAGGCATAAACTGAGCAGCAACATTTGGCACCGTCTGTAGGAACGTATAAACTTCTTTTGTGAACCATGTTACCTCAAGATTCTGAAAATCTCAATCATCCAACATAAACAACTCCTACTTCCGAAGAAATAAGGCAACAGAATGAGAGAGGGAAAGCTCCTGAAGAAGAAGGATCCCAAGGAACAAAAAGAAGAGCCTTGCAGAAGAAGGCAGATGAGTTTAGGTTGGAAGCCATAAAACTCAGACGTGAAGAAATTGAATTGGAAGAGAGACTAGCACGAGAATCCCTTCAAGCCGAAGAAGATGTTCCCGTGAACGAACCCCCGAGAACAGTCTCTAAGGGCCGAAAAGAAAAGAGGTCCCGACCTCACCAGGAAGGGTCCTCAGAATCCGAAACGCATTCCTCACACCCGTCCCAAGACCCTTCAGGCTCGGAGGAAAAAGGGGCAGGTTCTCATTGGAAGGATAGGCTTCGGAGAATGGAAAAATATATATTTGGGGACCAGAAGAGGACGCGTCAGGAGCCCATCGTAACTGAAGAAATTGAACAATACAGGCCACCCCCAGGTCGCCAGTTCCCGAAAATGACATAATTTAGTGGCAAGGGAGACCCAGAAGATCATTACGAGAAATACGAAAGTCTGATGACGGGAATGGGTCATGACGATATCATGCTTTGCAAAATGTTTAAAACTTATTTAAAGGGTTTGGCCTCCTTGTGGTATCGATCGATGAGGCCTAGATCAATATCCTCTTACGATCGACTGAAGAGCAAGTTTTTGAGGCATTATTCCCATCTGTGCCGAAGAGAGAAGGATATTGAATCTCTCATTCATTGTCGCCAAAGACCCGGTGAAGAATTGGGTGATTACCTAGCCCGTTTTAAAGAATAAGCTGACATGGTAACCAATCTGGATAAAGTCAAGGCAACAGGATTTTTGACGGCTGGTCTCGACTCAGTTAAAGGAAGAAAGCTTCAGTCATCCTTATATGATGTTCCCCCGAAGTCACTCAACGACATCTATATCCGAGGGGAAAGTATCAGAAGAAAAATGGAGTCTATAGATGGTTATAAAGAATCATCTAAAGATAGTCGAAGAATGGGCAGCCAGGGGAAAAACGATCGAAGGAAAGATTATCCCCGACGAGAGAATAAGCGAGATGGGGACAGAAGGGATGATAGAAGAAACGATCCGAGGAATGAGAGGGGGCCAATGGTGTTTACTCCACTAAACGCTCCCATCTCTAAAATATTGAATGAAATCAAGAGCAGGCCAGATTTCCGAAGGCCCGCAAAACTAAAGGTACCCGATCATAAGAAGAATCGGAACAAATACTGTGATTACCACCAGGACAAAGGCCACAACACAGAAGATTGTTTCCATTTGAAGAGGTTAATAGAAATAATGGTAAAGATTGGCGATCTGAATTAGTTTGTCAAAGATTTAGGAGATCGACTGGAGCCGAAGAGGAATGACAAGGGCCAAAAAGATACTAGAAATCGGAATGAGAATGACGATCCCAGGCAAAGGGAAAGAGATGAAGCCCCTAGATATAGAGGAGAGGTGAAGACCATCATGGGAGGAACGATACTAGATCGATGTACCAAAACGGCCAAAAAGAGGTATGCTCGTCAAATCTACAATTTGTATCAACATACTCCACAGGTCAGACAGCCATTAGCCATAATGTTTACCGAAGAAGATTATGAAGATGTCATATGGCCGCATGAAGACCCCTTGGTAGTAAATCCGATTATTGGGCAGAATAAAGTATGGAAAGTATTGATCGATAGTGGTAGTTCAGTCAACATTTTGTATCACCGGACTTACGAAAAGATGAATCTGGGAGGGGAACAGCTAGAATCCTACAATGAACCCCCACTCTACGGCTTTGGTAACTCACCGGTTCCGATTGAGGGAACGATTACGTTGTCCTTAATATTGAGTAAACCTCCCTGCACTGTGGAGAAGCAAGTGAAATTCTATGTTGTCCGAGTGGATAGCCTATATAATGGCATCCTCGGGTGCCCTAGTTTAACGGCTTTCCAAGCTATAGCCTCAATACCGCATTTGAAATTGAAGTTCCCTACCGATCATGGTATTTGAAAAATGAAGGGAGATCCAAAGGCCGCAAGGATCATCATGTTAGAAGATTTGGATAAATTCGAAGAAGGAACCGAAGACGAAGGCAAAAAGAAAAGGTGCTTTAATGATCAAGCGGAGAGTAGTCACCACATCGAGTTGGAAAAGTTTGGAGCTGATCTCTCAAATCCGATAGCCGAACCGGCGGTGGAGACTGAAGAGGTCGAATTATATACAGGAACTTCGGGACGGATAATCCGAATCGGGAAAAACATGAGCGATGATCTGAAGGCAAAAGTGATTGCGGTAATCCGGGACTATCCTCACGTATTTGCTTGGGATCCTGAAGACATGCCTGGACTTGACCCGAGCATTGCCCAACACAGCTTGAAAGTAGAAGAAGGGGCCAAGCCAGTCAAACAGAAGAAGAGAAATTTCACCATGGAAAGGAAAAAAGTGATTCAGACGGAAGTGGAGAAACTTTTAGAAGCAGATTTTATCAAAGAAATCAAGTATCCCGAATGGTTAGCCAATATGGTAGTAGTAAAAAAGGTAAATGGCAAATGGAGGATGTGTGTCGATTATACTGATCTCAATCTTGCCTGTCCGAAAGATCATTATCCACTTCCCAACATTGATCAGCTCATTGATGCCACATCAGGATATGAAATCCTAAGCTTCCTAGATGCCTTCTCAGGTTATCATCAAATTGCCATGAAATCTGAAGACATCCCGAAGACAGCATTCATCACCCCAAAAGGAACATATGCTTTCATTGTCATGCCTTTCGGCTTGAAAAATGCAGGGGCCACCTTTCAGAAGATGGTCAATAATGTTTTCAAAAATCAGATTGGGAGAAATATGGAATGTTATGTAGATGACATGATAGTGAAATCTTTATTTCGGGATCACGCTGCTGACTTAAAAGATTGCTTCGAGACTCTGAGGAAAAAAAACATGCGGGTCAACCCGAACAAATGCACTTTCGGAGTTTTAGTGGAAAATTTCTTACTTACATGGTGAGTGCCCGAGGCATTGAAGCTAATCCAGAAAAGATAAGAGCAGTGGTCGACATAGAAGCTCCAAAGACAATCCGGGACATCCAGAAATTGACGGAAAGATTAGCTGCCCTAAAGAGATTCATCTCCAGATCGGCTGACAAGACTTTACCCTTCTTTGAGGTATTGAAAGGTACAAAGACTTTTTCATGGGGTCCAGAATATGAGAAAGCTTTTGAGGATATTAAAGAGTATTTAACAAAGGCTCCGTTACTGATGAGACCCGATTCAAAATAAACTCAGCAACTGTACTTGGCTGTAAACGATCGAACACTGGGGGCAGTCCTGGTCAAACTACACGAGGGAAATGCTTAAAGAAGCAAAAACCAGGTAGCCGAACGCTGAGAAATTCGCTTATGGGTTGGTTATGGCTTCAAGGAAACTGAGGCATTATTTCCAGGGGAGGACGATCCAGGTCACCACCGATCAACCTCTGAAAAAGATACTACAGAGACCGGAAGCTTCAAGCTGAGTTGTGGCTTGGGCCATTGAGTTGGGAGAATTCGATTTGGAATACATACCAAGGACGGCAATAAAAGCACAAGCTCTGGCAGATTTTATAGTAGAGTGTTCATTTTCCGGTTCTGAAGGATCACAGGTCGGAGAAAAGTTGATACAAACTCCTGGAAATTGGAAGTTATTTGTCGATGGATCAGTAGCTGGCCGTAAATGCGGAGCCGGTCTAATTCTCACAAGCCCCGAAGGTTTTGAGATATGCCAGGCCATTCGGTTCACTTTCCCTCTGACCAACAATGAGGCTGAATATGAAGCACTTCTGGCCGGTATGAATTTGGCAAAAAGCCTAGAAGTCAGACATCTTCGGGCATTCAGCGATTCGATGTTAGTGGTAAAGCATTTCTCCGGGGAATATGAACAAAGGGATATCCAAACAAAAGACTATGCTGCCAAGGTAAAGGCAAATTCTATGTTGTTCGAATCTTTTGAACTGACCACTGTTGCCAGGGAAAACAACAGCCGAGCTGATGCACTGAGTTATGCGAAGAAATGCAAGCAGTGTCAGCTTTTCAGCAATGTTCTGAAACAACCTCCTGAAGAGATTATTTCTGTCTTAAACCCCATTCCCTTTGCCATGTGGGCTGTGGATATTGTTGGAATTCTACCTACTAGCACCAGACAAGCCAAATATTGCATTGTGGCAATTGATTACATGACCAAGTGGGTAGAAGCACGCCTCTTATCCTCCATAACCGAGGAGGCAACCAAGAAATTCATGCTGGAGCAAGTAATCCTCAGATTTGGAATTCCCAAAATATGTGTATCAGATAACGGGATCCAATTCGCTGGGAAAAAGTTCAAGAAGTTTCTAGCTTTCTTCGAAATTCAACAAAAATTCAGTTCAGTCGGTCATCCACAAGGAAATGGGGCAGTTGAAGCCGTAAACAGGATCATCTTCGATGGGATAAAGAAGAGGCTCGGAGAGGCCAAAGGGTTATGGGCCGAAGAGTTGCCATATGTTCTATGGGCTTATCGCACCACGCCATGGTCTTCAACTAGAGAAACTCCTTTCAGACTGACATATGGAACCGATGCAATGGTACGAGTAGAAGTCGGTCTAGAGTCATACAGAAGCGAAGTATTTAATCTCGGTACAAATGAGTGGGGTCTCCGGGCTAATGTTGACTTGTTAGAAGAATCCAGGGATGTGGCATATCTGAGAAATGTCAAGTATCAACAACAAACCACTCAATACTATGATTTGGGCATAAAGAAAAGATCTTTTAAAGTCGGTGATCTAGTCCTTCGAGAATTAGCAACTTCTATACCAAACAAACAAGGGAAACTTCAGCCGAACTGGGAGGGGCCCTATGTGATTATTCAGGTCATACGACCAGGGACTAACAAACTAACTGAGTTGGATGGGGCTCCGATCAAAAATGTAACACCCCCAGATCCGGGTTCAGGGATCGGGTCGTTACGGTCTCATAACTCATACATAATACTTGACCTGAGTCCAAAACCAATAAGTAACATGCTATGACCCCACAATAATAACCACTCACACACACACAGTTATAGTCCCAGAGATGAAGTTGAAATAAGTCTTACATAAAAGGGTTTGCGAATAAAAGTTATTACAATCCAAAAGGATAACATCATAAGTTTAAAAGTTTTGCCGTTGATTACATTAATTATACATATAGTTAAACAGGAAACAAAATCTGTCTAACTATTTTACCTCAGCAATGGCGGCTAGCATCTCAGCGGGGAGTCCGGTGGGTCGGGTAACCCACTTGCGCCGAGTGCGCCTGACGCGAGCCATCTGTCCTAGCTGTTGTTGTGACATGATAAATAAGCAAGGGTGAGCAATAGCCCACCAATAGTAATATAACAGGACAGTGATAGTATATAACAGTTCGAAGTATCATTATTTCCATATGCCATGCATTAACGCAGTTGGTGCCAGTGTAATATGAACGAAGAAGTTACAAGGTAACCTAAAGCGTTTATTTTGTGGAAATATCTGCTAAGTCAAAATAGGCAAGATATTTTCATTTATCATATAAAGAGGAACTTGCAAGGAAAATATTGCAATTCTAGTTATTAACATTTTCCGAAGTCCTACAACCTGAAAGAAGTCTCTTCGATACGTGTTGCGGAAGACACCGTAAACCTGAAAGAAGTCTCTTCGATACATGTTGCAGGGAGTTCCCAATTTGGGAGATGAACCAATACTGGAGTTGTCACGCGCCAGCTGTCCCACTCCCTGATGATCAGTCGGGGATGGTACAACCCAATATAGTTTACTACCGGTAGAAGGAAGAACTGACGGCTCCACTTGTCAATGGCCTTTAATAGTAACTCCCTGGCCAATGATTAGGCCTTGTGATGGACCGCGCGACTCGGCCTCTTACACACGACTCCTAGTTCGAGTAAATCCACAGTATTGAAACGTATAGTTTATCCTCCCTTCCCCAAGTGAAATACTTGTTGACAAGACTCCACAAAGTAGTCGTATCTAGTTGGAAAGGAAAATTCACTAACATTTCCCAAGCTCTTGCTTGTTAATGGATATCAACTTGTTCCAACGATCTTACCCCTCGAATGATGAGAAGGTACACACAGACTTAATGAGTCCGTAGCAACCAAGTTGCGAGTGAAAAGGATAAACTATGACCGGGAAGTCAACAAGATAAAGAACCTTTCTAAAGTAAGGTTCCCTTATAATTTAAGAGATAGATTCGAGTGAAGAATGGAATCTAGAGGACCTTTCTTAATATAATTTTAATCGTATGACTCCGAAGAATTTTCAGAATGATCGAAGGTCGAAAATAATATTTGAAGAAAAATAAACAACCTTGAAGTTGTTTCCAAGTATTGAATAAATATTTATAGAATATTTATTGAGTCGGAAGTATTTAATGAATGAAAGAATATTTTTAATCAGAGTATTTCTCAAAATAATCCTTGAAGGAATATTAAGACAATATTTATTGAATAAATAATTACTTAAATTAATATTAAAATAATATTCATTTAATAAATAAGTTTGAAAGGACTGTTTGGAATAATATTCGTTAAACAAATAAGACTTCAAATTAATATTCAAAAATAGTATTCATATAATAATTAATAATTTAAATGAATATCCAAGTGATATTCGTTTAATAAATTAAACCTTAAAGGAATATTCGAGAATAATATTCCCTTAATACATGATGTTCTAAATGAATGTCCGAATGATATTTATTTAATAATCGAAGGTTTTATAGAAATATTTGAAATAATATTCGATAAATGGTTCGTCTTTGAATGAATATTGAAAAATAATATTCATTGAATAGATAACATTCAAATAAATATTTGAAATAATGATCGTTAAATAAATAATCTCGGACGAATATTCAAATAATATTCGTCAACCAAATAATGAAAATTATTTACTTAAATATTTTCTTCGAAAATAATTACGATATATCAAGAAGTACTGACTCCCGGTCTATATTTAACAAATAGGATTCATATGCCCATCTCTAAGGGTCTTAACGACATCCGGCTTATAATCGATATATTATCTATCTACTTATAAGCCAAAGAACAATCAGGGAACAAGTATGTCAATATGACTTGAAAGTAGGCATGCATGCTATGGCAGAAAGCATATATATTCACAACAACAGCCTAAAAAGGGAAAGTTGAAACTTGTCTGGTAATTTAGCACGGGTAGGGGTAGTGGTAGGGTATCCCGGGTCAGCTCGGCGATCTATAAATAGTCAAGAGATTCGAGGTTAATCGCTTAACACTATTTAAAAAGGTTAAGTATTAACTTAAGTCGAAACATGTTTTCGAATTATCTCGTTATACCCCTTTTTAGTGTAACTCTTTTTATTACCGATACGATTTCACATTTGTTCGTCATTAAGACATGTCATCGTACTCACACTTAGTGTATACTTAAGTCGTATAAGTTTTAAATTCGATCGATTACGAACCAAGATTATATCTCGAGTTTTATCGCTCGTTTTCTAAGTTATAACCAAAGTTATACTTTTAAGGGGTTCGTTCGCGTTTAACCTAGATTCGAACATTTTTATAAAATCGAAAAATGATCCGATTCACATGAGATTTTCTCTCACACCTTCCTTTTTACCTCTAGTGTTTAATTACCAAGATTATCCACTGACTTACATATTTTACGAGGGTTCAATTTTAAATACGAATTCTCGGTTACGGTTTCGAACTATTTTTAGTAAACCGACCGTAACTCCTAAACCGTAAGTCCGTTTCACACGTTCTTAATATCAAAACGAAGCTCATAACATACTCTATCCAATCATGTCAGGAAAAGTTTCTGGACAGTAGGGTCTTGACATGAAAAATGTCATACAAAACATGATATTGTAAAATCGGACATTATAACGGCTATGTTTACGCGTTTTCCAAAGTTTTTACACTTTATCACGATCTTACCAAGATCAATTCAACCACCCAAACACATGATAAACATCATGACTAGTCTAACAACAACTCATCTGAACCATTACATGGTTCATAAACCAAATCACAACCATAACAACTACTAACATGGATCTAAGCATAACATAACATACTAATCACTAAATCATCCATAAAACTCATAATA
Organism: Saposhnikovia divaricata; assembly: GCA_036435485.1. Lineage (NCBI taxonomy): Eukaryota > Viridiplantae > Streptophyta > Magnoliopsida > Apiales > Apiaceae > Saposhnikovia > Saposhnikovia divaricata. The sequence goes on along the minus strand of JAZHRN010000154.1, from coordinate 9,180,200 downwards.
TCTTAAAATGACACCAAGGGTTTTCAAGTTTTATACCTTCCTTAGAGTGTTTACTTGCTTCACTAAGCTTTGTATGATCCTTAGGAGTGCTTAAGCTTGCTATATCAACCATGAAACAAGAAAAAAAACAAGTTAGTTCTTGAAGAACACTATTCATGCTCCTCTTTCTTGATTTTTTTGAAAATGCAAACAAAGGAATTTGGAGCTAAGATTTTGAGGAGATCATTTTTATGAAATGTAAGACTCACCATAAAAATTTCAAGAGCAAACAATGGTTGGAAGTTAGATTTTGGATTTGGAATTAGGAATGGGCCGAATGTTTGTGTTCTTGGAGGAGTGTTTGATCTTTTGTGTTGGTTGCTTGAATAATGAATAAAGTGATGAGCCTAGAATAATATCTCATCTCTTTTTACTTTATTAAAGTGCTTTTGGAATGAATGGTGAGATTTGAAAGCATGTGTAGCACTTGGATTGATTTATGGCTAAGTAGAGTTTGATTTGGCTAACTACTAGTTCAATCCATAACATGCTAGTTACTTAGCCCACTTGGTTGCTAGATATTTATCTAGTAGCTTAAGCATGACTCTTGCTTTCTCTGCTTGATTCTGTGTCCGGTTATTGCTCGTTTCGATTTCTAATTAGGGTTTACCGGGAATCATCCTAATATTAATACTATCATTCTCCATCTTTCTTTCTAACTTTCCAATTTATATTCCTTAAATCCATTCGTTAAATACTTAAGGCTATCAGTGTCCAGGGAACTCTCGGAGAAAATAAAAGTGCGGTTTTTCAGAATCCGACAGCTTTTACATACACTTATTTTCCCCCTGGATCACTAATACGAACTCGGAAATCTGTTCTGAATACTTCTATATAGTGTCGTCTCATATTATTCTTACTTCCACCAAATCACTATTCATTCCTTATTCTTTACTTATTCTCTTAGGGTTGTACAATTGTCCGTATTCTCTTTCGATCGTTCCCTAACCCTTTTTACGGAACCACTGGATTAATCGTTATCGATCTGGATGACATGAGAATATTCTCCTGCTTAGAATTGCCATATCTTATTCCCATAGGAGATAGATTATTCTTACCTAAGTTGTCAACCATTAACATTCTTCAAGACATAAAAATAGTAAAATCGAATTCCATTCATTCTTTCAAAATATCATCTATTACATTGTAGCCGTAACCAATATTCATCTTACATCATTAAATAAATAAAAGTTTTAATTCTACCCAAAATCTGGGTTCTTACAGTCTCCCCTCCTTAAAAGGATTCCGTCCCGGAATCAGTTGGAAAACAAATGGGGGTACTTCTCTTGCATTGCGCTTTCAAGTTCCCAGGTTGATTCTTCTACATTGTGGTTCTGCCACAAAACTCTGACTAGTTGAATGACCTTGTTTCGGAGCACTTGATCTTTCCGGCCTATGATTTCCACAGGTTTCTCTATATAGGTCAAGTCTGGTTGCATGTCCACTTGCTCATACTCTACAATGTGCTTGGCATCCGGGCTATACTTCCTCGGCATCGAAACATTGTGCACCTGCTGTAGATTTGGGGGCAATGCCAGTTCATAAGCTAGTTCCCCAATCCGTCTTAAGATCTCAAATGGTCCAATGTATCTGGGACTCAGCTTTCCTTTCTTTCCAAATCTCATTAAACCTTTCCAAGGTGACACTTTTAAGAACACTAGGTCTCCTACTTCGTATTCTTTGCCTTTCCGAGCTAAGTCGGCATATTTCTTTTGTCGATCCTGGGCTGCTACCAACCATCCTCTGATTAGATCTACTGCATCTTTAGTTCGTTGGACCACTTCGGGCCCGAGCATCTTTCGCTCTCCAACTTCATCCCAATACAAGGGAGATCGACATTTTCTCCCATAAAGGGCCTCATAAGGTGGCATTCCTATACTTGAATGGAAACTGTTATTGTAGGAAAACTCGATCAATGGCAAGTGATCATCCCAATTTCCTTTGAAGTCTATCGTGCAGACTCTCAACATATCCTCTAGCGTTTGGATGGTCCTTTCACTTTGCCCATCTGTCTGGGGGTTGTAGGCTGTGCTCATGTTCAGCCGGGTCCCTACACATTCTTGAAAACTTCTCCAAAACCTGGAGTTAAATCTAGGATCTCGATCGGATACTATTGCGACTGGGACTCCATGTCGCGCCACTATCTCTTTTATGTAGATATCCACTAGTCTGTCGACCATGTACCTTTCGTTGATCGGGAGAAAGTGAGCTGACTTCGTCAGTCGATCTACAATTACCCATATGGCGTCATGATTAGCCTTGGTCCTTGGTAAACCTACTACGAAATCCATGGCTATTTGTTCCCATTTCCATTCTCGAATCTCTAAGGGATGTAGAAGTCCGCTGGGCTTCTGGTGCTCTACTTTCACTCGCTGGCAGGTTAAGCATCTGCTTACCCACTCTGCTACGTCCTTTTTCATATTGGGCCACCAGTAATACTCCTTCAAATCCTTATACATTTTGGTGCTACCGGGGTGCACTGAGTATCTTGAGTTTTGTACCTCGTTTAAAATCTCATCCTTGAGTTCCTGAACATTTGGGATCCATATCCTGTACGTGTACCTCATGATCCCTTTCTTGTCTCTTTCACATTTAATTTCCTCCCCGATCATTATCTCTTCCGTGGAGTTCTTTTCTTCCTCCATTATCTGCTCTTGGCACAGTCTAATCTTTTCTAACAATGGAGGTTGGATTATAATTTCCATCAACTTTTCTTGGCCCTCTTCGGGTAACTTAATCTCAATTTCCAACTTCTCAAAATCTTTCACTAACTCTTTCTCTGAAGTTATCATCTACTATACAAGTAGTGTCTCCAAATCTTTAGAGCGAAGACTATGGCTGCTAGTTCTAGATCATGCGTGGGATATCTGACCTCATAATCCTTCAATTGCCTAGACGCATACGCTATTACCTTGCCGTGCTGCAAAAGCACGCATCCCAGTCCTTTATGCGAAGCATCACTGTAAATCACGAAATCTCCTTTTCCATCAGGTAATGCCAGCACTGGGGCTGTCACCAACCTTTTCTTTAACTCTTGGAAACTCTTCTCGCATTTTTCAGTCCATTCAAATTTCTCAATTTTAGGGGTAAGTCGAGTTAATGGAGCTGCGATTTTCGCAAAGTCTTGGACAAATCTTCTGTAATATCCGGCCAATCCGATGAAACTCCTCACCTCGGTTGGAGTAGTTGGTCGTTCCCAGTTTGAAACTGCTTCTATCTTGGAGGGGTCAACCAACACTCCTTCTCTATTGATTACGTGCCCTAAGAATTGTACTTCATTTTTCCAAAACTCACACTTGGAGAACTTGGCATATAACTGCTCTTTCCTGAGTATTTCTAAAGTTATCCTTAAATGTTCAGCATGTTCTGCCTCTGTCTTTGAGTAGATGAGAATATCATCAATGAAGACTATCACAAATTTGTCCAAATATTCCTTGAACACTCTATTCATTAGGTCCATGAAGGTTGCTGGGGCGTTGGTCAATCCAAATGACATTACCAAGAACTCATAATGTCCTTATCTGGTACGAAATGCAGTCTTCGGGATGTCTTCAGGTTTGATCTTCAATTGGTGATATCCCGTTCTCAGGTCAATCTTAGAGAAGTATTCAGCGCCTCTTAGCTGGTCAAACAAATCGTCTATCCTGGGTAGTGGATACTTATTCTTTATGGTTAGCTTGTTCAACTCTCTGTAGTCGATGCATAACCTCATACTCCCATCCTTTTTCTTAACGAACAACACTGGTGCGCCCCAAGGCGACACACTGGGCCTTATCATGCCCTTATCCAACAATTCCTGTAACTTTTCTGCTAGCTCTTTCATTTCTACTGGGGCTAATCGATACGTGGCCTTCGATACCGGCGCCGTCCCCGGGGCTAACTCGATGGCAAACTCAATTACCCTATCAGGTGGTAGTCCGGGAAGATCTTGTGGGAACACGTCCTCGAACTCATTAACTACCGGAATGTCTTGCAATCTTGGCGCTTCCTTTTGAGTGTCTATAACGTAAGCTAAATAAGCCTCGTTCCCTTTTTGTAACAATCTCTTGGTTTACGCCATGGTCAGAATTTTCTGGGTCTGTCGCATCCCAGACTCAATCACATCAGTATCAGCATCAACCTGGACCTCCGCAGGGTCCTCCTCCTCAGACTCAATCACATTAGTATCAGCATCAACCTGGACCTTCTCAGGGCCCTCCTCCTCAGGCTCAGTATCCTCCTCAGGAAAGTGCTCATAGTACGGGTCCCTATTCCGGAACATGTCCTCATCATAGTACACAAGATGAACTATGTTACTATCATGATACTTGAAAAGTTTCCGTAAGGGTTTTAGGTGAACCTGGCAAGGGTTCTTATTATATTAGGGAATTTATTATTATATAACGTTGTATCATCTCTTGGGATATATAACTCTCGCTCTGATACCATCTCTATAACACCCCCAGATCCGGGGTCAGGGATCGGGTCATTACGGTCTCATAACTCATACATAATACTTGACTTGAGTCCAAAATCAATAAGTAACATGCTATGACCCCGCAATAATAACCACTCACACACATACAGTTATAGTCCCAGAGATGAAGTTGAAATAAGTCTTACATAAAAGGGTTTGCGAATAAAAGTTATTACAATCCAAAAGGATAACATCATAAGTTTAAAAGTTTTGCCGTTGATTACATTAATTATACATATAGTTAAACAGGAAACAAAAGATGTCTAACTATGCTACCTCAGCAATGGCGGCTAGCATCTCAGCGGGGAGTCCGGTGGGTCGGGTAACCCGTTTGCGCCGAGTGTGCCTGACGCGAGCCATCTGTCCTAGCTGTTGTTGTGACATGATAAATAAGCAAGGGTGAGCAATAGCCCACCAATAATAATATAACAGGATAGTGATAGTATATAACAGTTCGAAGTATCATTATTTCCATATGCCATGCATTAACGAAGTTGGTGCCAGTGTAATATGAACGATGAAGTTACAAGGTAACTTAAAGCGTTTATTTTGTGGACATATCTGCTAAGTCAAAATAAGCAAGATATTTTCATTTATCATATAAAGAGGAACTTGCAAGGAAAATATTGCAATTCCAGTTATTAACATTTTTCGAAGTCCTACAACCTGAAAGAAGTCTCTTCGATACGTGTTGCGGAAGACACCGTCAACCTGAAAGAAGTCTCTTCGATACATGTTGCAGGAAGTTCCCAATTTGGGAGATGAACCAATACTGGAGTTATCACGCGCCAGCTGTCCCACTCCCTGATGATCAGTCGGGGATGTTACAGCCCAATATAGTTTACTACCGGTAGAAGGAAGAACTGACGGCTCCACTTGTCAATGGCCTTTAATAGTAACTCCCTGGCCAATGATTAGGCCTTGTGATGGACCGCGCGACTCGGCCTCTTACACACGACTCCTAGTTCGAGTAAATCCACATCATTGAAACGTATAGTTTATCCTCACTTCCCCAAGTGAAATACTTGTTGACAAGACTCCACAAAGTAGTCGTATCTAGTTGGAAAGGAAAATTCACTAACGTTTCCCAAGCTCTTGCTTGTTAATGGATATCAACTTGTTCCAACGATCTTACCCCTCGAATGATGAGAAGGTACACACAGACTTAATGAGTCCGTAGCAACCAAGTTGCGAGTGAAAAGGATAAACTATGACCGGGAAGTCAACAAGATAAAGAACCTTTCTCAAGTAAGGTTCCCTTATAATTTAAGAGATAGATTCGAGTGAAGAATGGAATCTAGAGGACCTTTCTTAATATAATTTTAATCGTATGACTCCGAAGAATTTTCAGAATGATCGAAGGTCGAAAATAATATTTGAAGAAAAATAAACAACCTTGAAGTTGTTTCCAAGTATTGAATAAATATTTATAGATTATTTATTGAGTCGGAAGTATTTAATGAATGAAAGAATATTTTTAATCAGAGTATTTCTCAAAATAATCCTTGAAGGAATATTAAGACAATATTTATTGAATAAATAATTACTTAAATGAATATTAAAATAATATTCATTTAATAAATAAGTTTGAAAGGACTGTTTGGAATAATATTCGTTAAACAAATAAGACTTCAAATTAATATTCAAAAATAGTATTTTTTGTGGAATAAAAACGAGGGTTTGTATGTATTAAATACAAGGGATGGTGAGCTTCGAGCTTTAATGGCTGTTCTTGCGTTCGAGACTGATCGGTCCTCACAAGATGCCTACGTATCTCTGTATTGCTAGAGAATCAAGCCAACGTAGTTCTGAGAATGAGGGGTCAGGCCCTTTATATAGGCTGAGAAGCCTTAGAATTAAGGTAGGAGTTGGAGACTTAATAGATAAGTCACCTCCTTGAGGAAAGTTCTAGACTCCTTCCTTGTAGGAGTCTGTTGCCATATCGAATTGGATGCCTTGGAGGCTAAGTCTTGTAGAGATAATGTCCTTATCTGACACTTATTGCTGAGCTGTTTATTACCCCTAATATTAATTACGAAATTAATATTAAAGATAGGACTTTGGACCCTGTTGGTGGGCCCCACGTTCGGACCATACCGGATCTAATTAATGCAACACTAAATGTGTCTTTAGGGCTTATTTTTAGCCCATATCATTTGCCCCCCAACTTCTAGGAAAACTGATCAGGTTTTCCTTGAAGTTTTAACGGTCCTTTCCAAGACTCGGGTCAGGGTTCATCTTTATACACTAGTGTTTCACGAGTATTGTCTTTATGTAAAGCGTGGAGCGACCGACGCGTTTACGACAATGTTAATTCGATGCTAATCGGCACTAATCAGCCTTAACGACATTTAAACAATGTTTAAACGACGTTGAACGGCATAAAACGGCACTAAACGGTACTAACTAACCTTAAACGACACTTAAACAACGTTTAAGTGACGCCAACCGACATTAAACGACACTGAACGGTGCTTATCGGCACTAACGGTGCTAATCGGCACTTAATCGGTGCTTATCGGCACTAACGGTGCTATCGGCACTTAATCGGTGCTATCGGCACTAACAAGCCTTGAACGACACTTAAACAATGTTAAGCGATTCTAAACGGCGCTAAACGGTGCTAAACGGCACTAGCGGGGGTCCGGGGGCGGCAGCCCCCGGGCGGGGTCCAAGGGGCGGCAGCCCCTGGCGGGGTCCAAGGGGGCAGATCCCCTGGCTGGGGTCAAGCTTGGAAATTTTTTATTTCCAAGGGCTAGTACTATTCAGAAATTATCATTTCGACTCAAATTTCTGAATTTTAATCACAAAATTCGAGCTCAATTTCGAGCTCAAACTGCCTCCAGATCGCAGCCATTTTTCTTGTTTCCTAAGTCATTTTCGACCTGGAAATTTCGAGGAGAAATTAGTGTATTTTTTAGCTTAATTTCGAGCTCAAATGGGGGCCAGGTCGTGGCTGTTTGCTGTTTTACAGGTCTTTTAGTTCATTTTCGACCTGGAATTCGCGACTTCGATGTAGTAAAATCTCAACACAAGAACGACCTCAAATGAACCCCAGGTCGTGGGGATTTTTCATACTTTCCAGTTCAAATTCGACCTGAGATTTGCGATCTCAAGCCACGTTATACCGACCTCAATTTGAGTGGAACGACCTCAAATGAGCCCCAGGTCGTGAGGATTTTTCATACTTTCCAATTCAAATTCGACCTGAGATTTGCGATCTCAAGCCACGTTATACCGACCTCAATTTGATTTCTCCAGGTCGCCTTGTCGAGCTCGTAATTATACTAAAAAACGAGATCAATTGTCACGACCTCGTGCTTCCTTTTGGTAACTCCAAGTCTTATTATGGACTTTAACGGGCCCTGTCTTTTATTTTTCATGGGCTGGGCCTAGGTTTTCAAATCGTTTGGGCCTACAACACTTTTTTAAGTTTTGGTTGGGCCTTTACTATGGGTCAAAATGACCTTAAATCAAAACCTTAATTAGGTTTATCAATCTTGGTTGGGCCGTGACAGGCCTTAATCCTTTTTAATTACTTTAGTTGGACTTGGGCCTTTGTTGGGCCTTTGTTGGGCCTTTTAGAGTCCAATTTGTGTTGATGGCCCACAAAGGTTTTCAATAGGTTACAGCCGGTTGACATTCTCTCTAACCGGTTGAGATGCCCTAGATTTTGTCTATATAAAGGCCAAGGCTTTCATTTTCACTTTCATCACAAAAGTTTCTAAAAAAAACTCTCTCAAAAGTTCCAAAGTTCTTTAAGAACTTTCCTTTGAAGCTTTGAAGACTGCTAAAGGATTTCTGGCAATTTTCCAGAAATTTTCCGGTTGTTGTTGAAGATTTGAAGAATACTCAAGGTATTTTCCAGAATTTCTAGCTTTATAGTTTGAAGATCACCCTTTTTCTGGGTTTGTTCTTCAATTCCTTTGAAGATTTGAAGATTGTTCTAACAATTTCTTCATCCTTGGGATATACCTGGCACTCATCTAACTGGGCTATCGCAGCTTTCACAATCCTCAAGTATTTGGCCATATTCTTTTCTCTAACCTCAAACTCTCCATTGACTTGTGAGACTACCAACTTTGAGTCTCCACAGACTTTCAGGTTCTTGACCCTCAGGGCTCTTGTCAGTCTAGGTCGGCTATCAGAGCTTCATACTCCGCCTCGTTGTAGGTTATTTGGAAGTCCAACTTCAAGGCATACTCGAGTGTGAACCCATCGGGGCTTTGCAGAACTTAACCTGCACCACTGGTTTTTGTTTTAGATGCCCCATGAAAATAGAGCTTTTTGTTTTTGATGCCCCATCAAAATAGAGCATCCAATATTCCTTCTTCTCTTCCAGGGGTTTCTCACCTTGCTGACCTTCCTGGTCTATTACCTCCTGCCCCCCGACTTCTTGGTTGTCAATGGTATATTCAACCATGAAGTCAGCTAGAGCCTGAGCTTTGATGGCTGGCCTAGGCTTGTACTTAACATCGAATTCTCCTAGTTTGATTGCCCACTTGATGAGCCTTCCATTGGCTTTCGGGCTATGCAATATGTTTCTTCAGCGGGTGTTCCATCAGGACTTCAACGTTTATCTTTATCCAGGGTCCTTCAAGGACTTAAACTCTTATCTGCTGTAACCTAACTCTACCATTCGGGGTATGCATTCGTTTGTTTTCATTCGTGTATTCTTTTATTTTCGGTACTTGGTCTTCTTTGACTCACACATCAGGTGCTTGGCACATAAATAAAATCACAATCAATGAATGGAAAACAAACTTGCATTAATAACTTGGAAATGGGTTCAACCCTTACATAGAGTACTACTGTCCTACTCGGAGCAACATGCTCTGCAATGGTTTTAATGAACCTTATTTCTACTTCTACTATATAAATATGAAGCTAAGTCCTACTAGGATAACTTAAGCCCAATCGAGCCTTTGCAAGACTAGGTCTGCACCACTTGATTTTGTTTTTGGTGCTCCATCAAAATAGGGCATCCACCACTCCTTCTGGTCTCCTCATTCTTATTATGAAGTTCACTTCCTGCTTGGGGTACTACCTCATGCCCCCCGACTTCTTGGTTGCCAATGGTACACTCAACCACAAAGTCAGTTAACGCCTTAGCCTCAATGGCTGTCCGAGGCTTCTGTGTGATGTCCTCTGCTGACCTTTCTTTGTGTTCCTTACCAATGTGGACTTCCATGTCTTCAACCGGAAGGACCTGCCCCCCGACTCCATCAGGCCTTAACGAGGCTACATAACAGCTTCGTGCCATCTTTTGATCACCTTTATGTTCTCCAATACCATTCCTGGTAGGGAACTTGATCTTCACATGATAGGTTGAGGCAACAGCCTTGAATGCATGATGTCCAGTCCTTCCAAGGATAGCGTTGTACGTTGAATCCGCCTTGATTACCAGGAAGTTCAACATCTGAGTGGCCTCCTTGGGCTCTTGCCCGATAGTTACAGGCAGCTGAATAGTCCCTTCAACTTTGGATTTTACTCCATTAAATCCTTATATAGGCATGTTATTGGGGGTCAACTGAGAATCAGTGTATCCCATCTTCACAAACGCATCATGAAACAGAATGTCAACGGAAGCTCCATTGTCTATCAAGACTCGCTTCACCTCCGAGTTTCCAATCACAGGAGTTATGACCAACGGGTCGTCATGGGGGAACTTTACCCCTTCCAAGTCTGAGTCATCAAAACTAATCGCTACCTCAGTTTTTGCAAGCTTCGGGGCCTCTCCCACGATGTGCAACTCCTCTCGGGCATAAGCCTTTTGAGAGTTCCTAGTTGTTCCGGCCGCAGTTGGGCCTCCTGAGATCATGTTGATTACTGGCCCTCGGGGCTGTGGGTTGTGATCTTGATCGTCATCCCTTCTATTATAGTCTCTTCTCTGATTAGCACGGTCTTCACCCTTAGTGAAGTGCCTCAGCTTCCCTCTACGGATCAAAAACTCAATCTCATCTTTGAGTTGCTTACAATCGTCAGTGTCATGCCCCACGTCTCTATGGAATCTGCAATACTGATTCTGGTTTCTCTTTGCGGGATCACCCCTAAGTGGCTTCGGCCATCTGAAATCCTTATCATTCTCAATGTCCAACAAGATTCGACTCCTAGGAGTATTCAACCTTGCATACTCAGTGAACCTTGACCCTTGGTTCTTCTTAGGGGCAGAGTCGGAGTCCTCGCTAGTTCGGGGATACTTGTCCCTAGCATCATACTCTTGATCATCATAGTCCTGGTCTTGCTTTCGCTTCTTGGAGTCATTGTTACCTCCTCCTCCACCTGCGGTGGTTTCTTTCTTCAAGCTATCCTCAGCTTTAATATACTTATCAGCCCTTCGTTGGAGCTCAGCCATATTTTCTGGGGGATGCTTCGCTAATGACCTTTTAAAGAAGAGGTCAGTGGTTCCGTGCTCCAGGGCTACCATGGCCACCTTATTCTCCAAGTCAGTGATATTTAGAGTCTCCTTAGTGAATCGCTTAAGGTAATCCCTTAGATTTTCATTTTTTCCTTGTATCACATACATGAGAGACGCAGAGCTCTTCTCATGAACTCTTCCACTAATGAATTGGCTGATAAAAGCAGTGCTCAATTCCTTAAAAGATCCAATCGAATTTGCAGGCAAACGGCTGTACCACCTTTGAGCCATACCCGACAGGGTTTGAGGGAACGCCCTACACTTGAGAGCGTCACTAGCAGGCTGCAACAGCAGTGCGTTCGAGAATGTTCTCACATGGTTTGCGGGATCACCCGTTCCATCATAAGCCTTTATTGTAGGCATCTTAAACTTCCTAGAGATGTGAGCATTCATCACTTCCTCGGTGAACGGGGGTGTTGGATCATCAGGATCTCCGAGAGGCATCAGATCTTTGGGATTTCCCTTGGGAATTTCCATCCTTGTGGTTGTTCTTCCGAATGAGGCATCAGCCCTTCTTCGTCTCCTTGAAGACCTCTCCAAATCAATGATGGGAATCGTTCCTGAGGTTGGAGGAGGTCGAGTTTGATTCTGTCTTGCTTGCTCCATTGCTATGTCATCCTTCAGCCTTTGGATCTCAGCCTCGTGAGCCTTAATCCTCTCCTCAGCCGTTGGTGGAGGTCCATCATGGATCCCTTGAGTCCTTCCTTGAGGCTCTCTTCTAGCACGTTGCCTCCTCGGGGCTTCATCACGATCATCATCCTCAGACGATGAATCATCAGTATAAGGGCCGGAGTAGTCATCATAATCTCGGTCCCGGATTTGTAAGGCATGACCACTTGGTCCTGAGCCTTGAGTCATCGGGGGGTAGTTGGGCAGACCATGCCTGGGATTAGTGTACAAGGGGAGATCCGTAGTATGGATCTGTTCCCCTGGTGGCGGGTTGTTCGGATCAACAATCTGGAGAGAGTTGGTCGCTTGTCCTGCCTGATTGGACAGAGGCAACGTACTCTCAGCATGGGGGATCACCCCTGGTTGCTGAGAAACTTGAGAGTGGATAATGACAGCTGATGCTGGGGGAGCCTGTTGAATGATCGTCCCTGATGCTGGGGGAGTCTGCTCGGTGAGAGGTGGGGCAGAGCTAATTGGCACGGCCTCAGTTACAACTGGTGTTGTTCTTCGTGTTTGAACCATGGTTGATGTTGTCTTCCCACAGATGGCGCCAAATGTTGTGGAATAAAAACGAGGGTTTGTATGTATTAAATACAAGGGATGGTGAGCTTCGAGCTTTAATGGCTGTTCTTGCGTTCGAGACTGATCGGTCCTCACAAGATGCCTACGTATCTCTGTATTGCTAGAGAATCAAGCCAACGTAGTTCTGAGAATGAGGGGTCAGGCCCTTTATATAAGCTGAGAAGCCTTAGAATTAAGGTAGGAGTTGGAGACTTAATAGATAAGTCACCTCCTTGAGGAAAGTTCTAGACTCCTTCCTTGTAGGAGTCTGTTGCCATATCGAATTGGATGCCTTGGAAGCTAAGTCTTGTAGAGATAATGTCCTTATCTGACACTTATTGTTGAGCTGTTTATTACCCCTAATATTAATTACGAAATTAATATTAAAGATAGAACTTTGGACCCTGTTGGTGGGCCCCACGTTCGGACCATACCGGATCTAATTAATGCAACACTAAATGTGTCTTTAGGGCTTATTTTTAGCCCATATCAGTATTCATATAATAATTAATAATTTAAATGAATATCCAAGTGATATTCGTTTAATAAATTAAACCTTAAAGGAATATTCGAGAATAATATTCCCTTAATACATGATGTTCTAAATGAATGTCCGAATGATATTTATTTAATAATCGAAGGTTTTATAGAAATATTTGAAATAATATTCGATAAATGGTTCGTCTTTGAATGAATATTGAAAAATAATATTCATTGAATAGATAACATTCAAATAAATATTTGAAATAATGATCGTTAAATAAATAATCTCGGACGAATATTCAAATAATATTCGTCAACCAAATAATGAAAATTATTTACTTAAATATTTTCTTCGAAAATAATTACGATATATCAAGAAGTACTGACTCCCGGTCTATATTCAACAAATAGGATTCATATGCCCTTCTCTAAGGGTCTTAACGACATCCGGCTTATAATCGATATATTATCTATCTACTTATAAGCCAAAGAACAATCAGGGAACAAGTATATCAATATGACTTGACAGTAGGCATGCATGCTATGGCAGAAAGCATATATATTCACAACAACAGCCTAAAAAGGGAAAGTTGAAACTTGCCTGGTAATTTAGCACGGGTAGGTAGTGGTAGGGTATACCAGGTCAGCTCGGCGATCTATAAATAGTCAAGAGATTCGAGGTTAATCGCTTAACACTTTTTAAAAAGGTTAATTATTAACTTAAGTCGAAACATGTTTTCGAATTATCTCGTTATACCCCTTTTTAGTGTAACTCTTTTTATTACCGATACGATTCGACATTTGTTCGTCATTAAGACATGTCATCATACTCACACTTAGTGTATACTTAAGTCGTATAAGTTCTAAATTCGATCGATTACGAACCAAGATTATATCTCGAGTTTTATCGCTCGTTTTCTAAGTTATAACCAAAGTTATACTTTTAAGGGGTTCGTTCGCGTTTAACCTAGATTCGAACATTTTCATAAAATCGAAAAATGATCCGATTCACATGAGATTTTCTCTCACACCTTCCTTTTTACCTCTAGTATTTAATTACCAAGATTCTCCACTGACTTACGTATTTTACGAGGGTATAATTTTAATTACGAATTCTCGGTTACGGTTTCGAACTATTTTTAGTAAACCGACCGTAACTCCTAAACCGTAAGTCCGTTTCACACGTTCTTTATATCAAAACAAAGCTCATAACATACTCTATCCAATCATGGAAGGAACAGTTTCTGGACAGTAGGGTCTTGACATGAAAAATGTCATACAAAACATGATATTGTAAAATCGGACATTATAACAGCTATGTTTACGCGTTTTCCAAAGTTTTTACACTATTCATGCTCCTCTTTCTTGATTTTTTTGAAAATGCAAACAAAGGAATTTGGAGCTAATATTTTGAGGAGATTATTTTTATGAAATTTAAGACTCACCATAAAAGTTTCAAGAGCAAAAAATGGTTGGAAGTTGGATTTTTGATTTGGAATTAGGAATGGGCCGAATGTTTGTGTTCTTGGAGGAGTGTTTGATCTTTTGTGTTGGTTGCTTGAATAATGAATAAAGTGATGAGCCTAGAATAATATCTCATCTCTTTTTACTTTATTAAAGTGCTTTTGGATTGAAGGGTGAGATTTGAAAGCATGTGTAGCACTTGGATTGATTTATGGCTAACTAGAGTTTGATTTGGCTAACTACTAGTTCAATCCATAACATGCTAGTTACTTAGCCCACTTGGTTGCTAGATATTTATCTAGTAGCTTAAGAATGACTCTTGCTTTCTCTGCTTGATTCTGTGTCCGGTTATTGATCGTTTCGATTGATCGTTCGTAGGAATATTTCACGGATTTCTAATTAGGGTTTACCGGGAATCTTCCTAATATTAATACTATCATTCTCCATCTTTCTTTCTAACTTTCCAATTTATATTCCTTAAATCCATTCGTTAAATACTTAAGGCTATCAGTGTCCAGGGAACTCTCGGAGAAAATAAAAGTGCGGTTTTTCAGAATCCGACAGCTTTTACATACACTTATTTTCCCCTGGATCACTAATACGAACTCGGAAATCCGTTCCGAATACTTCTATATAGTGTCGTCTCATATTATTCTTACTTCCACCAAATCACTATTCATTCTTTATTCTTTACTTATTCTCTTAGGGTTGTACAATTGTCCGTATTCTCTTTCGATCGTTCCCTAACCCTTTTTACGGAACCACTGGATTAATCGTTATCGATCTGGATGACATGAGAATATTCTCCTGCTTAGAATTGCCATATCTTATTCCCATAGGAGATAGATTATTCTTACCTAAGTTGTCAACCATTAACATTCTTCAAGACATAGAAATAGTAAAATCGAATTCCATTCATTCTTTCAAAATATCATCTATTACATTGTAGCCGTAACCACTATTCATCTTACATCATTAAATAAATAAAAGTTTTAATTCTACCCAAAATCTGGGTTCTTACAAAAAACACATGGCATGCTTCCCGATTACGCAAGTTTTATCAATAAGCTTTTTGCGGAAAAAGTTCAGTTTCAATTTTGATTATTAATAAAGGCTTGATTTGTTCGCCCCATTTATATTTTTTCTTTAATTATCGATCAAACTACCCGAATGGCTGAGGCACTGCTCCTCGGCCGGGAACTACAATAACCCCAAAACGTAAGTTCCAGTTCGCCCCAAGGTCTTCGAGAGGCAGAATTCACCCAAAACCGAAAGAGAAACCTTCGGCCGAACTGCGACTTGGGGGCAACACAGGGCAATGTCCGAAGAGACTCCGCCCGAAGATTCGAAATTCCAAAAATTACTAAAGTAAAGGGAAAATTCGAAAAATTCCGAAAATTACTTCGAGTATAGGACAAAAAATAGGAAAAATTCCGAAAATTACCTCGTGTATAGGAAAAATTCGAAAAATTGTTCAGGCAAAGGAAATACAAGTAATTAAAATTCCAGAAATAGCTCATGCATAGGAAATAAAAAGTAACTTAAAATTCCAAATATTGCCCAATAAAAAGAAAACTGCCCGAAGGCTCCAGTTTCATTACATCGTAATTTTTACAAGCTAGCCCGAAGGCAGGAAAACAAGCTAAGGAACTGCACCCTCCGGTTCAGAATCCCTCATGTGGCTTAGCTCCATCTTCCGATTCTCCATCCAATCAAGCAGACCCTCTGCATCGGCCATCATTTTGTCATTTTACTGCCATAGGGCATCATTTTCACGGATGAGGTCTGCATTCTTGGCCCGAATAGAGGCAAGCCGAGACTTCAACTCTTCGACTTCCTTCTCCAATGTAGGAATCGTTTGTCGAATTTGCTTTCCCTGGTTATAGAGCAAGACGTCCTGATTCTTCACCTTATCGGATATCGAGGCAGCCCAAGGTGTAGCCTGGAAAGGAAAAAGAAGAAAAGTTAGAAAAAAAAAACCTAAAAAGCAAAGAGGAGAAATTCGGTCTGAATTCCTTACCAAGCTAAGGTGTCTCAATAGATTGGCAGTAGCTTCTGCAGGATCAGCAGAATCATAAAGGGAGCGGTCCTTCGGGAGAATGAAAGAGTGGCATAAATCCTCAGCCAGTTTCCTCGAGGCAGTGGAGGCCCCAAAAGTGTCCGACTCAGTAACCGCCCATGAAGGCCGATAGGAGTTTACATTAGACTCCGTGCCTCCAACACGGCTCTTTTTCTAAAAAAAAAAAAAAAAAACCAACATCGGGAGTATTTTTTCTTTGGGCACGTTTCTTCGCTGCTCGCCTCCTCATTTCTGATCGACTCGACACTGAAAATAAGGAAAGGGTTAGTTGCTGCAAATCAAGAAAGGATTAAGTCACACATCTATGAACAGGACTTACTAATTATCCGCGGGGTTAAGTCAAAAAAACTGAAGATTTAAAGGACTTAAAAATGGGTCACTGGAAATATTGAGCGTGATTGGAGATAGAATCATCTACAGAAATATTAAGTAACTATTTGTAAAGAAAATCAACGGCTCTGATGAAGTGATGTTTGAGTAACCCTGCTTAAGATGAAGGCACGTGTCTCCCAAAGAAAGGAGCGGTCAAACTGCCATTAAATAGGGGAGAAATACTAAAGGTCTCGACATTCAAAAAAAAAGGGATGCAAGTATTTATCAAGACCCGAAATAGTTAGATCGCAGTTCACCCCAAGGTCTTCGGGAGGCAGAATTCGCCCAAAACCGAAAGAAAAACCTTCGGCCGAACTGCGACTTGGGGGCAACACAGGGCAATGTCCGAAGAGACTCCTCCCGAAGATTCGAAATTCCGAAAATTACTCAAGTAAATGGAAAATTCGAAAAATTCCGAAAAATACTTCGATGTCCGAAGGGACGTCGCCCGAAGGCCATATCCGAAAAAGACTCCGCCCGAAGCACGAAATTCCGAAAATTACTTCGAGTATATTTCAGGTATAGGAATTATCAAGAAATGCATACAGGCTATTTCAAGTATGACTCATTAATGTTTGGATAATTACTCGAAAGAGTTATTTAGAAAGTACAAAATGATTATGAAGCAAAAAGCTAAGGGAAATTTAACATGAGATGCCCGAAGGCAATTACAATTGATTGGTTAAAAAAGTCACGAAGATACATTGAAAGGCCCGAAGGCACGAGTTCATTACAAAATAATCCCGAAGGCAAAAGTTCACTACAAAAGGAAAAATTCATTCTGAATCTGGATTGGAAGAAACAACCAAAGGCACATCAGGAACCTCCTTACGAAGAACTGGATCGTCTTCAGGATTAAAAAGGATTTGCTTATAGTCAAAACCTGTCTTGTGAGCAGCAATGATAGCATCGTCATATCCTACAGCAAAGCCTCTGTCTCCAGATCGAGAGATGGTCTTCCTAGCCTTCTTCAGTTCTTTCTTCAAACGGCGTAATTCCGATCGATTGGCCTCCATGTCTTCGGTCAACTTCTGCTTCTCCCCGATCAAGGTGTCATTCCGAAGGAGCAGATCATTCTTCTCTTGAAGGAGAAGGTTTTCTTTTCTTTGAGACTCCGCCAGAAGATCTTCAAACTTTTTTACTTGATTTTCCAAAGGATTAACCTTATCCTTTAGAGAGCCGATCTCTGCCTTAAAACCACGAATAATGGCAGCTTGATCTTTGACCTTTTCAGTCACAGCCGCGGCCCAGGCAACTTCCTGAAAGTACATCACAAAAGGCATCAGAACAGAAAAAGATAACAAAAATAGGAAAAACATTGAAAGGACTTACCAAGCTAAGATGCCCTAGCATATTCTCACAAGCTTCCACAGTAGGAGCTGCATCATAAACAGGGAGATCGACTGGGAGAATAAAAGAACTGTACAAGTCTTGACTTAACTCCTAGACTGACTTTGGGGTAGGAGCACCGAAAGAATCAGTATCTACTACACCCCAAGAAGGTCGATAAATCTTCAAGGCAGGTACTGAATCATCGCCTTTCCTCTTCTTCTCAGACCTGTTCTCGTCCATCGCGGTAGGTTCCGAAGGAATCACAGTAACAACATTACTGACTGAAGTCTCTACCCTTTCGGCCTGCACCGATGTAGCCTCCCGCACCACCAGAGAAGTTTCTGTCCTTTGGGCTGGCGGAACAGCAGGGGTTTGGGAAGGACTCCCAGATCCACCAGCCAACAAGGCTTTCCTTTCGGCTGCTCTCCTCCCCATATTGGCCGCTGCAGACACTGAAATAAAAGAAAATCAGCTATTAAAAAATACAAGGCGAAGAAGTAAAAGTATCAAAATACCTATCATGCTCTTCAGCCAAGATCCATCTTTGGTGGTTGACAGGGGAATTTTATCTTCGGGCACTAAGGGAGTATTTAGTTTTCGATAAAGATGCCCCTCCTCATCGAAAAGAGTCCTCAGCTTGACCCTATCGGTTTCAACTTCTCTCCATTCTAAAAACCGATGAAGGCCGGGTCCAGTAACATAGCACCAATGGTTGTGCGTCTTTTTATTACTTGAGTTAGTGGCCGCCCAATCGGATCGACCCACTCTTTAGGTAATATTGTAAAAACCCGGGGACTTAGCATTTTTACGAAAATCATAATGATGCCAGAAGAGAACCGATAGAGGAGGTACTTCGTCGATCAAGCACCGATGTTGGAAAACATTCATATGGATAAAGCTATTCGGGTCTAATTGACCGATCGCTATGCCTATCTCCTTCAGAAGGACCTCTATAAGGGGAAACAAAGGAAATCGGAGCCCACATACAAAAGCAGTCTCCGATATAACTACGGCAACCTCTTCGGGTTGGTCACCAATTGATATACCTGGGGTGTCATATATACGATCTTTGGGGTCAAGTAAGTAACAACGATAATCCTTGGGAAAATCGTATTTGGTTCTAAAAGTATCTAAGTCACTTTGTTTCAAAATGGAAGACAAATTAGCGGCGGGATATTCGGCATCATCCCCAAAAAGCAAAGCAGGGACATGACCAGCAGCATGCCCCGATGGACCCATTTGAGGGTTTGACATTGAATCTGAAAAAGAAACACGAGGTCGTTAGTCCAATACTCGGGGACAGAAAGACAAAAACAAGGTAATAAACTATGGCCGAAGGAAATCCCCGAGCACGAATGGACCAACGGCAAATTGAGAAAGAAAAAGAGGATTCTAGTGAAAGAAGTTCTTGGCCATACCCAGAATCAAAGGAAACGAATGGGAAACTCTAAGAGACTTTACTCGTCGGAAAAATTAAGTGCATTATTCTGAATAAAAGTACTTCATGAAAACATCAAAAACATGTATGAAGAATCAATAAAAGAATGACGGAATATAACTTACTTGTTAAAGAAAATGATTCGAGTACTCTAAAGGTTGAAACTCCGTTGATTGCTCCGTAGGAATGAACAAAGAAAATGGGTTCAGTAAGAAAATGGAGCGAGAAAGATAAAAGGATGTAAATATATAAACTGTAATGAATGGATGAGATGCATAAACGGTTCAATACCCCTGTTCCAGATGATGACACGTGGAGGGCAGTTTAAACAAAAAAGTGTAACTGAATAAAACAACTGTCACCTCAAAAGACACACATTCAAGTAAAAGACACTGATCGATTGGACCGTTCGGTCTAAATAGACTTCGGTCTTTATTTACAAACCGACCGAAGCCCGGGGACATGTTAGAGGGCCCGATCCAATAAACTTTTAGGCTTATGACCGTTAGGCCCATACAGCTGAACCAGGCCCATCTGATCGGTCCAGCCGAAGACAGTAAAACAAAATAGTCAACCGTTGTCAGTGTAACGCCTCACCATCTTTATAGCCCTCCATAACTGAGAATAAAGAAGATCATCAATGATTATTACTACTGAAGACAATATAAATAGACAACAATTATCAGGTGATACAGAGACAATCACACACACTGGTATACATTGGTTTACATAGCTTTACGTTTACATTCCCACTACACTTTACTGATTCTCACACCGGAGGTGAATCGGGGGAAAATCCCTCGTATTCTTCTCCTTTGCAGGAACCGCTGAAACCCGTTCTTGGCATACCGAAGGCAGTTTAGGCCCAAGGCATAAACTGAGCAGCAATAGGTACCCTAAAGATTCTGGTTTTGATCTAACTGGTTACTCAGATGCAGATTATGTAGGTTGCAAAATGGATAGAAAAAGTACCACAGGAACCTATCAATTCTTGGGAAATAAGCTGGTCTCATGGTTCAGTAAGAAGCAGAACTCAGTATCTACCTCAATTGCAGAGGATGAATAAATAGCAGCTGGGAGTTGTTGTGCACAGATTTTGTGGATGAGAAATCAACTACTTGACTATGGAGTTAAAGTTGAAAAGATCCCAATTTTCTGTGACAACACTAGTGCAATTGCAATATCACAGAATCCAGTGCAGCATTCTAGAACCAAGCAAATAGACATCAGATACCATTTGATCAGGGAGCATGTGATGAAAGGCACTGTGGAACTGCATTTTGTTCCTAGTGAAAAATAGTTGGCAGACATTTTTACTAAAGCTTTGATTGAAGCAACCTTTTCAAGGTTGGTAAGTGAGCATAGTATGTTAAATTTCACATGATCTTTTAAAATATCTGTTCAATTTGCTTGCAGCCAGTGAATTTCAATCTCTGGATTTTGTTTGTTTTATTTGCTTATCTGCATGATTATTCTGGAGATATCATTGTAGCATAATTAAATAAATATTTTATTAACATATATCAATTAATGATATTTTGTTAATTTTATGTCTATTTAATTATGAGTTTGCCTAATTATTATGGATTAATTCTTGAATTATTGATTGGTTATTTTAAATCCACAATAACTAGAAATAATAATTGTGTATGTGTGTGTACATAGGCTGATAGGTCTCGGTGATAAAATGTTTTTCGGCTGGTTAGGTTGTTTTGTTAGAATTATTGAGCGGTGATAAATGCATTTAATTTCTTTTCTAACCTAACCTGTCACGCTCTCACCTAACCCACTAGTCCTTGAAACCTTATAAATGACGAATTTTTGTTTTTGTTTAACATCATCATTTTTCAGATATACAGAGCATATACCCACAATTGCTGAATATTTCGAGCTTTGATCGGAAAGATCTCTCAATCTAGCTGGTGATTTTTAGATCGGATTTCATATTCTTGCTTTATACATCATCCTTTATAAAAGCTAACCCTTATTTTTGAATTTCCTCAAAGTTTTGAAAATGGCATTGCAGGGAAGCTTTTTAATTGCTAAAGTTAATCTTATTTCCATTCAGCAAATCAAAACCATTCTGGATGAGCAATTTCGGGCTTGGACACAATTTCTGAATGAACATTCAATAATTCGCTATGCTTTAGTTACACCAGTGCAGCTTAACCATGATGCATTGCGTGAACTATATTGCAGTGCGATTAACACTTCTGGACAGGACTAGTGTGCAATCACATATCGACTGTTTGGAAGGTCGATTAGGGTCACTGAACGAGATGTTAATCAAATTCTTCATTTTCCTATGGAAAATCTTGTTTTTGATCCAACACTTGAACAGATTGAAATGTTCTTTCGTTTTATAATGTACCAAGATGGAAATTTCAATACTGGTAATCTTTCTAGAACGTTTCTAACCCAGTACTGGAATTTCTTCTTTCACACTCTTAACCATGTTTTTTCCTCAGATAGAACAAATCAAGATCGAATACCTGAATTTATTCAAAAATTAGGGTATGCGGTCGCTAATAATTTGAGGATTAATTTTGGAAAAATAGTGCTTGGTCAAATCATTTTAAAGATGAAACACTTGGGAAGAAGAGATGTTCGGACTCAAAATGTCAAATGTAAATATCCAAGGTTTCTACATCTAATATTAAATGATTTTTTGAATGATGAAGATAGGGTAAGCTTGGAAAATGGTCGAAAGGTGGAAAGTTCTTACATGAAGAACTATACGGATGTGCCTACAGTCCTAACTGAATATCTAAAGACTGTCCCACTTCCGTTGTTACCAAGACCAGTGAGAGCAGGTATACGACAAGGTAATATTTCAATCTCTGCTATTCCAACCTCTGTATTCCCTGCTGTGTCACAGGAAATACAGTTTCTACAGCCCCTAGTGGCCATCGTACCCGACCAAGAGCAGGGAATCCCACCGACTCTAACACAGGTCGAAGAGCCCATTCTACAAATGCAAACACAAACACAACAAACTCCTACACCTCAATTGTCACTTAAACGACCATCCATCAACACTTTTGAGGGAGATAGTGCCTCAGCAGCACCACATAAGGAGTTAGTTACATCAGCCGCTCTACCTCATTCTAAACGGAGTAAACCCAATAAACCTGAGGTAACGGCAACTGTTAGTGAAACAATTCTTCCTTATCCAATGAGTGAAAATGTAAATGAGGTTGAATTGACGGGAGCAACTATCTTGAGTTCCATTTCATGGAACATAAGAGTGGTTGATGATCTTTCTAAAGATCAAATGCCTTCACAGGCATCCGAGGTGGAATTACCTACCTCAATAACTGCTGGTGAATCTTCATTTTACGGAAAGATCCATCGGTAGGTGGTTCTTTTAAGAACCAAGTGTCTTCACAGACATACGAGGGAAACTTGGGTTTTGTACCATTTAATCGATTCAAGTTTAACCTCCCAGAGGGAAAATCTCTGGATCTCTTTCGAGATTTACCACTCTTTACCTGTGGTCGGAAACTCGCTTCACGCGAGGACGGAAGCTCACGAACTTTTATTGCACCATCCGTGACCTCTGAAAAAGGGGCTAGGATGATTTCATTTGCAGGTACACATATCGGTGGAAGCTCTGGAGGAGAGTTGAGGGAAACACGAACAGAACATGTAAGTGTAACCCAAACCACTAAACCGAGTGAATATAGAGTGTTGAGTAAAAGACCTGCAGAACGTACCTACTCAACCACATGCACCTGTAACCAGAAAGGAATACAGCAGACTCCTTACACGGGTCCAAACAATGGAGAAAGAGTTGCCAAATATCTGTAAGTCCATTGCAGAAATTAAAAATTTGCAACTTATTCAACATGACGTATTCCAGGTTCAATTGAATACCATGGCAACCCAGTTAAATGATGCAATAAAATCCTTGGTAAAGCCATATTCGTCTAATTTACCAACTCCACATCCTACTACTCTGGAGGATAACCCAACTGAGGGGGGAAGTTGGATGATCAAGAAAAATCTACTAGGCGTAAGGGCAAAGAAAAGGTTGTTGACACGGAATTAACTTTATTTTGGGAAAGGAAAAGCTAATGGGAGTATTAGTGCTATGTGGAGAGAAAGCAAGGAAAACTTGAGGTTATGTTTGATAGGTTTCGGGGCAACAAGCACAACGGAAAAACGATAATAAACAATAAAAACCGAAACCTAACCCTAGGATCCGTGTATAAGACATGCTGATTATGGAGAACAGAATCTGTACCTTATAAAAGCTTTCCGATTCGGTTGACAGATGGAGGTCCAAGAACAATCACCACGCAGCCCTCTTCGTGAGATCTGCTTCGCTAATCAGTCCACACGAACGCACGATTGTCTCCGCAATCTCCGGAGTTGGTACTAGCCGTAATCTTCCCTCTATCTCGATCTCTCTCTAGCCTCTCTTGATGTAGAGCTGCTAGGGTTTTTGCTAAAAACGATTTTGGCAAAGTCTAACCCTAAACCAATACATCTCTATGTATTTATAAGAGAGAATGAGCTGGGCTTAACCCTAATCGGTTTGGGCTTCTACTAAAACCAAACTGATTTGGGTTTTAATGATTTAAATTCGAAATCTAATTAACTAAGTCCAACTTAATTAATTAAATAACCAATTTCAAATTTTATCATCAATTAATTTAAATTCGAAATTTAAATTAAAACTCCTTTTAAACGTTCTTATTGTGTAACCTTTTAGGTTATTATTACGTTGGCAATAGTTTTAATATCCAATAATAAAATTATAAACAATGAGCGGCATCTAGTAATACATCATTGCTACCCAAGTAATAATAATTGGTGATCCAATTAAACCTTTCGTGATTAATGTTTCCGTGTAATATAATCCCTTTAACCATATATTATAGATAAAACTCGAGGCATGTAATTAGTCATCCTCATCAATGTTTAATCCGGGTTTCCTTGATCAATGAGTAGACTATTAAAAACAAATCAATATTTGAGCATGGCCATGCATTTTCATAGTCTCACTCAATCAAGAGGCCAATAATATCTCTCCTAAGAATAGGAGGGTTAAATCCTTTATCTATCATTCATATTTCTCATACGTCTCATAATATACCCGATGTACATTTTTATCATCACCCGGTCAAAGGTAACTTTTAATGTAGTTAAAGTATATTAATCCTCGTATAGAAATATAATGATCTCAAGTCTAAGGATCATTACACCATTATCACTGTGAGTCTTTCTAATGACATTATCAACATGTAGAAACTCACTATGGGTCAATCCAGTGCCATGTAGAATATTACATGCACCTATGTTCTTGACTTTAGTATCACTGTACCTATGACAAATGAGATGTGGTCATCAGTCAACAAACATACTAATCTTTATGCATTATAATTGTCCCATATTAATAATGCTCGATTAGGGATATTTAGGAATATTAACACTATTCTTATAATCTCATTTTTAAGTCACATACTTAAAGATATAGAATACATGTTACATATTCCAAGGACATTTATTGTTCTA
This sequence comes from Saposhnikovia divaricata, assembly GCA_036435485.1. NCBI lineage: Eukaryota > Viridiplantae > Streptophyta > Magnoliopsida > Apiales > Apiaceae > Saposhnikovia > Saposhnikovia divaricata. The sequence goes on along the minus strand of JAZHRN010000154.1, from coordinate 9,155,368 downwards.
ATATTTATATCGCAGTAAATAAAGACATAATAAATTTATTGTTGAATAATCGATATAACATAATCACTGAATAACAAAATAGTCTATCCTAGAATTACATTATCTCTTGGGCACTAACACTATCAATCTCCCACTTGCACTTGAGCCAATCGCCCATGTATCTAATACCCATGGAACTAGTGTGACCTTCGTGCTTCTGCTGCGACAAAGCTTTGGTCAGTGGGTCCGCAACATTATCATTAGTATGCACTTTACATATGTGTATATCTCCTCTCTCGTTTATCTCTCGAAGAAGGTGATATCTCCTAAGTATATGCATTGCTTTGGAATGGGACCTTGGTTCCTTTGCCTGCGCAATAGCTCCATTGTTATCGCAATACAGATCACCTGGATCTGCGATCGACGGAACCGCACCAAATCCCGAAATAAATTTCCGAATCCAAACAGCCTCTTTGGCTGCTTCACTGGCAGCAATATACTCAGCTTCCATTGTAGAATCAGCCACTGTCTCTTGCTTCGAACTTTTCCAGCTAACAGCACCTCCATTTAGACAAAACACGAATCCAGACTGGGACACAGAATCGTCCCTATCTGTCTGGAAACTAGCATCAGTGTAACCTTTTACAACCAGCTTCTCATCTCCTCCGTATATCAAGAACGAATATTTAGTCCGTTTAAGGTACTTAAGAATATTCTTGACAGCTGTCCAGTGACCTTCACCTGGATTAGACTGGTACCTGCTCGTCATGCTTAAAGCATACGAGACATCAGGACGAGTACATATCATCGCATACATTATAGAACCAATTGCCGAAGCATATGGTACTTTACCCATACGGTCCTTATCATCTGATGATTTAGGACAGTTTTCCTTTGAGATCACTATCCCATGAGACACCGGGACAAAGCCCCTCTTTGCCTCTTGCATTCCAAAACGATGCAATACTTTGTCAATGTATGTACTCTAACTTAGGCCGATTAATCTTTTAGATCTATCTCTATAGATCCTGATCCCTAAGATATAGGTAGCATCGCCTAAGTCTTTCATCGAGAAACTTTTTCCCAACCAAGTCTTCACAGCCTGTAGAGAAGGAATGTCATTCCCTATTAGTAATATGTCATCCACATATAATACTAGGAATGCCACATGGCTCCCACTAACCTTCTTGTAAACACACGGTTCATCCTCATTTTGTATGAAACCAAAATCTTTGACTGTTTCATCAAAACGGATGTTCCACCTCCTTGAGGCCTGCTTCAATCCATAAATAGATCGTAGCAACTTACAAACCATTCTAGCAAACTTTGGATCGAAAAAACCCTCAGGTTATGTCATGTACACATCCTCTTCTAAGCTTCCATTTAAGAAAGCAGTCTTGACATCCATTTTCCAGATTTCATAGTTATAATAAGCCGTTATCGCAAGCAAAATCCTGATGGACTTGACCATAGCTACCGGTGAGAAAGTTTCATCATAGTCAATACCATGAATTTGCTTGAAACCTTTCGCCACCAGTCTTGCTTTGTAGGTCTGTAAATTTCCATCCATGTCAGTTTTCTTCTTGAAAACCCACTTGCACTCTATGGGTTTAACCCCATCAGGTGGTGCAACCAAAGTCCATACTTTGTTTTCATACATGGAATCCATCTCAGATTTCATGGCTTCCAGCCATCTCTCAGAATCTAGACTATTCATAGCATCCTTGTAGGTGAGAGGCTCATCATTATCTACAAGCATCACATCGCCACCTTGAGTCTGGAGAAATCCATAATATCTCTCTGGCTCATGGCGAATCCTACTTGATCTACGAACGACCTGTGTTTCTTGAGCAGTATTGTTCTCAACATCTTGAGTCTCATTCTGCTCGTGTTCCAACTCTGGTTCAACAATATTTTGTAGTTCTCGATCCTCATCGAGATCTATTGTCCTCCCACTGTTTTTCTTAGAAAGCAGTTCTCTCTCTAGAAATACAGCCGTTCGAGCAATAAACACTTTGTTCTCAGAAGGTTTATAGAAATAATACACTTTAGTTTCCAACGGGTATCCTACAAAATTACATTTGTCTGATTTCGGTCCTAGCTTATCAGAGATCAAACGTTTCACAAACGCTTCACATCCCCAAACTTTCATAAATGAAACGCTATTACGTTTTTTCAGTCCATAACTTATATGGTGTCTTTTGAACCGATTTTGAAGGAACTCGGTTTAGTGTTTGTGCAGCCGTCTCTAGGGCATAACCCCAGAAACTAATTGGAAGATCCGCATGACTCATCATCGATCGCACCATGTCCAATAAGGTACAATTTCTCCTTTCAAACACCCCATTCCATTGTGGTGTTCCAGGAGGAGTGAGTTGTGATACGATACCACACTCCTTTAAGAAATTCTTAAATTCTAAGCTTAAGTATTCTCCCCCACGATCAGATCGTAGAGTTTTAATACTTTCTCTCTTTTGCTTCTCTACTTCAGCCTTATACTCTTTGAATTTTTCAAACGATTCAGATTTGTTCTTCAAAAGATACACATATCCGTATCTACTAAAATCATCAGTAAAGGTTATGAAATAGTAATAGCCACCTCTTGCCATCGTACGCATTGGACCACATACATCACTATGTATTAGTTCCAATCGTTTGGTGGCCCTCTCACCTTGTCCGGTAAAAGGAGCTTTAGTCATTTTGCCAATGAGACATGGTTCACATTCCTCGTATGATTCGAAATCAAACTTGTCTAAGTATCCATCTTTATGTAACTTGGAAATGCGATTCTCATTTATATGGCCTAAACGACAGTGCCAGAGGTATGTATGATTTGAGTCATTTGTTTTAAGACGTTTGTTATTTATGTTATAGACAGGAGTATCAAGATCAAGAACATATAAACCATTAAACAAACGTGCAACCCCATAGGTAACATTATTCAATGAAAAGGAACAACTATTGTTCTGAATTAAGAAAGAAAAACCAATCTTGTCCAAACAAGAAACGGAAATAATGTTTCTGCAAATCGCAGCCACGTAAAAACAGTTCTCAAGTTCTAAAATGAGCCCTGTGGGCAACGATAAATGATAAATCCCTACAGCTAAAGCAGCAACCTTTGCTCCATTGCCAACGCGTAGGTCAACTTCTCCCTTCGCCAATGCTCTACTACTTCGAAGTTCCTGCACATTAATACAAATGTGAGAACCACATCCAGTATCTAATACCCATGATGTAGAAGTAGATAAATTGACTTCTATAACATAAATACCTGAATCAGAAATCTGAACAGCCTTCAGTTTCTTCAGACCATCCAAGTAATCTGGACTGTTTCTCTTCCAATGACCCGGCTTCTTGCAGTAGTGACAATCACCCTTGTCAGCCTTCGCGACATCTCCCTTCGACTTTCCAGCCTTTTTGAAAGAGGGCTTGGAAGGAGCAAGAGCTTTTGATGCAACCTTTTTCTTGCCCTTCCATTTCCCCTTTCCTTTAGCACCTTTCTTGCCCACCATCATTATGGGAGCTTTCTCAGGTGCCTTGACCATATTTGCTTCAGTGGTCCTCAGCATGGCTAATAATTCCATAGGAGTCTTATCTTGCTCAGTCATATTCAAAGTCATAATGAACTGAGTATAGTCGTTGTTCAAAGATTGCAAGATTATATCGACTTTAGCCTCTCGCTGAAGCGGGAAACCCAAGGTCCAACTGGTTCGTTACCCTGCTTGCATGAGAAGAGTGCTTTGCTCGTGTTGAACTTTTCCACACGAGCCTGTGATTGAAACATCGTCGAAAGATGTTCAAACATAGTATAAGCATTCATATCAAAATGCTGCTTCTGAAGCTCAGCATCCATAGTGGCAAGCATATGCAAGCCACATCAGTCGCATCATCAATATGCTTCTGATAAGCATTTCGCTGAGCAACAGTGGCATTAGCAGCAGGGGCTGCCGGTGGAGGAACATCAATCACATAAGATTTCTTTTCCTGCATGAGAACAATTCTCAAATTCCTAGACCTGTCAAGGAAGTTTGATCCTGTCAGCTTGTCCTTCTCAAGGACTGATCGCACAGAGAAAGTGTTGTTTGTGTTGTTTGCCATTTCGAATATCTACAATGTTAAAATGCATAAAATAATTAGTCTACGGAATTGTTAAATTATGTTCAAGTGATTATTCATATATATTCATAATATATATATATCTCCTACTATTTTTATCAAATTAATAGCCCTACCTATCAATTCGGAAAAGTATCTCTAAACCTTTCTAGTGAGCCAAGATCCATATTTCATCCCTTTTAAGGTCAGCTTTGGCTTTTCTCCTTAAAATGATTATTTAGGTAGACAACATTTGTCAATTATATCATATATAACTCTTGGATAGTTTGGTAGAACAACATTTGTTCACATAACAGCATTTGTTTCTATTCATCCAGTAAATCTTACCAAACTCTATGCCTCTAAGTTCACAATCCTATTGTGGTCACTTAGTTAAGTCGAACCCAAAGGTCTAACATTTGAGTATCACTAACTTACTCGATCGCGCCTTACCACGATAAACGAGGGTACTCCGCTTTGGCGCACCTACCCTTCGTCGATCTAGGTCTTGACGAGTGTTTCCCATTTGGAAGGCATCGTAAACTTAATATTTTGTTAGGGGTTTGTTTAAAACGACCATGATCCCATCATAAAGAGATTCTCAATTTTTCCTTGAATTAAATACTTCAAATCAATATTCACCAATGGTTTGATTTCCAGGTTGTTGTAGGAGTCACAAGCGGCCTCACTTAATATCCAACTTCCTTACAGGTATGGCCCGTTTTTGACAAAATCTCCCCATATCGAAATAATTGAAAATTCGTATTTAATTCCGTGTTTCATAAACAAAGAAATCTCATAGTCGTTATAGTAAATTTTAAAATCTCGAGTCGTTACAGATTTTATCTTATTTAAGAAGGCATGGCATGGGTGATGTATCTAACACATACATACATTCTACTTAATCTAATTAAGCATGCATATCTATCACTACGCATACATATCATCATATGTAAAGCGCATGAATGTAAAATCGTGCTTGGTTATGGCCCAATCCTATATGATCTTTCCAAACTAATGGAAAAATCTAGGTCAATCTATGGTGGTTTAAAAAACTAAATTATTACATAGTTGGTCTTAATAAATACATGTCTTCTTTGTGTCATTAACCTTCATCTCCATTGATCCTTCATTGCAAGCTTCCAATGATCTTCTTATTACATAGAATATAAAACATAACTATACTAATGTACTTACATAAGAACTCGAGTTACATTCGAGATGAACAATTACAAAGCACCAAGAAAACGACATGCAAGTCGTATTTATAAAACCAAATCATAATAATAAAAACCACTAACCTATGGGTCTCAAGACCATAACCAATCACCATGCTCAATTAACACTTAAGAACATCATCAATCAAATTATCATATCATAATATATCACATGAGTAAAGCATATGTCACAAGCCCAAATTTGTCACTAGCCCTAAACACGCGGAAATTTTTGCAAAATCACGTATCAAAATACATGAAAATCATGTATCATAATACAATTCCAGAAGCATATATCAATATACATGCGACTTTAATTCCAGATACCAGAAACATGTATCAGCATACACGTAACCCTAATCCCAGTAAACAGATCGTATCCGTTTGCATCCATCCGACAGTTTATATCACCATACAAACCAAACAGCATACATATCATAACATATCGCATACATATGAGACATGGTAGATTCTAAACATGCTAGCATCATCATATCAGATTATACAGATTCATTATATCACTCATATAACATAACTGTATCATGGTAGATTCATCAAACATGCATACTCGTAAAATACAGTAAACACGTAACCAAATCAACCTCTTATACACGTAGCTCTGAGCCATTGATAGGTTTCGGGGCAACAAGCACAACGGAAAAACGATAATAAACAATAAAAACCGAAACCTAACCCTAGGATCCGTGTATAAGACATGCTGATTATGGAGAACAGAATCTGTACCTTATAAAAGCTTTCCGATTCGGTTGATAGATGGAGGTCCAAGAACAATCACCACACAGCCCTCTTCGTGAGATCTGCTTCGCTAATCAGTCCACACGAACGCACGATTGTCTCCGTAATCTCCGGAGTTGGTACTAGCCGTAATCTGCCCTCTATCTCGATCTCTCTCTAGCCTCTCTTGATGTAGAGCTGCTAGGGTTTTTGCTAAAAACGATTTTGGCAAAGTCTAACCCTAAACCAATACATCTCTATGTATTTATAAGAGAGAATGAGATGGGCTTAACCCTAATCGGTTTGGGCTTCTACTAAAACCGAACTGATTTGGGTTTTAATGATTTAAATTCGAAATCTAATTAACTAAGTCCAACTTAATTAATTAAATAACCAATTTCAAATTTTATCATCAATTAATTTAAATTCGAAATTTAAATTAAAACTCCTTTTAAACGTTCTTATTGTGTAACCTTTTAGGTTATTATTACGTTGGCAATAATTTTAATATCCAATAATAAAATTATAAACAATGAGCGGCATCTAGTAATACATCATTGCTACCCAAGTAATAATAATTGGTGATCCAATTAAACCTTTCGTGATTAATGTTTCCGTGTAATATAATCCCTTTAACCATATATTATAGATTAAACTCGAGGCATGTAACTAGTCATCCTCATCAATGTTTAATCCGGGTTTCCTTGATCAATGAGTAGACTATTAAAAACAAATCAATATTTGAGCATGGCCATGCATTTTCATAGTCTCACTCAATCAAGAGGCCAATAATATCTCTCCTAAGAATAGGAGGGTTAAATCCTTTATCTATCATTCATATTTCTCATATGTCTCATAATATACCCGATGTACATTTTTATCATCACCCGGTCAAAGGTAAATTTTAATGTAGTCAAAGTATGATTGAGTTTAGAGCAGTGTTGATATCCTCTAGTTAGTTGGAAGTTGAATATTTAAGGATGTCAAATTAAGAGGAAAATGAATAGTATCCAAAATTACTATTCATATAAATAGTATCCGAAATTACTATACATATGAATAGTAACAGAAATTACTATTTATATAAATAGTAACCGAAATTACTATTCATATGAAAAGCAAACAAAGAGCAGGTGGGTTGAAAAAGAAAAGTTCGGCTGGATCAGTTTGAAAAACAAGAAAGCAGGCGGCAGGCAGATGTTCGTCACCCATTACGTAATATTAGCCGCATAGTAACTTTCTATAATCTATAAATAGGCCTGCTGTATTTCATTTCAAAACACACCTCAACACACAACTCTCTCTTCTCTCTCTTATATCTTCTCTATAAGCTGCTAGACAGTCCATCTAGTAGGAAAGCCATCTTAGCCCGCTTTCAGGAAGTGTCGGGTAGAACGTCCTCGTGCCTAAACTATCCTTAGGAGTGTTCTAGTTTTGAAGCTAATCCATTGGATTAGAAGTTGTAACACCACTTCGAGTTTATTATCAATAAAGATATTTTCTCGGAATTATTTTTTATTTTTGGTAGTATCGTATGCAACCCCCCTTCTACGATACTTCGGGACCTAACAATTGTTCCAAGTCTGGACAGGTTGACACCGCTTTACTAAAAATATCATAACTCTCTATAGAAAATTATGCTTCACAAACCATTTTTTTAAGACAAAATAGATTTCAAGATCTTTTCAATGGCATATAATTCACTTCCCAGGAATATTTACATGACATAAGTTTATTCTGGGAAGTTAATGTAGTGTGGGTATCAACCCAAGTCCCACATCGATAAGATAAAGAAGAATTATCTTGAATATAAGCAGCCAAAACAACTCTATTAGTATGAGGCCTTTTAGGAGAAGCCCAAAAACAAATCTGTACGGGCGTGGTCACGGTCCAGAGCGAACAATACCATAGTAATGTGAAGTTAATGGGTGTTGCGCGTCCCAACAAGTGGTATCATAGCCGATGGTTAAAAAGTTGATCCTAGGATTGCGGGCTGCAATGTGTGGTGTGGGAGGGTCTCCAGAACTATGACTGGAGATCTTGGACGGCTTGTGTCGAAAGTCTTCCTGAAACTGAGGTGGTCGGGCGGCGTGTCCCACAAGATGAGGAGCCATAGATAAATAGCGGCGGTATAAGGGTCACAAGATTGGTGGTTCTTGGATTGAGGGGAGATTGTAGTGTGAGTGTCAACCCAAGTCTCACATCGATAAGATAAAAAAGAATTATTTTGAATATAAGTAACCAAAACAACTCCATTAGTATGAGGCCTTTTGGGAGGAGCCCAAAAGCAAATTCGTGTGGGCGTGACCATGGTCCAAAACGGACAATATCATACTAATGTGGAGTTAATGGGTGTTGCGCATCCTAACAGTTAGGTGCTGTTTCCAGAATTTTGTTTCCCATTCTGAAGGCACGACAAACAACTCGGACACAAATTTAGATTCTACGAAAAAGTGGCCTCTTTTATTGCCCCTCAATTGTTAGAGAGTGAGACATTGGCTCCAGTTTAGTCATCCAGCTCAAACTGTTGTGCAATCAATTCATATTAGAATACCTCAGATTAGATTCTAGTCGCTGGTTTGTTGATTCCGAAAGTATTAAAAGGTAATATTCTTTTTCTTCAAGATTCTATTGACAGAAGTTACCAGCAAATAACCTACTTTTAAATAGTAGAATTGATGTTCATCTACAGATTCCTCAGTTCACTCCACCCCTTGCAGGCTGCAACAATTTCATTCAAATTATTTGCTTTTAGAATTTTAAAGACAACCTCTCCTCTTCTTTCTTTTCTTTATATGAAGTAGTAAGAAGATAATTTTTTGTCTTCGAAGGCATTCCATTTTTCGGTATAGTGTTTCATTAAAATTATAAGTTAGTTGATTTTCAGTTAAGCTGATTGTGTGCAACCACTTTCCACTCGGAGCTTTGTAAATTTTCGATACTTGTCTTCTGGTAACTGTCCAAGTGTCCAGTTCCCTCATTGAAATAGCCCATTGTGAAGTTTTCTGTTAAGTCATTGTGATAAGAAGGCTCCCTTTTGAAGCCACTGGTTGCTCTTCTTTTGTTTTTCCTGGTACTTTGTCACCCTCTACGATGCTTTAGATATCAGCCCAAATGTAATTGCCCATATGTAATTTGGTCGACAAAAGCTAGGAAAAGAGTGCACATCAACTGGTGTTAAGTTTCAGAGATAGATAAGCCCTCACACCTCACTAATTCAGCTTGTGCAATGTTAAGCTTCAGGGTGCTAGCAGTTCGATTTTACTGCCTTCATGCGTACTCCACTTAAAGGTCCAGAAATCACGGTGCAAGTGATTTTCATTTGTCAGTTGAAAAAACAATAATAATATTATATGCTTGAATCAAAAATACATCTCTGCAGCGACCTCCAAGGCCCGAGCAAAGATTAAAGATCACATGGTATGCGATGGCCTTATCATGGACATTGAGTTGTGAATGAAGTTTGTAATTTCTAGGCATTCATAACTTCTTAACTCTGCACTTTCATGCCTTTCCTCTCTATCCTATGCTTTTCCTCTCTAGCATATTTTGTCAACGAACATTAGATCAAATGGAGAATAATGAGGATATTCATATAGAATTATAAATAGGGTCTTGCTCAAATGAGAACCCTCACTTATGGTAAGATATGAGATCTAATCCTAACTAGATATTTTTTATATCTAAATTAAATCCTAGCCCCACAATTAATATTTTAATTTTTTTTTTTTATTATTCATTTAATTCAACATCATCTTCCACAATCATTTCTTCCATACTCCGGTCACCATCTCCGGCGACAAATTCCGGCCAACCCAAAAAATCACCACCGGTAAACAGAAAATCACCGCACTGCCGTCACCTCCGGCCACCACCTCCGATCACCACCAACAAAAATCACCAACAAAAATCACCACCTGTAAACAGAAAATCACCGCACTCCGCCACCTCCGGCCACCGCACTGCCACCACCACCAACAAAAATCACCACCAAATAACGAAAATCACCACAACCAAAAACATTACAAATCACCCCATCTCCGCCACCACCCCGCCACCACCCTGCCACCACTAAAAATCACCACCGGAAACCGAAAATCACCACCAAAAAATGAAAAACGACCATTAATAAGATCACTAAACCACCAACAAATCATCAATTACAGTCCAAAAATCACCAGTACACAACATCACAATGCCAATTTTATATAACCACCAGCTCCACAACAATCACCATCTACACCTCCAATTTTATATAATCACCGGATACACACTTGAAAATCACCACAAATATACCGGGATCTGTATCTATGCCTAAACAAAATCGTTAAAAGATCTCATCTCCGGCCAAATCAAAAATTTCCGACTAACTCGAAAGCAACCACAAAATCAGATCAATACTCTACCCTCACCCCCCTCTATTTCAGTAAAGTTTCGTCACCTATACATACAACATATACAAACAACATTTCCAAATCCTAACAGTAAGATCTAATCACTTCCAGGCGAATCAAAGTCACCGACGGCGGTTTTACGGGAACGAAAACTGAAGCGACGTTGTAAAATCACCACCACCATTGCTCGCCTGCGGCGCCAGAATCACCAAAATCAAAATAAATCACCAATTACGTTGAGTTGTCGAGTTCGCCTGCGAGAAATTCCGATTCTCAGCCGTCCGATCGGAATTGACTGTGTGTGTATAAGCAGGGAGCTGTTAAATTGGGGGGGGAGGAAGAAAGAGAAATGATCGGAATTTAGTACTCGTTCATTTTCTGAATGCAAGAGCTCACATAGTTGGTCAAGCCAGGTGCGTATGTTGCAACATCATTGCAGGCAAACTACCCAACAGATCGGAGATGAAGATAAGAGATAGATGAAGACAAAATAAAAGGAACATATCGAAGATGAAGTGACGCCGCGACGGGGAGGGAAGCGGGGGAGAGAGAGAGGATGAACAAAGGCGGTGGTCGGTGGGCGGTGGCGGATCTGGATGTATCTCACTCGCCGGAGCTGAGATGGGGGTGGTGATTTTGTGTTTTCTAGTGGTGATTAATGGCGGCGGCGATGGCGGCGGTGGCGGAAGAGCGGGGGATGGGGATGGTTGGAGGTAGTCGGGGGTGGGAGGGGGCTTTTGCCTGTTGGTAAAGATAATGTGTTTGATATAGTAGTGTAAATATGTGGTTAGGATTTAATTTAGGTGTATAAATGTGGGGCTGAGATTAGATCTCAGTTCTCATTTTAATTGGGGGTTCTCATTTGAGCAAAACCCATTATAAATAATCATAGATTAAATATTCAGGGTAATAGTTAGAATTTTATAATTTGAGGCTAACCTAATAGAATTAATGTTAACACAGTATTACTAGACCAGACTTCTATTATTATTTAGGAATTAGGAGTAAGTCACCTATACATGATAAGTTTTTACTTTATTTTCTTTTCAATCAATTGAGTTATCTCTGTTGGATCTCGTTTAATTCGTTAATAAAAATCAACACTCCGGATAAAGTTTATATTCTATGTTAACACCAAGATTGTAAAAATCGGAAATCGGTTCAACTCGGTTTAGTTGTTGAAAAAAGAGACACTTGGACAACTAATCGGATATTATTTTCATAAGTTTTACCAAAAATATTAAATTCACATATCTTAATTTAGTGTATTAGTGTTATAAGTTACTAGGCAACTTATCCGCGCTTCGCGCGGTTCATAAATTTTCATTTTAAAATATTGAAAATAGATGAATTTTTTTTTTTTATTTTTAAGAATTGACTGGTCTCTTTAGAATTTTTTAAAAAAATTGATTCAAAACAGTTACATGAATTATAAATTTGAAGATACTATTTTTATATATCTAAAATTTTCATAATCTCAAAACTATCATAAAAATAAAAAGTAGCAATTACAATACAAAAGTAGTCTTTACGATCAAAAGTTATAAATATTATATATAATAACATTTTTTAAAGCCGACGCCCCTCTCATAGCATACATGTTCAATAGTAGTGTAAGAATTTATTTAATTAGAATATTAATTTATTTCGACACAATATAATGAACAACGGGTATATAACTTTTTTATCAATTTAGTCTACTGATAAAATTTTGTTTTTTCAATTTAAACGGTTTGGTCATAACTCATATGTAATTTATTCATGTGTAAAAATGAAAAAACTATTTATATTATTTTAATATAGGTGTTAAGCAAAGATAATAAAGAATTATTACGAAATTTATTACGATTTCCATAATCCCTAATAATAAAGATTGTTTGAGAAGTTAAGGATCGTCCGTATTACAATTGTTTGAAAAGAAATTGGAGTGGTTATCAATAGGGACTAAAAAAAATGCAATGTAAACAATTTTTTGTCGTCATTTTACCTAAAAATAAACTTAATTATATATGTAATTAAAATTTAATGTTGAAATAATAATTACAGTGCTCAACTAAAGTTTAATAATATTTTAAATAAATTAAATAAAATAATTTATTGCATATTTATTAGGTATAGTTAATGACTAATTTAAAAAATATCTTGAACGAAAAATCAAAAAAAGTATCTTGAACGCTTCTGGTAACTTTCCGATCTCCAGGCATTATAATATACTAGACAACTTAGCCGCACTTCGCGCGATTAATAAAATTTTATTTTTAACTATCAAAAATAGATAATTTAATAAAAAAATTAATAGGTATTTAAAAAAATTTCTAAAAAAATGATTTAAAACCGTTTGTCTGAATTATTAGTTGTAATAATACTCTCATTATTGACATGAAAAATAGCAATTGCAATATTAAATATAACTAAATAACGTTTTTAAAGTCGACACCCCTCTCATATCATAATATACATGCTCAGTAAAAGTATAAGAATTTATATAATTAGAATATTAATTTATTTTAACACAATATAATGAAAGAACTTGTGTATAATATTTTGACATAATAAAAAATGAAGCAATGTGAACAATTTTAAGTCGTTAATTTACATAAAAACAATATTAATTTTATACATCTAATTAATATTTTATATTGAAATAATAATTATAATGCTCAAATAAAGTTTGTCAATCTTTCATATTTTTTAATATGAAGTAAATTTGATATATATTTATTTAATTAGTGTAAATAATGATTATTAAAATATCACTACCATTAAGAGTTATTTAATTAGCCAACTTATTCGCGCTTCGCGCGGTTCATAAATTTTCATTTTAAAATATTGAAAATAGATAAATTATTTTTTATTATTTTTAAAAATTGATTTGTCTTTTAAGAATTTTTTAAAAAAAATTGATTCAAAATAATTTACATGAATCATAATTTTGAAGATACTAACTTTATATATCTAAAATTTTCATAATTTCAAAAATATCATAAACACAAAAAGTTGCAATTATAATACAGACGTAATTTTTACGATTAAAAATAATAAATATTATATATAATAACACCTTTTAAAGCCGACGCCCCTCTCATAACAAACATATTCAATAATTGTATAAAAATTTATTTAAATAGAATATTAATTTATTTCGACAAAATATAATGAACAACGGGTGTATAACTTTATCGATTTAATCTACCTATAAAATTGAATTTTTTCAATTTAATCGATTTGGTCATAACCCATATTTAATTTTCATGTGTAAAAATAAAAACAACTATTTGTATTATTTTTATTAAAAGTGTTAAGCGAAGATTTATATATTTTTAATTTATTACGATTTCCATAATCACGAATAATAAAGATTGCTTGAGAAACTAAGGATCGTCTGTACAATAACTGACCGAAAAGAAATTGGAATGATATTCGATAGTAAATAAAAAAGGACGCAATGTAAACAATTTTTGGTCATCATTTTACCTAAAAATAAACTTAATTATATATGTAATGAATATTTGATATTGAAATAATTATTGTAATGCTCAAATTAAGTTTTATAATTTTTAAAATAAATAAATTTAATTTAATTTAATGCTTATTTTTAGGTATAATTAATGACTAATTAATATGTCATTAAGAGCTATTTAATGCAAGAAAATGATTTTAATAAAAAAATCAAAAAAATGAAAATTCAAGAAAAATATTTTGAAGGTTTCTGGTATTTTTCCGATCTATAGGCATTATAATATATATAGATAGATTAATAATGCTCAAATAAAGTTTGTTAATCTTTTATATAAATAATATGAAGTGAATTTAATATATGTATATATATATATATATATATATATATATATATTTAATAAATGTAATTAATGATTATTAAAATGTCATTAAAATGCCATTAAGCTGCTACTTAATGCAAGAAAAAAAATTTAATAAAAAAAATTAAAAAAGTGAGAATTCAAGAAAAATATCTTAAACGCTTCTGGTGCGTTTAACTTTCAATTACTTTTACTTAGCAAAAAAAAAAAACTTTCAATTACTTTTTCGAAGATAAATTTATATTTGAATAATATGTGTGTTTTAGTTAAAATATATATTTACATAATTAATAGATCTCTTTGGGTTAATGTATTTTTTTTCTTTATTTTCATTTTTTCTTTAATTTGCGTACAAATCAGTTGATGAGGTGTAAAAAAGTTGCCACGTGTTAGAAGATTCTGACACCGTTAGAATCTTTTTAACGGTAGGGACTTACAATAAAAATTTTGAAACATTAAGAACCCGAAATGTGGAATCTTTTGTTCAAGGACCTAGACAATAAAATCTGAATAGTTCAAGGATATATCAATTGATTTTCCCAAAATTAGTAGGTATTTTAAAATTTTCCTAAAAAAAGTTATTTAAACAGTTTGTATGAATTATTAATTGAAATAATACTCTCATTATATATCAAGAATAATTTATATTTGAATAATATGTGTGTTTTAGTTAAAATATATATTTACATAATTAATAGATCTCTTTGGGTTAATGTATTTTTTTTCTTTATTTTCATTTTTTCTTTAATTTGCGTACAAATAAGTTGATGAGGTGTAAAAAAGTTGCCACGTGTTAGAAGATTCTGACACCGTTAGAATCTTTTTAACGGTAGGGACTTAAAATAAAAATTTTGAAATATTAAGAACCCGAAATGTGGAATCTTTTGTTCAAGGACCTAGATAATAAAATCTGAATAGTTCAAGGACATATCAATTGATTTTCCCAAAATTAATAGGTATTTTAAAATTTTCCTAAAAAAAGTTATTTAAAACAGTTTGTATGAATTATTAGTTGAAATAATACTCTCATTATATATCAAAAATTTTAATAATCTTATATAAACATGAAGAATAGAAATTACAATATTAAATATAACTAAATAACATTTTTAAAGCCGACACACCACTCATAATATACATGCTCAATAAAAGTATAGGAATTTATATAATTAGAATATTAATTTTTTTTGACATAATATAATGAAACAACATTTGTATAATATTTTGACACAATAAAAAATGACGCAATGTGAACAATTTTAAGTCGTTAATTTACATAAAAAAATAATTTTAATTTTATACATATAATTAATATTTTATATTGAAATAATAATTATATTGCTCAAATAAAGTTTGTCAATCTTTTATATAAATAATATGAAGTAAATATAATATATATATTTATTTAATAAGTATAATTAATGATTATAAATGTCATTAAGATGCCATTAAGAGTTATTTAATGCTTGAAAAGAATTTTAATAAAAAAAAATAAAAAATACGATAATTCAAGAAAATTATCTTAAACGCTTCTGGTGACTTTCCGATCTCCAGGCATTATAATATATATAGATATATTTTTTGTTATTTACAAATAATCTAATATAATACCAAAATTATATTTAGTATTATTTTTAACAATGTACTAATAACGATAATGTCAAAATATTAATACCTTTTACTTGATAATGTTTATCAATACAACTTAAAACAAGTTAGGATGATCAAAAATATATATTTTTCAACAGCACTTAAAGTGATAATAAAAAATTGAATAATTTAAAATTGGATTTCACTTCCAGTACTCGGAGTTTGACCAAATATTGATTAAATTATGTAAAAATCGGATTTCGATCGAAATTGGTATGACTCGGATCGAATCATACCCTAAAAATGAGAACTCGGAACGAGTACTCGATCGACTTTTAAAACACTGGTTAACACACATAATCAATGGCTGTAAAGAAGTGAGACCACAATTTTAAAAACTACTTGGGCGAATATTGATATATGTAGCATTGCTTATATATATATATATATATATATATATATATATATATATATATATATATATATATATTGGGAAAAGAGTATCTAAAGCACACAATAGAGAAGTTCTCTATTAGTGCGGCTTAAAATATGATGAATTAATTATTATTTGAACAATCCAACCGTACGGATGTTAAATTCATACAAAAATACGTGAATGTAAAAATTTGCGTGTAATTTAATTATTTGGAACTATAAATTTATAGCAATAAGATTATGATAAATCTGTGTCGTTGAATATATATAGAAAATAGTATTATTATAAAAGTGATGTTCCACTATTTCAAATATAATAAAAAAATTTATACAATGTTATTTCAACATAAACTTTTCATCCGTACGGTTAGATTATAAAAAATAATAATAAAATACAAAATTTAGTTCAAAACGGAGGGAATATTGTTATTCAAAATTTGAGCTTTTTATTATGTCAACTTTAACAATATTTCTTATAATTGTTTTAAATTTATATTTTATTAATATTTAATCTCCACTACAATGAAAATTCAAATTCAAGTAAGGAAAAAATTAGGAAATAAATATTTTAGTGATAAAAATAAGTTAAAAACCAAGACTTTTAAAATTGAGGCGAAAGTGAATTCTTAAACTTTTAAAAGAAACCCTAAAAATTTCTTGGAACTCTAGTTCCTGCGAAACTTTTTATTTTTTCATTCAAGAACTCATGTAAAAAGCAGTCTGAGAAATAATATCTCTAGAAGGTTAGCACTACCTGAAGGAAATAATGTAATGTAATTTCCCCTTTTCTATTATAAACAATGACATTTACAAATGCAAAGATCATAGTCATTCAATCTGTAAAATTTGTAATTAAGATACAAATTCATATATATAAATTGAGAAAAGTTCTATGGAGTACTCATTTAATTGGAGTACTTGGAGTACATATACGTTCTGCATTCAAAATATTTTAAAATTATTATTTTGCAAACCTTGTTATATAAAACTTAGCTTACTCAGTTATAATACCACTCAAAGTGGTGTCTGAGGAGGGTAGCTGTACGCAGACCATGCCCCTATACAATAGGGAGGCTGTTTCCGAAGGACCCCCGGCCATTACAAGTACAGAAATACAAATACAGAAAGGAAACCTAATACAAACTAAGAAACCCACGCAAGTACAGAAATACAAATACAGAAAGGAAACCTAATACAAACTAAGAAACCCACGCACACGCAGAGTCGAACCCCTGACCTCCTTCAAAGGAGGCCAGTGGCTCAACCACTGCACCAACATGTTATATGAATATCATAATTTCATTGATAATCTTGAAAATCATGTATGTTTGCAATATGTTCATCTTGAAAATCCTTTATGTTTTGCAATCAGAACATATATGTTTTGCAACCTAAATGTGTTTCGCAGAACAATTCGTTTTGCAATATATTGTTAGCAAAACATACAAAATTTTCAAGATTTTCGATGAAATAGTGATATTCATGTAATAAGCTTTGAAAAAGAATAAATTTTGCAAAATTTTGAATGCAAAATGTATATGTACTCCAAGTACTCCAATTAAATGAGTACTCCATAGAACTTTACTCTATAATTAATAATTAATATTGATATATATACACATCTAAATACAAACACTATATATATAATTAGTCACATATTTAAATTCATATCTATATTTATAATAATATATAAAAGAAAAATAATTAAAAATATTATTTCTCCTAATATTTTTTGCAATTTTATTATTCTAAAAATATTTCTAAATATATTATTTGCAACCAAAGGTAACCAAATGTAATTTTTTACGTTTTTTTAAAAAATAATTAAAATTACTTTGGATTACATTTGAAATTGCATCCAGTTGCATTTTGTTGCAAAGTCGTTTTTTGCAAAAAAAAAAAAAAAATCTTAAAATCATAATTTTGCAAAAATAAAAAATCAAATAAATGTATTTTTACAAAAAAAACCCACTTATTCAGCTTGTGCAATGTTATGCTTCAAGGTGCTAGCAGTTCCATTTTACTGCCTTCATGCGTGCTCCACACTTGCTTTAAAGGTCCAGAAATCACGGTGCAAGTCATTTGCATTTGTTGGAACCAGTTTTCTATCGGGTAGTTCTTCGGTCGGACCTGCAATGAAGAAGAATGCGAGGGTGGAGCCCCCTGATTCACCTCCGGTGTGAGAATAAGTTAAACTGGTCTTGAGAGTTAGGTAAACACAGAAGTATTTGTACTGTGTGTAAATTGTGATTTAATGATCTGAATTACCTAAACCTCACTGTTCATAACCTGCTTCCCCTTCAATCGGAGGCAACTAACCGAAAGGTGGAGTGAGTGGGGGTCGTGTCCCATGTTCTGAGTGTTAGTCACAGAGGCATGCCTGAGTACATCTAATAACAAGCCTAATTGTTTGTAATGCCATGCATTACCTACATGACCTCTTAACTGAGGGAACCTCTAGTTGTAGAGTTTCTACTCGTTGTAGTACTTGTAATAGGCATCAATTTCTATCTGTGTAACTGTAATTTAAGTCAAAAAATAATGCTTGAAAGAAGTTCCAAGGTTCATGCCTCAAGCTTGTAGAACAAGGCTGTCTAAATAATCACAGTTAGATTTTGGAGAATGAAGATTTGCCTAAGTACCAATTCGAGAAGTGTTTTGCCCTATTCGAGAAGTCTAGCATTCGACAAGTCAAGGATTCCATATCTATAAAGACACTGTTCGACATCTCTAAAAGTCAACAAGTCAAAATGTCATTCGATAACTCAGAGATTCGACATGTCTAATACTCTATTCGAGAACTCAAGAAGTCAATAAGTCAAAGTGGTATTCGAGTTCTCAAAGAGTCAACAAGTCAAAGTTATATTTGATATCTCAAGGACTCAAGAAGCTATTCGATATCTCAGGGATTCGACAAGTCAAGTGTTCTATTCGACACCTCAAGGATTCCTAGAGAAAAGACTAATTTGAGAAGTGATTCAATATGATAATTATATACGTATTCGAGAACCCAGGGTTATCTATCAAGTCAATTCTAGTTATCGAATCAATCACTAAGTTACTTCTCAAATACAATCTTGGAGACAAAATACTGGAGAAATTGTACAAGTCAGAAACCTGCAGCAAGCCAAAACACTTTCAGAACCACAGTACTGTAAAGTAATTTTGGAAAGACTACAAGAAGCTTAGAGAGATGTCTCAGGAGCCAAGCTGCTAAAGAAGTGGATCTGAACAGAGTTAAAGAAAGTCAAATCTCAAGCCGTTTGGATATTGCTCAAAAAGGGATAGACATATTAGAAAGTAATTTTGTATGTCACCCTGTTTGTAGTAAGTAGTTGTACTCATGTTCTATAAGAATACAACTTCACTTCTCTAGTAGTTAAGCTTTTCAATAACATTTAGATATATACATCTCTCTGAGAAAAGTGAAGCTGAGAATATTAACATTTGTATTCACAGTTTGTAGCAAATCTTTATCTAATACATTATTAGATTAAAGTGAGTGATCGTGTTCTTGTGTTTATATTCCGCACTTTCATAATCTGTTAAACACAAATACACACTTTGTTACACAACCAGATTCAAACCCTTCAAACAACCTTCATCTAAAACACTTATCAGAAGAAAAGTTTGAGAATCCATTCAGCCCCCCTCTGTATTCTCTTCGGTATATTCAATACTCAACACTGAGGAGTTATCAACTGATAAGACCGTTACTGGTAGATGGACTAGATCCTTGTGGACCTTCGGTATGGACTCCCTTGGGCCTGCTTCAGTTCCCTGGTATTGGGCCTTCGGTCCAGCCCACTAAGGAGACGGGCCTCCAACATGTCCTTGGGCTTCGTTCGGAATTTATCTTCAGGATAGAGACCAAAGCCTAAGGTCCATCTTCGGAGTTATCCTTCGAAATCACTTCTTTAGATAAGGACGCCGGTGGGTGGTGACGACACGTCACATGGGGGATGCGTCCGTTTAAGGCTGACAGCTGTCAAACCCCGAGATTTGTGCACCCCATCTCTGTCATTGAATACCCGTTGAATATAAAATGCTTTTGTCCAAACGTTACATCCCTTACTTTGAACTCTAAACCCGTTTCATTTTCATCTTATGCAAACACAGTACATGTCAAGTGTGAATCCTCCAAATCTCTCAAGACTAACAATCTCCATTTCTGTTCCTCAAGTCAAGTCTACCACGTCGGCATCAACGATTGGGGCCAGAATTTCTCATCAGGGATATAACGCCTTAGAAATTTCTGTGATATTTATAATTATTTATTTATTATTAAATGTGAATTATGTGACGTGATTATTTTTGAGGAAGTGAAATATGTGTGATTTCGTTTTGTGGGTTTATTTGATGATTTATATGTGTCAGATAAGTCTACGTATTTTTTTTATTTTTATTTTTGGGGATTTAATCCTATTTAAATCATGTGTTATTTATCTTCTTAGATTTTTATAAAATTATTGGAATTAGTAAAAATTATGAAATCTTTTGCATTATTCGCTTTATGAGTTTATTTGAGTTTTGAAAATATTAGATAGATTTATTTTAAATTTTACGGATTTTAAAAGGATTTTATGAATTGATTTGTGTTTTATTGATGTAATTTTGTAAAATTCATATTTAAGTCATTTTTGATCCTAAAAATATTTTAAAAATATGGGGAGATAGATAATTTTATTTTCTACATTTTAAAAATAATATTGAGATTTTACTTAAACTTATTTATTTATTTTGTAATTTGCAAAGTGGGATTAAAGTGTGTTTATTTAGAAAATCCTTATAAAAATTCTTAAACTACCTTTGTATTTCCTTTTAATCTATTAAAATTTCTAAAAGCCTTAAACAGTTTTTCCACAAATCAGATAATATCACTCTCTCGATTTCTCTGGATACTCTCAATCTCTCTCGTTCGCGAGTTTCCTCTCTTAATCTCTCCCGTTTAACCCTTCTCTCCCCCCAAACTTCCTCCTCCTTTCTTCCCCTCTATTTAGCTGTAGTAATTAGTGTGTGTATGTATGTGATGTACGCGCGTGTATAACTATGTGTGTGTGTGTATGTTTGAATCAGGGAGTCGAAATTTGGGGCTTTTCACTGATTCGGGTTTGGTTAATTGTTGATGCAAGGTGAGTGTGTGCTGCGTAGGTGTCTGTGTATGAAATATCGTGTAGAGGGGTGTTAATTATGTGTGTATATGATTCGGGTGTGTGTGTCGAGATGGGTGTTTGGTTTGTCTGATTTTCTTGATGATTTTGCTGCAAAAAATTGAACCTATTCCCCTCCCCTGTGTTGTTGTTACCGTGTAGCTGGGTGGGTATGTCGATTGGGGTGTGAATGTGTGGCGTTGTTACTACGAATTGTAGAGTAAACAGAGCTGCAGTGTTTGTGTCGCTGCTGTGTGTGCCTAATGTGGGTTCGACATCAATTCTGTGTGCTTGGTTTATGCGAGGCTGGTAGAGTATTGTAGCTAAATCGTTAAGGCCTGTTTTAATTTTGGTTTCATGAGTCATTCAAGTTGGTAGAGTTGGTCGTTGTCGGTTTCCTTTATTTTATTTTTCCGGTCGAATCTCTTGTTTAGACTGTTAAAACTGAGGTTGCGGTATAAAAATGTCTGTATGAGTGTTTGGTTATATGAGATTTTAAGATAAACAATTATCAGATTCATAGCTTTGGTTCGTTGGTCTAAATTATTTAATAAATTGATGGGCTGTGAGTTTATGGAGATTAAGGATGCATGTATGGTTTTAATTGTGATTTGAGTCGAATGTTTTCGACGGGATAGTCTATTTTATAAAGGAGATGCTGCCCGATTTTCGATAGAATAATAAGTTATAAAGTCTATAATATTTGGTTATAAGCTAATTTCAAGTAAGTTGGTATTATGTCTTAAGTGTTTAGGTGACTTACGTGATTTCATGTTATAGATGCTATGTGTTTATGTGCTTAGCTTATTATAGTCAGTTATTTGGTAAGTAATATGTATTAAGTATTATCATCGATATATGGATCGTTTGGGTATATTAGGATTAGACGTATAAGGAATATAGAATTCTAAAGTAGTGTTTTTTTTATATGTGTAGGTTCGAAGGACGTAGACATAAAGGATAAAGGAAAGGCAAAGGCTGAGGGTTTTTGAACTAGGTGACTAGCATGGAAATATTTGGTTAAGGCAAGTAACTCGAACCATGTATCGAAGTTCAGTTTTTTTTTCAATTATCCATGAATCGTTGTTTAAATTCGTATAACTTATTGTTGTTTCTTTCAAGTTGATTGTCAAACCTCTTGTACTATACTGTTAAATCATATTAACTATTGCTTAATCCTTAATACCTTCTTGTTTACCCTTATAGACTGCTGTTTAAACTATTGTACTTCCTTGCTTATTTTAAATTCTCGTTGAACTGCAAACCTTGTTTTATGACATACCTTTTGTACTAGCTTGAACCCTATTTCATATCTATTTCCTTAATCCACACTAGCCTAATTATACCTTGCAACCCTTGAATTAAATTATAAATCCCTAACCCTTGTTATGTTCTTAATTAATCAATGACCCTTATTGCTTATATTCCTATTTTCCCCTTAGCCATACCATATTCGATATCACCTTGTATTATGCCTCTAAAATGACAAGAGCTTGATAAACCTTTATTTTTAAATACTTGTGAATCACACTTGAACCCTACCTTGCGAACCTTATACAATTAAATTGGATTGCTTTACTTTTAGTCACTTATTCTTGAAATTAAACAGAATAATCCCCTGCTCTGAATTATTGCATAAGAATTCCATTCATCGAAACTTGCTTTACTTTATGGACATTTAATTAATTATTTTAATTTGGCGTAAGAGGCTAGGGTGGTCCTAGTCCAGCTCTTTAATTTGGCGTAAGAGGCTAGGGTGGTCCTAGTCCAGCAATAGAGGCCAATGTGTTGCCTAATTGGGAACCCAATTTTCAAAGTCCAGAGGGACCTAGTGTCCGGTATGGGGACATTACGTGGCTGATCACCCGTATTGTCCGATTTTAATAAAAAGCTTAACTTAATTAAAATGTTTTAAAGGTGGGAAACTTGATATAAAAAGAGAAATTCGTTTCTCTCTCTCTCCCCCTATTTTTGGAATGAATTACAAATTTCCAAAATTTCGGAAAAGCTCAAAGAATGATTCTTGTATCATTGTATCCGTACTCCTGTTGTTGATTTTATTTTTGGCATCTATATTGTTACTTGCTGAGCATTTGGCTCACTTATTGTTGTTTATAACCCTTTTTCAGTTAAGGAAGAAAAGGATACGTCGTAGGAGCTATATCAGGAGAAGAACTTGTGGTGGACTATAGACAGGCTAGTTTGGCTCTAAAACAAGGTTGGACTTTTGGGTATCAGTAGAAAATTGTGTAATAGTTATAGTTGGTTGTATTTATACTTGTGGAGTGTATGTATCTTTTAATTAAGGATTTAGTATTGTAATGTAATAACTTAGTTAGTAGTTGCTTGTTTCATACCACTACCTGTGAGAGATCCGGGTTAGTAGTGGGGTGTTGTGTTATGATTTAATGTCTGGTTAGCAGCTTGTATGTATTTAATTTTGGTTGTGTGCCCCGATCTTGTTTTATGATCGGGAGGGCATAGTAGTATGGTTCACCTGATCGGTTAGGACAGGTTGAACAGGTGTTATGTTTCTTAAGTACTTGGAATTGCAGTTATTTTCTTTTATGAATTTGGTTGGTTCAAAATACAGGTGGATAGACCATATTACGAATACTTCATGCCGAATTTTTTTCAAAAAAAAAAAAAAAAAAAATTCCCCTGTATCAAATTCTATTTTATTTAATTAAATCCAATAATTTATTATAAAAGTATATTTTTAGTATTGGGAAGTCGGGGCGTTACAGGTTGGTATCAGAGCAGCCAGGTTTTGGTCACTGAAACAAGCCAGGATTAGGTATAGGTATAGGATAGGAGCGATAGATGTAGGTTATCATTAGGATAGTAGGTAGTAGGTTTAGGATATTCTTTTATCGCTTTAATAATTTCTTTACTCGCTATATCGTTATCGCAGATGGTGGATGATTGAGATTATCCTCGGTAATTATTTTTGTAGTAGGATGGTTAACAGTGTACCTTGAACTCTGAAACTGTTGTATTATACTAACTTTGTTGGTACCATGACCTTTATTTTCTCGTTATCTGCACATCTTGTATTACATTTCTGAGTTGCCTAAGTATCTCCTGTTAGCATTACTTGTTCAAGATAATACCTATGCTTCCTTGGTTCTTTACCCCGTTATAATTCTTGTGAACATAGGTAACTCAAATCCAGGATTCGAAAAACCTTATTTTGTATATATTAGCCTGTTGCTTAATAAGTTTCTTGTTTTCTTATCAGAATCATGCCTCCAAAGAAGAAAACACCTGCTACAAATCCTGAAAACCAGAACACTGGCAACCAAAATCCAGTTGACCCGACTATGACTCAAATTCTCCAACTTCTTCAACAACAGACAGCCGCACTAGCTCAGCAACGACCCGCCCAACCAATTGTGACCTTCAAAGCTTTTCAAGCCGTACACCCTCCAGAGTTCAAAGGTACTGTCAACCCTATAGAAGCTAGGGCTTGGCTTAATGAAATGGAAAAAGCTTTTGCGTTGGTTAGGGTAGGAGAAGATCAGAAGACGGAATATGCTAGTTACTTCTTGAAAGCTGAAGCAAATTATTGGTGGGAGTCAACAAAACTGTTGCAAGGTGATGGAGGGATCACATGGTAGAGATTCACCGAGTTATTTCTCGAGAAGTATCTTCCAAGGTATATGCAAGATCAGCTGGAGATTCAGTTTTTAGAATTAAAACAAGAAAACATGAGCGTGGCAGAATACGAGGCAAAATTCACAGAGTTAGCAAGGTTTGTTCCTGAGTATGTCAATACTGAGGCAAAGAAAGCTAAAAGATTTCAACAGGGTCTAAAGCCATGGATACGTAGTAAGGTGGCGGTGTTTCAGTTAGAGAACTATGCAATGGTAGTGGAGAAGGCTATGATTGTTGAAGGTGAAAGTGAATTGTATCAGAAAGAGAAAGCAGGAAAGAAAAGGAAGATAGAAAGTACTGAGGGAAGTCAGAACCCAAAAGGTAATAATAATACTAACAAGTTCAAGCCAAGGAATGAGGGTCGGTTTGACAGGAATCGGGGTTTTCAGAAACCGAAGAATGGAAACGGTGGTCAAGGTAAACGTCTTCAGAATACCAATCAGCAGCTTGCAATCAGACCAGCCTTACCTGAATGTACAACTTGTGGGAAGAAGCACTCGGGAGTTTGCCACAGACTAAGTATTACTTGTTTTAAATGCAACAAGAAGGGACATTACGCGGGAGAGTGCCCGACTTCAAAATCAGGGATAACATGCTACAACTGCGGGAAAGTTGGTCATATTGCTAAGGATTGCAAGGAGGCAGTTCAGTCAGGAAATGTTTTAAGGATAGCCGGACCCCCATCGGCAAATGCCCTGAGGATAACTGGACCTCCATCTCAGACCCAGACGTCTCAACCTAGAGCCAGAACCTTTAACATGACTATGCAGGATGCTGTTCAAGAAATGGATGTTGTTGCAGGTACGCTTCCTGTGAATTCAATAGAGGCTAAAGTTTTAATTGACTCTGGAGCTACTAAGTCTTTCATTTCCAACAAGTTTGTTAGTAAATTGCAATGTGAAATTCGACCTTTAGAGCAAGCTTTAGTGATAGAGGTGGCAAACCAAGATAAAGTCCCTGTCAATCAAGTGTGTCCTCAGTGTAATATAGAGATAGGTGGTTACCTTTTCTATGCCAATTTGATACCCTTCGAGATGGGAGAATTCGATGTAATTTTAGGAATGGACTGGTTGGCTGATTATGATGCACAGATTGAGTGTAGAAAGAAACAGGTGAGATTAAAGGCGGAGGATGATAAGGAAGTAATATTTCAAGGACAAGGGCATGTGAAGAAATTTCTGAGTATTATGCAAGCCAAGAGGTTACTTAGACAAGGTTGTGAAGCGTATTTAGCACACGTGACGGACGTAGAGAAGCATGCACCGAAGATAGAAGATATACCAATTGTTAACGAGTTCCCCGACGTTTTTCCAGAAGAATTACCCGGTTTACCTCCAGATCGAGAAGTGGAGTTTGCTATAGACCTAGTACCTGGAGCAGAACCCGTGTCCAAAGCACCATATAGGATGGCACCGGTGGAGATGAAAGAGTTAGCAACACAATTACAAGAACTTTTAGATAAGGGAGTCATAAGACCAAGTGTATCACCGTGGGGAGCTCCTGTGCTGTTTGTCAAGAAAAAGGATGGTAGTATGAGATTGTGTATCGATTATCGAGAACTCAACAAGCTGACTATCAAGAATAGATATCCCTTACCGAGAATCGATGATTTGTTTGATCAACTTAAGGGAGCAGCTTATTTCTCGAAGATTGATTTAAGATCGGGCTATCATCAATTAAAGATCAAACCTGAAGACATTCCAAAGACGGCATTTCGCACAAGGTATGGACATTACGAATTCTTAGTGATGCCATTTGGATTAACAAATGCTCCAGCAGCATTTATGGATCTTATGAATAGAGTCTTTAGGAAGCATCTGGATAAATTTGTGATAGTCTTTATTGATGATATCTTGATATATTCCAAGACCCGGGAAGAACATGCAGAACATTTAAGGATTGCGTTAGAAATATTGAGAGCAGAGAAGTTGTATGCCAAGTTTTCAAAATGTGAGTTTTGGTTGGAAGAGGTGCAGTTTCTAGGTCATATTATCAGTAGGGAAGGAATTAGAGTTGACCCCGCAAAAATAGAAGCTGTGGTGAATTGGGGCAGACCGAGAACGCCCACCGAAGTGAGAAGTTTCTTGGGATTGGCTGGTTATTATAGGAGGTTTGTTCAAGATTTCTCTAAGATCGCCTCACCATTGACCAGGTTGACTAGGAAAAATGAGAAGTTCATATGGAATGAGAAGTGTGAAGAGAGTTTCCAGGAATTAAAGAAAAGATTAGTAACAGCACCAGTGTTAGTCTTACCAGACAGTCAAGGAAACTTTGTGATCTACAGTGATGCTTCATACAAGGGATTAGGGTGTGTATTGATGCAACATGGAAAGGTGATTGCGTATGCTTCTCGACAATTAAAGCCTCATGAGCAGAAGTACCCGACTCACGATTTGGAGTTAGCAGCAATTGTATTCGCACTAAAGATTTGGAGACACTACCTATATGGTGAAAAATGTGAGATTTACACGGACCACAAAAGTCTGAAGTATATCTTCACTCAACGAGAGCTTAACATGAGACAAAGGCGATGGTTAGAGTTGATTAAGGATTATGACTGCACAATTAATTATCACCCAGGGAGAGCGAATGTAGTGGCTGACGCATTAAGTAGGAAGGAGAGACTGAACATGTTTACCATCTCAAAGGAATTGTTCAAGGAGTTTGAAAAGTTGAGATTAGAAGTCCAGATCTCGGAGCCTACCAGTGGTAAGTGTTATACCATGACCTTTCAACCCGAGTTACTTGAAAAGATACGAAGATGTCAGGAGGCAATCATGAATCAAGATATGAATACATTGACAGGTGAAGAGATTTGCACTCAGAAGGATGATAGGGGTATCTTAAGATTTTCTTCGAGGATTTGGATTCCCAACGTGCCAGAATTAAAGAATGAGATTTTGCGGGATGCTCACAGTTCAAGATATTCAATTCATCCGGGGAGTACGAAGATGTACCAAGACCTGAAGGAACATTTCTGGTGGCCTGATATGAAAAGAGAGATTGCAGAATGGGTTAGTAAGTGTTACACATGTCAAAGAGTCAAAGCTGAACATCAAAAGCCTAGTGGACTATTACAGCCATTAGATATTCCTG
Organism: Saposhnikovia divaricata; assembly: GCA_036435485.1. Classification (NCBI taxonomy): domain Eukaryota; kingdom Viridiplantae; phylum Streptophyta; class Magnoliopsida; order Apiales; family Apiaceae; genus Saposhnikovia; species Saposhnikovia divaricata. The sequence continues at coordinate 9,127,202 of JAZHRN010000154.1, read as the reverse complement.
AGTGGAAATGGGAGCATTTAGCTATGGACTTCGTTGTGGGGCTACCGAGAACAAAAGCTAATCATGATGCGATTTGGGTAATCATAGACCGTTTGACTAAATCTGCCCATTTTCTTCCGATCAACGAAAGGTTCTCGCTTGATAAGTTAGTACAGTTGTATTTGAAGGAAGTAGTGATGCGTCACGGGGTGCCAGTAACTATTGTATCTGATCGAGATCCACGTTTCAACTCCAGATTTTGGAAACAATTTCAAGAATGCTTGGGAACTGAGCTTAGGATGAGTACAGCCTATCATCCGCAGACGGACGGACAGAGTGAACGAACCATTCAAACTATTGAAGATATGCTACGAACGTGTGCATTGGATTTTAAAGGAAGTTGGGACGAGCACCTACCTTTGGTGGAATTCTCTTACAACAACAGCTATCATGCGAGTATTGGGATGCCGCCATACGAAGCTTTATATGGAAGGAAATGTAGATCTCCTGTATATTGGGATGAGGTTGGTGAGCGTAAGGTGTTAGGATCGGAACTAGTACAACAAACGAAGGAAAAGATCGAAATCATTCAGAAACGGCTAATTGCTGCCCAGAACAGACAAAGGAAGTATGCTGATCAAGCCAGGAAGGATATAAATTTTGAAGAAGGAGAGAAAGTGTTGTTGAAAGTGTTACCTTGGAAAGGAGTTACGAGGTTTGGCAAGAAAGGAAAGCTCAGTACGAGATACGTAGGACCTTTTGAGATCTTAAGACGGGTTGGAAAAGTCGCGTATGAGTTAGCCCTACCTCCACATATGAGTCATATTCACAATGTCTTCCATGTGTCAATGCTCAAGGAATATCATCCAGATTTAAGTCATGTCATTGAATACGAGCCTATTGAGTTACAGCCGGATCTGTCTTATATAGAACAGCCCGTAGCAATCCAGGATAGAATGGATAAGAAATTGAGAAATAAGACAATTAAGTTGGTAAAGGTTTTGTGGAGGAACCCAAGAGTTGAAGAATCAACTTGGGAACTTGAGAGCGAGATGCTAGAGAATTATCCTCATTTATTTACTTAGGTGAGATTCTGGGGACAGAATCCTTTTAAGGGGGGAGGATATAACGCCTTAGAAATTTCTGTGATATTTATAATTATTTATTTATTATTAAATGTGAATTATGTGACGTGATTATTTTTGAGGAAGTGAAATATGTGTGATTTCGTTTTGTGGGTTTATTTGATGATTTATATGTGTCAGATAAGTCTACGTATTTTTTTTATTTTTATTTTTGGGGATTTAATCCTATTTAAATCATGTGTTATTTATCTTCTTAGATTTTTATAAAATTATTGGAATTAGTAAAAATTATGAAATCTTTTGCATTATTCGCTTTATGAGTTTATTTGAGTTTTGAAAATATTAGATAGATTTATTTTAAATTTTACGGATTTTAAAAGGATTTTATGAATTGATTTGTGTTTTATTGATGTAATTTTGTAAAATTCATATTTAAGTCATTTTTTATCCTAAAAATATTTTAAAAATATGGGGAGATAGATAATTTTATTTTCTACATTTTAAAAATAATATTGAGATTTTACTTAAACTTATTTATTTATTTTGTAATTTGCAAAGTGGGATTAAAGTGTGTTTATTTAGAAAATCCTTATAAAAATTCTTAAACTACCTTTGTATTTCCTTTTAATCTATTAAAATTTCTAAAAGCCTTAAACAGTTTTTCCCCAAATCAGATAATATCACTCTCTCGATTTCTCTGGATACTCTCAATCTCTCTCGTTCGCGAGTTTCCTCTCTTAATCTCTCCCGTTTAACCCTTCTCTCCCCCCAAACTTCCTCCTCCTTTCTTCCCCTCTATTTAGCTGTAGTAATTAGTGTGTGTATGTATGTGATGTACGCGCGTGTATAACTATGTGTGTGTGTGTATGTTTGAATCAGGGAGTCGAAATTTGGGGCTTTTCACTGATTCGGGTTTGGTTAATTGTTGATGCAAGGTGAGTGTGTGCTGCGTAGGTGTCTGTGTATGAAATATCGTGTAGAGGGGTGTTAATTATGTGTGTATATGATTCGGGTGTGTGTGTCGAGATGGGTGTTTGGTTTGTCTGATTTTCTTGATGATTTTGCTGCAAAAAATTGAACCTATTCCCCTCCCCTGTGTTGTTGTTACCGTGTAGCTGGGTGGGTATGTCGATTGGGGTGTGAATGTGTGGCGTTGTTACTACGAATTGTAGAGTAAACAGAGCTGCAGTGTTTGTGTCGCTGCTGTGTGTGCCTAATGTGGGTTCGACATCAATTCTGTGTGCTTGGTTTATGCGAGGCTGGTAGAGTATTGTAGCTAAATCGTTAAGGCCTGTTTTAATTTTGGTTTCATGAGTCATTCAAGTTGGTAGAGTTGGTCGTTGTCGGTTTCCTTTATTTTATTTTTCCGGTCGAATCTCTTGTTTAGACTGTTAAAACTGAGGTTGCGGTATAAAAATGTCTGTATGAGTGTTTGGTTATATGAGATTTTAAGATAAACAATTATCAGATTCATAGCTTTGGTTCGTTGGTCTAAATTATTTAATAAATTGATGGGCTGTGAGTTTATGGAGATTAAGGATGCATGTATGGTTTTAATTGTGATTTGAGTCGAATGTTTTCGACGGGATAGTCTATTTTATAAAGGAGATGCTGCCCGATTTTCGATAGAATAATAAGTTATAAAGTCTATAATATTTGGTTATAAGCTAATTTCAAGTAAGTTGGTATTATGTCTTAAGTGTTTAGGTGACTTACGTGATTTCATGTTATAGATGCTATGTGTTTATGTGCTTAGCTTATTATAGTCAGTTATTTGGTAAGTAATATGTATTAAGTATTATCATCGATATATGGATCGTTTGGGTATATTAGGATTAGACGTATAAGGAATATAGAATTCTAAAGTAGTGTTTTTTTTATATGTGTAGGTTCGAAGGACGTAGACATAAAGGATAAAGGAAAGGCAAAGGCTGAGGGTTTTTGAACTAGGTGACTAGCATGGAAATATTTGGTTAAGGCAAGTAACTCGAACCATGTATCGAAGTTCAGTTTTTTTTTCAATTATCCATGAATCGTTGTTTAAATTCGTATAACTTATTGTTGTTTCTTTCAAGTTGATTGTCGAACCTCTTGTACTATACTGTTAAATCATATTAACTATTGCTTAATCCTTAATACCTTCTTGTTTACCCTTATAGACTGCTGTTTAAACTATTGTACTTCCTTGCTTATTTTAAATTCTCGTTGAACTGCAAACCTTGTTTTATGACATACCTTTTGTACTAGCTTGAACCCTATTTCATATCTATTTCCTTAATCCACACTAGCCTAATTATACCTTGCAACCCTTGAATTAAATTATAAATCCCTAACCCTTGTTATGTTCTTAATTAATCAATGACCCTTATTGCTTATATTCCTATTTTCCCCTTAGCCATACCATATTCGATATCACCTTGTATTATGCCTCTAAAATGACAAGAGCTTGATAAACCTTTATTTTTAAATACCTGTGAATCACACTTGAACCCTACCTTGCGAACCTTATACAATTAAATTGGATTGCTTTACTTTTAGTCACTTATTCTTGAAATTAAACAGAATAATCCCCTGCTCTGAATTATTGCATAAGAATTCCATTCATCGAAACTTGCTTTACTTTATGGACATTTAATTAATTATTTTAATTTGGCGTAAGAGGCTAGGGTGGTCCTAGTCCAGCTCTTTAATTTGGCGTAAGAGGCTAGGGTGGTCCTAGTCCAGCAATAGAGGCCAATGTGTTGCCTAATTGGGAACCCAATTTTCAAAGTCCAGAGGGACCTAGTGTCCGGTATGGGGACATTACGTGGCTGATCACCCGTATTGTCCGATTTTAATAAAAAGCTTAACTTAATTAAAATGTTTTAAAGGTGGGAAACTTGATATAAAAAGAGAAATTCATTTCTCTCTCTCTCCCCCTATTTTTGGAATGAATTACAAATTTCCAAAATTTCGGAAAAGCTCAAAGAATGATTCTTGTATCATTGTATCCGTACTCCTGTTGTTGATTTTATTTTTGGCATCTATATTGTTACTTGCTGAGCATTTGGCTCACTTATTGTTGTTTATAACCCTTTTTCAGTTAAGGAAGAAAAGGATACGTCGTAGGAGCTATATCAGGAGAAGAACTTGTGGTGGACTATAGACAGGCTAGTTTGGCTCTAAAACAAGGTTGGACTTTTGGGTATCAGTAGAAAATTGTGTAATAGTTATAGTTGGTTGTATTTATACTTGTGGAGTGTATGTATCTTTTAATTAAGGATTTAGTATTGTAATGTAATAACTTAGTTAGTAGTTGCTTGTTTCATACCACTACCTGTGAGAGATCCGGGTTAGTAGTGGGGTGTTGTGTTATGATTTAATGTCTGGTTAGCAGCTTGTATGTATTTAATTTTGGTTGTGTGCCCCGATCTTGTTTTATGATCGGGAGGGCATAGTAGTATGGTTCACCTGATCGGTTAGGACAGGTTGAACAGGTGTTATGTTTCTTAAGTACTTGGAATTGCAGTTATTTTCTTTTATGAATTTGGTTGGTTCAAAATACAGGTGGATAGACCATATTACGAATACTTCATGCCGAATTTTTTTCAAAAAAAAAAAAAAATTCCCTTGTATCAAATTCTATTTTATTTAATTAAATCCAATAATTTATTATAAAAGTATATTTTTAGTATTGGGAAGTCGGGGCGTTACAAGGGAACTCCCAGTCCTCCAATCCTAATTGACATTTATCTTCAAGACAATAAGTGTTCCTCCACTCTTCGTGATTCGTGTTACTTCTGCATGCCTCCTTGCATTTTGATGTCATCACCGAGGTTTTTGTACTTTACCCATCACACGCACTTCCACTGTGCATATATATATATATATATATATATATATATATATATATATATATGTTAGTGTGTATGTATGTATATATAAGTGCACAAAGGGGTTTTGGGGTCGTTTTTGCTTTCATGGCATAATGTACGCATGTTTACACTATTAGGTAGAGTTATTCGTGCACTAGTCTTAGGCTTTTTCCCTTTCATTTGAACTTGATGCTAGATTTTTGAATTCCTTGGGGCCTAAAAAGGTTTTCTGGGCATGAACATTCTTCGGGAACTTAAAGCTGTAAGAATAACCTTCGGGCGGCCCCTGTCTTCAAGTTTGCCTAAATCTTTAGGGTGTCCCTGACTGGTCCTGGCCCGTTGTACTCGGCCTTTTACCTTTTTTTTCTTTTTCTTTCTTTGCCCCTCCGAGTACAAGGCTAATGTTGCTTCATTTACGAATGTAGGGACATGGATCGATTAACCGAGGGTGCTAGTCCTTCGACCATCACCCCCTTAAGTGACGTCATTCGCCATCCTGCGGTGAATCTTCGGTCAAAATTAGACGAAGATAAGCTCGCTCACATGTCAGACAAGTACGAAATTTCAAAGAACCTGTAGTTTGTGTATGCCACTGGAAAGAGAGACCGTATCTACCATAATCCTCCAGTTCCTGAGACTTGCGGAGGTGTTGCTACGGGCATTTTCGAAGCGGCCTTTAAATGCGGCTTTCGAGTACCTCTTCTGCCCCTTCTAAAGCACCTACTAAAGAACTTGGGCATTGCCCTTGGTCAGCTAGACCCGAACAGCTTCATTCACATCAATGTATTCCATGCATGCTGCTTGGCACTGAAGATCCACCCGAGGATGTCGTTATTCTAGCACCATTACGACTTCCGTCGGAATCCAAAGAGTCATGGTTTTTATACCATCGCTCGATGAAACAACAGGGCCGATTGGGCCTAAACAAACTTTAACAACAGGGGAAGCCATGACGAATGGTTCTTCTTCTCCGATCATAAAATTGCGAAGTTCTCTGTATGGCGGAAGGTAGACCCGATCGAAGTTGTCATGCCTTCGTTCTCGGAGGCAGATAAGCACGACTACAAGCTCCTCTACGAGCTGGACATGGATAGGGTTCCCCTAACTAACAGCCGAGATAGAGACTTGTTGTTCGCCCATTGGGGTAGTGGTAACAATTATCTTTCTTGGCTTTTTTTCTTTTACTGCATTTTTGACTTGTAGTATTATGCTTGTAGTCTTCGATTTTTACCTGCTTTTGACATATTATTTCCTTGTGCAGTGTCTTCTTGCCTGGAGATCTTGGAGCACCACCGACAGAAGGCGAAAGCTTTGCAGGCGGCCACTGCTAGAAAAGTTGTTCCCGATCGGAGGGATGACCAGGAGATACCGGAGGAGACCCCGATTCCTTCGCCTATGAGCGAGCTGGAAGTGGAGGAACAATCGCAACCGCCGATTGAACCCCGAAAAAGAGTCCAATCGAACAATGCTATGATCGAAACTTACATCCCTCAGTGGGGTGTTCTGGCCAATGACCTGTTAGTCAGTTCAGTTACGGCACCTGCTAGGGACATCGGTCCCGATCTTTGCAGAGGTCTTATCCTTTCGGCCGATCGACCGATGTATGACAAAGTGGAGACGGTGGGCGCCTACACTGAAATGTTGGCGCTTCTCTTGATGGTAAGCTTTCTTCCTTCGAATTGTTTTATTTATTTATTCCTTCAGGTATTTGACATTTGTCTTTGCTTTATTTTAGGTTGTTCCCTGGGCTGCCATGGTCGCTGATAGGGTGGAAGGCATCTAGGCAAAGCTAAAAGAAGTTGCCTAGCTGGAGACTTGGGCGGTCAAGGTGGAAGAGGACCTTCGAACCTCGGCACCGAGCTGGAAAGGGTTACCGGTCAAGCTACCACCCTGGCGACCGAGCGTGACACTCTGAAGGACCAGCTGGACAGCTTAAAGGCCCGGGTCTCTCGGAGGAATGACCAATTGAAGGCCTCAAGGAAAGCTATCCAGAAGGGCAAGAAGGTTTTGGACCTGACCGAAGAAAGGTGCTACCAGATGGGCTATAATGATGTCATCCGAAAGGCTCATTCTTCTGGGCTTGATCATACCCTTCTGCTTGAGGCAGGTATGGCGGATCTGGTCGGTCGGGTGGACGTGGATGAGCCGTTGGTCATCTCCTCCAGAGAAGATGAGCATCTCTCGGATTAGATTATTGTTAGATCTTTGCCTTTGGGCGTTCATCTTTTGTTGCCTTCGGGCTTCGCAACTAAACTGTGCCTTCGGGCTTTTGTAGTTTAACTGTGCCTTTAAGCAATTTTTTTTGCAAAATTTCTTGTTTGGGTTTATGCATCTTCAGCCATTTCACTTGTCTTAACATAATTTATTTTAATTTTATGCTTCTTCAGCATCACTTTTCCTTATACATTTAATTTTGTGCATCTTTGGCATTATTTTGCCTTAGCAGAATTTCTTTAAATTTTATGCATCTTTGGCCTCATTTTACCTTAGCATTATTACCTTTAATTTTATGCATCTTCGGCCTTAGCCTAGAATATCTGTGCATCTTCGATCGTGGCCTAGCTATCCCCAGTATTTAAGGGATTTGTAAATGATTAAGGTCCCATTTGGTCGGTGAAATATATTTCCTCCCGACCTTAATTATGTCAAAGTAACTAAAATACTAAAACATTTTTACGGACGCATGTTTCATGTCGGCCCCAAATATGGGTCCATTAAGCCTGCCTTTATGTACTTAATCATTCGATTATTATTGCACTTTCATGGCTAATAGTAGTAGAAGTATAAATGAGGCAAACAATCTTTCAGTGATAATGCAAATGACATATACATAATTTCAAGTTACAGTTTGTTGATTTTAATTGGAACTAAACAAACTGCCGAACGAATTAAATTGCATAACAGAATGAAATACCAAATCAAATTGAGCGAGAATAAGCTTTCAGTAATCTTACTGGTAAAAATGGCGGAGGTGAGCTGCGTGCCATGTATTTTTTATGAGGCTTTCATCCGAATGAGCGAGCTTGTACGTACCCGGCCGAACTACCTCTACTACTGTGTAGAGCCCTTCTCAATTGGGCATAAGCTTCCTTTATTTGGCTGGCATGAAGGTAGCTAGTTCCCGAAGCACAAGATCCCCAACCTGGAATGATCTCTTCTTCATCCCCGAGTCATAGTACTGGGTTGCCTGGGGCTGGTACCTTAGGTTCCTCTGGTGGGCCACCTCCCTTTCTTCTTCAAGTAGATCCACGTTAGCCCGGAGTCCAAATTCATTTGTTTCCACATTGAACACCTATTATTGGTAGGACTCTAAGCCAACTTCGACCGGTAACAGGGCATCGGTCCCAAAGGCTAGCCTGAAAGGTGTCTCTCCTGTTGGCGATCTTGTTGTCGTTCAGTAAGCCCATAGGACCCAAGGTAGTTCTTCAGCCCAAAGTCCTTTAGCTTTACCCAATCGCTTCTTGATCCCATCAAAGATAATTTTGTTAGCTACTTCGATCGCCCCATTGCCTTGAGGGTGGCCGACAAAACTGAACTTTGTTTAATTGCCAAATTTTGCTAAGAATTTCCTGAACTTACTCCGATGAACTGTGTTCCATTGTCTGGCACAAAAACCATAGGAATACCAAATCTTAGAATCACTTGCTCCAACATGAATTTCTTTGCTACTTCTTCGGTGATGCTTGAAAGAGGTCGGGCTTCTACCCACTTAGTCATATAGTCGATGACCACGGTGTAGTATTTGGTCTGCTTGGTGCTAGTCGGTAAGATCCCCAATATATCGACAGCCCACATCACAAATGGAATTGGGCTAAGGATCGAAGACATTTCCTCGGAGGGTTGCTTCGGCACTGTACTAAATAGTTGACATTGTCAGTTATTTGGTGTAAGTGGTTGCTGCATCTTCCCTTAGAGTTGGCCAGAAAAATCCCTGCCTCAGAATTTTGAAGGCTAAGGACCTCCCAGCTAGGTGCTCGTCACAAATCCCTTCATGAACTATCTCCAAAGCTATTTGTTGTTCTTCGGGGTTGAGGTATTGTAAAAGTGGTTGAGTTGCTGACCTTTGGAACAGACGGCCCCTGACCAGAGTGTAACTTGCTGACCGGTGTCTTACTTTCTGCGCCTCCTTGCGGTCAAGAGGCAGGGTACCCTTCTCGAGGTATGCTCTAATCGGGGTCATCCAGTTAACCCCTTGGTGATTCCATGCATTGCTTCTTGTCTATCAAAGTCATCTTTACTTCAGTCAGGTAGATTGACCCTGTAAGACTTTGGGTCTCTACCGAAGCTGGCCTGGATAAAGCATCGGCTTGACTGTTGTTCTCCCATGCCACCTGCTTAACTCAAATGATTCAAACAGTTATGTGTTTTCACGTACCTTCAATGCATATGCTTTCGTTCGGAGGTCTTTCTGGCTAAACTCCCCCGTGAACTGTTTCACTACCAACATCGAGTCGTTAAAAGCTCTTAGGTGTTTGACTTCCAAGCGTCGGGCCAAGTCTAACCTGCTAGCAAGGCTTCATATTCTGCCTCATTGTTGGTTAGCAGAAAGGTGAATTCGCCTAACATTTCTCAAAACCTTCAAGACTTGTCAAAATTAGGCCTGTACCACACTTCTCCCCTGCTACCGAACCATCTACGAACAATTTCCACTTCCCCGGTGATCGAACCAACTGCTCTTCAGGGTCTAGATCTTTCAGTCTAGAGAAAGAACATTCCATAACAAAATCAGCAAGCACTTTTGTCTTGATCGAAGTTCTCGGCATATACTCAAAATCATACCCAGTTCGATCGACCAGGCAACAACTTTGCCCAGTGCTTCAGGCCATTGTAGAATCTTCTTTAGGGGTTGGTTGGTTATCACCTTGATTGTTCATTACTGGAAATAATGTCTCAACTTCCTGGATGCTATGACTAATCCATAGGCAAACTTTTCCGCATTTGGGTACCTTGTTTCTGCATCTTTCAGCATGTGAGATATATAAAAAACCGAGTGTTGGTTCCCTTCATGTTCTTTGACCAGCACCGCTCTTAGTGTTCAGTCGTTCACTCCTAAATAAAGCTGAAGTGTTTTCTTCGGGTCTGTTCTCATTAAGAGTGGGGCTTTGACCAAATATTCCTTCACTTCTTCAAACGCCTTCTGACAGGCGGCCCCCCACTCAAAATTCTTCAACCCCCGAAGCACTTCAAAGAAAGGCAAGGTTTTCTCAGCTGAGAGTGATATGAACCTCATTAATGCCGCTAGCCTCCCTGTTAACTTTTGGATATCCCAAATGGTTTTCGGGGCTTACATATCAATTACTGCCTTGATCTTCTCTGGGTTGGCTTTGATTCCTCTGATAATGACCATGTAGCCCAAAAACTTTCCGCTTTTGACCCGAATGTGCATTCGTTCGGGTTTATTCTCATGTTGTTTTTCCTTAAAGTCTCTAAATATTCTCTGAGGTCTTCGGCATGGTCTTGGAACAATGACTTCACAATCATATCGTCCACATAGCGTTCCATATTCCGACCGATCAAGTCCTTGAACACCTTATTTATCATTTTTTGGAAGGTTGCCCACGCATTCTTTAGGTCGAAGGCCATTTTGATGTAGGCATATGTTCCATTCGGCGTGATGAATGATGTTTTAGAAATGTCCTTGGTATTCATAGCTATCTGTTGGTATCCAGAGAAAGCATATAAGAAGCTGAGTATTGATGCCCCGAAGTGGCGTAAATTAGTTGATCAATGTTCGGAAAGGGGTAGTGGTCCTTCGGGAAATTCATGTTTAAATTGGTATAGTCCACGCACATCCTCCATTTGTTATTGGACTTTTTGACCACAACCACGTTCGCCAACCAGTCCGGATATTCGATTTCTTCAATGAACTTTACCTCCACTAGCTTTTCCACTTTGGCTTGGATTACCTGTTGTATCTCCATGGCGAAGTTCCCCTTCTTCTATTTTACTGGCTTAGCATTGGGTTTGACATTGAGGCAGTGCTTGGCCACCGAAGGGTCCAATCCTGGCATATCTTTGGGACCCCAGGCGAACACATCGTGGTACTCCCTTATGACTTGGATGACTTTCTTTTTTAGCTCTGGCTCCATGTTCCTGCTGCTTCGGCTATGGGGCTGGACAGGTCAGCCCCAAAATTTTCCAATTCTATGTTCATGGCATGATGGTGACTGCCCCCAGCCTTGTTTTCATTTCTTTTCCTTTTTCCAGCCTCAGACATTTCTACGTCCTTGTCCTTCTCCAAATCTTCTAGCATGATTATTCGGGCGGCTTTCTGGTCGCCCCTCATTTCTCCTACCCCATGTTCGGTGGGGAACTTCAACTTTAAGTGTGGAACAAAGGTTACAACTTGAAATAGTGATAGGTCTAGCCTCCCCAAAATTCCATTGTACGGGCTTTCAGCTTGAACTACGTAGAACTTAGCTTCCTTCTCAATTGTGTATGGTGATTTCCCCAAAAAAATGGGTAGAGTGATTGTTCTTTCTATCGATACTGGCTGGTTACCAAAGCCATATAAGGGTGCCTCGTGGAATGGCTCCAGTTGTTCGCCTCCCAAGTTCATCTTACAGTAAGTCCGATGGTACAAAATGTTCATTGAACTACCTCCATCAACCAACACTCTCCAAATCTTGTTTTCCCCGATGATGGGGTTGATAACAAGTGGGTCTTCATCTGGCCAAATTACCTCCTCATAGTCATCTTCAGTAAAAGAGATGGGCAATGGCTGCTTCGCTGAGCTGGACTGATACAAATTGTAAACCTACCTAGCATACTTCTTTCTGGCGGTCTTGCTATCCCGATCCAGAACCATTCCTCCAAATATCATCCTTACTTCGCCCCTATACTTCTCTGATCCTTCAACTTCCATCGTTTTCTCTTTGGACTCAAGTTTGTCCCTCAGATCTCCGACGAATTGGGTCAACTCTCTGTCCTTAATCATTCTTTCTATCAGCTTCTTCAAGTGGTAACACTCATCGGTGTTGTGACATTTGTCCCGATGGTAATCACAATATTTGTTCTTATTCCTCTTGTACTCAGGGGTCTTTAGCTTGGCTGGTCGAACAAAGCCAGGCTTGCCCTTTATCTCGTGGAGAATCTTTGAGATTAGAGTGTTCAGAGGTGTGAACACCATGCTATCTTTATCTCGTCTTTATTCGACCCTTTGTCAGGCCTTGTGTCAGTCTACCTACTCTTAATATCCCCACGACCTCTTCGGTTGTCTCTTCTATCATCTCTATTAGAATCATTCTTCCAACCTTCCTTATACCCACGATAGACTCCATCTTCCTTCTAATTGCATCTCCTCTCAGATATATATCATTTAAAGACTTAGGCGACATATCGTAAAGAGAGGACCGTAGTTTCTTACCTTTTACGGGGTAAAGTCCAGCGGTGAGGAAACCAGCTGCTTTCACTTTATCGAGATTAGTCGCCATTCCAGCTTCCTCTTTGAATCAAGTCAAGTAGTCCCCAAGTTCATCGTTCGGCCTCTGCCTGCAGTGGATCAGGGCCTCTGTATCCTTCTCTCTTCGGCACAAATGAGAGTAGTGTCTCAAGAACTTCCTTTTGATCTGCTCGTACGAACCAATTGACATGGGCCTCAGCGAATGATACCACATAGACGTTGGCCCCTTCAGGTAGGTCTTGAACATCTTACATAACATGATGTCATAGTGCCCCATACCAGTCATGAACGACTCATATTTCTCACAATGTTCTTCGGATCACCATTGCCATTCAATTCGTGCATCTTTAGAAACTACCTCTGTTTACACAATATCACACAAGTATACGTGGTCACAAGTAATACAATTAAGTTCGTTCCACTGAGATATGGGTAAGTTCTTTTCAGCTAATGTGCCTATTCAACAATGTATGATCTTAATTCAATGCTAAGATAAATAACTAATGTGGGTTTTAATTATCTAAATTAAACTAAGATGCAAAATAAAAACTAATTAACTAATGAGAATTAAAATTGAATTTCTTATAAGAATAAAAACATGGGATCCTAACTTCATTATCTACTTCACTTAAAGTCGCAGCCTTTAATCAATACATGTGATGGTTTTGATATCTGATCGGATAACACGAAACAAGTAAAAGCTACCTCTCGGTATACTAATACCAAACTACGCATGCATCCACAAAAGAGATAGAAGATGGGTAGACACCAAATATGTTTAGACCCTATATCTCTATAGAATTTGAAAACATAAAGATTTAAGCACAAGTTATCCACTTAGATCACATAGGGTAGCATAATATCTCTATTTACGCCACAAATCATGATGTTAAAACATCAACCTATCCTATGCTAGCATGGCAAGTTCTAAATCTCAAGATCCACTCTCGTTTCGCAAGAGACTAACAAATTAGATGTTCACGACGCATCTAAACACATGAAACACAACCATACGAGGATATCAAGAATTCACCACACATAAATCTTTAAAGCATACAAACTACTAAGCTACATAGATAAATCCGTTAGAATCCCATGACAACGATTATCTCATAATTGAACCGTTCATCGTCATGGGATTTGATGAAAACATGAAATAAAACAAGATATGAATAAAAGAAGTAATTATATTAATAAACAAAGAGTTAAGAAAACAAATCTAGAATCCAGAATAACACAAAAGATGAAGTAGATCTAGATCCGTTGCTTGTCACGAGCGTTGAATCCTTCTCTCCTTTTCTCCCTTGCAGATCTAAACTATGATACAATAAAAAAAACTCTCCTAATTACAATGCTAAGCTGTGTTTAAATAGGCTCTAGATCTCTTGCCCAGCAGGAAATTACCTTCTATTACAATTATAATTCGATTAAGGTACTAAAACCTGCCCAAAATATAATTAGAATTAGAAAAAGGTCAAAACAGTAATCTTTCAGCCTTGCTTCACAAAGAACATGTGCGCGAATTTTAAATACATGCTCCCTGCACCTGCTTTCTATCCCAGGTTGTAGAAAATCTCTCAAGTTTCGCGTGAGCTATAAGATCGCTGAAAACGGACTTCTAGAACTCCAGATATGGCCAAAACAGTGAAGACTGCGCAACCTTCCCGAAAAATCCGAATTTTAATCAATTAATCCTCCAAACACGATAGAAGCATCACCCATAATCGACATTCTTGTAAGTCTGCACAACTAAGAAAAACACATCAAAACTACAATAAACTTGAGTCCAAGACAATCAATTTAAGCCGAATTGAAGCGATCCAAGTGGATATAAAATCCACTTATCACACCCCCAAACTTAAACCGATGCTTGTCCTCAAGCATAAACAATTACAACTAACTAACTAACTAGTACCACTTCCGTAGGTGATCACGGTTGCATTTGGCATATGAAACAAGCCCTTTAAACCCCTAGGCAGCCCCAGTGGACGAGTAAGGTCTCGTGAGGGCCTATAGCGAATGTACCCACAAAATCCATTTAACCTAATGCAATGCAATGCATGAATGCAACTGGACTGAAAATGCAACGATCCCCTTCAAACTAACCAAAACCAACTAACAAGCAAATATCTCAAAGAATGCAACTAAATCCAAATAGAGCTCGACTAAGTTCCCGTATACTAACAATACATGAACAGAAACGTGCGTGTGTGCAATGCTCATCAGAAATACTCCCAAAACTATGTCAAAGATCATACATGTTCTTCGTCAAGACAATCACAGGTTTATAAATAGAATACACTATAGACACTTCATAACCTAGGAACACCTCCATCCTTATCCAAGGTAGACAGAAATTCATGATTTATTACTAACTACTACGACACATATATACAAGCATGCTTATTTAACTGTGCAATGGATGAGACCCCTAAAGGCTTATACAATAATACCCATGTAACGAGCGTTGGGTTAGTGGATCCCAGACTATAAAAGTCTTAGGTCACTAGGCACAAAGTCCCCGCGAACTTAATTGCTCGAGTATTAAAGAGCTCACCCTGGTTAAGTTTGCATATAAACAATTGACACTTTTGACCTTTTTTTTTCCTTTTATTTTTCTTTTTTTTTTTTGCAATCTGGAATGAGAATTCTCAATTCCAACCCTAGACTACTCATATAAATATGAGCCCGCTACTAGCCATTTGACGCCTAGCCATTATTCACAATTATTTACAATTAAGCATGAAATTCCTGGTTTCCCCCAAACTTAGACTTTAGTGATCCTACGCCATCAAGGGAATAACGAAAATTCTAAATATAAACAAGTGATTAAATCTAAACAACCAAACAAGCTTGACCCTAACCTAGCCCAAAAGCACCCAATGAGATTGTGTAAAAGTTTTGTTTCCGTAACACATAATTCAATTTCATAGAAACTATAAGTCAAGCCTCTATTCATCATACCACACTCAATTAGACACCTACCTACCAATCAGAATTAGCTCTTCTTAAGGGATCATGAAATATGCCTGCCATGAAATGCAACTAATATGAACTCACATGGTATACGAAAAAATAAAAACAGAATGTCCTACATGAAACAAACATAATTAATACGAACATATATGCATAAATTACTACTACTAATATGCAAAACATGAAATCCTACATGAACACATAATACAACAACAACTACTAATCCCTCAAACCACCCCCAAACTTAAAATATTCAATGTCCGCATTGAATGGAAGTAAATACGAGGGATAGCAGAAAACATACCTACAAAGCGCTTCACATATCCTTCCCCATCGCAACTCAACATACTTGTTCGGCAAAAATCCCCCTTCTGTAGCAATACCCAACTCACAAGAAGCTCCACTAATAATCTCCAAGTAATATCACACCAAAAATAGCCCAAATTCCTAGAATAATACAAAATCCCCAAATTACAAGAACACAAATTCGTAATAAAAATAAGATTAGAAAAGAGATAAACCAATTACGAATCAAAGAGGTGAACTTGTAATTAATTCCTCTTTAGAATTGAATTTAAATAAATAGAAGAGGAATTAGATTTGTATGTATGGGTGTAGTAGTGATAGGATGAATATAAAATTGAATGTGTATAGGAGAAATTTTGAGTGGGTAAGAATTTGAGGTAAGATAGAAAAAGAATTTAATAATTTAGAGAAAAAGAATTTGAATTGATATAGGATTAGAGATTTGAATAGGAGATGGGGGGTTTTGGAATTGTTATGAAATTAGGAATAGGTTTAGGGATGTAAGAATAAAAGTAGAAAAGGAATTGAAAACAATTTTTTTTTTTATATAACAGCTGAAAAAAATCTGGCAGACAAAACAGTCACGCAGGCGCAGCCTGCGCCACACTCAGTAACGCAGGCGCAGCCTGCGTCACATACAGACACGCAGGCGCAGCCTGCGCGACACAGGCGCAGCCTACGTGTAAAGCACTGTTTTAATTTTTATTTATATTTTTTTTTTGAAATACAACACTCAATTTTTTTTTTTATTTTTTTCCCTTCACAACACTCTTTTTTTTTTCAAGAAGGCGTGGGTTGCCTCCCACGAAGCGCTTCTTTAATGACAATAGCTTGACGTTACTTCCTCAACTTATGGCGGTTTCAAAAGAATAACTGAACCGTCCACAACAGATAGACCATTCATACGAACGTTGACTTCTTGTTTGCTTGCTTTCCACAATTCTCTTCCGTCAGACTTCAACCTGATTTTACTATCCAACAGCTTAATCTTCTTCTTTTTCTTCTTCACACCTCTAATGTGCTTCTCCGACTGGAACGGCTGAACAAAACTTTCTTCTTCCTTATCATCAGCTTTCCACCTTCGCAACACATTATCATGCCCCTCTTCAAAAATCACAAGCTCATTATTCAAAAGGAAATACCTCAAATATGGTGGAAGTATCCCAAGCTTTACTTTCGAAAGATCTCGAATTGAAGAACTGTCAATGGAATCACTGATGTGATGCTTTAGCACGTGTGTGTCCAACTTTTCGCTTAAGAACTGATCAAACTTCTTTCTCTGACCCGTATCAACTAATTCCACACTGCAACACTCTTCATCCTCTGTCGGAAATTTCATGGCTTTGAAAACATTAAAGGTGACATTCTGATCTTGCACCCTCATTGTAAGCTCTCCTTTTTGCACATCAATCAAAGTATCGCCTGTAGCTAGAAAAGGCCTTCCCAAGATTATGGGAATCTTCTTGTCTTCTTCAAAATCCAAGATAACAAAATCAGCTGGGAAGATAAGCTTATCAACTTTCACCAAAACGTCCTCCACTATGCCCCTTGGATATGTGATAGATCGATCAGCCAACTGCAAAGAGATATTGGTTGGCTTTGGCTCCGGCAGACCAAGTTGCTTGAACACAGATAAAGGCATGAGATTGATGCTAGCTCCCAAGTCACACAAGCACTTGCTAAGAAAGGTTGCCAATAGTGCAAGGGATGGTGAAACTTCCCGGATCTTTAAATTTGGGTGGCAACTTCTGCTGCAGAACTGCACTACACTCCTCCGTTAATACCACTGTTTCAAATTCTTCCAACCTTCTCTTTCGTGACAAAATATCCTTCATGAACTTTGCATACCTCGGCATCTGCTCAAATGCTTCAACAAAAGGAATGTTAATGGACAGTTTCTTAAAGACCTCCATAAACTTCTGAAACTGAATTTCTTGACTTTTCTGCACGCGTCGAGGAAATGGAGGAGGAGGATAAATCTGATTATTCTTTGAAGATTGCTCCAGAGTAGACTTTTCAACAGGTTTCTTGCTCTTCTCACCATCAAACTGATCAGCCACTAAATCAGATTTCTCAATTTCTGGCACTGCAGATTTTTCAACCTGCTGATTCTGAACATCTTCATCTTCCTTAGCTGCTGATTTAGGATCCCTCGTGACTTTTCCAGATCTCAAAGAAACTGCATTGACCTGTTCTTTGCTTTTCCTTCTGCCTGGATTAACCTCCGTATCACTAGGAAGAGTTTCTTGTTGCCTACTAAGTAAGGCACTTGTAATCTGTCCTATCTGGTTTTCCAAGACCTTTTGAGAAGCTTGGAGGTTCTTCATCATCATCCTCAAATCATCCATTTCTGATTTTTCATTAGATGATTGCCCCGCATGAGCCTGGGGCTGTTGCTGCTGAAATCCCGGAGGTTGATATGGTGGCCTTGGAGCATAAGGCTGTTGATAGCCTTGATTGAATGGCTTCGCTTGTTGTCCTTGAAATTGTTGCTGATAAGGTTGCTGAACACCTTGATTATTGCTCCAGCTGAAATTAGGATGATTCCGATTATTAGGATGATAAGTGGCTGGAACTGGTGCAGTAGGTCTCTGAAAATTACTCACGAACTGTGCTGATTCAGAAGAGATAGCACACTGATTCGTCTCATGTGCGCCCGCACATAGCTCACAAATACTAGCAACCTGCTGCATCCCATGATTTGCCAAAGAATCTATTTTCCTATTCATTGCCTCTAGATGAGCTGCTAGAGCTGAGACTGCATTGAAATCAAGAACGCCTGCTACCTTGCCTTGAGAAAGCCTCTGGGTTGGATTTTGATATTCATTAGCAGCCATCGTCTCAATAAGATCATAAGCCTCCTCATAGCTCTTAGCCCACAGAGCTCCACCTGATGCTGCATCTAGCAAAGGTCTAGACTGTGCTCCCAACCCATTGTAAAAATCGTTAATGACCATCCAATCAGGCATGCCATGATGTGGACACCTACGAAGCATCTCCTTGTAACGTTCCCAAGCCTCACACAAAGACTCGCCAGATTGCTGTTGAAATTGAGTTAACTGGTTCCATATTGCTGCAGTTTTCGCCATAGGGAAGAATTTATTAAGAAACTGCTGAGCAAGATTCTCCCATGTAGTAATGGAACCAGCTGGTAGAGAGTGTAACCAGCCCTTAGCCTTATCCCTTAAAGAGAATGGGAAAAACCTCAACTTGATAGCATCCTCCGACACACCATTAAATTTGAAAGTGTCGCAGATCTCGATAAAGTCCCGGATGTGCATGTTAGGATCCTCTGTCGAAGCACCCCCAAACTGAACCGAATTCTGCACCATCTGAATTGTGCTCGGCTTGATCTCAAAGTTGTTCGCTGCAATAGCTGGCCTGACAATACTAGATTGTATGTCATTGATCTTTGGCTGTGAATAGTCTTTTAAAGCCTTGACTGCTGCTGGTAAATCTGCCATTTCTTTTGCTGCTGCAAGTTCTTCTTCTGCCAGTTTACAAGTTTGCAAATGTGTTCGCATACACGTTCAAGTACCTGAAAACACCACGAAACAAACTAACTAAGTAAGAAAAAAAAAATCCGAGTCAGTGAACGATAACGACCACTGATGACAAGCACATAAACTAAATTAAACACCGATGATCCCCGGCAGCGATGCCAAAAACTTGTTTACACAATATCACGCAAGTATACGTGGTCACAAGTAATACAATTAAGTTCGTTCCACTGAGATCTGGTTAAGTTCTTTTCAGCTAATGTGCCTATTCAACAATGTATGATCTTAATTCACTGCTAAGATAAATAACTAATGTGGGTTTTAATTATCTAAATTAAACTAAGATGCAAAGTAAAAACTAATTAACTAATGAGAATTAAAATTGAATTTTTATAAGAATAAAAACATGGGATCCTAACTTCATTATCTACTTCACTTAGAGTCGCAGCCTTTAATCAATACATGTGATGGTTTTGATATCTGATCGGATAACACGAAACAAGTAAAAGCTACCTCTCGGTATACTAATACCAAACTACGCATGCATCCACAAAAGAGATAGAAGATGGATAGACACCAAATACGTTTAGACCCTATATCTCTATAGAATTTGAAAACATAAAGGTTTAAGCAAAAGTTATCCACTTAGATCACATAGGGTAGCATAATATCTCTATTTACGCCACAAATCATGATGTTAAAATATCAACCTATCCTATGCTAGCATATCGAGTTCTAAATCTCAAGATCCACTCTCGTTTCGCAAGAGATTAAAAAATTAGATGTTCGTGACGCATCTAAATACATGAAACACAACCATACGAGGATATCAAGAATTCACCACATATAAATCTTTAAAGCATACAAACTACTAAGCTACATAGATAAATCCGTTAGAATCCCATGACAACGATTAGCTCATAATTGAACCGTTCATCGTCATGGGATTTGATGAAAACATGATATAAAACAAGATATGAATAAAAGAAGTAATTATATTAAAAAACAAAGAATTAAGAAAACAAATCTACAATCCAGAATAACACAAAAGATGAAGTAGATCTAGATCCGTTGCTTGTCACGAGCGTTGAATCCTTCTCTACTTTTCTCCCTTGCAGATCTAAACTATGATACAATAAAAAAAAATCTCCTAATTACAATGCTAAGTTATGTTTAAATAGGCTCTAGATCTCTTGCCCAGCAGGAAATTACCTTCTATTACAATTAGAATTCGATTAAGGTACTAAAACCTGCCCAAAATATAATTAGAATTAGAAAAAGGGCAAAACAGTAATCTTTCAGCCTTGCTTCACAAAGAACACGTGCGCAAATTTTAACTACATGCTCCCTGCACCTGCTTTCTGTCCCAGATTGTAGAAAATCTCTCAAGCTTTGCGTGAACTGTAAGATCGCTGAAAACGGACTTCTAGAACTCCAGATATGGCCAAAACAGTGAAGACTGCGCAACCTTCCCGGAAAATCCGAATTTTAATCAATTAATCATCCAAACACGATAGAAGCATCACCCATAATCGACATTCTTGTAAGTCTGCACAACTAATCAAAACACATCAAAACTACAATAAACTTGAGTCCAAGACAATCAATTTAAGCCGAATTGAAGCGATCCAAGTGGATATAAAATCCACTTATCAACCTCCCAAGAGGTAGTCGGCTGGACTCAATTTTTCGGTCACCACTGGCTCATGGCTGACCTTCTTTTCTCTGAACATTGCCTTCTCTATCCTATGGATCCTGTCTTACATGTGCAGTCTCTCTTCCTCCGAATCAGAGGTATAGACCACTTTCGATCGAGTTCTCTTTGAGTACGATTCGGAGTCCGAAGACTCCTCTTCATCATTTCTAACCCTCTTCTCTCTTCGGGTTTCAGTCTCTGGAGTTTCCATCTCTAGGGCTTCACGAAATGTTCATTCCTAGAGTTCAATCTCTTCTCTTTGGAGTCGGAGGGCCTGTAGTTTTAGTCGATCAGCCTCTCTCCGCCTCTCCGCCTCTCTGTTGTTTCTTTCTTTCTTCTTCTCCTTCTCTTTGCCCTTGGCCTTTTGATCCTCTCTCCATTTCAACAGCATCTGCTTCTGTTCCTCAGGAGTTGGTATAGGCCCCTCTTCGTCAAAATTCAACAGCCTGGGCATGAAAGGAGTACCTTCGGTCAAGGTGGAATTTTCGTGTTCTAGTGTTTTTTCGCTCGTCATAGCTTCGGGTAGGCTCTAATTCACAACAACTAACTTACTTCTACTTCCCACAGACGGCGCCAAATGTTGAAACCAGTTTTCTGTCGGGTAGTTCTTCGGTCGGACCTGCAATGAAGAAGAATGCGAGGGTGGAGCCCCCCAATTCACCTCCGGTGTGAGAATAAGTTAAACTGGTCTTGAAAGTTAGGTAAACGCAGAAGTGTTTGTACTGTGTGTAAATTATGATTTAATGTCCTGAATTACCCAAACCTGACTGTTCTTAACCTATTTCCCCTTCAATCGGGGGTGACTAACCGAAAGATGGAGTGAGTGGGCATCGTGTTCCACGTTCTGAGGAGTTAGCAACTAATAAGGCCGTTGCTGGTAAATGGACTGGATCCTTGTGGACGTTCAGTATGGACTTCCTTGGGCCGGCTTCGGTTCCTTGGTATTGGGCCTTCGGTCCAGCCCACTAAGGAGACGGGCCTCCAACAACATTTGTCAGTTGAAAAAGCAATAATAAAATTATATGCTTGAATCAAAAGTACATCTTTGCAGCAACCTCCAAGGCCCGAGCAAAGATTAAAGATCATAGGGTATGCGATGGCCTAATCACATACATTGAGTTGTGAATGAAGTGTATTTTTAAGCATTCATAACTTCTTAACTCTGCACTTTCATGCCTTTCCTCTCAATCCTATGTTTTTCCTCTTTACCATATTTTGTCAATGAACATTAGATCAAATTAATGAGAATATTGATATAGAATTATAAATAATCTCGGATTAAATCAGGTAAAAAGGGGCTGTATTCAATTGAGATTTTGAAAGATTTCTTTGGATTTTAGAAGTCCATGGTATTCAATTGGGATTTTAAAAAATCCTTTAAAATGTGATGTTATTCGATTTGGATTTTAAATTGTCATTAAAATTTGATGGTATTCCGGAAGAATTTTAAAATGTCTTTTAAAATCTAATGGTATTCCATATAAATTTAAAAACAAATCCATTAAAATCTGATGGTATTCAAAATCCATGGAATTTTTTGGAATTAATAAAATGGTGGATTTTGAAGGATTTGCGAGTGTATTTTTTTCTTTTTTGAAATCCGGTCAAAATGTATAAGATTTTGATGGATTTATCAGAATTGTCTTAAAAATCTATCAGACTCTAAATCAACTCTGAAAGATTTTAAATAAGTAGAATTAAAATCGATTTTATATGCGTAGAATTAAAATCAGCAACAATCTTGTAAAATTCATGGATTATTATTAATCCATCAAAATCTGAATTGAATACACCGCTTAGAATTTTATAATTTGAGGCTAACCTAAGAGAATTAATATTTTTTTTAGAATACAAGAGAATTAATGTTGACACGAGTATTATTAGACCCAGAATTCTATTATTATTTAGGAGTAAGTTATCTATACATGATAAGTTTTTAATTGTATTTTCTTTTCAATCCATTGGATTATCTCCATTGGATCTCGTTTAATTCGTTAATAAACATTAATACCCCGGATAAAGTTTATATTCTGTGTTAACACACATAACAAATGGTTGTAAAGGAGTGAGACCACAATTTTAAAAACTACTTCGGCGGATCTTGATATGTATTGCTACAGCTGGTCAAACGGGCGGTTTTGAACGCCCGACCATGCCCGGCTCATCACGAACTCGTCAAAAATTTGGCACGATCCGGGCCGGTTTGAAACCAAACCGCTAAAAACCACAGTCCGTTCACGAATTAGTAGACTGTAAACCGCTAACCGGCTCGGCACGGCATGTATAACCTGTGTAACCCGCCCGTGTAACCGGCACGGCACGTGAAAAGTGTAAAGCATCTCTATTGATTTTTTTATAAATGTTTATATGAGTAAATATAATCAATTTATTTTAATAAATCTAATTATTTTAAAAATCGAAATTTATCAAAAAATATACATTTATTTTAATTAAATAAATATCTACAACTTAATTATTTTAAATTTAGTTTTTAATAGGTCTAATCATAAAAACAGTATTTAAAATAACATGTATATAGAGGGATAAATTAATAAATTACTAAAATTTTGTACTTGATGCTTGGATTTCTATAAAATATTAACAATAAGACTCTGCATCATATATATTTATACGACTACACATCTTGGTGAATTGGATGTAAAACAGATTATATTAAACTATATGAGGTATAAAACAGATCATATTAATATTCGCCAAACCCGTGTAACTCAGCCTTGACACGGCACTAATCCAAAATACTGATAGAGTGATAGACATATATATAGGGTTAATTGGCTATTTCATAACTCAACTCGTGCTCAACTTGCAGTTTGGTAATCGAACTCAAAAAGCTTGCAGTCAACTCATCAAAGTAATTAAAACTTGCAATCTCATAACTGACGTTAACTTATTTAACGGGATTGACGGAAAGCTAACATGGCAAGCTGATACAGAGATTACGAAACACATATGCATCATTTTATCTCTCCCAGAAAAAACCACAAAAAAATACATAAATCAATAACTAAAAAAATCACAAAATCAAATCAAACATCACAAATTCAACCAAAAAAATTCAAACATCAACACAATAACACAACACCAGGTCCTACTAAATTTAGGTCCTACTAAATTTACACAATCATCTCATTTTTCGATGCTAAAAACCCAAGCTCATTTAACAGAACCTCTACCCAGCTCCAACATCCTAAACAGTTGTTGGTTGGAGAAGACTGGAAAACCATCAGAGAAGGAGCGTAAGCCGGAAAGAGCGAGTTCTCGATGGCGGATTTGGCGGATTTCCCCTGCTCAGCCTTCATGGAGATGTCACGATAACATTTGGAATAGAAATTCTGAGTGGCGAGGCTTCCGAAAAAGCCGCAGTTGTTGGCGTAGAGACGGCGACCTTCCGGCGCCTGAAATCTGTGTTCTTCAGTGATTTATACCAAATTGGAGGATAATTTAATTTAAATTAGGAATAAATTAGATTGCAATAAGGATTACATTGATTGCAATTTGTGTTCATGTATCTATATACAAAAGGGGGAGGAGAAGATATATAGATACAGGGAAGGAGGGGGATGAATAAGAAGGGGAGAGGGATGTATGTAGAAGATGTATAATATGGCGTGGGAAAATGGGAGAGAAAGGAGGGGAGCGTTGGGGAAAGGAAAGAATCAGCGAAAGGAAGACAGACTGTTGGTAAACTGAGGTGAAGAAAAAGGAACGGGCGAACGGAGAAGATGGGTGTGGCGGTGGCTGTTATTGGTCGGAGGAGATCGAAGAGGAGATGGGGTGGTGCCTGACGGTGGAGTGGTTAGGGAGGTAGGTGAATGGAGGTGGGTTCGAGGTGGGTTGAAGGTGGGAGGTGAAATCATTTGATGGGCAGAGGTAGAGTCTGCATTTGATGATATTGTGTGTATTTTGGGTGTATAGTTGTGGACTGAGGGAGAAGAGAGAGACGAGAGAGAGTCAGTTGAGAGAGAAAAGATAGAGGAAAGAAAAAGAAAAGAAATATAAGTAAATTAATTTTAATTTACATTTAAGTTAAAATAAAGACATGGTATCATACGTGGCGATATTTAACGGAGCATCGTTAAAAGTCAACGCGAGTTAACGGCTATGCAAGTTATGTCGTGTTTAATGATTAAATTGCAATCAATTGTTAGTATAATCACCCAATTGCAAGCTTTTTGAGTTCGATTACCCAACTGCAAGTTGAGCACGAGTTGAGTTATGAAATAGCCAATTAACCCCATATATATATATATATATATATATATATATATATATATATATATATATATATATATATATATAGGGCATTGCTCCATACAGAACACCCTTATATAACAAACAATAAAGAACACCATAGATCTAATAGATCCAATGGCCCCGCCAGGGGCACCCAATACAAAAAGTTATTATTTTTTTACCCTCTATCCATCCAGCAAAAAACAATAAAAAAAATTAAAAAAAAATTTTACTGTTCATGATGACGTCATGCTGACGTCATCAGTGACGTCATCATGAACAGTAAATTTTAAAAAAAAATTATTTTTTTTGCTGGATGCATAGAGGGTAAAAAAATAACAACTTTTTGTATTGGGTGCCATGACGGAACTCTTATATTAGATTAGATATGAGGTGTTCTTTATTGTTTGTTATATAATGTGTTTGTTATGGAATGCAACTGTACATACATACATATATATATATATATATATATATTAGGGGAGAGCATGGGCCGGTTCGGCTCGGTTTTTGGATAAAACCGGAACCGCAACCATATATCTTCGGTTTCTAAAATCAAAAACCGCAACCGCAACCGCAACCAACGGTTCGGTTTCGGTTTCAAAAACCCCGGTTCGGTTGCAATCGGCTCGGTTCCGGTTATATAACCGATCAACATAAAATGAGAAAAAATATTACTACTAGAATAAAAAAACATAATTATGATAAATACGTGGAATTTAAGATTACATTAATAGAATAATAGTAATCCAATTGTTTCTCTGAACAAACATAGTAGGATAGTAGCAGATTGCCAAATGTAGTCATTACATAATTTTCTAACACCAAAACATCACACGGCCTCAGTGACAGTAGCCTAGCAGGTGAGCCGCAATGTCACTAGCATCCACTGCATAAACCTGAAAACAAACGTTTGTCCAGAAAGGGAAATACATGTCACAAGCCTTTACAAATCTAAACTAAACCGAAATGCAGATAATGTAATAATTGAAACAATCAAACAAACACAAAAATAACCTATTTAAGTCAGTTTGCTTACCTTTTTTACTACCACAATTTCAAAAGAATCTCCACACCTTTGTTGCCACCTGCATTCAATGTTAACCAGAAAGCTGAGAAACCAGTAAAACATACCAAATAAAGTCAATTACACTAATTATATATGAAGATATAATTACATCAAATACTTTTTTTCCCAAGTAATGCATATGGTAAAATACCATTATCTTTAGAAATAAATACAAGTTGTTCTGCTGACCAAACAGATATACTGTTGAACAAGATTTTACAAAGTCTCAACAACAAATGAAAGAAGGCAGTACAAAATAATGAGATTCCTATGTGCCACATCCCATAGCGTACACCTTTGCTGCCTTGCATCTCTTGTATTCTGTAACTAAACCAAACAAAGCACCCAGCAAGATAAAGGTGGGAAATGGGAATTTAGTACATATATAATTCAATTTTCAATCCAATTTTCAGCAGCAGACTAGTTTTCTGAAACTTCGCTGTTGGGGTTCAATTCATCTACACTGCACTCAATCATATTTTTACCTTTCTTTTCACATTTTTCAGCACCTTTAACTTCTTTATCTTCTAAATCCACATGTATATACAAATAAAAAAGTTTGCGTCTACAAATAAATTCAATAGAAAAGCATACGGTACATCGATAAACAATTAACAAAATGAATGGGTGAATCGATTCATAATATGCACAGTAAGTCAGTAACATATAAACATATATTTAAAGAGACAAACATGAAAATATATTAACATATATAGAATAAACAGCATCATAGATTCATATATTCATAGGTGTAACTGATTGTCTGATTCATAGTTCATACCACTTCTGCTGCTTGTTGTTGACCTCCTTCTTGTTGTTGACCTCATTCTTCTTGTTGACCTCCTTCTTCTTGTTGAGGAATTTCATTCCTGGACATGATTATAACTTCAATAAAATCGTTGGCAGTGGCGGCCTTTGACTCGTTGAGTGGAACAATGAGACTAGATCTGTAATCTGTATTGTGTATAATTGTATACCTAATTGTTAATTACCTAGGAGTATTACCTAATTTGATAGTCTCTGCTCTGGACTAAGGACTAAGGACTCAGGCCCAATCAAACGCAAGTCTGCACATTGTAAGGCCCAAATTATCTTTTTAAATTAAAGAGTACAGAGTACAGACTGATTTTTGCAATATAACAATATAATAATTGATTTAAAAAAATTCATATAGAATTTATGAATTATATATATAATATATAATATTTATTTATTAATATTAATAATCGGTTCGGTTTCGGTTTTTATCGGTTCGGTTGTAATGTAGAACCGAAACCGAACCATTTCAATCGGTTCGGTTTTTTATTTTTCGGTTTCGGATCGGTTTTATTCGGTTCGGTTTTGTCCGGTTTTTCCCGGTTTCGGATCGGTTTTAATTCGGTTTTTTGCTCAGCCCTAATATATATATATATATATATATATATATATATATATATATATATATATATATATATATATATATATATATATATACACGGCCCGCCAACCCCATACTTGCTGTGCACGAGTCAAGGTTCAACCAAGCCGACCCAGTTCAAACTCGGCACGGCATGATCAGACCGCTTGTTTCGCCAGCTCTATGTGTAGCATTGCTTTTTTTTTCTTTTTAAAATACATGCAAAACTAAGGGAATATTACTTTTCAAAATTTAAGCTTTTAATTGATGTAATTTTTCAATAATTTAAAATATATCTGCTTAGAGAATTAGAGCATCTTCAAGAGTATGTTCACTCCTTATAATATTATAAATAATTATGCTTTTAACAAGTTATTACATTGGTTATTGTGTCAACTTTAAAAAAAATTATAATTGCTTTTAATTTATATATTTTTCAAATTTAAACTCCACTACAATGAAAAATTAAATTCAAGTAGGGGAATAATAAGAGAAAATGAATATTTTATTGATATAAATAAGTTAAGATCAAGATTCTTAAAATTAAAAAAAGAGTGAATTCTTAAACTGTTAAAAGAGCCATTAAGAATCTCTTGAAATTCTATTTCCTGCAAAAAAAATTGAGAGTTCACATAAAAAATATTCCGAGAAATATCCTGGAAAGTTAGCATTACCGTAGAGAAATTAGTGTAATGTAATTTCCCCTTTCTATTATAAAGAATCATGACATTTACAAATGCAAAGATTGTAATTTAGAGTTTGCACGTGCTAAGTAATAATTAATATTGCTACATAAGGTTTGATTCAAATAAGAACCATTATCTAAAATAGAACCCGAGATCCATTAATAACCGTTGGATTAGTATTCAATTAATGATTAAGATTGTTTTTCAGAAATAATTAATGTAGGATATTCACAAATCAATAAAAAAAAATAACCAAAAAATTTTAAGATTTTTTGTAAAATACACAATATTATTTGTATGTTTTTTCTTCTACGTATCTGTACTTGTCTTTATATACACAATATTACTTTTATTCGTTCAACTAAAAGTTCATGTGAAAAACATGTAGTGCAAATATGTAAGTTCATATGCAGAACGTATTTATTTCTAATAAATTATACAAGACTTTGAAAGTTCTACATTTAAACGTGTTTGCCTTACATGTGAATTCGAAAATCTAGAAAGTTCTTGTGTAGAATATGTAGTGCAAATATGTAAGTTCATACGTAAAACGTATTTACTTTTATTAAATTTAATAAATTTCGCACAATTTTAACTTGGAAATTGATGATATCCAATCTTGATTATTGATTTTATTACGTGATTTTGCAAGATATGAAATTGTATAATATTTAAATTTTTGGGGAAAAAATTAATAGAGATTCATTACAAATTTTGTTGATTTCTTTACTTTTTAATTTATAAATTTAATCTATATTATAAATATGGTAAGTATATCTTTATTATATTTATGTACAATGTATCTTTATTGTAATTAAGAACTGGTTCCTAAGTTCTCGGTTTAAAGTGATTCTCTGTACCATACATATATATAAATATCTAAATACAAACACTATATATATAATTAGTCACATATTTAAAATCCATATCGATATTTATACTTCTATATAATAGAGAAATAAACAATAATGCTATTCTTCTAATATTTTTTGCAATTTTATTATTCTAAATATATTTCTAAATATACAGTTTGCAACCAAAAATAACCAAATGTAACTTTTTTAACATTTTTTTGAAAAATAATTAAAGTTGCTTTGAATTACATTTGAAATTGCATCGACTTGCATTTTTGTTGCAAAGTCGTTTTCTGAAAAAAAACCTTAAAATCGTAATTTTGCAAAAATAAAATATCAGAAAAACGTATTTTTACGAAAAAAGATGTAAAAAACTCATATTTAAAAAAACCTCTAAATCATAAGCAAATTTGATATTTTTGTAGTATGTAATTTGGTTAATCATTAAAAGAACAATAATCATTGGTTCTTTTTAAATTAAATAGATGAGGATGTTTAGATTTGATATTAAAAAATATTTACTATTACTATATCAAAAATACTAGCAAAAGTTAAAAGTTTGACTCCAAACTTATAATAATATAGTAAAAAACAAACGAAAAATATTATCATATACTACTGTTATGGAATAAAAACGAGGGTCTGTATGTATTTAATGGTAGGGTTCGTGAGTTTCGTACTTTAATGGCTGTTCTTGCGTTCGAGACTAATCGGTCCTCACAAGATGCCTACGTATCTCTGTATTGCTAGAGAATCAAGCCAACGTAGTTTTGAGAATGAGGAATCAGGCCCTTATATAGGTTGCGGGAGCCTTAGAATTATGGTAGGATTCGGAGACTTGGTGGGCAAGCCACCTCCTTAGGAAGGTTCTAGACTCCTTCCTTGTAAAAATGAGTTTCCATGTTGAATTGCGTGCCTTGGAGGCTACTCCTAGCGATATTAGCTGTTTATCTCCTCCAATATTAATTATGAATTTAATATTGTAATTAGGGGTTGGGCCCCACTAATGGATCCCACGTTTGGACCATGCTGGGTCTAATGTAACATTAAATATATCTTTAGGGCTTTACTTTTAGCCCATATCAACTATTTTATTAAATTTATGTTAAATATTAAAAAAAATATAAATCATAAAGTAATAAAGATGTTTGTGCATTGTAGGATTATAAATTTGTATTTAATAAAGTAATAATTATAAAATCAATTTTCTTTTTGCTGATTAAGTACCATTTTGATCCATTTGGAGAGTGTGACAAATAATTGTTATCAAATAATTTTCTAGAAATATCACGCAACATTTATATAATGATTATCAAATAATTTTATTTAAAAATTTTAGCCAATAAAATTTCATTTTTTTTTGAAAAAACTAGTTTAATTACAGAATAATATTATATAATATTAAAGAAAATTTGGATATTGCACGAATTTTAAGTTATATTATTAAAAACAAAACGTTAAAAGTTTGGTTGATCAGTTCAATACCTATTTTTTTCCCTTAATTATCTTTGTTTATTTATACAATTATTAATAATTATTGTATTCTTTTTTCAGGTAAAAATTGTGACTTTTCTATTTTTATTAATATCCAATGAATTTTACTTTTAAGATGAAACATGATATTATAAAAATTAATTATTAATCAATTACCTTTGTAAGCTAAAACATACCATTTTTTCTATATTTCTTTTAACTATATATATATATCATTATCAAATTATATCATTTTAAAATTTAAATCTACGAAATTCATATCTTGAAAAATTTAATTCAAATTAAAAAAAATATATAATATTAGAAATATAGTGTATTGCACGGAGTGTGAGTATAAATAAGAATAATAATATATATTTAAAATTAATGTGATAATAATATGGCGTAAAGGAAAGAATGTATATCTTTCTTGAACTCATTCCACTTTCGGTGCATGACTATTATTAATTTTTGTCATATAAATACTCGAATTGCTCAAAAATTTAATTTAGTAATTGATGTGTATTTTGATTTAAATTTTGATGTTTGAGGATTAATTCACTATTAATGTATGGAGTTTGGATGGGGCAAAGTAAAATTTATGGACTAAATAATGGATTGTACTTATAGAAAGAATTTAATACTCCTTTATTATGAATGTTTTTATGTGTTTTAAAATTAAAATTACCTAGATTTCAAAATATTTATTGCAAGTATTATCAAATTCCAAACTTTTAATGTTAATATGTTCTCTATATAGGTAATTATACGGTATGAATGTAAACAAGAACAATAATATATAATTTAGGGAAAGAAGAATATTAATATAAATGTAGAGTTAATTTGTCTACTAATTTAAATTTTTTAATTAAATTTAAAATTGAATAATTTAATCAAATACCAACACATTTAAAAATTTAAAATATTAAAGGGATATTTACAGAAATACATAAGATTTTAACAATTGTTTCCAATTTTACTACCATCCAACTATCATTTCACTTCTATAAAATCATTTTTTCAAAAATACTACCTCATTATAATTTTATGTTTTCAATATTTCAAAAATACTACCTTCCTCAGTTGCAACTTTTGCAACCTCAGTTACAACTTTTGCAACCGTGCAACCTCAGTTTCAACTGAACCTCAGTTGCAACTTTTGCAAGCTCGGTTGCAACTTTTGCAACTGAAAACTGAAAGTTGCAAATCAGAAATCCATCAATTATGAGTGCCCCTGGCGGGGGCCTTGCAACCCAAATCCACCAATTATGAGTGCCCCTGGCGGGGCCTTGCAACCACATTTGCAACTAAGATGCTACGAATTTCTGATTGCAAGTTCCAGTTTTCAGATGTCATTTTCGACCGGTTTTTTGGAATATATATATATATATATATATATATATATATATATATATATATATATATATATATATATACCAAAAAACTGGTCGAAAATGACTTCTGAAAACCGGAACTTGCAATCAGAAATTTGTAGTATCGAAGTTGCAAATGAGGTTGCAAAAGTTGCAACTGAGGAAGGTAGTATTTTTAGAATATTGAAAATAAGGTCGGTATTTTTAGAATTTCAGAAAAGTTGGTAATATATATTTAAAAATCCAATAGTTAACATGGGTAGTTTTAAAACTATCCCAATATTAAAAGACTATCCACATAATTTTCAACACATGTGGATGTAGGAAATCAAAAGAATCGTAACTAAATTCACACTCTTTAATCGATATGATATGGGCTGAAAATGAGCCCTAAAAACACATTTAATGTTGCATTAAATGAACCTAAGTTGGTCCAAGGTCAAAGCCCAATTACGAGGCCCAAAACCTTAATAATGATAATAAATTCGTAGCTGTAAAATCAGCCAAATAAAAGACCCCGTATTTGAGTCAACAAGTAAACCAAATCATATCAGGAGTGATCTTCAAGGCATATAATTCCAATACTTATCTTCATATCTGTTAGAAGGCTCTACAATTGGGCCTAAGTTGTGGCTTGCCCACCAAGACACCTAATTCTACTCTAAATCTAAGGCATCCAATGCCTATATAAAGGATTTCACCACCACACAACCCAAATGTATGGTGGGGATTTACCCAACACCCCCCTTAACCCTAATTCCTATCCTATAAATACCCCATCACCCCCCTTGTATTTAGTAACTTAGATTTTAGGGTAGATTTAATTTCTTGTATTTTTCTTAGTTTCAAATCTTGTAAACACTTCTATTATAATTAACGCAATTTTTACTTTCTTTACTTCTTGTCTTGCTCTTTCGTTATTGTTGCCTTGTTTCGTTATTTTCGTAAATCCCGTTGCTAACCACTTGGGGTTGAAAGTAACGAAATTTAATTTCGTGTTCTTAGTTTTTAACTCGTAATTTGCCCCTTTAAAAATCCATTTTATTGAGGGCCATTTAATTCCAAATCCCTGTTTTAACGAAACTTTAATTTCTTAGTAAAATTTTATTTTCGTATTTATTATTAATAAAAAAAAATAGTTTTATAAAATTTCATTTCAAAATTTTCAGTTTTTATTGCTCTATTTTCTTCCCTGTTTTGTTTTTCTTCGACCCAATAAACAAACCCAGCCCTTTTGCTTTTTTTACTCTGTTCTTTTTTTTTTTCTCTCGTTAAGTCCTTCTCCTTCATTCCCCTTTTCTTACAATCACAACTTCCCCGTTCATCCATTCCTTCTTTCTCGTGAAAAAAAATTCCAGACCTTCCCTCCTCTCTACTTCTCTTTGCACGACCACAAAAACACCATTTCCTCTTCTCCTTTTCTTCTCCCCGAATAACCCACCTTTGGCAATTGTCGTTTTGGTTCTGTTTTAATTAGTATTTTATCTACTAAGTTTTAATTCGTATTTTAATTATTGTTTCGCTGGTGTTTTGGTGTTTTAATTATTGTGTAAATTTCGTTCCCATTTCGAGTCTAAGTCTCCTTGTTTTGTTCTCGAGTCTGGTATTATTGTGGTTAGAAATTTCTGTTTTAATTTGCTGAGTTTTAGTTCGAAGTAAATGTTGCTCTTTCATTCCTGTATTGTTGTTTTGTGTTTGGGTTTTGTGTTCTATGGTACTGAGTTCCGTTTCGAGTCGCGGTTTGGTTGTTTGTTGCGTCAATGTTCGTTTAAAGTTTTGTTTTTGAGTTCTAACTTCGCTGCAAGTTTCTTCGATTTGTCATCGAGTTTGTATTAAGTCGTTCATTTTGTTCATATGTTAGTCTAGTTTGTACTAAGTTTCTTCGATTTGTAACTGCGTTCTGAGTCGTTTTTACTGTTGATTTTACTAAGCAAATTGTTCGTTGCTGAGCACCTGTTTGTGTGGATTGCTTGTCTTGTCTCGATTCTGGATGAGTTCAATTTTTTTGCGTTTTGTTGTGAATTGTTTGAGTTGGAGTTTGAAGTTCATTGTGAATTGTTTGAGTTTGAAACGAGTCGAGCAGTCTTTGCTTACTGGTCATGAGCATGATTCTTTTACTCCCTTGGCAATTAAATCTTGAACAATCTTTGCTTATTTCCCTTTAGCTGTTGGATCTTCGTTTCTTACTTTTAGCTCTTGAACTTTAGTGTCGTGTCGTGCTTAAGTATTTCAAGTATATGAGTACGTATTATTTACCATGCCATGAACTTGTTTGCAACTTTTAAATTTTAAGCAATTGTTTCCGGTTCGTGCTTAATTTGTGCAATCTTTACAAGTATCAATCCTAATTGCAGCCAGGAATCCATGTTTATATGAAAACAGCTCAAATTTCAAAATTTCCATTTGTTGTTTTATTCGAATTCTTAAGTACCTGGTTCTTGTTAGAAAAAAAATTGTAAAATTGTGAAATGCTCATGAGATTGTTATGCTTGGGGTTTGTTTTTGGTTAGCCTAAAAAAAATAAAAAATAAAAAGAATTTTTAAATCTAGTTTTAATTTTTAGAATAATTTTTAGATTAATTTTAGAATAATTTAGAATAATTTAGTTTTAATAGAATTAAATTTTCTGTTAGTAATTAAGTAGTATAAAATCCAATTTTTCTCAAAAACCCCCAAATTGTTCTAATTCGATTAAGTTAGAAATTAAGGAATGTGAAAATATTAGTCCCTGAGGAACGAATCACAAATTTTACAACGAAACGAATTGTGCGCTTGCGATTCGAATGTCTTTATTTCTAGTACAACAAGTTTTTGGCGCCGCTGCCGGGGACTAATTATTTTTCGCGCCTTAATTTTTAATTTTTCGAGTTAGTTTTATTTCTTGTCTTATTTTTTTATTTCGTTCTTTTTAGGAAAGCTTGAGATTTCGGAACTCTTCTCAACGAAGCGTTGAAAAATTGGAATTTATGGAAAGCAAGCTTCGGTAACCGTATCTCACTCTTTTCGTATTTTTTTTTTTGAAAAATACAAAAAAAATAAAAAAATCACAAAAATCACAAAAAATTTAAAATTATAGATCCAAAAAAATTAGTTGTAAATACATAATTGTTGCATCATGCATTTAATCACATAGGGCACATCATCTAGATTTTTTTATTTTCTTGTTTTTAATTTTTCGTACCTATAATTGTGGTGATCGCTGGAGGACCCCAAGGTACGTTAAATTCTTTCTTTCTTTTAGTTAGAACACGTAGTTTAAAGCATCCATAAATGTTTATAGTTTTTTATACCTCTTTGTTTGTTGCATCATTTTGTAAATAAACTTTAAGGGCAAAACCTCTCAAAAGATAAGGGAAGGGATTTCATCACTCTTTCCTTAGCCCAAAAACAATTTAATTCCTCATTTTGCATACCTTGCCTTTAATAAAATTAATTAGACGTTTGCCCCTAGGAATCTCGCGCTCAATTAGGAAGGTGCTTAAGAAACGAAGTAATCTTTAATTATTCTTACTTTTTGGTGTCTAGGAAAGCGAAAGCTGACCTGGCCAATTAAGGTTTGGTGTCTAGGTTGGTGTTTAGCCTCTTGGCAATGCTTGCACCTACCTGGCCAAGCCGGTTCGAATAATTATTGATTTACCTAGTTTTTGGTAGCCCTTACAGTTAGGAGCAAGGTCTAGTTATTTTATTAGGGAACCCTAGGTTTAGAATTTTTCTTTTAATTTTACACCCCTTTCTTTTTGTGTGTTTATTTTATCGCACTTATTTGCTACGTGTTTCCTTACATGGTTTATGCGAACTATTTGGATTAGGGATAATTCTTTTAGACTAGTGAGATCGTTTGAGAGTTCTTCCTCTTCTGATTCCGAGTCGTTAGATAATTCCGAACCGATAGTAAACATGGCCATGTCTCGTAAGGACCATTGCTACCCCACCCGTTCCGCTCAACCTTCGTGCATCACTCTTCCTCCCGTAAATGGTAATAATTTCGAGATCAAAGCTCACCATATTAGCATGTTACCTAAGTTTACCGGGAGTGATGGTGAGGATCCGTATATTTTCCTTCATGAATTCGAGGAGGCTTGTGCTCTACAAAAAATCCAACAATTGACCGAAGACTCCATTCGGCTTAGACTTATCAACTTCGCCTTAAAAGAAAATGCCAAAAAATGGTTGTATAGTCTACCCGTTAATTCTATTTCAACGTGGGATGGATTTGTGATAATTTTTCTTAAAAAATATTTTCCAAACCATAAGACTACAAGGATTACAAACGAAATAAATCAATTTCATCAAAAGGAAAATAAGTCTTTTTGGAAATATTTTGATCGTTTTAAAAATCTCTTATCACAATGCCCCCACCACAGAATAAAAAAATGGAGGCTTTGCAAGATTGTTTACGAGGCCTTAGATAGTCCAACAACCGCGTTGTTAGAGTCTATGTGCCAAGGAAAATTTATGGAAAAAAATGAAGACGAAGGGTGGGAGTTTTTCGAGGAATTAGCCGAGAAGACTATGTTGTGGGAGTCTACTAGGGAACCTCACAAGTCCAACGAGTCATCTAGTTCTTCTAGGGGTCTACATTCAATTGGAAACAATATTGCAACCGATGCCAAGCTAGCCACCCTTACTAGGAGACTCGAAGCTCTAGAAACTCATAGTAGTCCCCCACCCATGTCTATGTACCCAAATTTTAATTCTTCGAATTTTGAGTCTCAACCTTGTCCCGATTTTGAGCAAGTGAACGCAATGTTCCAACCGAGACCTCGGAATGACCCGTTCGCACCAACTTACAATCCCGGGTGGAAGAACCACCCTAATTTCTCTTGGAACCAAGGCCAAAATTTCCAATCTCCACCATCTTTTCAAAAGCCGAACTATCCAAACCAAGTTCCTTTTTCAAACACGACTCAAAATCACATTCCTTATCAAAATCAAGCACCCGCCCACCCACCCGGCTTTCATGAGTCGGATAAGAGAATTAACTCCTTGGAAAAGACTCTCGATGCGCTTCTAAAATCAACGACTAATTTGGCTCAATCTCAACAGACCTTCATGCAAACCATGACTCATGATAGGCAAATTTTGAATGCTAGTACTCAAGCCATATCTAAGTTAGAGGTTCAAGTAAGCCAATTAGCCAACGCCATTTGTGAACGAGAGAAGAACAAACTTCCAAGTCAAACCGAGGTAAACCCTAAATTTCCAATCAATCAAAGACCCCCTCACAATGTGAACGCTGTCATTTCCTTAAGGTCCGGTAAGCAAGTTGAAAATCATGTCGGCGACAAGTCTCCCGAAGAAGACGAATCAAATTCTGAACCAAACGCTAATCTTGAACCCGAGAGTTCTAAGGAACAAGGATCAACGAGTGGGACAAAACCCGTCCCCGAAGAACCTAATGAACGAGTCTTTAAGCCAAAATCTCCTTATCCTCAACGACTCATTTCTCCTAAACAAACGACCCAAATGGACAAGATCTTAGAAGTCTTTAATCAAGTCAAAGTCAACATTCCTCTTTTAGACGCGATTCAACAAATTCATTCGTATGCGAAATGTCTAAAAGATTTGTGCACACATAAGCGAACTACTCACGTCCCTAAGAAAGCCTTCTTGACGTCCCAAGTAAGCTCAATTCTTTCGAACCACATTCCCATGAAATATAAGGACCCCGGTTGTCCTACAATTTCATGTGTCATAGGCAATACCTTTGTGGACAAGGCATTACTCGACTTAGGCGCTAGTGTGAACTTGCTTCCATTTTCGGTCTATCAAGCCCTAGGTTTAGGAGAGCTTCAAAGAACAAATGTTACACTTCAATTAGCCGATCGTTCTGTCAAGGTTCCTAAGGGGATTATTGAAGACGTGCTAATTAAAGTAGGTGAATTTTTCTTTCCCGTTGATTTTGTCGTCCTAGAAACCGGACCGGTCAAGAACCCTAAGAATCAGATTCCTATCATTCTAGGAAGGCCATTTCTAGCCACCTCCAATGCTTTGATTAATTGTAGAAATGGATTAATGAAACTAACATTTGGGAACATGACCATTGACCTCAATATTTTTCACATAGGGAAACAACCCGATGATCTCTATGATCAACCTATGGATGTCAATTTAATTGATGATATAGTTGATCAAGAATTCATCAACCCTAATGATGCTCTTGATTTTTGTTTAAAACACTTTGGTCAAGATTGGGATGATTCTGAATATACAAATGAGGTCAATGCAATGTTAGATTCCACCATTCCTACAAATAACCAAGCATGTGAACCACCTCCTTTGCAACTTTTCGAAACTATTGAACCCATTGAGTCAAAGCCGCCCGATTTAGAACTCAAACCTCTTCCCGACACTCTTAAGTACGCCTTTTTAGGTCCTAACGAGTCTCTTCCCGTTATCATTGCCTCTAATTTGACCAAGTCACAAGAGGATGAGCTTGTAAATGTGCTTAGAGAACATAAGGAAGCCATAGGTTGGAGTATCTCGGATATTAAAGGAATTAGTCCGGCCATTGTCCAACATCGGATTCACTTAGTTAATGATGCCAAACCAGTTCGTGAGCCACAAAGGCGGTTGAACCCTACCATGATGGAAGTCGTTAGGAAGGAAATTCTTAAGTGTCTCGATAATGGAATCATTTATCCCATTTCTGATAGCTCTTGGGTTAGCCCGATTCAGGTAGTACCTAAAAAGTCGGGTATTACCGTGGTGACTAACGAGAACAATGAGCAAGTTCCTACTCGTGTCCAATCCGGTTGGAGGGTGTGCATAGACTATAGGAAACTCAACGATGCCACTAGAAAAGACCACTTTCCTTTGCCATTCATAGATCAAATGTTAGAAAGGTTAGCGGGTCATGCCTACTATTGCTTTCTAGATGGTTATTCCGGTTATTTTCAAATTCCTATAGCTCCCGAAGACCAAGAGAAAACCACTTTCACATGTCCCTTTGGAACCTTTGCTTATCGTCGCTTAGCTTTCGGTCTAACCACTGCCCCGGCCACCTTCCAAAGGTGCATGATGAGCATCTTTTCTGACATGGTAGAAGAATTCCTAGAGATTTTTATAGATGACTTCTCCATCTTTGGTTCGTCTTTTCATCAATGCCTAAACCATCTTGAGTTAGTCTTAAATAGATGTAAAGAAACCAACCTCGTTCTTAATTGGGAAAAATGTCATTTCATGGTTAAAGAAGGAATCGTTCTTGGTCATAGAATTTCTGAAAAGGGGATCGAAGTAGATAAATCCAAAGTTGACCTCATTGCCAATCTACCCCCACCAACATCGGTCAAAGGAATTCGTTCCTTTTTAGGACATGCGGGTTTTTATAGGCGTTTCATTAAAGATTTTAGCAAAAAGGCTAGACCCTTGACCACCCTTCTTGGTAAAGATGTCAAATTCGAGTTCAATAAAGATTGTTTACAATCTTTTGAACACCTTAAGAAAGAGTTGACCTCGGCCCCGATTATCAAGTCTCCCGATTGGAGTCAACCTTTCGAGTTAATGTGTGATGCATCTGATTACGCATTAGGGGTGGTATTAGGACAACGAATCAATAAGATACCTCATGTCATATACTACGCTAGTAAGACCTTAAATGATGCGCAACTCAATTATTCAACCACCGAGAAGGAGCTTCTAGCCGTAGTTTTTGCCCTCGAGAAGTTTAGGTCGTATCTTATTGGTTCGAAAATCATTGTTTACACCGATCATTCCGCCCTTCGATATCTCTTCTCTAAGAAAGACTCTAAGGCCCGATTGATTAGGTGGATCTTGTTGCTCCAAGAGTTTGACCTAGAAATTAGGGATAAGAAGGGTTCCGAAAATGTCGTTGCCGATCACCTTTCTCGCTTAGTAGTGGAGTCCACCATTGACTTGCCTTTGAATGAATCTTTTCCAAACGAACATCTCTTTTCTATCTCTACTCTTCCTTGGTTCGCCGACATTGTCAATTACCTTGCAACCGGCGACATTCCCTCTCATTGGTCTACACAAGATAAATCGAAATTTTTCTCTCAAGTCAAACACTTCTTTTGGGACGACCCGTATCTCTTTAAATATTGCCCGACCAAATCATTCGGAGGTGTGTCCCAAACCATGAGTTTCGAAGTATCCTTTCCTTTTGTCATGATCAAGCTTGTGGAGGTCATTTTAGTGCTAAGAAAACAGCAGCTAAAATCCTCCAAAGCGGTTTTTATTGGCCTAGTTTGTTTAAGGATGCTGCTGAATTCTGTGCCGCTTGTAGTAGGTGTCAACACTTAGGAAAGATCACTAGAAGAAATATGATGCCAATGAGTCCCATCTTAATCATTGAGATTTTTGATGTGTGGGGCATAGATTTTATGGGTCCCTTTCCTAGCTCTTTTGGCAACCTCTACATTCTCTTAGCGGTTGATTATGTGTCTAAGTGGGTAGAAGCCATACCAACTAAGTCCAATGATAACAAGGTCGTTCTTAAATTCTTAAAAGAGAATGTCTTTTCTCGATTTGGCACACCTAGGGCAATCATTAGTGACCAAGGTACGTACTTTAAGAATCGTCAATTTGAGTCCCTTTTGAAAAAGTACTCAATTACTCATAGGTTGGCTACCCCTTATCATCCTCAAACTAGTGGTCAAGTTGAAGTCTCGAATAGGCAAATCAAACAAATCTTAGAAAAGACTGTCAACTCGAATAGGAAGGATTGGTCAATCAAACTGATAGATGCCTTATGGGCCTATCGAACCGCTTTTAAGACTGTTTTGGGCATGTCCCCTTACAGAATTGTGCTTGGCAAAGCCTGTCACTTGCCCGTTGAACTAGAGCATAGGGCCTTGTGGGCCATAAGAGATTTGAACTTTGACTTACCAACCGCCGGTAGTCATAGGAAATTGCAATTGTCAGAACTAGAGGAATTAAGAAATGAGGCCTATGAAAATGCTAAAATCTATAAAGAAAGAACAAAACTTTTTCATGATAAATCCATTTTGAGAAAATCTTTTTCTCCGGGTCAAAAAGTTCTTTTGTACAATTCTAGGCTTCATTTATTCCCCGGGAAATTGAGATCTAGGTGGGAAGGTCCTTACATTGTTAGGACCGTTTTTCCTCACGGTGCTGATGAAATCGAAAATCCTAAAAATGGTGATGTATTTAAAGTTAATGGACAAAGACTCAAACCATTTTTAGAGCTGCCATTTGATCCCGAGGATGAGGTCACCCACCTCATCGACCCGTGATTCATGTAAGTTTCTTTCAGTAGGTAAATTCTCTCCTTCATCTCTTGTCAGGTATTATCTCCTCATTCTCATTTACTCATTTCTCTTGCATTTGCATACATTGAGGACAATGCATGATTTAGGTATGGGGGAGGGTTTTTAGTGTAAATATAAAAATCAGAAAATCCAAAAAAAATTAAAAAATCAAAAAATCAAAAAGAGTTCTTTTCGTATTCTAGTCTTGTTAATTGATTGCTAGTTGCTTGATGCACCCTTGCATGCTATGATAATCTTATGATCCATTAGCTTTTGTTTGAGAAGTGATTTGCTAAAGTTCTTGTTCACACACTTAAACTAGCAAGGTAAAGCTAGTAGACTTATTTGAATTGTGCATGAAATTAGAAGGACATGATTAGGTGTAAGATGATTTGGTCTTCATGCTTTGAGTACAAGTAGGTGCATTGAGGATACCATTTCTTGAGATTGATTATGTTTTACCACACCAAGTGAGTTTTGAGCCTTTATACACATCTTTTGCATTTATATTCGTTTGTTTGAGTGTCCACTTGTCATTTGCATCGCTAGCACTTGTTTGAGTTCCATCTTGAAATACATGACATTAATTGATGATAAAATGATAAGGGCACTTAGGAATAACCTATATTTCCAAAATATCCACACCATGCTTATGTGATCAATTAGTTAACCCTTTGAGCTTAATCTTATTCTTTCGGTGACACACCACATTACTCGCCTAAGACCTTTTTCTTGATTAGCCTTACGTATTCTTGATCCCATTTTGTCAAAGGCTAGTAGGAACTTAAAGGAGCAATAAGGTGATAGGGTTTACTTTTGTTCATAACTTTTGTGGAAATATTTGTTGTTACCTTGATAGTCGATTTTCAAAATTAAATCTAAAGGAGGATTATTGTTACATTTATCATTTTCCTTTATAAAAAAAAGTAAAAAAGTAAAAAAAAAAAAGGAAAAAGAAAATGAAAAAAAAAAGTTTACATATGAGAGCATACTTATGTTTTTGTAATCCTCCTTCATTCGACTAGTCAAGGCTTTTTGTTGAAAATAAAAATAAATTGTGTGGGGAGGAAGTTTGGTGTTGTGCATAATATTCATGGTGACTACTAGCTTTTGACACTTCACCTTACTTTGGCCTTTCTTGACATACCTTGTCCCTAGCCCCATTACAACCCTAATAAAGACCTTTTGATTATCATTATTAATGTATGTTGTGATTTAAGTTGGGATGATACCAAGTGTCAAGCATGCATTTAATTTTGTTGGAATTGAGTGATACACTTACCCTTGTTCTTGAGTGAATATTCTTTTGTGAGTGAAAGGTGAGGTATTGCTTATTTGTTTTTTGCATAAGAGATCTCAAGTTTTGACTCTGAGGTGTGCCCTTGTCGACTTAGCATGGTTACCAATAATTTTTGCACTTGACATGAACTTATAATCACTCTTGCATGGTTCTTTGAGTAGACTATGTGAATCCTTGCACTTTCCACACCAAGACTTTGCAACTTCATTTTGATTCTTAAGTTGATGTATCTTGAGAGGACATGTATGTGTGGTGTGCATTGCCATGTGATCTTTTATACAAGTTAGATGGATTTTGTGGGTACATTCACTATAGGCCCTCACGAGACCTCACTCATCCACTAGGGCTGCCTAGGGGTTTAAAGGGCTTGTTGCATATGCCAAATGCAACCGTCACACCTACGAAAAGGAGTATACGACTTTACATCTAGATTTTCATTTTGTTGTTATTTTCCTCGAGGACGAGCAAAAGATAGGTATGGGGGCATTTGATAAGTGCATAATTTTGCATATTTTATTTACCTATTTATTGCTTGAACTCGTGTTTTAATAATATATTTTGTTACAGTTCAGGTAAATCGTAAATAAATAAAGAAATGACAAAATAAATAAATAAAGTGCAAGGAAGGGAAAAAGGAGGAAGAAAAAGGACCAAAAATGAAAGAAGGAAAAGAATTAGGAGCTTGGAGCAAAAGGAATATTTCAAGACAAGTGGAAGGTGGAGATCATCCCAACACATTAGAAAAGTGTATGGCCAAGATCAACTCTTCAAAGTTTAAGGGGGAAGGAATCAAATAGATGGCTAGGATTTCACCACCACACAACCCAATGTATGGTGGAGATTTACCCAACACCCCCCTTAACCCTAATTCCTATCCTATAAATACCCCCTCACCCCCCTTGTATTTAGTAACTTAAATTTTAGGGTAGATTTAATTTCTTGTATTTTTCTTAGTTTCAAATCTTGTAAACACTTCTATTATAATTAACGCAATTTTTACTTTCTTTACTTCTTGTCTTGCTCTTTCGTTATTGTTGCCTTGTTTCGTTATTTTCATAAATCCCGTTGCTAACCACTTGGGGTTGAAAGTAACGAAATTTAATTTCGTGTTCTTAGTTTTTAACTCGTAATTTGCCCCTTTAAAAATCCATTTTATTGAGGGCAATTTAATTCCAAATCCCTGTTTTAACGTAACTTTAATTTCGTAGTAAAATTTTATTTTCGTATTTATTATTAAAAAAAAAATAGTTTTATAAAATTTCATTTCAAATTTTTCAGTTTTTATTGCTCTATTTTCTTCCCTGTTTTGTTTTTCTTCGACCCAATAAACAAACCCAGCCCTTTTGCTTTTTTTACTCTGTTCTTTTTTTTTTCTCGTTAAGTCCTTCTCCTTCATTCCCCTTTTTCTTACAATCACAACTTCCCCGTTCATCCATTCCTTCTTTCTCGTGAAAAAAAATTCCAGACCTTCCCTCCTCTTTACTTCTCTTTGCACGACCACAAAAACACCATTTCCTCTTCTCCTTTTTTTCTCCCCGAATAACCCACCTTTGGCAATTGTTGTTTTGGTTCTGTTTTAATTAGTATTTTATCTACTAAGTTTTAATTCGTGTTTTAATTATTGTTTCGCTGGTGTTTTGGTGTTTTAATTATTGTGTAAATTTCGTTCCCATTTCGAGTCTAAGTCTCCTTGTTTTGTTCTCGAGTCTGGTATTATTGTGGTTAGAAATTTCTGTTTTAATTTGCTGAGTTTTAGTTCGAAGTAAATGTTGCTCTTTCGTTCCTGTATTGTTGTTTTGTGTTTGGGTTTTGTGTTCTATGGTACTGAGTTCCGTTTCGAGTC
Organism: Saposhnikovia divaricata; assembly: GCA_036435485.1. Classification (NCBI taxonomy): domain Eukaryota; kingdom Viridiplantae; phylum Streptophyta; class Magnoliopsida; order Apiales; family Apiaceae; genus Saposhnikovia; species Saposhnikovia divaricata. The sequence continues at coordinate 9,082,926 of JAZHRN010000154.1, read as the reverse complement.
GCGGTTTGGTTGTTTGTTGCGTCAATGTTCGTTTAAAGTTTTGTTTTTGAGTTCTAACTTCGCTGCAAGTTTCTTCGATTTGTCATCGAGTTTGTATTAAGTCGTTCATTTTGTTCATATGTTAGTCGAGTTTGTACTAAGTTTCTTCGATTTGTAACTGCGTTCTGAGTCGTTTTTACTGTTGATTTTACTAAGCAAATTGTTCGTTGCTGAGCACCTGTTTGTGTGGATTGCTTGTCTTGTCTCGATTCTGGCTGAGTTCAATTTTTTTGCGTTTTGTTGTGAATTGTTTGAGTTGGAGTTTGAAGTTCATTGTGAATTGTTTGAGTTTGAAACGAGTCGAGCAGTCTTTGCTTACTGGTCATGAGCATGATTCTTTTACTCCCTTGGCAATTAAATCTTGAACAATCTTTGCTTATTTCCCTTTAGCTGTTGGATCTTCGTTTCTTACTTTTAGCTCTTGAACTTTAGTGTCGTGTCGTGCTTAAGTATTTCAAGTATATGAGTACGTATTATTTACCATGCCATGAACTTGTTTGCAACTTTTAAATTTTAAGCAATTGTTTCCGGTTCGTGCTTAATTTGTGCAATCTTTACAAGTATCAATCCTAATTGCAGCCAGGAATCCATGTTTATATGAAAACAGCTCAAATTTCAAAATTTCCATTTGTTGTTTTATTCGAATTCTTAAGTACCTGGTTCTTGTTAGAAAAAAAAATTGTAAAATTGTGAAATGCTCATGAGATTGTTATGCTTGGGGTTTGTTTTTGGTTAGCCTAAAAAAATAAAAAAAAAGAATTTTTAAATCTAGTTTTAATTTTTAGGATAATTTTTAGAATAATTTTAGAATAATTTTGTTTTAATAGAATTAAATTTTCTGTTAGTAATTAAGTAGTATAAAATCCAATTTTTTCTCAAAAACCCCCCAAATTGTTCTAATTCGATTAAGTTAGAAATTAAGGAATGTGAAAATATTAGTCCCTGAGGAACGAATCACAAATTTTACAACGAAACGAATTGTGCGCTTGCGATTCGAATGTCTTTATTTCTAGCACAACAGCTCCTCCAACACTCCCTTCTCTTTGATAAGGCATTTGTTTTCCTTCTTGACCTTCTGCTCAGAGTCCCGAAGTTCCTTGGACTGATGGACGATTGACTAAAAGTAAGCATTGGCCTAAAAGAGAAAAGAAAAGTAAGTCAGAATGATGACAAGATGATGCCCCAAATAGAATTTAAGCGGGAATAAAGAAAAACCTACCATGCATATGGCATGGGCACCCTGTACTTCGGTCTCATCAATCATATTTTTCCGAAGAACTATGTTCACCTGATCAGCAATTGGAATTTCGTGCTTTGACCACTCTGCTGCCAAACTGTTATCACCCCCAATAGAATCATGATCGCAAATGCCCCATCCGGGCTTGAATGCAGCCGTGGGCGAACTCTCGGGCCCTCGCCTCCTCTTGTCGGCATTGAGGCTATGAGTCAGGAAACTGGGTACCAGGGGCTCAGGAGGATTAGCTTCCTTGTTCAACCTCAGGGTTGACCTCCGGGTGACCTCATCTGGACCCCCAACTCCAAGCTCCATATCGATGATCGCTGCAGCTGAAAAAGCACAGAACAACACAAAAATCGGACTAAGAACGAATACATTTCTAATAAAGACCAAAACATTAAGTGAAAATTACCCTCTTCACTGACTGAACTAAGTCCGATTTCCCGGAGGATAGATTCTTTGATTATAGCTCTGTAATGAGTATGCCCGTTATCTTTAAAAAGTTCATCCCGTTGCGAAATTTCACTCTGGAGGAGCATCTTATCGAATTTCCCCGGATCCTTTACTTTGCAAAACTGAGACTTGAAATATTTGCCCCAATCTCCACCTCTCCAACGAACAATTACAAATTTCCTCCGCCAGTTAGGATTCTTTTCCGGAGTGGAAAGGAAATCAAAGATTTGAGGAACACCAGGACGGTGCTGGATGTGAACCCAACCTGGTTGGGTATTCGCACTATTTCGAACTAGAAATATACTCCTAAACAAATGGACACTAAGGGGGTACCCTTTTTGAAGGCACAATGCCATGAAACAAAGTATTGCCTTCCAAGAGTTGGGGGGTAGCTGACAAGGATTAATTCTAATTTCGGCTAGCAAACGAATTATAAAGTCATGTATGGGAAACCTAAGACCCGAATTAATGGCATCTTCATAAACAAACAAATCTTCTGAACTCCAGTTACAAGTTCTATCACCCGGTTCAGGAAGAACAACCTCGAAAGGAGATTTAATACCGTATTTATTAGCTAATTTACCAGCATCTAATGCGGTTATGCAAGAAGGATAAAGATAAGAATCTAATTGTGAATTATTTGGGAAAGCATCTCCTAACTCCTCTAGCAATTCAGGAATTGAGTAAACCCTACGCTCTAAAACAAGAGTAGGAGAAGGTTTACCTCTTCCGAGAGATCTAGCAGCAATCCTTGAAGCCACATCTTTAGAACTACCAGCCATCTTGAACTTTTTGGATTGAATGACAAAAAAATGGATGAACTAGGTGAAGAACAACTCAAATTCTTCAAGCAAAACCTCCTTTGATCTTCAAATCTTCGAAAGTTTCAAGTGTTTAAGAAATAAACACTTGAAAAAACTCAAGAACACTTCAAGTTCCTAAAACTATCTAAAAATTTGAGAGAGAATTTGAGAATTTGAGAGTGAGAAGTGTGAATGAGAAGTTCACATCTACTACTCTTATATAGGAAGCCTAGCAGGTCACTTTAACCTTCTATAGAAGGTTGAAGGTCAAAAGTGGGGGGAGTTTCAAATTTTAATTTTTTTGAAAATTGGCTCCATAATTATGGCGGAAAAAAGGAGAGGGAAGTTCCAAAATTTGGAATTTCGAAAGTAGGCTCCAAACATCTTCGATTCGAATTTCTGTATGAAAAATAAGTTTCCGAATGGCTCAAAATCCGAATGAAATTGCCGAGGCGGAGCATAAAAATGGGGTAGCCCCACTTGAAATTTTCACTCGAAAAACGTTTTAAAAAAAAAAAGAAAAAAAAAGGAGGAAAGCCGAATGGAAAAACCGAGCAGGGAAGGAAAAAAAGGGGTGGTCCCCACCTAGTCTTTCAATCGGCAAAGGTATAAAAAAAAAATTAAGAAAAATACCTGTGAGTACCCGAAAATTCCTAAATTATTAGGAAAAATTAAGAAAAATACCTGTGAGTACCCGAAAATTCCTAAATTATTAGGAAAGCTTAAGAAAAATACCTGTGAGTACCCGAAAATTCCTAAATTATTAGGAAAAATTAAGAAAAATACCTGTGAGTACACGAAAATTCTTAAATTATTAGGAAAAATTAAGAAAAATACCTGTGAGTACCAGAAAATTCCTAAATTATTAGGAAAAATCAAGAAAAATACCTGTGAGTACCCGAAAATTCCTAAATCATTAGGAAAAATTAAGGAAAATACCCGTGGGTATATAAAAATTCCTAAATTATTAGGAATAAATAAGAAAAAATATCTACGAGTACACGAAAATTCCTAAAATATTAAGAAAAGTACAGAAAAATACCAGAAAAATTATAGAAATATTTTCGAGTGATAATTCATGCTAAAAATGCATGAAAGCTCTATAAAAGTGCCGAAATTGCTAAAAGCAAGTACAAGGTAAAATCCCGAATAAGGCGAATCGTCGTAAATGTGTAGGTCGCTCCACACTTTACAATCAAGACGGTACATGTGAAACACTAGTGTACAAATCAAAATCCCCATATGAGGGTACAAAAAATAAGGAGTCCTAGGTAAGGGATAAAAACGTCCCCCAGTCTCGAAAAAGACAATTATAACTTCCACGAAAACCTGATCAGTTTTCCTAGAAGTTGGGGGCAAATGATATGGGCTGAAAATGAGCCCTAAAAACACATTTAATGTTGCGTTAAATGAACCTAAGTTGGTTCAAGGTCAAAGCCCAATTACGAGGCCCAAAACCTTAATAATGATAATAAATTCGTAGCTGTAAAATCAGCCAAATAAAAGACCCCGTATTTGAGTCAACAAGGAAACCAAATCATATCAGGAGTGATCTTCAAGGCATATAATTCCAATACTCATCTTCTTATCTGTTAGAAGGCTCTAGAATTGGGCCTAAGCTGTGGCTTGCCCACCAAGACACCTAATTCTATTCTAACTCTAAGGCATCCAATGCCTATATAAAGGACCTGATCCTTCAACCTAGAACTACGTTTTTTGGCTTGATTCTTGATATATTGCAAGATACGTAGGCATCTTGTGAGGGCCTGAGTTAAGTCACGAAACAGTTGATCAGCCATTAAAGCTCGAAGCTCTCCCTAACCCTAGCATTCAATATACAATAAATACACCCTAATTTTTATTCCATAACACGATATTTACTAAAATGTATTCTTAATACAATTTAATGATTCAATATTTTTAACAAATAATTGTTTTAGTTTATTTTATTTGCTAGAATAAGAGGAAAATAACAATGTAATTATGAAAACTATTTGAACCATATAATGAAATAAGTGAATTGCATATATTTTCCTAAATTCATTAAATTTTGTTTGAAAATGATTTTTATAATATTTTTTTCTAAGAAATGTATGAAGAGAATGTGTTTTGACGTCCGCAACTTGCAAACAGGATGGTGGTGATCGTGACCCACTTACTAGACACAGGTGTAAGGGTCAAGGCTGAAGTTGTCCCGGTAATATCAAATGAGATTTGTTTCTATTATTGAACTAATTTATTCTTTAATTGAATATTGTAAATCGAATATTAAAAATAAAATATTAGTATAAATTAAATAAGTAGTTTATAAAATTTCATCATATTCTAATACATTAGGTGAGAAATATTTTACATATTCAGTATTCCACCATGTTCTGGCTAATATGCTTACCTATTTTTTCACCTAAAATAATGATTACATATCTCTATATTTTAAACATTTTTGTTCACCTACTTTTTCAACATGTTACAGGCTGTTTCACCCAAAACAATGATTACGTACATCAACATTTTTCCTGGTTGTTTCGCCTATACCATGATCGCCTTTTTCAACATGTTCCAGGCTATTTCACCCAAAACAATGATTTCGTACATCTCTTATACATCAGTTACATTTTCAAAACTATTCCACTTATATCTATAAATAATGTATACCTTGTTCATATTCCTACAATTCAATACTCGTTCTCCTTTTAATTATAACTCTCATCTTTCAAATATGATATAACTTTGTTATGAGAATGATATGAGTTTTGGTATGATACAGATTATTGTGATCATAATCATTTCTATCATGAATATTGTACCACTTAGAAGAAGAACTTGTTACATCCATCATTCAAGGTATCAAATTAACTTGTATTAAATACACACAACAAGAGTATTAACTTGTATTAACAAGAGTTACATGAAATTTGTTTTATTAAATACACATAACAAGAGTATTAACTTGTATTAACAAGAGTTATTTCATGTAACTCTTGTTGGTCCGTGGTTCAAAAAATAAAATTTCACCTTAAATTGTTTTATGACAGATCTAAATTTGTTTATATGATTAATATATTTGTTGTTTTATATTCAGTCATCCAATCAATAACAGTCAATATTCTATTAAGCAGTAAAGTTGCACCGATTGTTTTAGGGGGCTGCAAGAAGTAGGAGGATCAATTGCCATGATATATGCACCGGTTTCAAGGGGGTAATAAGTGACCCTGTTGAACCTTTGTGTGCTCAGTGTCAGAATCTCCGAATTTAAATTAGGATATCTCTTATAAAATAAAAATAATAGCATCTTTTCAAGTACCATCATTTAGATGCGATGATACTATTTGTATGATATAGTGTGTAGATTCAGTTAAGGAGACAGGTTGAACGAATTTGTCGTATAAGTTTCACAACACTTCAATAGACAAAAAATTTGGATAATGTAACAAAATATCATATGTATTTTATAATGAATCTTCCTATTTATCTGGTGTTATCCTTACATATAGCAGAAATTGTATATGATTGGCCAAATGCATATTCATGCCCCTAACCTTCAAAGTAAAAACATATCACATCCCTAACCTCTAACATACACCTATCATACCCCTTTACTATGCATTTTCTTTATTTTTAAATACTTATCCTGATGTGTACATTACAAACACAATAAAGGGAGTGTGATTCAGTTTGATATTTATTGCTTTTCTATTCTATCATTTTATTGATATGTAATTCTAATTTAGTATATTTTTCAACTTTTTACATGAAATGAAAATTAACTCAAATAAATTATTGTTTACTCTTTTAGCTTTAAATTTATATTTAGTAATTATAAGATGTTTACGTAACATATATAAATATTAATTTAATAGCTAACATTAATTATAAATTATTATTATAGTTCAATATTACCAATATTCTTTAACACTATTTAGAAAAGAAAAATCAATTATAATTTAGATACAAAATTGAGGCCAAAACAAAAATTCTATATTTTAATTAAACTATGAAGGAATTTAATATAAATTTTCTTTCCAACCGTTATAAAAAAAAAATTAGAGACTTACTTGAATGTGCAGAGCCTTTTCAAGAAGAAAAAACGAAATGGGAGACCATTATTATAAATTTATTGAATTTATAAGATATTTGTTATAATGATTGGTTCTATTTTAAAAATATATATATTATTATTTTTTAAATTTTTATAATACTTTAAATACATTTTAATTTAAGATTAATTAAATAGAAGAGGAGTCTCTAGATTTTTTATATGCAAGAGTATCATATTCCTCTCCTTTATTCTTCAAGAAAGCTAACAATGGTGTCCCCATCGTTTTTTTTTAAAGACTGTGCACATTCAAGTAAGTTTCTAAATTATTATTGATTTTTCTTTTCTAAATAGTGTTAAAGAATATTGGTAATATTAAACTAAAATAATAATTAATAATTAATGTTAGATATTAAGTTAATATTTATATATGTTACATAAACAGCTTATAGTTACTAAATTTATATTTTTTTGCTAAATTTTTAATTTTTTGCTAAATTACTAAATTTATATTTAAAGCTAAAAGAGTAAACAATAATTTATTTGGGTTGTTAATTTTTTTTTCATATAAAAAGTTGAAAATATAGTAAATTAGAATTGCATATCAATAAAATGATAGAATAAAAGCAGTAAACATCGAACTAAATCACACTCAAGCGTCTTTTTTGTATTTGTAATGTAGCATAGGGGTATGATAGATTTTCGTTAGAGATTAGGGGTGTGATAGGTTTTTACTTTAAAGATTAGGGGCATGAATATGCATTTGGCCCACAAGTTTCATTTACAAATTTTGTTTTACCCATCATTCTATTGTTTGAAATTGTGTAGTATTAAATAATTACAATAAAATAAAATGCTCACTTAAAATTTCATGACTAGAAATTTTTCAGTCACCCCCACTAAAAGTAAAAATTATGAGTTCCCAAAAGTGATATAAAACAAAAGAAAACAGAAGTGGAACATATATCATTTAATCCCATAAAATTTGAGGAATGGATTATGGATGTATTAAAAAAAAGAAATTTGAACTCCTTTAGAGGTTCCTGCAAGTATCTGGACCCATTTTGATGTGTCTGGAACTTAAAAAATTACATGAATTCTATAAAATTGATTGCAAATTTTCCAAGCTTTAAAATTTTATTGTAAATAAAATTATATATATGATATTAATATGGTGTAAATATAAACAAAAACATTTAAAATTGCTATTTCTAGAAGTTTATCTTATTAGAAAAATTAAACGTCTTTAGAATAAATCTCTTATTAGAAAAATTAAGTGTCTTTTAAATTCAAAAATGATTAAATTAATCAAATATCAACACAGTAAGAGAAACCAACATATTTTCCCGAGGTTAATCAAAATTGACATAAAACATCTCTCAGTTACAATTTGTTATGCCCAAATCTAGCATAATAGCTAAATTGATTTAATTAGTTAAATTGATGGTTCGTAATCTATGATGGGCCTAGAAGATGAAGATTGGGTCACTGAAGCCCACTATTGGAATCGGCCCAACATGCCTTGGCAATAAAACCTCTATTACAGGAGCACCTCGCTACACGGTTGCGCCTCGCTATATAGCGCCTCGCTGGCGATGCCTGCAAGGGGATCGCTTCGCTTTTGCATCACATCTATTACTTGCAGCGAGATCATTATCTCCTCTTCTCTGGAAGGCTCATGGCCAGACCCAAGGTCGCATGAGTAGCTAGGCACAGGGATCGCTTCGCATGGCCAGGCCTCTCAAGGTCACATGCAAGGACCCTGATGGATCTTTCATTCCAAATCTATCCGTTCGAGACCATGGGCTTCTACAGCTGGATCATGGATCATGGATAGGGTTGATGACTCACTGCCACGTCAGCCCTAAACAAGTGGGCTTGGACTTTGGCTTATCTCTTAAAACCCTAGTCCGCCTAGGTAACTTGTTGCCCAAGAACTACGTCAGGCTTGATCCCTATAAATAGGGTACGTAGGCACCTTGATACGGAGGAGATATCAAGCTCAGCCACATCTAAACACACAAACCATAATCCTTGTTCTTCTTTTGTTAGCAAAATATCCGTATTTTGCTCCGATAATCCAGCAAACCTCCAAAATATTGTTATACAATATTCTCCCTATAACACAATTATAAATTATATCATTTTTTTTTATGAAAAGAGCAATTATATTAAAAATAAATAAAGTTAGGACTTAAAAAGAGTACAACCACTGAAAACAAACTAGAAAATAAAACAGACAAGAAACTAAACTGCATAGACATAAATTTTAAACAGATATGAAAAAGACACCAAGCTAGTGTATCTCCTTTTGCCCATTTCTCAAGCATTGACATTTGAAGAAACAGTTCCTCTACACCAATGAGCTTTTCTATCGGTTCCATAAGCACATTTCCTTTTTCATCAACACACTGAGTTGTGGTGTTGGGCCAAGAATATTAGCTAGATTAATATATGTAATTATAATTGACACTTAAGTCCAGTTAATTATAGTTTGTAGTTAGGCCCAGATTGTATTTAACCATCTTAGTGGGCCTTGAAGCCCAAAACTTGTCAAATAGGTTATGAAGACTTCCTCTCCAAGTAAAGGTGGTTAGGGGGACCCACAAGGGATCCCCTATAAGTAATCTTGTACCACCTTACTTAGAGCGGGGTGCAAATTGTTGTAAAGAGAGAACCTCTCAAAGGTCTATGAAATAAGAAAATACTTTAATCATCATTAATATTCTAGCTTATCCTTAATTAAATAGCTTGGATGTATTTCATAGCCCATCAATTGGCGCTAGAAGCAGCTCTTTTATCAACGATTGTATCGTAAAATGGATGATTATGACGGTGAACCTGTCGTCCAACGCCTCACGGAGGACGAAATAAGAACAATCCCCCGTGTAGACAACGGCATCTTAAGACAATTATTACAGCTAAGACGGTTATTCTCCGATCAAGGAAATGATGAAATGGCGGAGGATTCTCAGGAATCTCCCACCGCAGAGCAAAGTAGAAAGAGAGCTCGAGCTGATACCCGTACAAGGGTTCCAACAGCTTCAGGCAAACAGGTGTTGACGAGCGACGCTCGCCTTCACCTCGAGAAAATGAGGAGACAAAACCCCCGCGAGGGAGTTCAGGAAAATGATGAAGATTTAAATGAGTCCGATGGTGAGTTGGAGGCCCTCGTGGCCCAGAGGCAAAGGTTACATCTAAAGTTGGAAAAACAATGAGAAATACGACGCCTCCAACTCGAATTACAACAAACATCCCTACCAGCTCGTTCTGTTCAATACTGATCTCCTGGGTACAACAGCGAGGGGTATGATGATGATGCGAGCTACGAGGACGAGACGGAGTCCAACAGATCGTACCAAACCCCCCACATGAGGAGGCATACGAGGTCCCAGGGGACGGCTCCAAGGCAAAGCGAATCAAGCGACTCCTATAGATCGGAGGAGATATCCCAATTACAAAACGATGTAGCGATGTGCAAAAAGTTCATTCGAAGCCAGACTGGCTCCGAAGTCCCGGCTGAAAGTCCCCTTACAGTGCGAATCGAAAAGGCACGAATCAACAGAAGTTTGAAAACCCCATCACTTGATCAGTTCGACGGATCCACAGATCCCAGCGAGTTTTTGAACACCTATGATGGGAGAATGAAGTTTTGCGGACATTCAGAAACTGCCCGATGTCAATTTTTCTCCACTTGTCTCCGAGGAACTGCCCTGCGTTGGTATAACAATTTACCCCCGAGGACTATAGACTCGTGGGATTTGTTGAAAACTAAGTTTAAAGGTAGATTCTCCAGCAACTACAAGGGTGGAAAGATCACAGGTTCACTCATGAATGTTAGACAACGCTCCAACGAGTCGTTACGACAATTCTTGATCCGCTTCCGAGCTGAGGTCGCGAAAATCCCTAACCTCGTGGAAGAGCTCGCCATCAATTACCTCGCTGCAGGAATTGATAAACACAGACACGGTCCACTATTAGAAGAATACTTCGAGAAAAGTCCACGATCTTTACAAACTGCTTTCGAGATCGTGGAACATAGAATGACGCTACAAGAGGCCGTAGGAAGCATCCAATCACCCAGAAAATATTCATAGAGATGGGAAAGGAGTTCAAACTCCGAATTTAAGTCCCCGAAGTCAAATTACAGGAAAGAAAGAGACTCACATTCGAGATTTTGGGATAGGAAAAGTCCCAGATCCGAGAGAACATCTCGTCTCGACAAACCGTGGAAGCCTCGAGAAAGGACAGAAAAAGAATTCACAAAACTGATAGTGGACAAATCCACCATACTCGCCATTCTAAAAACAGAGCCGGACTATCGACCTCTGAGGCCGATGAAGGCAGGCAGACCTCCGATCTCAAAGTATTGTGAATATCATGAAGATCACGGCCATACCACAGAGGCTTGTTTCCAGTTAAGCAATCTCATCGAGGACAAGATAAAACAAGGACAACTTGTCCATTACATTGAAAACGATACAAACTCCCAACGAACTCGCCAGCACGAACCCGATCGAGTAATAGACATTATAATTGGAGGTCATGCCGCCGGGGGAACCTCCAACAATGCCAAAGAATTATATGCCCGTGAGGTATTCAGTGTTCACCCAGAACCTCAAAAGCCTCAAAGACCTAATCCTACTCCAATTATCTTCTTCTCAGATGACGATTACCCTCCTAGAATAATCGAGCCTCATCAGGACACCCTGGTGATCATGGCAAAGGTGCGAACTAACACTGTTAAAACGATCCTTGTGGACAACGGTAGCTCCGGGAACTAACACAGTGCTTTCTCCAGAATGAATATAGGTGACAGGAAACTGGAAAACGTAAACATCCCCTATACGGGTTTACAGGGAACGAGGTCAAGGTCGTGGGAACGATCGATCTCCCAGTTCTATTTGGCACACTCCCATGCCAGACCTGGCAAACATTAAAATTCCACGTTATCAACGCCGTTTCCAGTTTTAACGCCATCTTGGGAAGAACGACTTTAATAGCTTTGAAGGCCATCATGTCTATCCCACACTTAAAAATGAAATTCCCTACTGATTTCGAGGTAGGTGAGGTTATAGGCGATCAGACCGCAGCACGACAGTGCTACTTAACAATGGCAATTCCTAAGAATAAGCAAGTCGAAGATAACTCCATCAATGAAATCGTGGATATGGATCCCCGAGATCTCATCCAAGTCCCGAGCGAATCAAACTGTACGCCAATGGAAGAGACGGAGTAGATCGAGGTAATTGTTAGCGACCCGACTAAGGTCACAAAGATTGGAATGAATCTCGACCCCGACCTCCGCCAAAAAATCATTCAGTTGATTAGAGAATACAAAGACATTTTCGCCTGGGACCCGAAGGACATGCCGGGAATACCTGAGGTCATCGCACGACATTCCTTACACATCGACCCAAAGGTCAGGCCAGTGTGCCAAAAGAAATGAGTCTTCTCCGAGGAGAAACGCAAGGCTATTGATGATGAGATCGATCGACTCCTCGAGGCTGGGTTCATTAAGCCCGTCCAATTCCCAAAATAGGTCGCCAATGCCGTCTTGGTGAAGAAAAATAATGGCGAATGGTGCATGTGCGTAGACTACTCCGACCTCAATAGGGCATGTCCCAAGGATCATTATCCACTCCCAAACATAGACCAGCTCATTGATGCCACATCGGGCCACAAGCTTTTATCTTTTATGGACGCCTTCTCAGGCTATAATCAAATCAAAATGGACATCAATGACTGGGGAAAAACGGCCTTCATCACCCATCGAGGAGTATTTGCCTATAAAAATATGCCATTCGGTCTCATTAACGCCGGAGCAACATTCCAACAGATGATGGACACCATATTCGCCTTGAAAATCGGGCGAAATCTCCAAGTTTATGTCGATGACATGATCGCAAAGTCTAAAAAGGCAGAAGACCACGTCGCAGATTTGAAAGAAACTTTTGAAAATGTTCGGAAATATCAAATGAGACTAAACCCGACAAAATGCTCCTTTGGTCTGACCTCGGGAAAATTTTTGGGTTTCCTTCTTACCCAACGGGGCATCGAGGCCGACACCAACCAAATAAGGGCCATTCTTGACATGAAAGACCCCACTTCACTAAAAGATGTACAATCGCTCACAAGCTGCATCGTAGCATTACAAAGATTCATTCCCTTTTTCCAAGTCATAAAAGGAGCATCAAAACAATCACAATTATTGTGGAATGAAGATTGTAAGAAAAGTCTCAACGAGCTCAAGGACTACCTTACCTCACCTCCGATCTTAACTAGGGCATCGCCTGGTGAGCCCCTACGAGTTTATCTCTCAGCCTGCGACCTCACGGTGGCTGCTGTTCTTGTTAAGCAAGAGGACGGGAAAGAGACTCCTGTATACTACATTAGTCATACTCTCCGCGATGCGGAAACAAGGTATCCGCAGGTAGAGAAATTGGTCTATTCCCTGGTTGTCGCTAGCCAAAAATTAAGACACTATTTTCAAGGTCGAGAAATACAAGTAATGACGAATCAACCTCTGAAAAGAATATTGCATAAACCTGATATGACAGGTCGCCTCGCGGCATGAATTATCGAGCTAAGTCAATTCCACATTGACTTCAAGCCCAGAACAGCAATGAAAGCACAAGTGCTATCAGACTTTGTGGCAGAATGCCAATTTTCTAAATCTAACACCCCGAAAGGGGAGATCGCCAACTAGGCCACGAGACCATGGACTCTCTACGTCGATGGTTCTTCGACAACCGTCACGAGCGGAGCAGGATTAATCCTATTAAGTCCCGACGGGTTCCGCATTCAGCAGGGAATTCGGTTTGCTTTTCAAGCAACGAATAACGAATCAGAATACGAGGCTCTCCTCGCCGGGCTTAAGCTCGCAAATGAGCTCGAGGTGAAAAATATTGACATCTTTAGTGATTCCCAGCTCGTTGTCAAACAGGTCAGTGGAGAGTTCAAAACTCACAACGATAGAATGCAAGAGTACTTGGAAAAAACAAGATCAATGTTAGAAAATTTCACTTCTTGGAATCTAACAAACATAGACAGAACCGAGAACCAGTGGGCTGACGCTCTATCAAAACTGGCCTCGTTGTCATCAACCACATGCAATGATCCCATCTATGTTGAGGAACTGCAAGCTCCAACAATCAACAGCCTTAAGGTCAGCGAGATAATTTCTCATCCCGACTGTCAGACTCCGTACCTCGACTACATAATCGACAACAAGCTGCCAAAATAAAAAAACGAAGCGAGATCCCTGATGTAGAAGGCAAGGAATTATTGTGTAAAGGACTCCAAGCTATACAGAAGATCTTTGGTCGAACCATTGCTTCGTTGCCTCGGTCCTGAGGAAGCTCACCTCGCTATCATAAAGGTTCATACCGGAATATGTGGTGAACACATTGGAGGTAAAAACCTCACTTTAAAAATACTCAGACAAGGATTTTCTGGCCAACATGAGAAAAGACTGTGAAGAATTCGTGAAAAAGTGTACCCCATGCCAACTACGTGGAAATATTAGTCATCGACCTACGATAACACTTAATCCAGTCCTCGTTCCTTGCCCCTTCTTCCAGTGGGGAATCGACATAGTTGGTCCGTTCCCTAGATCAAAAAACCAAGCCCAATATATTGTTGTCGCCATCGACTATGTGACCAAATGGGTCGAGGCCAAATCTTTGGCCAGGATTAGGGAAAAGGAGATGATAGAATTCTTCATGGAGTACATTGTGTTCCGCTTTGGAATCCCCAGGATCGTTGTCACCGATAATGGTACCCAGTTCGTGGGAAAGAAGTTTGAGGAAGCACTCAACGAGCTGAAAATTAAGCATATCAAGTCATCGGTGGCATATCCATAGGCCAACGGACAAGTCGAGGTCAGTAACCGCACAATTCTCCAAGGGATCAAGAAAAGAATCGAGGAAGTCCCCCGATGCTGGGTCGACGAGCTCCCCAATGTTCTATGGTCATATCGTACAACTCCGCGCACCTCCACGGGGGAAACTCCTTTTAAAATGGCTTATGGAACGGACGCAGTACTACCCATCGAGGTCAGCCTTGGATCGCCTTGAGTCGAGGCCTTTGATCCTAAGAGTTCAATCGAAGGCTTACGCCTAGACAACGACCTCATAGAGGAATTGCGAGATAACGCCAAAACAACTTCGATTGAGTACCAGAACAAAACAGTAAAGTACTTTGACAAGAAGGTCAAGACAAAGAGCTTCCAGGTCAATGACCTCGTGCTCTGTGAAGCAGCGGCATCGCAATCGGCACAGGTCGGCAAACTCAAAGCCCCGTGGGAGGGTCCGTACAAGATCAGAAAAGTGATAAGCCTCAGGACCTACGAGCTAGAACACCTCAATGGCAAGCCCATAAAAATGCGTGGAATGGAATCCACCTCAAAAAATTTTATCAGTAACGTGCTTGTTTTATTGTAAGTGGGGGCAAACTACCGCCTTCCATCTAAAAATCGTCTATGTGAAAAAGGGCTGATATGAGGTCCTCACTTAGATCCCCCTTAAATTATTCAATAAAAAGCCCCCATTTTCCTTTATATCATCCTATGGAAATTAGCAAACGCCTCTATTTTAATCACGCCTTGATAATTTAATTTATATTTTAGAAAAATATTGCATGTATACTTGAACATCTACCTTACTAGAATGATAAGATTCCCTGCCTCTCCCCCAAAACAATTGTTACTACGCAATAATATAAACCAGGTTGAAAAGCTGGCTTATGCAATGGCATCAAATTGAAATCATTACGCAAACTCCACTTAAATTATTAACTTCAACAAAAGTTAGTAACTTAATTCATTAGTAATGACAATTTCACAAGGTCATGCATTTGGTTGAAGTCATAGCAAACTGCCCACATTAATCAATCTAATACGAATAAACAATTTCCCAGAGGTAAAAATTGCTAATTCAACTTAGCTCAAAGTCAATGATTAAAGTCATTAATAGTATACTAAATTACAAATAAAGACATTAGGCTCCAAGGGGAAGTATTCATCGAAAACTCCCAAACAAAATTTTCAAGAATGTCAAGCATCATTGTGGCCGCAACTCACATTCACAAGTTAGACCAAGCGCTAAATATGCAAACGATTACGACTTTTATCATCCATCCTCTCTACTACATTCCACACAAAAATGGACATTCAAGCGTAAAAATCATCAAAGAAAGATAACGATTAAAACGAATAAAATCCCGAATCCGCAAGCAAAGACAACTTAAACTTACAACTACACAGGGCATCCCCTGGAAAATAAAGTTCACTTAATAAGAATCCAAATTCATAACAAAACAAACGAGGCATACCTCACCTTCAAACATTCTCCTCGAGGTCGTAGCAGGCATCGTCTTGGAGAGATCAGCACAATAATCCTCAAATGTATGACCAGTGAGGTCAATACTAGCAGTCTTCAAACGGTCGTAGAAATATTCATACCCGATCCTGAGGGCCTTGGCAAAATCTGCAACCCCCTTCTCGACCTCGACTTTCAAAGCAGCATTAGCATCTTCCTACTTCTTTAACTTCTCTCGTTCTTGACTCAGAATCTGATCAAAATCAGCACACTTCTTTTGCTCAGTCTCAAAGGAAGCCTTGACTGTCGTAAGTTCTTCTCTCAAAGAATCCAATTTCCCCTTCAACGTGCGAGATTCCTCTTTCAACAGGTTCTTATCAGAAAAGCTCTTCTTAGCTGCATCAGTTTCTGTTTTCTCCACTTCAACAGCACACCTCTCGGCCTCGGCTTTCTCCACTTTAACCTCAGCTAGCTCCCGAGCAATACCATCGCGGCCCCGAAGGTCAACATCAGATTTATATGCATTAACAATATGAGTCAGGTTGGAAAGAAACTGTAGAAACAATACACAGCAAAATAAGAAAAAAAATATAAAAAAATAAAAATAAATAAAAATAAATAAAAAAATAAACTTACACAACCACCCCGAGTCAAACACCTCTCCGCGATCTCAATACGGGACTTGTCAACATAAGAAGTTAAATCCTGAGGAAGATCAAACACCTGAAAAACTTGAACAGGAGCGTTTGTGTGACGCCCCCAAATCTGAGGTCGAAGATTCTGGTCGTCACATCATCATCCAACCATATCATACCTGTATTAACTTTACAACTCAACAATACATACGTCCAGACCTCAATCTTACGCACAAACAAGTTAGAGCCTCAGAAACGATAATCAAAAGTAACACTAAATATTATAATTCATCTGTACAATCCAGAGTCTTACGCACTTCCACTTATACAACTATACTTGAAGACAAGTCTTACTATTACAGTTGAAAACCTATCAGACTTACTCTGTAGTATTTATCAGGAACTAAATCATCTCTGGGGTAATTCTTCTACTCCTCTTCTACTGGTGCGGAGTTAATCGGCCAAATTCTTCTCTGGCTGAAAAGTTTTTATAAAGCAAGAATGAGCTACATAATGCTCAGCAAGTTCACCATTTTGTAAAATAATAATGTGGTTTATTTCGAAAACATTCCCAACTATATGGGTATATATCTCAGATTTCAAAACATAATTGGACAATGTATATGTCCGAGTTTGAATAAAACATCTATACTCACTAAGGAGCTTTAAGAATAACATATGAACCCTTTATAAGGTTCCCATTTCATTATATCTCAAGTTTGAAAATATATAGATATGAGTATATCATTTTCGGCAAAACACTCTACGATTAACATACTGTACAGGGAATACATCATTGCAAACCTCTTTCCTTCCATTAGCTTAGAAGATTTCCCATACAAAAACATTTCATTCTTTGAAACAATTGCAAGAGTGCACTAACACGTGCCAATCTTTATAGAAAATCTTGCAGTTCTAGATACTGCACGATGTCAATATTTTTCTTATCAAAAACCACACTATCGGCAACTTGGCACGTAGGCCCAAGAAGCAGTGTTTGAGAATTTTTCCAAAGTGGAGGATGGGACTGGAAGAAAACATAAAAACCTGACAAGGATTGACGATGATCAGTCGCCACATCCAAGTCCAATAATCCGCGGGTCTTCTCTACCGGTAGAAGGATAGAAACTACATCCGTAACTATCCTCGGATGAAAACTACATCCGTAATCACCCTCGATGAAAACTACATCCGTAATCATCCTTTGGCAACACCTGGGCCGGAATAATAATTGATGGACCGCCTGGCTCACGGCCGCTTACACATCCCGGGAATCGTTCGTCAACGATTCCCACACCTGCCAGAGTCCCCTTTTTCTTTTCTTTTCAAAAATCATTTTGATAGAAAATTCGAGTAGTTGAAGTTCGACCGATAATTCTTGGAAAATGTACAAGAAGTAAAGCCTGACCAGGGGTTTTCGAAAATGTTTTGAGTTCGAAAGAGTTCGAGTTTGAAAGTGTTAAAGGTATCTTGGATTAGCTTTGTCTTTAAAATAATGAACAATAATTAATAAATGATATTTTAATATTTAATATTAATAATTAATAAAATAATTATTTAATTAAATTAGCTTTTAATCCAAGATAGGTATTTTTGAGTATTTACGAAGATATAAAAATAATTACTTGAGTATACGATACTCCCCGAATGACCCTTCGGGTTTTCGCAATTTAATTACGATATAATAGTATACCGATCCCCGGTCAATAGTATATATGAACCGCTACGACCTCTATTGCTAGAGTCGTTGTCCGAAGAAAACAATTCATTCTAAGTTCAAAGGGTGCAAACATATATGTACTTATACATCTCAATTTCATCGATACTTCGATAAACATAAACATTTGATATGATTGAAAACTACAAACACAACAGTGAAAGTCCTTGTATATGTAAGTTTTGAAAAGTAAACTTGCCTTGGTGAGGTTGGGGTGGTCGAGCGTGCGGAGTGGAATGATCTATACATACGCAATAACCGTTCGTTAGTACCTTAATCAATATCTCTTTAATTGCGGGGTTTTAGGGGGTACAAAATTAACTTAATGACTTCGTCTTATGACACTCTAGCCCCACTATAGGTTCATGTCATCACTCGATTACGCTCGTCACTTATTCGACTTAATTTGGTTACTATATCCGAATCATATCCATTACCCCTAAAATTACACACCACTTACGACTTTTTTCCTTGCGCGAATTTTACTCTAGCATTTTTATAAAATTGAAAAATACATATTTTAATCCAATTCTTTTTTGGGTAGCCTTCACCACTGCATTTGCTAGCTTCTCTAATTTTTCCATGATCCTACATAAATATTTAGGGGTTTAAACAAGGTTCACAAGGGGACCATTTAGTGCAGCCCGGAATCCAGAAACACATTTCACTTCTCAGGCCATAACTCAAAATCTATACATCACCTAGTCATGTACCTTATATTTCTCAAAACTAAATTCAAATACCTTTCCAACAATATATATTAGGACCTCAGGGGACAAGATATGGGGGTTCAAACCCCTCTTACAAGACAGTTCAAGTTCTTGGAAAAATCTCAGCATGCTTATATCACTAAACCAACCAAGAATCTTACATCCACATCACAACCAACATCTAAATCACCAAGATCATACTTTATAACATACATGGAGATACATACACTAACCACAAGCTTAAAAATCACAACCACAACACTTAAACTCAAGATCTACATCATACATAACTTATATGTCCAAGATTCACAATAACATCCATGGATCTAACATTAAACACCATAAATAATTCATGGCCAAGAGGGGTTAGGGTTTTATACCTTGTTGATGTTCTTACAATCTCAAAAAAGCTTGGTTAACCTTGGGGAAGCCTTACTCTATGCTCACCATCTTCAATCTCACCAAAGAAATCAAGAACATGGAAGTGGGTTTCCTGACTGGAAAAACACGCCCCAAAGATCAGCCAAAACGAAGCCCTTGCACTCGTTTCCTGGTCGAGGCTCCTGAATGAAAGTTGTAGAGCGTCTTAACAGCTTTCTAACCATATAAAGAACAAAAAATTTCATTGAGTAATGAAGGCTCTAGGCCCGTTTTACTGAGAGGTGTTCTGCTGGGCAGAATGGTTTTGTTCTTGGTTTTATGTTCTAATAATGTCATACAATTGATATATATCTATTTTTGGTTGGATGCATCTCATCCTTGCTAGGTGGCAACCTCTCATTGGCTCCTCTAGATTTCTTATCCACTTAAATTGCAACCAAGCCCTTTGCTAATTGCAACCAAGTCCTTGTCTCTTGTTTCTTGCACTTAAGTCCTTTTGTTTTGTTTTGTTTTCCACCGCCTTGATTTCCTTGTCGTTTCTTGAATAAAATAAATACGTTACAACTTATACGTTGCATATTATTGCTATAATATAGCACAATACCTCGAACGAATATTAATTCCAACATCCCTTGTTTATTTCTCTTTATCTCAGAAAACGTTCTCCCGATTTCTCAAGCATTCTCTTTTCTCAATTTTAGGAGTTTATTCTCAATCCCTTTTCCCTCTCATAATATATCCTTCCTTGGACTATTAATATACCATATCCTTAATCCATGATTCGTTCGCTCAATCGCTTAATCTCATTGTAAAGTTTCAGCGGTTTCTAGAACGTTTGTTTCACTTCCTCAGTGGTTTTCGTTCCAAATTCTCAAATCACTTATAATAAAATTCCAAAATATTAACTCCTCAATTCCTCAAATTAAATATCTCATTTCTTGATATTACTGATATATAATTCACTGATCGGTCAAATATTACACGAAAATAGAATTTGGAATTTCTGAATTCCGATCGCATTTACATACACTTATTTACTCCGTAGATTACTAGTATAACTTCGGAATATCCACTCTACGTCTCGTACATAGGTGGCATGAAAAATTTTCTTAATCCTCAAAATCACTATTCATCCACCAAATCACTATTCATTGATGCACTTCATCATAATAGGAAAAGTTTTAATTCTACCGAAATTTTGGGTTCTTACAGTCTCCCCTCCTTAAAAGGATTCCGTCCCGGAATCAGTTTAGGAATCACTGGGGTTACTCCTTCTTGTTTCACTCTTTCAACTTCCAGGTGGATTCTCCCATATCTTGATTTTCTCACAATTCCTTATTAGTTTGAAAACCTTGTTCCTCAGCACTTGTTCTTCTCTATCCATGATTTCCACGGGTTGCTCCACATAGGTCAAGTCTGGTTGTAGGTCCACTTGGTCGTACTCTATCACATGCCGAAAGTCCGGGTGGTAGGGTCGTAGCATGGTCACATGAAACGCATTATGCACTTGCTGCAAGCTCGGGGGCAAGGCTAGTTCATAGGTTAACTTTCCAACACGCCTCAAAATCTCAAAAGGTCCTATAAACCTCAGACTTAGCTTCCCTTTCTTTCCAAATCTCATCAATCCTTTTCGAGGGGATACCTTTAGCATCACGAAGTCTCCCACCTCATACTCCTTCGATATCTCATAAAATTTGACCATACGAAATAATGGGTTTCGTAAAAAAAAAAAACTAATGACTTTTACATACACTCGTCTGTACCGTAAGGACGTAATATGAATTCGAAATCTTCATTTAATAATTCGTACATCTCGTGATCGCAAAGATTTCTCATCCACCCATAAAATTACTATTCGACCAGGTTTCGAATATTCACGAAAATTAGGGTTAATGCAGTCTCCTCTCCTTAAAAGGATTCTATCTTAAGAACCTAAGGATAATAGTTGTGGATACAATTCCAACCTTACCCTTTCCAACTCTCAGGTTGAAACTTCAACCCTATTGTTCTCTCCCTTGGTCTCACCAACGCTTTAATGTTGTTTCTCAACGCATGCTTTCCTGGACCTGTATTCGTTATCGGTTGTGCTATGAATGAAAATTTCTATCCCACTACTTATACGTTCCTCTTCTACATTGTTCATAGTATCCGTGTTGAGTCCTTGTATCGTTGGCCCGTGAATACTTTGTTGTCGCGTTTTATAATCTGAGACAACGTCAATACGCATGGTATTCCTCACATTCCTTGGCTTGATCAGCACGCATGTGTTGCCTCCCATCAGCCGTTACCACTTGCTATGGATACTGTATAGTCTTCGGTATATGTCGAACCAGTTCAGCTACTATATCCCTCGATTATTGACTTCTTCGTAGCGCATGAAAAGCGAAACTTCTTCTTTCACAGTACGCTTTACAAGAGACGTCCTTACGTTCGCAGGGTGATGATCGTGATAACAACATTCATTTCATGGATAAGTTTTTATTCTCGATTTCCCCGTGAAATCTAAGGCACGACACTAAATACAAATTCGATCGTCTGGATAATTCTTCTTCCCTGTCCGTCAACCACAGATCAAATTAGTACATACGCTCAATCTCTTTGTTAAATATACCTGAAAGCACCTTCAATATTCAAAGTTTAACCTTAAGTCTTTATCTAACGTAATCGCTGCAGAAGTTTTATATTGCACCACCATCTCTTCCGTATAATATTCGATAATCTTCTCAATGGAAAGTCTCTCGTAGGTAAATCACTTGGTCCAACAATTATAACTCAACTAGGGCCATCTCTTGGCTCGGTCTTTGGCGACCTACTTATGAAATTCATTATACTTCTGTTCACGTTCAATATTTTCTACAGGCGGAATTAATCCACTAGATCTCTATCATTCTGCTTTTGGCATGTCGCGTTTGTACTTAATAGTTTGCCAATACCATTCTTCATATCCGTTTGCCAAACATTCTCTTAATTCTCTATACATCTTTTTCCTTCCCCATAATTTATTTATTTTCCTCTAACATTATTCTTTATTGTATATACTCTATTTTCTTGGTCAATACTGACTGAATTCCAATTTCGAGTAATACCTTCTATAGGTATCGGCCACCACACTGGCCTTCCCTAGGTAATAACAAATTTCTCCATTATACTCTCTGCTCCCTTTCGTCCTTCTCTTTCTTATGTTTAGTTCTAATATGAAGATATACTTATGGCACTTGTGGAGAAATTTTCACACTTTTCTCATAAGGTTAACGTCTCAGTTTTATGCGTGAACGCTATCATGACTAATCCCAGACTCACGGTTAGTATATCCTATCCCGTAACCTTTATGTTGTTTAGAAGTATAGGCTATCATCCCCTTTCTACTGCATCAACACACCTCTTAAACTCTTGAAAGACGCATCGTCGTGACTCTCAAAGTCCTCTTTTTATCATCAAGTATAGCTAACAACGAGGTTGTTGCTAATATCTCATTTCATCCCAAAACTTTGTTCATTAATCCACAAAGGCTTCTGACTCATTAGTCCATTCAAACGATACTACCACAATTTTATAACGTTTATATTAGTGTGAAATGCCAACTTTGGCACAGTACAGAGGTCGATCTTGAGTTGGTGAAACCTTCTCTTCAACCTTATCCTTGAAAAACAACTACTCATTTTAACTAGTCAACAATTCCTCCATTTCCGGTAAGGGTATCAGTTCTCGATGGTATATATAAGATGTCATACGCTCGTCCTCCTTCACAACTGGCGCCAATCAGCCTGAGGCCTGCATGCGGCTGCGATTCCCAATAAACTTGATTAGGTGGTAATCTCGAAGGATCATTGGCATATCTCCATGCATCCATTTGCTATTAGGGGCCTGTTAAACTATATGTCTCTCTATGTGCATCAATCCCTTTAAGCTAAGTAAAGCTTCACATTCTTGCCACGATATTTCTTCCTTTCTCATCCATCTCTCTTCCATGTCAGTTTCCTCCAAGGATATGTTTTACATCGCAATCGATTTGCATTTCCTGGATCAGGAAAAGGCTTGGTAACTCCAGAATTCATTAATATAACATCCTGACAACGGTTGGTAGAAGCGTACTCGCAACCACCTCATCATTTCTTATAACTTTCCCCATACTAATATTAAAGGTCCTTGTGGTATGCCCCGGCATGTTATCCCTACTTTAAATAATTACTCGGCATAACGCTCTGGCTGCACAATTACAACATTTGGTTTTTGATCTCATATTGGTGCAACGGTTCACAATTGTACCTCCTGTTCACCTTAGAGTAATCACTTTTGAAAGGAATGGTTTCAAAATAACAAGGTCCAATAGATAATTTCAATAAGGATTCCACATTGGATGTTTCAAGAATGTTGATGGTTCCAAATACTATGAGTCTCGATTTTTTTGGAGATGTAAGGATGGACAGAAAGAATACAACAAGGTTTATTCCTTCATGTCCTGATAATTTTGTAATGTGATATCATGTAGAGTGTTGCACGAGGGCAATGATTGTTGGATACAAAAGTCATAAGGACGGTCTTTATACCATTCTTACATCTGGTGAATACTTTTCCTCAAAAAAATAGAGGATCTAAAAAGTCCCATTGATAAAGGTCAACCGATAGAAAGCAATTCTACTCTATGACAATAAAATATGAAGCAGTTTATCATTCAAGTAATCTATGGTTTCAAATGAATCTTCATTATATGAATGAAAGAACAGAATATTCAAGTGACATAAAGTCTGATACGAAGATGGGTAGAATTCAAGTTGAGTGGGCGACCTCACTAGGTCTCAATCAAATTATTCGTCAAAACTTTCATCATCATACTTTACCACATGCAAAATGCATTGCGGAATGAATTAAATTGGGAGTTGGACCAGTGAAACAATAACTAGTCCTTTTCAAGAAACACTAGCAACTGGCTAGACAAAATTTTCTAGTTCACCTGTTTGAGACATCACCACCAGCTAGGACAATTAGCTAGGTGTTCTTCACAACATTACAATTTTGACTAGTTAGAACAATCAACTAGTCATTCATATTGACATATCGACTAGCCAGTTTCAATTTGCTAGAACGGAATTTCAACATCGTAGCCACTGAAGAAACTTTAGGCTACTCGGACAACGAATGGAAATAAGAAGTTATTAATTTTGAAAAAAAAACTATAAAATATGAAGAGAATGTTCTAGGTATCGAAACAATCGATAACCTCTCATCGATATTACTTACCGGTGAAACGGTCCACCCAAGGGTGCCTTCGTACACATGCTTTATCAGATCCTACAATAGAATTAAATTCAGAATACCAATATCAAAATGATATCCATACTATGATTTCAATGTACGATGTACAATCTTATCTTGAATAGAAGAAAAGAATTCATGAAGGATGTCTGGACATTAGATCATCCATGTCTTCAGTAATTGGTTAAATATTTATGAGCTTAACTGAAGAGTGCAAGTATGGAAGAAGCAATCAAATATCAATATTCGTTAAGTAATATTCATCGATTAATTAAGGAAATATTTGTTGAACCTTCCTTGGATAATTGAAAGAAAGTGTAAATAGGCCTGAGCTGAACAAGATCATCATAAATTTTTGAATAGAATGTTCAGGGATCAAATAAAATTACTTCGGATAAGTCCTGCTTTAGGGAAAGTATCTCACTGGTTGTTATTCCACAAGTTTGAAGTAGAAAGCTGGAAGGGTTACCTGATATAAACTAATCGAGGTAACTGGGTTAGTGAACAGTTTAAAATGAAGTAATGCACCTGCCGGTAGTTACCAAAATAAGTTAATGATCATTCGTGCATCTCATTATCACCATTATGAGGGTAACTCCATCTCTTCGTCTTCGTAATACAAGACACCAACTAGTGCGTCTCTCAATCATCAACTTAAAGTCATTTATCGAGTTAGGGTTTCACAAATATATCTGTCATTTCCGTGCTTTATCTTGAAGACCAAGCTTTACATCATTCCGGGGACACCTGCTAAGTCCATAGGGTCCTACTTCATGCCTTCCGACATGAATCACAAGTGGCCAGTTCCCCCTGGGAACAGATCAAAGAGATCTCTCAGGGATCTCAATGCAGTCCATAGGTTCAGTGGCGGGTGTGTGTATGTGAACATATACCAAAAATATTGAGGTCTACAATACATATATACGTAGTCCCTGATAACATCTCTATCAAAGGATCCCACTCTAGACCCGCTGGTCTTTTCTTTTGGTAGACTCTGAGATCACTGTATCGCTCGTTGCAACCATATTCAACTTCTCTTGAGTCCCTTTGTTAATCCTACTTGTTTGTTCTCTAAGTTGAACTACCATGTTCTAGCGTCCGAATCATGCATGGAATTATCTAGCACGCTCGTCTTATGATAACATTCTCGTATAACACATGTAAAATTCGCCATCAAGGGTAATGGAATCCACAACGACATAGTGACCAACCTTCAGGTAAACCCGTTACTTATCGAAAATCGGATCTTATAGCCAAAGTAAAAGACTTTCATTAATCCAAGTACTAAGTACCCTTAATTATGTAGGGAAGTCCAAACTTCTTGATTCTTAAAATGCCGCCTCCTAAACTGTGGAGGAATATGGGCCACAAAATTTATGCCAGCCTAGTCATCCGATCATATTGGCAATATCGCCTCTACCTCAGCTGCTCTCGAGATTTCGCTCTGCTTCCTATATCATTACCTAGGATAGGTCATGTACGACTCTCAAACCTCTATTCATCATTCTGAAGGTCTCTAGGGATTCTATCGACCCTAGTATAATACCTTCAGTAACACTCCAGTCCATTCTACTTACCGGTACCTCTTCCGGTAGTCCAATCATAAGTTTACTACGATCTCTTATGTCATTCTCCTACTTAGACTTAACTCTCAACACTCTCGTTTCTGAGTACTGTAACTTATCGCTTTGATACCATTTCTGTGACGCCCCCAAATCTGAGGTCAAAGATTCAGGTCGTCACATCATCATCCAACCATATCATACATGTATTAACTTTACAACTCAACAATACATACGTCCAGACCTCAATCTTACGCACAAACAAGTTAGAGCCTCAGAAACGATAATCAAAAGTAACACTAAATATTACAATTCATCTGTACAATCCAGAGTCTTACGCACTTCCACTTATACAACTATACTTGAAGACAAGTCTTACTATTACAGTTGAAAACCTATCAGACTTACTCTGTAGTATTTATCAGGAACTAAATCATCTCCGGGGTAATTCTTCTACTCCTCTTCTGCTGGTGCGGAGTTAATCGGCCAAATTCTTCTCTTGCTGAAAAGTTTTTATAAAGCAAGAATGAGCTACATAATGCTCAGCAAGTTCACCATTTTGTAAAATAATAATGTGGTTTATTTCGAAAACATTCCCAACTATATGGGTATATATCTCAGATTTCAAAACATAATTGGACAATGTATATGTCCGAGTTTGAATAAAACACCTATACTCACTAAGGAGCTTTAAGAATAACATATGAACCCTTTATAAGGTTCCCATTTCAATATATCTCAAGTTTGAAAATATATACATATGAGTATATCATTTTCGGCAAAACACTCTACGATTAACATACTGTACAGGGAATACATCATTGCAAACCTCTTTCCTTCCATTAGCTTAGAAGGTTTCCCATACAAAAACATTTCATTCTTTGAAACAATTGCAAGAGTGCACTAACACGTGCCAATCTTTATAGAAAATCTTGCAGTTCTAGATACTGTACGCTGTCAATATTTTTCTTATCAAAAACCACACTATCGGCAACTTGGCACTTAGGCCCAAGAAGCAGTGTTTGAGAATTTTTCCAAAGTGGAGGATGGGACTGGAAGAAAACATAAAAACCTGACAAGGATTGACTATGATCAGTCGCCACATCCAAGTCCAATAATCCGCGGGTCTTCTCTACCGGTAGAAGGATAGAAACTACATCTGTAACTATCCTCGGGTGAAAACTACATCCGTAATCACCCTCGATGAAAACTACATCCGTAATCATCCTTCGGCAACACCTGGGCCGGAATAATAATTGATGGACCGCCTGGCTCACGGCCGCTTACACATCCCGGGAATCGTTCGTCAACGATTCCCACACCTGCCAGAGTCCCCTTTTTCTTTTCTTTTCAAAAATCATTTTGATAGAAAATTCGAGTAGTTGAAGTTCGACCTCAGTCCACCGATAATTCTTGGAAAATGTACAAGAAGTAAAGCCTGACCGGGGGTTTTCGAAAATGTTTTGAGTTCGAAAGAGTTCGAGTTTGAAAGTGCTAAAGGTATCTTGGATTAGCTTTGTCTTTAAAATAATGAACAATAATTAATAAATGATATTTTAAGATTTAATATTAGTAATTAATAAAATAATTATTTAATTAAATAAGCTTTTAATCCAAGATAGGTATTTTTGAGTATTTACGAAGATATAAAAATAATTACTTGAGTATACGATACTCCCCGAATGACCCTTCGGGTTTTCGCAATTTAATTACGATATAATAGTATACCGCTCCCCGGTCAATAGTATATATGGACGCTACGACCTCTATTGCTAGAGTCGTTGTCCGAAGAAAACAATTCATTCTAAGTTCAAGGGGTGCAAACATATATGTACTTATACATCTCAATTTCATCGATACTTCGATAAACATAAACATTTGATATGATTGAAAACTACAAACACAACAGTGAAAGTCCTTGTATATATAAGTTTTGAAAAGTAAACTTGCCTTGGTGAGGTTGGGGTGGTCGAGCGTGCGGAGTGGAATGATCTATACATAAGCAATAACCGTTCGTTAGTACCTTAATCAATATCTCTTTAATTGCGGGGTTTTAGGGGGTACAAAATTAAATTAATGACTTCGTCTTATGACACTCTAGCCCCACTATAGGTTCATGTCATCACTCGATTACGCTCGTCACTTATTCGACTTAATTTGGTTACCATATCCGAATCATATCCATTACCCCTAAAATTACACTCCACTTACGACTTTTTCCTTTGCGCGAATTTTACTCTAGCATTTTTATAAAATTGAAAAATACATATTTTAATCCAATTCTTTTTTGGGTAGCCTTCACCACTGCATTTGCTAGCTTCTCTAATTTTTCCATGATCCTACATAAATTTTTAGGGGTATAAACAAGGTTCACAAGGGGACCATTTAGTGCAGCCCGGAATCCAGAAACACATTTCACTTCTCAGGCCATAACTCAAAATCTATACATCACCTAGTCATGAACCTTATATTTCTGGAAACTACATTCAAATACCTTTCCAACAATATATATTAGGACCTCAGGGAATAAGATTTGGGGGTTCAAAACCCTCTTACAAGATAGTTCAAGTTCCTGGAAAAATCTCAGCAAGCTTATATCACTAAACCAACCAAGAATCTTACATCCACATCACAACCAACATCTAAATCACCAAGATCATACTTTATAACATACATGGAGATACATACACTAACCACAAGCTTAAAAATCACAACCACTACACTTAAACTCAAGATCTACATCATCCATAACTTATATGTCCAAGATTCACACTAACATCCATGGATCTAACATTAAACACCATAAATAATTCATGGCCAAGAGGGGTTAGGGTTTTATACCTTGTTGATGTTCTTACAATCTCAAACAAGCTTGGTTAACCTTGGGGAAGCCTTACTCTATGCTCACCATCTTCAATCTCACCAAAGAAATCAAGAACATGGAAGTGGGTTTCCTGACTGGAAAAACACGCCCAAAAGATCAGCCAAAACGAAGCCCTTGCACTCGTTTCCTGGTCGAGGGTCCTGAATGAAAGTTGTAGAGCGTCTTAACAGCTTTCTAACCATATAAAGAACAAAAAATTTCATTGAGTAATGAAGGCTCTAGGCCCGTTTTACTGAGAGGTGTTCTGCTGGGCAGAATGGTTTTGTTCTTGGTTTTATGTTCTAATAATGCCATACACTTGATATATATCTATTTTTGGTTGGATGCATCTCATCCTTGCTAGGTGGCAACCTCTCATTGGCTCCTCTAGATTTCTTATCCACTTAAATTGCAACCAAGCCCTTTGCTAATTGCAACCAAGTCCTTGTCTCTTGTTTCTTGCACTTAAGTCCTTTTGTTTTGTTTTCTTTTCCACCGCCTTGATTTCCTTGTCGTTTCTTGAATAAAATAAATACGTTACAACTTATACGTTGCATATTATTGCTCTAATATAGCACAATACCTCGAATGAATATTAATTCCAACATCCCTTGTTTATTTCTCTTTATCTCAGAAAACGTTCTCCCGATTTCTCAAGCATTCTCTTTTCTCAATTCTAGGAGTTTATTCTCAATCCCTTTTTCCTCTCATAATATATCCTTCCTTGGACTCTTAATATACCATATCCTTAATCCATGATTCGTTCGCTCAATCGCTTAATCTCATTGTAAAGTTTCAGCGGTTTCTAGAACGTTTGTTTCACTTCCTCAGTGGTTTTCGTTCCAAATTCTCAAATCACTTATAATAAAATTCCAAAATATTAACTCCTCAATTCCTCAAATTAAATATCTCATTTCTTGATATTACTGATATATAATTCACTGATCGGTCAAATATTACACGAAAATAGAATTTGGAATTTCTGAATTCCGATCGCATTTACATACACTTATTTACTCCGTAGATTACTAGTATAACTTCGGAATATCCACTCTACGTCTCGTACATAGGTGGCATGAAATTTTTTTTTAATCCTCAAAATCACTATTCATCCACCAAATCACTATTCATTGATGCACTTCATCATAATAGGAAAAGTTTTAATTCTACCGAAATTTTGGGTTCTTACAGTTTGGACCCGTAGTCCAACGCTGGTGCGGAGAAACCTCAACTCGAACTGAGGAAACGGGTTCGACAGGCTGAAAAATTGGTGGTAACACAGGAGTCTCATTCACGACGGGACCCTTAACAACATTCTCAACGGGAGCCTTAACAACATTCTCACGACTGGTATCCTCACACCTTCGCAAAACAAGACGACGAGAAACCCCATCTTCACGATCTCGACCTCGTTTTCTCTCCCGAAGCCCCGCTTCATCAGCTACTTCAGTCCCAATAGTCTCATTGTCAATATCAATCCTGTTAACAACTTCAGCACTTCCAGAAACCACCGGTCTCGAGGTTAATCCACTAACCCTTACGGACGAGCTTCCACCAACGACCTTACTAGCAGAGGACTGTCAAAGCCCGATCCATCTTCTCCTTGAAACCGCTCGTAAAAATAGCCTTCAAAGACGTACCAGCAACTGTAGAAAGCACACCATAAAAACACGTCAACTCACTAATAAGATAACTAAGACAAATAACCCATTAAGATACGACAAGTATGCGGATAATTAAATAGAAACATTACGATTATGCTCTTCTAAAAACTTAGCATTCTTTAACTAACGATGGTCATACAACGGATTACGGCCCAGTAACGAATCTAAGAACTCATTATCATATTTTTCCAAACTCCCCAATTTAGAAATGGCATCCGTAGAAACCCTCCCACAAGGTTTAACGAACTCTAGGTCGGGCCCGTAGAAATACATCCACTTCCCATGATATCCAGAATTTGAGGACTTCACATCCACGAGCTTAGGACGACCCGACCTCTTATCAAAATAAATTTGACCACCAGAATGCTTTATGCCATAAATGGAAAAAAACAACCGTAACGTGGGAATGCGATCCACCTCAGCACATCGAGCAATAAAACCACTTACCTGAGCAAGTGAGTTAGGTGTTAATTGTGCAATTCCGCAACCTAAGGCTTCATATATGGCTAGATGAAAAGGGTCCACAGGAAGACACAACCCAAACTCAAAATATATCAAAGGAATCCCGTGCGTACCATACTCGGGCATAAACCAAACCGGGTCTTTGACATCCGGCGCAATGCAACGCCACCCATTATCAAGATCAACCTAGGAACTCAGAAAATAATAATTAATGGGGCAGGCAGCATACACGCTTGTGTAAGTCAAACTAGGCTTATCCACAAACTCTTTTTCACCTTCCTCCCTTGCCGATCGAACAACCTCAGCACAAAAAGCTAGGGTTCTTGGATTTAAAGGTATAGGCTTGGCATGAGTATCACGTTCAACATCATCCAAGAAACCTAAAGATTAAGCAAACATGGTGTCTGGTAACTCAAGATGGTCTAAGTTAAAAATAGAATCAAAAGATTCTTCTTTAACTACATACTTACTGGAGTTTCTAGAAGGGACAGAACTTGAAGAAGAGGAAGAAAAAGAGAGCGACATAACAACTAAAAGACCGATTAAGAAGACAATCGTAGAATAACTTACGGTAAGAATAGCAACGGCAATCGGATAGTCGCAAGAAAGGAAAAAGGAAGACAAATTAAACAAAAATTAGTACCTTTTGAAACGGGAGAAATCACTCCTAATAGCCTCCTAGCTGCAAGTCTTGAAACTCGAACCGTCGCCTCCAAATATCTACACACAAATTGAAAAATAGAGATATTTATAGACACAACCCCCAAACGAAAAATAAATAAAATAAGAAATAAACAACAAAATAATCATAATACATATATTAATACACGCCGAGCAAAAAAAAAATCGCAAATCTAAAGATATTGCTCAAAACTAGGGGGGGACAAATGTTGGGCCAAGAATATTAGCTAGATTAATATATGTAATTATAGTTGGCAATTAAGCCCAGTTAGTCATAGTTTGTAGTTAGGTCCAGATTGTATTTAACCACCTTAGTGGGCCTTGAAGCCCAAAGCTTGTAAAATAGGTTATGAAGACTTTCTCTCCAAGTAAAGGTGGTTAGGGGGAACCCACAAGGGATCCCCTATAAGTACTCTTATACCACCTTACTTAGAGGGGGATGCAAATTGTTGTAAAAGGGTCTATGAAATAAGAAAATACTTTAATCATCATTAATATTCTAGCTTATCCTTAATTAAATAGCTTGAACGTATTTTATAGCCCATCATGTGGCATGAGAGTTGTGCCTTTACCTTGCCTTTATGATATATGTATATTTACGTGGATTATTTTCTTGCAATTCAATACTCCATCTTCTTAGTAGTTAATTTTTATATATACTAGCTTATAATCGTGTGATCCACTGATTTTTTTGATATGCAATAAATTTTACTTTATATACGATTACATTTTTATATAATCATTATTTACAATATTTTATTTTAATTTTATTTAAATGATTTAATATTAATTTAATTAATGATATACATGATTTAAAATTATATTATAAAATTTTATAAAAAATCAGTCGTTGATGGGTTCGAACCTTAAAATTTTAGTAAATTAATTTAATTATATAATACATTTAATTATTAAAACTAACTGTTATGATTTTTTACTAAAATCTAACCATCATCATTCATAGTATACGTATTTCTATTATATTTTGTTAGTAATTAAAAGATATGGTGTGATATCTTTGGGTATATATTAATTATTGCAAGATTATGTGGTAAATTAAAAGTTAACATATTTTAATTAGAAAATAAATATTATTGATTGGAAGGTAAGATAGGTGTTTTTAAAAAGTAATTTCTTCAATAAAAAATAAACAATTTTTAATTAAAAAAGGCAATCGACTAATTATCATTTATTATATTATTTTATTAATTAGGATAATCATGCCGAAAATCAAACCGACAAACTTTCAATACCAGTTTGATGCATGGGTTTCTTTTACTATGTTATAAATTTTATATAATATTACAATTATGTTTATTGATAATCATTATTTTTTATTATTTTTTTAATTTTAATTTAATATAATTTAATATACTCATGTTTATGGATTATAATAATGTTTCCTTATTATAAACAACGTATACAAATTTTAATACATTTTATTAATAATTGAAAGTTATGTTGTGATATTTTCGGGTATATATTAATGATTGTAAGATCAGTTTTAAATCAAAAAGGTTACGTATTTTAATTCGAAAGGAAATATTAATGATTAGAAGATATGATATGATTGATGTTTTTAGGTCTTTATAAAAGATAATATCTTCAACTAAAAGTAAATGTTAAATGCCATTAATTTTTATTTAATATTACAATAATGTTTTTACATAATCACAATTTTTAATTTTAATTTAATATAATTTAATATACTCATGTTTAAGGATTATACTAATTTTCCTTATTAAAAACAAAGTATACGGATTTTTAATATACTTTGTTAATAATTGAAAATTGTGGTGTGATATTTTCGGGTATACATTTTAGTAAATTACATATAATCATTAGATCTAATGATCATTATTCGTAATATACATGTTTCTAGTATATTTTTTTAGTGATTAGAAGATGTCGTGTGCTATTTTTGGGTATATATTAGTTATTGCAAGATTATGTTTTAAATTAAAAGTTAACGTGTTTTAATTAGAAAAAATATATTATTGATTGGAAGATATGATATCTTAGGTGTTTATAAAAAGTAATATCATCAATTAAAAGTAAACACTTTTTAATTAAAAAAAGCAATTAGCTAATTATCATTCATTATATTGTTTTATTATTTATTTTAATAATTAGGATGACCGTACCGAAATATGGTGTGATATTTTTTGGTATATATTAACGATTGTAAAATTAGTTTTAAATCAAAAAGGTAACGTGTTTTAATTTGAAATGAAATATTAAAGATTGGAAGATATGACACGATTGATTTTTTAGGTGTTTATAAAAGGTAATATCTTCAACTAAAAGTAAATGTGAAAAAAAAATTTGACTAATTACCATTAATTATAATATGTTATTATTTATTTGAGCTGTTTTAATAACATAGATATCGTATATATTTTTCTTTATAATGAAGGATAAATAAGTAAATTCACGACGTACTAAAAAATAGGTACCAAGAAACAGGTACCAAAACTTTTAATGTTTCAGCCATTATATAATACTAGCTTAAAACCTGTGCGATGCACGGTTTTTTTAATATTATATAATTTTTTTAATAA
Organism: Saposhnikovia divaricata; assembly: GCA_036435485.1. Classification (NCBI taxonomy): domain Eukaryota; kingdom Viridiplantae; phylum Streptophyta; class Magnoliopsida; order Apiales; family Apiaceae; genus Saposhnikovia; species Saposhnikovia divaricata. The sequence goes on along the minus strand of JAZHRN010000154.1, from coordinate 9,048,549 downwards.
ATTTAAATTAATTTTTTTAAAATATGAATTTTGGAGGCTTAAATTTTTTATATGAGATGTTTTGATAATAATTATATAAATATTATCCGTGATATTTCTAGAAAAGTAGGAATTTTGTTAAAAAAAAATATAGAAAAGATGATAGATTTTAGTTGAAAAGGTAATTGGTTAATTGTTAGTAATTATAAAATTATTATTTTATTTTATTAAATAGAATGCCCGTGATATGAATGGAAAAAGAGAGGATTTAGTTAGAGAAAATTAAAAAGGTAACATGTTCTAGGTGAAAATGTAACTGATTAGTTCATAATAATTATAATTTAATTACGTTATTTACTAAATAAAATTGCTCGTAATATTTTTTAGAAAATGAGAAATTAATACTATTCGTGATACTTCTATTAAAAGAGGAATTTTATTCAGAAAATATAGAAAAGATGATACGTTTAGCTGGAAAAGGTAATCGGTTAATTATTAATATTGTTAGTTTATTGTATTAAATAGAACCGCCCGTGATATAATTGGAAAAAAGAGAGATTTTAGTTAGAGAAAATAGAAAGGTAACGTGAAAATTAAAAAGGTGACATGATTTATGTGAAAAAGGTGATTGATTAGTTTATAGTAATTTTAATTTAATTATGTTATTTTACTAAATAAAATTGTTCATAGTATTTTTAGAAAATGAGAAATTAATGTTGCCCGTGATATTTATAGGAAAAAGGAGAATTTAATTAGAAAAAATAGAAAAGATGATACGTTTTAGCTGAAAAGTTAATTGGTTAATTATTAGTATTATAATATTATTATTTTATTTTCATTAAACAGAAATGCCCGTGATATAATTGGAATTTTAGTAAGTGAAAAGAAAAAAGGTAACGTGTTTTGGCTGAAAAGGGTAATCGTCCATGATATAATTCGAAAAAGAGGGATTTTAGTTAGAGAAAAGAGAAAAGGTAAAGTGTTTTGGTTGAAAAAGATATTTGATTAGTTAATAGTAATTATAATATAATTATGTTATTTTATTAAATAAAATTGTTCGTAGTGTTTTTAAAAAAGGAGAAATTTTAGTTAGATAAAATGTAAAAGATATTGTATTTTACCTGAAAAAGAAAATTATTTTGTTATTAAAAAAATAGAAAAGGTAATATGTTTAACCTGAAATAGGAAATTGATTAATGAATGAGAAATTTTATTTAGATAAAATATAAAAGATATTGTATTTTGACTTAAAAAGGAAATTATTTAGTTATTGAAAAATAGAAAAGATAATATGTTTAACCTGAAAAAGGAAATTAATTAGTTAGTAGGATGGATTTTATCTGTAATTGAGTAAGGGTAAATAAGTAAAATCAACAGGTACCATACCGACCAACCGACTGACCGACCAAACTTTTAATATTTCGGCTTTTATATAACAGTATAGACTAGCTTATAACCCGCGCAATGCACGGATTTCTTATATTATGTTATAATATTTATTTAATATTACAATTATGTTTTATAAAAAAAATATTACAATTATATTTTTATATAATCATTATTTTTAATAATTTTTTTAATTTTAATATGATATAATTTAATATACTCATGTTTACGGATTATACTAATATTTCCTTATTATAAACAACGTTTACGATTTTTAATATATTTTATTAATAATTAAAAAATATGGTGTGATATTTCGGGTATATATTGTAAGATTTGTTGTAAATTAAAAAGGTAACGTGTTTTAATTAGAAAGGAAATATTAATGATTGAAAGATATGATACGATTGATCTTTTTAGGTGTTTATAAAAGGTAATATCTTCAACTAAAAGTAAGTGTGAAAAATGAAATCGACTAATTACCATTAATTATATTATGTTATTATTTATTTTAGGTGCTATATTTTTCTTGAAAATTATGGTGTGATATTTTTGGGTATATATTAATAATTGTAAGATTTGTTTCAAATTAAAAAGGTAACGTGTTCTAATTCGAAATGAAATATTAATGATCGAAAGATATGATACGATTGATGTTTTTTGATGTTTATAAAATGTAATATTTTCAACTAAAAGTAAATGTGAAAAAGACAATTGGCTAATTACCATTAATTATATGATTTTATTATTTATTTTAATAATTAAAAAAACCAAACCGACAAACTTTCAATCTTTCAGCTTTAATATAGTAGTGTAGATACGTATTTTAATTAGAAAAGGCAATCGGTTATGTTGTGGAACGAAAAGTAGGGTGTATTTATTGCGTATTGAATGCTGGGGTTAGGGAGAGCTTCGAGCTTTAATGGCTGATCAAGTGTTTCGTGACTTAACTTGGGTCCTCACAAGATGCCTACGTATCTTGCAAATATCAAGAATCAAGCCAATCAAACGTAGTTCTAGAAGAGGGGTCATGTCCTTTATATAGGCATGGTAGCCTTTGGTCTTTGAGTAGGGTTAGGAGACTTGGTGAGCAAGCCACCTCTTTTCTGTTTAGAGATAAGAATTCTAGATCCTTCTTATCTGAATCAGTTTCCTTGTATGATTCAGTGTCTTGGGGACACTCCTTGGAGATGATTATCTTATATAGATAATATTTAGTCAGCTGATTAATTGGCTGATTTATGGCCTACGAATTTTGTTATTAAATATAATATTGGACCTCATTAATTGGGCCTTTTATTTGGACCAGCCTAGGTTACATTTAATGCCACATTAAATGTGTCCTTAGGGTTATTTTTAGCCCGTATCATTTGCCCCCCAATTTCTAGGAAAACTTTCGAGATTTCGTAGAAATTATATACCTGGGACTATATTAAGTACACTAGTGTTTCATTTGTTTCGTCTGAACTTGTAAAGTGTGGAGCGACCTACACATTTACGACGACTTGCCTTATTCGAGGCTATTTCATATTTTCCCAAGCCTTTAAACTTTTCCGGAATAATTTTCTTGAGCACTATTGACGCACATGATTAAGTGAATATTTTTATAATTTTTCCCCCTATTTTTCTGAATTTTTTCCCATTTTTTAGGAATTTTTTGATACTCACAAGTATTTTTAATCATTTTTGGAAAATATCCAAAAAAATAATATTTTGGGCCTCAGGCCAGGGAAATAATTTTTATAGACTACTCCTTAATTTTCAGAATTTAATAAGCTTTTACTTATTTTTTCTGATTTATTGGAGCATTTTATAACTTTTTGATCAAAAATATCATTTCTGTAACCACAGACCTCAATCGAGGTCGTTAGGGCAAAAGTTTTCTCCCCACGAAGTGGATCGAGGTCGTGCATGCCCCCCAAGTCGACCAGGTCATGAGGTTTTCGACCTCTTTTTTCGAACAGGAACGAGGTCGTGTACGGTCCTTTGTACAGGCTCCTCGTGAACTATCACGAGCTCGAGCCACGAGCTCAATCGAGGTCGTGTAAGCTCCTTCTGTAAGGTTCCTCGTGGACTATCATGAGCCTTCTCACGAACTCATTTGAGGTCGTGTAGGAAGCAATAAATGGGGAGGTCGTTGTTGTTTCGAACTCGATCTTCGACCAGATTTGAGGTCCCACAAGGCCAACATATGAAGCTCCTCGCGGACATTTCGACCTCAACACATGAACTCGTTCGAGGTCGTGTAAGGCCCTTATAGCAGGCTCCTCGTGAGTTATCACGAGCTCAACCCACGAGCTTCTTTGAGGTCGTGTGAGGGTCTAATTACAACTGGGCCTTTTATTTTTAATTGGGCCTTTACGTTTTTTTTATGGGCCTCAGACCTTCAATAGGGCCTTCAACTCTCCTGGGCCATGAACCTAGTTTTGAAAATCAGTTCTTTTATATACGTATACTTTTTAATATTGATGCTCGAACAATATTTTTATATATTTCTTTGTATTTCCCAGAAGGTCCTAGAATATTCTAGATCTTGGGCCTTGTTGTTGGGCCTATGGGCCTTGACCGGCTATAACCGGTTGCACGCCTCCTTTTACAGGCTAGATTAGTATTTATGAGTAGTGAGTTTCTATTTCTCACAACTTCTAAACATTTCACTACTTCCTCTCAGAAATTCTCTCTAAATTTCTTTCAAGTAAGGCTTTTTCCGGAAAAGATTCCGGCAGAGATTCGAGCTCTTTGAAGATTCCGGTTGAATCCTCATCTTCTTCACCAAGCTTTGTGAGTTTAAGCTTTTCTCAAGAGCATCAATGGCAGACAGAGAGGCCAAGAGGCTAGCTAAGATGAATTCCACTTCGCGAGGTACCTCTTTCCCTTCAATTCGTTCGAAATATACTTCTTTAATCGATATGATCAATTTAAGGGGGGACGACTACCCTTCCATTTCTGCCTTAGACTCTTTCAATTATAATACTAAGTACCATGATCCTGATGATATACGTAAGGTTAACAAACTTTATAAGGTTCTTCCCCCATTGAAGCTAGTTCCGGCTGGTCCTGGGGATCGTTCTTGTCATTGGAAGCCCAACGCACTTTGCATTTATAAGGATGCATTCATAGCAGGGCTTCGTTTTCCCTATCATGAATTTATTCCCCGCCTGTTGGCGGACGTTCAAATTAATCCTTGTCAAATCGTTCCAAATGCCTGGAGGGCCATTTTTTGTTTCATGGTCCTCTGTCTTAGGAATAACTTTCCCTTATCCGTGGCTCTCTTTAAGAAAATCTTTCAATTTAAAAATAGTTCCATCAGTTACCCTGGTTGGGTATATATTAGTATTCGTACCTCCGTCCCTAACATTTATGATCCTGACTCGATTCTGGATAATAACCCAAGATGGAAAGAAGAGTTTATGTATCTAGAATGGGAAGGGGGTGATTGGGGCACCCTTTTTCGTAGTTCCTTCGGGAAGGTTTTAGATGGGAATTGTGATAGAATGGAGCTCGATGGCGCGGAGCAGGTGGCATTCAATGCCCTTATTGCGGATAATGGGAAAACCCATTTCTACACCTTATTAGAGGAATTTTCTCTCAAGTCTGTTGGATAAGGGTTGTTAGGAATAATTCATAAGTTGTGATGTGTTAGCACAAAATTACGCAAGCGCACGTAGTCACAAGTAATATAATTAAAGTTCGTTCCGCAGAGATCTGGTTAAGTTTTAATCAGTAAATATGCCTATGCAACAATGTTTGGCTTTAATCCACTGCTAGGACAAATAACAAGAATGAGGTTTTAATTATCTAAATTAACTAGGATGCAAATTATTAAACTAAGAATAATTAACTAATGAGAATTTAATATGAATTACTTATATGAGATAAAACATAGGATCCTAATTTCATTATCTACTTCACTTAGAGTCGCAGCCTTTAATCAATACATGTGATGGTTTTGATATCTGATCGGATAACACGAAACAAGTAAAAGTTACCTCTCGGTATACTAATACCAAACTACGCATGCATCCACAAAAGAGATAGAAGATGAGTAGACACCTATTATGTTTAGACCCTATATCTCTATAGAATTTGAAAACATAGAGGTTTAAGCACAAGTTATCCACATAGATCACATAGGGTAGCATAATATCTCTATTTACGCCACAAATCATAATGTTAAAACATCAACCTATCCTATGCTAACATGGCAAGTTCTAAATGTCAAGATCCACTCTCGTTTAGCAAGAGATTAACATATTAGATGTTAGCTACGCATCTAAATTCATGAAGCACAACCATACAAGGATATCAAGAATTCACCACACATAAATCTTTAAAGCATATAAACTACTAAGCTACATAGATAAATCCATTAGGATCCCATGACAACGATTAGTTCATAGTTGAATCGTTCGTCACCATAGGATTAGATGAAATCATGATATTAAACAAGATATGGAAGAAAGAAGCAATAATATTAATAAAAACAAGAGTTGAGAGAACAAATCTATTATCCAAAGTTTACAAAAGATGAAGTAGATCTAGATCTTTGCTTGTCACCGAGCTTGAATCCTTCTCCACTTTTCTCTCTTGTAGTTCTACGTTACAATAATAAAAATCTGATACAAATTACATGGTAGGATGTGTTTAAATAGACTCTAGAAGTCTTGCCCAATAAGCAATTACCTTCTATTACAATTAGAATTCGATTAAGGTACCAAAAACTTCCCAAAATACAATTAGAATTAGAAAAAGGGCAAAACTGGAATTTTTCTGCATGGCTTATCATAGAACACGTGCGCGATTTTATTCAGCACGTCCCCTGCACCTGCTATCTATCCCAAGTTGTAGAAAATCTCTCAAGCTTCGCTTGAGCTGTAAGATCGCTGAAAACAGACTTATAGAACTCCAGATATGGCCAAAACATTGTAGACTGCGCAACCATCTCAGAAAATCCGAATTTAAATCAATTAATCCTCCAAACACGATAAAAGCAACACCCATAATCGACATTCTTGTAAGTCTGCACAACTAAGCAAAATACATCAAAACTACAGTAAACTTGAGGCCAAAGCAATCAATTTAAGCCGAATTTAAGCGATCCAAGTGGATATAAAATCCACTTATCATGATGTTAAGAATAGAATTTTACTAATACTTCTTGTATATCCCGATCTTATAAAGGATTTAGCACTTTGTTTAGGATATATGTGTTAAACAGTAACCTGTAGAATTTAGTCAGGAACATTGCGTCAGAGACTACATGTCAGGAACAGTGTATCGGGGACTACATGTCAGGAACAGAGGAACAGATCCTGATACATTAAGTCAGATCCTGATCAAATACTGATGGGATAATCAGATCCTGATGCAATGGGAAATCCAGATATCAGTCGTGTTACTGATGATGTCATTATGGATGCTACAGAAACTGGCAAGTGCTATAAAATAGGATCTTTGTTTTGGAAAACAAGCAAGAAGATATCGTGAAGGAAACGAATTTTCTATTGATGGAAACTATCAACTAGACGGCAGAACATTGTCATAGATAGATTATAATTCTGTTATTAGTTGATATGTAGCATTATAAATACTCTCTCTATATCATTGTAAAAAAAAAAGGAGTGTATAAGCGAGTGAGTTCGTAAGATTTGTATTCGAGAGTTCGAAACAAACAGAGAGAGAGATTTATATTGTTAGCAGCTGCTAAAGGTATTGTACACCTTTGGTAGAGTTTGTACTTGATTATTTTAATACAAACAAAGTTTGATTCATTCGTTTATTCTTGTTCATATAATCAATCAAAAATCAGACACAATTATATAACTTGTATTCAACCCCCCCCCTTCTACAAGTTATTCGAGTTAACAATTGGTATCAGAGCAGGTTGATTTCGAATAATCATAAAGATCTGCAATCATGTCTGGTTACAAGGATAGTAATACTAAGATCCTTATGCTCAAGAGAAACGAATATACTCTATGGGAAGTGAAGTTGTTGCATCACTTGGAAGCAATAGATCCTGATTATCTTGACAGAATCAGAGATGGGCCTTTTGTTCCAACAAGGCTTGTTCCTCAAGCAACTGTCGAAGGAAAAGTTGTTCCAGAACATACAACAGAGAAGCCTAAATTTGAATGGACAGACAAGGAAAAGGAGAACGTTCTTAAGGATGCTAAAGTGAGAAACATACTATTCAACAGTCTTGATTCTGTTCTCACTAACTATGTTCTCTCTTGTAAAACTGCTAAGGAGATATAGGACAATCTAAAGGTTCACTGTGAAGGAACGAAACCTGTCAGGAAGAATATGAGGACACTTCTCATACAACAGTATGAGTACTTTGAATCCAAGTCTGGTGAGTCACTTACTGACACCTTTGATAGGTTTACTAAACTCATCAATGAGATGGCCATGCATGGTAAATATTATGACTTGGAGGATATGAATACGAAGTTCATGAAAGCTCTTCCTGATTTCTACAATGAGAATATATCTGCAATTGAGGAAGCTAATGATCTTGATGAGATATCATTAGAAGCAGTTTATGGAAAATTGAGAGCTTATGAACTTGACAGACAGCAGAAAAAGAGCAGGAGTGAAGGAAAGATGAAAACTGTTGCACTCACTGCTCAGTCTGAATCAAAGAAGCTTCCAGAAGAAAAGTCTGAATCTACTGAAAGAGACTTGAGGAAGAAGAAGAGCAAAGAAAGTTCTGAGTCAGAGACTATAGATATAGACTCTGAAGATAATGATTCTGAATCAGAGATGAAAGAACTCTTTGCTATGTTTGCTAAAGCTTTCAAGAAAGGAAGATTCAATAGGAGAAGATTTAGCAAAGGCTTTTTTCAGAAGAAAGAGGAGAAGAAGAATGACAAAGGCAAGAGTACAATTATCAAGCTTGATAAAGCCAAGATCAAGTGCTTTAACTGTAGTGAGCTTGGACACTTTGCTAGTGAGTGCAAGAAGCCTAGGAATTCAGGGAAGGGCAATGCACTCATGGTCACACAGAAGGATTGGGCAGACTCCAGTGATTCTGAAGATGAATTGGATTATGACAACATTGCATTGATGGCAAGTGCTTCAGACAAGCCTGGATCTCCAAAGAAAACTTCTTCATCTTCTGTTAAGGTATCACTTCACTCTCTTGATTTGTTTGATAACTTAGATTCTGATGATATTAGATCTATTCATGTTGAGTTTAAGAATCTTATGAATAATTTCAAAATTCTTTCTAGTGAAAAAGATGAACTCAAGGCTAAGAATGATGAATTAGTTAGTAGAAATAATTTTCTTGAATCTGAGTTAATTCAAATGGAAGAATATAAGTTAAGTTCTGATAGAGCTAAGCATGATTATGGTGTTATTCTTGAGGCTTATGACTATGTCAGAAAAGAACTAGAGGAAGAGAGAGATGTGATTAAAACCATTAACAATTCTGGTAAAAAGACTCAAGAAATCATTGAAAATCAAATTCTGGGTAAAGTTAATGGTTTAGGTTTTGATAAGGCTAGGCAAGAAGATACTGTAGCTATTGTCAGTGATGATAGTAAAACTGAAGCTAGCACATCTAAGTCTGAAGGTAAGAAGATAGTTTCTGAACCTAAACATGTTAAATTTGTTGATTCTAAAGGTACCCCAGTTGTGCACAAAAGAATTAACAATAGCAATTCAGATGAGAGAGTGTTAGAAAAACCTAAGAATGTCAACATAGGTTTTCTGTCTAAGTCTCAGTTGAAACAGAGACTAGAAAGTATTTCAGTGTCTAGCAAGATCAGAAGAAATAGGAATGGAAAAGAAGGTATTAACAAAGAGAATAATTACAAGAATGTACCTGATGCACCTAGGAAGAAATGCTATAAATGTGGAAATCATAATCATTTGGCCCTAGACTGCAATCAAAAACCTTCTTGGAAAACTGAGTCCAGATTCCCCAAGACTCGGAGAATTCAATACCAACCACAAGAACCCTGTTATCATTGTGGTAGTTTACTTCATTCTATTTATATGTGTAAGGAATATCATGAACTGTATTATGACTATTATTCTATGAAATCTGAAACTCCTAGTCACAAACAGTTTGTGAAATCTAAGTCTAAGGTTGACTCTGCAACAGGTAAATCAAAAGAAAAATCTTCAAAGCCTGTTGGTTCAAAAGTTAGTAAGAAAGGATCCAATTAAAGTTAGGTCCTAAAAAATTCTAACTAGCTGCTTTTTGGTTGCAGGGCATTGGAAAGAAGCATTCAATTATCTTGGACAGTGGATGCTCTGGACATATGACTGGAAAGAAGTCCCTGCTTACAAAGTTTGAGAGGAAAGCTGGCCCAGTAATATCCTTTGGAGATGGCAACAAAGAAGAAACTCTAGGATATGGTTCAATTATTTTGGGGAATGTCATCATAGAAAATGTAGCACTGGTTGAAGGCTTGAAACACACACTTTTAAGCATAAGTCAACTGGGTGATAAGGGTTATCAATCAATCTTTGACAGTAAGGGATGCAAAATCTTGAATATGAAGAATGGAGACATTGTTCTGACTGGCCAAAGACATGGTAACATATATGAAGCAGCTTGAGTGACACATCTAAAGGAACTGTCAGATGTCTTTACAGCAAGGCATCAAATGAGGAAAGATGGAACTGGCACAAGAAGCTCTCACATCTCAACTTCAAGAAGCTTAATCAACTTGTTAAGCATTATCTAGTGAGAGGCCTACCTCAGGCAAACTATGTGCAAGATGGACTTTGTGATGCTTGTCAGCTTGGTAAACAAAGAAGAACCACTTTCAAGAGCAAGACAGAAAATTCAATTACTGAACCATTTCACATGCTGCATCTTGATTTATTTGGTCCAGTAAACATTATGTCTATCAATAAGAAAAGATATGCTCTAGTTATAGTGGATGACTACACAAGATTCACATGGGTATTCTTTCTACACAACAAGGATGAAGCTCCTCATCAAATCATTGAACTTGCCAAGAATATTCAAAATAGCTCTGAGTACAAGGTCAAAGTGCTCAGAAGTGACAATGGTACAGAATTCAAGAATTCTACAATGGAGGAGTATTGTGCAGATAGTGGAATTACTCAACAGGTTTTTGCACCTGGAACACCTCAGCAAAATGGTGTAGTAGAAAGAAAGAACAGAACTCTCATAGAGGCAGCAAGAACCATGCTTGCAGATGCAAAGCTTCCAACCTATTTATGGGCAGAAGCTATCAACACTGCATGTTTCACTCAAAACTGTACCTTGGTAAATGCTCATGGCAAGACTCCCTATGAGATGATCAAAGGAAAGAAACCAAGTGTGAAATACTTTCACATCTTTGGATGCAAATGCTATGTCCTGAAAGTTCATCCAGAACAACTTGGGAAATTTGAAGCCAAATCGGATGAAGCAATCTTTCTAGGGTATTCAGCATCAAAAGCTTTCAAAGTATACAATCTCAGAACTCACATTGTTATGGAATCAATTCACGTTGCATTTGATGATAAGAAGTTTGGAATTTTGCAAACTGATGAAAGTCATGACAATCTGGAATTTGAAAATCTTAAGTATTCTGAGATTCCCTCCAGCGATGATGAAGGTTCTCTAGAGGAAATCTCTATTGCTTCTCAAAGGAATGCTACTACTTAGGGGGAGCAATTCAATCAAGGAGAACATAGGACTGATCAGGATCACACTGGTCATTCAGAGTCTACTTCATCAGGAACTGATCCTTCAGAGTCTAATGAAGGAAGATCAGGAACTAGCAGCAGTACTGAATCCACTGATTCTACTGATCAAGGGGGAGCTTTTGAAGGCAGATAAAGTTCTTCTACAAGAAATACCACTAACTTATGGGGAGAGTCTAGCAGGAGTAATCTACCACCTGTTAGAAAATGGACAAGGGATCATACTGAGGATTTGATAATTGGTGATCCAAATAGTGGTGTTCGAACTAGAAGATCAATTCAAAATGAATGCTTGTACAGTTGCTTTCTCTCAAAGAATGAACCTAAGAAGGTTGAAGAGGCCTTTCAGGATCCTGATTGGGTAATAGCAATGTAGGAAGAATTGAATGAGTTTGAGAGGAACAAAGTTTGGAAACTGGTACCAGGACCTAAAGATAGATCTATTGTTGGTGCTAAATTGGTTTTCAGAAACAAGCTAGATGAACCCGGTATGATTGTAAGAAACAAAGCAAGACTGGTAGCCAAGGGTTATTCTCAGGAAGAAGGAATTGACTATGATGAAACCTTTGCACCTGTAGCAAGATTGGAAGCAATCAGAATGTTTCTTGCATTTGCAGCTCATTCAAAATTCAAGGTATACCAGATGGATGTAAAGAGTGCTTTTCTAAATAGCAAGCTTGATGAGGAAGTGTATGTGGAACAACCACCTTGTTTTGTTGATCCAAAGTTTCCAAATCATGTCTACAAACTTGAAAAGGCACTCTATGGACTGAAGCATGCACCAAGAGCATGGTATGAGACTTTGTCTAAATTTCTTCTTGAAAATGGCTTCATAAGAGGTACAATTGACAAAACTCTATTCTTTAGAAAGATAAAAGGTGATTTGCTTTTAGTTCAAGTTTATGTTGATGATATTATATTTGGTTCTACTAATGAAAAGTTATGTGCTAAGTTTAGCAAGCTTATGCAGTCTAAATATCAGATGAGCATGATGGGTGAACTAAATTACTTTTTAGGCTTGCAGGTCAAACAGACTGAGACTGGTATTTTCATTAATCAGTCAAAGTATATCAAAGATCTTTTAAAAAGGTTTGACTTTCAAAATTGTGCAATTGCAAAGACACCCATGGCAACAGCCACTAAGCTAGACTCTGATCCTAAGGGAAAGAGTGTTGATAACACTAGCTATAGAGGCATGATAGGTTCACTGTTATATTTAACTGCAAGTAGACCAGATATAATGTTCTCTACCTGTTTATGTGCTAGATTCCAAAGTGATCCTAAGGAATCTCATTTAATTGTTGTGAAGAGAATTTTTAGATATCTCAAGGGAACTCCAAATCTTGGTTTGTGGTATCCAAGAGAATCTGATTTCTCCCTAATTGGCTATTCAGACTCTGATTATGCAGGGTATAAAATAGACAGGAAAAGCACTACAGGTACATGTCAATTCTTGGGAAACAGATTGATTTCTTGGGTAAGCAAGAAGCAGCAATCAGTTTCAACCTCAACTGCAGAAGCTGAATACATTGCAGCAGGCAGTTGTTGTGCTCAACTCCTTTGGATAAGAAATCAGTTGATGGATTATGGTATGGCACTTAGTAATATTCCTATGTTTTGTGATAATACTAGTGCTATCAAAATTGCAGAAAATCCAGTTCAACACTCAAGGACTAAGCACATTGATGTCAGGTATCATTTTATTAGAGAACATATTGAAAATGGTACTGTGGAACTTCATTTTGTTCCTACTGACAAACAGCTTGCAGATATTCTAACTAAACCACTTGATGAGGCCACATTCATTAGATTGGTTAGTGAGTTAGAAATGTTAAATTTTTAGATCTTTAACATCTGCACAAGTAGCAAGGTATGTTGTTTCAGCTTATAGACTTGATATTTTATCAGGATCTATACTTGATTGATAAATGCTTAAGCTGTAACACTTTACTTTGATAAATTACAGTATGATAGACTTGTTAATAAACATCAGGATTGCTATCAGTATGCTGACGTCATCAGTATTGACATCAGAATTGTATCGTTAGTATCAGGATTGTGAAATTTGTGTGTATTACTGTTTCAAATTCTGAAGTTCATGTTATTTGGTTGTTCAATTCTGAGTTTTGTTAAGTCTATGTTAGCAAGTTTTATTACATACATACTGATAATTTATATCATTATTCATGACAGTCAATAAACAACGATAGACAAGTAGATATTAAGAAAACTTGTATTTTCATTAATCAAAAGCATTACATACATGAAAATGAAATACAATTCTTCTTTTTGTCTAACTACTACTGATAATTCTATTCTTGTCTAAAGTTGTTGCTGCTTCAATCCTCAACGATCGACTTCAGGACAAGGAGCATCTCAAGAATGAATTCCTTGTCTGGGCAACTTGAATGAGAGCAGCTGACTCATCTTCATGCTTATTGAAGAAGATGAATAGCATCTCCATCAAGATCAACCTCAGACTCTTCACCAAATTCTTCATCCTCAAGGAGTGAAGAGATTAGAGGAGGATTGGATCCAACTGGTAGATGTTTTAGAGGAGATTTGTGGAAATCATCTGGGTTAAGATTAACCATATTTGACTTAATGAGAAAAGTTATCTCTTCTAAGAGATAGTTCACTTGCTCCTGATCATCAAGAGTAAAGAAGTTCTCAGTGGTAATGAACCAAAAGCTAGGGTTCATATGAAGTTTTGGGTTGAAAGCCATGATGGAAAGAGAAAAGAATGAAAAGGTTTTGGAGAATGGCATAAGACATCGGTTTCTTTTATAGAAAGATGTGGGAAGCTGAACAGTCATTTGGGAGATATCAATGCATTCAGTCATAAGTATGTGTGACTGTATTTCTTGATTTTAAAGAAATATTGAATGAATTTAACCAATTGATCTTGTTATTTCTTTTTCAGGTAAAAGAAAATGCCATGTGGAAACTCTATTTAGTCTCTGGAATCAGGATGATATTGATCAGGAATACGAGTGTGTTCACATCAGGATTAGTAATTCTTTTTATTCAAAAATCACATTGAATCGTGTGATTATCCTGATGAAAAGATCACATCAGGAAGAGGAAACTGATCAGTATTGATTTTTATCTTGTTTTTACCTTGACTTATTTACTTGAAATCATTTTTGGATTTTATTTTCCAAAAGTCATGGGTAACTGCATTTTTCAGGGACTGACACCTGTCAACCTACGTGTCAACGTGGGATAATGGGTCTGAAGGGTTTTTGAAATATAATTATTTTGACACTCTACTCGTGTAATTGCTTTCTCTAATTTCATTCTCTAAAGCAAAAACACTTTCGAGTTCTCAAAATCACTAATCAATTTCAAAGATTTCTTAAGTTCTTGTAAGAACCCAAAATTTCGGTAGAATTAAAACTTTTCCTATTATGATGAAGTGCATCAATGAATATTGATTTGGTGGATGAATAGTGATTTTGAGGATTAAGAAAATTTTTCATGCCACCTATGTACGAGACGTAGTGTGGATATTCCAAAGTTATACTAGTAATCTACGGAGTAAATAAGTGTATGTAAATGCGATCAGAATTCAGAAATTCCAAATTCTATTTTCGTGTAATATTTGACCGATCAGTGAATTATATATCAGTAATATCAAGAAATGAGATATTTAATTGAGGAATTGAGGAGTTAATATTTTGGAATTCTATTATAAGTGATTTGAGAATTTGGAACGAAAACCACTGAGATAGTGAAACGAACGTTCTAGAAACCGCTGAGACTTTATAACGAGATTAAGCGATCAAGCGAGCGAATCATGAATTGAGAATAGTAAATATTAGAAGTCAAAGGAAGGATATATTATGAGAGGAAAATGGAATTGAGAATAAAATCCTAGAGTTAAAGGAAATGAGAACAATTGAGAAACCGCGAGAATTTTTTTCTGAGATAAAGAGAAAATACAAAGAAAATTGGACACAACGATTGTTTGAGGTATTAGGCCACACTATTACAATGAAGTGCAACATATAAGTTGTAACATATTGATTTAGTAAATATACAAGAAGGGAAGCCCCTTGGTGCAAATAAGAAAAGGAAGGAAGGACTTGGAAACAATATGTATAAAGCAAGGGACTTGCTTGCAATTATGGATGGATAAAGGTAATCCAAATGAACCAATGAGGAGATGACACCACATGGCAAGAAGATAAGATGCATCCAAGTGAAAATATCAAGCATTATTGATCACTTTATCACTTTAATCAAACAAAACAAACACCAAATACTCCATTCTGCCCAGCAGGAAAGAAGCTCACTAAAACGGGCCTAGAGACTTCATTACTCAATGAAATTTTTTGTTCTTTATATGGTTAGAAAGCTGTTAAGACGCTCTACAACTTTTATTCAGGAGCCTCGACCAGGAAATGAGTGCAAGGGCTTCGTTTTGGCTGATCTTTGGGGCGTGTTTTTCCAGTCAAGAAACCCACTTCCATGTTCTTGATTTCTTTGGTGAGATTGAGGATGGTGAGCATAGAGTAAGGCTTCCCCAAGGTTAACCAAGCTTGTTTGAGATTGTAAGAACATCAAGAAGGTATAAAACTCTAACCCCTCTTGGCCATGAATTATTTATGGTGTTTAATGTTAGATACATGGATGTTAGTGTGAATCTTGGACATATAAGTTATGGATGATGTAGATCTTGAGTTTAAGTGTTGTGGTTGTGATTTTTAAGCTTGTGGTTAGTGTATGTATCTCCATGTATGTTATAAAGTATGATCTTGGTGATTTAGATGTTGGTTGTGATGTGGATGTAAGATTCTTGGTTGGTTTAGTGATATAAGCATGCTGAGTTTTTCCCAGGAACTTGTACTGTCTTGTAGGACGGTTTTGAACCCCTAAATCTTGTCCCCTGAAGTCCTAATATATATTTTTGGAAAGGTATTTGAATATAGTTTCCAGAAATATAAGGTTCATGACTAGGTGATGTATAGATTTTGAGTTATGGCCTGACAAGTGAAATGTGTTTCTGGATTCCGGACTGCACTAAGTGGTCCCCTTGTGAACCTTATTTGAACCCCTAAAAATTTATGTAGGATCATGGAAAAATTAGAGAAGCTAGTAAATACAGTGGGGAAGGTTACCCAAAAAGAATTGGATTAAAATATGTATTTTTCGATTTTATAAAAATGCTAGAGTAAAATTCGCGCAAGGGAAGAAGTGGTAAGTGGAGTGTAATTTTAAGGATAATGGATGTGATTCGGATATGGTAACCAAATTAAGTCGAATAAGTGGCGAGCGTAATCGATTGATGACATGAACCTATAGTGGGGCTAGAGAGTCATAAGACGAAGTCATTAAGTTAATTTTGTACCCCCTAAAACCCCGCAATTAAAGAGATATTGTTAAGGTACTAACGATCGGCTATTGATTATGTATAGATCGTTCCACTCCGCAAGCTCGACCACCCCAACCTCACCAAGGCAAGTTTACTTTTCAAAACTTACATATACAAGGACTTTCACTGTTGTGTTTGTAGTTTTCAATCATATCAAATGTTTATGTTTATCGAAGTATCGATGAAATTGAGATGTATAAGTACATATATGTTTGCACCCCTTGAACTTAGAATTAAATGTTTTCTTCGGACAACGACTCTAGCAATAGAGGTCGTAGCGGTCCGGATATACTATTGTCCGGGGAGCGGTAGAGTATTATATCGTAATTAAATTGCGAAAACCCGAAGGGTCACTCGGGGAGTATCGTATACTCAAGTAATTATTTTTATATCTTCGTAAATACTCAAAATACCTGTCTTGGATTAAAAGCTTATTTAATTAAATAATTATTTTATTAATTATTAATATTAAATCTTAAAATATCATTTATTAATTATTGTTCTTTATTTTAAAGATAAAGCTAATCCAAGATACCTTTAATACTTTCAAACTCGAACTCTTTCGAACTCAAAACATTTTCAAAAACCCCCGGTCAGGTTTGCTTCTTGTATGATTTCAAGAATCATCGGTCGACTAATGTCGGACCTCAATTACTCAGTTTTCAATCAAAATCAAGTTTTAAAAGAAAAAGAAAAAGGGACTCTGGCAGGTGTGGGAACCGTTGACGAACGATTCCCGGGATGTGTAAGCGGCCGTGAGCCAGGCGGTCCATCAATTATTATTCCGGCCTAGGTGTTGCCGAAGGAGGATTACAGATGTAGTTTTCATCGAAGGTGATTACGGATGTAGTTTTCACCCGGGGATAGTTACGGATGTAGTTTCTATCCTTCTACCGGTAGAGAAGACCCGCGGATTATTGGACTTGGATGTGGCGACTGATCATCGTCAATCCTTGTCAGGTTTTTATGTTTTCTTCCAGTCCCATCCTCCACTTTGGAAAAATACTCAAACACTGCTTCTTGGGCCTAAGTGCCAAGTTGCCGATAGTGTGGCTTTTGATAAGAAAAATATTGACATCGTGCAGTATCTAGAACTGCAAGATTTTCTATAAAGATTGGCACGTGTTAGTGCACTCTTGCAATTATTTCAAAGAATGAAATGTTTTTGAATGAGAAACCTTCTAAGCTAATGGAAGGAAAGAGGTTTGCAAAGATGTACTTCCTGTACAGTATGTTAACCGTAGAGTGTCTTGCCGAAAATGATATACTCATATGTATATATTTTCAAACTTGTGATATATTGAAATAGGAACCTTATAAAGGGTTCATATGTTATTCTTAAAGCTCCTTAGTGTGTATAGATGTTTTATTCAAACTCGGACATATACATTGTCCAATTATGTTTTGAAATCTGAGATATATACCCATATAGTTGGGAATGTTTTCGAAATAAACCACATTATTATTTTACAAAATGGTGAACTTGCTGAGCATTATGTAGCTCATTCTTGCTTTATAAAAACTTTTCAGAAAGAGAAGAATTTGGCCGATTAACTCCGCACCAGCAGAAGAGGAGTAGAAGAATTACCCCGGAGATGATTTAGTTCCTGATAAATACTACAGAGTAAGTCTGATAGGTTTTCAACTATAATAGTAAGACTTGTCTTCAAGTATAGTTGTATAAGTGGAAGTGCGTAAGACTCTGGATTGTACAGATGAATTGTAATATTTGGTGTTACTTTTGATTATCGTTTCTGAGGCTCTAACTTGTTTGTGCGTAAGATTGTGGTCTGGACGTATGTATTGTTGAGTTGTAAAGTTAATACAGGTATGATATGGTTGGATGATGATGTGATGACCTGAATCTTTGACCTCAGATTTGGGGGCGTCACAGAAATGGTATCAGAGCGATAAGTTACAGTACTCAGAAACGAGAGTGTTGAGAGTTAAGTCTAAGTAGGAGAATGACATAAAAGATCGTAGTAAACTTATGATTGGACTACCAGAAGAGGTACCGGTGAGTAGAATGGACTGGAGTGTTACTGAAGGTATTATACTAGGGTCGATAGAATCCTTAGAGACCTTCAGAATGATGAATAGAGGTTTGAGAGTCGTACATGACCTATCATAGGTAATGATATAGGAAGCAGAGCGAAATCTCGAGAGCAGCTGAGGTAGGGGCGATATTGCCAATATGATCGGATGACTAGGCTGGCATAAATTTTGTGTCCCATATTCCTCCACAGTTTAGGAGGCGGCATTTTAAGAATCAAGAAGTTTGGACTTCCCTACATAATTAAGGGTACTTAGTACTTGGATTAATGAAAGTCTTTTACTTTGGCTATAAGATCCGATTTTCGATAAGTAACGGGTTTACCTGAAGGTTGGTCACTATGTCATTGTGGATTCCATTACCCTTGATGGCGAATTTTACATGTGTTATACGAGAATGTTATCATAAGACGAGCGTGCTAGATAATTCCACGCATGATTCGGACGCTAGAGCATGGTAGTTTAACTTAGAGAACAAACAAGTAGAATTAACAAAGGCACTCAAGAGAAGTTGAATATAGTTGCAACGAGCGATACAATGATCTCAGAGTCTACCAAAAGAAAAGACCAGTGGGTCTAGAGTGGGATCCTTTGTTAGAGAAGTTATAAGGGACTACGTATATATGTATTGTAGACCTCAATATTTTTGGTATATGCTCACATACACACACCCGCCACTGAACCTATGGACTGCACTGAGATCCCTGAGAGATCTCTTTGATCTGTTCCCAGGGGGAACTGGCCACTTGTGATTCATGTCGGAAGGCATGAAGTAGGACCCTATGGACTTAGCAGGTGTCCCCGAAATGATGTGAAGTTTGTTCTTCAAGATAAAGCACGGAAATGACAGATATATTTGTGAAACCCTAACTCGATAAATGACTTTAAGATGATGATTGAGAGACGCACTAGTTGGTGTCTTGTATTACGAAGACGAAGAGATGGAGTTACCCTCATAGTGGTGATAATGAGATGCACGAATTATTATTAACTTATTTTGGTAACTACCGACTGGTGCACTACTTCATTTTAAACTGTTCACTAACCATGTTACCTCGATTAGTTTATATCAGGTAACCCTCCTAGCTTTCTACTTCAAACTTGTGGAATAACAACCAGTGAGATACTTTCCCTAAAGCAGGGCTTATCCGAAGTACTTTTATTTGATCCATGAACATTCTACTCAAAAAAAAAATTATGATGATATTGTTCGGCTCAGGCCTATTTACACTTTCTTTCAATTATCCAAGGAATGTTCAACAAATATTTCCTTAATTAATTGACGAATATTACCTAACGAATATTGATATTTGATTGCTTCTTTCATACTTGCACTCTTCAGTTGAGCTCATAAATATTTAACAAATTACTGAGGACACGGATGATCCCATCCCTCATGAATTCTTTTCTTCTATTCAAGATAAGATTGTACATCGTACATTGAAATCATAGTAAGGATATCATTTTAATATTGGTATTCCGAATTTAATTCTATTGTAGGATTTGATAAAGCATGTGTACGGAGGCACCCTTGGGTGGACCGTTTCACTGATAAGTAATATTTGATGAGAGGTTATCGATTGTTCCGATACCTAGAACATTCTCTTCAGATTTTATAGTTTTCTTTTTCAAACTTAATAACTTCTTATTTTCATTCGTTGTCCGAGTAGACTAAAGTTTCTTCAGTGGCTACGATGTTGAAATTCCGTTCTATCCAATTGAAACTGGCTAGTCGATATGTCAATATGAATGACTAGTTGATTGTTCTAACTAGTCAAAATTGTAATGTTGTGAAGAACACCTAGCTAATTGTCCTAGCTAGTGCTGATGCCTCAAACAGGTGAACTAGCAAATTTTGTTTAGCTAGTTGCTAGTGTTTCTTGAAAAGGACTAGTTATTGTTTCACTGGTCCAACTCCCAATTTAATTCATTCCGCAATGCATTTTGCATGTGGCAAAGTATGATGATGAAAGTTTTGACGAATAACTTGATTGAGACCTAGTGAGGTCGCCCACTCAACTTGAATTCTACCCGTCTTCGTATCAGACCTTATATCACTTGAATATTTTATTCTTTCATTCACACAATGAGAATTCATTTGAAACCACTAATTACTTGAATGATAAACTACTTCATTCTTTAATTGTCATGGAGTAGAATTGCTTTCTATTGGCTGACCTTCATCAATGCGACTTTAGATTTCCTCTTAGTATTTAGGAGGAAAAGTATCCACCCGATGTAAGAATTGTATAAAGACCGTCTTTATGACTTTTGTATCCAACAATCATTGCCCTTGTGCAACATTCTCTATGGTATCATATTACAGAATTATCATGACGGGAAGGAATAAACCTTGTTGTATTCTTTCTGTCCATCCTTACATCTCCAAAAATTGAGACTCCTAGTATTTGGAACCATCAACATTCTTGGAACATCCAATGTGGAATTCTTATTGAAATTATCTTTTGGACCTTATTATTTTGAAACCATTCCTTTCAAAGTGATTACTCTAAGGTGAACGGGAGGTACAATTATGAACCGTTACACAAATATGAGATCAAAAACCAAATGTTGTAATTGTGCAGCCAGAGCGTTATGCCGAGTAATTATTAAAGTAGAAATAACATGTCTGGGCATATCACAAGACCTTTAATATTAGTGTGGGGAAAGTTATAAGAAATGATGAGGTGGTTAGGAGTACGCTTCTACCAACCGTTGTCAGGATGTTATATTAATGAATTCTGGAGTTACCAAGCCTTTTCCTGATCCAGGAAATGCAAATCGATTGCGATGTAAAACATATCCTTGGAGGAAACTGACATGGAAGTGAGATGGACGAGAAAGGAAGAAATATCGTGGCAAGAATGTGAAGCTTTACTTAGCTTAAAGGGATTGATGCACATATAGAGACATATAGTTAACAGGCCCCTAATAGCAAATGGATGCATGGATATATGCCAGTGATCCTTCGAGATTACCACCTGATCAAGTTTATTGGGAATCGCAGCCGCATGTAGGCCTCGGGCTGATTGGCGCCAGTTATGAAGGAGGACGAGCGTATGACATCTTACATATACCATCGAGAACTGATACCCTTATCGGAAATGGGGGAATTGTTGATTAGTTAAAATGAGTAGTTGTTTTTTTCAAGGATAAGGTTGAAGAGAAGGTTTCACCAACTCAAGATCGACCTCTGTACTGTGCCAAAGTTGGCATTTCACACTAATATAAACGTTATAAAATTGTGGTAGTATCGTTTGAATGGACTA
Source organism: Saposhnikovia divaricata (assembly GCA_036435485.1). NCBI lineage: Eukaryota > Viridiplantae > Streptophyta > Magnoliopsida > Apiales > Apiaceae > Saposhnikovia > Saposhnikovia divaricata. Next base: position 9,026,811 of record JAZHRN010000154.1, on the reverse strand, counting down.
ATGAGTCAGAAGCCTTTATGGATTAATGAACAAAGTTTTGGGATGAAATGAGATATTAGCAACAACCTCGTTGTTAGCTATACTTGATGATAAAAAGAGGACTTTGAGAGTCACGATGATGCGTCTTTCAAGAGTTTAAGAGGTGTGCTGATGCAGTAGAAAGGGGATGATTGCCTATACTACTAAACAACATAAAGGTTACGGGATAGGATATACTAACCGTGAGTCTGGGATTAGTCATGATGGCGTTCACGCATAAAACTGAGACGTTGACCTTATGAGAAAAGTGTGAAAATTTCTCCACAAGTGCCATAAGTATATCTTCATATTAGAACTAAACATAAGAAAGAGAAGGTGACGAAAGGGAGCAGGGAGTATAATGGATAAATTTGTTATTTCCCAGGAAAGGCCAATGTGGTGGCCGATACCTATAGAAGGGATTATTCGAAATTGGAATTCAGTCAGTATTGACCAAGAAAATAGAGTATATACAATAAAGAATAATGTTAGAGGAAAATGACTAAATTATGGGGAAGGACAAAGATGTATAGAGAATTAAGAGAATGTTTGGCAAACGGATATGAAGAATGGTATTGGCAAACTATTAAGTACAAACGCAACATGTCAAAAACAAAATGATAGATATCTAGTGGATCAATTCCGCCCGTAGAAAATCTGGAACTTGGACAGAATTATAATGAATTTCATGAGTAGGTCGCCGAAGACCGAGCCAAGAGATGGTCCTAGTTGATTTATAATTGCTGGACCAAGTGATTTACCTACGAGAGACTTTCCATTTAGAAGATTATCGATTTATATACGGAAGAGATGGTGGTGCAATATAAAACTTCTACAGTGATTACGTCAGATAGAGACTTAAGGTTAAACTTCGAATATTGAAGGTGCTTTCAAGTATAATTAATAAAGAGATTGAGCATATGTACTAATTTGATCTGTGGCTGACGGACAGGGAAGAAGAATTATCCAGACGATCGAATTTATATTTAGTGTCGTGCCTTAGATTTCACGGGGCAGTCAAGAATAAAAACTTATCCATGAAACGAATGTTGTTATCACGATCGGCACCATGCGAACGTAAGGACGTCTCTTGTAAAGCGTACTACGAAAGAAGAAGTTTCGCTTTTCTTGCGTTATGAAGAAGTCAATGAACGAGGGATATAGTAGCTGAACTAGTTCGACGTATACCGAAGACTATACAGTATCCATAGCAAGTGGTAACGACTGACGGGGGGCAACACATGCGTGCTAATCAAGCCAAAGAAAATGAGGAATACCATGCGTATTGACGTTGTCTCAGATTATAGAACACGACCACAAAGTATTCACGGCCCAACTATACAAGGACTCAACACGGATACTATGAACAAGGTAGAAGAGGAACGTATAAGTAGTGGGATAGAAATTTTCATTCATAGAACAACCGATAAGGAACACAGGTCGAGGAGAGCATGCGTTGAGAAGCAACACTAAAGCGTTGGTAAGATCAAGGTAAGAGAACAAAAGGGTTTCCTGAGAGTTGGGAAGGGTAAAGTTGGAATTGTATCCACAACTATTTTCCTTAGGTTCTTAAGATAGAATCCTTTTAAGGAGAGGAGACTGCAATAACCCAAATTTTATGGGTGGATGAGAAATCTTTGCGATCACGAGATGTACGAATTATTAAATGAAGATTTTGAATTCATATTACGTCTTTACTGTGCAGACGAGTGTATGTAAAAGTCATTAGTTTTTTTACGAAACCCATTATTTTGAATGGTCAAATTTTGTGAGATATCAAAGGAGTATGAGGTGGGAGACTTCTTGATGCTAAAGGTATCCCCTGGAAAGGATTGATGCGATTTGGTAAGGAAGGGAAGCTAAGTCTGAGGTTTATTGGACCTTTTGAGATTTTGAGGCGTATTGGGAAGTTAGCCTACGAGTTAGCCTTGCCCCCAAGCTTGCAGCAAATTCATAATGTGTTTCATATGTCCAGGCTACGACCCTACCATACGGACTTTCGGCATGTGATAGAGTACGACCAAGTGGACCTACAACCAGACTTGACCTATGTGGAGCAACCCGTGGAAATCATGGATAGAGAAGAACAAGTGCTGAGGAACAAGGTTTTCAAACTAATAAGGAATTGTGAGAAAATCAAGATGTGGAAGAATCCACCTGGAAGTTGAAAGAGTGAAACAAAAAAGGAGTAACCCCAGTGATTCCTAAACTGATTCCGGGACGGAATCCTTTTAAGGAGGGGAGACTGTAAGAACCCAAAATTTCGGTAGAATTAAAACTTTTCCTATTATGATGAAGTGCATCAATGAATAGTGATTTGGTGGATGAATAGTGATTTTGATGATTAAGAAAATTTTTCATGCCACCTATGTACGAGACGTAGTGTGGATATTCCGAGGTTATACTAGTAATCTACGGAGTAAATAAGTGTATGTAAATGCGATCGGAATTCAGAAATTCCAAATTCTATTTTCGTGTAATATTTGACCGATCAGTGAATTATATATCAGTAATATCAAGAAATGAGATATTTAATTGAGGAATTGAGGAGTTAATATTTTGGAATTCTATTATAAGTGATTTGAGAATTTGGAACGAAAACCACTGAGATAGTGAAACGAACGTTCTAGAAACCGCTGAGACTTTATAACGAGATTAAGCGATCAAGCGAGCGAATCATGAATTGAGAATAGTAAATATTAGAAGTCAAAGGAAGGATATATTATGAGAGGAAAATGGAATTGAGAATAAAATCCTAGAGTTAAAGGAAATGAGAACAATTGAGAAACCGCGAGAATTTTTTTCTGAGATAAAGAGAAAATACAAAGAAAATTGGACACAACGATTGTTTGAGGTATTGGGCCACACTATTACAATGAAGTGCAATATATAAGTTGTAACATATTGATTTAGTAAATATACAAGAAGGAAAGCCCCTTGGTGCAAATAAGAGAAGGAAGGAAGGACTTGGAAACAATATGTATAAAGCAAGGGACTTGCTTGCAATTATGGATGGATAAAGGTAATCCAAATGAACCAATGAGGAGATGACACCACATGGCAAGAAGATAAGATGCATCCAAGTGAAAATATCAAGCATTATTGATCACTTTATCACTTTAATCAAACAAAACAAACACCAAATACTCCATTCTGCCCAGCAGGAAAGGAGCTCACTAAAACGGGCCTAGAGACTTCATTACTCAATGAAATTTTTTCTTCTTTATATGGTTAGAAAGCTGTTAAGACGCTCTACAACTTTTATTCAGGAGCCTCGACCAGGAAATGAGTGCAAGGGCTTCGTTTTGGCTGATCTTTGGGGCGTGTTTTTCCAGTCAGGAAACCCACTTCCATGTTCTTGATTTCTTTGGTGAGATTGAGGATGGTGAGCATAGAGTAAGGCTTCCCCAAGGTTAACCAAGCTTGTTTGAGATTGTAAGAATGTCAAGAAGGTATAAAACTCTAACCCCTCTTGGCCATGAATTATTTATGGTGTTTAATGTTAGATCCATGGATGTTAGTGTGAATCTTGGACATATAAGTTATGGATGATGTAGATCTTGAGTTTAAGTGTTGTGGTTGTGATTTTTAAGCTTGTGGTTTGTGTATGTATCTCCATGTATGTTATAAAGTATGATCTTGGTGATTTAGATGTTGGTTGTGATGTGGATGTAAGATTCTTGGTTGGTTTAGTGATATAAGCATGCTGAGTTTTTCCCAGGAACTTGTACTGTCTTGTAGGACGGTTTTGAACCCCCAAATCTTGTCCCCTGAAGTCCTAATATATATTTTTGGAAAGTTATTTGAATATAGTTTCCAGAAATATAAGGTTCATGACTAGGTGATGTATAGATTTTGAGTTATGGCCTGAGAAGTGAAATGTGTTTCTGGATTCCGGACTGCACTAAGTGGTCCCCTTGTGAACCTTGTTTGAACCCCTAAAAATTTATGTAGGATCATGGAAAAATTAGAGAAGCTAGTAAATGCAGTGGGGAAGGTTACCCAAAAAGAATTTGATTAAAATATGTATTTTTCGATTTTATAAAAATGCTAGAGTAAAATTCGCGCAAGGGAAAAAGTGGTAAGTGGAGTGTAATTTTAGGGATAATGGATGTGATTCGGATATGGTAACCAAATTAAGTCGAATAATTGGCGAGCGTAATCGATTGATGACATGAACCTATAGTGGGGCTAGAGAGTCATAAGACGAAGTCATTAAGTTAATTTTGTACCCCCTAAAACCCCGCAATTAAAGAGATATTGTTATGGTACTAACGATCGGCTATTGATTATGTATAGATCGTTCCACTCCGCAAGCTCGACCACCCCAACCTCACCAAGGCAAGTTTACTTTTCAAAACTTACATATACAAGGACTTTCACTGTTGTGTTTGTAGTTTTCAATCATATCAAATGTTTATGTTTATCGAAGTATCGATGAAATTGAGATGTATAAGTACATATATGTTTGCACCCCTTGAACTTAGAATTAAATGTTTTCTTCGGACAACGACTCTAGCAATAGAGGTCGTAGCGGTCCGGATATACTATTGTCCGGGGAGCGGTAGAGTATTATATCGTAATTAAATTGCGAAAACCCGAAGGGTCACTCGGGGAGTATCGTATACTCAAGTAATTATTTTTATATCTTCGTAAATACTCAAAATACCTGTCTTGGATTAAAAGCTTATTTAATTAAATAATTATTTTATTAATTATTAATATTAAATCTTAAAATATCATTTATTAATTATTGTTCTTTATTTTAAAGATAAAGCTAATCCAAGATACCTTTAATACTTTCAAACTCGAACTCTTTCGAACTCAAAACATTTTCAAAAACCCCCGGTCAGGTTTGCTTGTATGATTTCAAGAATCATCGGTCGACTAATGTCGGACCTCAATTACTCAGTTTTCAATCAAAATCAAGTTTTAAAAGAAAAAGAAAAAGGGACACTGGCAGGTGTGGGAACCGTTGACGAACGATTCCCGGGATGTGTAAGCGGCCGTGAGCCAGGCGGTCCATCAATTATTATTCCGGCCCAGGTGTTGCCGAAGGATGATTACGGATGTAGTTTTCATCGAAGGTGATTACGGATGTAGTTTTCACCCGGGGATAGTTACGGATGTAGTTTCTATCCTTCTACCGGTAGAGAAGACCCGCGGATTATTGGACTTGGATGTGGCGACTGATCATCGTCAATCCTTGTCAGGTTTTTATGTTTTCTTCCAGTCCCATCCTCCACTTTGGAAAAATACTCAAACACTGCTTCTTGGGCCTAAGTGCCAAGTTGCCGATAGTGTGGCATTTGATAAGAAAAATATTGACATCGTGCAGTATCTAGAACTGCAAGATTTTCTATAAAGATTGGCACGTGTTAGTGCACTCTTGCAATTATTTCAAAGAATGAAATGTTTTTGAATGAGAAACCTTCTAAGCTAATGGAAGGAAAGAGGTTTGCAAAGATGTACTCCCTGTACAGTATGTTAACCGTAGAGTGTCTTGCCGAAAATGATATACTCATATGTATATATTTTCAAACTTGTGATATATTGAAATAGGAACCTTATAAAGGGTTCATATGTTATTCTTAAATCTCCTTAGTGAGTATAGATGTTTTATTCAAACTCGGACATATACATTGTCCAATTATGTTTTGAAATCTGAGATATATACCCATATAGTTGGGAATGTTTTCGAAATAAACCACATTATTATTTTACAAAATGGTGAACTTGCTGAGCATTATGTAGCTCATTCTTGCTTTATAAAAACTTTTCAGAAAGAGAAGAATTTGGCCGATTAACTCCGCACCAGCAGAAGAGGAGTAGAAGAATTACCCCGGAGATGATTTAGTTCCTGATAAATACTACAGAGTAAGTCTGATAGGTTTTCAACTATAATAGTAAGACTTTTCTTCAAGTATAGTTGTATAAGTGGAAGTGCGTAAGACTCTGGATTGTACAGATGAATTGTAATATTTAGTGTTACTTTTGATTATCGTTTCTGAGGCTCTAACTTGTTTGTGCGTAAGATTGAGGTCTGGACGTATGTATTGTTGAGTTGTAAAGTTAATACAGGTATGATATTGTTGGATGATGATGTGATGATCTGAATCTTTGACCTCAGATTTGGGGGCGTCACAGTTCTTTTCAGATCAAAATGGCAACTCAAAGAAGACTACCCAAATCAGTAGCTTTAAAGTTTGGTGACTTTGATTTTATGATGAACAATCATGTTGCAGCTATCACCAACAAGGAAGGAGTGTCAACTGATTTTCACCCGATAATGGACTTTATGGCGAAAGGACCATTAAGCTATGCCTTGACAGCATCTCCACAAATTAATCAAGTAGCTGTTTCACAAGCTTGGGAGAATGCTGAGGTAATTGATTCTACTCAGAGTCAATCAGGTAAGATTGTTCTACACTTAGGACAAGACTCATTTGATCTTACTGAATCTGTTATTAATTTAGTACTTCGCTTACCTGTTAGTACAAATTTTGAGAATGTACCATCTGATGATGATGTGAGAACTATGTTATCTAAATTAGGTTATGATGGACCTCTAGATAACATGAGCAAGTTAAATAGATCTTTTCTTAGGAAAGAATGGTCTTTCTTCTTTGATCAAATTGCCAAATGCTTTACTGGTAAATGTAGTTCTTTTCAACAAATTACAGCTGTTACATCACATATTGCATATGCTTTGCTGTATAACAGAGTAATTAATTTTGGTCACATTATCTTAAATCAGATGTGTATTAAACTTGGGTCAAGAGATCATGACAGGAATATGGTTTATTATCATAGATTCATGCAACTGTTTATTAACCATTTCATTCCTGATGTTGAAGCTAGATTTGGTAGAGAGTATTGTGTTTCTTCTTATGTACAGAAAAAGAGAATTTTCTCTGACATTACAAAGAAGGACAGTGAAAAGAATCTAGATGAAATACCTACGTTACACTATCCAAATCATGTTCAGGTACTTCTAAGAACTCATCTTCCTACTATCTATAATTCTTCTTTCTTTGATGGTGAAATGACTCAGGAATCTCAATTGGAAGAGAACCCCCCTGTGTCTACCCAAGTAGCCAAAAACATTACAGTCTCTGAAATAATTCTAGAACCAAATTTTGATCCACAGCCTATTGTTTCAAAGAAGCCAACCTCTGGTGTTTCTCAAAAGACATCAGTTGTAAGGAAGAGAAGATTTGTCATTTCAAGTAGTAGCTCTAGTGAAGATGATAATAATATATCTCTTGCTGAGAGAGCAGAATTGAAGGCTTCAATTCAACTTTCTAAGCTAGGATAAAGAGATGGAATACCTAGTCACATCCAGGTTGCAGTCTCTCAAAAGGATGTAGTTCTTAAAAAGGGAAAACAGATACTGGATACTGTCTCTCAAAAGACTGTGTCTATTGAAAAAGGATCTCATCCCAAGATCACTTCTGTGTCTACACCTCTTGAGTCTTCTCAAGATAAATCTGTTGCTCACTATACTAGGAGAACAAGGAGAAAGATTCATTTGTCACCTACACACAGTGTCAAGTCCAACTAACATTATGCAGGTCTCTACAAATAATGCTATATCCATGTCAGTATCTGGCAAGAGAGATCTGGATCTTGATTCTTCATGGGAAACTACATTGACATACAGACTGGTTATGGAACTTATTTCTCTGAAAGTGAAGCTTTCCAGGCCTGTTCTAGATTTTCTGATTGAAAGAGTTCCCAAACTTTCATTTCCTGAAGAATATGGATTGTTACATCAAAGGCTTCACTTAATGAAGACATACTTGTATGTATCAGTCAGAAAGGAGTTACACAAGAAATTTGGACTTCCTAAGCATGTTGCACTTCAATCACTTCATGCATATTTATTTGATGAGGATGTCATTATTGAAGATGCTTCAGCTCAAGGTGAACAAAAGGAGGTAGTTAATAAAGGGAAGAAGTCAACAGAAGATACTATTGCAACAGTGGTGAATAGTAGAATAGATAATATCACAGTCACTACAACACAAGAATCATCTAGTCAGAGGTTGGATGACTCAGGAACTGTGATTGATGATGCTGAAAGGTCTTCTGTGATGACTGAAATTGCAAGTGAGAAACCCTATGATATGGGAGGAATGACTTTGATTGATTTTTCTGAAGATCAAACCAATATTGTTCTTTCAGAGTCTATCCACCTTGAGGGTGTGTCTCAGCAACCAACACTTAAAGACGGTGGCATATTAGCTATGGTGTCTAATGAAGTATTACTGAAGATATCAAAGTCTAGTGTAAAACCTGAAAGTGGTATACTGGAGCCTGTAGTCTCTGGAAAGAAAGTAGATGTTTGTAAGGATTCAGAGACTATAGCAGCTCACTCCTTGGAGAAAACCTCAAGCTCCATGCCATATGAGGAACCCTCTCTCCATGTGAGTTCAGGTATAAACACTTCTTCTAACCCCTATTTTTCTGTAGGTCATGAGAGCACTTATCCAAATTTGAGTGATACACTTGAAAAGATGGACATAGATCCACACACAGAGAGGCTAGCTCCTGACCAGGCAAAAGGAGAGGTAGAAAGAGTGTTGACTTTAGATAGTCAAAGTGAGAATGAGGGTATGGATGATCAACTCCATAGTGAGGGAGAGAAAATTAGGAAACCACCATCGTTTGATTTCTGGGATCAGGTTTTTCCTGAATCTTGGTCTGAAAAATCTTGGTATGGATGCTGGTACTTATTCTTTTATCAAGATGTATGAGAAGCATGACTTAGCACATCACAATGTAAAGCCAGAAGTTAAAGCTCTGAAACAGAAAGAAAGACTTGCAGAGATCATTAACAGAAGAGGTGAAAGGCTAAGATAAACTTCTATACAACTAGTACCAGAAGATATTCCTAATGATCCTAGTATTCCTTTGTTTGTACTTCCAATTTTAGCTAGAATTGAAATATGAAGATGTTTGTATTTCTACTCAAGTATTATTACTTGAATATCATTCTCAATAGGCAACTTCTTCTACAAGACTTGAAGATAATGTTCTTTCTGAATCTGAATCTGAAGATACAACAAGCACTTCCAATATTGAAGTCAATTCTGAAATTCTTAGGGACATTCAGAAATCTCAAAGTGATATTCAATCGAGACTTCAAATTTTTGAAAATAACCAAGTCACTATTATGGAAAATCAAGCAGTTCTGATGAATCTCATTTGTTCAATTACTGAATCTCTTGGAATTATGTTGCTGATGTCAAAAAGGGGGAGATAAAGACAATTCAGAGACAACAACAGACTGGGGGAGATAAACAGACTGGGAGCAGAACTAAGGGTGACAGAGTTGGTAAATTTCATCATGGGAGTGGTAAAGGAAAAGAAGCATCAAATAGTTGAATTCTTTCTTCTAAGTACTAGATAAATGTCTACATCTGAAGAAGGAGGTACTTAACTTCATGATCTTGAATTCATAAATTCTATTCTGGTTGTATTGTTATATGTTATGACATCTACAACTTAGATTTATGCTTTAGATTCTAAAGCATAAATAGGGGGAGATTGTTAGGAATAATTCATAAGTTGTGATGTTAAGAATAGAATTTTGCTAATACTTCTTGTATATCCTGATCCTATAAAGGATTTAGCACTTTGTTTAGGATATATGTGTTAAACAGTAATCTGTAGAATTTAGTCAGGAACAATGCATCAGAGACTACATGTCAGGAACAGTGTATCGGGGACTACATGTCAGGAACAGAGGAGCAGATCTTGATACATTATGTCAGATCCTGATCAAATACTGATGGGATAATCAGATCCTGATGCAATGGGAAATCCTGATATCAGTCGTGTTACTGATGATGTCATTATGGATGCTACAGAAACTGGCAAGTGCTATAAAACAGGATCTTTGTTTTGGAAAAGAAGCAAGAAGATATCGTGAAGGAAACGAATTTTCTATTGATGGAAACTATCAACTAGACGCCAGAACATTGTCATAGATAGATTATAATTATGTTATTAGTTGATAGGTAGCATTATAAATACTCTCTCTATATCATTATAAAAAAAAGGAGTGTGTAAGTGAGTGAGTTCGTAAGATTTGTATTCGAGAGTTCGAAACAAACAGAGAGAGAGAGATTTATATTGTCAGCAGCTACTAAAGGTATTGTACACCTTTGGTAGAGTTTGTATTTGATTATTCTAATACAAACAAAGTTTGATTCATTCGTTTATTCTTGTTCATATAATCAAGCAAAAATCAGACACGATTATATAACTTGTATTCAACCCCCCCTTCTACAAGTTATTCGAGTTAACAAGGGTAAAGTTCGTTTCAACTTTCCTTTTACTTTTACAATTGTTAACGTATTAACTTGCTTTTTTTTCTTGTTTTTCAGCTGCTCGAGCTATTAACCATCTTCACGGGCATATGGCTGGGGAGACCTCCCGGATGAAGAGGAAGAGGGCTGCTCAGGATCCGAGGATTCAGCCTGAGGAGCCTGCATTCTTGAGGCCTCATGTTGCTTCAATTGAAGTGGTCGGAGGGTCGGCCTCTTCAGCCAAGACTTCTGTCTTCCGGCCTGCTTGGGGCATCAGAAAGGGGGACTCGGTTGTTGGTGATACGAAGTATGCCAAGGATTGGTCCTATCATTCCATCACTCCAGCCGACTATCGAGACATAGTAGTTGGTCAAGATTTAGAGAGGGTCGAGCTGTTGGGCTCTCAGGCCATTGCTACGGTGCCCCCTTGACCTTTCTTTTTCCTTGTTTTAACTTGATTTTTACTTATCAGTTGTAACTTATCTCCTCTTACTTTTTAGGCCAATGCTCAGTTTCAAGCTGCCATGCACCATGCCAAATCTTGGAAGGTCCAAGCTGGGACTCATAAGAAAGAATTGGATAAGGCTGGCGAAACTATTGAGAGCCTCGGGGAAAAGCTTAAGCTGAAAGAGGAGGAGCTGGAGAAGGCTTATGGCAGCATCACCGAGCTTCGTCAAAGCAAGGAGGATATTATAGACGAGTACATGGATTCTGAGGCCTTTCAGAATCTGATGGTGAAGCATGATGATATCAACTATCCAGTCAACTATTTTAGTGGCTGGAAGGGGGCCTTGGACGCTGTGCTAGGCAGACATCCAGGACTTTTCCAGATTTCTGACATCCCTTGCCCGGAAGCTCCTGATGAGTTGGCTAAGCTGTTGGAGACCCATAGGATTGGTGATGATGAGGAGGAGGTTAAGGAGAGGATCCTAGATCCTCAACGTTCCCCGCTTCAATCTAAATCTTCTAGCTCTTCTTCCAGTGGTTCTAAGATATCCAAGGGATCCAAAGGATCTGAGGGATCCAAGGGGTCTTCTTCCTCAGCCACTAGCTCCGAGGAAGGCTCACCTTCTAAGGGGACTCCGAAGAAGGCTTAGTTCATGCCTTTATTTATTCTTTAGTAGTAATCTCTTGAAATTGCCCTTCGACTTATGTAACCTTAAGTTTTTAATTTATGCATTTCTCCTTTGTTTTGGCTCTTTCTTCACTTGCATCTATTATAAATTGCGTTCTGTGTATGAATGTTCTTAGTACTTGGCCTCTACACAGGGCTTACACATCGATTAAGTGTTTAATGATACAACTTGTCTAACTTTAAACAATAAAGAAACATTCAAACATAGGCAAACAAATAGATTGGTGAAAAAGAACTTCGAATATCTTGAAAAATAGGGTTTAACCCTTACATAGTAAGCTACTTCCTACTAAGAGCTTCCACAGCTCAGACATGGTTTCGTAGACCTTATTTCTACTTATCCTACTAGATAAAGCTAAGTCCTTACAAGGATAGCTTAAACATAATAAACTTTTAAATTGCAAGCATGCCAAGTCCTTGGAACCTCTTGCCCATCAAGGGTCTCCAACTTGTATGAGCCCCTTCCAAACACATTTTTGATCCGATACGGACCTTCCCAGTTCGGGGCTAGTTTTCCTTTTTCTCCAACTCCGGAAGCTTCGATCTTTCTCAGAACCAGATCTCCCTGTCGAAAGAACCTTTGTTTCACCCTTAGGTTATAGTAGAAAGAAGCTTTCTTCTGATGTTCAGTATTCCTAGCATGGGCTTCGTCCCTTACCTCATCGATTAAGTCGAGGGCTAACCTCATTCATTCTTTATTTGTGTCTGGTTCAAAGGCTTCAACCCATGGAGATGCATGCATAATTTCCACGGGGACCACAACTTCAGCCCCGTAGGCTAACATGAATGGGGTTTCACCAGTCGTCACTTTACAGGTGGTGCGATATGGCCAGAGTATGGGAAATAGCTCATCCACCCAAGTGTTCCTAGAACGTTCCAACCTTTTCTTAATTCCATCGAGGATGATTCGATTAGCAACCTCAGCTTGCCCATTGGCTTGAGGATGGGCGACTGAGGTGAATCGAAGCTCAATTCCATTTTCGTCACAGTAATCTCTACATTCTTTGTTGTTGAATTGTAACCCATTGTCCGTAACTAGGATCCGTGGTATCCCGTACCTAGACATGACATTCTCCCAGAAGAACTGCATGATTTGCTTGGTTGTGATTTTAGCCAAAGGTTAACCTCAATCCACTTTGTGAAGTAGTCGATAGCTACAACTAGAAACTTCCTTTGAGCAGTGGCCATAGGAAAGGGCTCAAGAATGTCCATCCCCCACATAGAAAACGGGATGGGGGAGCTCATGGATGTCAACATCTCTGGTGGTTGTCTAACCACTGGTGCATGCTTCTGGCACCGATCACACCTTTTCACGTACTCTTTGGCATCAGCCATCATCTCAGGCCAATAGAATCCATGCCTGACTATCTTGTGAGCTAGGGCCCTGCCCCCCAAGTGTTGTCCGCAAATCCCCTCATGGACCTCCTCAATAGCTGATTTGGCGTCTTCGGGCCTCAAACACTTTAAATATGGAATCACAAAAGATTTCTTGTAAAGAATCCCTTCAATCAGAGCATACCTCAACGCTCTCAAAGATAATTTTCGTGCCTCCATGGCATTAGTCAGGAGCCAACCAGTCTCGAGGTGTGCTCTTATGGGGTCTATCCAACATTCCCTCACCCCAATAGGTGCAACTAACTTTGAATCGATGGAAGGGGTTCTCAGAACTTGGAAGTAGACAGAGTAATTCTCTATCTCAGAATGTGCTCAATGTAACATTCATCAAATTGAGTCATTACTGCCTTCACAAGCCTTAAGTATTTGGACATGGTTTCATCCTTCGCCTCAAACTCTCCATTGACTTGGGCCACAACTAGCCTTGAATCTCCACAAACTTTAAGATTCTTGACCCTCAATACTCTTGCCAAACCAAGCCCAGCTATCAAAGCTTCATACTCTGCCTCATTATTGGTTGTTGGAAAGTCCAACTTCAAGGCGTATTCAATTGTAAATCCATCAGGACTTTGTAGGACGAGACCTGCACCGCTTGTTTTTGTTTTCGATGCCCCATCAAAATAGAGCATCCAGAATTCCTTCTCTTTGATCGTAGGTTCTTTGTCTTCCTTATTGCCTTTTTGAGGTATCTCCTGCCCCCCGGCTTCTTGGTTGTCAATGGTACATTCAACCACGAAGTCAACAAGTTCCTGCGCTTTGATGGTCGTCCTTGGCTTGTACTTAATATCGAATTCTCCCAACTCAATTGCCCACTTAATGAGCGTACCACTGGCTTTAGGGCTGTGCAAAATATTCCTCAATGGCTGTCCTGTAAGGACCTCAATCTTATGTGCCTAAAAATAGGGCCGTAGTTTCCTAGAAGCAGTTACCAATGCTAAGGCAAACTTCTCAATTGTGGAGTAGTTCAACTCTGCTCCTTGTAAAACTTTACTCACATAGTATACGGGTTTCTGGACCTTGTTTTCCTCCTTTACCAGCACCGCACTCACAGCTTGACCAGAAATTGCTAAGTAAAGATAGAGGATTTCTCCCGTACTTGGCTTGGCAAACAGCGGGGCCTCAGACATATACTTCTTCACCTGCTCAAAGGCCTCTTGGCTTTCTTCAATCCACTCAAAGTTTTTTACCTTCTTCAAGGTTTTAAAGAATGGCAAACACTTGTCCCCGAACACTTGTCCCCGGATTTGGAGATGAACCTCCCTAACGCAGCAATCCTCCCGGTTAACTTCTGTACATCCCTTATAGAACGTGGTGGTTCCATGTCCAAAATAGCCTTGATTTTGTTGGGGTTGGCCTCAATTCCCCGTTTTGAAACCATAAGACCCAAAAATGTTCTAGACCCAACACCAAAAGCACACTTGGCCGGATTCAACATCATCTTATGGTGCCTCAGCACTTCAAATGTCTCGCGTAGTTGTTCAATGTGATCTGTCCTGTGTAGGCTTTTCACCAGCATATCATCCACATAGACTTCCATAGTATTTCCAATGAGATGAGCAAAAATCTTGTTTACCAACCTCTGATATGTAGCTCCTGCATTTTTCAGTCCAAAAGCCATGACCAGGTAACAATACACACCGAAGTCAGTGATAAACGATACCTTAGGAATACCATCCTTATGCATCTTGATCTGATTATATCCACTAAAGCCATCCATGAAGCTTAATATCTCGTGCCCAGCCGTGGCATCTATCAACGTATCGATCCTTGGCAAAGGAAAACAATCCTTTGGGCATACGTCGTTCAGATGAGTGAAGTCTATACACATCCTCCACTTTCCATTAGCCTTCTTGACCATCACAGGATTGGCCAACCATTCCGGGAACTGGATTTCCTCAATGAAACCTACCTCTAGGAGTTTGTCAACCTCTTGTTTTATGGCTTCTTGCCTCTCACGTGCGAAATTCCTCTTCTTTTGTTTCACTGTCTTCCGATTTGGATCCACATTCAGGCTGTGTGTTATCAATTGGGGATCTATCCCTGGAATGTCAGCTGTTGTCCACGCGAAGACGTCACTATTGTCCTGCAAAAAGGAGATCAATTTGCTCTTCAAGGGGTCTTTCAAAGATGCCCCTATGTAAGTAACCTTCTCAGAATCTCCCAACTCCAAAGGTACAGGAAGCAAGTCCTCTGCTGGTTTTCCTCGATTGGGAGGACCTGCCCCCCGGTTCCATCCGGCCTTAGTGCGGCCAAATAACAACTCCTTGCCATCTTTTGATCCCCTTTCTCTTCTCCTACTCCATTTTTGGTTGGGAACTTAACCTTTAAATGATAGGTAGAGGCAACCGCCTTGAAAGCATGTAGTCCCGTCCTACCTAGGATAGCATTGTATGTGGATGTAGCTTTAATAACCAAGAAATTTAACATCTGAGTTGCCTCCCGTGGCTCCTGCCCTATAGTCATGGGTAGCTGAATTGTTCCCTCGACTTTCGATTCCACTCCGTTGAACCCATATATGGGCATGTTTGACGGTGTCAGTTGAGACTCAATGTAACCCATTTTTAAGAAGGCATCATGAAACAGAATGTCCACCGATGCTCCATTGTCAATCAAGACTCTCTTCATTTGGGAGTTGCCTATCACAGGTGAGATAACCAGGGGGTCATCATGGGGAAACTTCACCCCTTCAAGGTCCGAATCATCGAATCCAATCGAGACTTCCGTCTTTGCACGTTTTGGCACTTCCCCAACAATGTGCATCACTTCTCGTACATACGCCTTTCTGGAATTTCTACTTGTCCCAACCGCTGTTGGGCCACCGAAGATCATGTTGATCACTGGCCCCCGGGGCTGCTGATTGCGGTTACGATCCTCATCTTTCCTATTATAATCTCGCCTTGGATTTCCCCGATCCGCATCTTTGCAGAATTTATTCAATTTTCCCTTGCGGATCAAAAACTCAATCTCATCTTTCAATTGTCTACAGTCATCGGTATCGTCTCCCACATCCTTATGGAACCGACAGTACTGATTCTTGTTTCTTTTCTCAGGATCAGTCCTCAGTGGCTTCGGCCATCTCACATCCCTGTCTTTTTCTATCTCCATCAGGATTTGACTTCTTGGAGTGTTCAACCTTGCATAATCCGTAAACCTTTGCCGGGGACTCCCCTTCTTAGGGGCTGAATCAGAATCTCTGCCCGTGCGCGGGTACTTATCTTTAGCATCATATTCCTGTTCCGACTTCCGCTTCTTAGAGTTGTCAGCGTTTCCGGTGTTCCCTGTTCCTGACTCTTTCTTCAGACTATCTTCCGCCTTGATGTACTTGCTCGCCCTTTGTTGGAGCTCAACCATATTTTCAGGGGGATGCTTAGCCAATGACATTTTGAAATAAACATTCGAAGTTCCATTCTTCAACGCCACCATGGCTACCTTGTTTTCCAGGTTTGTAATGTTGAGCGTTTCCTTTGTGAATCGCTTGAGATAGTCTCTGAGATTTTCGTTCTTTCCTTGTATCACAGTCATGAGGGATGCGGAATCTTTCTCATGAATTCTTCCTCCTATGAACTGGCTAACGAAAGCATTGCTTAGCTCTTTGAAAGAGGCAATGGAGTTTGGTGGTAGGCGGCTGTACCAACGTTGTGCCATGCCTGCTAATGTTTGGGGAAACGCCCTACACTTCAAGGCATCACTGGCGGGTTATAACAACAGTGCGTTAGAGAACGTCCTTACATGATTAGCGGGATCTCCCGTTCCATCGTAAGCCTTTATGGTAGGCATCTTGAACTTCCGTAATATATGCGCATTCATCACCTCCTCAGTGAATGGAGGGGTTGGATCATCAGGATCTCCAAGTTGCATTAAGTCTTCAGGGTTGCCTTTGGGGGTTTCGACTCTCGTGTTTCCACCCCTAGGGACTTCGGTCCTTCTCTCTCTCGTTGGGGTTCTTTCCAAATCAACAAAAGGAATGTCTCCTCCCGTCACTGGTGGGGGTCGATTCTGATTCTGTCTTCGCTGTTCCCTTTCTATGTCCTCCTTTAGTTTTTGGATCTTGGTCTCATGAGCCTTGATTTTTTCAGCAGCCGTTAAGGGAGGTCGATCATGGGTTCTTCGGCGTCCAATAGGTTCCTTACTTGGACGATATCTCCTCGGGGCTTCATCCCTATCTTCTTCCGAGGATGAGTCATCAAAATACGGGCCTGAGTAGTCACAGTATTGCTGGCATTGATTGGGTCCTAAACCTCTGATGTAAAGTGGATTGTACGGCTCGTGTATCTGGAGGGCGTGACCAATTGGTCCGGCCTGATACGGGGGATAATTGGGCAACCCATATATCGGGTTCGTGCTTGCGGGGATCACGGTAGTAGAGATCTGAGTGGTGGGTGGAGCGGACTGCCCTCCGAGAGGGGCGACCACCATCTGAAGGGGATTCGTCCCTTGGGGGATGGGATTCGTCACTAAGGGTAACGACTCATGAGGTTGCGCTTCAGTTCCTTGTGGCTGATTGACCAACGGTTGAGAATTCGCCCCTGGGGGCACTTGTTCCCCGATCGGGGGTGCAGTGGTGTTAGTGATGGTTTCAGAAAGTGTTGGTGTTCTCCGGGTAGTAACCATGGTTGATATCCGTTTCCCACAGACGGCGCCAAATGTTGTGGAACGAAAAGTAGGGTGTATTTATTGCGTATTGAATGTTGGGGTTAGGGAGAGCTTCGAGCTTTAATGGTTGATCAAGTTTTTCGTGACTTAACTCGGGTCCTCACAAGATGCCTACGTATCTTGCAAATATCAAGAATCAAGCCAATCAAACGTAGTTCTAGAAGAGGGGTCATGTCCTTTATATAGGCATGGTAGCCTTTGGTCTTTGAGTAGGGTTAGGAGACTTGGTGAGCAAGCCACCTCTTTTCTGTTTAGAGATAAGAATTCTAGATCCTTCTTATCTGAATCAGTTTCTTGGTATGATTCAGTGTCTTGGGGACTACTCCTTGGAGATGATTATCTTATTTAGATAATATTTAGTCAGCTGATTAATTGGCTGATTTATGGCCTACGAATTTTGTTATTAAATATAATATTGGACCTCATTAATTGGGCCTTTTATTTGGACCAGCCTAGGTTACATTTAATGCTACATTAAATGTGTCCTTAGGGTTATTTTTATCCCATATCAGGTTGTTTAACATTAATTGTATTATTTTTTATTTATTAATTAAGATAACTATAACCAAACCGATAAAATTTTCAATATTTTAACTTTAATATAATAACTACCTTATAACCCGTGCAATGCACGGGTTTCTTGTATTATGTTATAAATTTTATTTAATATTACAATTATGTTTTAATATAATCATTATTTTTAGTAATTTTTTAGTTTTAATTTGATATAATTTAATATACTCATATTTACGGATTATACTAATGTTTCTTTATTAAAAACAACGTATATGAATTTTAATATATTTTATTAATAATTGGAAAATATGGTGTGATATTTTCGGGTTATATTTTTCTTGAAAATTATGGTGTGATATTTTTGGGTATATATTAATGATTGTAAGATTTGTTTTAAATTAAAAAGGTAACGTGTTATAATTCGAAAGGAAATATTAATGATCTGTTTTTAGGTATTTATAAAAGGTATATCTTCAACTAAAATTAAATGTGAAAAAGGCAATCGACTAATTACCTTTAATTTTATTTTAGGTGTTATATTTTTCTTGAAAATTATGGTGTGATATTTTCGGGTATATATTAATGATTGTGAGATTTGTTTTAAATTAAAATAGTAACGTGTTTTAATTCGAAATGAAATATTAATGATTGATTGATGTTTTTAGGTATTTATAAAAGGTAATATCTTCAACGAAAAGTAAATGCGAAAAAGGCAATCGACTAATTATCATTAATTTTATTATGTTAATGTGAAAAAGGCAATCGACTAATTACCATTAATTTTATTATGTTAATCAACTAATTACCATTAATTATATTATGTTATTATTTATTTTAGTTGTTATTTATTTTAGGTGTTATATTTTTCTTGAAAATTATGGTGTGATATTTTCGGGTATATATTTTTATGTGTTTATAAAAGGTAATATCTTCAACTAAAAGTAAATGTGAAAAAGGCAATTGACTAATTATCATTAACTATATTATGTTATTATTTATTTTAGGTGTATTTATTTTTCTTTATAATGAAGGGTAAATAAGTAAATTCACGAAGTACCAAAAAAAGGTACCAAAAAACAGGAACCCAAACTTTTAATGTTTCGGCTTTTATATAATAGTATAGATTATAGATGATTTTATTTAGAGAAAATGCCCAAACTACCTCATATTTCTATGGAACATGCCCGAAATGCCTATATTCAAAAGACTCTGTCTTTTTTACCCACGGAGTATGCATATTTTTCATGCGTACAGTGCGATACACATTAGGGGAATGCGTCTACTGAGATACACATCACCAAGATGCGTAATAACGTCAGCTGACGTAATTATTGCGCAAACTGCTCCGACGTTCCGATGTCCGAAAAATCGCCTGAAAATCGCCTATCACCGTCCATAACATTCTGGCCACCTCCACAAAAACTGAGGGCATGAAAAGAAAGCCCAGGCCTGCCTCTACAGCTTTTTATGTTCATTTGTTGATGTCTGGCCCCGCAGGGGGGGGTGTACGAAGAGATCTGAAAATCTTATTGGAAAAAAGCTTCATTTTGTCCCTTTTTAATTCGGCAAACCAAATTGAAAATGAGAATTATAGGGTTGTAGAGGATGAAAAGACGATCAGTTTGGTGTATAGAATGCAATTGATCGATGCATGTGGAGAGTGCACGAAGTGATTCAAAAAAAAGAGCAAAAAATGTCCTGCGACGGGGAAGAAGACGATGAACAGTGGCATCGAATACGCATCTTCAGAATGTGTATCCCCTCCCACGCATTATCAGAATGCGTATTCATAGTTACTCTTCACGAATATTAAAGTGAATTTAACAAAGTGTACGCAGTGCTATTATGCGTACTCGACCTATACGCATTGCAGAAATGCGTGTACCCTATACGCATTCTCGGAATGCGTGGTTCGTAGGTAAAAAAGGTGGATGAATCTGAATATAGGTATTTTGGGCAAATGGAAAGAAAATATTGGTAGTTTGGTATCTCACCCTTTTATTTAATATTACAATTATGTTTTTATATTATTATTATTATTTTAATAATTTTTTTAATTTTAATTTAATATAATCATATTTACGGATTAAACTAATGTTTCCTTTTTATAAACAACGTATAAGAATTTGTAACATAGTTTATTAATAATTGAAAATATGGTGTGATATTTTTGGGTATATATTAATGATTGTAAGATTAGTTTTAAATAAAAAAGGTAACGTATTTTAATTAGAAAAAATATATTAATGATTTGAAGATATGGGACAAAATGACCAAAATAACACAAAAACACACCCCAGCTGCCCAAAATAACGATTTGCGTGAACAGCTTCCAAAATAACCACGGAGCCACACATTGGCGGTCTGCGCAGACGAAATACGCATTCTGTACATGTGCATCTGGGGTAACGCATCTCCCAGATGCGCAATAACGTCATATGACGTCATTATCTCCGTTTCACCTCCAGCGTGCTCTGAAGTTCTAAAATCGCCTCGAAATTTCCTCGTTTCGTTCTCCATATTCCAGCCACCTCCACAGCTTTTTAGGGCATCAAAATGATGTCCAGGCTTGGCTCTACAACTGTCCATAGTCGTTTGTTGATTTCTGGCCCCGCAGGGGCGTGAACGAGCAAGTCGGAAACCAAATCGGAAAAATGGAGCTCGATTTGGATCTTTTTAATCCGGCGAAACAAATCAATATTGATTTGTACAGGCATGTAGGGGGTGAGAAGATGATTGTTTTGGTATGTAGAACGTGAGTTATCGAATCGTGTAGGAAGAGATTGAATTGATCAAAGTTTCATCGGAAAAACGATGACGGCGGGAGCTGGAAGAGGATGAACAGTGATTGTACATACGAATGTTGAACATGCGTATCGTGGGTAGCGCATGCTCAACATGCAGAACCTAGGCACTGCTCACGAGTATAGAATTGATTTTAACAAAGACCACGCATTGTGCATATGCGTGGTCGACCTTGCTCCTTGCAAATGCGTAGTGTTACCCATTAAAGAACAATTGTAGAAGGGGGTTGAATACAATTGTATAAGATTTTCGACTTAAAATACAAATGATAACACAAGTATGAATAAATAACAGCTTTATTAACTATGATATAAAACTGTTACAAACTCTCTCAAGAAATTCTTATGTTGTTGAGAGCTGCTAGGTTACAAGATAACTCGTGTAAGCGATTACGTCATTGTAAAATCTAAACTATGTTTATATATATCACACAGCTACCCTATCAATTACAAGATATACTAAATCAATTACATATGACTCTTAATACATATCTTGAATGATAGCTGCGTTCCTATAAATCAGGAACCGAAATGTCAATCTCCCTTGATCTCTGGACTGATGTATATCTTTATATAATCCTGATCAGCTTCTAATCCTGATAGAAACCTAATACTGACATCGTATTACTGATGACGTCAGCATCAGTATCTGATCAGTAGTCCAGATCCTGACCATCACTTGAATCAATATCTAACAATCTCCCACAATTTGTACTTTGTGAAATAAAGCACAAATTCCTTGATTCAATGATGTCAAAAACTCAAAACAAAATACCTCCTAGAAATCATCAGGAACAGTTTCCGAAAGTCTTTGATAGAAAAGATTCATCTTCAAGAAGTTAGACAATAACTCTTCTTCTTTGCTTTCAAGAATTAGAATCAATTTCTTCTTATGATTGTTGAGTTCTTCATCTTCCTCCTTAATCTGATAAATAGCTGTCCTGAGATTTTGAATTGAGCTTCTAGGAAGATCTAAGTCACCTAGCAGTATATAAGCAAACTCCTCCCCATCTGAATTAAGAGATAATTGTTCCAAACCTAGATACTCTTCTTTAATAGCAGTACCTTTCACCATTTCAACTTCTTCACCTCTTGTATTTAAATACATGGGAGTATATTCGCTATTATACCTTGTTCCTCCATCCAGATATCTCTCCCTTATAGTTGTGTAAATCATAGAAGACCAATTGTTGTAGTCTTCTCTTTCTTTAGCATTGACACTTTTACTCTTGAACAGATAAAGAACATATTTCAGTTCTTTTGTAGATTTGCACAGTAGCTCATGAATAGCAATCTTCTTGACCAATCTTCAAGTTCATATCATCAACTTCTAGATTATGAAATTCAACCACAACAGTAAGAATCATGACCTCAAGTTCTTTCAAGATTTCAGCTTCATCAGAATCAAGAATTGCAGCTTGAATGGTTCAACAACAACATTCTGTACTTCCACAACAACTTTACCTCTTCTAGCTAACTGTGGTCTTTCATCAGCAACTTCTTCAGGTACATTGAATTTGTTATCTGGAATCATTTCAAGAAGTAGTGGAGTTTTCTTCTTTTTAATTTTCTAAGGATCGTCAGTTATCTCCTCAATTGTGATTCTACTAGACCTTGTCTGTCTTGCATTTGTCTGAACAAGTTTTCTTCCTCTGCCTCTGCTTCTACCTCCTTTGCCTCTCCCTCTACTCGCAGCAGGAGCTTCTTTCTGTTTAGCAATTCCATCAAGAATCTTCTTTTTTTCTTTTAAGATCTCTTGAGTACTCATATCAGAATTCTCTGCAAAGATCAAAGCCAGTGCCTCCCTAGCATGATGCTGTTGAACTTTTATATCATTGTGATATACAATTTCACTCTCACCTGACTTGGAAGTATTCTTCTTAAAGAGATGTGGAGCATCTTCTATCTCAGTAATAAACAAATCCTAATCTTCTTCATGAATTGTTGGAAGTGTTTGATTTTGCCCAGGTGCTAGAAATTGTTCTTCTGTCAAGACTTGAGATTGTACCATTGTCGTCACTGTCCTTCTTCCAGATTTAGAAACATGAGTTGACTGCCTGGTTTTTGTTTCAGATTGACTTTTCCTTTTCACCAGCGCAGCATCAGAGGTTTCTGTTCCATGTATCTGAGCATCACCACCATCATTTCCAGAAGTATCATCATCCTTTCTTACAACTAGATCAGGTGTACATTTTGTTTTTACTACCTTCTCCCCCTTTTTGACATCAGGATCAGTCAACAAAGATAAAATCAGGTGGAGAGAGTCAATTCCTAGCTTCAAAAGCATCCATTCGAGAATCCATCTTCTTCTCAAGTGTCTAAATGTCCTTGCTAATATTCCTAGCTTGAGCACTAGTAGCAGTCTTGCATAAATTAGAATGAACATCAGCTCGAATTGTAGCATTATCAATTTTGAGAGAGTCAATCTCATCCTTCAAACCTTTTTCCAGAATAGTAGTCGTCTTTAAATGATCTTTGAAATCAAAACTAGAGAGCTTAGAAGCTATATGTTGAGAATGAAAGAGAGCATTGTTGAAATTTATGACTGCAGTTGCCTTATTCCATTCAGTATCCCATTCGTATCTTCTTAGAGCTTGAATGTGTTCAGGAATAGTATGACTGTATTCACCCCTGGTCTCAGAATGAACTAAGCTATGTTTATGTGCAACCGTACCTTCTGTAATTTTGCTAACAGATTCCATGAACTTGCTTGATGATCCACCATCAGAGCCTTGACTCGCTTTTAGGACTGCTCGAAGTTGAGCATTTTTAGAAGTGTCATCAGCATCATCATCTTCGTCATCTGAGCTATCAATAACATCAGGAATGTGATCATCCAAGTTGTCATCAGGTTTCAGTACACCTTTCAGCTTTAAATTACTGGCAGATGGAGCTGGTGTATCTTGAGAACCTGTATTGAGAATAGAAACAATTCCTAAATCTCTCTTTTCTTTTAAAGTGATCTCATCACTTCTCACTATTTTACCTAAGTTACTGTCAATAGTAACTGCTACCTGACTAGAAGTAATTAACTTCTCACTCTTATCTACCTCTCCTTTTGCCAGTTCAGGAGACTTCCTCTCATCGCTATTTATTTTCTCTGATTGTTTACTCTCAATCTCACAAGAAAGGTTCTGGCTCAACAAAGGCAAAGAAATAAGAGGTGGCTGAGAAGAGTGGACTGAAGTCATACAAATAGAGGTATCCCTTGTCTCAGGTCTATCTATAATCATGCTATCAGTGGTAAAAGAAGTAGAGATAGAAGTGTTACCTGATGAAGTAGTAAAAGATTCCATTGGTCTTGATGAGAGTGGTTGTACCAGAATAGGTTGAGTATCGTCAGGAATGGTATCAACAGTCTCATCAGGAACTATGCTTTCATTAGGAAGAGGGCTTGCATCAGTATTTGCTACTAATGGTTCTTATGGAGCCAGAGGTTCAGAAGCTTCTTCAACACTTTGAGCTGAAGGTTCTTGTGTGCTTCCCTCAAAAGCAGTTTCTATGTGTACAGCATCCAGTTCAGCAATATGAAGAATATGTTTAGCTTTATCTGAAACACTTTGAGCTAAGTCAAACTGAATATCAGGAATCTCTGGAGCAATGTCAGAAAACCCATGTGTTGAAGAATCTATGCCTGCATCTTCACTTTGAGAAGATGGTTCTTGTGGGGCAGGAATGTTCTTGTCTACACCTTCCCTTTGAAAAGGTGGTTCTTGTGGGACCATTCCTTCAACAATGTCTACACCCACACTTTGAGTAAGTGGTTCTTGTGGGGCTGGATCTGCAATAGCTGCTGAACTCCTTTGAAGTTCAGGTTCTTGTGTGCTGGATCCTTTCAGAGGGGAATCAGTCCTCTATTTCTTCCGTCTTTGAAAAACCTTTGCTACAGCCTGTCTCTTCACAAGAAGTGGTGATGGTGCAAGACCAAGTTGAGCAGCAATATCATTTACTTTCTCCATGGATATTTCAACAATTCTCCTCTTTGGAGCCTCAGAAGCTGGAGAATCAGAAATTTCAACAATTTTCATAGGTGATGTATCAGGAGTAGAGATATCAGGAATGACAGATGTGTCAGGAACTGATGTTTCATCAAGATTGATATCATCATTAAGATTCTGCATTTCTTCAGGAATGTAATACTTGCTCTTGTTGACTATCTTTCTTCTTTTCTTTGGCTTTACTGGCTTAGCCAATTCATCAATAGCAGGAGCAGCAACTTCCTTTTTCTTCATAATTATTAAGATGGTCTTATCATCATCACTATCAGAATCAGAATCCTGTTACAAAAACTTTCTCTTCTCACCTGTTTCTTTATATACTCCAGACTTAATCAAAGACTCATCAATCAGAACCCCTTGTTCACCTCCTTGTGACTTCTTTTGAGTGAGGGTTGTAGTGGAGAAGTGCTTTGATCCTGATTGTCTTCCAGACACATCAGATCTAGCTGACTTCTTTTCTTTTACAACTGATGTCTTTTGGGAGACACCAGAGGTGGTTGACTGTTTAGATAACTGTATGTGGTATGTGCTTGTGTCAGGAACAGGATGTGTTTGGTCCTGTCCCATAGCACTTGTTGTTTGGCCATAAAGAACTGGCAATCTCTTTTTCAAGAGAAGCCAGACCTCATCAGGAATATAAGGATTTCCCTCAAAACCATTTGCCGTATCAGATTTAACCAAGGATTTGATGTTATTTTCAGAATCTTAAAGATAGGCAAAACTGTATCATCTTCAAAATTAGCATTTGGACATAAGTGAGAAAATATCAATTGAAAAAATCTAATAAAACGGACATAACCACATTTATCTGTTTTTCTAGCACTTAATGCTTTCAAGATAAACACTCCATAATCAAATAAAGTGTCATAGATTAGAGAGTACCCAATTTGAACCGAAGCAGAGGGTAGTGCATCAAAGTTTGAGACTTTTTTTTAGGAAGCATCTACTTATGGTGTCAAAGAAGAAATTCCATTCTTTCTTCAGCTTGTTTCTGTACAAGTCTCCAAACTTCTGTGGGTCTCCTTTGCATCCAAGACTCTTAGCAAATTCAAGAAGAGTAGTATCAGTAGTCTTTGATGGAGTTTTGCCATTTAGAGAAGGTAATTTAAGAGCTTCAACCACAATGCTAGGAGTCACATTGTATTTGACATCATTATACACGAATGTCATAAATGGCGTTCCTGATGCTCCTTCACTAAAGACCACAGTATCCCATACTAGCATAATACACTTGAAAGATACTTTGACAGGTTGTGTTAAAGCATAATTGATTGGACTAGAAGCCAAAAAGTCCTGAATGATATGAAAATCATTTGGCAATTCCTGATGATTAAGAACAACAATATAGTTATTAGGAGCAAAAGTGATTCCATTGATAACAACCTTGTTGTTTATGAATGAAGAATTATCTGTTGAAATTGTGAATGAGAGATTTGGGAGATTTAAGAAATTAGGGTTTGAAAGCACACAGAGATAGGAGGTTGATGAATTACTGGTGTAATCTGAACAATGATTAGCTGAATCGTTTGTATTTTGTTTTAAATAAACAAAATTTCCTTAATTACAAGTGTCAGCAACTGTTTTGTGCAGATAATTGATGGGCAATAATCGTGGGTTCGTGATGATAACTGTACACCGCTCTATGTGTCTCTATATTGATATATTGACAAGTGAGATACACACGCATGAACAGTTGGCAAGTATTTAACATTTATTTATGATATTGATTAAAAAGATAAACAGTAAATTATTTAATTGAAAAATTAAATAAATCAATTATCACAATGTCATTTGTTAAAATACCTGTTCCCTTAGAAAAAGAATACGAACCGTTCGTGTTTTCACTTCTATTTATTCCCAATAGAACACAGTCATTCTCATCATTCTTGCAAAACCTCTCGTATTCTCTTGATAAAAACCTCTTCAAAACCCTATATCAAACACAGCAAAACAATGTCGAACTTTACCATTAAAGAGAAAAACCTCCATCTCGTAGAGAAACGAGATATCTTTAGTTATTCTCGTAAAGAGTTCGAAGCCTTTGATCAGGAAAGATAGCTTGAAACTTTGTGGCTGTAGATAAATGCTTGTCTCGAGGAGATCGAGAAGGAAAAACCTGCAAAAGTGATCGACATCGATGCTGCTCTCCAAGCAACATTCGAATGGCTTTCCTATAAAGCATCCTCATCCAAAACCTCCAACCATTGTTAATGAATATGTCAGCAAAAATAACCTTATCCCTTTCAACTTTCACCCAAACAAAGTGGCAAAGATGGGATCTGGGATAGCTGCTGACTATGGAGAGATTTGGACTCTTTTTGTTCTTTTGTTGTTTGATAGATTAGAAGATAGAGAAAACAACATATTTGATGTATGCATGTAATCTATTTTATTATCAATGAAAAGATCTGTTT
Organism: Saposhnikovia divaricata; assembly: GCA_036435485.1. Lineage (NCBI taxonomy): Eukaryota > Viridiplantae > Streptophyta > Magnoliopsida > Apiales > Apiaceae > Saposhnikovia > Saposhnikovia divaricata. The sequence continues at coordinate 8,999,562 of JAZHRN010000154.1, read as the reverse complement.
CTCGAATCTATGTTTTATGATTTTCTCCACTTTTGAATTGTGAACTAATCTGAATAGCATATAACTAACAAATAGATATGAGAAACTAATTAAAGTAATCATATTCTCAGAAGTTCAATAATATTAATCACATAAGTCAGAAAAATAGAGCATAAAGTACACTTAGATCCTGAAAATTTTACTGAAAAATGAACCGTCGCATCAGGATTCGACGTTTGACCAGTGTCAGTATTGACTTTTCATCAGGATTTGAGATTCATCAGGATCTGAGATCTTCTTTTTCTCAGAAATTCTCATAGTTCACCATTCCTAGTTCATTCACCAACTTTGTAAAAGTAGCCTCAGAAAGTGGCTTGGTGAATATATCAGCTAGCTGTCGATCAGTAGGAACAAAGTGGAGTTTGATTGTCCCTTCCATTACTTGTTCTCTTATGAAATGATATCTGATACTGATATGCTTAGTAAGAGAATGCTGGACTGGATTTCCTGTCATAGCAATAGCACTTTGGTTATCATAATAAATAGGTATTTTTGAAAATGACAAACCATAGTCCATTAGCTGATTTCTCATCCACATGATCTGAGCACAACAGCTTCCAGCAGCAATGTACTCAGCTTCTACAGTCGATGTGGAGATAGACTTTTGCTTTTTACTGAACCAAGAAACTAGTCTTTCTCCAAGAAACTGACAACTGCCTGAAGTACTTTTCCTGTCTATTTTGTAGCCTGTAAAATCAGCATCTGAGTATCCACATAAACTAAAATCAAACTCTCTAGCATACCAAAGACCAAGAGATGGAGTGCCTTTCATGCATCTGAAAATCCTTTTGACTGCAATGAGATGTGGTTCCCTAGGATTTGCCTAAAATCTTGCGCAAAGACAGGTTGCATACATGATATCTGGTCTACTAGCAGTTAGATACAAAAGTGAGCCAATCATACCTCTGTAGTTAGTTACATTTACCTCAATACCTTGATCAGGATCAAGCTTAGTAATGGGAGTTGTAGCAGTAGCACTGTCTTGCATATTAAACTTTTTCAATATATTCTTTGTGTACTTTGACTGATTGATAAAAATCCCATCATCAGTATGTTTAACTTGCAGACCTAAGAAATAGCTCATTTCTCCCATCATGCTCATTTGATATCTAGACTGCATTAGCTTTGAAAACTTCTCACATAATTTGGAGTTAGTTGACCCAAAAATGATATCATCAACATAAATCTGAACTAACAGCAAGTCCTAACCATGATTCAAGTAAAACAAGTTTTGTCAATTGTACCTCTTTTGAAACCACTTTCCAGTAAGAATTGAGCCAAAGTTTCATACCAGGCTCTTGGAGCTTGCTTTAGTCCATAAAGTGCTTTATCCAGTCTATAGACATGATCTGGATATCTAGGATCAATGAAGCCAGGAGGTTGTTCAACATATACCTCCTCTTCCAATTCTCCATTTGGAAAAGCACTTTTAACATCCATCTGGAACACTTTGAATTTCTTGTGGGCTGCATATGCCAGAAAAATCCTGATAGCTTCAAGCCTTGCAACAGGAGCAAAAGTTTCATCATAGTCTATTCCTTCTTGTTGAGAATACCCCTTTGCAACTAGCCTTGCTTTGTTCCTTACAATTGTGCCACTTTGTACCTACAATAGACCTATCCTTTGGCCTTGGTACTAGTTTCCAGACTTCATTTCTCTCAAATTCATTCAGTTCTTCTTGCATTGCTGTAACCCAATCAGCATCCTTGAGTGCATCCTCAATTTTCTTAGGCTCCTCCTTTGACAGAAAGTTATTGTAGAGGCATTCATTTTGTGTTGCACTTCTGGTTTTAACACCTGCATCAGGATTCCCAATAATTAAATCAGGAGTATGACTTTTGGTCCATTTCCTTGCTGATGGTAAATCATTTCTTGAGGTGGATGCTCCCCCTGGATTGGTGTTATCTTCAAAAGAACTAGAATTATTAGAAGCTCCCCCTGAGATAGTGTTATCTCCTCCTGAAGTACTGTCAGAATCATCACTTGAAATCGTTTCTGATGAACCCTCTCCTGATGTTTGAGTTGAGTCAGTATTGATGGTGTCTTCATGTTGCTCCTCCTCAACATTTGCATTGATAGTTTCACCATCAGTAATTGGTACTTCATCAGGAATGTGTGAATCATCAGGATCTGATGAGATATCAGTATCTGACACAGAGTTATCAGGATTTTTGGTAGCTTCATTTGCAAAAATCAAACTGTCATGAGAGTCTTCAGCAATTCCTATTATCCTTTTATCATCAAAAGATACATTGACAGACTCCATGACTGTCTTTGTCCTTAGATTGTAGACTTTAAAGGCTCTTGAAGTTGGATAACCAATAAAGATGCCCTCATCAGCTTTAGTTTCAAATTTCCCTAGCTGTTCAGGATGAGGTCTAAGAACAAAGCACTTGCAGCCAAACACATGTAGATGTTTTAGACTTGGATTCTTTTCCTTTATCATTTGATAAGGAGTCACACCATGTCTGTTGATTAATGAAATGTTCTGAGTGTAATAAGTTGTATTGACTGCTTCTGCCCAGAAGTATGTAGGTAGTTTAGCTTCCTCCAACATAGTTATACTGGCTTCAATAAGAGTTCTATTCTTTCTTTCAACTACTCCATTTTCCTGGGGTGTGCCAGGAGCAGAGAATTGTTGTGTTATTGCTTTGTATTTGCAGAACTCTTCCATTACTGAATTCTTGAATTCAGTTCCATTATCACTTCTTAGAATCTTGACTTTGTACTTTGTGCCAGTTTCAATGAGTCTTACATGGTCCAAAAGTATCTCAGCAGTTTCATCTTTTCTATGAAGAAAATACACCCAAGTAAATCTAGTAAATTCATCAACAATAACTAGAGTGTATCTCTTCTTACTGATGGACATGATGTTTACTCGTCCAAATAAGTGAAGATGAAGCATGTGATATGGTTCATCAATTGAGGATTCAGTTTTACTCTTAAATGATGTCCTTCTCTGTTTGGCCTTTTGACAAGCATCACAGAGTCCATCAGGAGTATAAAATGCTTTAGGTAATCCTCTCACCAAGTCTTTCTTAACCAACTCATTGATGTTGTTGAAGTTGAGATGTGAAAGCTTTTTGGGCCAATTCCAACTTTCATCTACTGTTGCTTTACTGATGAGACATGTTGAGGGACCATCAGTATTGGTGTAGACGTTGGCTTCATAAATGTTACCACGTCTTTGACCAGTCAAGACAATCCTTCCAGATGTTTTACTAATCACTTCAAAGTGAGTATCATTGAAGTTGACATGATAACCTCTGTCTGTGATTTGATTAACACTAAGCAGATTGTGTTTGAGTCCTCTCACCAAGGCTACTTTTGCAATGATGACATTTCCAATGATTATATTGCCATATCCCAAAGTTTGTCCAATGTTGCCATCTCCATAAGACACTGTTGGGCCAGCTTTCTCCTCAAATTCTGATAGCAAGGTTTTGTTTCCAGTCATGTGCATAGAGCATCCACTATCCATGACTAACACATTTGTCTTTTTACCCTGCAATCAGAAACACAAAAAGCTCAGTTAGAATTTTTAAGAACCCACACTTGTTGGGTTCTTTTTGCATGCAATTTAACATTTTTAGCAGCAGAAGTCTTTTTAACAAAAGTAGTTCTGTCAGATTTAAATCCATCAGAATTTGCTTTGTCATTACCAGAATTAACAGATGCATGCTTAGTATTCAGACTCTTTGTTTTACCAGAATTTGCACTTTTATTAAACTTTGGCAACGGATCATAATGGTTGTAGTACAAACTATGGTATTCTTCACATGTATAAATAGAATGCCATTTACTGCCACAGTGAAAACAAGGATTCTGTGGTTTATAAAATACTGATCTATTCCTAATGTCAGACTTAGGAACTACAGTAGCCTTCTTTTTACTCCTCCTGCAATCAATAGCAAGATGATTAGAGTTACCACAGTTGAAACACACTTTCCTTGGTGCATTTGGAATATACTTATAATTATTCTCTTTGTTTATTCCAATTTTACCATTCCTGTTCCTCTTAGCAGTAGTTGTTTTCTCTCTATCTGTCACTTCCCAGATTCTGTCTCTCAGTTGTTTCTTAGACAAAAGACCTATATTTTTGTTTTTGACAGTTTTAGACTCAGAATTTTGTGTAGAAGTAGATCCCTTTTCTAAAGTAGATTTGGGATTTTCTGGATACACATAATTAACAGGTTTTAATTTAGTCTTTGTTCTGTCTGTAACATATCTATAGGTTTTTGGATTTGTTGACTCATTCACAACAACTCTTCCTGGTTCTGTTGTTTCAGCAGTAACAACTTTACCTTTATTCTTTTTCTTGTCCTCTAGTTTATAGCCTAGACACTCTTTCCAGTTCTTATCTGTGATAAGATCGTGTGTTTTCTTTCCAGTGTGTGTCCAGGTTCTGAGTTTCTCATTAGCTTCATTAAGTTCCTTTTCAAGTGCAGTACATTTAAACTCCATTTCTAGCTTCATGTGCTTAGCCTTATCACATTCATTTTGTACTTCTTGCATAAAGAGTAACTCAGCTTCTAGATGATCATTTCTTTTAGACAATTCTGACATCTCAGATATTATTCTAGCATTTTCAAGAGATTGACTTTTAAAGCTAATATGCAGACACTTTAAGAAAGATCTTAACTCAGAAACATTATCAGTATCAAAATCAAAAACAATTTCAGATACCTTATTTTCAGGAGCAGCAATCTCATCCACATTTGCCATTAATGCATAGTTCACCTTTTCCTCTTAAGATTCTGAGGAAGAGTCCATCCAATCCTTGCTTGATGAGATAAGAGCTTTTGTCTTAGCCTTTTTGCATTCAGTTGCAAAGTGACCCATTCCATCACAGTTGTAGCATTTGACTTGTCAAACTTGCTGCCTTTGCTTTCATTCTTCTTGTACCTGTTCTTATCAGTATTGAACGGTTTCTTCTGAAAGTTGCCTTGTCTTCTAGCCTTTCTGAACTTCATCTGCTTGAAGCCTTTGACTATCATAGCAACCATTTCCATCAAGTCAGAATCAATAGAGTCATCATCAGTATCAGTATCAGGATTGGCATCAGAATCTGATGATGAGTCATCAGTATTGGACTCAGCTACTCTACTTCTCCTCCTTGAAACCTCCACAGCTTTTCCTTTTCATTTTGATTCAACATTTAAAGCAACAGCCTTTGCTTTGTTGGTTTTCTTATTCTTTCTTTGTTGAACCTCAAGATCATGGGTTCTTAGCATTCCATAGACTTTATCAAGAGACACAGCATTAAGATCATACTGATGCCTAATGATAGAGGTTTGAGTATCCCACTCCTCAGGCAAAGCTCTAAGAAACTTGGTGTTCGAGTCCTCTGGTTCATACTCTTTACCCACCAGAGATAGATTATTCAATAATGTCAGAAATCTATCATGCAGATCAGTGAGGCTCTCATCAGATTCTGCATCAAACTGTTAATACTCTTGAATCAACAGAGCCCTTCTGTTCCTTCTGATAGATTCAGTACGCTGGCATTGAGTTTCCAAATTTTCCCAGATCTCCTTAGCAGTTTTACATGTTATCACTCTGTTTGACATGACAACATCAAGGCTATTATGAAGACTATTCTTCACCTTTGCATCTCTGAGTACTTCAGCCTTTTCCTCAAGAGTCAATTCAGCCTTTGTCTTCTGAACATAGTGCTCAGGTACAGTATCTGTTCTAGCAACCAGTCTCTTAGGGATATATGGACCATCATATATTCGATCGAGATAGTTAGGATCAGTTGCCTCCAGATACATCAACATCTTTACCCTCTATGTGGGGTATTCAGCCTTTTTGAGAACAGGGATTTTAATACCTTCATACTTGCTTGTCGACATCTTAAGATCGTTTCTGATTGTAATTAATCAGAAAGGCTCTGATACCAATTGTTACCCAGTAAAGAACAATTGTAGAAGGGGGTTGAATACAATTGTATAAGATTTTCGACTTAAAACAGAAATGATAACACAAGTATGAATAAATAACAGCTTTATTAACTCTCATATAAAACTGTTACAAACTCTCTGAAGAAATTCTTATGTTCTTGAGAGCTGCTAGCTAGGTTACAAGATAACTCGTGTAAGCGATTATGTCAATGTAAAACCTAAACTGTGTTTATATATATCACATAGCTACCCTATCAATTACAAGATATACTAAATCAATTACATACGACTCTTAATACATATCTTGAATGATAGTTGCGTTCCTATAAATCAGGAACCGACATGTCAATCTCCCTTGATCTCTGGACTGATGTATATCTTTATGTAATCCTGATCAGCTTCTAATCCTGATAGCAACCTAATACTGACATCGTATTACTGATGACGTCAGCATCAATATCTGATCAGTAGTCCAGATCCTGACCATCACTTGAATCAATATCTAAAACGTAGATTTTGGGTAACTTTTCCGGCTTTCGTTATTTTGGGCATTTTGTTTTAATTTTTGGTTATTTAGGGCTTTCACCCAAGATATGGTACGATTCATGTTTTTATAAAAGGTAATATATTCAACTAAAAGTACATGTGAAAATGGCAATGGCTAATTACCATTAAATATATTATGTCATTATTTATTTTAATAATTAGAATAACAAAGCCGAAAACCAAACCGACAAACTTTCAATCTTTCGACTTTAATATAATAAAATAGATTCTTCTTTCTTCTTCATCTTCTTTTAAATATTTAATATAATTTTCATCTTCTTTTACGTTTAGTATTTTTTTTAAAAAGCTCTATCATATAGACATAAAATTCTTTAAATATCTCATATTTTTATGCATTATACTTCCATACACATAACATTACTTTTCTCTAAAATGTAGAGAAAGACACATTTATTTATACTATTATTTCATTTTACCACCTAAATTTTACAAAGTTATTTATAATGTATGTTTCTCGTTTAAAAATGAGTTATGATTATTTAATAGTTTAAAATGTCATATTCTTATGAGTAATATGTATTTTCAGTATAAATATTTATGTCCATTATTTAAAAGGTGCTAAAAAAAAAACTTAATCTAAGAGCAATTCCAATAGAAGAATCTTGACATATTCTTTAAAAATAATGTTAAGATCATGAATTAACATTATTTTTAAAAATGAGGAGAAATATAAGTTAAGAGCTACTAATGACTTTTAGAAATAAGGAGAAAGAAGAGATTCTAGTGTTTTTAATAGTCACTAAAAGTCTCCTCATTTTTTAAGTTAAGAGCTCAGATAGAGAGGCTCTTGGAGATGCTGTTAGACAACACATACTGTATTATCATTATCATTCGGTATTTATTTGTATGTGGCATGTGTGTTTATAGCTGAGGACTCGTACGTGTATGCATGCAAAACCTCACACCAACGAAGAGTCCCAATAATTTGATTTGTTTTTGTCAATGTCGTTGGTTCTATTTATCCTTACCTGGCTGTCATTTTAACTAATTCATCCCATTCAGTAAGTGGTCCATACCAGACTTGATGCCAATGACCTAACCGTTACTTCAAGGGGTCGTCAACTCTATCTTGCCTGTTTTCTAGCATGTCTATAGATTCAATATAGCTTTGTGATTCTTTGAATGTTTGACAAATTATTCTGCAAACACTAACACAAACTAAGAGTTCATTAGATACCTCAAAATTTTGTTGAAACGAACCTCTAGTTTAAATTTTGTTGAGATCAAACTAATTAAGGTTCGCCTTGACTTGGTTACATCTTTGGTGATACCCGTCAAGATGGCTTCCCATAGTTAAACTATGTAAATCACATCAATGAATGAAATTACAGGTTTGCTTCTGAGTCAGGTAACCAAAGACTGGTTCAAGATTCAGGTTTGTGCGGACTGACGGCTTAAAGCACTTGCTTGCCACTAATAAAATTAAGAACACTATGCGATCCACGTTAAATATATATATGTCGGCTTATCCAAAATAGCTTTCAGTTCACATTTTATCTTATCTTGCCCAATCTCTCTTTTCTGCTCCCTGAAATTGTTATTCACGTGTTCTGATAGAAGTTCACACCATTTATTTAAGATTTGATAAAAATAAATAAAATCTAAACCACTTTAACAAAAAAGTATAGCAAACACCCATAAAGCTGCTTTTTATTCTTGTGGCTAACACTTGTTCTGGTTTTATTCGGGTTACTAAAAAGTTATCATTTGTTTCTCCTTCAGGTAATTTTATCTGCCACCACAAAAACAATATTGCCTTAACATAAAAAATCAATGAGTTACTAGGCATCATATCTAGTGAATGTCCTAACAAAATCCCCATAATTAGAGATTACTATACCCGAAACAATGTGAATGTTTAAATTTTTGTAATTACAAAAAAATAAAATTTAATGGACGGCCGTGATGACAACCACAGTACCTTGAAACTAAGGGCTAAGATATCGACCACGTGGCATCTTTTGATAGGTTGTTTAATACGTGGACGTTATCTTCTTGGCCGATATCTCATGTTCATATGTTTGTAGCCAAACAAAAGAAATTACATTAAAATTATTAATCCCCACATTGCCTTTCTCACGCTCTTTTTTTCTTAATTTTGTTTCCTCCAGACTCTAGCTTTTCTGTAATGTGTGCTGAGTTTCCACTTGTAGTAAGTTTCTTCTAAAACCAACTTTGCTCTTTTGAGTCAAATATTTGTTTATTATAAAATCTTGTTTAGTACTTTTGCTGCTTGCATGAATATAACTTTATGTGTAACAGTACATAACAAGACTTTGGTTCAGACCACAACTCTAAGAACTATTCTTATTTAGGTAAGTAACTGACAGAGTATTGATTAGTTTTAATCATTTTTGTATTTATAGAATTGAAGTAGGCCTGACAGCTAGTGGAGGTGATTGGTTAAAATGGAGCCATCATCATCAGCATCAACCTCGAAAGTCATGCAACCGAAGTCGAATTCAAATTCTCCGGCTAGTTGGATGGTATTTAATGAAAATAATGAAGTGGATGCAAGTGCTATTAGGGAGAGGACAGCGGAGTGGGGATATGTGATTAATACTACTGATGAAGGAGAGCGTAGTCGAAATGCGTCCGAGAGATTCGGACGCAATAATTCGACAGAGTCGGAGTCAGGAATTCCGAGAATGTCGCAAGAGTTGAAGGATGCTTTAGCAACATTGCAACAAACATTCGTAGTGTCGGATGCCACAAAACCAGATTGTCCAATTGTTTATGCTAGCAGTGGATTTTTCGACATGACTGGTTATTCTTCTAAAGAGGTTATTGGAAGGAACTGGTAAGAACAGTACATAAATGTTCATACTATTGTTGCTGTTACAGAGTAGTAATTAAAGTTAATTAGGGGTTTTGACACTTGGAAATTATAAAACATAAATTATGGCTTTGAAGAACCTGTAAAAAGCAGTTAACGACTTTTAGTTATTGATATATCTTTTCGTAGTCCTTTAAAAAAAAAAAAAAAAAAAAACTTTTCAGTGGAAACTTTCAGATGATTATGTTCCTGGCACTCTATTAGTCTTAATCAACAATTTCTTTCTAAAAGAAACGTTTTATTGATTTTCTAATATACATCAGTCTTAATCTAACTAATTTGATCACTATGTAACGTCAATTTTTAATTATCGAGATGTTAAGATAATATATGATCGGATTAAATCTTTCTCTTAACACCATAAGGTTCCAAGTCACCTGGTAACTTATCCGAGCTCATGTTGGCTGGAAATTGAAACTGGTAACTTAACATTAGTCACCAACTTAACATGAGCTACTAACATGTCTTTGTTGTTCACATCAATGAGTTTATTTTACGCAGTTGAGTTTTGAACATTTGCAGAGTTTGATCCAAGTTTCTTGTCTCATGTACTATTCCGCTTGTTCATAAGATTGTATTGTTATTTCAAAATTACTTTTTTTACCAAAAAACAAAAATACTAATAATTTATTAATGAAATTGTAATTTTAAAAGATATTTGGAGCAATAACCGGAATACTTATTACCATGAAATATGTTCTATCTGGATGGATCTCAATTTTGAGATTTTAATTGGAGAAAAATGTAGGAAAATTCAAATTTAGATAAGTACACAGTACATTTTTATGATTTAATTTTAATTAATTGATCTGCTATTACAAAAATACACCATATCTAATTTGAACTTAACCCTGTCCTTATAATATTATGCTGATGTCAATTGGAGTAAGTAGTTCCTGGAAGTGAAAATCCCTTAACACTCTTTAGTAGAAGTAGAAGCCACTTGGAAAAGGGTTAGCTAATAAGTAATTCATAAATGGTTGTGATTGCAGTCGATTTCTACAAGGAGCAGAGACAGACCAAAATGAAGTAGACAAAATAAGACATGCAGTGAAAACAGGAACAAGTTATTGTGGCAGGCTTTTCAACTACAAAAAAGATGGCACTCCTTTTTGGAATCTACTTACAGTTACTCCTATCAAAGATGACTCTGGCAAAACCATTAAATTTATTGGGTACTCTTAACTTCCCTTCTCTCTCCTTTTTCTTGCAACTCATTTTTCTAATTTATTCTTCACTTTTAATTTCTTGTATAAGAGAATGTGAATTCTTTATCAGTTTCACACTATACAATAATGGCATGTTATATGATTAGTTGTCCGAAATAATAAAATAATAAATAAAACAGTTCAGCATAGATTTGGAACTAGAAGTCTCAGCATCCTCCCTCCAGTATAATTACTGAAGGAATGTAGTTTAAAATGACCATCCATGCAGTCTCAACTTTAGATTTAAGCATTTGTTCGAAATTCCTTTTGTAACATACAGCACGTAACTAAGGTATAAAATGGAAAACTATGAGGTTCGTGCTTTAGCAGGTAAGTTTACCCATTTGATACGAGCTTTGTTTTCTGGCAGAATGCAGGTTGAGGTCAGCAAGTACACAGAAGGTGTTAATGAAAAGCTACTACGACCAAATGGACTGCCCAAGTCCTTGATTCGTTATGATGGTAATGGGAAGTCCTAACTTTGGTTTTTGAATTACCTTCCTGCATATTAATACTTCACATTTTTATTCTGTTAGCACGCCAGAAGGAAAAGGCCTTGGGTTCTATGACCGAGGTTGTACAAACTGTGAAGCACCCACGCTCTCATATGGATGAAAAGGAGGAAAAGCCAAAGATTGATTTTATGCACTTGAAACCAGATGAAGCTGGAAGTGTGAATACTCCTGGTAGACAAACTCCTCAGTTGATGGCTACAAGTGACCCATATCTCGGAAGTTCTACTCAAGACTCCAAGAGTATAAAGTCACAGCATAAAACGTCAATGGAGTGAGTTTCTTTCTAGTAACAAGTTTTCCTAATTTTTTATGGTACTTGCTCTTACCTAACAGTTGTTTATAGCACCGTCATAGGATCTTTTTCTGGATCCTTATTAGTCATTCATGTCTAATTACCTTAAGTTAAGATTAAGGCAACTGATTACAAGGCTTCATTGGATTAGATCTCTCTCTTCAATACATTTTAAGAGGGATCATTCCTTAAGAAATTTATGAAGAAAACCTATATCAGCAAACTGGCCTTGTAGGTTACCTGTTTGTTGTACACTATTCCATGGGTTATCAATAGCTATTTTCTTTTGTAAATTTTCCACCTTAAAAAATAATTTGGAATTTTCATTATAGTCCTTGAAATTTAGGTTAACTGCAAAAGGATATGGATAAAATTGCATGATTGCCCTTTTTCGCTGTTTTAAAATGCCTGAAGAACATTTAGTAATCATATGCTAACACCACCACTATTCTTTTTATGTATAATGTATATAACTATAGATGCACTTGGTCTTGTGATGCGGGACTAAATCATGAGAAACTATGTTAGTTTTCACTGGCTCACTGTACATGGTTATAGGGGTTAGACTGTGAAAGTCATTATAGTTCAGCAAGCAGTAACCTAATGCACTAGGTATCACCGATACCAAGACTCGAAGAGCTATGACTTCATTACTAGATTGAGAAATAATGATTTGCTTCTTAGTTTGTACTTATCTGAAAAACAAAATTTGAGCCAGTAAAGATGTATCTTGAAGTAGAATGCTGGCTATCATACATCTAGCACAATCAACATATGTGTAATTTCTGACACTGAAAATATATATTTCAAAAGCATAGATCTCGCCACCAAGAATTGTGTTTTGTGAAAATCTATTTCTTTCCAGGGACACTGGGTCAATATCTCATAATTTGGTAGAGTTTCTAGATATGTAGTTGGTGAGAATTATAAATGTACTTACCACAACAACTTTATATGCTATATATGGCCGAGTATAGAGAATTTGTACAATTTTATCAACCAATATTAGTTATCTGTCTCATCTAGTTGTTACCTCCACGAAGTTTATATGCCTTGATAGCAGGTCCTGCGGGTTTATACTAGAAAATGTATGTGTTACCGGGAGAGGTTGAGGACATACTTTCTTTGCAACAAAAAGCTACCAGATGGCGATCTTGGGACCTGGAGCCTAAATTATGCCTTAAATAATTTCAAATATGTCAAACACGATGGATAATTTTCGTTTAATTTCTGTACATATTATTTTAAGTTAGAGCAGTTCCTCCATATGGTCGATTAACCCCATAATCTGATCATTGTTTTTCTTCAGAGAAATTGTAAACTCCATGTTGCTTTGCCATTATCTGTCTTCAGTGATTATAACTGGAGTAGTCTCACATTTATATGTCTATCACAGTATAACCATGTTAGAGGAAAGAGAGTGATAGATGATAAGTGACACCCCAACGCCATTTTCACCCTCAGAAGGTCTTTATCACACAAAGCTAGAGCACAAGTGTAAAGTTAAAGTTTTTCCCATATATTAGCAACCTACTTGGTCATTAATTTTCTTTGTCTCTGCAGACATTATTATGATCAACATGCAGAAGTTAAGATTGTTGTTCGCTTTGTTGCTCAGAAACCTATGTCATTATTCATTGATATAATATATGTTACATAGGTATCAGGGGAGGTCTTCTAGCACTGCAATAAAGCTTGAATATCAATTGAGTACTGAGCCTGAGGTTCTTATGACCAAAGACTTGGAACGTTCTGATAGTTGGGATCGTGCTGATAGAGAAAGGGACATACGTCAAGGAATTGACCTAGCAACCACATTGGAGCGCATTGAGAAAAATTTTGTTATATCAGATCCTAGACTTCCTGATTGCCCCATCGTAAGTTAAAGACTAAAACATGTAACCAAGTTTCTAACACATCATTGCTTGAAGAAATGTTTTACCTTTGACTTGTTTACAATATGACCATAACCTTTATCTAACTAATTTACAAAAAACATTCTTTTAGGATATATGATTGGTTGTTCTGAAATTCGTTTGGAATAAACTTTAACTGAAACCATGTTTCCCTATGCACAGATATTTGCATCTGATAGCTTTCTCGAGCTGACTGAGTATACACGGGAGGAAATTTTAGGAAGAAACTGCCGGTATGAACTTTAAGTACTTGTACAGATGTTTTTTTATAACACTTGTCCTGGTTTCCTTATCTGGAAGGTGTATAAATGTCTTAAAATTCTCTATCAGGGCCTCATCCTTATTGCTCTGGTTTCGTATCACTTGATTTGCACCATTTATTGTGCTTGATGATTAATCATTCAACACACCTGCTATATTTAATGCCCTTTCAATCAGAAAAGGACTTTTTCGACAATCAAGTTTTTGAGTCTCTCACATTTGTTTTATTTTGTCAAAACAGATTATAATATGTAATGTAAGGTTCATGTTATAGGGCCATAGCTCAAATGGCATTAATTTTGTGTAATGCCATAGCACAGTCAGTTGGATCATAAAAAAATACTTAAAATTAGTCTGATACTCTAATAATATTATGTTGGAAGATTTGGGGGTTAGTCATATATTCTAATCTAATCAGTTCGTTACTCCAGCCTGTAACATAGCTAATTACTTTTGAAGGTTTACTCTTATATTTCTATCAATTAGGTTAATTAAATAACAAGCTTTCCGTATCATGCAGATTTCTTCAAGGACCTGAAACAGATCAAGCAACTGTACAAAGGATAAGAGACGCAATCAAAGAACAGAGAGAAATTACGGTGCAATTAATCAACTACACGAAGAGTGGTGAGCAATTGTTTTCAGCAGATTCTCTAACATCTAGAATTTTTTTTTTTCTGATGAGCTTGGAACCATTTCTTCTTTGCACAATATCAAATTTAAAGGGAAGAAATTTTGGAATCTATTTCACTTGCAGCCTATGCGTGACCAGAAGGTAGCTAGAATATTTGGATTTATTAATTCTTTATCACTGATTTTCGTGGTACTGAGATTGTGTAAGCTGCAGTTTCCTGCTAACATTTAAATTTCATGAAACATCTGCAGGGGGAACTCCAGTACTTTATAGGTGTCCAACTAGATGGCAGTAATCATGTGGAGCCACTAAGAAATCGTCTTTCAGAGAGTACCGAACAACAAAGTGCTAAGTTGGTACATTCTCTGTAATTTGTCTTGATAAATCATCAGGACTATTTATTTTTCTGCATGGTATCATAAGTTTTTTAATTTTCCTTCATAAATGGTCTATTTTCAAGTTCTTTATTTTCATCTGTTTCCCGTACAAAGGCACATGCTAATTAGGCTACATATTATTGACAGTTTTGAAACATCACCTTTCTGAAGTCATGATGTCGCACATTTTTAGAACTTTAGGAATGATGTTAATATGAAATTATGGACAGAGATTATTTGAATGTTTTGGTGCACCAGAATATAGCTATTTGAGTAATGTTTCCAATCACAGCTTAATGATGGAAAATGGGATTTATTTTAAGCCTAAGACAAGCAGTTGTGAACATAACATCAACTTAACTCAGCTAAGCATTAGTTAAGTGTTCAATAATCAAGAACATTTTAGATGGCATCGGGTCGCGGGTGATTAAAACAAGGATTGGGAGCACCATCAATCACCTGTATTATAAACTTAATTTTGTATTGAATAAGTTGAAAAGTAATGCATGTTACAGATGGATACTATAGTATCTATGAACTTAAGCTCTAAAGGTAACTGACCTTCCCAGCATCTGTCATTGTATTCTTGATGTCCCAAGAGGTACCATCGGAATTGGTATGTCAACATACAAGTGTAGAGTCACAATCTTGCCAGAAAAAGAGTGAGTCTAACAATTACCTAGGAAAAGTGCTAGAAAATTTTATAAAAACATGAAACTACCAGAGGAGGGGGTACTGCCCCACACAATAGTGGGAAGTGCCATATCTTCATGTGAGACGGAACAATGGAGAAACTATTACCACCTTTTTATGCATATAAAAATTATCAGAAATCAGAACAAATTTGCACCTAGTACACTGTATGCCTGTTATTGTAAAAACAAAGCAAAAAATTAACTGGATAGTTCATTTTCTAAATACTCTTTTTGACAGTAAGTCATCACTCTACAGGTCAAAGCAACCGCAAAAAATGTTGATGAAGCTGTTCGGGAACTTCCTGATGCAAATTCGGTAAGGTACTCTTTTCACTCTATTTGAATGTGGATAAAGTTGATGTCTGCAGTATATATTTGTTACAACAACTCTTTGTTGATCAATTTCTTGAATCCTACCAAAGGAAAACACCTTTCCTTTTACAGGTTTATTTTTCCGAGTATTTCCTCTACTCAACATATTTATAGGTTATGCTTATGCTAATTAAAAAATATTTACTTTACTAGCATATCATTGCTTTTTTTAGAACAAATTACGCTTTCTTGTGTTCAAGTAAAAATATTGTCTGAAGTTTAGGTACCAAAAGTCTTGTATTTTTCACCCTAATATATTTTTCAGCCCCTATATCTATGATCAACCTTTGTAATTTCCAATTTATAGGATATATCCTTCCATAGATTTTAAGTTGGGGTATACATATAACTATAAGGACATGACATCCCACTTTAATCTATTGCCTAAATTCTCATGCTTCATTTACAATTTAGCTAATTCAAGTTCTACGGTGTGCCACTGACAGACTGTAGATGATTTGTGGGCTATCCACTCTCAATCTGTGGTGCCAAAACCTCACAACAGGTACAATTCCTGCTGGCTGGCTATACACAAGGTACCAATTACGAAATTGACATCTGTATTATGTAAAATCAGTGGGTCCTACTATCTATTTCTGGTGACTTTGAAGCATATTACTGCACTATAGTTCCATATACACGATTCGTCATGTTTGTGATCATGTAATATGCTTCTCCTAGCCTTAACTTTAAAGGACAAAAAACTCCTGATAGAAAATAAAGTGTTTAATATACTATGTTGATGTAGCTTCTATATGTAAAGTGTCAATGCATCCATCTAGCTGAATGACAAAAATTCAGGATATGAGGACTAATTTCACACAGCATTTCGTGCTTTACATTTCGGCCAGGACGTGCTGTTTCTGTATGGTTTTTATACTCACAGGTCAGCACATCATGCACATGAGTTGTAAAACTGACAACAAGTTAACCAAAGACTGGATAATTATGGACAGTAATAGTACCACTCCAAATTAGTCTTTAGTTATAAAAAAAAGTCAGGTTCAATTTTTCTAACTTCTACAGTCACCAACATTCATTTATATGGTTAACTTGGAGAGAGATATCCCGTAAAAGGCTTTGTGATATGCACTTAAACAAAGGTGTGAGTGTGGAGCTGGAGAAGTGCATGTATTGCTACTTAATTTGAGTTTTTCTTATTTTTCAGGTGTCTATAGTACAGACACACCTAATACCTGAGTTCTCCGCCTCTGTTTTTCGCATTTATTAGTTTTAATTTTTTGCAATTGTCTGTTGTGGATTAAAAGTTTCCTATATCGATGTTTATTAAGTTTAGTTGAGATTTTAAGATTGAGGCAGAGTTTCATGTCGTATCATGGTATTTGCCTTCTAGACTCTATAATTGTCAAGTGCCATGAAAGTTGGATATTTTACTGAAGTTCTTTTCACCATTTTGATTCACAGATTACCGCAACTGGGGAAAGAATTGGATTAAATCATTTTAAGCCCATACGACCATTAGGTTGTGGTGACACTGGCAGGTGTGTTCAATATTTCTACTTCACTGAATGAAGGAAGTAGTCACATTATTGTTATCTTTAACTTTCTGCAATGCTGCTGGTTCTTCTGTACTCCAGCCACTTAGCAGTTAGAATAAACATATTGTAACTATTTATAGGTATTAATAAATACCAAAATGTGACAGGGATTTTTGGTAGAGTAGAATATCATTGCACCTTTAATTCAAAATCTATCTTTTCATTCTCCAAATCATGTAGTGTAATGTGTTTTGTTATTTGTTTCGTGCACTTATCGAAATAAAAAGTTATTTGTTTGGACACTTAGCAACCTTGGTTTGTACTGCAGGATTAGTAGATGACACTAATGTTGGAAGAAAAGTGTTGACATATATGTTAATATATTACTATGGGAAAAAATAGAGACTTACCTTAATATCATTATTAGTTAAAAACGGAGAGTTATGTTATTATGTAAATTTCCATTATTGAGAATTAGGATTTTGCTATATAAATCATTGTGATGTTCTAATAAACTTGAGGCTCTATGCCTCCACCATTGAACGAAAAGAGAACTTTTGAGAATATTCTCAAAAAGAATTAAAAAGAAAGATGTGAATGATGGGAGGATAGAACATTTACTGTCTATGATTAAAAGAAAGATCATTCTTTTTCTGTCGATAGATTCTTTTGCAAAGTTTATGCTAGGATACATAGTAATTAAAGTTGTCAAAGTTTGAACATTGTGTATAACCACGCACCTTGAACTGTTTCAAACCTTCCAACCATCTTTACATATATGAAGAATTGATGTTACGGGACTTGTATCTGACGGTGAAACCTATCCTATTTCCATTTAACATAGAGAAATTTGGTTATCTTAATGTCAAGAAGGATGTTAAACTTAGTCAGATGTTCTACAGTAAAGTCTTAGGATCTACAGTGTTTACATGATGTAATCAGTTACGTAGAAGTGTTTTTATTAGGCTATATATACTTAGCACCACAGCTCTTGTAACACACAAAAATATATTAGAACTTCTTCTTCTATAAACTCTTATTCTCTCTATATTACTCTCTATACTATTGTTACTATATCGTTAAGATGGTATCAGAGCGGGAGTAGAGAGGAGGATATTTTCAGTTAAAGCTTTGTGGTTTTTCAAGGAAAACACAAGCTGCCCAGACTTATATCTTCCGGCAGAGGGGAGAAATTTTCTGCCCAGTTTTTTATTTATGCAGATTCTGTTTCCAGCAGAATTTTCTGCCCAGTTTGCCCCGGTTATAGATTTAATTGTATAGTATTCAAGTGGTTGTTGATATTACGGTATCTCTCCAATTTTTTACGATGCTACAAATTAAATAGTTCAGGGGACGTTATTCCGACGAAGCAGCAGAAGTAGTGTATATACAGATGTACACACAGTTCACTGCCACAAATGACAAAGCAGCAGAAGTAGTAGTATGTATACAAATACATACACACAGTTCACTGCTTTATCTTGCATTTCATTCTTGTAAAAGAAGCAGAAGGACCAGTTCATGGACGATCTTAAGGGATGCAGTCTACCAAATACGGTTCCAGTTGCTTATAGTTCAAGGGATGACAGATGCAGAATCCTCCGTTCAGACATAGGCTTGTTAATAGTGAGTGATCACAAAGTCGAGTCTCAGTTTCTTCAAAATAATCAGTTCAAGGACTGATTAGTGGTCATCCACCGTTGTGCTGAAAAGCAGCACTTTCTATTATTTGACATGGCCTAAAATATACAGTGTGGTCGCAAGTTCGAGTCCCGGTATCCCAAAGACTCAATAAACTCAAGATCGGTCGATCCTAAAAATGGATATAGTTGGACGCTCAAGTTAAGCTCAAGGGCTACTAGTGTCCACTCTTCAATCCCAAGATAGGTCTTTCATCCGAAGATGGAATTTCGAGTGAGGGGGCGTGTTAAATATAACCTAGGAAGTGAGGTAAGCAATGACATAACCTAGGAAGTGAGGTAAGCAATGACAAGGCCACCAACCAAGTTAGGCAAGCCACAATCTTTGACTAACATTAATGGTTGGTGAGATTAAAGCCTATAAATATAGTCTTATGTAAATGATCTCAACAACAACAAGATCAATACAGAAGGAAGAAACCAAACAAACAAACCCAGAAACAGAAACAAACCCAGAAACAGCAGCCTGCCTCTCCTGTCAAAAAAATCGTTTTTCAAAACACATCAAAACACAAATATAAGCATATCACTGGAAAGAGCAGGAGAAGAGGAGAATACAGAAAAAAGAAAACTGGAAAACAGGCCTCCCACGCGCCCTCACGCGCCGCCGCACGCGCGTCCGAGCCGCCACACGCGCTCACGCGCCGGCGCGTGAGGCCTCTCCCGATCGTTTTTTGTAGAAACTTCTTCAGGGACTCTTGTTCTCCTCTAAAATCCGAACCCAACAGTGGTACTATCTCTTGAATCTGAGCAGTTTTTTGTTTTTCTGTCAAAATTATTGTCTGCCTTCGGAGAGTTTTTTTGTTCTCTGCTGTTTTTTGATCTACTGGGCCTTACTTAGTCTCTATAAACTACTATATATATATAGATAGATAGCAGTAGATATTATTATATAAAGTTCAATAAGTATTGATTGAATTTTACTCTATTTTAATATAAAATGGTGGAAGTTTTAGATAATACATCCAGTAGTAGGGTGTTAGATAATACATCCGAAAGTAGTGCTACAAGTAGCATGAAATCTGGATTTCATAGTACTCCGTATGTAAGCCCTAAATTTAACGGAAAAAATTTTTTGGAATGGTCAAAAGCTTGTACAATGGCACTTAAATCTCATAGAATGATGAAATATATCAATGGGAAAGCCAAACAACCTTTGGAAAGTGATACTAGTTTCGATGATTGGGAATCTGAAAATGCCATGGTGTGTTCATGGCTATCTAACTCTATGGAGGTTGATATTCGGAAAACATATATCTTTATTGATACCGCTGAAGAAGTGTGGAATTCTCTCACTCGGACGTATTCCTTCTCCGGAAATGTAGCCAAGCAATTTGAGATCAAACGGAAGATGTGGGCATTGGCTCAGGGAAGCCACACATTAGCTCAGTATTATTCTGAGCTTACATCATTATGGAGCGAATTGGGACATTACACTATATTTGAGTGTAAACATGCTGAAGATCAAGAAAAATATCAAAAGATGATGACTGTAGAAAAAGTGATGAAGTTTCTTGATGGATTGTCTGATGAGTATGATTCAATAAAAAATCAACTTATTGGACAAGTTCCATTTCCTACTGTGGAAGAAGCCTATGGTCGTGTCAGGTTAGAGGAAAGTCGAAAGCAAAGTATGGCTCCAGTCGTCTCTTCTGAACGATCTGCCCTCTTAACTGGAAATGTTCAGCAATCTGAGCCAGAACAACCTGCACAGGTACCAATGGCTTTAATGGGTGAAAGATCCAGTCTTCAATGTGACTACTGCAAGAAGTTAAATCACACTCGTGAAACGTGTTTTATCCTGCACCCTCATCTCAGAATTCGAGGACGAGGAGGGCGTGGCCGAGGTGGTTACCGTGGTGTCTCATCTGGCAGAAGCACGGGTAGAGGAATTCCCTTTAGTGCTCATCATGCTGCATCAGAATGTGAGTCTTATTCTTCAACAGGAACGATGACTGCTTCAGAGGTCAACACCCTCCGGCAATTAATGTCACAAATGAACACCACTCCACCTACAGCTAATTCTGCTCATGCAGGTACACCTTGTCACTTTACCTCCGATAAATGTCATAATTCATGGATTATTGATTCCGGAGCATCAGCACATATGACTGGAAATTCTAGTCTCCTAGAAACATATATTGATGAAACAGGCAATATTCGTGTTGCCAATGGAGCTATTGTACCTGTTCATGGACAAGGCACTTCTCACTGCCTCTCATCATCATTGCCACTATCTGATGTGTTACATGTTCCCTCCTTAACATCAAACTTATTATCTGTTCAACGTATTACTGAGAAACTTAATTGTTCAGTAACCTTTTTTTCCTCCCACTGTGTATTTCAGGATCTGGCGACAGGCAAGGTCCTTGGCAATGGTAAAGTGGTAGATGGACTTTATGTTATGGAAGGGAATTCTATTTCTCCCTCAACTTATCAGGTGTCATCCAAGTTAAATTCTGCTTTTAAATCTTTGTATCAGTGGCATAGACGGTTAGGTCATCCATCGTTTGGTGTTTTAACACATCTATTTCCTGCCTTAGTAAAACACTGTAAGAAGGAAGATTTTTTCTGTGAACCATGTGAATTAGCCAAACATAAAAGATCATCTTATCCATCCAGGAATAAACGAAGTTCTACTTTATTCTCTATTATTCATACTGATGTTTGGGGCCCATTCAGACATCCTACACATGATGGGTATAGATGGTTTGTTGTCTTTGTTGATTGTTATTCTAGGCTTACTTGGGTATATCTTCTAAAACAGAAAAGTGAAGTTTTCGAGCGATTTAAATCTTTTCATCACATGGTCCAAACACAGTTTAATGCATCTGTTAAAATTCTTCGGAGTGATAACGGTACTGAATATGGGGGTCCATTTATATCTTATTTGGATACATGTGGTATAATTCATCAAACTTCGTGTGTCAAAACTTCTCAACAAAATGGGGTAGCCGAAAGGAAAATTGGTCACTTACAACAGGTTGCTCGGTCGCTTATGTTAACAATGCATGTTCCCAAATATCTTTGGGGAGAGGCAGTCATGACTGCTGCATATCTTATAAACCGACTTCCTTCTAGTGTCCTAAAATTCAAAACACCGTTGTCTTGTGTTCCTGCACCTTCTTCGCACCCACTACCTCTTCGAGTATTTGGGAGTGTATGTTTTGTTCATAATCATGCTCCCTCTCGGGATAAACTGGATTCTCGGGCCCTCCGTTGCGTTTTCATTGGGTATTCACCAACTCAGAAGGGGTATAAATGTTATCATCCTCTCTCACATCGCATATTTGTCAGTCATGATGTTAGTTTCTGGGAGAACATTTCTTATTTTTCTCCGGGTTCCTCCTCCTTGCTTCAGGGGGAGATAAACCGACACAGTCTTGATAGTAAAGCAACAGATGAGTCACAGACACTTCCATTTATTAATATACCTATCCCAAACACTAGCTCAAACAGGTTATCTATTCCTCCACATACGAGTAATGAGTCAGATGATCTAAATAGATTGGATATTCCAGATTTGATTACATATTCCAGGCGGAAAAGAAATGATATCACCACTTTACCGCATCCAGAGACCTCTGACCTCGAGACAGATCCTGCATCTCCTGTGTTTGAGCCAGAAAATGGTAATACTCTTGATCCTACTCTAGATCTTCCTATTGCTATAAGAAAGGGTGTACGCTCTTGCACTAACCATCCTATCTCAAACTTTGTTTCTTATAATGCATTATCTCCATCTTCACTTGCTTTTGTGTCATCCTTGTCTAGTATTTCTGTTCCGCATACTTGGCAGGATGCTTTATGTGATCCTAAATGGAAAGATGCTATGATAGAGGAAATGAATGCCTTGAAACATAATGGCACTTGGGAGTTAACTCATCTTCCCGCTGGAAGGAAGGTAGTAGGATGCAGATGGGTATTCACTGTGAAACAGAAACCTAATGGGCTGATTGATAGGTACAAAGCGAGACTTGTAGCAAAAGGGTATACTCAAACCTACGGGATTGATTATCAGGAAACTTTTGCTCCAGTAGCAAAGATGGCCTCTATTCGAGTCTTGATATCATGTGCAGCAAATCTTGGATGGGAACTTCAGCAATTGGATGTAAAAAATGCATTCTTACATGGAGACCTGAAAGAAGAGGTTTACATGGATATTCCACCAGGTTTTTCTACAACTGCGACCATTGGGAAAATATGCAAGCTGAAGAAGACTATTTATGGATTAAAACAGTCTCCAAGGGACTGGTTTGGCAAATTTCAGGGAGCAATGATTAAATTTGACTACAAACAGAGCAACTCAGATAACACTATGTTCGTAAAAAGACGAGATGGAAAAATCACAGTGTTGATTGTTTATGTCGATGATATTGTGATCACCGGCAACGACACCTGTGAGATTGCTAATGTTAAACGCAGGCTTGCCTCTGAATTCGAGATGAAGGACTTAGGAAAACTACGGTATTTCCTTGGTATTGAGGTCTCTAGAAGTCCAGGTGGTATCTTCCTCTCACAACGGAAGTATACACTTGATCTTCTGAATGAAACAGGGATGTTGGGATGTAGACCTGCAGAATCTCCAATAGAAGCAAATCATAAACTTTGTGGAGATGTTGGTGAAATTGTCGAGAAATCTCAATATCAAAGGTTAGTTGGTCGACTAATCTACCTTGCACATACAAGGCCAGACATATCATATGCAGTGGGAATTGTTAGTAGGTATATGCATGATCCTCGTCAACCACATTTGGATGCAGTTTATATGATATTAAGGTATCTTAAGGCTGCTCCTGGAAAAGGGGTAATGTTTACTAAAAACAATCACCTCGGGGTTGAAAGCTATACAGATGCAGATTGGGCCGGATGTCAAGACGATAGACGATCTACTTCAGGATATTGTACATTTGTTGGTGGCAATTTGGTTACTTGGCGAAGCAAGAAACAACCCGTGGTTGCCTTATCTAGTGCTGAGGCAGAATATAGAGCTATGGCTAAAGGTGTACGTGAATTATTATGGATAAGATTGTTTCTAGAAGAATTGGGACTTGCATCTACAACTCCAATGAAGCTACATTGTGATAATAAAGCCGCTATTGCCATTGCACATAATCCAGTTCAACATGACCGAACCAAACATATCGAAATTGATCGACACTTCATAAAAGAGAAGATCAATAATGATACCATTGGTATTCATTTTGTAAGATCGGAGGACCAGATAGCTGACATATTTACCAAAGGTTTAAGTCAGAAGATGCTTCATCCACTTATTGGCAAGTTGGGCATGAGTGATATATATGCATCAACTTGAGGGGGAGTGTCAAGAAGGATGTTAAACTTAGTCAGATGTTCTACAGTAAAGTCTTAGGATCTACAGTGTTTACATGATGTAATCAGTTACGTAGAAGTGTTTTTATTAGGCTATATATACTTAGCACCACAGCTCTTGTAACACACAAAAATATATTAGAACTTCTTCTTCTATAAACTCTTATTCTCTCTATATTACTCTCTATACTATTGTTACTATATCGTTAAGACTTAATTATAAAAATGTCTACATGGCTATGCTGGTGTAGTTTTATGTGAAAACTGAAAATTAATGGGACTCGGAGATTTAGGCTTGTCGCAGAACCTTTGATAATTCATGATAGGATGTTTGAGTAGGGCCAGTAGGCACTTGGTTTGTAGCCTTGGTAATGAGAGCTCTATTATATGAAATTATGGGGTATAATTGTTCTACGAGCACAAGTAAGTCCAAACAAGTTCTTTTGTTTGAATTTAGATGATCCACTTAATTTTAAAAGAATTAGGGTTTAGTTAGTGGCTGATAACCATTTTTCTGACAAAATTGTACTAAAGAGTTGAGATAGAGAGAATTAGTTTTGCTTAATATTGCTAGTTACAAGCTATCTTCTAAAGATTTTTCTATTTTGAGGAATTTTTTGCACTTAATCAAGTCAATTTTTCGCTGCAGTGTTCATTTGGTGGAACTAAAAGGCACAGGTGAACTGTTTGCTATGAAGGCGATGGAAAAAACAATAATGTTAAATCGTAACAAGGTATGAATGAGAGCACTAACTTTAATTTCGAGATTTGTGACATGTGGCATTCTTTAAATGATATACTTTTGATTACGTCATTAGAACCCAAATGTTGTGCACTTCTACTAGAGCCACAAAGAATCAAGTGGGTAAAAAAAATTATGGCAGGATATTTCTTTTTCGTTTTTTCGTTGAGTTGGAATCGGATTATTAATTTGGATCATCTTCGCTTTGGAATTTAACCGGAGACGTGACCATGTGTTCTCTCTTATTATTAGTTAGGCAAAGGTTTTTTTTTGTTTCTTAGTAACTTTAAGTTTTTCATGCAAGTCTAATGTTGTACTACCATGTTATGTACAACAATTGTTTGTATATTTTCTGCATTGAAGTATGCCAATTTATATGCCTTTGATTGAGTGTTGAAATGATATAGTCATCATCCTATGAACCCACAGAATAGGTTTCCAAATGAGTATAGGTTACCAAAGAATCAATTGATTTGTTGTCTATAATTGTTTTGGTTTAGCTTCTTCCTCATAACTTAAATTGCAGTTTAGCAATTGTCAAAAATTAATATATACAAGCTCTGACTAACTTGAGCTTCTGTTTTTTTGCATTGGCATGTCTAATCCGCTTGATATGCTTTAAACTTCTCTATATTGTTGGGATCTTTAGATGTTATCTTTTTAGTGATCTAGATTTTATGATAGACATTAAAGCCTAAGTTTTTGTTAATTTAACAGAATAGTTCCTACTTTTGAATTAAATATATAACTATTGTTTCGAAAGAGTGGCAAGGTGTTTAGACCAGATAAGTTATGCAATGTGAAGCATTGGTGGCTAATGGCTCGCTGTTGGGAAGTTTTTCATATAATCTTACGTAAGGCAATAATACAAGTATTTTAATAAGTTTATCAATAGTACTAGTCTTACAAACATTAATATTAGACAAGAAGTACTTCTTTCTTGAATGAAGTTAAGATAATATTTAGTCTATTACTACATGCCCTGGTTAATAATATAAGTAATGAACATAAAGTGCTTGTGACAATTTATCTATTGAGAAGTGTTGCTTCCTTTTTGATGCTTGCTGTCAGTACACAAACTTTTCTTGTTCATCTTAACCCCAATATATGTTGCACTGGTACATGCAAAATCATTTCTTTACTTGGTTTAAGCTATTCTAAATACACGCTGATCATATGTTAAAGTTACGAGGCTATGTTCAAGAGTCATTGTTTCATATTACTTGTTAGATTTTTAAAGCTTCTTAGATTTATTCTTGATTCTAGAAGTCACATAATCATTAAACACTATGTGCCTTATTTTTCTACATGAAACAGTGGAAATTGCTTTTTGATACAATTATTGATTTCACACGTGATATTTTATCGCATATCATTTTTCAGCTGAAGAGAATATATGATTTTATATATGTGCAGGTTCATCGGGCATGCATTGAAAGAGAAATCATATCATTACTCGATCATCCTTTCCTCCCAACCCTATACACTTCTTTTCAGGTGTGCATTAAACAAACGTTTAACTATTAACTCTAACATATTAAAATTTAGGGTTCAGGATATTTAAGATTGCACCTCGTATGGTATGGAACGGCCCTGAATAAAGGTGTCATCCTTATTCAGTGAAGGAAAATAGTTTAGTATTCCAGATCAACATTAAAGAGTATGTATACACATCACAAACTCACACACGCAGAGAGGCAGTGAAATCAATAGTAAGACTAACAACAATGCACTTTATTTGGAAAATTCAAAACAATTTTCTTCTATATTGAAGCACATGAGTCAAGATGTATGGTTGTATATACTTCCTCCTTTCTGAATTAATGCATTTAATAAAATATTATAAAGATGTATGATATGAAACACTTCCACTTAATGTTTAGTGCAACAAGTGGATGAAAAACTTCTTGTTTACTGGTTTATAATTACAATATGGCAAATAATTACAATATGGCAGTAAAGTTCAACATATCATCTTATGAACTAAAAGTCGTTCCATAGCTTCTGTATAGGTAGTAGACACGCTACTTCATCTCTATAGTTGTCCTGGTATATGAACATCGCTTTCATGTATATCTACTTATCCTTCAGATCATGCCACCTTTCGGTATATTTACGCTGATGTTTTTCTTCTATTTAGACTTCTACACATGTTTGCTTGATAACGGACTTTTGTGCTGGAGGAGAGTTATTTGCCTTGCTAGACAAGCAGCCATTAAAAATATTTAAAGAAGAATCGGCAAGGTATATCAATATCAGATTATGGCCTTGTTTGTAACTAGTAATATATCACTGGTATTTATTTTTCTTTCAAAGGCTGCAATGTACAATCCTAAATTTTGGTACTTTTGTAATATTTTCCTAGGTAAATATCTCGGTGGCTGTTTAGTTTAGATTACTACAGAAATAGAGGGTTGTTCTACCTGCTAAATGACCTTTTAATGTAAAGAGTAGCAATCTGATAAATTTGTGCTCCACTGAAAAGCTCTATTAGATTTATTTTTATTACCGAAAGTCAGAAGGCTGCACTTTCTTACAATTGAATCCAACCCCATCAGGCACAACAGCTTGAAAGCTACTTTATCTATTTACATGTTTATGGTTTTGAATCTTTGGTTGGTCCATTTGGAATGAACCTCAACATAGTAAACAAAAAACATATATCCTAGTCTATTTGCAAAATCTAAATCGAATTTAATTTGTGGATATATGCAATTTGCTTATTACAATAGTCGATGTGGTAAATATTTGAAAGGATTACAATAGAAACAATTTAATATAAAATTTAGGACTTGTCATAATTAAAATTTATGGTTTAATCATATCAAGTAAAAACATAATATTAAGGTACTATGTTTGCAGAATGATGAGATTACTGATCATATGTTTTCTTATGACTGCCTGTTAAAATCTACCTGTAATTCTGATACAGGTTCTATGCAGCTGAAGTAGTTATTGGCTTGGAGTATCTTCATTGTTTAGGTATTTAATTAACTATTAGAAGTTTTTGCTAATTATTATCGTTCTGTTTAACTTCTGTTCTTAGACAGATGCAATTTTTTTGTAACACACTTGGTACTGTACTAATGTTGCCATGTGTCTTCTATTGCAGATTGGTTGCCCCTATCACTATATTTTATCTTCTTTTAGTTCATATTACATCTATGATAAAGTTTCTCACGAGTATTAATTTTTTTTAGTACTGAAGCTCATTATTTCAATCATTGAAGAGTCTATATGAAAAGGTCTTTAATGTTGCATCAGTAGTTTCTTTCCTTTGTGTTTATTGTTGCTGTGAGTCTTTTATATCACCGAAGAAATAGAAGCTTGGCTGGATGGGTGTCTTTTTCTGCTTGATTACAAACTTCATTAAAAACATAATATCCTAGTGTTGCTACAAAGGATTCATTCATTTTGAACCATTTGATTGAGTACAGGGCTTAGTAATTTTATGATTTCTGAATTTTTAAGTATTTTCTTATATTTAATAACATATGGTACAGGTATAATTTATCGAGATCTGAAACCTGAAAATTTGCTACTACGAAAGGATGGGCATATCGTATTGACTGACTTCGATCTTTCATTTAGGACTTTCTGTAAGCCCCAAGTATGCTCCTATCCTCCAGTTAAATGTCCAGTGTTAGCAAGTAGACTAACTTGAGTATTACTTTGCAATACTGAATACTTCTAGCATATATCAAACAACATTTATGTCAGCATAAACAAAGTGAGACTTTGCCAAGTAAAGCTAACACTTCAGATAATATTTTGCTTGATTTATTTGCCAAAATTGATTTATCAGATTAATATACTGGGTTGAAAAAATATACTT
Source organism: Saposhnikovia divaricata (assembly GCA_036435485.1). Lineage (NCBI taxonomy): Eukaryota > Viridiplantae > Streptophyta > Magnoliopsida > Apiales > Apiaceae > Saposhnikovia > Saposhnikovia divaricata. The sequence goes on along the minus strand of JAZHRN010000154.1, from coordinate 8,970,837 downwards.
GGAGTAGCAAACTTCGTTGTAGTTTAGCAGAGATATCATCCTAAAGAACAATTAGAAATGTATATTCCAACATATCCTTTAAAGTATAGGAAGAACGAAATTCCACCATTTAATATACTGTGACAAATATATTTGTCTACAAAAGTTCTTTTACTTGGTTCCAACAATTTTGATATGATCTTTATTGACATCATAGACGGTAATGCTCATAATTTATCATAAAGCACTCAGTCATTTAATTGAAATATTTTGTTGCATCTGAAATATAGGTAATTCTAGGCTGACATCGTTTTTGCTTTTAGATTTATTTTCTGTTGCGCGTAATTGTTTTGCAGGTCATAAAGCATCCACTACCTAAACGTAGAAGATCCAGAAGCCAGCCACCACCAACATTTATTGCAGAGCCAGTTACACAATCAAATTCATTTGTTGGAACTGAAGAATATATTGCTCCAGTAAGCTGCTTTACACTTCTATCTTCAGATCGTACTGTCTTGACTAATGCTCTTAAATATTTCAAGTAAAACTGGAGGGAAGAAAGATACATAACCATTGTGTATATTGTAGACGTGGAATATAAACATATAGTACTATATAATTACACCAACGCAACCTTATGTTGGAGATTTTAGCATACTGATTTGGGAATTCGTACCACAACTGATCTCGAGAAAGAAACAAATTTTCATTGAGAGAATAGTAATAACATCAATAATCAACAATTATATCTGATTAATAATTGTGATGTACAAGAGTTTGTATTGAAATCCTGACCTAAAAATTATGTAAAAAGCTAAAACAGGAAATAAAATACAAGGATTTATTGATAGCCTAGTGGAAAGGCCCTTTTCCCCTCCTGAGCAAGGTCATTTATTAATTACTTACTTCCCCTTCCTGTATATCTAAACATAATGTATTACGAAATATAGCATATACCACACAGAAGAAGAAACGACCAGTTAGAAGCAATAGAAACAGTACAAAATCCCTTCTGGCTAAAGCATGTGTTTTTATCACATATAGCTTAGTTTTTTCACAAATTTAATTTAGTCTAGGAGCCTTTCAAATCTTGTGAACACATCAAAAAGCTGTTTCTTATTAGAATTGTGAGTCTCTCAAAGTTCTGCAGTCTGGTTCGTATACCAATATATCAGGAAATTTACGGACAACTTTTTTCAGGAAATTATTAAAGGAGGTGGCCACAGTAGTGCTATTGATTGGTGGGCACTTGGTAAGCACCCGAAGGATAGCATACGTCGTTTTTAATCTTTGTGTGCATAGATATATGTAATGGCCTATGTATATATGCATTATTTTTATTTCGGTTTGCTTACAAGTATGATCCCTTTTACATATCACTGAAAGCAGTAAGCATTTTGAAGTTCTTAACTCGTATTGTAAAGTGTCACTATCTAGTCTGATTGGTTAATATACATGTTGGTGCCTGTCTTCGAAAGTAGATTTTGGGGAAAAGAAGTGATTGATTGCGAACCATATATATGATCTCATTTTCACCACCACTGTCAGAAAAGTTTAATAGATATGTCAAGAATAACATGTGATATAATAGAAATCAATCTTGTGGCATTCAGCAGCTTATAAAGCTATATTTATACTGTAGAATGGATATTTTTTACAAGAAGGAAGAGACAATTTTAAGAAGTAAACATACCAGTTTTTTTCCAGATCAAGCTTTTTTTTTTTCCTTTAAATTTGAGTACTCTATTTTTTTTATCTCAGGTATATTGCTCTATGAAATGATATATGGGCGTACCCCATTTAGAGGGAAGAATAGACAGAAGACCTTCGCCAACATTTTGTACAAAGACCTCACCTTTCCAAGTAGCATTCCGGTAATACCATTCGATTTTTTGAAATGTGCATGGTGTTTATCTATATTTGAGGCTTTGAGCAACAGTTGTGGTATGATGTATACCACATCTGTTGTATTGTAAAGCAATGTATTGTCATTGTTATTAGTTATTGTAATTTTTTAACTGATTTAAGATTTCTTTCTATGGCACCAATATTGTGAATGTGTTCATGCGTCCATCTTAATCTACTAAATGTCTCACTTCTACTTTTTCTATCTTTATGCTTGTATTCTTCATCGGGTACTAAGTTATCTAAAAGTTAGTGTGAACTATACTGTGAAGAAATCATAAAATGTGATAGTATTTCAAGTAATTTTTTTTCTATTATTAATATAATAGCAAAAGGCAGAAAAAGTCTCATTGTTTGCTCTATAATATGTACTGTAGAGGAGATAATTTTTAATGCCTAATCAGTGCAATTTCAGACTTATGCTTAATTATTGCATCAACCAATTAAGGTTTTTTGCTATGAAACATTTTTTAGTGTGTGTAAATTCTGGTCTATATGAAATGCAGGCAAGTCTGGCAGCCAGACAGTTGATTCATGCTCTGTTGAAAAGAGACCCTGAAACTCGCTTGGGATCAAATGGTGGTTCTAATGAAATCAAAGAGCACCCTTTCTTCCGCGACATAAACTGGCCCCTTATCCGTTGCATGGTACTTGCTCTTGATAATTGCACACCCTCACACACCCACCTTGCCTTTGGCAAGGTAGGAAACCCAAACCTCTTGTAAAGGGGATGAGGTTAATACCTCTAGGCATGGGACTTGCTTTTTAATCTTTAGCTAAATAAAATAGCTTGTAAATTCTTTGACAAAAAGCTTCAATTAAGATTTTTGTATGTATTAAATATACAAATCCCATTCATGTTTTCACTCATGCGTCCCCCGAAACTAATAAAGATTAGTTTAGTGGTTGTGACATTGTAATATTATGTTAATGGTCAAGTTTGAATGCATTTTACCATCTTATAGTTTTCAGAAAGGATATATTTTTTATGAATGTAGTTTCATATTTTGAGGTCTCTGAGGATAACTCAACTTGGTGATTGTAAACATCTTGTAATTGTTCTAAATTTTGTGTACTGTTGCAGAACCCCCCACCTTTAGATGCACCTCTGGAAATTATTGGAAAAGAATCAAGTGCCAAGGAATTAAATTGGGATGATGATGGAGTTCTTGACAGTAATATCGATATCGATCTATTTTAGAGGTTTGAATTTACTATTTACAAGATTATATTTGAAGCATGTTTAAGACCTCGTTATCTAATATCACCCTTATGCAGCTATGCTTTAAGCAAATGGTGATAGGCAAACGCTGGTAGTCCTGCGAACTGTGCAACCTCTTTTCTGCTGCAAAAATGACAACATCGTTCTACAAAAAGAGTCTGATCAGAGTTTGTGTATTATCATCGTAATTTCCTAGTTGAATTAAGTTATGTATATATCAATATATGTTATGTGCAGTTATCTTTGGTTGATTGTTTCACATGAATAAACACAAGGATGTATCCTGAAATGTGATAAGCAATAAGTGTTTCGTTGGAACAGTTTGAATGTGTGTACTCGTTGACGTTGTCTATTACACCGGTACCTTTACCTAGCACCAGACTATTTTCACAAGTCGTTAATGCGGGAATTTTGCATACCGAGACTATACTTTTTGTTATTTTTCCATTACCATCAGTTCTTAGTCACTATAGCAAAATATTATAACATTCATTTCTCGTAAAAGTACAGCTCAAGTCAAGAGCTTGATTAATTCCTTTTTTTTAACCAGTTGAGAAGAACAAATCCTTCAGAGAACCTTTATTAATGTTAGCACCGATGGTAAGAAATAAAAATTCACAATAATAAAGAAAAAAGAAAAATCAATTTGGCATGCTTTAACATGATGTTTCAAGAACTATAATTTATACAAATATGTTACATATATGTCCAAATAGAAATATAAACAATTCGTGCATAACACGGGAATGAGCTAAACAAAATGAGAAAGAAAAAAAAAAGAAGTTCAGTTAATAAATTTACACTTGCCACCCAAATATATTACAGATATTTCAGTAGAGTGTATGTGTGTGTTTTAATTGTTTCCCGGACTCTGGGGGTTGTCTGCATTCTGTTTGCTCTGGTTAATCCTGGCCGCTGCAACCAAAGATGCTGCAACGCCTCCTGGATGGGTAGTGATATTAGGATCATTCCTCAACTCTGCACCAATAACTCCTTCAGCATCTCGACGAGTCACTGCTTTATCTGATGGTAACTTTGAAGTCGCATCCTGTGATTAAACACATGCACAATTTGTTACTGCATTTCTTAACAGTAAAGGAAAAAAAATTAGCCATGTTGGTCATGAAACAACTATATAAATTTTTTGGAAACTAACCGCGAGAATTTCACTCAGTTTGGTTTTCTCCTCGTATTGTGTAATACGAGCATTTCTTGTTGCTGCAGATTGAGCTGCAGCAGCCACACCGCCTGGGACAATGTTGGTACGGCCTGTTGCTCTGACTTCAGCTGCTTGTATTGCAGCTGCATCACTGTAATCAACTGCTTTGGTTCCTGATGTTAATGCTGTTGCTTCAAGTGCTTCACCAATGGTGATTTCACCCTTTCGCTCCCCAACCTTTTTATCAATACATCGTTAATCAGATATCACAAACACATGCACATTGGGTTGTATTGATAACCATAAGGAAAACAGAAGTCTCTGTTATGATTATGAACATTTTCTATAAATTGGGTAAAATGTTTGTAAAGGTACCTGTAGGAAATTTCCCAAAGTTAAAGAACGAAAAACTACTTAGTTCTGCTTAACAAGATAAGTAGTCCATATAAAACTAAATCTCATATTTGTATTCATCATCGTGATGTTTTTATGTTCTGTTTATCATCAGCAAATTAAGGTAATCTCTATTTTAATCACAGCATTGCTGTTGTTCAATCTTTTTCTGACAATGCAACAGCAAAAGAAAGATGGGAAGTAACAATTTAAGAAATTGATCGGGATATCGATATGCAGTAGGAACGATATCGATCAAGTAAAAACAAGCTACGCTCATCCTTTTTATTAATGTATTCGACTGAGAGGGTATGTCTCTTAAAATGTGCTTATGTGAAATTACAGAACACGATTCTTCGCCTAAAAATATGGTTCCATTCTTCGGATTCTTATTCTACGGTACTATGATCGTTATACGTCCATTCCAAGGACACTCCGTTTTTCTTAAATAGAAATGATCAGATTTCAGAACTATCCTCACTCATGTTTATTCCTTATCCTCTCCTACATTCTTTCTTTCTTGACAAATTCTATTTATAAACTTGCATTCCATCCTCACCAGGTGAACACATTCCGTGAACAAAACGATTTATTACTATAGTTCACATTTACTCGAATATAAGGAATACATAATTAGAGAAAAATGGGTCTAAGGTTGTCCTCAGGGATTTCTCCTGAGGTTACAACACATATAAAGTAATAAGTGATCCCGCAGGATCATTTTTGTAAATATTAATTTTTTCTCTTTAATTTACCTAAATACCCTTAAATCTGTATTAAAATACTTTTAACCTCATGCACATGAATCCCTACATAATTATTAAACTGAATTTTTAACATTTGTATATATCAGTATCTAAAAACCTGGATATTCCCTCGAAAAAAAAAATAGACTGCATACTTATCACTGATCAAAAGAGATAACAGGAGCAAAGAACCCTGGTATTATGAATGTATACATGTTTAATGGTGTTGTGTATTATGGAACCAGCTCCGGTGCTTTTTTCTTCCCAGTGGAAGGTAAATGCAACAAAATCAATAGAATTAGTAAGAACAAACGGCACACAGGAAGAACGAACCGCACATATTACGAAATTATGTTATAAGCATCTCTAGAAATTAAAAAAGAGTTCTGAAATATATACCGCTTGTCTGACGACAGGACCACTCAGCTCAATCTTGTCATTTTTGGTTGCCAGTGACTGCTCCAAATCCTCTCTTCTGGGTTGTTGTTGGCTCATTGTGATTAAATGGATCTTACTACTTTAATTGATGATGATTGGGATAAATGACATAATAAGGAACTTAAATAAATTGTAATGGAGAAAAGTGCATGCAGCTAAATATGGACAAATATACACAAGCCATAAAAGCAAGTATTGGGCAACCGTAAAGAAAGCATTGGACTCAGTCATGCGATGTAAATATCATTTTTATTACTCCTTGCCTTTTTTTAGCAAGAAACCTATTTCTCATTGCTTCCCACTTGTCTTAGATATCTAGGTGGTTTGGATTTTAAATATTATAAACATTTAGACATATTTAGAGCATCTCCAAGGCTCACCCCCCTTCCCTATATCAGTCTACGTGGCATCATTTAGGGAACCAAAACTGAAAAATCACTCTCCAATGTTACAACCCCTTACCAAAAAAATTTAGGGGGAGGAGAGAGGTTCCCTACATGTAGGGGAGGAGAGAGGCTCCCTATCTTGTCAAGTCATTTGCCAAGTCATTTTCTTCATCTCCATTAAATTCAGAATCATCACATTAAATTCAGAATCATCAAATTTATCGCCAAACTCAAAAATCGAAGTCAAATTAAAATTTTACCCATAATTTTTTTATATCAAAATCGATGAATTTATATATCACTAGATAGCTCCGAATTATAGAACACACACATATATAAATCACTAATTTTGAATGGATAGATTTAAAGATATGAATTTTAGAAGTTTAGGAATATATGGAACCGATATATTTTAAATTTCAAAATACTAATTAAATGTTACTTTTGAATTATAGGGAACCGATATAGGGAATACCGTTGGAGTAAAACAGTTTTTTGGTACCCTATATTTTAAGGAATGATTATTTTATTATATTTTAGGGGTTGAAGATGAGGAATGACATTGGAGATGCTCTTAGTTACATCTAATATTTTAACTAGATTAATCGGCAGGTTAATGTAAAAATTTCAGTTAAAATTTACTTTTAAAAACTTTATTTCCCTTCTTATGAAATTAATATATATATATATATATATATATATATATATATATATATATATATATATATATATATATTATTTCATTGAAACAAAGAAATATTGATTAATTAAATGAGCAACTAAATTCAAGGGGGAAAATCCTTGAGATGGTTTCTTAATGGCTTTAGTAAAGAAAGATGTTCTAAAAAAATGTTTTGGGCATGTTGAAAAATTGTCAAGATTTTGTTGAGATGTTATTTCATCTGTCCTTCTCATTTTTTTACACTTTTCTTTTTGGGATATCACTCACAATTTTTTACATTTCAAAATTTATCCAAAATAGTATAGTTTTATAATATAAAAAGTAAATACACCTACTACTTTCCTCCACTAAACCATTTTATTGCAAAAAATATTGATTGGTTTCATAACTTTACTCACTTTTTTTACTTTTCTCCACAACTTTACACTTTTTCTTAACCTCCGTGTTCAACTCATTTATAAACAAATGAGAGAGACGAAGAAAGTATAAAGTTAGACTTTCTATGATACCAATGTAGTACTATAGATATGTTGCACTAGTGTATTATAAAGAGAGAAAGTTACGTATTTCGACGGTCATAAAGATGGTTGGCGGTCAACATCAAATGTTTTTTTGCAGAATCGTACCGTAGAAACTTTCTACGGTACGTAGAGAGATGAGGTCTCCTTGTTTTCACATAAAAAATCATACTATACACGTACCGCAGAAAGTTTCTGCGATATGGTTTGTTGTAGCAACCGTTTGTCCCTGACGAGGCCCTCATAAAGATACTAATACATCATCCTATTTATTTATGTATAGAAATATGACAAGGAAAGAACTAAAAAAGTAATGTAGTATTATTTTTCATAAATATCAATTTTACTTCACCCTATCGTATATGGATAATAGAGTTACAGTTTTAAGTCTAGACGCAGAGCTCATGTACATGCACTATTCTAGATACAGAGCTCATGTATATGCATTATTCTAGATAACTATACATCGAAAATTGATGATTTGACAATCACATCATTAGATATTATATAATACTTCCCCTTATTGTCAAATGTGTTAGGAATAATTCATGAGTTGTGATGTTAAGAATAGAATTTGCACGTACTTCTTGTATATCCTGATCTTATAAAGGATTTAGCACTTTATATAGGATATATGTGTTAGACAGTAAACTGTAGAGTTAAGTCAGGAACAGTGTGTCAAGGACTACATTTCAGGAACTATGAGCAGATCCTGATACGACAAGTCAGATACTGATGGGTGTCGAGTCCTGATGCAAGGTAAAATCCTGATATCAGACATAATACTGATGATGTCATTATGGATGCTATAGAAACTGGAAAGTGCTATAAAACGGGATCGTTGTTTTGAAGAACAAGCAAGAAGGTATCATAAAGGAAAGAGTTTACTATTGATGGAAACTATCAACTGGACGGCAAAACATTGTCATGTATAGATCATAACTTTCTGTTATTAGTTGATAGATAGCATTATAAATACTCTCTCTATATCATTATAAAAAGCGTTCGTGAGTTCGTGAATGAGAGCTTAGTATAAGGTTTGTATTCGAGAGTTCAAAAAAAACAGAGAGAGATTTGTATTGAGAGCAGCTGCTAAAGGTATTGTACACCATTGGTAGAGTTTGTATTTGATCTTATTTAATACAAACAAGGTTGATTCATTCGTTTGTTCTTGTTTATCTAATTGAGCAAAAATCAGACACGATTATTTAACTTGTATTCAACCCCCCCCTCTTCTACAAGTTATTTGAGTTAACAATTGGTATTAGAGCAGGATGATTTCGAATAATCATAAAGATCTGCAATCATGTCTGGTTACAAGGATGGTAATACTAAGATCCCTATGCTCAAGAGAAACGAATACACTCTATGGGAATTGAAGATGTTGCATCACCTGGAAGCAACAAATCCTGATTATCTTGACAAAATAAGAGATGGGCCTTTTGTTCCAACAAGGGTTGTTGCTCAAGCAACTGTCGAAGGAAAAGTTGTTCCAGAACACACGACAGAGAAACCTAAATCTGAATGGTCGGATAAGGACAAGGAGAACGTTCTTAAGGATGCTAAAGTGAGAAATATATTATTCAACAGTCCTGATTCTGTTCACACTAACTATGTTCTTTCTTGTAAGACTGCTAAGGAGATATGGGACAATCTAAAGGTTTAATGTGAAGGAACAAAACCTGTCAGGAAGAATATGAGGACACTTCTCATACAATAGTATGAGTACTTTGAATCCAAGTCTGGTGAGTCACTAACTAACACCTTTGATAGGTTTACTAAACTCATCAATGAGATGGCCATGCACGACAAATATTATGGCTTGGAGGATATGAATACTAAGTTCATGAAAGCCTTGCCTGATTTCTACAATGAGAAGATATCTGCAATTGAGGAAGCTAATGATCTGGATGAAATATCATTAGAGGCAGTGTATGGAAAACTTAGGGCTTATGAACTTGACAGGCACCAGAAAAAGAGCAGGAGTGAAGGAAAGATGAAAATTGTTGCACTCACTACTCAATCTGAATCAAAGAAGCTTCCAAAGGAAAAGTCTGAATCTATTGAAAGAGACTCAAGGAAGAAAAAGAGCAAAGAAAGTTCTGAGTCAGGGACTGCAGATACAGACTCAGACTCCAGTGATTCTGAATCAGAGATGCAGGAACTCTTTGCTATGTTTGCTAAAGCTTTCAAGAAAGGAAGATTCAACATGAGAAGATTTAGCAAAGGGTCTTTTCAAAAGAAATAGGACAAGAAGAGTGACAAGGGCAAAAGTACAATTGTCAAGCTTGATAAGGCCAAGATCAAGTGCTTTAACTGCAGCGAGCTTGGACACTTTGCAAGTGAATGTAAGAAGCCTAGGAATTCAGGAAAAGGTAATGCACTCATGGTCACACAAAAGGATTGGGCAGACTCCAGTGATTCTGAAGATGAATTGGATTATGATAACATTGCTTTGATGGCAAGTGCTTCAGACAAACCTGGATCTCCAAAGAAAACTTCTTTATCTTCTGTCAAGGTATCTCTTCACTCTCTTGATTCGTTTGATAGCTTAGATTCTGATGATATTAGAACTATCCATGCTGAGTTTAAGAATCTTATGACTAATTTCAGAATTCTTACTAGTGAAAAAGATGATCTTAAGATTAAGAATGATGAATTAGTTGGTAGAAATAATATTCTTGAATCTGAGTTAATTCAAATGGAACATTATAGGTTAAGTTCTGATAAAGCTAAGCATGATTATAGTGTTATTCTTGAGGCTTATGACTATGTCAGAAAAGAACTAGAGGAAGAGAGAGATAGGTTTCACATGTGGAATACATCTTGCAAAAAGACTCAGGACATTATCAATAATCAGATACCTGGTAAGGTTTATGCCTTAGGTTTTGAGAAGGATAAAAGTGAAACTTCTGTAGCTGTTGTCCTGAATGATAATAGTAAAATAGAAGCTAGCACATCTAAATCTGAAAGTAAGAAGATAGTTCTGAACCTAAACATGTTAAGTTTGTTGATTCTAATGGTACTCCAGTTGTGCACAAAAGGATTAACAATAATAGTTCAGATGAGAAAGTGTTAGAAAAACCTAAGAATGTCAACATAGGCTTTCTGTCTAAGTCTCAGCTGAAATAGAAACTAGAAGGTCTTCCAGAGTCTAGCAAGATCAAGAGAAATAGGAAGAAAAGAAGGTATTAACAAAGAGAACAATTACAAGAATGTACTTGATGCACCTAGGAAGAAATGCTATAAGTGTGGAAATCATAATCATTTGGCCCTAGACTGCAATCAAAAACCTTCTTGGAAAACTGAGTCCAGATTCCCCAAGACTCAGAAAATTCAATACCAACCACAAAAAGCTTGTTATAATTGTGGTAGTTTACTTCATTCCATCTATATGTGTAAAGAATATCATGAACTGTATTATGACTATTATTCTCTAAAATCTGAAACTCCTAGTCACAAACAGTTTATGAAATCAGAGTCTAAGGTTAACTATGTAACAGGTAAATTCAACGCAAAATCTTCTAAGACTATTGTTTCTAAATCTAGTAACAAAGGATCCAATCTAAGTTGGGTCCTAAAAATTTCTAACTAGTTACTTTTTGTTTGCAGGGCACAGGAAAGAAGTATTCAATTATCTTGGACAGTGGATGCTCTGGACATATGACTGGAAAGAAGTCCCTGCTTACAAAGTTTCAGAGAAAAGCTGGCCCGGTAATATCTTTTGGAGATGGCAACAAAGGAGAAACTCAGGGATACGGCTCAATTGTTTTGGGGAATGTCATCATAGAAAACGTAGCACTGGTTGAAGGCTTGAAACACACACTTTTAAGCATAAGTCAACTGGGTGATAAAGGTTACCAATCAATCTTTGATAGAGAAGGATGCAAAATCTTGAATATGAAGAATGGAGACATTGTTCTAACTGGTCAGAGACATGGTAACATTTATGAAGCCAGCTTGAGTGATACATCTAAAGAAATTATTAGATGTCTCTACAGCAAGGCAACAAATGAAGAAAGATGGAATTGGCACAAGAAGCTCTCACATATTAACTTCAAGAAGCTTAATCAACTTGTTAAACATAATCTAGTGAGAGGCCTACCTCAGGCAAATTATGTGCAAGATGGACTTTGTGATGCTTGTCTGCTTGGTAAACAGAAAAGAACCACTTTCAAGAGCAAGACAGAAAATTCAATTACTGAACCATTTCACATGCTGCATCTTGATCTATTTGGTCCAGTAAATATTATGTCTATCAACAAGAAAAGATATGCTCTAGTTATAGTGGATGACTACACAAGGTTCACATGGGTATTCTTTCTACATAAAAAGGATGAAACTCCTCAGCAAATCATTGATCTTGTCAAGAATATTCAGAATAGCTCTGAGTACAAAGTCAAAGTACTTAGGAGTGACAATGGAACAGAATTCAAGATTTCTACAATGGAGGAGTATTGTGCAGACAATGGAATCACTCAACAGTTTTCTGCACCTGAAACACCTCAGCAGAATGGTGTAGAAAGAAAGAACAGAACTCTTAGAGAGGCAGCTAGAACCATGCTTGCAGATGCAAAGCTTCCAACCTATTTCTGGGCAGAAGCTATCAACACTGCATGTTTTACTCAAAATTGTACCTTGGTAAATAGTCATGGAAAGACTCCTTATGAGATGATCAAAGGGAAGAAGCCAAGTGTGAAATATTTTCACATCTTTGGATGCAAATGCTATGTCTTGAAAGTTCATCCAGAACAACTTGGAAAATTTGAAGCTAAATCGGATGAAGCAATCTTTCTAGGATATTCAGCATCAAAGGCCTTCAAAGTCTATAATCTCAGAACTCATATTGTTATGGAATCAATTCATGTTGCATTTGATGACAAGAAGTTTGGAATTTTGCAAACTGATGAAAGCCATGACAATTTGGAATTTGAAAATCTTCAGGATTTTGAGATACTCTCCAGTGATGATGAAAGTTCTCAAATTGAAATCTCTATTGCTTCTCAAAGGAATGCTACTGTTGAGGGGGAGCAAGTTAATCAAGGAGAACACAGTGCTCATCAGGAACAGACTAGTCATTCAGAGTCTACTCCATCAGGAACTGATCCTTCAGAGACTAGTGAAGGAAGATCAGAGACTAGCAGCAGTATGAAGTCTACTGATTCTACTGATCAAGGGGGAGCTTTTGAAGGCAGAGAAAGTTCTTCTACAAGAGATACCACTAACTTAGGGGGAGAATCTAGCAAGAGTAATCTACCACCTGTTAGAAGATGGACAAAGGATCATACTGAAGATTTGATTATTGGTGATCCAAATAGTGGTGTTCGAACTAGAAGATCAATTCAAATTAATGTTTGTACAATTGTTTTCTCTCAAAGAATGAACCTAAGAAGGTTGAAGAATCCTTACAGGATCCTGATTGGGTAATTGCAATGCTGGAAGAATTAAATGAGTTTGAGAGGAACAAAGTCTGGAAACTGGTACAAAGACCTAAAGATAGATCTATTATTGGTGTAAAATTGGTTTTCAGAAACAAGCTAGATGAATCTGGTATGATTGTAAGAAATAAAGCAAGACTGGTGGCCAAGGGTTACTCTCAGGAAGAAGGCATTGATTATGATGAAACCTTTGCACCTGTAGCAAGATTGGAAGCAATCGGGATGTTTCTTGCATTTGCAGCTCATTCAAAGTTCAAGGTATACCAGATGGATGTAAAGAGTGCTTTTCTAAATGGCAAGCTTGATGAGGAAGTATATGTGGAGCAACCACCTAGTTTTGTTGATCCAAAGTTTCCAAATCATGTCTACAAACTTGACAAGGCACTCTATGGACTAAAGCAGGCACCAAGAGCATGGTATGAGACTTTGTCTAAATTTCTTCTCGAAAATGGTTTCACAAGAGGTACAATTGACAAAACTCTATTCTTTAGAAAGATTAAAGGTGAATTGGTTTTAGTTCAAGTTTATGTTGATGACATCATATTTGGTTCTACTAATGAAAAGTTATGTGCTAAGTTTAGCAAGCTTATGCAGTCTAAGTATCAGATGAGCATGATGGGTGAACTAAATTACTTTTTAGGCTTGCAGGTCAAACAGACTGAGACTGGTATTTTCATCAATCAGTCAAAGTATATCAAAGATCTTTTAAAAAGTTTTGACTTTCAAGATTGTTCAGTTGCAAAAACACCCATGGCAACAGCCACTAAGCTAGACTCTGATCCTAAGGGAAAGAGTGTTGATAATACTAGCTATAGAGGAATGATAGGTTCATTGTTATACTTAACTGCAAGTAGACCAGATATAATGTTTTCTACCTGTTTATGTGCTAGATTCCAAAGTGATCCTAAGGAATCTCATTTAATTGTTGTGAAGAGAATTTTTAGATATCTCAAGGGAACTCCAAATCTTGGTTTGTGGTATCCTAGAGAATCTGATTTTTCCATAATTGGCTATTCAGACTCTGATTATGCAGGGTGTAAAATAGGCAGGAAGAGCACTACAGGTACATGTCAATTCTTAGGAATTAGATTGATTTCTTGGGCAAGCAAGAAGCAACAATCAGTTTCAACCTCAACTGCAGAAGCTGAGTACATTGCAGCAGGCAGTTGTTGTGCACAGCTCCTTTGGATAAGAAATCAGTTGATGGATTATGGTATGACACTTAGTAATATTTCTATGTTTTGTGATAATACTAGTGCTATCAAAATTGCAAAAAATCCAGTTCAACATTCGAGGACTAAGCACATTGATAACATGTATCATTTTATTAGAGAACATATTGAGAATGGTACTGTGGAACTTCATTTTGTTCCTACTGACAAACAGCTTGCAGATATTCTAACTAAACCACTTGATGAGGCTACATTCATTAGATTGGTTAGTGAGTTAGGAATGTTAAATTTCTAGATCTTTAACATCTGCATAAGTAGCAAGGTATGTTGTTTCAGCTTATAGACTTGATATCTTTGTCAGGATCTATATTTGATAGTTAAATGCTTAAGCTGTAACATTTTACTTTTATAAATTACAGTATGATGGACTTGATAATAATCATCAGGATCAGGATTGCTATTAGGATGCTGACGTCATCAGGATTTTTGTGTCAGTATCAGGATTGTGAAAATTGTTTAGTCTGTGACTTAAATGTTTCAAATTCTAAAGTTTAATTTATTCAGTGGTCTAATTCTGAATTTTGTTAAGTCTATGCTAGCAAGTTTTAACACATGCATACTGATAATTTATACCTTATCATTCTAATAAACAAATAATAGACAAGTAGATAACAAGAAAACTTGTATTTTCATTAATCAAAAGCATTACATACATGGAAATGAAATACAAACTTCTTTTGTCTAACTTCTACTGATAATCCTATTCTTGTCTAATATTATGGCTATTGGATCTTGCTTCTTCCATGCATCTGAGATACATGACAAGGAGCATCTCAAAATCCATTTGGGGATTTGAACAGTCCTATCTGCTCTTGGATTTCTTCTCAGGATGACTTGAATGAGAGCAGCTTCTGCAACCCCATGTTTAGTCAGGACTGATGGATAAATGAATAGCATCTCCAACAAGATCAACCTTAGATTAGAGGAGGATTTTTTTCAACTGGTAGATGTTTTAGAGGAAGTTTTTGGACATCATTTGGGTTGATACCAACCATATCTAACTCGATGAGAAAAGTCATCTCTTCTTAGAGATAGTACACTTGCTCCTGATCATCAAGAGTATAGAACTTCTCAGAGGAAATGAACCGAAAGTTAGGGCTCATATGAAGATTTGGGTTGAAAGCCTGTTAGGTCCAAAATAGTTTGTAGAAGGGGGGTTGAATACAAACTATGTCGTTTAATCGAATTTGCTCTTTTCTTAAAATATTAAATCAAGAACAAATTGATGCGGAATAAAACGAATACCGATATTCAAGTTAAATATAAAATTTATATTAACTTGATGGGGTGTGTCTAAATACACGGGTACAAATTACAATGGTTTGATGACCAACTAATTATTACAAATTCTATAGAAAATTCGACATGAACTTTTCTATATTTGTAATAAAAAGATCGAATGCTAAAAAGCAATTCGAGAGATAAGTTCTAGGAGTAAAAACTCGCTAGATAGTTCCAACGTTACAAGTAAACAATTTCTATCGGTTCAGATTTAACGATACAGCTCAGAAATCATTTACAGGAATTTATTTGAAGAACAGAACTATTTCTCTTGGTCTTTCTCTTGTTCAGCTCGGAGAGAATTTGTGAAGAATGTGAAGTTGTGTCTGCTGCTCTCTTCTGTCTGATTGCTTCTGCCTCTTTTTATAAGATATTAACATTTTGTATTGCCAAGACAATCGGCAAGACAATCAGAACCACCAAGACACTAAATTTGTACTGCCAAGACAATAGGCAATACAATCGGCAAGACAATCAGCTTCCACCAAGACAATCGGCAAGATAATCAATTTCTGAGATATTTGTCTTGCTTTATCAATAATTATCATTCTATCTGAAGCTTTTTCTTTTTGATCATTATCAAGACAATCTGATTTGAACTGTCAAGACAATCGTCAAGACAATCAAATCAGATTTTTATTCTCATTTTTTAAAGCTTTTCAGAATAATCACTACCAAGACAATCGGTAAGAAAATCTATTACCACCAAGACAGTCGGCAATACAATTGAATTAATTGTATTCAGTTAATGGAACCTGGCACTCGATTCTTTAATCAATCAAAAACAAATACTCCACGCGCCTGCCAACATTTACAAATTACTTTGGCCTATTTCGTCCTTATTAGGGGCAGCTCCGTAGACATGCCTTTTAACCCGCACAGCTTATAATCTTTAATTAATAAATAATTATTTTAATCCACAAATTATAAAAATAAATATCTAATATTGTTAGATATTTATAAATATAATTTTCTAAATAAATAAAATATTTATTAATATAAAATTATTCTTAAACTCTAAACTGCGGTTACCTGAGCGTCTGAAACCGGACTCCTTTTGCTTAACAAAAAATATATCAATTCCAACCGGGGTTCCAGCTTTAAGAATATATCACCTTCCATTTCCTTGTGATAATTCTATTTTCTCATAACCCGTCCAGGTGTAAGCTACGGTCTCTTGAGGATGTGAAACCGGACTCTTTTTGCTTAACAAAAAATACAACAATTCTAACCGGGGTTTCAGCATTAAGAATATATCACTTAGAATTTCTTTATGATAATTCTTTTTCCTCGTAGCCTGTCCACTTGATAGTAAAATCATTGTGGTTAATGAATTTAACACTTCTGTTGCTTGCACAATGATTTTCTCTTTTACCAGTCTTGATAGCTTGAACCACTGAGGTTAATGACGAATAACCACTGTTTAATGTTGACACTCGATGCACGGTCTGGTTCATGAGTGACTAACCGCAATGACTATTCTTCATATATTGACTTTAAAAACTGTGGTTCATGTCTCCCTTTTCTTCACTCTTTTTCAAACCTTTATAATTTGTATTCTGCCACTGTAGGAACCTCTTGTCACTATAAATAGAACCCACTGTCTTGATTACTCCACTGATGCTTGATCAACTAAATGAACTTCTTCAAGTGTAGTATAACTCAAAACGGTAGATTGACTTTGTCTTCTTTCTTTTCTGACAGATAATACAATTGAGATCCATGTGACAGTACATATACTATTTACTATTACATTCTTGTTTAAGTTGAGTTGAATCCTCGAAATACAAATAGGCTACATCATATGCCTTTCAATCTCACCCTATTTGTTTGTTAGACAATAACAATCAAATACCTAGAGGATAACTCAACTACAAACAAGAAGAAGATAAAGCTTTAAAGAGCTATAGTAAATAATACATAAATTTTTTTTTCTGGTTTAGATATTACAATTCCAGAATCCTTGATCGATGAACTGATAGATGATTGCTCCTCTAGCACTGAACAAATCTTCATTAAGTAACTCATCTTCATTTCATGACATATCTGCCTAATAACCCTTTATATCTTAAATTGAACATTATCAGCAGATACTAGAATTCCTTCAGTGGTAAAAATATGACTTGACAACCACATACTGAAGAATTCTGCTTTGTCATACTTCTCTCCTTCCTTATGTCTCCCTACCTAAGGTGATATGACTCCTCCTTATAACGGTAAGCTTTTCATCTCCCCTGATAAGGCGAATATTTCTATCTCCCCCTGACAAGGTGAATACTCCCCCTTTCTAAGGTATATCCTTTTTCATATCTCTCCCCCTTAGATAGAAAATCTCCCCCTCACTAAGGTAAGCTTATACTCTCCCCCTTAGTTGAGTATCTCTTACTAAGGCAATCTTTGAGTATATCTTCTTCAGTATATCTCTCCCCCTTAGTTGAGTAATCCTCCAAGCATTCAATTATAGCAAACATCCAAATGTAAATTAGATGATACCATATTTTCAATTATAACTCACCTCTTACCTTTAGTACAACAGATTCTTCATACATATAACATTGTATGTTGCAATAAAGAAAAGAAGCTTTTCTTGTGTTGAAGGATTTTCATGAAGACTTCCAGAATAGAAGTATGTAGACTGATCAACTTTGCCCTTTAGATATTATAGAATGGCCTCACTATTGATCATCTTGACAACCAAATCTAAACACATCCTCACTATTGTAAGTAAACTTTGTTTGGGAATAGAGAATGAGATTTGGTGTTTATCTTTCTTCCTCACTGTGAGTGTGTGATTCTGTTTCGTGTACCTCACAAGTGTTTAGCTCATCTCTCCACTCATATCACTTAAAATGAGTGATCTCATCTCTCATCTCTCAAGTGTTTACACTCATGCTCACTAGTGTATCACTCTTATCTCTCATAGCTCCAACATCCATGTGTACCTGCAAGGAAAATTCACCATAGCCCCTTCTAGAGAGGTCACCGGTGGTGCAATGGGGTTTCGCAAATCCCCGATCCTCGTTAGACTCGTCAGACGAATCTGAGTCATAATCTACAAGTTGATAAAAATTTTCCCTTTTTATGGGATTCAGATTTGAATTCTGAGAAGGTAAACAATGAAATCAAAACTTAGAATTAAAATCATGTTTCCATCTAATGTCTATGAAGACATCACCTTGTTAAACTCATCAGGTAAATCTGAATCATAGTTAACAAGTTGTCGATCCGTACCTATGTCAGACCCGATATCCGCAGGATCCAGAGATGTTCCCTCTGGGGAGTTAGATAATGATCTTGTTGAATTTTGCATTGAGATCAATACCTTCTCTTGAGGTCTGTGAAGACTCTTGGTTCTTTGAGGAACCTTTAACTTATAATCCTAACCGTAAAATGGTCGAAGTATTAGTTGTTTCCGTCAATTCGTCCTTAGTGTGTGCAATCTCAATTTGTGCATAGAAAGTATTTTAGAATTATGTATGAGGTAGTGACTTACCAACAGATGCCCTGGCCGACAGGCGAATTTCAATAAACTCATCATTTTAAGATAATGAATCTAGAGACTGTTTTAGTGCCATTTTCAGCTCTGCATCCTTTTGGGAGAATGCAGGCGAGCTTACAGATACCTCAAGTTATATACATCTATTCTCCTTGAGAGGTAGAGCTTTGGGTTTACTATCCTACACATCCTTATTTGCTGCATCAAGTGTAGTTACTCCCTTAATGACCTCTAGTCAAATAAGTTACTTCCACTTCAGGGGTAAGTTAGGATGTGTTTAGATTTGGATTTATAGTCCGGGATAGAAGTTGTTGGGTTTACAACCTCATTACTTACAATGTGAGAAAACTTCTACTAGGAGCTGAACCTGCATCACATAGCAATAGAGCAATATAGAGATAGAATGCATTTACATCATACCATAACATTGTGTGAAAACATATGCATTATATCTTGTAAGAGAAATGATGTACAAGTGTGACTTCAAAAAGTTTTACAATTATAAACAATCACAACTGTAGAAAAAATTGAGTTTTTCTTTTAAAAACTGTTAATGTGCAAGAGTCTGTATTTATGCATAAAACTATGTATTATAATGTCTTTTAATGAAAACTAGGTCGTTTTATTTTTAAAAGACACAAACTCTTGACTTCGCAGTAATTTAGAAAGAAAGATTTTCTTTAAGTGCTTATTATGTATAGAGAACTTTAACACAAAAGTTAGTGAAAAGACTCATACAAGCACTTGATGTCGTTTAGGTAACAAAGATTACCAAGTACATAAGTACAGATAACCAATGTCTCTCCTTTGGCACTTCATTACTTAGCACAACATAAACTAAGTAATTGACTGATGGATGTAAAATATTCTAAGAACTATCATATGTATAAAGTGGTGTATAACCAGAATTAGAGAATTTAATTTTGAAAAATGTTCACCACTTCAAAATATGATAGGAGACCGAATGTAACTTTAAGTCTCACTTACTTAGAAAGTTGAACATCTTAATTTATACTAACACTAATGATTTATAGATTAGACACATTTACTCAGAATAAATCCTAAGTAATATCATCAGAGATAATATATACATCACAATTAGTTTGCAATAAAGTATCAGAACAACTAGCAATTGTCAGTAAACAAATATTTTACTATTTGATACCAACTGCTAGTATTTATCAAATACTTTAAAATGCAAGTAATTGTGTTTATGATTACTTTACCATAATTAAATTATGAGCAAATAAACCATTGAATTGCTTCACGTCATAATTTAACTAGGATATAAATAATCACTGCTAAATACTAAATATTCAATGATACCAATTGTTTGATAAATTCAATCTATTGTAAGATAAATTCAATTTAGTGAAGATTGAATTGTTACATTGAGTACCAATTGACAGAATGAATATTAGTATCTAACTACTTAAGAACATCATTCATTGATATTCATAAGTACGAGGAACTAGTTGACAAGAAATACACAAGCTCTTAAGATATAACATTTCAAACTTATGACTTCAAGGCAACTCCTCGATAATAACAATTGTTAACTCCTAACAACTGTTTACTGGTGGACAACCTTGGTTCTATAAATAAGACTTGATTACCAAAGCTGTCTTGTCTGCAATCTTAGAAATGATATTCTAAGTCCTATACACCTTGATCCATAGTATATAACATTTATTATCAAAGTGATTAGAAGCTTGCAAATAAGCATAAAAATTATTCCAAGTAACTGGACAATGGTCACTTTAGATATTTCAATATCCATAGTTCTACTTAGAGAATTTTCATACTATGCATAGTAATATGAGTGAATTGTAAAATATATAACAATGATTACTTAGAGGAGTTCTAAGTAATTTCACACATACCAATATATCTCACAATTAGTTAGTAAATAGAATTCTAACTAAATATCATTAACTGATATAAGTCAAAACTTCAATACAACCAATTGTTAGAGCCATGATATTAATTATAGTGAATTTCTAAAAATGGGATATTAAAGTTCACTAGAATTAACATCTCATAACTGATTGAAGACCAAGATAGAAAGGTCCAATTTAGTTATGAATATGATTCAGATTTATTTTGATAAATGAGGTATAGAGCAAATACTAATTTGAATTGCTTTAGGTTCTATAACTCATCTTAATCAAAATAAATAATTAAATAAATAAATACTAAATCTCTATGAGTTAGATTTTAGCATTTAAGTATTTAAATTATCTTTAAATAATCACCACTAAAATATATTGCAATATACACATGGCAATCATTCAATAGACAATTCTCAGCGTGAGGTCTGGATGTAAATAAGTTCACAAGTCCTTTCGATACAGACAATTGAATACTTGTGAACTTACTTAAGAATTACTTAACAGATGGGATTTACAAATCATATAGCATTAATAAAATTCCAAGTTTACAAACCAATATTGAAAAATTAATTTTATCAAGTGATTTAGTAAACATGTCTGCAAGTTAATCTTAATCAAAAACATGCTCTCGAAATAATTGATACCTTATGCAAGATGCTTAGCCTTGAGCGTTCCACAGAGTTGTTGGAGATGAAGTTGTTTCCTTGTGTTCTCCTACTTTCGTACAACTCATTTGATCTGTCTCTATGCAGCAAAACATGTTAGAACTGATGTCTCTAGGGTACCAACTCTGCAGATTTGGGTCCAACTTAAGACATCTGAAAATCAATTGTAATAACTACAAGAATAGATTCTCAAGAATCCACTTGGAACTATGCACAATTGCATAATTGAGAATAAAATATGTGTGTAAGTGATCTAATAGCAATTGAATAAGATAATGAGCTGATGATTCCTCTATAGCCTGATTAGGTCCTAATTAGTAGATCCTGAACTTATTGGGTCAAATATCTCTAGGGTACCATTTCCTTGGATTTGGGTCCATCTTAAGATTTTTGATTGCCAACTTGTTAGGTCCAAACTAATAGGTCAAAAGCCAGCTATGGTGGTGTGTTGGCATGTAGTCTTGACAGGTCTAGAATCTTCTGAACAGAAACAAAAGATCCTGGACTTACTTTTATTGTCATCATTCTTTTGGCTTACTTATGCTCCAAATAGAATTATTCTTTTGGCTTGCCTGAGCTCCTAAAAGGATTCTTCTATTGGCTTGCATGAAGTAATTCAAAAGAATTGCAACTTTACCAACATCAAAATAGAAAATATCTTGATCCCAA
The DNA here is from genome assembly GCA_036435485.1 of Saposhnikovia divaricata. NCBI lineage: Eukaryota > Viridiplantae > Streptophyta > Magnoliopsida > Apiales > Apiaceae > Saposhnikovia > Saposhnikovia divaricata. The sequence continues at coordinate 8,948,736 of JAZHRN010000154.1, read as the reverse complement.
TTTATAGTTAATAAACCAACATAAAATATAGTCAAGATATCATTGCACATATTTATCATTTATGTTTGTGCCTAAAGATGTAGAGAGTTCTATAAATATGACATCAATTGTTAAAAGATACCAACTGTTAAAGAAAACTAAAGAAATAATCATTAGTACTTGAAGCTCTGCTAGTCTTTTACTTCCACCATTAGAAACACTAAGAACTAGAACAAAGAGTTAATTGAGTCAACACTCTTTGTCTTGGCAGACATGTTCTTATAGTGTCCTTTGACTTTCAGTGTGGTGTTGAGTTGACTAGATGATCCTTCTTTTGCTCCCCCTAAGCTGTTGTTGGGTTTACATGAAGATTCTCAATGTTGACATTGCTTGGATCTGAATCATCATTACCATTGACAGCTGGGAGTTAGAGGTTATTGAACATCACTAAGACTTTCAATCACCTTCTGTTGATTAATAACAATCACCCTGTAGGCTGTTGACTCCACCAAGTAACCAAGGAAATTATCCTATTGAGCATTCGCAGATTGCTAGGATGCTCACTTTCATTTATCATTGTAAAACAATTTTCCTCATAATTTGTGGGGTCTTCCTATATTCCTTACTGATCAGGGTTTAATCATGTCAGTGGAAAACTATTGACTGCTTCAGCATTAATACTCTTGAAGGTGCAGAAATCATCCAGAACACTAATTGATAGATCCTGTAATCTGGTCTCCAAGTTGCCATAGTCAGTTTTGCTTCCTGACACTCTTCTAGATGTGATCAATAACCATCAGTGGTGTCTTGTCTTCAGATTGTTTGAACAACAACTTGTTTATGGAGAGAAGTCATCAGTCATCACCATTTAAGTATATTTTTCTTTGATGTAGAACTTCTATGTGATGCTTCTTTGACTTCCCTTTATGACATGCCTCGTAATTTCATTTTACTTTAATTTCAGATGAGGCAATCTCCTTTGCTGATTTGATTTTCAGGAAAGAATCTCTTGATTTGACATTCAGGTGAGAGAGCTCCTTATGTCATAACTGAACTCTTGTCTGATGAAGCTTTAGATTTGACCTTGTTGACTTCACCTTTGACTGAGATTCCATGTCAGCTATAGATAATTTCTCTTTCCTTAATCCTCGAACAGTAGGCTCTTCATCTTATAAAAGATGCTTTATTACTGACAACATTCCTTGGCTATTGAATAGCCTTGACCCTAGGTCATACCCTTGCTGTTGTCTCCAAGGGATAAACCACTTGGCCTATCTTCACATTCATATTTGATAGCAGGGTTCTTTCTTCGATGTTATGCTTTGAATAAATCAATAATAATGCATAATCGATTAACCTGTTAAGCCCTACATTCACAAATGGATAAAAAGTTCTTGGTACCCAAATTGTTTAATTGGGTCCAGATGGATTAGAGATTTCTCTTTTATTAGAGTTAACAACAGTTTTAACCTTAACATGCTCAATCTAATCTTTGACTGACCATTTCTCCTTTTTAATGCCATTGACAAAATATTCACTGAGCAAGGAGAATAATGGTTCCTTCCTAACATAAGGAGGACTAGCAGTCTGTACCTTATTGTTATTCTTAAACATGCTTTTTCTATGATCAATGCAAATACTAGGAAATGCATTTATTACATTTGAAATAAGCAGGCATGATAATAAGAATACATTGCATACATTCAGCATTAAAACATTGCAGATAAGAATTATGCAAATTAGGCATGTTATGCATTTTAGAAAATTCAGTACTATCTACTTTAACCTATGTACACTTGTGTAACAGGTAGCAAGTAGATTTACAGATATTCAATAATTTTCTAAACATGCATGGAATAGAAGAATTAACCATTAATCAATAATTATATCCAATCCATTCCTATTGTTATATTATATTATATAATCTCTATTACCTAAGTCAGTTTTACAAATGACTTGATGTTCTACTGACACCCTAGTTAATTATTCCATCTTTTAAACTTTTTAAACCTTAATAAACAATTCAGAATGAATAAGCAAATCTTGTTCTACTGGGGATCCTGAAACTAGCTTAAGTAGAGGTCATATATGTTTGACATATATCATTTAAGAATTGAGAGATATTGTGTAAGGAACACTTCTAACTCACTATTTCAATTAATTAAATTCAACAAATATTCATACACATAATAAGATCTTCTAACCAAAAATATAATAATTAAAAACTAAGATCTTAACATGCTTTGAATTTCTGAGAATTACATATTACACTAGTTCGAAAAATTGATACCTGAGACATGTGAGGTGAATCATCTTCAGAGATTGCTATGAAGGCAAGATATTAATTATGCTCTTCTCATCATCATTTGATCCATCCCAACTCTTTTCTTCAGCAAGATAAGTTCTGCACTGATGCTTCTGTTTCATCTCATTTAATGAATCCCTATTCATCCTTGTCTGTCAGAATTATGTACCATGTTGCACACCTTGATAGTTACTTATCACATTAAAACTTTTCATAACTGCAACTATCATGTTTTGTTCTTTCCACCAACACAGTCTTGTAGCCACCTCTTGAACTGTATCCTGAAGAGTTTCTGCTTCGGAATAGGTAGGCCTAATTCCTGGATTAAACATTTGTACTCTTTCTAAATTAGTAACTCTTCATGTATGTTCTGAGGTTCCATCATTAATTCCTGACTGAGATGTCTAACTGTCTAGTTCATTCTCAAACCTCCTTGATTCCACTTTTCTAAAATCTCTGTTGATTCCTTGAAAGATATTTCTTGGTACAATCCACTAAGTGTAGTAGATGTTACATTGGAGCAATCCACTTAGTGTTTGTATATCACAGAATCAATAGACTTAATTCAAATCTTCGAGAAAAATTCTATCCACTAAAACCTCTTCCGTTCCTGCTTCTGAAAAACCAGTGAATTCTATGGATATAATTTTGAGGAGCTTCCACAAATTTTTCTTCAGTAGGTAGAAATTAATTTCATTGAAAAATGCATTTTCTTCAAAAGATTCAAATCATCTTTGACAATTCGTAGGAATCTTCAACTAACAACCTTCTTAGAACTATTGGCTTAGAATAAATTCAAAATATTTAAAATTCAAAAACTTCAAGGACTCGAAAATTTTTTGAGAAATAAAAAATCTGAAAGTAAGTTCAAATTAATTAAAATTCGAAATTAGAGTCAAAAATTAAGAATCAAAAAATCTCAAGAAATGAAATTTTTTAGAGTTAAAGAATCCGAAAATAAATTCAAGTTAATTAAAATTCAAAATTATCGAGAATTAAAATTTTTGAAAATTAAACAATTTTAAAATAAACTCAAGTTGTTTAAAAATCAAAATTTCCAAGAATTAATCATTTCAAGAATTAAAAAATTCGAATATAAGTTAAGATTACTTAATGAAAGGCATATGACTCAGCCTATTTGTAGTTCAAGGATCCTAATCCAATTAAACTAGATTGTAATAAGTAAATAATATCAACTGTCACAGGAATCTCAAAAGATGATAACCGTCAAAAGAAAAATCATCAAGTCAATCTATAGTTTTGATGTTTTACACTGGAAGAAGATTCAGATATCTGATCAAGCCTCAAGGTAGCATTGAAACACATGGATTCATTTAAGGGACAGAGATTTCTATAAGTGATAAGAAACAATATCAGTGCCGAATGATTGATGAGAGTGAAGAATAGGAAAAAGACCACAGTTTTAAAGTCAAGATGAAGAACAGAGATTGGAGTTAGTCGTTCATGAACCAGACAGTACATCGAGTGTCAACATCGATCCAGTGTATGTTCCTTATCATAATTACGTGGTTCACAGTGAAGTATTGACTATTAAAGGATTTATATTAATTCTACTTTAATTGATTAAATCAAATAATTAATTTAAATAAATTAATTAATTCTATCAGAATTAATATATTTGTTAAAGTAATTATTAGATTAATTAAATCAGAATTAATATGAAAAAGAAATAGTTATTTAAATGATTTTTATAAATCATTTAATTAATTATAAGTTGAAAAATATGATAATATAACTATCAAATGATAGTTATACCGATAGTCATATTCAGTTCAAGATGTGATAGTCATATACAGTTCAAGGTGTGATAGTCATATACAGTTCAAAGTGTGACAGTCATATTCAGTTCAAACTGGATAGTCATATTTCATTCAAGGGACAGTCATACCGAATGTTATATTCAAGGGGATAGTCATACCGAAAGTTATATTTAAAGAGACAGTCATATTACTTTCATTTGATAGTCATACCGAATGTCATATTAGTGTTAACTGATTGTTATATCAGTTAAAACAAAGCAATATGACTATGGATGTGTTATATAAGGCAGCAGAATGCAGAAGATCAAGAATCAGTCGAACTCAACATAAGAAATACACACAGCAGCTCCTATATCTCTCTCTCAAGCTCAAGAACACTTACAAATTAAATTCTGTAAATTCAAGTTCATCTCAGTTGTAATATTCTATCCATTGGAACTTGTTTACTTGTGATTCTTGTACTACTAGCGAATTAAGTTTCCTAGTTCACAAATTGATATCTTGATTTTTATTAACTAAATTAGCAAAGTTCATGTTGAATTTTCTAATTAGTTATTAATTACTTGATAATCGTTTGGACTGATTTTTTAACACCCATCAAGTTAATATATTGTTATATTCAACTTGAAATTTGTGTTATATTATTCCGCACAAATTTGTTTAAAATAAATTTTATTTAAAGAACAAATTTCGAGAAAATGATATAGATTGTATTCAACCCCCCTTCTACAATCTTATCGGACCTAACAATTGGCATCAGAGCCTATTGATTGATACACAAATCAAGATCCTAATTTTATTCCGTCAAAAATCTATCTCGAATTTTTAACTCACTTAAAAATTCATCATGTCGTCAAAAAGCATTGTTAAAATTCCCATGTTTAACAAGGACAATTATGCAATGTGGAAAAATAAAATGGAGTTGTTTCTTGATGTTGCAAATTCTAAATATTTGGGTGTTCTACAGAATGGACCTATAATTCCACTCGAATTTGTATCTGAATCTATTGTTGGAGGAATTGTTGTAACACCTGCATCATCTTTTCCAAAGCATGCTGATTCTTTTACTCCTGCTGAAAAAGAGGACGCAGGACTAGATAAGAATTTGAGACTTATTCTAATAGATTCCCTGGATGCTGTAATGTACAGTCATGTGATGAATTGTAAAACTGCAAAACACATGTGGGAAACTATTGAGACTATTAATGAAGGAACTGATGAAGTCAGGGAAAACAGACTTCAGATTTTAACCTCTGAGTATGAACACTTTAGAGCTGGCCCTAATGAAGGCATTCAGGAAGTGTTTGAAAGGTATAATAAAATTATCAACAACTTGCAAGTTCATGGCAAGCAATATACACAGAAGGAGATTAATATGAAGTTTTTGTTGACTATGCCCACTCATCTTGAACATAGGATTACGGCCATCAGAGAATCAAGAGATTTGAATAAGGTTTCTCTTGAAAGATTGTTTGGTGTTCTGAAAACCTATGAACTGGAACAAGTACAACAGAGGGAGGTCTCTGGTAAAGGAAGAGTGCCAAGTTCATCTACAGCTCTTGTAGTTGAGGCACCTAAGGAAGTGGAAGCTAAGGTTGTTCTACCTTACAGCTCAGACAAGGAAAAAACTGAAGTAGAGCTTGGTCAGACATCACCTACTCAGGATGGTGGAGACTTTTACTCATTGGAAGAGCTAGATTAACTGGAAGATGAATCCCTGGGCATTGATGGTAAGGCAATTTGGCAACTTCAGATTCAGAAGAAATCCAAAGTACAGGTTCAAGTCAAATAACAGATTCCAGAGAGGAGGCTCTTCTTCCTCTAGTAACAGGGGAGGATACAAAACTGGATCTGTTGACAGAAGCAAGATTCGTTGCTTCAATTGTAATGAATTGGGACACTTTGCCACTGAATGTCAGAAACCCAAGCAAACTCAAAGAAGAGATTTTGCTGCTGAGAAGAAGAAACCTGGAAAAGCCTATGTTGCGGCTGGTAAGAGTTGGGATGACACAGACAACGAAGATGAAGAATATGGAAATCTTGCGTTGGTGGCAAATGATGAAGCATCTGATCATCATAACAAACCGGTAATTGTTACTGACCCTGAATTGATTCGTAGTCTTTATAATTCCTTAGGTAATGCACAAACTGAATATAGAAGACTAGATCTGCTAAGCACTAAACTTGGCAATGAAGTGTCAGAATTGAAAAAGGTGCATATTAATCAAGATCAACAAAGAGATGAAATAACAATGCTTAATAAAAAGGAGAAAGCTATTCTAGAAGTTGTAGGCAAAAAAATGGCTAGAATTACTGAGCTTGAAACACAGGTCAGAGCTTGTTATAATTCTGTTACAGTTTCCAAAGAGTTTTTTAACAATCAAGTTGTAGAACGAACAACAGGTATAGGGTATGGTTACAATGAAGCTGTTGGATCATTGAGCACAAATTACCCTAACCCTGTTAGTGCTAAAGAAAGGGGAATACCACATGTGCTCAAAAATGTTAAAGAACCTCTATTTAAAAAATCTGATGCTGGACCACCAGATATTCTTTCTATGGTTATCCAAGAAGAAATGAGAAATGAGGATAGTGCAAATGGCACAGTCTTTGTTAAGGATAAATCTGTTAAGAACGCTAATCCAAAGAATGTTTCATCCAAGAAAGATGTCACAGTCTTTGTTAAGGCTAAATCTGTTGAGGACACTAATACAACGAATGTTTCATCCAAGAAAGATGTACCTAAAGTGCCAGTCAAAGTTGTTGAAACAACTAGTTCTTCTAAGACTGGATTAGGTGGTAATGAGTTGAAACAGAAAAATACCATGCCTATCATTGATTCTAATCATAAAGCATGTGGTGTTATCAATTGTATGTCTTGTGCTTTTAACAATATGCGTGCTTATTTTAATGGTAGTTATGCATGTGTTAAACAGACTGCTCCTCGACAGCATATGAACAGGAACAATAATGTTCGATCAAAGACTGCTTTTCCTCCTCAAGTTAGGAGAGAGACATTTGTACCTAAGACTAAACAAAGGGTTACCAAGAATGTTTACCAGGTCAAATGTCCAGTCAATGACACAAGTGTTATTGATGCTAGAGAAACATGGATACCCAAGATAAAAGAAAAGATTTTCAAATCTGTTTATAAGGTTAAATGTTTATTTACTAAAGATGTTAAAATTAAAAATGTTATTTTGCCTGATAAAGGTCAATACTTTAAATCCGCAGGACCCAATCAAATTTGGGTCCCGAAGAAGGTTTAATCCATTTGTCATTGCAGGGTATTGAACAGGTTGAACGAGTAACCTGGATCTTGGACAGTGGATGTTCAAGGCATATGACTGGAGACAGAACCCTGCTGACAAATGTGGTGGAGAAGGCCGGCCCAGTAGTTACCTTTGGAGATAACAGCAAAGGTAGAACTGATGGATATGGCAGACTTGAAGCTGGAAATGTTATCATTGAAGAAGTGTCCTTTGTAAAAGGACTTGAGCATAATTTGTTTAACATCAGTCAATTCTGTGACAAGGGATTTGAAGTCTACTTTAACAAAAAGAATTGTCTGATTACACACAAAAGAAGTGAACAACCATCTCTGACGGGAGTCAGAAGAGGAAATTTGTATGTAGCCAACATGAACACTAGAAGCACTGAAGAAATCAATTGCTTCTATTCTAAAGCATCCACAAATGAAAGTTGGCTATGGCACAAGAAACTTTCTCACCTAAATTTCAAGACGATGAACTCTCTGGTCAAGAGAGAGTTGGTGAGAGGTTTACCTTCTATGGAATTCACACAGGAAGGACTATGTGATGCCTGTCAAAAAGGCAAACTAAAAAGGGCAACTCACAGAAGTACTGATATGTCTTCAATAACTGAACCTTTACAGTTACTTCACATGGATCTATTTGGTCCAGTGAATGTGATGTCTATGTCAAAGAAAAGATATGCTCTTGTGATTGTTGATGATTTTTCAAAGTTCACATGGGTCTTGTTCCTGAATTCTAAAGACGAGACTCCACAACTGGTGATTGATCACATCAAGTTAATTGAGTTGGATTCCAAGTATCCAGTGAGGGCTATAAGGTTAGACAATGGAACTGAATTCAAGAATGCAATTCTGAATGACTTTTGTACTGAAAAAGGTATAACCAGACAATACTCAGCTCCAAGAACTCCTCAGCAAAATGGAGTAGTTGAAAGAAAGAATAGAACCTTGATTGAAGCTGCACGTACTATGTTAAGTGAATCAAGGCTTCCATTGTATTTTTGGGCTGAAGCTGTCAATACTGCTTGCTATACTCAGAATCGAACTTTTATCATCAAAGACTTGATGAAAACACCCTATGAATCCATGAATGAAAAGAAACCAACACTCAAATACTTTCATGTATTTGGAGCAAAATGCTTTGTACTTAAAGAAGGAGACGATCAAGGTGGAAAATTTGAAGCTAAAGCACATGAAGCAATTTTTGTTGGTTATGAAAGAAGAGCTTATAAGGTGTACTTGATTGAACATCAAAAGATGATGGAAAATGTCATTGTAACATTGGATGACACTAAACTCCCAAGTATCCAAACTGAAGATTCATCTGAAAAGCTATCTTTTGAAGATATGACAGATCTAGATTCAGATGGTGACAGTCCACCTGATGTTTTTGCTGATGTAAATGACAACAATGACAATGATGAGTCTAATCATAATAATGGTGGTGAAAATAATGATAATATTGAAAACACCACTCATACTTCTGAACACTCATCTGATCATCCTGGCAACAACTCAGGGGGAGCTAATGAAGGATCTACTAGTCATACTCAACATCACAATGAAGAACAAGGTGAATCATCAAGACTAAATCTTCCCAGACAGACTGTTTGGAATAGAGCTCATCCTTTTGAGCTAATCGTTGGTGATCCAGATGTTGGTGTAAAGACTAGAAGAGCTTTGCAAAATCAATGTAATTATTCAGGGTTTCTATCTGAAATGGAACCTAAGAAAACTGAAGAAGCTCTTTTAGATCCTGATTGGGTGATTTCTATGCAAGATGAACTCAATCAATTTAAACAACAAGAAGTATGGAAGCTAGTACCCAGACCTACAAATAGAACAGTAGTTGGTACCAGATGGGTATTCAGAAACAAACTTGATGAAGATGGCACAGTAACAAGAAACAAAGCAAGACTGGTAGCAAAAGGTTATTCACAATCTGAAGGCATTGACTATGATGAGACCTATGCTCCAGTGGCTAGACTTGAGGCCATTAGGATATTCTTGGCATTCGCAGCCTTTTCTAATTTTCATTTTTATCAAATGGATGTCAAGAGTGCCTTTCTGAATGGTAAGCTGGATGAAGAGGTATATGTAGAACAACCACCTGGTTTCGAAGATCCAGATCTATTGGGTTATGTCTACTTTCTCTTCAAGGCTATTTATGGTCTTAAGCAAGCGCCAAGGAAATGGTATGACACTCTCTCTGAATTTTTACTTGAAAATGAATTTACTAGAGGTGTCATAGACAAAACTCTCTTCACAAAGAAACATAAGAATGATACAATAATAGTCCAAATCTATGTGGACGATATAATATTCGGGTCTACTAATGATAATCTTTGCAAGAAATTTGCTAAGTTAATGCAGGGTAAGTTTGAAATGAGCATGATGGGTGAGCTGAAGTTCTTTCTTGGATTGCAAGTAAGTCAAAGGATAGATGAAATATTTATCTGTCAATCCAAGTATGTCAAAGAGCTTCTCAAGAAATATCAAATGGAGGACTCATCTTCAGCAAGAACATCATCATCCACAGCGGTCAAATTTGGAGCATGTGAAAATTCTACCAAGGTAGATATCACAAGCTACAGAGGTATGATAGGCTCATTACTTTACCTTACTACAAGTAGACCTGATATTATGCATGCTACGTGTTTGTGTGCAAGGTTCCAATCGGATCCTAGAGATGTTCATCTCATTGCTGTTAAACGAATCCTGAGATATCTTAAGGGTACGCCTAACTTAGGCATCTGGTACCCTAAAGACTCTGGTTTTAATCTTGTTGGATATACAGATTCAGATTATGCAGGAAGTGTTGTGGATAGAAAAAGCACATCTGGGAGTTGTTAATTCCTAGGTGGTAGACTGGTTTCCTGGTACAGCAAGAAACAACAAACAGTTTCCAACTCAACAACTGAAGCTGAATATATAGCTGCTGGAAGCTGTTGCGCACAGATTTTGTGGATCAGGAATCAGCTGAGAGACTATGGCTTTGTACTTGATAAAATTCCTATTTTATGTGACAATACAAGTGCCATAGCAATCTCTAACAATCCTGTGCAGCACACAAGGACAAAGCATATTGACATCAGGTATCATTTTATTCGAGAGCATGTCATGAATGGTACCGTGGAGTTACTTTTTGTACCTACGGAAGAACAAACAGCAGATATTTTTACTAAGTCTCTTGAGGAATTCACATTTACCAGAATTGTTGGTGAATTGGGTATGTTAAATAGTTCTAGTAATTAAACTAGTTAATATCTGAGGTTTGATCTTTAATAATTTACAAGTGATTGATGTGTTAATATTGGTTAATAAAATCACTTGTATAATTATTTTATCAACTTATACTTTTGCTTGTTTCTTCTTAAATCTTTGTTATTATCTTCTCTATATATTTCTAATTACTTCTTGTAATTTTAGAGTAATTCATTTTCTTTAAAAATATTTTTCTCGAATTTTACAAGCTGTAATTTATGAGAAATCTATTTTTCTTGAAAATGTTATTATTTTAAAATTAGTTTAATTATTTTTGATGGTTAACAAATTATAGTTTCTTTTTGAATAATTTTCTTTATGGAAATTATTTTATTAGAAAATTTATAAATTTATTAATTCACCAGAAATAATTATGTAAATATTTAGTATGTTATTTTATTTTATTTTATTTTATTTGTAGTGTTTGTCCTTTTGTTATTAATGTTTGATTTCGTAAAAAGGACTATCTATGATCGTTTTTATAACTTTTATTAGGTTTGCTAATTTTAGTGTAAATTATTTTGCTATTTTGTAGCTTGTTTTTAATATTAATTAAATTGCTTTATTGTTAGAATTTATTACTTGTAAATATTCTGTTAATATTTGCATTTTAGGATAGTTATATTAGTTGTGTTGTTAATATTACAATCGGTATAACAATCCATCTGATTGTAATATTCGAATTTATTGATAAGTTATATTAGTTTAGTTTATTGTAATATAAATCTTGATATAACTTATTAATTAGATAGTTATATTTCTGTCCTTTGTATATATTACTGTAATTAGTATATAGTTATATTAAGTATTTTTGCTCGAAATATGACTGTCGATATAACAATTTTACTAATTGTCATATTCTTTGTTTTTTTGATAGTCATACTATTGTCATTTTGTTATATAACTGTCTAACTAGGATAGTCATATTACGTTTACACGTAATATAACTATCGGTATGACTATCACCCGATAGTCATATCACAGCTGTTTGATACTTAAGAAAATAGTTATATCCAGTAGTTATATTTCTGTTTCTCTCCAAATTTGGCGTGTTAAGTCACCCAAACTCTCGTGCGATACATACATATATACACACATCTATAAGTCGAATTGCTGCCCAATTTCTGTCTCAAATCACACTTGAATCACGTTTCTAAGAACTTGAATCGATTACCCAGTTGATTTTCATCAAAACCACGGTTGAAACGTAAGATTTGGTCGAGTTCTATGATTTTAAGTTTGAAAAATTTCAAATTTTCGATCTAAAATTCAAGAAGATTGGTGGTGATTTTTCAAAAACTAAAAATATATGTGTGTTTGTACTGGTATCAAGATCTTTGCCTAAATTTTTCAGAATTTTTGGTGAAGAATTCAATTTTTCGAATTTTTAATTATTTATTAATTCGAATTTTGTGAATTAGTTAGTTTAATTGTTGAACTTTGCAGATTCCTTAATTTTAATATTTGTGGATCGGTTCAAGCCCTAGATAAAATTCCTGAACGAACAAAATATCTGTAGCCATGCTATAACTGCAAATGTTCCCATGAAATTTGGTCCACTTAAACTAATGTGTACTACAGCTGTCTCAGATGGAAGATCGTTTTCTTTCAACTTTAATGATAAGACATATACAGTGGATGAATCTGTCTTCAATGCAGCTCTGAAACTTCCTACTGAACAATTTGCTGAAGCGCCATCAACTGATGAGTTGACTCAATTCTTTACAAATCTGAACTATCAAGGTCAACTGGATCTTAAACGTCCACTCAAAAGCAACCTTGTTCAAGAATGGAACATTTTCTTCGAGATCATAGCAAAGGTTTTTGCCAATTCCACCAAGAGTAACAATACCATCATCACAGGTATGTTACAAACAATTGGTTTCTCAATTGCTCATAACAGAAGGATCAACTTTGGCAGCTTGATATGGCCTATTTTGTTAAATCGTGTGAAGAAGGCTAGAAAGAACTTTGGAAAAGGTAAAATGGTTAAGTGTCATTATCCTCGATTTTTGACATTAATTTTTAATCATCTTATGCCTGAGGATCAACCTGCTCCTTTTCCAAATGATCGAGTTCAATGGTCTGGTAAACCAAACAAGAAGTTCTACACTAGGTTGGATACTTCTAAGGCTTTGTTGCATGTTCCAGTGGTCATAACACCATATATGTCCACATTCATAAATTTGCAAAATGTTATGCCTCAACCAGTTGCTGGGATACTTGCAATTGAACAAGCTCCAGAACATGAAGCAGAACAAGCTACTGAACATCAACCAGAATCAGAACCTCAACCTGATCCTGAACCCTTAACTGCTTATGAACCTCAACTTCAAGTGGATCAACCCACTCAGAATGAAGATGATGCACCTGTTAATGATCAGGTATTTGACTCAACTACCTTGCAATCTCAATATCTTTCTGATAGTCAATTAATTGTGAGAAGTGACCAAGGGGCTGTAGAACCACAACCCTCAACCCAGGTCAATGTACCAAACACCGATCCTAAATTCTCCAAACAGTATCGCAGAAAGAAATTGTCAGTCAAAAGAGCTAACCCTAGTAGTGATGTCTTGAGTGAAACAGATTTGCCTTTACAAAAAAGAAGTAAAATTATATCAGAGGCAACCATAAACCCCTTCATTTCTTCATGCATACCCCTGTTACTCACAATGGGGGAAGATATTGAAAGGCAGAGTGTATAAACTTGTAACACTATAACTAATGTAACTCAAACTAAAGGAAAAGATACTTAACCAGAAGACAATCAAGAACAGGAAGTCACAAGAAATCAACACTAAATGAAGACAAGGTAATTGATACAATTAAACATGCTAACTATGATCAAGCCAAGAAGAAATCATTGAGAGAAGTTCAAGTTAAAGTTGTTCATGCCTCAGTGATTTGATAAATCAAGAATCAAGATCATAACTATCAGTATCAACAAGACCAATTGATTTCAAGTGAAGAAGAAGGAAAGCAAAGATTGGAAAGCCAAATTATTCAGTGAATATGGTAATTTATTCAAGAAGCAGAAACACTATCAAGACTAGTCACTTATGAACCAGACCATTGCATCAAGTGTCAGGACATTGATAGCAAGTTTATGTCAGTAATAAAGAACCATGTTCAAGAGCTTGTTGAAGAATAAAGAAGACATGAAGATATCACAAGTTCAAGATGTGCATTGAAGTTTCAAGTTGAAGACCAGAATATTTTCTAAGTACTAAATGTTCTGGATGGCTAAGTAGAAATTCTCAAGTAGAAGTTCTACTTAGGAATTTCGAGATAGCCAAGTAGAAGTTCCACTTAGGAATTTCGAGATAGCCAAGTAGAAATTCTCAAGTAGAAGTTCTACTTAGGTGCAGCTTCAACATGACACATGGCATCTTCTGATTGGCAGATTTCCAAGCTTTCAAGATAAGGCAAGAATTATGTGGACATCATTGGGCCACGTACATCTTAGTCTTTGAAGACTACAGGACATAGATTACATGTAGTATAAATAGAAGTACTTGTGTAATGTTTTAGTTAGTGAGCAATTCTAGAGAAAAACACAAGAGAAAAAGAGAGAGTGCATTCACAGAGCTTAGTATCATTCACTTCTCTCTCAACTTCTGTTATACTTTGTAATGAATGTTGTAGCAACCCTTTCAAGTTATATATAAAGAAATATATTCCTTGAATCTGTGTGTTCATTTATTGCATCGTTTTTATTGCCTCTCATATTCGAAAAGTTGTATTCACCCCCCCTCTACAACACTTTTGGACCTAACAATTGGTATCAGAGCAATATGTTTAACATACAAAACATAGATCCTTGTGTTGAGTAGAAGAATCGTGAGTTTTCATTTTTCAGATCTACTTTTCATTTTCTCGAAAAGTGTGTTTTAATTCGTTGATAGTGAAAACTCATCTGAAAAATTATTTAAATACTCCAGGTGTGATTATTTAGCTTGGGTGTATTTTAATTAATTTTTGTGAATTTATCTGGGTTAGTTCATATTTGGTGTTCTTGAGTGTTCATCATCTGTTCTTATCAAAGAATACAACCCAACAACTTTTTGATCTCCTTTTCAATAGTAAAAGAATAAAAAGGTGGTTTTTGGACTTTTTGAATTACTTTATTCGGCCGAAAGTAAAAGACATACTCAGTACCTAGCATGTGGGTTAGGTGGGTTTGGTGAGTAAAGCATTCAAAGTCAAAAGGTGTTAAAAAGATAATATTGTTTATTCAATATTAAAGTATTCTGCAGAAAAATTATTCTAAGGCAAAAATTTCTACATAGAATTTCTACTTGAGAATTTCTACATAGAATTTCGACTTGGCAATTTCGACTTGGTGATTTCGACTTGGCAATTTCGACTTGGCAATTTCGACTTGGCAATTTCGACTTGGCAATTTCGACTTGGCAATTTCGACTTGGCAATTTCGACTTGAACAAAATTTCGACTTAGAGAAATTTCGACTTAGGCTAAAGTTCTACATACATATTCTACATAGCCTAGTCTTGGGTACTTAGAAACTTTTAGTGACCAGAATTGAGATGGCTCCTAAAAATGCATTCAAGATCCCAATGTTCAACCGAGATCACTATGAAGAATGGGTTTTCAGAATGAGACTATATTTAAAGACTGTTAACCCTGAATATCTGGAAGTCCTTGACAAGGGTAAATTTGTTCCAATGGTGGTTATTCCTGCACATACGGAAGGAGGGGTGGTTATAGCACCTCAGTCTGAGCCTAAAAAGGCCTCGGAGTTTTCGGATGCTGACAAGGAACAAATAGCTTATGATACTGCCATACGACAAACCTTGATGGAATCTCTTGATCATGAAATGTTCAACATAGTCAAAGGTCTGACTACAACGAAGAAGATTTGGGACAAGATAGAAGTTGTCATGGAAGGATCTGCAGAGGTTAGAAGCAACAAGACACTCATACTCAAGATGGAGTATGACACCTTTAGAATACGAAGAGGAGAAGGCATAACAGACGTCTATCTACGATTCAGTCAGTTAGTATTGGATTTGAATCTGAGAGGTGTAACTCTCCCCATGGTTGAGACCAACACGAGATATCTGAGGAACCAGCCAAAGAGCATTGAACATAGGGTCTACGCAATAAGAGAAACCAGAGATTTGCATACAACTTCTCTGGAAGAGTATTATGGAATACTAAAGAACTATGAGCTGGAAAAACTTCAAGATCAAGCATGGGACAATGATTCAAGAGAAGAGACTGAATTGATAGCTAGATATGAGATTGAGATGGAAGATCGCCAGAAAGAACAACCTGTAACTCCTATCAAACAAGGTAAAATCAATTTCCCTAGAGATGAATCTAGACTGGGATTAGGAGCTAAGGCTGTTAAGCAACAAGGAAAGAGAGAGAAAGGCATAAAAGAGGTTAAGGCTGAACGAATAAAGAAAGCATGTTATCATTGTAAATCTACTGAACATCTTTCTTATGCATGCAAAGCTAACATGAATGTTCCTGCTGCACAAGCCATGCCTACCACACATACAATGAATAATCTGCATCAGAATCATGCACAGTGTGGTCAACCTAACTGTATGCCATGCACTTTTAATATCATGCAAACTTTTGTGCATTTAATGAATGCATCTAGCCAGTCATGCTCAAATACTGTTGCTAGTTCAAATATCAAGAAAAAGTATGGTAGAGCCAAGACTGTCAGTCCTCCTAAAGTTAGGAGTGACAAACCTTCTCCTAAGACTGACAAATCTGTCAAGTCTGAGAAAGGAAAGGAGATAGTCGAAAGCTCTAGTAATGTGAAGAAAAGTGCATCTCCTGTTGTTAAATCTGTTGATTCTCGATCTTATCGAAAAGCCGGGCCCAATCAAAGTTGGGTTCCGAAGAATGTCTAATCAATCTGTCATTGCAGGGCATTAAGCAGAATAGAACTAAAGTTATATGGGTGCTAGACAGTGGAGCATCGAGGCATATGACTGGAAACAAGTCCCTGCTTACAGAGTTGGTTATGAAGGCTGGCCCTTATGTTACCTTTGGAGATGACAGCATAGGTGTGACTAAGGGATATGGCAAACTGAAAACTGGCAATGTCATCATTGAAGATATTTCCTATGTTGAGGGACTAAAGCACAATCTGTTGAGTATAAGTCAATTCTGTGACAAAGGTTACGAAATTGTCTTCAACAAGAAAGGTGTCTCAATCACTCACATCAAGGAAGGCTCACTAGCTTTGAGAGGAGTTCGAAAGGCAGATCTTTTTGTTGCAGATATGGATTCAGCAAATCAGAATGAGGTCACCTGCTTCTACAGCAAAGCCTCGGATGATGAAAGCTGGTTATGGCACAAAAAGCTATCTCACTTAAACTTCAAAACGATGAATGCTCTCGCGAGGCGAGAATTGGTGAGAGATCTACCTCAAATGGAGTTCGCTCCGAAAGGACTCTGTGAAGCTTGTGAAATGGGAAAGTCGAAGCGAGCATCGCATAAAAGCAAAGAAATTTCTAGTATTACTGAGCCTCTACAACTTCTTCATATGGATTTGTTTGGCCCAGTGAATGTCCTATCTTTGTCTAGGAAAAGATATGCTTTGGTAATCGTGGATGACTTCTCCAAGTATACATGGGTATTGTTCGCAATGACGAAAGATGAAGTACCTTTCTTAATCATTGATCACATCACTCAAATTGAGAATGTTTCAACACTTACTGTGAAGACGATTAGATCAGACAATGGCACTGAATTCAAAAACGCAGTGCTAAATGACTTCTGTGTATCTAAGGGAATACGTCGTCAGTATTCAGCCCCGAGAACTCCACAGCAAAATGGAGTAGTTGAAAGGAAGAATAGAACTTTGGTTGAAGCAGCAAGAACTTTGTTGTATGATTCAAAACTTCCTTTGTATTTCTGGGCCGAAGCAGTGAGTACCGCTTGTTACACTCAAAATAGAACCTTGATCATAAAAGATAAAGAAAAGACACCATGTGAGCTAATGAACAACAGAAGACCAACAATCAAATACTTTCATGTCTTCGGAGCAAAATGCTATGTGCTTATAGATGATGAAAATCTAGGCAAGTTTGCAGCAAAAGCTCGTGAAGGAATCTTTGTTGGTTACTCTACAGACGTGGTGGCAGCTTATAGAGTGTTCTTGGTGAATGATCGAAAAGTGACTGAAAGTTACAACGTCAGATTCGACGATACCAAACTCTCATCAATTTCAAGAGATTCTAGTGAACCTGAGTCCCTAAAATTTCAGAATCTGGACTTAGAAGATCTTGAAGATGAACCTGAGTTGGTTGTTCCATTAAATGTTCCAAGTGTACGTGAAGAACCTGAGTCTAGTGAACAAGCTAATTCTACAAGATCAGGAGAGACTTCTTCAGTACCAACCGGCAACAACTCAGGGGGAGTAAATAGCAGCTCAAGGACTACTGTTCAAGGCTCGAGTCGAGTTGACTCTAGTTCTGTAGGAGCTGGCACTAACTCAGGGGGAGTTAGTGAAAATATTCAAAGTAGTCAGCACCCCAACTCAGAAAGTCAAGCTGAATCATCTAGACAATTTCCAGGTGAACGGGTATGGAATAGAGACCATCCGTTTGAGTTAATTATTGGTGATCCAGATGCTGGTGTGACTACTAGAAGAACTGCAAGAGCTGACATGGCTAATATCTCCTTATATTCTGGGTTCTTATCCAAGCTTGAACCTAAAGAAATAGAAGAAGCTCTTGGCGATGCTGATTGGGTGATTGCAATGCAAGAGGAACTCAATCAGTTTGAAAGGCAGAAAGTTTGGAAACTGGTACCCCGACCAAAGAACAAATCCGTAATTGGAGCTAGGTGGGTATTCAGAAATAAACTGGATGAAAACGGACTTGTAACACGAAACAAGGCTCGTTTGGTTGCAAAAGGTTATTCTCAGCGAGAAGGAATTGATTATGATGAAACCTATGCACCAGTTGCAAGACTTGAGGCAGTCAGGATGTTCTTGGCATTTGCAGCACATAAGAACTTCAAGGTATTCCAGATGGACGTGAAAAGTGCCTTCCTGAACGGAGAGTTAGAAGAAGAAGTGTATCTGGAACAGCCGCCCGGCTTCGTTGATCCAGAACATGCAGATTTTGTGTATCTACTCTTCAAATCTGTCTATGGCCTCAGACAATCCCCAAGGCGATGGTATGAAACCCTATCCTTATTCTTAATTGAAAATGGTTTTGTTAGGGGAGTAATTGATAAAACATTGTTCTATAAAGTTGTGAGAAATGACTTAATACTTGTTCAAGTATATGTGGACGATATTATTTTTGGGTCATCAAATGAGCGCTTGTGCGAGAAATTTGCCAAGCTAATGCAGGAAAAATATGAGATGAGCATGATGGGAGAGCTGTCCTTCTTCCTTGGATTACAGATCAGTCAGAGAAAAGATGGTATCTTTATCTGTCAATCCAAGTACGTCAGAGATTTACTCAAGAAGTATAATCTAGAAGATGCATCAGCAGCTAAGACTCCCATGGCAACAGCCACGAAGCTTGATGAAGACAAATCAGGTAAATCAGTTGACATCACAAGCTATCGAGGTATGATTGGCTCACTCCTCTATTTAACTACAAGTAGACCAGATATAATGTTCGCAACTTGTTTATGTGCAAGGTTCCAAGCGGATCCTAGAGAATCACATCTCGTAGCCGTCAAAAGAATTTTTAGGTATCTCAAGGGCACACCAAATCTAGGGATTTGGTACCCAAGAGATACAGGTTTTAATCTTATTGGCTATTCGGATTCAGACTATGCAGGTTGCAGGATTGATAGGAAAAGCACATCTGGTGCTTGCCAATTTCTTGGCAGAAGGTTGGTGTCCTGGCAAAGTAAAAAACAACATACAGTATCTACTTCTACTGCTGAAGCTGAGTACATTGCTGCTGGAAGCTGTGTAGCTCAAATACTGTGGATGAGGAACCAATTGAAGGATTATGGCATAGAGCACAAGAAAATTCCAATCATGTGTGACAACACAAGTGCCATTGCCATAACCAACAATCCTGTAGATCACTCAAGAACCAAGCATATTGACATCAGGTATCATTTCATAAGAGAACATGTCGAGGAGGGGACTGTGGAGCTACATTTTGTGCCCACAATGCAACAAATTGCAGATATATTCACCAAACCTCTTGATGAAGTAACATTCAATAGGTTGGTTGGTGAATTGGGAATGCTTAACACAAGTTAGTAAAGCCTTCTATCTGTAAAATCCATGTTTATGTTTGTATGTGCAAGCTAATCAATCATTATGTGCTTAGACTTTAATATGCCTAATTAATGATTGTTATAGGTTGCATATAGTGTGATTTTGCATGAATTCTTTGTGTTTTAAGTGTCTTTTATAGCACAAATCTGTGAATTTATGCTTGTTAGATTGCATGATCATAGGGGGAGTTAAATTCATAATAGTCTAAATATTGCATGATTTTTAGATGAATTTACCTGTGTTTTTCATGTAATTAGAGGCCTTAGAATTATCAAGGAATGTTTTAATTATGTCATATATTAAAATCCTTGAATTGATATTTATATTAATTTGGCAAAATTAATTGTTGAGTTTTTCAAAGAAAAATTGTCAAATTATTCTAAGTATCTTCAAAATTTCGAGTTAGTCTCTATCTCGAAACTCATGTAGAAATTCGACTTGAATTTCGACTTGAGCTTCCAGGGTGAAGTTTTGAAAATTCTAAGTCTGAGAAGAATTTCGAGTTAGTACCTATCTCGAAATTCATCTCGAAATTCGACTTAGAGTTCGAGTTCGAGTTACCAGTGTGCCTAGTTCTATCTTCAAAATATTCGAGATAAAGTCTATCTCGAATTTTATCTCTAAGGTTGAGATGAGGTTTCCATTAAGGGAATATTTTGAAAAGAACTGAGAATTAATTTCGAATTAGTCTATCTCGAAATTTATCTCGAAGTTCGACTTGATGTTCGAGATAGAGTTCTTAGTCTATCTCGAAACTCAACTCGAATTTCGACTTGATGTTCGAGATAGAGTTCTCAGTTAAGCTAAAGGGAATTCTTTGAGTTACACTCCTAACTCGAAACATATCTTGAATTACCTTGGACTTTTTGATTCAAGGAAATATTTTGGAAAGAATTTGAGATTAACTTCGAGTTAGTCTATCTCGAACTTTATCTCGAAGTTCGACTTGATGTTCGAGATAGAGTTCTTAGTCTATCTCGAAACTCAACTCGAATTTCGACTTGATGTTCGAGATAGACTCTAACTCGAAAAAGTATCTTGAATTTTCTGTTTTTCCAAGTTTACTACAAATCAATAATGTTCAAGATAGTATTTCCCTATAGTTTTTGCTGTAATTTTGGTTAAAGTGATTCTTTGTGCATATTTGTTCGAGTTAACTTCTATCTCGAACTTTATCTCGAAGTTCGACTTGATGTTCGAGATAGAAAAGTTCGAGATAGAAAAGTTCGAGATAGAGTTCGACTTAGATGTCCCCTGTATGGACTTAGTATTTTTTCACTTTTTAACAGGGACATTTTTGTCATTCCACATTAATGTCTATATATACTTCTCTAACTCGATCTATTCTTTCACTTTTACCTAATTGAGTTTTACAGCCGCCCCATATACATACAGTGCGATTTCACTAATTACATACCTTTGATCCGTGTTTTTGTGATTAAACTCGTACTAATCACGAATTACTGCCGATTTGTTGACTACTATTGTCTGTGATTAACCGTAATCTTTGTGTTAGTGTGCTTTGTGAACATCCATACACGCACATATACATACACACGAACATATCTTGTTTGTGTACTGTTCATAAACGTAATTTCATATTCACCATTTATAAACACACACGATTCTACTGGTATACACACGAAATAGTAATTGGTTGTTGAATTGAATCCCGTAGTTTGATTTCTCAGATTCCGTTTGGTATTCTTGAAAAATTAAAAGGGTTACAATTCTCTTTTGTAATTCGGAAAATTAATTGTTTTTCAAAATTAAAATTAAAATTCACATTTGTTAAGGAAAAACATTTTAATTAAAATGGCTCACCAATTTTCACTTGCTAAAAACAATTTTTATAATATTTCTACGGAAATTGGTGATCAACTCCCGCGGTTTAAGTTTTGGATACAATTTCTCAATTTGTATTCCAAAGCTAGCCAAGCTTTTACTGCTAAACCTACACTAGTACATGATGCTTTACAGCAATTATGGACTAGTGCGGTTACTTTTGGGAGTAAATCAACCCCCTACGGTTTCAGGTTTACCTTAGCGGGTCAGGAATATGAGGTGACAGAACAAATTGTCAACAGAGTTCTAGGATTCCCCATTAAAGATGCCTATGATCCAGAACCTACTGCTGCAGAACGCCTCAGATTCTTTGAAGAAATTGGATGTTATCCTACAAAAGGCCCAATCACGGGAAATATCCAAAAGCAATTCTTCCATGCGGAATGGAATTATTTTTTCGAGGCCATCACAAGATGTTTTCGGGCACGCGAAAAAGACTTTCATCAAATTCCGATTCCCATGCAAACCTTTGCAGTAGCCCTAGCAAGAGAACTGGATATAAACTATGGACGCATAGTTCTCTCTGAGATAGTGGCCTCAATGGGATCCCTTGCAAGCAGAGACCTCTCTACCACTGATGTCGTCTGCTGGTTTCCTCGGTTTCTTCAAATGCTAATCAATGACTTAATACCGAAGGATGCTCTTGCTATTCGACAGGGATTTGCCAGAA
Organism: Saposhnikovia divaricata; assembly: GCA_036435485.1. Classification (NCBI taxonomy): domain Eukaryota; kingdom Viridiplantae; phylum Streptophyta; class Magnoliopsida; order Apiales; family Apiaceae; genus Saposhnikovia; species Saposhnikovia divaricata. Next base: position 8,926,377 of record JAZHRN010000154.1, on the reverse strand, counting down.
GCCCCACATCTGAATCACTAGGGATGGGCACTAAGTCACTTGCAACCATTGCAAATCAGGATAAACATCAAGGTAAGCCGATGTCTACTCCTGAAAATATTCAAATGTGGCTTAGATATGATGCAGGAGTTACCAATTTGGAGGCATCATCACAAGTCTCATCACATGCTCAAAATCCATCTGTTCATGCCGAGGCATTTGATGAGATTCCGGATGAGGAAAGTGATGATGCACAAGGTAATCAATCAGGTAATCTCTCTCTGCATACTATTCATTCCTCCTCCTACGTTTCTGATTCCGCGACCCATGAGCCTGCTAACCCGCAGGATCTATCCCAGGGTAAGAGCCATATTTCTGACTCTGAGTCTGATACACATTCCTATTCTTTATCACCCCTGTTAACGGAAGTCAGAAAATCAGCACGTATATATATACAAGATGATGAGGAGAATGAACCCGAAGAGCAGCAACTTATTCGCAAGAAAGCCAAACTTTTCCACGCTGCTACTTCACAACCACAGTCAAACCCTAGCGTGTCACACGCAACCACTCCACCTCACGCGAGTGGTTCACCCCTTGAACATTCTGCACATAGGGATTTTGATTTTGGTGAGGATGATGTGCCTCTTGAAGATACTGTTGCTTCAAGAGGACATGGAGTCTTAAGAACTTCAGCCGTACCTTCACCGGTACGTACTGATGCTGCAAAGAGGATCGGTTCTGATGTCGTACAAGGACACTTTGCAGCCTCTCAGCCTGAGATTCCAACTCAGGAACAAACAGTAATTGATCCCATAACTGTCAACAACATTTCTTATCAAGTTTCTGCAGGTATTGCTTCACTTTTTGGATTAATCATTGAAGACATACACGAGCGTGAGACAGGGAGTGTGTGTGAGAGGTTAGGGAGAGAAGGACCTTCATTTTTAAGGCCCGAAACCGAGCGCCAAATACCAACAGAACGCGTATTAGAGCGAGGTCACCTAAACCAAACACCGTCCCTTAATACTGAAAATTTTGATACTCGTATGAATTCAATGGAAAATCAGATGAGGCAGTTCGGGCAGACAATGGGGCAGTTCGGGATCAATATTGGAAACAACCAAAGGGCTCTAGACGACTACGCAGCAAGAATGGCAAGTCAAGCTACAGCTTTTGAGGATTTGACAAATAAGGTCAATGACTTGGGCCATGCTGGTGGAGTCTTGGGAAGCACTCTCAATGAGAGGATGGGGGCATTGGAGACTACAATGCATACAATGACTGTGGAGATCAGTAGAATGATGTTCGCAGTCAGAAGTTTTGTGCCCCCGGAGTGCTTCGAGTCGGAACAACCTCCCCCCGATGCTGGAGCAGGTGGTGCAGGTGGTGCTAGTGGAGCGGGAGCCTCTGGTTCTGGTTTTGGAGGTTCCTATGCAGCTGGTGGATCTGAAGACCATGGTGGAGCTCAGGATAACTCACCTAAGGGGGAGAGTGGAAAGGAGACGAGACAGCAGGCAGTTCACATCGAAGAAATTGAAGAACCCGCTGATCTTGTCAAGGAACCAGAAGTTGAGCCTGCTGTCGCTGAAGAGGCTCTGAGGAGGAGAAAGGGTAAGGCAATAATGGTTGAAGAAGATGAACCAGTTATTGACCTGAGTCATCAGGACACAGTACAGGAGGTACTAGACTCAGATTCTGATATGGAAGACGTACCTTTCGCACATGCTGTAAAGCGATCTTTGAAGGAACAAGGTGGAGGTGCTGGTATGTCTTTCGGAATGCCTGAAGAAGATCCTGTTGATGAAGAAACCCTGCAGTCTCAACAGTTAGCCTTGGAACAAGCTCAGTTCCATAAAATGAAGATGATGCAAGAACATGCTGCGTTCCTAGAACAGAAGGTGGAGCTACAAGGGAAGCAGTATGAGTATGAGCTTGCAAGGCTAGCCAATCCTCAAGTTGATCTGGACAAAAGAAGGATAGGGCAGAAATGGGATGAAGCAAGGAAGATAATGATGGGACCATGTGCAAAAGGAGTTCATAACAAGGATGCAGATGATCTATTCTACAACTTGAATTTGCAGAATCCAATGACTGGGGACTATATAAATGCTTTGAAGAGATTAATTTCTAAAGTCAGGGTTGGGTACAACGCAAATCTTAAGGAGTGGCAGGTTATTTTGTCTTTGGTAGAAGGAGTCCCAACATCTTTCCTATTTGTGGATGACCAATTCATAATGAGAAGATCTGCGTCAGAGTTGTTCTTGCTAGCGACTAAAATTCAGTACTCTCAATCTGAGGAGCTAAGCATTCTGTACAGGGATCAGTTAATGCAGCTAGCAGAGGACAAGGGTCCAGAATTCTCAGCTTATCCAAATTTTGTCCGGATGGTGGTTCAAGGAAAGATGAAGAGGGTGAGCATGGAGGAAAAGGACTTAATGGAACTTTCAGTGGAATCTCTTAAAGCCGTATGTAGACAAATGATGGGTAAGGGATTCGCCTCTGAGCTTAAAGATAAATCCGTGAGGATCATTGAAAGAGTCATATTCTTGAAGAGCAATGAGGTGTGGAAGTGTGATGTCATTGCTCCAAACCCTCTCGACAACGTGAAGATTGAGCCGGAGCTGATAGAACAGAAATGGAATATTCTTCAAGCAATGAAGAATGTAGATGAAGCTTTGACTCTTCCTTCTGGAGAACTGGAACAAGGAGAAATAAGGGAGGCAGTTGGCGTTCCAGGGAAAGATAGTGTATACTGGATACACTCTTATGCTGATGATACAGCTGATGCCTTAGCATACATAGATGCAGACCAGAAACAAACACTCTTGCATATGAGTAGACAATGGCTGCTACAGACTCAAGATGCTGCATTTCTAGAGAAAGTGTTATATGTGTTCAAATGGGGCGAAGTGGAAGACAAGTTTGTTGAAGAAAAGCAGAGACTCGTGAGTTACCTGTCTGAAGTAGTGGTGGAAAAGAAGCAAATGGAGCGAGATGCGGCTAGTGTCCACAATACTAACCGTGTCAAGGGCTACCCCAAGATGATCTATTGTCAGTTTAAAGCTGATAAAACTCATTGGAAATCTCAGCTCATCATGAAGAACTTTGAGGATATTCCAAAGATCAGGACTACTCAGGAGGTGGACAAACTCAGAAGGCTTTTCAAACATCCTTATCCAGAGCCCAAGAACCCTCTAGAAATGGAAGCTGTAAGTCTGTTGAATGCTAGGTGGAAGCAGCTTAAAAATCCAGTATACAAGAAAGAAAAGCAGCAGAAGGAGAAGCTCAAAAGGCAGAAAGAGGAGAGAGATCAAGCTGCTGAAGCTAGAAAGAGGAAACGGAATTAGGGTTAAAGGTCAGAGTGGTGTGAACTTGAAATTGGAAAAACTTCATATCTTTCGGTTGCTTTAACTCACTTGAGGAAAATTCACCTTAGAGTGAATCCAATAAGGTGATACAAGTTTGACCAAAAGGTATGAAATAATCCAGGTGATAGGAATCACTCAAATGATCTTTAATTCGAGGTTCGAATTCTGTTTCTAGTTTTTATGTTCATTGTATTGTTTTCAAGTTCTTTTCAATTGTATATTATTCAAGAATGTAATGTTAATTATCTTTTCTAGTCTCATTGTTTAGTTGAGTTATCCTTCTTTAATTTGAATGTCATTGTTAGACAATCAAATTGGGGGAGATTGAAAGGCAGAGTGTATAAACTTGTAACACTATAACTAATGTAACTCAAACTAAAGGAAAAGATACTTAACCAGAAGACAATCAAGAACAGGAAGTCACAAGAAATCAACACTAAATGAAGACAAGGTAATTGATACAATTAAACATGCTAACTATGATCAAGCCAAGAAGAAATCATTGAGAGAAGTTCAAGTTAAAGTTGTTCATGCCTCAGTGATTTGATAAATCAAGAATCAAGATCATAACTATCAGTATCAACAAGACCAATTGATTTCAAGTGAAGAAGAAGGAAAGCAAAGATTGGAAAGCCAAATTATTCAGTGAATATGGTAATTTATTCAAGAAGCAGAAACACTATCAAGACTAGTCACTTATGAACCAGACCATTGCATCAAGTGTCAGGACATTGATAGCAAGTTTATGTCAGTAATAAAGAACCATGTTCAAGAGCTTGTTGAAGAATAAAGAAGACATGAAGATATCACAAGTTCAAGATGTGCATTGAAGTTTCAAGTTGAAGACCAGAATATTTTCTAAGTACTAAATGTTCTGGATGGCTAAGTAGAAATTCTCAAGTAGAAGTTCTACTTAGGAATTTCGAGATAGCCAAGTAGAAGTTCCACTTAGGAATTTCGAGATAGCCAAGTAGAAATTCTCAAGTAGAAGTTCTACTTAGGTGCAGCTTCAACATGACACATGGCATCTTCTGATTGGCAGATTTCCAAGCTTTCAAGATAAGGCAAGAATTATGTGGACATCATTGGGCCACGTACATCTTAGTCTTTGAAGACTACAGGACATAGATTACATGTAGTATAAATAGAAGTACTTGTGTAATGTTTTAGTTAGTGAGCAATTCTAGAGAAAAACACAAGAGAAAAAGAGAGAGTGCATTCACAGAGCTTAGTATCATTCACTTCTCTCTCAACTTCTGTTATACTTTGTAATGAATGTTGTAGCAACCCTTTCAAGTTATATATAAAGAAATATATTCCTTGAATCTGTGTGTTCATTTATTGCATCGTTTTTATTGCCTCTCATATTCGAAAAGTTGTATTCACCCCCCCTCTACAACACTTTTGGACCTAACAGATATTTTCTTAAATGAAGCTGAAAACATTGTTATGCAAGGAGAGCAAGTTACAGTGCCTGCCATTGTTACGGCAGAAGAACCCTCACAGGTTGATCGGGATTTGCGAACTCCCATTGCACCACCACTGACCTTCCAAGAGGAGGCTAGGGTGATTTCTGGTGCAGGTACAATTGATGCAGCTCAGGAATTTGAGAGGAGTGATGTGAGGATTACCTCAAATATGAGTGAAACACTAGCACGTGAGGTGAGTGATACTCATAGAGCGATTGAGGTGAGAGCACACAATGACACAAACACTTTATCTCTCATGGCACAACTTGATCAAATGAAAGAAAGTCTTGCTCAAGCTGAAGAAGACAATAAAAACTTAAGGTTTGACATGGATAACATGAGAACTATCTTCAACAACAAGATCAATGCACTCAAACTCTCTCAACAACAAGCAATTGAAGACTCTGGAGATGTCATAGTGGCTCAAGATCTCATTATAACTTTTATGTCGAATCAGATTGAAGATCTTCAGAATAACATAAATGAGAATCACTTATCCACTGAACATCGTCTCAGTCAAATTGAAAGGCAAAATGATCATCAAGCAAAGGGGTTGAGACACTTATATAATATCATTAGCAGAACTCACACACTTACAGCAGAAGAGAAGAAATTCTTTGGAAGTAGTGATGAAAGTGGCCCTGGAGCTGGTACAAGCCATAAAGCTGTAGAGGATTCCTCAACTAAGGGGGAGAAATCTAGAGGGGGAGGAAGTGTGAGTAAAGAAAAAGATGAAGATAGGAGTGAGGGGAAGAAGAAGACAACTCAAGCAGCAGAACAGGATGATGATGATGCTGTAGAAGGTTATTACTATACAGGTGAACCTGATAACCTTGATCTGTTTGCTGATTTACAGTTTCCTGATGTTGGTGAAGAATTTGATGAACCGGATCTTAGTTTTTGGGATGATGAAGAGCCAGTAATTCCTGATTCTATTGAAACACAAAGAATGAATTTTGAAGCGAATAAAGAACTTGAACAGAATGATGCTAATCTGTCTATGAGAGAAGAAAGACTCAAGAAGACACTCGAACAGTTAGCTCACAATGAAAGACTTCAAAAGGCTGAACAGGAAGCACATCAAAAGCAACATGCTCAAAAGCTGGAAGCAAGGAAGATGTACATCAAGTACAAAAGTGGTGATAAATGGGAACGTGCTCAAAAGGTAATAGACTCACCACAAACTTCTGACTATGATGATCGTAGGGTGATTGCTATTTTTGAAAGCTTTAAAAAGAAGAACCCTATACATGACATGTACTTAAAATCCTTGAAGACAGAAATTGTGAGAATAACTACTGCATCTGATCCAAAGAATGGTGAGCTACTAATCTTTGTTGAATGTCATAAGCTTGGATCTCACAAAGTATCTCTTCAGTTCTTCTATGATAGATCTCTGTCAGAGCTTTGGGTGCTGAGACCAAAAGTCAGAACATCTTCTGAGCTAGGTATACTACTTCATGAAAAATTTCAAGAATTTGCTGAAAGAGCTGGTCCTGAAGTAATAGATAACCCTCCACAAGTTAAAATTCTTAAGGGAGAAGTTATTCACACTGTTAATCTTCAGACAGAGGAATTATATACACATCTTGCCAGACATTTGGTGTATGTTGAATATGCTCTTCGAAATCATGGTTTTGCATCTCAAGAAAAAATTGAAGCTGCAGACCATATCCGATCCTATGCTCAGACCAACATGAAGAAGTATAAGCAGTATCAAGGTGAGTTGAGAAAGAAACTTGGAATACCACTAGTTTATCCTACAGATGTATCATCCAGAAGAGAGTTACTTGTTGACTCTGAATTGATCAAGAATCTACCCAATATGGATGAACAAGAAGAAGGAGAAATCAATGAGGAAGAAGGTGGTAAATGAAGATTAGCTCTACAAGTTATATCATTAGAGCTTTGATAGAACAAGATAGGATAATTGTCTTATATGATCAGTCTAGAGGATCATATATCTTGTATTTATCTTTTCTGTTTGAATCTGGATAACGTTATATATGAACCAGAACTTTTCCATTATTTACTTAGCATTTAAAGTTTTTTCTTTTACTTGTTTAATTGGGATTAGTTGAAGAATCCTCTAGGTATTTGCTTGTTATTGTATAACAAACAAATAGGGGGAGATTGAAAGGCATATGACTCAGCCTATTTGTAGTTCAAGGATCCTAATCCAATTAAACTAGATTGTAATAAGTAAATAATATCAACTGTCACAGGAATCTCAAAAGATGATAACCGTCAGAAGAAAAATCAACAAGTCAATTTATAGTTTTGATGTTTTACACTGGAAGAAGATTCAGATATCTGATCAAGCCTCAAGGTAGCATTGAAACACATGGATTCATTTAAGGGACAGAGATTTCTATAGGTGATAAGAAACAATATCAGTACCGAATGATTGATGAGAGTGAAGAATAGGAAAAAGACCACAGTTCTAAAGTCAAGATGAAGAACAGATATTGGAGTTAGTCGTTCATGAACCAGACAGTACATCGAGCGTCAACATCGATCCAGTGTATGTTCCTTATCATAATTACGTGGTTCACAGTGAAGTATTGACTATTAAAGGATTTATATTAATTCTACTTTAATTGATTAAATCAAATAAATAATTTAAATAAATAAATTAATTCTATCAGAATTAATATATTTGTTAAAGTAATTATTAGATTAATTAAATCAGAATTAATATGAAAAAGAAATAGTTATTTAAATGATTTTTATAAATCATTTAATTAATTATAAGCTGAAAAATATGATAATATAACTATCAAATGATAGTTATACCGATAGTCATATTCAGTTCAAGATGTGATAGTCATATACAGTTCAAGGTGTGATAGTCGTATACAGTTCAAAGTGTGACAGTCATATTCAGTTCAAACTGGATAGTCATATTTCATTCAAGGGATAGTCATACCGAATGTTATATTCAAGGGGATAGTCATACCGAAAGTTATATTTAAAGAGACAGTCATATTACTTTCATTTGATAGTCATACCGAATGTCATATTAGTGTTAACTGATTGTTATATCAGTTAAAACAAAGCAATATGACTATGGCTGTGTTATATAAGGCAGCAGAATGCAGAAGATCAAGAATCAGTCGAACTCAACATAAGAAATACACACAGTAGCTCCTATATCTCTCTCTCAAGCTCAAGAACACTTACAAATTAAATTCTATAAATTCAAGTTCATCTCAGTTGTAATATTCTATCCATTGGAACTTGTTTACTTGTGATTCTTGTACTACTAGCGAATTAAGTTTCCTAGTTCACAAATTGATATCTTGATTTTTATTAACTAAATTAGCAAAGTTCATGTTGAATTTTCTAATTAGTTATTAATTACTTGACAATCGTTTGGACTGATTTTTTAACACCCATCAAGTTAATATATTGTTATATTCAACTTGAAATTTGTGTTATATTATTCCGCACAAATTTGTTTAAAATAAATTTTATTTAAAGAACAAATTTCGAGAAAATGATATAGATTGTATTCAACCCCCCCTCTACAATCTTATCGGACCTAACACTTAACAATCAAAAATATCATAAAATGAAAATTTTTGAAGATTAAACAATTTGAGAATAAATTCAATTTAATTAACAATTGAAAATAAACTCATATTGTTTAAAAATAAAAAATATCATAAATTTAGAATTTTTAAAGGTTAAAGAATCCGAAAATAAATTTAGATTATTTAAAATTCAAAAATCTCAAAATTGAAAATTTTGAAAGTTAAAGAATCCAAAAATAAGTTCAAATTATTTAAAGTTAAAAAATCTCAATTATTGAATTTTTTGAATGTTAAAAAATCGAAAATAGAGGAGTTGTCTTTTTGGTCTAATACCGGATTTAATTTCTGTATGGGTCAACAAACTCGAAAACCAATTGGAGGACCACAAAAATAAGGATCATGATTTGTGCGTCAATCAAAAGGTTCTGATGTCAATTGTTAGGTCAAAAATAGTTTGTGGAAGGGGGGTTGAATACAAACTATGTCGTTTAATCGAATTTGCTCTTTTCTTAAAATATTAAATCAAGAACAAATTGACGCGGAATAAAACGAATACCGATATTCAAGTTAAATATAAAATTTATATTAACTTGATGGGGTGTGTCTAAATGCACGGGTACAAATTACAATGGTTTGATGACCAACTAATTATTACAAATTCTATAGAAAATTCGACATGAACTTTTCTATATTTGTAATAAAAAGATCGAATGCTAAAAAGCAATTCGAGAGATAAGTTCTAGGAGTAAAAACTCGCTAGATAGTTCCAACGTTACAAGTAAACAATTTCTATCGGTTCAGATTTAACGATACAGCTCAGAAATAATTTACAGGAATTTATTTGAAGAACAGAACTATTTCTCTTAGTCTTTCTCTTGTTCAGCTCGGAGAGAATTTGTGAAGAATGTGAAGTTGTGTCTGCTGCTCTCTTCTGTCTGATTGCTTCTGCCTCTTTTTATAAGATATTAACATTTTGTATTGCCAAGACAATCGGCAAGACAATCAGAACCACCAAGACACTAAATTTGTACTGCCAAGACAATAGGCAATACAATCGGCAAGACAATCAGCTTCCACCAAGACAATCAATTTCTGAGATATTTGTCTTGCTTTATCAATAATTATCATTCTGTCTGAAGCTTTTTCTTTTTGATCATTATCAAGACAATCTGATTTGAACTGTCAAGACAATCGTCAAGACAATCAAATCAGATTTTTATTCTCCTTTTTTAAAGCTTTTTAGAATAATCATTACCAAGACAATCTTTTAATTGTCTTGTTAGTTTAAAAATAAACTAACAAGACAATCGGTAAGACAATCTATTACCACCAAGACAGTCGGCAATACAATTGAATTAATTGCATTCAGTTAATGGAACCTGGCACTTGATTCTTTAATCAATCAAAAACAAATACTCCACGTGCCTGCCAACATTTACAAATTACTTTGGCCTATTTCGTCCTTATTAGGGGCAGCTCCGTAGACATGCCTTTTAACCCGCACAGCTTATAATCTTTAATTAATAAATAATTATTTTAATCCAGAAATTATAAAAATAAATATCTAATATTATTAGATATTTATAAATATAATTTTCTAAATAAATAAAATATTTATTAATATAAAATTATTCTTAAACTCTAAACTGCGGTTACCTGAGCGTCTGAAACTGGACTGCTTTTGCTTAACAAAAAATATATCAATTCCAACCGGGGTTCCAGCTTTAAGAATATATCACCTTCCATTTCCTTGTGATAATTCTATTTTCTCATAACCCGTCCAGGTGTAAGCTACGGTCTCTTGAGGATGTGAAACCGGACTCTTTTTGCTTAACAAAAAATACAACAATTCTAACCGGGGTTTCAGCATTAAGAATATATCAATTAGAATTTCTTTATGATAATTCTTTTTCCTCGTAGCCTGTCCACTTGATAGTAAAATCATTGTGGTTAATGAATTTAACACTTCTGTTGCTTGCACAATGATTTTCTCTTTTACCAGTCTTGATAGCTTGAACCACTGAGGTTAATGACGAATAACCACTGTTTAATGTTGACACTCGATGCACGGTCTGGTTCATGAGTGACTAACCGCAATGACTATTCTTCATATATTGACTTTAAAACTGTGGTTCATGTCTCCCTTTTCTTCACTCTTTTTCAAACCTTTATAATTTGTATTCTGCCACTGTAGGAACCTCTTGTCACTATAAATAGAACCCACTGTATTGATTACTCCACTGATGCTTGATCAACTGAATGAACTTCTTCAAGTGTAGTATAACTCAAAACGGTAGATTGACTTTGTCTTCTTTCTTTTCTGACAGATAATACAATTGAGATCCCTGTGACAGTACATATACTATTTACTATTACATTCTTGTTTAAGTTGAGTTGAATCCTCGAAATACAAATAGGCTACATCATTTGCCTTTCAAAGCCATTAGGAAAGGAGTGGTTTAAAGAGAAAATATTGGAAGGTTTTTGGAGTGAAGAATGGCATAAGACGTCTATTGGTTTTCTAGAAAGACGTGAGAAGCTGAACAGTCGCTTGGAGATTATCAATGTAGTCAGTCATTATTATTGCGCGTGACTGTATTTCCTGTATTTTCAAGAAAAGTTAAACGTATCCAACCAATTGATTTTGTTCAGATTATTTTTTATTTCTTTTTCAGATAAAAGAAAATGCCACGTGGAACTCCATTTAGTCTCTGGAATCAGGATTATATTGATCAGGAATTACAAGTTTGATCACGTCAGGATTTGTGATTATTGCTATTTGGCAATCACTTTGAAATTTATGATTATCTTGATGAGAAGATCACATCAGGAGAAGGAAGCGGATCAGTATTGATTTTTTTATCTTGATTATACCCTGATTTATTTAATAGAAATCAATTTTGGATTTTATTTTCCAAAAATAGTGGGTAACTGCATTTTTCAGGGACTGACACCTGTCAACCTACGTGTCAACGTGGGATAGTGGGTCTGAAGGATTTTTGAAATATACTTATGTTAGATATTGATTCAAGTGATAATCAGGATCTAGACTACTGATCAGATACTGATACTGACGTCATCAGTAATGCACCGTCAGGATTGGGTTATCATCAGGATTGGAAGCTGATCAGGATTTCATGAGGATATACATCAGTCCAGGAATCTAGGAAGATTGACATGTCGGTTCCTGATTTATAGGAATGCAGCTATCATTCAAGATATGTACTAAGAAACGTATGTAATTGATTTGATATATCTTGTAATTGATAGTGTAGCTGTGTACTGTATATAAACACAGTTTAGGTTTTACTTAATTGTAATCGCTTACACGAATTATCTTGTAACCTAGCAGCTCTCAAGAACATAAGAATTTCTTGAGAGAGTTTGTAATAGTTTTATATCAGAATTAATAAAGCTGTTATTTATTCATACTTGTGTTATTATTTCTGTTTAAGTCAAAAATCTTATACAATTGTATTCAACCCCCCTTCTACAATTGTTAATTACTGGGCAACAATTGGTATCAGAGCAAACTGATTAATTACAATCAGAAACGATCTTAATATGTCGACAAGCAAGTATGAAATTATTAAAATCCATGTTCTCAAAAAGGCTGAATATCCCACATGGAGGGTAAAGATGTTGATGTATCTGGAGGCAACTGATCCTAACTATCTCGATTGAATATATGATGGACCATATATCCCTAAGAGACTGGTTGCTAGAACAGATACTATACCTGAGCACTATGTTCAGAAGACAAAGGCTGAATGGACTCCTGAGGAAAAGGCTGAAGTACTCAGAGATGCAAAGGTGAAGAACATTCTCCATAATAGCCTTGATGCTGTCATGTCAAATAGAGTGATAACATGTAAAACTGCTAAGGAGATCTGGGAAACTTTGGAGACTCAATGCCAGGGTACTGAATCTATCAAAAGGAACAGAAGGGCTCTGTTGATTCAAGAGTACGAGCAGTTTGATGTAAAATCTGATGAGAGCCTCACTGATCTGTATGATAGATTTCTAACACTATTGAATAATCTATCTCTAGTGGGTAAAGAGTATGAACCAGAAGACTCGAATACCAAGTTTCTTAGAGCTTTGCCTGTGGAGCGGGATACTCAAACCTCTATCATTAGGCATCAGTATGATCTTAATGCTGTATCTCTTGATGAAGTCTATGGGATGCTAAGAACCCATGATCTTGAGGTTCAACAAAGGAAGAATAAGAAGACCAACAAAGCAAAGCCTGTTGCTTTGAATGCTGAATCAAAATCAAAAGGAAAAAGCGTGGAGGTTTCAAGAAGGAGAAGTAGAGTCGTTGAGTCCAATACTGATGACTCATCATCAGATCCTGATGCAAATCCTGATACTGATACTGATGATGACTCTACTAGTTCTGATATGATGGAAATGGTTGCTATGATAGTCAAGGGTTTTAAGAAGATGAAGTTCAGAAAGGCTAGAAGACAAGGCAACATTCAGAAAAAACCTGTCAATACTGACAAGAACAGGTACAAGAAGAATGAAAGCAAAAGCAGCAAGTTTGACAAGTCAAAAGTCAAATGCTACAACTGTGATGGAATGGGTCACTTTGCAACTGAATGCAAAAATGCCAAAACCAAAGCTCTTATCTCATCTAGCAAGGATTGGATGGACTCTTCCTCAGACTCTGAAGAGGAAAAAGTGAACTATGCATTAATGGCAAATGTGGATGAGATTGCTGCTCCTGAAAATAAGGTACCTGAAGTTGTTTTTTATTTTGATATTGATAATGTCTCTGAGTTAAGATCTTTCTTAAAGTCTCTGCATATTAGCTTTAAAAGTCAATCTCTTGAAAATGCTAGAATAATATCTGAGATGTCAGAATTGACTAAAAGAAATGATCATCTAGAAGCTGAGTTACTCTTCATGGAAGAAGTACAAAATGAATGTGATAAGGCTAAGCACATGAAGCTAGAAATGGAGTTTAAATATACTGCACTTGAAAAGGAACTTAATGAAGCTAATGAGAAACTCAGAACCTCGACACACTATGGAAAGAAAACACACGATCTTATCACAGATAAGAACTGGAAAGAGGGTCTAGGTTATAAACCAGAGGACAAAAAGAAGAATAAAGGTAAAGTTGTTACTGCTAAAACAACAAAATCAGGAAGAGTAGTTGTGAATGAGTCAACAAATCCAAAAACCTATAGACATGTAATAGACAGAACAAAGACCAAATTAAAACCTGTTAAGTATGTGTATCCAAAAAATCCCAACTCTACATTAGAAAAGGGATCTACTTCTACACAAAATTTTAAGTCTAAATCTGTCAAAAATATAGGTCTTTTGTCTAAGAAACAACTCAGAGACAGAATCTGTGAAGCGACAGATAGAGAGAAAACCACTACTGCTAAGAGGAACAGGAATGGTAAAATTGGAATAAACAAAGAGAATAATTATAAATATATTCCAAATGCACCAAGGAAAACATGCTTTAATTGTGGTAACTCTAATCATCTTGCTATTGATTGCAGGAGGAGTAAAAAGAAGGCTACTGTAGTTCCTAAGTCTAACATTAGGAATAGATCAGTATTTTATAAACCACAGAATCCTTGTTTTCACTGTGGCAGTAAATGGCATTCTATCTATACATGTGAAGAATACCATAGTTTGTACTACAATTATTATGATCCCTTGCCGAAATTTAATAAAAGTGAAAATTCTGGTAGAACAAAGAGTCTGAATACTAAGCATGCATCTGTTAATTCTGATAATGACAAAGCAAATTCTGATGGATTTAAATCTGACAGAACTGCTTTTGTTAAAAAGACTTCTGCTCCTAATAGTGTTAAATTGCATTCAAAAAGAACCCAACAAGTGTGGGTTCTTAAAAATTCTAACTGAGCTCTTTGTGTTTCTGATTGCAGGGTAAAAAGAAAAATGTGTTAGTCATGGATAGTGGATGCTCTGTGCACATGACTGGAAACAAAACCTTGCTATCAGAATTTGAGGAGAAAGCTGGCCCAACAGTGTCTTATGGAGATGGCAACATTGGACAAACTTTGGGATATGGCAATATAATCATTGGAAATGTCATCATTGAAAAAGTAGCTCTGGTGAAAGGACTCAAACACAATCTGCTTAGTGTTAGTCAAATCACAGACAAAGGTTATCATGTCGACTTCAATGATACTCACTTTGAAGTGATCAGTAAAACATCTGGAAGAATTGTCTTGACTAGTCAAAGACGTGGTAACATTTATGAAGCCAATGTCTACACCAATACTGATGGTCCCTCAACATGTCTCATCAGTAAAGCAACAGTAGATGAAAGTTGGAATTGGCACAAGAAGCTTTCTCATCTCAACTTCAACAACATCAATGAGTTGGTTAAGAAGATTTGGTGAGAGGATTACCAAAGGCGTTATATACTCTTGATGGACTCTGTGATACTTGTCAGAAGGATAAATAGAGAAGGACATCATTCAAGAGTAAATCTGAATCCTCGATTGATGAACCATATCACATGCTACATCTTGACTTGTTTGGACCAGTCAACATTATGTCCATCAGTAAGAAAAGGTATACTCTAGTCATTGTTGATGAATATACTAGATTAACTGGGTGTATTTTCTGCACAGAAAAGATGAAACTGCTGAAATACTTTTGGATCATGGAAGACTCATTGAAACTGGCACAAAGTACAAAGTCAAGATTCTAAGAAGTGATAATGGAACTGAATTCAGGAATTCAGTAATGGAAGAGTTCTGCAAATACAAAGGAATAGTTCAACAATTCTCTGCTCCTAGCACACCCCAGCAAAATGGAGTAGTTGAAAGGAAGAACCGAACTCTTATTGAAGCTGGCAGAACAATGTTGGAGGAAGCTAAACTACCTACATATTTCTGGGCAGAAGCAGTCAACACAGCATGCTACACTCAGAACATTACTCTAATCAACAGACATGGTGTCACTCCTTATCAAATGATTAAAGAGAAGAAGCCAAGTCTGAAACATTTGCATGTGTTTGGTTGTAAGTGCTTTGTTCTTAGACTTCATCCTGAACAGCTAGGAAAATTTGAAACTAAAGCTGATGAGGGCATTTTTATTTGTTATCCAACTTCAAGAGCCTTTAAAGTATATAACGTAAGAATAAGGACAGTCATGGAGTCTATCAATGTTTCTTTTGATGATAAGAAGATAACAGGAATTGCTGAAGATTCACATGACAGTTTGATCTTTGCAAATGAAGCTACCAAGAATTCTGATGAAGTAATGTCAGATACTGATATTCCATCAGATCCTGATGATCGACCAATGCCTGATGAAACACCAGTTACTGATGATGATTCAAATAATGCAAATGTTGAGGGGGAGCAACAACAAAATACTATTAGTACTGATACAACTCAAACATCAGGAGGAGAATCATCAGAAACAGATTCAAGTGATAATCTTGACAGCACTTCAGGAGGAGATAGCACTATCTCAGGGGGAGCTTCTAATAATTCTAGTTCTTTTGAAGATAACAACAATCAAGGGGGAGCATCCAACTCAAGAAATGATTTACCATCAGCAAGGAAATGGCCCAAAAGCCATACTCCTGATTTAATTATTGGGAATCCTGATGCAGGTGTTAAAACCAGAAGTGCAACACAAAATGAATGCCTCTATAATAATTTTTTATCAAAAGAGGAGCCTAAGAAAGTTGAAGATGCACTCAAGGATGCTGATTGGGTTACAGCAATGCAAGAAGAACTGAATGAATTTGAAAGAAATGAAGTCCTAAAACTAGTACCAAGACCAAAAGGTAGATCAATTGTTGGTACAAAGTGGGTGTTCAGAAACAAGACAGATTTAGATGGCAATATTGTGAGGAATAAAACAAGACTAGTTACAAAGGGGTACTCTCAACAGGAAGGAATAGACTATGATGAGACTTTTGCTCCTGTTTCAAGGCTAGAAGCCATCAGAATTTTTCTGGCATATGCAGCTCATAAGCAATTCAAAGTTTTCCAGATGGATGTTAAAAGTGCTTTTCTGAATGGAGAATTGGAAGAGGAGGTATATGTTGAACAACCTCCTGGTTTCATTAATCCTAAATATCCAGATCATGTCTATAGATTGGATAAAGCACTTTTTGGACTAAAGCAAGCTCCAAGAGCCTGGTATGGAACTCTGGCTCAATTCTTACTGGAAAGTGGTTTCAAAAGAGGTACAATTGATAAAACCTTGCTTTATTTGAATCATGGGAAGGACTTGCTGTTAGTTCAGATTTATGTTGATGATATCATTTTTGGGTCAACTAACCCCAAATTGTGTGAGAAGTTTTCAAAGCTAATGCAGTCTAGATATCAAATGAGCATGATGGGAGAAATGAGCTATTTCTTAGGTCTGCAAGTTAAACAGACTGATGATGGAATTTTTATCAATTAGTCAAAGTACATAAAGAATCTATTGAAGAAGTTTAATATGCAAGACAGTGCTACTGCTACAACTCTCATAGCTATAGCTACAAATCTTGATCCTGATCAAGGTATTGAGGTAGATGTAACTAACTACAGAGGTATGATTGGCTCACTTTTGTATCTAACAGCTAGCAGACCAGATATCATGTATGCAACCTGTCTATGTGCAAGATTTCAGGCAAACCCCAAAGAACCACATCTCATTGCTGTTAAAAGGATTTTCAAATACTTGAAAGACAGGAAAAGTACTTCAGGCAGTTGTCACTTTCTTGGAGGAAGACTAGTTTCTTGGTTCAGTAAAAAGCAAAAGTCTATATCCACATCAATTGCAGAAGCTGAGTACATAGCTGCAGGAAGATGTTATGCTCAGATCATGTGGATGAGGAATCAGCTAATGGACTATGGTTTGTCATATTCAAAAATACCTATTTATTGTGATAATCAAAGTACTATTGCTATGACAGGAAATCCAGTTCAGCATTCTCTTACTAAGCATATCAGTATCAGATATCACTTCATAAGAGAACAAGTACTGGAAGGGACAATCGAACTCCACTTTGTTCCTACTGATCGACAGCTAGCTGATATATTCACCAAGCCACTACCTGAAGCTACTTTTACAAAATTGGTGAATGAATTGGGAATGGTAAACAAGAAGTTCAGGTTGATGAATCTTTGATTAAGGATGGAGCATCTAAAGAAATAGGTGAAAAGAGGAAGTTTTTGCAACAGGCCTCTGATTCTGATAGTGATGATGACAAGGCCATCTCTATAATCATGAAGAAAAAGGAAATTGCTGCTCCTGTTACTGCTGAATTGGTTAAGCCAATAAAGCAAAAGAAAAGAAGAAGAATAATCAACAAGAGTCAGTATTATATTCCTGAAGATATGTAGAATCTTAATGATGATATTGATCTTGATGAATCATCAGTTCCTGATACAACTGTGCTTCCAGATATCTCTACTCCTGATACATCACCTGTAAAGACTATTGAGATTACTGATTCTCCATCACCTACATCTCCTAAGAGAAGAATAATTGAGATGTCTGTGGATGAAGTAAATGTTATTGCTGCTCAGCTTGGTCATAAACCAACACCTCTTCAGATAAAGAGACAAGCTGAAGCACAGGTTTTTAGTAGACTGAAGAAATAGAGGATCACTTCACCTCTAAAAGGATCAAGCCCACAAGAACCTGAACTTCAAAGGAGTTCAGAAGCTATTGAAGATCCAGTCCCACAAGAACCACCCACTCAAAGTGTGGGTGCAGACATTTCTGAAGGAATGGTCCCACAAGAACCACTTTCTCAAAGGGAAGGTGAAGACAAGAACATTCCTGCCCCACAAGAACCATCTTCTCAAAGTGAAGATGCAGGCAAGCTCACATCAGCACAGGAGATTTCTAACACTGCATTTGAGGGAAGCATACAAGAACCTTTGACTCAAAGTGTTAAAGCAGCTTCACAACCTCAGACTACACAATAACCATTGGTAGCAAATACTGATGCAAGTCATTCTCCAGTTGCAGATGTCAATCCTGATGAAAGTATTTCTGATCCAAATATTCCACTGCTCATTGAACCACTTTCTTCAAGACCAATGGAATCTATCTCAACTTCACCAGGTAACACTTCTATCTCTGCTTCTCTTACTGATAGTATGATTACAGATAGACCTGAGACAAGGGATACCTCTATTTGTATGACTTCAGTCCACTCTTCTCAGCCACCTCTTATTTCTTTGAATTTGTTGAGCCAGAACCTTTCTTGTGGGAAAGTAAGTGAACATTTAGAGAAAAAGAAGAGTGAAGAGAGGCAGTCTCCTGACCTGGCAAAAGGAGAGGTAGAACAGAGTGAGAAGTTTCAAACTTCTAGTGAGGTAGCAGTTACTATTGAAAGTAACTTAGGTAATGTTGTGAGAAGTGATGAGATCACTTTAGAAAAATAGAGAGATTTAGGAATTGTTTCTACTCTGAATGCAGGTTTTCAGGATACAACAATACCATTTGCTGTTGATTTAAAAATGAAAGGAGTTATGAATCCTGAAGACAATGTGGATGATAAAATTCCTGAGGCTAATGATAGCTCAGATGATGATGATGATGCTGATAATGATCCTGAAGCGGCTCAGCTTAATGCTGTCATGAAAGCAAGTCTAGGATCTACTTATGGATCATCCAGTCAGTTTCTGGATTCTATGGGTAAATCTACAGCTGCTCAAGTTGAGATCATAGGAGATTAGAGCAATCTTCTTCCTGAACATATTCAAGCTGCCAGAAGATCTGAATGGTATACTGAGTGGAATCAGCCTTCTGCTGATATAAATTTCAACAATGCACTTTTTCACTCCAGTCATATAGCTACTACGATTTCTGATCCTAATCTCAAATCTCATCTGAAGACAACAACTATTCTGGCAAAAGGGCTGAAGGATGAAATTAATTCTGTCAAGCGTGATAATGAAAAATTTCATGCTCGGTTTGTTAATGATTATTCTGAAATTGCCACTGCTAAACAGCTTCAACGTTTAAGCACTGCCTTCAGCACAAGGATGGATACCTTGGAAGATAAAGTTGTCACTATGTCCTCAAGGGTGACAAATATTGAAGATTCTCTACAACTTATCTTATCCTTATTGACTGATCCTGATGATACTACTGATGTCAAAAAGGGGGAGAAGGTAGTCAAAACAAAATGCACACCTGATCTAGTTGTAAGAAAGGATGATGATACTTCTGGAAATGATGGTGGTGCTCAGTCATATGAACCAGGAACCTCTGATGCTGCTTTGGTAACAAGGAGAAGTCAGTCACAAACTCAAACCAAGCGGTCAACTCATGTTTCTGAATCTGGGAAGAGAACAGTAAGAACAATGGTGCAATCTCAAATCCTGACAGAGGAACAATTTTTGTCACCTAGTCAAAGTCAAAGGCATACACTTCCCACAATTCTTGAAGGTGATGAAGATTTGCTAATTACTGATATAGAAGATGCTCCACATCTATTTGAGAAGATTACTACAGGGACAGGTGATAGTGAAATTGTATATCACACTATTGCTAAGGTTCATCAGTATCATGCTGAGAAGGAACTTTGTAACAACATCCCTAGATCCGGGGTCCACGATCCAGGTTGTTACACCGATCTAGATTTCGATTTTATCAATTACCATTCCCGTTTATTAACCATTTTATTGATCACAATTATCTACGTTGGTAATGACCCCTAATCAACACAATCCATCACAAGTAATAGGCTCAGAGCGAAAGAAAAACATTACACATAGTACTTAATATAATCCATAGAGTTAAGTTATTACAGACCCAAAATAAGGTTGTCTTGGAACTACTTGAATCCACAAAAGTTACTACCTGAGGTGGTGGTAGAGGCGGGATAGGTTTCTAGTTTTCAAAATCTTACACAGGTCATACTGATACACAAACTTGACCAGTCTAAGCTGATAACCTATCCTACTAAGTCCTTTCACCTGAGGCAGACGGGGTCCAAACAATCTACGGAATAGCTGCGCGTTTCCCACGCGCTTCCGGGCAGTCTGCCTGGTCCTTGCCATGCTTACCTGTTGTTGTTTGTGATATACACAAAAAGCAAGTGTGAGCATAATTGCCCAGCAAGATAATAAATATAGTGTAGAAAGGATACTTTCTTTATTTCTGTTGAAAACAAGATGATATCGTGAACATTCATCTTTTAATATCAATCATTATCTCAATAATCAATTAAAAAAAATCAAGAGCGTTCTGGTTTTCGAAATCTTGCATGATGAGTTCAACACTGACAACACCTTCGGTGCTGGAGCACCTGGGCTTCCAACACAGTGTTGCAGCACAATTCCAATTGGAAGGAGGGGACTATACCGGAGCACCACAGTACAAGGTGATCAGCCGTTGTACCGCAAAAACAATACTTCGCTACTAGTAGACGGGTGACGTACCTACTAAGGAGGTCGTGGCCCGACCATCTGTGGGTCTTATGATGGACTCGCCTACCTGCGAGCCTCTTACACTAGTACATATATCTTGATGGACTCGCCTACCTGCGAGTCTCTTACTCTTGATATATGTATAACCGGATGGACCTGCCTACCTGCAAGCCTCTTACACCAAAACATTCTCCAGTCCCAGAGTCATTAAACCAGTTTTGAAACCTTTTTCAAATCATCACTTCCGAAAGAGAACATGAAAGTATATTCATTTCACAAGTTGACCTCTGACAATAGATTTTCTCCACTCAGGGAATTATTTTTAAAAAAATCAGCTCGGGAGTTATTCGGAGTTTTTCTTAAAGACCTTTTCAAAGCTGACCCTCCTTGCTGAGGCAGGGTCACTATAATGTTCACACTTGTTGGTAGCGAAGGGAGAAAACATTTTTGAGTACTCCTAAAACCTTGGGTTCTCAAGTTTTGATAAGTTCGTGAACCGTTAGGGTGGTATTTACGAAGTATGGGTAATTATAAAATAGTTGAGAACCCCTGAATATTTTCCTGAAGGCCAGAAAATATTTAAAATAATTTTTTTAAAGGCCTTAAATAATTTTTAAAAAGGTCAAATAGATTTTAAATAATTTTTAAATAATTCTAGAATATTTAAATCATTTTTAAATATTAAAAATAAATTCATAATTAATTATTAATTAAATAAATCGTTAACTAATAATTAATTATTAAATACATAAATAATTAATCATTAATTAAATAATTAATCAATTAATCTTAAATGAATATTTGAATTAATATTCATTTAATTAATAAATATTTAAACCATATTTATTAAATAATTCAAAATAAATAATTCCGATATTTATAAATTTTAAATCCGGAATTTATTTGATTATCGAAAATATCCGACTCCGGGGTTACCGGATTTTACATAAAATACTCCGACTCCCGACTTATACCAAAAGTTCAATCGCTCTACCCGAGCCTTAATCAACACCATATGTATATACATAAAAGCCATTGGGGTGCACATATATACATGTAAACATTTCAAGTACTTTCAGAAAATCATGCATGCATTTATAAGTTTTCTCGCAAGATACATATATAAAATAGTGCATGCATTTATATCACAACAGCAACAGTTTTGAGCATACTTAAAGTTTGAATATAGAATACTTGCCTGAACGAGTCGGTGAAGTGCACGTGTGCGAACTATGGTGGCGATCTAAAATCAACAAGAAAACGCTAGGGTTAGTTTCTTATTCGAACCATTTATTCTATGCTCGTACAACGAATCTAATTTCCTTAAAGGACACTTAGTGCTTATATTGGAATTTTATACTTATGGTAACGTCCCTTGTCCGACTTAAAATTACAAATTTTATTCGGGTCGAGTTCCGAGTTCGTTCGACTTGTATTCATTCGTCCCCTAACACCATTTTTCGTTCGCGCAACTTTGGTTCGAACATTTTTATAAAATCAAAAAATCCACTTTTTAACTTAATTCTTTTTGGGTTCTCTTGTCTACGGACCAGGTTACATACCATAATTTTTCCATCATTTTACCACATTCAGAAGGGGTCCGAATTCAGTTTACAACACCAGACTTTTCTGCAGTTTGTTTTCTTGAACTACTTTCACTAAAAAGACCATACCTCCCAAACCATAACTCCTCTTGGAATGAACTTTATATATTTACAAACTACAAACCAAGACCTTTCCTGACATGTCCAGTGGTGTTCAAGAATTTACATTTTTCAGTCCGTAATTAACCTAGCAAACAGACCTAAATACAAACGGGCGGCATAACGGCTATACATTTAACATTCCTCGATTTTACATCTTGTAAAATCGGCAACAACCCAATGAATTGCCATTATGGCTTCTAAACACTTATTTACAATCCATATAACTCATATCCATTTAACAAAATCAACCACAACAAATCCAACCATCAATTTAACAAACTAACTCCATAACCTCCAAAAACCATCATACTAGTACTTAATTTAAAAACTTAAATAAAACAAAAATGGTGAGAAGAGTTTTATACCTTCTTTGGCTGACTTAGGACCTTAACTAAAGCTTATGAACCTTGGTGGATGCTTGTGTGATCCTTATAAACCTTAATCTTTCATAAGAAATCAAGAACACAAATTAGTATTCCCGGATTTACTGTTCACCCTCAACTTTGAGCATGGATTTGAAAATGTTATACTAATCGGATAGCCACGAAAATTTGAACATACCTTACCTATGATATGAGGAAGCTTTGGTTTTATTTTGGTGATTTTAGAAGCTCTAGAACTGCACTTATGAATTTTTCTTTGGAGAGTGTTCAAGCTGGGAAGTTTTGCTGGAAAAAGAAATGGAGAGAGTTTTTGCTTTGCTTTGTATTTCTTTCACTAGGTTATGACCAAATAATGCATTTGTATTATAAAAAGATCAGATGTGTGGGATTGGAGGTATGGTGTATGTACTTGGTTGCTTGTTTTTCAAAAAGTAGAATAGTGTTTTGGACAAAATAAAGCTAACCATCCTTAAATCATGGAACCTTGTTTCCTACTACTTGGTTAGTTTCTAATTATCTTGTTGCATGGATTTGGCTTTCCACCTTGCATGGATCTCAAGCACTTAGCTTATTTTCCATCCATCTTAAGTCGTTTAATCCATTTTGCGTTTCGATAATTTCTTCGCGAAACGTTTATCGCGTAGAGATTTCCATCATCATTTCTAATCCTTTGTCATTCGTATCTTAAATTCCATAAATTCCATATTAGGGTTTTTATATATTACCCTTTGAGTTTCTTATTCCTCGGTACCTCATAATTTATGAAACATTTCGTAAAAGGTGAAATATTCGAATTCTGACGGCTTTTGCATTCTTTTATTTTCTTAGTACAATAACCTTTCATACTTAGAACTTCAAAAATACTACATTTATATAAGGTGGTGCTTACAAGCTCTCTCTCATATCCGTCAAATCACTATTCATTATGGTTTTATAATATTACAAAAATCTGGGTTCTTACAGTCTCCCCCCCTTAAAAGGATTCCGTCCCGGAATCAGTCTGTGAATAGATGGGGGTATTTCTCCTGCATCTCGCTTTCCAGCTCCCAAGTTGATTCTTCGACATTGTGGTTTTGTCACAGAACTCTTACCAGCTTAACAACCTTATTTCTGAGCACTTGTTCCTTGCGGACCATAATCTCCACGGGTTTCTCTACGTAGGACAGGTCCGGTTGTAGGTCCACTTGCTCATGTTCCACCACATGCTTGGCATCTGGGTTGTACTTCCTTAGCATTGACACATGGAAAACGTTGTGAACCTGCTGCAGGCTTGGGGGTAAGGCTAGTTCATAAGCTACGGGTCCGACTCTTCGCAAAATCTCGAAAGGTCCAATGAATCTAGGGCTTAACTTCCCTTTCTTCCCAAACCTCATCAATCCTTTCCACGGGGATACTTTTAACAACACCATGTCTCCTACCTTGTATTCCTTGTCTTTTCGTGCCAGGTCCGCGTACTTGCGCTGTCGATCTTGAGCTGCCACTAGTCTCCCCCTAACTAAGGTTATTGCATCTCTTGTCTGCTGAACTAAGTCGGGTCCCAATATCTTCCGTTCACCAACTTCATCCCAGCACAAGGGAGAGCGACACTTTCGGCCGTAGAGGGCTTCGTAAGAAGGCATTCCGATGCTTGAGTGGTAGCTATTGTTATATGCAAATTCAATTAAGGGTAAATGTTCTTCCCAACTCCCCTTGAAGTCTATGACGCACACCCTTAACATATCCTTCAAGGTTTGGATGGTCCTTTCACTCTGTCCATCAGTCTGAGGGTGATATGCGGTACTCATGCTCAGCTTAGTTCCTACACATTCCTGGAAGCTCCTCCAAAACCTGGAATTGAACCTGGGGTCTCTATCGGATACAATGGTTACAGGGACTCCATGTCGTACTACAATTTCCTTTATGTAAATGCCTACCAGCTTATCGACAGTGTATTTCTCATTAATTGGGAGGAAGTGAGCAGACTTGGTTAATCAATCGATGATCACCCATATTGCGTCATGATTGGTCTTTGTCTTAGGTAGTCCTACCACAAAATCCATGGCTATATGCTCCCATTTCCACTCCGGAATTTCTAAGAGTTGTAGTAAGCCACTGGGTCTTTGATGTTCCGCTTTCACCCTCTGGCAGGTCAAGCACCTATTTACCCATTCTATTACATCCTTTTTCATGTTGGGCCACCAATAGTGCTCCTTCAAGTCTCTATACATTTTGGTGTTGCCGGGGTGGACCGAGTACCTAGAGTTATGACCTTCGTATAATATCTCGTCCCTCAATTCCTGGACATTCGGGACCCATATCCTTGTGACATATCGCATGTGTTGTGCTAGAAATATAAACATTCGAATCGCAAGCGCACAATTCGTTTCGTTGTAAAAATTTTAGATTCGTTCCACAGGGACTTATTATTTTTTCGCAAACCTTAATATTTAATTTAATCGAATTAGAACAAGTTTGATTTTTGAGAATTTGGATTTTTTTCATACTAAATTAATTTTCTAAAAGAGGAATTAAACTAAATAATTACAAAAAGGAAATTTAATTTTTAAAAGAAAACTCAATTTTATTCTAAATCTAATCTAGTTAATTAAAAGTAAAATGAAGAAAAACTAAATTTTTTAAATTTAAATTAAAACTAAATTTTATTTTCAAGTCGAACGGAAAAGAAAACACAAAAACAAACTAGTCGAACTCAACAACAAAAACGAAATAACTAAGCAGCTAAAGGATTCATAACTCAAAATAAATACAAACTACAACTCAGCATAAAAACTCAGTCCAAAAACGAACTCAGTGATTCGACTTAGCAGACTCGAACAACAATAAATCAAATAACACGGACTCAACTGCAAACTCGGTGGGAACAGATTCGCATAACCCAGAACTCAGCATTACAACAAGACTTAACAAAATTACACAGTAAAAACTCGGATAGCTACAAAACACAAAATCTCAGAAATCAACCTCCAACCATGAACAGTACAGAACGTTGCAAGTATAACAGACCCGACCTACTCAGAGGTCAGCTACGATTCAAAAAAAAAAAATTATCAGCAAACGACATAAATAGCAAAAAGAAATTTGTTCAAAGACATCAATTTTAAACTCAACTTTCATTTGACTAATTCTAAAAAAAAAATAACTCAAAACTCGGTAGCAAAGACTTCCCACCCATAACTCTGCAGAATAAAAAAAAACAATCAAATTTCATAACCCGAATTCAACACAACAAAGTCAGCTAATTTCGACTCGGCAATCACTGAAATCGAACTGAAAATTTACTAAAAAGAAAAGAAAAAAAAATGGTTTTTTTTATTTGAAGAAGGAGATGAGAAAGAATAGATATGAGAAGAAGAGGGATAAAAGGAGTTGGGTTTTTGTGGGGAAGGGGGAGAGAGAGAGAGAGAGAGAGAGAGAGAGAGAGAGAGATATTGGTTTGCTGTGAGATGAAGGAGAAACAGGGAAGATGGGTGCGGGTAAAATGAAAAAGAAAGACACAAAAAAAAAAGAAAAAAAGAAAAGGGGTTCGAGTATGGTCGCAGCGAAAGAAAAGAGGGAGAGATATGGGTTTGGTGTCTGTGCTCTTGAAACAGAGAATGAATACTGAGAATGAGAATAGAACAGGGAAGAAACTGAATATTGCTTCGAATAAAATAAAGATGAGACAAAAATAAATAAATTAATTACTGAAATTTGTTTGAATTTTTTTAATTAAATACGAAATTAAAGAGATTAACTTCAAAATTTAAAATTATTACTAAAATAAAACGATGATTTAGAATTAAAATGGCCCACAATAAAATTGAGATTTAAAGGGGCAAAATTTCGAATTAAAACAAATATTAAAACTACGAACAAGAAATTAAATTTCGTTACTTTCAACCCATAGTGGTTAGCTTTTCGCTACTTTGTCCAATACTTGGATTTACGAAAATAACGAAACAAGGTAATAATAACGAAAAAAAAGCAAGACAAGAAATTAAAGGAAATGAAATTGCATTGAAATTGAAAAGAGTGTTTACAAGATTTGAAACTAAGAAAAGAAATACAAGAAATTAAAACTACCCTAAAATCTAAGTTACTAAATACAAGGGGGGGTGAGGGGGTATTTATAGGATAGGAATTAGGGTTAAGGGGGGTGTTGGGTAAATCCCCACCATACATTTGGGTTGTGTGGTGGTGAAATCCTAGCCATCTATTTGATTCCTTCCTCCTTAAGCTTTGAAGAGTTGATCTTGGCCATACACTTTTGTAATGTGTTGAGATGATCTCCACCTTCCACTTGTCTTGAAATATTCCTTTTGCTCCAAGCTCCTAATTCTTTTCCTTCTTTCATTTTTGGTCCTTTTTCTTCCTCTTTTTCCCTTCCTCGCTCTTTATTTCTTTATTTTGTCATTTCTTTATTTATTTACGAATTTCCTGAAATGTAACAAAATAAATTATTAAAATACGAGTTCAAGCAATAAATAGGTAATAAAAATATGCAAAAATATGCACTTATCAAATGCCCCCATACCTATCTTTTGCTCGTCCTCGAGTAAAAACAAAAAAAGAAAATCTAGATAAAAAGTCCTATACTCCTTTTCGTAGCTGTGACGGTTGCATTTGGCATATGCAACAAGCCCTTTAAACCACTAGGCAGCCCTAGTGGACGAGTGAGGTCTCGTGAGGGCCTATAGTGAATGTACCCACAAAATCCATCTAGTTTGTATAAAAGATCACATGACAATGCACACCACACATACATGTCCTCTCATGATACATCAACTTAAAAATCAAAATGAAGTTGCAAAGTCTTGGTGTGGAAAGTGCAAGGATTCATATAGTCTACTTAAAGAACCATGCAAGAGTGATTATAAGTTCTTGTCAAGTGCAAAAATTATTGGTAACCATGCTAAGTCTACAAGGGCACACCTCAGAGTCAAAACTTGAGATCTCTTATGCAAAAAAACAAATAAGCAATACCTCACCTTTCACTCACAAAAGAATATTCACTCAAGAACAAGGGTAAGTGTATCACTCAATTCCAACAAAATCAAATGCATGCTTGACACTTGGTATCATTCCAACTTAAATCACAACATACATTAATAATGACAATCAAAAGGTCTTTATTAGGGTTGTAATGGGGCTAGGGACAAGGTATGTCAAGAAAGGCCAAAGCAAGGTGAAGTGTCAAAAGCTAGTAGTCACCATGAATATCATGCCCAACACCAAACTTCCTCCCCACACAATTTATTTTCATTTTCAACAAAAAGCCTTGAATAGTCGCAATGAAGGAGGATTATAAAAAACATAAGTATGCTCTCATGTATATATATTCTTTTTTTTTTTTCATTTCTTCATTTTTATTTTTTCATTATTTATTTTTCGTTTTTTTTTCTTTTTCTTTATTTTTTTTTATGAGAGCTAAGATAAATGTAACAATAATCCTCACTTAGATTTAACTTGATCATCGACTAGCAAGGTAACAAAAAATATTTCCTCGAAAGTTATGAACAATAGTACACCCTATTTCACACACCTTATTGCTCCCTCAAGTTCCTACTAGCCTTTGACAAAATGGGATCAAGAATACGTAAGGCTAAACAAGAAAAAGGTCTTAGGCGAGTAATGTGGTGTGTCACCGAAAGAATATGATTAAGCTCAAAGGGTTAACTAATTGATCACATAAGCATGGTGTGGATATTTTTGGAAATATTGGTTATTCCTAATGCCTTTATCATTTTATCATCAATCAATGTCATGCGTTCCAAGAGAGAATTCAAACAAGTGCTAGCAATGCAAATGACAAGTGGACACTCAAGCAAAAGAATATAAATGCAAAAGATGTGCATATAGGCTCAAAATCTCACTTGGTGTGGTAAAACATAATCAATCTCAAGTAAAGGTATCTTTAATGCACCTACTTGTACTCAAAGCATGAAGACCAAATCATCTTACACCTAATCATGACCTTCTAATTTCATGCACAATTCAAATAAGTCTACTAGTTTCCTTGCTAGTGTAAGTGTGTGAACAAGAACTTTAGCAAATCACTTCTCAAACAAAAGCTAATGGATCATAAGATTATAGCATGCAAGGGTGCATCAAGCAACTAGCAATCAATTAACAAGACTAGAAAATGAAAAGAACTCTTTTTGTGATTTTTTCATTTTTTAATTTTTCTTTGGATTTTTCAATTTTTACTATTTACACTAAACCCCCCCCCCATACCTAAATCATGCATTGTCCTCAATGTATGAAAATGCAAAAGAAAAGAGAAATGAGAAAGGATAAAGAAATGCAAAAGAAATGAAAAAGGAGAAAGTTGAGGAAATACCTGATAAGGGATGACGGAGACTGAAAAATTTCTAAAAAACTATGAAAGAAAAACAACTCACACATGCACACACTCCTCCCCCATTCCTATCTTACATGAGGGGAGGCAAAAGAATTAAAACGAATTAGCCGATGCCGGTAGGAAAATTCGGGTGCAACTTTGAGAAAATATCAAGAAATTTGTGAAAATTTTTATTAGAACAGATTTTCTCAATCAACATTGAATCATTTAACCCTAAAGAACAATTGTCACTAATGTTCTCCCTAAACCAATTTAATGCTTCTTTATTTTGTTTAAGCAAATTAGAGATAATGAACGTTTGGTTAGGGTTAGAATCACTAGGAATGACATAAGACAAAAGTTCGTCTTTCCCTAAAGGTTTTTGATCAAACTCGGGATGATAAAGAGTTAAGGCAAATGCGGGTGGTGTACTCACGGGACTCTTAAGAACGGAAGTGTTAAGAACGGGCTCACTACTAATAACCTCGGGTGGGGTCACCCACTTTGAACAAATTTCATTCAATTTTCCTAATGAGTTATCAGATGTAGGTGGTTCACCAACGGAAGTTTTAGCAATAAGAATTGGTTTACAAGAGACCTCCACGGGTTTGGTTTCCAACTTAGAACAAATATCTTCTAATTCCCTCATCATTTCTTCCGAGGTCATATCCCTTAACGAATCAGCATACTCTCGATTAGACTCATAGTTGACTTTGAAATCCTCTTTAAGAAGAGACACAATCTCACTATCCTCAAAGATAGACCATGTGACAAACTTGTTAACCACATTGACTCCTATTGGTTGCTCAAAAAGGTCGTTGGGTTCTTTGCCGACGTTGAAAATGTTAAGGTCAATGGTCATGTTACCGAAAGTGAGTTTCATCGAACCATTCCTACAATTAATCAAGGCATTCGATGTAGCAAGAAAAGGTCGTCCTAGAATGATAGGAATTCGGTTCTTAGGATTTGTGACGGGTTGAGTCTCAAGGACAACAAAGTCAACCGGAAAGATAAAATCACCAATTTTAATCAAGACATCTTCAATTAATCCCTTGGGCATTTTTATAGAACGATCGGCAAGTTGAAGTGTCATATTGGTCTTTTTAAGCTCGCCTAAACCTAGGGCTTGATAAACGGAAAATGGAAGCAAGTTCACACTAGCACCTAAGTCAAGTAAAGCCTTGTCCACGAAAGTATTACCTATGACACATGAAATAGTTGGACAACCGGGGTCCTTGTACTTCACGGGAATTTGGTTAGAAAGAATTGAGCTCACTTGGGACGTCAAGAATGCTTTCTTAGGGACTTGGGTGGTTCGTTTATGAGTACACAACTCTTTAAGACATTTCGCATAGGAGGGAACTTGTTGAATCACGTCTAAAAGAGGAATGTTTATCTTGACTTATTTGAATACTTCTAGAATTTGCTCCATTTGGGCCGTTTGTTTAGGAGAGATGAGGCATTGTGGGTAAGGAGCCTTCGGTTTAAAGATTCGTTCTTCTGGAACAGGTTCCGAGGTTGTTCCATTCGAAGAAGATGGCTTGCTAGAAGGAGGTGATGATACGGGAATTGGAGTTTGATTTGAAAGATCGAAAATAGGGGTCGGTTCAACGTTTGACTTTTCCTCTTCGGGGGACTCGACTCCTACTCGGTTATCAACTCGATTTCCCGATCTTAAAGAGATGATGGCATTCACACTCTCATGAGGGCGTTGATTGAGAGGGAACTTAGGATTGACCTCAGTTTGACTCGGAAGTTTATTCTTTTCTCGCTCACACATGGCGTTGGCTAATTGACTCACTTGAACCTCTAGCTTAGATATGGCTTGAGTACTAGCATTTAAAAGTTGCCTATCTTGAGTCATGGTTTGCATGAAGGTTTGTTGAAATTGAACCAAATTAGTCGTTGATTTTAGAAGCGCATCAAGAGTCTTTTCTAAAGAAGTTAGTCTCTTATCCGACTTATGAAAGCCGGGTGGGAAGGCGGGTGCTTGATTTGAATAAGAAGGTTGAGTCGG
Organism: Saposhnikovia divaricata; assembly: GCA_036435485.1. Classification (NCBI taxonomy): domain Eukaryota; kingdom Viridiplantae; phylum Streptophyta; class Magnoliopsida; order Apiales; family Apiaceae; genus Saposhnikovia; species Saposhnikovia divaricata. The sequence goes on along the minus strand of JAZHRN010000154.1, from coordinate 8,895,202 downwards.
ATAAGGACCGAGATTTTGAATAGGGTTTGGAAAGGGACCTTGATTTGGAGTCGAGTAAGAATTTTGATTGGGTTTTTGGAAAGAAGGAGGTTGAAAAGAAGATGACGGAGCTTGGTAGCTTTGCCCTTCATTCCAAGAGAAGTTCGGGTGATTTCTCCACCCGGGATTATAAGTAGGAGCAAACGGATCGTTCCTAGTGGGTGGTTGAGACACCGCATTAACTTGATCAAAAGCGGGATAGTCTGAAAAACCTTGATTAGGGTACACAGACACATTTGGGGGGGCCTTATTAGTTTCTAGGGCTTCGAGTCTTCTAGTTAGAGTGGCTAATTTGGCATCGATTGCAATCGAACTCCCAATCGAATGCAAACCCTTAGATGAACTATACGACTCATTAGACTTGTTAGGTTCCCTAGTAGACTCCCATAACATGGTCTTCTCGGCTAATTCTTCGAAAAATGTCCAAGCCTCGTCCTCATCTTTTTCCATGAATTTTCCTTGGCACATAGATTCCAACAACGCGGTTGTTGGTCCATCTAAGGCCTCATAAACGATCTTACAAAGCCTCCATTTTTCTATTCCGTGGTGGGGGCATTGTGATAGAAGATTTTTAAAACGATCAAAATATTTCCAAAAAGACTCGTTTTCCTTTTGATGAAATTGATTTATTTCGTTTGTAATTCTCGTAGTCTTATGGTTTGGAAAATATTTTTTTAGAAAAATAACCACAAATCCCTCCCACGTGGAAATAGAATTAACGGGTAGACTATACAACCATTTTTTTGCATTTTCTTTTAAAGCGAAGTTGATAAGTCTTAGCCTAACGGAGTCCTCGGAAAGATGTTGGAGTTTTTGCAATGCGCAAACCTCCTCAAATTCATGAAGAAAGAGATACGGGTCCTCACCATCACTTCCGGTAAATTTGGGTAACATGTTGTTGTGTTGAGCTTTGATTTTGAAATTATTACCATTTACGGGAGGAAGAGTGATACACGAGGGTTGGGCAGAACGGGTGGGATAGCAACGGTCCTTGAGAGACATGGCCATGTTTACTACGGGTTCGAAATAATCTAAAGACTCGGAATTAGACGATGAAGAAATCTCAAATGATCTGACTACTCTAGAAGAATTATCCCTAATCCATGTAGTTCGCATAAACCACAAAAGGAAACACGTAGCAAGAAAGTGCGATAAAATAAACACACAAAAAAGAAAGGGGTGAAAAATTAAAAGAAAAAATTATTCTAACCCTAGGGTTCCTTAATAAAATAACTAGACCTTGCTCCTAACTGTAAGGGCTACCAAAAACTAGGTAAATCAATAATATTCGAGCTGGCTTGGCCAAGTAGGTGCAAGCATTGCCAAGAGGCTAAACACCAGCCTAGACACCAAAACCTTAATTGGCCAGGTCAGCTTTCGCTTTCCTAGACACCAAAAAGTCGGAATAATTAAAGATTACTTCGTTTCTTAAGCACCTTCCTAAATGAGCGCGAAATTCCTATGGGCAAACGTCTAATTAATTTTATTAAATGCTAGGTATGCAAAATGAGAGATAAAATTGTTTTTGGGCTAAGGAAAGAGTGATGAAATGCCTTCCCTTATCTTTTGAGAGGTTATGCCCTTAAAGTTTATTTACAAAATGATGCAACAAACAATGATATATACAAAAATTATAAACAACTATGGATGTGTACTCTACGTGTTCTAATCTAAAGAAAGAAAGAAATTTGGCGTACCTTAGGGTCGCCAGCGATCACCACAATTATTGGTACGAAAAATTTAAAAACAAACAATAAAATCTAGCATGATGTGCCCTAAGTGATTAAATGCATGATGCAACAATTATGTATTTACAACTAATTTTTTTGGATTTTAAATTTTTAATTTTTTGTGATTTTTTATTTTTTTTTGTATTTTTCTAAAAATAAAAAGGACGAAAAGAGTGAGATACGGTTACCGAAGCAAGCTTTCCATAAATTCCAATTTTTCCACGCTTCTTGAGAAGAGTTCCGAAATCTCACAATTTCCAAAAAAGAACGAAATAAGACAAGAAATAAAACTAACTCGAAAAATTAAAAATTAAGGCGCGAAAAATAATTAGTCCCCGGCAGCGGAGCCAAAAACTTGTTGTGCTAGAAATATAAACATTCGAATCGCAAGCGCACAATTCGTTTCGTTATAAAAATTTTAGATTCGTTCCACAGGGACTTATTATTTTTTCGCAAACCTTAATATTTAATTTAATCGAATTAGAACAAGTTTGATTTTTGAGAATTTGGATTTTTTTTATATTAAATTAATTTTCTAAAAGAGGAATTAAACTAAATAATTACAAAAAGGAAATTTAATTTTTAAAAGAAAACTCAATTTTATTCTAAATCTAATCTAGTTAATTAAAAGTAAAATGAAGAAAAACTAAATTATTTTAAATTAAAACTAAATTTTATTTTCAAGTCGAACGGAAAAGAAAACACAAAAACAAACTAGTCGAACTCAACAACAAAAACGAAATAACTTAGCAGCTAAAGGATTCATAACTCAAAATAAATACAAACTACAACTACAACTCAGCATAAAAACTCAGTCCAAAAACGAACTCAGTGATTCGACTTAGCAGACTCGAACAACAGTAAATCAAATAACACGGACTCAACTGCAAACTCGGTGGGAACAGATTCGCATAACCCAGAACTCAGCATTACAACAAGAATTAACAAAATTACATAGTAAAAACTCGGATAGCTACAAAACACAAAATCTCAGAAATCAACCTCCAACCATGAACAGTACAGAACGTTGCAAGTATAACAGACCCGACCTACTCCAAGGTCAGCTACGATTCAAAAAAAAAAACAATTAAAATTCATAACCTGAATTCAACACAACAAAGTCAGGTAATCTCGACTCGGCAATCACTGAAATCGAACTTAAAATTTACTAAAAAGAAAAGAAAAAAAATGGTTTTTTTTTATTTGAAGAAGGAGATGAGAAAGAATAGATATGAGACGAAGAGGAGTTTGCGTTTTTGTGGGGAAGAGAGAGAGAGAGAGAGAGAGAGAGAGAGAGAGAGAGAGAGAGAGAGAGAGAGAGAGAGAGAGAGAGAGAGAGAGAGAGAGAGAGAGAGAGAGAGAGAGGGAGATATGGGTTTGCTGTGAGATGAAGGAGAAACAGGGAAGATGGGTGCGGGTAAAATGAAAAAGAAAGACACAAAAAAAAGAAAAAAAAAGAAAAGGGGTTCGAGTAGGGTCGCAGCGAAAGAAAAGAGGGAGAGATATGGGTTTGGTGTCTGTGCTCTTGAAACAGAGAATGAATACTGAGAATGAGAATAGAACAGGGAAGAAACTAAATATTGTTTCGAATAAAATAAAGATGAGACGAAAAAAAATTAATTACTGAAATTTGTTTGATTTTTTTAATTAAATACGAAATTAAAGAGATTAACTTCAAAATTTAAAATTATTACTAAAATAAAACGATGATTTAGAATTAAAATGGCCCACAATAAAAGTGAGATTTAAAGGGGCAAAATTGCGAATTAAAACTACGAACAAGAAATTAAATTTCGTTACTTTCAACCCATAGTGGTTAGATTTTCGCTACTTTGTCCACTACTTGGATTTACGAAAATAACGAAACAAGGTAATAATAACGAAAAAAAGCAAGACAAGAAATTAAAGGAAATGAAATTGCATTGAAATTAAAAAGAGCGTTTACAAGATTTGAAACTAAGAAAAGAAATATAAGAAATTAAAACTACCCTAAAATCTAAGTTACTAAATACAAGGGGGGGTGAGGGGGTATTTATAGGATAGGAATTAGGGTTAAGGGGGGTGTTGGGTAAATCCCCACCATACATTTGGGTTGTGTGGTGGTGAAATCCTAGCCATCTATTTGATTCCTTCCCCCTTAAGCTTTGAAGAGTTGATCTTGGCCATACACTTTTGTAATGTGTTGGGATGATCTCCACCTTCCACTTGTCTTGAAATATTCTTTTTGCTCCAAGCTCCTAATTCTTTTCCTTCTTTCATTTTTGGTCCTTTTTCTTCCTCTTTTTCCCTTCCTTGCTCTTTATTTCTTTATTTTGTCATTTCTTTATTTATTTACGAATTTCCTGAAATGCAACAAAATAAATTATTAAAATACGAGTTCAAGCAATAAATGGGTAATAAAAATATGCAAAAATATGCACTTATCAGCATGATTCCGTTTCTATCTCTCTCACATTTGATTTCCTCTCCGGTCATGATTTCCTTCTCTGAATTAGCTTCTTCCTCCATCTTTTGCTCCTGACATCGTCTAATCTTTTCTAGAAATGATGGTTGGATCTGGATTTCCATCAACCTTTCTTGGCTCTCATCTGACCTCCTGATCTCTATTTCTAACCTATCGAAATCTCTCACCAACTCCTCTGTTGAGGTCAGCATCTTGAGCTTTTCTTTCCTGCTAAGGGCATCGGCCACCACATTGGCCTTCCCTGGATGGTAACGGATCTCACAGTCGTAATCCTTTATTAGTTCTAGCCACCTCCTCTGCCTCATGTTCAATTCCTTTTGAGTGAAGATATACTTAAGGCTCTTGTAGTCGGTGTAGATCTCGCAATTCTCTTCGTACAAATAGTGTCTCCATATTTTTAGTGCAAACACGATGGCAGCTAGTTCTAAGTCATGAGTGGGGTATCTTACTTCATACTCCTTCAACTGTCTAGACGCATATGCAATCACCTTACCGTGTTGCATGAGCACACAACCTAATCCCTTGTGAGATGCGTCACTGTAAATCACGAAGTCTCCCTTTTCATCCGGTAGTGCCAGCTCGGGGGCGGTCACTAAGCGTTTCTTCAGCTCCTGAAATCTTTCCTCACATTTCTCAGTCCATACAAACTTCTTCGTCTTCCTGGTGAGGCGGGTAAGTGGCGCTGCTAGTTTGGCGAAGTCTTGCACGAATCTCCTGTAATAGCTTGCCAATCCTACGAAACTTCTACTTCCGTCGGTGTAGTTGGCCTTTCCCAATTTGATATAGCCTCTACTTTGGCAGGGTCAACTAACACTCCCTCACTGCTTACCACATGGCCTAGAAATTGTACCTCTCTTAACCAAAACTCACATTTAGAGAATTTGGCATAGAGTTTCTCAGCTCTCTGAATCCCTAAGACTAGCCTCAAGTGTTCTGCATGCTCTTCTTGAGACTTTGAATAGATCAGGATATCGTCAATAAATACTATGACGCACTTATCTAGGTATTGCTTAAACACTCTATTCATCAGGTCCATAAAGGCTGCTGGTGCATTCGTTAATCCAAAGGACATGACTAGGAATTCATAGTGCCCATATCTGGTGCGAAATGCGGTCTTAGGTATGTCTTCCTGCTTGATCTTCAACTGGTGATAACCAGTTCTCAAGTCTATCTTTGAGAAGCAGACTGCTCCTTTCAGCTGGTCGAACAGGTCGTCGATCCTAGGTAGAGGGTACTTATTCTTGATGGTCAGCTTGTTCAGCTCCCTATAGTCTATACATAGTCTCATGCTACCGTCCTTCTTCTTCATAAATAGCACTGGAGTGCCCCACAGAGATACACTTGGCCTTATCAAGCCTTTGTCCAATAATTCATGTAATTGCGTCGCCAATTCTTTCATCTCTACCGGAGCTAACCTATACGGGGCTTTGGAAACAGGTGCAGTTCCGAGTGCCAGCTCTATCGCAAACTCAATCTCCCTATCGAGTGGAAATCTTGGTAGGTCTTCGGGAAACACATTTTTGAATTCTCTAACGACGGGGATATCTTGCAGTTTAAGGGCTTTCCGTTCTGTGTCTACTACGTAGGCCAGGAAGGCTTTGTTCCCCTTACGCACCAATTTCCTAGATTGCGCGACCGTGAGAAATTTTCGGGTTTTTCCCTGCCCTTTAAACACTACTCTCTTCTTTCCAGGCATCATAATTTTGACTTTCTTGCCCCTGCAGTCAATCTGGGCATCGTTGCTGGACATCCAGTCCATTCCTAAGATAACGTCGAACCCTCCTAACACAAAAGTTATTAGGTTGGCTCGGAAGTGACAACCTTCTCTCTCTAGATCACAATTAGGGTAGTACTGACTCACAGGAATTACTTCCCGATTAGCTATTTCTACCATTAGCTGCTCTTCCAGAGCCTTCGCTTTAAGATTTAATTTGCATGCGAATTCTTGTGATATAAAAGATCGGGTAGCTCCAGAATCAAATAAGACATTTGCATCTACCGAGTTAAGGGTTAGGGTACCTGCAATGACATCTGAGTCTCTGACAGCATCTTGTACCGTCATGTTGAAGGTCCTGGCAGTAGGGGGTCGGTTAGAAGCTGCTCCACTCACTCTTGACCCAGACTGGTTCAACTTAGGGCAGTCCCTTCTCATATGTCCCGAGTTTCCACACTGATAACACATCAGGACTTGGTTTGGGCTTGGGCTTGTGGAGGGCATGCACTGGCATAGTGCCCTGTGCGCCCACACATAAAGCACGTCACTGCGGATCGGCACACCCCCATATGCTTTTTTCCACATGTTTTACAGTCAGGTAGTGGAGCGCGCGATGAGGTGAAGATGGTCAGCTGGGACACAGTTACCCGATTAAATTTGTTAAAGCGGCGTCCACTGCCAGATCCTCCTCCCATACTTACAACCTTCCGCTTCCTATCCTCTTTCATCCTCAGGTTCGTCTCACTCCCAGCCTCCACTATCGAGGCCTTCTGTACTAAAGTAGCATAATCTGTTATCTCCAACATAGCGACACGGTTCTGTATCCATGGTTTCAGCCCTAGCTGGAACCTCTTCGCCCTCTTTTCCTCGGTATCCACAAAGCTAGGCACAAATCTTGATAGTTCCGTGAACTTGGCCTCGTACTCGGCCACCGTCATGTTTTCCTATTTCAGCTCCAAAAACTTCAGCTCCATCTGTGTCTCCATGTATTTGGGAAAATATTTGTCCAAGAACAATCTACAAAACCTATCCCAAGTTACTACACCGGCCGACTCCATGTTGCGCTTGCCCTCCCACCAATAAGTTGCCTCCCCTTTCAGTAAATAGGCGGCAAAGACGGTCTTTTGGGCCTCTTCTACCCCTAAGATCTCAAATGCTTTCTCCATCTCCTTTAGCCATGCTCTGGCTGCTACAGGGTCGGTAGTGCCTTGGAAATCTGGGGGTTTTAGGGATTTGATGGCTCGGAAGGCGCCAGCATTGGCGGTATTGAAGTTCCTCGGTGGCGGTGGTGGTTGTTGTAGGTTTTGCCTAAGCAGATTCATAAATTGCTCCATGGGGTTTTCATCTCTGCCTTCCCCATTCTGGGTGGCTTCCTCTTCCTGGTCTGTGTCATCATGTTCATTAAAGTCTTGCCCTTCTTCCTCCTGGGCTTGGCTCTGTCATTCCTCCTCTCTGCGCTGATCGTTGCCCTGTGTGGCTGATTCAGCATTATGGGTTGTTCGGGTTGCTCTTCTAGGTGCCATTTTTCTGAAAACACACATATTTATATACATACTAATGTTAGGGTCATCTTGCACATTAAATACTACCTCGTAGGATGATCTATCTCAGGTACACATATATTTTCTTGTTCAAAGAAGTTGATACGTAAAGCAGTGCGCGTAATGAACTTAAACATGATTTAGTGCCGAAATGAAAACAGTTATATATAGATTAGGGAACATCAAAGGTTACCCTTAAAAGTTACAGACTACATAATACACCATCCGAGTACATAATCCTACCAAAAGATACATAACAAGCTTTCCCAGTTGGACTAACTACTGCTATCCCAAAAGTACATATGTCCCTACGGTCCATACTGGAAGGCTAATAACAACAACGCGCTATCACTAATGACGGGAGCGAGTCGCATCCCGAATCCTCCGCATAGCTGATGACAAGATCCGTTCGGCCTCGCTCGCCCTGAGCCTCCTATCTGAGTGGGACGATGATCTGATCCTAGTGATGGCTCCCCTCTCAACTCGTAGTGTCATCCATCGAATGCTCCTGGCCACTGAATCAGTCCTCTCCCTATGGATGTGGCGTCAGGACCTCCTCTCCTCTGTCAACTAGTACCTGAGCTCATCAACCCGAGCCTCAGCCGCTACCAAGCTAGCTGTGAGGCGGGCTATGTCCCTGTCATAATCCGCTGCAAGGACTACTGGAATCGGGGGTGGAGGTGGGGCCTGCGGCTCACTCCATGGAGATTCCTCAGTATCGGCATCATAACCAGGTAACTCCTCTGTCTCCTCTGCAGAAAGTGGGCTCCACTATGGAGGGTCAAGTGGGGCTGGCTCCCTAGGGGGAGGGGAATGCATAGGGATGTCTGTCCATGCTACCGAGTCATCATCTGGGTCAGCTCCTAGTGCGGGGTCAGCTGGAGCATCATCCATGGGCTCCTCCTCCGGATCCTCATCCGGGTCACTCTATGCCTCATCTACTGGAATATGGTCAACAGGATCAGCCTCTGTTGGGTCATCCTCAACTGGGTCATCCTCGACTGGGTCTGCTACTGGCTCATCTACCGGGTCCATAGCGAGCTCCTCAGGGATCTACACAGGAAAGGGAAAAGTGTTACTACCTCAAAAGTCTTAACATGTGATAATCTTAATAACTTAGGTTTGGTAGGGCTATGTCAATCAGCCCGTCCATATCACTGGTAAAGGTTTGGAGTCCTCGACCTTTCTTTCGTCTCTGAGACTATAACCTAGAGCTCTGATACCATTTCTGTAACATCCCTAGATCCGGGGTCCACGATCCAGGTTGTTACGCCGATCTAGATTCCGATTTTATCAATTACTATTCCCGTTTATTAACCATTTCATTGATCATAATTATCTACGTTGGTAATGACCCCTAATTAACACAATCCATCACAAGTTATAGGCTCAGAGCGAAAGCAAAACATTACACAGAGCACTTAATATAATCCATAGAGTTAAGTTATTACAGACCCAAAATAAGGTTGTCTTGGAACTACTTGAATCCACAAAAGTTACTACCAGAGGTGGTGGTAGAGGCGGGATAGGTTTCTAGTTTTCAAAATCTTACACAGGTCATACTGATACACAAACCTGACCAGTCTAAGCTGATAACCTATCCTACTAAGTCCTTTCACCTGAGGCAGACGGGGTCCAAACAATCTACGGAACAGCTGCCTATTTCCCACGTGCTTTCGGGCAGTCTGCCTGGTCCTTGCCATGCTTACCTGTTGTTGTTTGTGATATATACAAAAAGAAAGTGTGAGCATAATCGCCCAGCAAGATAATAAATATAGTGTAAAAAGGATACTTTCTTTATTTCTGTTGAAAACAAGATGATATCGTGAACATTCATCTTTTAATATCAATCATTATCTCAATAATCAATTAAAAAAAATCAAGAGCATTCTGGTTTTCGAAATCTTGCATGATGAGTTCAACACTGACAACACCTTCGGTGCTGGAGCACCTGGGCTTCCAACACAGTGTTGTAGCACAATTCCAATTGGAAGGAGGGGACTATACCGGAGCACCACAGTACAAGGTGATCAGCCGTTGTACCGCAAAAACAATACTTCGCTACTAGTAGACGGGTGACGTACCTACTACGGAGGCCATGGCCCGACCATCTATGGGTCTTATGATGGACTCGCCTACCTGCGAGCCTCTTACACTAGTACATATATCTTGATGGACTCGCCTACCTGTGAGTCTCTTACTCTTCGATATATGTATAACCGGATGGACCTGCCTACCTGCAAGCCTCTTACACCAAAACATTCTCCAGTCCTAGAGTCATTAAACCAGTTTTGAAACCTTTTTCAAATCATCACTTCCGAAAGAGAACATGGAAGTATATTCATTTCACAAGTTGACCTCTGACAATAGACTTTCTCTACTCAGGGAATTATTTTTAAAAAAATCAGCTCGGGAGTTATTCGGAGTTTTTCTTAAAGACCTTTTCAAAGCTAACCCTCCTTGCTGAGGCAGGGTCAAATAGATTTTAAATAATTTTTAAATAATTCTAGAAAATTTAAATCATTTTTAAATATTAAAAATAAATTCATAATTAATTATTAATTAAATAAATCATTAACTAATAATTAATTATTAAATAAATAAATAATTAATCATTAATTAAATAATTAATCAATTAATCTTAAATGAATATTTAAATTAATATTCATTTAATTAATAAATATTTAAACCATATTTATTAAATAATTCAAAATAAATAATTCTGATATTTATAAATTTTAAATCCGGAATTTATTTGATTATCGAAAATATCCGACTCCGGGGTTACCGGGTTTTACATAAAATACTCCGACTCCCGACTTATACCAAAAGTAAAATCGCTCTACCCGAGCCTTAATCAACACCATATGTATATACATAAAAGCCATTCGGGTGCACATATATACATGTAAACATTTCAAGTACTTTCCGAAAATCATGCATGCATTTATAAGTTTTCTCGCAAGATACATATATAAAATAGTGCATGCATTTATATCACAACAACAACAGTTTTGAGCATACTAAAAGTTTGAATATAGAATACTTGCCTGGACGAGTCGGTGAAGTGCACGTGTGCGAACTAGGGTGGCGATCTAAAATCAACAAGAAAACGCTAGGGTTAGTTTCGTATTCGAACCATTTATTCTATGCTCATACAACGAATCTAATTTCCTTAAAGAACTCTTAGTGCTTATATTGGAATTTTATACTTATGGTAACGTCCCTTGTCCGACTTAAAATTACAAATTTTATTCGGGTCGAGTTCCGAGTTCGTTCGACTTGTATTCATTCGTCCCCTAACACCATTTTTCGTTCGCGCAACTTTGGTTCGAACATTTTTATAAAATCGAAAAATCCACTTTTTAACTTAATTCATTTTGGGTTCTCTTGTCTACTGACCAGGTTACATACCATAATTTTTCCATGATTTTACCACATTCAGAAGGAGTCCGAATTCAGTTTACAACACCAGACTTTTCTGCAGTTTGTTTTCTTGAACTACTTTCACTAAAAAGACCATACCTCCCAAACCATAACTCCTCTTGGAATGAACTTTATATATTTACAAACTACAAACCAAGACCTTTCCTGACATGTCCAGTGGTGTTCAAGAATTTACATTTTTCAGTCAGTAATTAACCTAGAAAACAGACCTAAATACAAACGGGCGGCATAACGGCTATACATTTAACATTCCTCGATTTTACATCATGTAAAATCGGCAACAACCCAATGAATTGCCATCATGGCTTCTAAACACTTATTTACAGTCCATATAACTCATATCCATTTAACAAAATCAACCACAACAAATCCAACCATCAATTTAACAAACTAACTCCATAACCTCCAAAAACCATCATACTAGTACTTAATTTAAAAACTTAAATAAAACAAAAATGGTGAGAAGAGTTTTATACCTTCTTTGGCTGACTTAGGACCTTAACTAAAGCTTATGAACCTTGGTGGATGCTTGTGTGATCCTTATAAACCTTAATCTTTCATAAGAAATCAAGAACACAAATTAGTATTCCCGGATTTACTGTTCACCCTCAACTTTGAGCATGGATTTGAAAATGTTATACTAATCGGATAGCCACGAAAATTTGAACATACCTTACCTATTATATGAGGAAGCTTTGGTTTTATTTTGGTGATTTTAGAAGCTCTAGAACTGCAGTTATGAATTTTTCTTTGGAGAGTGTTCAAGCTGGGCAGTTTTGCTGGAAAAAGAAATGGAGAGAGTTTTTGGTTTGCTTTGTATTTCTTTCACTAGGTTATGACCAAATAATGCATTTGTATTATGAAAAGATCAGATGTTTGGGATTGGAGGTATGGTGTATGTACTTGGTTGCTTGTTTTTCAAAAAGTAGAATAGTATTTTGGACAAAATAAAGCTAACCATCCTTAAATCATGGAACCTTGTTTCCTACTACTTGATTAGTTTCTAATTATCTTGTTGCATGGATTTGGCTTACCACCTTGCATGGATCTCAAGCACTTAGCTTATTTTCCATCCATCTTAAGTCGTTTAATCCATTTTGCGTTCCGATAATTTCTTCGCGAAACGTTTATCGCGTAGAGATTTCCATCATCATTTCTAATCCTTTGTCATTCGTATCTTAAATTCCATAAATTCCATATTAGGGTTTTTATATATTACCCTTTGAGTTTCTTATTACTCGGTACCTCATAATTTATGAAACATTTCGTGAAAGGTGAAATATTCGAATTCTTACGGCTTTTGCATTCTTTTATTTTCTTAGTACAATAACCTTTCATACTTAGAACTTCAAAAATACTACATTTATATAAGGTGGTGCTTACAAGCTCTCTCTCATATCCGTCAAATCACTATTCATTATGGTTTTATAATATTACAAAAATCTGGGTTCTTACACACTTGCTTTAACTTCTGAAGAAAATCAAAATATGACTACTGATGAGATCTTAGAAGAACAAAACAGGATTCTTGAGGAGATTGCTAGACAAAAAGAAGCTCCTACTGCAAGAAGAGGAAGATGCAGAGGAGATAGAAACAGAGGAAGAGGAAGAAAGCCTATTCAAACAAGTTCAAGACAGACAAGGTCTAGTGGAATAACGATTGAAGAGATACCTGAAGATTCTCAGAAAGTAAAGAAGAAGAAATCTCCGTTACTTCTTACACTGACTCCAGATAACAAATTTAATGTACCTGAAGAAACTGCTGATGAAAGACCACAGTTAGCTAGATGAGGTAAAGTTACTGTGAGGACTACTCAATCTGCTGTTCCTGATTCTGATGAAGCTGAAATCTTGAAAGAACTTGAGGTTATGATTCTTACTGTTGTGGTTGAAATTCACAATCTGGAAGTTGATGAACAGGAAAAGGAGGCCAGAAAAAGAGCAAAAGATACTGAGGTTGAAGAAACCAGAAAGTACTTGGAAGATCTGGCTGGTTCAAACAGATTATTGTGGTATGATCGAAATAGACTTGTTCCAGAACATCAACAGAATGATACACCAGTAATAGGAAAGAAAAGCAAGAAATGGAAGAACAGAGTAAGCAACTATAGAAAACCAGTTGTTTTCAAATCTGTTGGATTGATTACTGGACCGTCACTGATTGAGTCTGATGAATCTTCATTGATTGCTAAAGCTGAATCTGTTGAATCTACTGAATCTCTGCCACTGTGGACGAGTATGCAATCTGGTTTGAAGGGTTTAGAACCTGGAACAAGAGGAGGTATTGGATTTCATAATGCAGAAGTTGTTTTTATATCTCAAACAGATCAACATTTTCTTGTTAAAAGGATTGGTGATGAACTAACTGTTGATGATCTTTGGGAACTAGAATCTGTTGCTATTGTTGCTTGCAATTTGAACTCAAAGAAGATAGAGAAATTGTTGTATTTCATGAAAGACAAAAGTGTCAAGAAGCTGTCTATTCATGAGGTGTTGTGCAAATCAACAAAAGAGCTAAAATATGTTCTCTATTTGCTTAAAAATAGACAAATCAAAGAAGCCAGTGTTTACAATAACTGGTGTACCATGATTTTTATAACAATCAAGTCCAGATATTTAGAAGGAGGATCAAGGTATGATGGTAATTACACTCCCATGTACTTGAATACAGAAGGACAAGAAGTTGAAATGCAAAGGGGTTCAGCTGTTAAAAAGTGATATTTTATCAAGAACAATTATCTCTGAATCCTGGTGGAAGAGAACTTGCATATTTACTATTTGGAGAGTTAGATTTACCAAGAATCTCAATTCAGAATCTCAGAGCTGGAATCTATCAGATTGGTAAAGGAGATGAAGAACTTAGAAATCTGAAGAAAAGATTAATTCAAATTCTCGGTGATAAAGAAGAAGAGTTATTATCAAGTTTCTTGCAGTTGAATAATTTCTTTGTGAGAATTCTGAGACTAAGCCTGAGGATTTCATGTAATATTTTGTTTTGAGTTTTTGACATCACTGAATCAAGGAATTTGTGCTTTATTTCACAAATTACAAATTGGGGGAAATTGTTAGATATTGATTCAAGTGATGATTAGGATCTGGACTACTGATCAGATACTGATGTTGACATCATCAGTAATGCACCGTCAGGATTGGGTTATCATCAGGATTGGAAGCTGATCAGGATTTCATGAGGATATACATCAGTCCAGGAATCTAGGAAGATTGACATGTCGGTTCCTGATTTATAGGAACGCATCTATCATTCAAGATATGTACTAAGAAACGTATGTAATTGATTTGATATATCTTGTAATTGATAGTGTAGCTATGTACTGTATATAAACACAGTTTAGGTTTTACTTAATTGGAATCTCTTACACGAATTATCTTGTAACCTAGCAGCTCTCAAGAACATAAGAATTTCTTGAGAGAGTTTGTAACAGTTTTATATCAGAATTAATAGTTGTTATTTATTCATACTTGTGTTATTATTTCTATTTAAGTCGAAAATCTTATACAATGGTATTCAACCCCCCTTCTACAATTGTTAATTACTGGGCAACAACTTATTTTGAAACCTTAATTGTTTATTGCTTTCTCTAAATTCATATTTTCTAAAGAAAAAACATTTTCGAGTTCTCAAAATCACTAATCAATTTCAAGATTTCTCAAGTTCTCTACAGATCAAAATGGCAGCTCAAAGAAGACTACCAAAATCAGTAGCTTTTAAGTTTGGTGACTTTGATTTTATGATGAACAATCATGTTGCAGCTATCACCAACAAGGAAGGGGTGTCAACTGATTTTCACCCAATTATGGACTTTTTGGCGAAAGGACTATTAAGTTATGCCTTGACAGCATCTCCACTGATTAATCAAGCTGCTGTTTCACAAGCTTGGGAGAATGCTGAGGTAATTGACTCTGTTCAGAGTCAATCAGCAAAAGAGAATTTTCTCTGACATTACAAAGAAGGACAGTGAAAAGAATCTAGATGAAATACCTGCAATACAATATCCACAACATGTTCAGGTACTTCTAAGAACTCATCTTCCTACTATCTATAATTCTTCTTTCTTCTGTGGTGAAATGACTCAGGAATCTCATTTGGTGGAGAACCCCCCTGTGTCTACCCAAGTAACCCAAAAAATTATAGTCTCTGAAACAATTCAAGAACCAAATTTTGATCCACAGCCTATTGTTTCAAAGAAACCAACCTCTGGTGTTTTTTCTCAAAAGACATCAGTTTTAAAGAAGAGAAGATTTGTTGTTTCAAGTAGTAGTTCTAGTGAAGATGATGATAATATATCTCTTCCTGAGAGAGCAGAATTGAAGGCTGCAATTCAACTTTCTAAGCTAGGCCAAAGAGATAAAGCACCTAGTCACAGCCAGGCTGAAGTCTCCCAAAAGGCTTTAGTACTTAAAAAGGGAAAACAATTACTAGATACTGTCTCTCAAAAGACTGTGTCTATTGAAAAACGATCTCATCCCAAGATCACTTCTGTGTCTACACCTCTTGAGTCTTCTCAAGATAAATCTGTTGCTCACTATACCAGGAGAACAAGGAGAAAGATTCATCTGTCACCTACACACACAGAGTCTAGTCCAACTAACATTATGTAGGTCTCTACAAATAAAGCTGTATTCAAGTCAGCAATTGACAAGAGAGATCTTGATATTGATTCTTCATGGGAAACAATATTGACATACAGACTGGCTATGAAGGTTATTTTTGTAAAAGTAAAGCTTTCCAAGACTGTTCTACAATTTCTGGTTGAAAGAGTTCCAAGACTTTCATTTCCTGAAGAATATGGACTTCTACATCAAAGACTTGACTTAATGAAGATGCATTTTTGCAAGTCATTTGGACTTTCGAAGCATGGTGCACTTTAATCACTTCATACATATTTGTTTCATAAAGATTTCATTGTTGAAGATGCTCCAGCTAAAGGTGAACAATAGGAGGTAGTAGATATTGGAATGCAGTCAATAGGAGATATTATTACACCAGTGGTGAATAGTAGGATAGATCATATTACAGTCACTGCAACACAAGAACCATCTAGTCAGAGGTTGGATGACTCAGGAACTGTGATAGGTGATGCTGAAAGGTCTTCTGTGATGACTGAAACTGCAAGTGAGATACTCTATGATATGGGATGAATGACTTTGATTGATTTTCCTGAAGATCAAACAAATTATGTTCAATCAGAGTCTATCCACCTTGAGGGTGTGTCTCAGCAAACAACACTTGAAGACGGTAACACACAAACTGTAATGTCTAATGAAGTATTACTGAAGGCATTAAAGTCTGGTGTAGAACCTAAATGTGGTATACTGGAGCCTGTAGTCTCTGGAAAGACAGTAGATGATTGTGAGGGTTCAGAGACTATAGTAGCTCACTCCATGGAGAAAACCTCAAGCCCCTTGCCATATGAGGAACCCTCTCTCCATGTGAGTTTAGGTATAAAAACTTCTTCTAACCCCTATTTTTCTGTAGGTCATGAGAGCACTTATTCAAATTTGAGTGATACACTTGAAAAGATGGACAAAGATTCACAAACAGAGAGGCTGGCTCCTGACCAGGCAAAAGGAGAGGTAGAAAGAGTGTTGACTTTAGATAGTCAAAGTGAGAATGAGGGTATGGATGATCAACTCCATAGTGAGGGAGAGAAAATTACGAAACCACCATCGTTTGATTTCTGGGATCAGGTTTTTCCTGACTCTTGGTCTGACAATCTTGGTATGGATGCTGCTACTTATTCTTTTATCAAAATGTATGGGAAGAATGACTTAGAAAAGCACAATGTAAAGCCAGAAGTTAAAGCTCAGAAACAAAAAGAAAGGCTTGCAGGAATCATCAACAGAAGAGGTGAAAGGCTAAGACAATCTCTTACTTCACATGTACCAGAAGAACTTCCTAATGATCCTAGTATTCCTTTGTATGTACTTCCAATATCAGCTAGAATTGAGACATCAACTATATCTGATCACTCTCAGGAGGAGTCAGGATTTGTAGATGTTAGTACACAGAATACTGGTGAAGGACAGGATGATCATAATTCAGCTCCAGATCAGAAAGGTGAAGATGTTTGTGTTGGGACAATCAGATCTTGGCACTGCGATTTTTGATACAATAAATTAACGAGTACGAATAGAAAAGTCACCTTGTTAACGGTTGGTTCCACGCTCTTCTATTGTATTCCCAAATTCCCTTGAGCGAAGTGTGGCCTTCGTCTTCTCAAGTTAACCTCTCTTCTTGCTCCTGGGTGGCTACAAAATTTTTTCGACCAACCCTAGCAAGAAGAGAATAAGAATATATATAGGGCTACAATAGGGATCATGGACAATTAGATTGGGCCTTCTAATTACATCTTGGGCATAGCCCAATGTAATTAAATATTAATTCAATCCACTAAAGAATTAATATTTGCACTACCTTTCCTAATACCGTAATTTAATTAATTAATTCGGTTCCAATATTATTTGCTTATTAAATTCCCCATGTTTAAAATATCGCATGTCCATTAATTAAATAAATTACTGATAATTCATTTAATTAATATCTTTTATCCTTGATCATCCACTCAACCTTTATTTAATTATGCCGGAATAAATCCACCTGCAGGGTTTCACATAATTAAATCTTTTTGAGCTTTCAAGGGGACATCATTAACCCGAATATTATCAGGACATGGATTCCTTCAATAAATAATATTCACCATATATATTATTTCATCACCCAAAATATAATGAAATAAATCAAAAGAATTATCTCATATATAAATCAAAGCATGTAAATAATATACACGCGTGTCAATTACTATATCTGGATTAAGAACCTAAGCATTAATAATAACATATAATCTTAGTTCACCTTCTTAATCAGTATAAGGGAACAATTCTAAATTTGATCCTTTTCAATATACACAAAGTATACTAGTATTATTTAATAGTCAATATAAACTATTCTAAATAATACTACAGCCATACCAGTGGATTGTCCAATACCACCTGTGCTGTGAACCTTATTATATTATATAAACCGTATTTAACAATCTAATATTCTGTATCCCATTTGATACTAGATTGTCCACAATATATAATATTAGACAGCACGTAAACATTTAAATGATTCTCAATAAAACTGGGCCAGAAATAAATGTATATACTTTAAATAAATATTTTCAGTATACACCAACAGTTTGTAATTCTACTCGAGTATTATTACTTGAATATCATTCTACTTCAGTAGATCATGCTACACAGGCAACTTCTGCATCTGAGTCTGAACATACTACAAGCACTTCCAACATTGAAGTTAATTCTAATGTTCTAAAAGATATTCAGAATTCTCAAATTGCTATTCAATCAAGACTTCAAATACTTGAAGATAACCAAGTCACTATTATGGAAAATCAAGCAGTTCTGATGAATCTCTTTTGTTCTGTTACTGAATCTCTTGGAATTAATGTTGCTGATGTCAAAAAGGGGGAGATAAAGACAATTCAGAGACAAAAACAACAACAGACTGTGGGAGATAAAGGAAGAACTAAGGGTGACAGAGGTGAATCTCAACAGGGACGTGGTAAAGGAAAAGAAGCATCAAAATAGTTGAAGTCTTTCTTCTAAGTACTAGATACTATGTCTACATCTGAAGAAGGAGGTACTTAGCTCTATGATCTTAAATTCTTAAATTCTATTCTGGTTGTATTGTTATATGTTTTGACATCTACAACTTAGATTTATGCTTCAGATTTTAAAGCATAAATAGGGGGAGATTGTTAGGAATAATTCATGAGTTGTGATGTTAAGAATAGAATTTGCACGTACTTCTTGTATATCATGATCTTATAAAGGATTTAGCACTTTATATAGGATATATGTGTTAGACAGTAAACTGTAGAGTTAAGTCAGGAACAGTGTGTCAAGGACTACATTTCAGGAACTATGAGCAGATCCTGATACGACAAGTCAGATACTGATGGGTGTCAAGTCCTGATGCAAGGTGAAATCCTGATATCAATCATAATACTGATGATGTCATTATGGATGCTACAGAAACTGGAAAGTGCTATAAAACAGGATCGTTGTTTTGAAGAACAAGCAAGAAGGTATCATAAAGGAAAGAGTTTACTATTGATGGAAACTATCAACTAGACGACAGAACATTATCATGTATAGATCATAACTTTCTGTTATTAGTTGATAGGTGGCATTATAATTACTCTCTCTATATCATTATAAAAAGCATTTGTGAGTTCCTGAATGAGAGCTTAGTATAAGGTTTGTATTCGAGAGTTCGAAACAAACAGAGAGAGATTTGTATTGAGAGCAGCTGCTAAAGGTATTGTACACCTTTGGTAGAGTTTGTAATTGATCTTATTTAATACAAACAAGGTTGATTCATTCGTTTGTTCTTGTTTATCTAATTAAGCAAAAATCAGACACGATTACTTAACTTGTATTCAACCCCCCTTCTACAAGTTATTCGAGTTAACAAAATGTGAGTTATTGCAAACTTTAATTGCCTCATTAAAATTTTTTAAGGAAACATCTAGTGGGATAAAAACCTTTACGAAGGAAAAAGAGTACAATCTCCACCGAATAAAACGTCTCACATTTTGACATTTTGACGTAGAAAGTTCCTCGATCTCCGTATACCAATATTATTTCGTAGCTTTTCAAATGTTGATGTAAGTAGTAACTTTGTGAGTAAATTTGTCACATTATCACAAAATCGAATTTGTTGTACATCAACATCACCATTTTCTTGTAGTTCATGGGTGTAGAAGAGCTTCGGCAAGATATGGTTTGTTCGATCCCCTTTGATATAGCCTTCTTTTAGTTGGTTAATGCAAGCTGAGTTGTCTTCGAACGTAACTATGGGGTTACTTGAGATACCTGACAAACCACAAGATTCTTGAACATGTTGAATAATGGACCGTAACCAAATATATTCTCTACTTGCTTCATGGATGGCAAGCAACTCTGCGTGGTTAGATGAAGTTGCAACCATAGTCTATTTTGTAGACTTCCAAGATATAGCAGTGCCATAATATATAAATAGATTCCTGTTTGAGATCGTCCTAAGGGGGGGGTCATACATGTACCCAGCATCCGCATATCCAACAAGCTGTGATTTTGAACTGTTTGGAAAGAATTACCCAAGATTAATTGTTCCTCGGAGATATCTGAGTATATGTTTAATTCCATCCCAGTGTCTTTTAGTTCAATTAAAACTGAATCTCGCCAACAAATTCACAGCAAAAGCAATATCAGGTCATGTATTATTTGCGAGATACATAAGAGCTCCTATTGTACTGAGATATGGAACTTCAGGCCCAAGTGCATCTTCATCTTCTCTTCTAAGATGGAACCATTGGTGTAGTTAGTGGATGAGCTATGTCCATATAGAACCGATTAAGAACCTTTTCTGTATAGGTTGACTGATGAATAAATATGCCTGAAGATAAGTGCTCCACCTGTATACCTAAACAAAATCTTGTCTTTCCAAGATATTTCATTTCAAACTCATTTTTCAAATAGTTAGCAGCATTAGTAATTGATAGAGTACATATTTATATGTATTTTATATGATTTTATTCTCATATTTATTGAAGTTTATAAATAATTGGATATTATTAATTAGAGTTTAATGTTTTATGGCAGAAAATAAAGAATTCCCAAAGTTGGAAGGAATTGAGTTTATTTGGACTTCAATTACAAAGAAATTCGGATTTAATGGCCTACATGTGCATACATCACTGTTTGGACGCTAACTTATGTTTCAGATATCAAAAGCAATATTCCAACTGGAGCAGCCCAGAAACAGGCCTGGAAGACAGACTACGAATTTTATGTTTAGAATTCAATTTGTTTCGGGAATTACTTGTATTTTCTTGGAAAGCATTAAAAACTCTTTTATATCAGGTTTTGTAGATATTTTAGAGACATTAGATATCATCATATCATAAAATATTATATAATAGAATAGATTTAGAATAGCCGTACTTTTGGAGAGAGGAGGGAGAGAAGCACTTTGAGAGGGAGATTGGAAGAAGGAGCAAAGGGATTCGTCCGGACATCCAAGGAACTTTTAAAGTTGTATTCTTCGTAGTTAAACTCTTATACTCATGGTTTGTGGTATTAATATATATATGTTTTATTCAATCATGAGTAGCTAATCCTTTTATCCAAGAGTTGAGTAGTATTCGTTGGCTTATTGAGTTTATTTGATTGTATTGTGATTTCTCTTGGTTTGTTAATCTGTCATTGAGCGCTTTATACAATTAGAAGAGTCGCGAACTTTTAGTTTAATCTCTAGGAATTATAATGAATCAGGAGAGGAGTTGTAATTTTAGTACATGATATGAAAGACACAATTTAAGTATTACATCGGGAGATTGATATGCGAATTGTGAAACTGATAATTCTTGGTTCTTAATAGTCTATAGTTGTACTTTGGATGATTGTGACTCCACCAAATCCGGGGTCAGGATTTGGTGTTACAAACCAATACAATTTAGTATAACTTAATTATACAAATGACCCCTCATCGAGGATCGATCTCAGGTCATGGTATGAAACAAAAATATAGATTACAACAATTATCACAACCACTATACCTTCTTATTGTAGCACAGTCCATTACCGTATGTCCATGTTGTCTCTGAAATCTATTCTTTATAGAGTGCCTCATCGCTCTCATTCGAATTGTAATACGTAGGTATCCAACTCCTTAACCCTAACTGAAAGGGAAGGTAAATAAAGCAAGAATGAGCCAACAAATTCTCGGCAAGTTAATAATATAGTGAAACAACGATATCACGATAATTCATTGATGAACAATATCAATGAATACTTTATCACAAAAGAACACACAATTTCCATCATAGGATTAAACTTTCCATTTTCTTCAAATCATCTTTCATGAAAACATTTATTTTCTTAAAACCATTTCATCATTAAAACATACTTTCCATAAAACCTTTTTCAAAACCATTTCAGTTGATTGGAGTTTTTTCACGACTACGGACAATACGGGTGATCAGCCACGTAAAGTCCCCATACCGGACACAAAGTCCTCTGGACCTTGAAATTGGGTTCCCAATTAAGCAACACATTGGCCTTTCAAACGATGGATTGCGAACTCTCCCAGCCTCTTACGCTAAAAAAAATGCTGGACCGGCGTCACCCGGCCTCTTACGCCTCCAATCTGAAGGAATCCGTGGAAAACATTTAAACGGAATCCTCCACACCAAACATTTAAAACCTTTAAAATTTTTAAAACTTTTCACTTTCAAGTCCTTATACTCACTGATAACAGATCAGCCCAGTATAGGAACTTTAAAAACATTTTTAATTAATCAATTCATTTTCATTCGTAATTATAAAAGATTGAGGGTCAGGGAAGCATTCAGTATAAGGAATCATAAACAGTAGAGCAATAAGATTGAACTTAAACATCGTATGGTTTAACAAAACAGAATTATAAATCAACAAGGAAACATTAATCAATTAAGGAACGCATCAATTGTTAAGATTCTAGAAGTTGAATAGCAATTTATAAGGAAATCATGTATAAGGGAATCTAAAGTTCAATTGAGAAATTGGGTTACTACATTAGTCATAAACTAATGAAGAGTCGTTAGTTAATAAAGAACAAAACAAGGGTTAGGGTTCTAGAATTTAATTCAAGGGTTATCGAATTTGGTTTCGCTGGTATGGTTTAAAGGAATAGGAATAAGGAAAAGAATAAGATAAAACAAGGCATAAATTATAAGTCAAGGATTATAGTTCGACAAGAAAAGGGTAAATGATAGGGTTCATAAGTTTAAATAATGGTTCATAAGGATAAGCAAGGTACGGGTGCTTCAACAATAATTTATAAAGAATAAACAATAAGGTATAAAGGGTTCCATAATAATTAAAAAGGAATGACAGTAAGGTATAAAAATTTAAACAACAATTCATAAGCAGTTCTAGAAATCTGAATTTCAATACAGGGTTTGAGTCACTTGAAATAAAAGAAAGGGGTGTAGACCCTAGCAGCACGAATTGGAAGACAACCTACAATTAATAGAAATAGACTCACATCATTCAAAATGAAAATGAAGGGTACAGATGCTTGCAAGAAAGAATTTGAAGTAACATATAACCAACACAGGAGGATTCACATCACTTGAACAATAAGTGAGGGATAGTATACTTGCCTTAATAAATGAAGTTTCCAATTCCAATACATCGATTCGTTACTCACTTTACGTCAATCTCTACTTCTTTATATGTCGGCCTCTACTCGATCATACATCTGTCTTTCTCCATAATTTGGAAGTCACTCTGCCTTTGTACACAACAACTCCGATGAGTATCTCATTTCTCATAATTCCAGCCTTACGTACACTAGCTCCTAGCCGGGCCTCCAACTCGAACCTATACCAGGGTAAGGTACTACTTCAGTACATGTATAACCTTAACCGTCTAATTCTATTTTACCCAACCGTGTCCTATTATGGTTTATAACATAACACGTATAGTACATATTGACTACGTTATCAAAATAGTACAGTAAACACATAAATTACATAAGCACTTAGCATATAATAGCAACTTGTTTCTATATATTATCTCGCATTCACAATAACCTTTATCAAAATACTATCAGATTTAGAATATAATTCTGACGAAAATCGGGCAACACCTTCTTTATACAATGACCTATCATGTCGGAATACAACCGACCTAGCAAGCAATTATGCAATTATGCAATTATATAATTGATCCCAACTCCATCTTATTCTTACAATTCACAATATACTACACAATTATAAACTCAGATAAATCACTGGTTATCAGAAAGTCTCATATAATCTCATAATTCAATTCAAGTACACATATAATTTATCCCTTTATCCACTGTCAAACCAAGTCAACTCATAATCTACAGTTATCTTTCAAATACATGCTAATAACATAATTTATAATTATCTGAGTAATGTGTAAAAAATATTTTTAGAAAGTTTATAATTTTTTAGAAAATTTGGACAGCATCTCATTTGTATGATGTACTACCAGTCGGAAAACAGCCAACACTAAACAACAATCAACAATTACCACATTCGAATTATTAATTACCACCAACCAAGTAATAAACAGTGTAAATTATAACTACTCCCAAAATTGAATAGTTCTCATATTAATATAATCATATCGACCGAATATCAAATTTTGGAAAAATTATAACACGAAATAATTAATATCGTATAATTGATAAAATTAATTTCGGCTAAGGAAACCATCATAGCCTTTTTCACCGGACCGTAGTTCATTGCCGGTGGGCAAAGTTTCGGAGGTACCCGTTTTAGATTTCCAATCACGAAACTCTACCAATTAAATCGCATTACAACAAACCCACAACAATTACATCATCAAAATAAATTAATTAAACTAAGAGGTTAAAGGAATTCAAAAATCCCCTTTCGGTTTTCAACTGTACTCGCAAGGACACGTATACACAACACTTACGAACCAACCAATCAATAACACAGCAGCAATAATCAGCTCGAAAACAAACTAATATAGGGAGATAAACGATTTACAGGAGTAACAATAATCCAAAGTTGACTTACACGGTGCAAGAACTCAGAATCACAGAGAACTTTCACCCCCACTCAGGGAAACACACAAGCGTACACTCGATAAAACACACACACACACACAGATCGCAGCTTCCACACACGCACACACAGTCGATAACCACATACATACGCTATGTATATATATAATTTCAACACCGAACACCCACCACAACACATAATTGGTCGGAGAAAGTATGAGACAGGAGAGAGATTTTGAGATAAAGAGAGATGAGAGGAGAGAAGATGGAGTGAGGAAGAGATTTAGCGAGAGATGGGGGAAGAAATGGGAGAGATTAGAGAGAGATTTGTTCTTGAGAGGGACTCGAGAGATTAGAAAATAAAAGGAGAGTCGAGAATTCTTTAGAAAACTCGAGAAGTTGCGTGACTGGTAAAGAGATAAGACAGGGGCATTCCTGTCATTTTATAATTCGGAAACCACATAAAAACTTAATTAAATCACTTTTAAAATCAAAATTAAATGAAGAATTAATAAAAAAATTAAGTTTTAAAAGTTTAAAATCAAGAGCATGAAATTTCGAACACCCACATATGTTTAAAATATTTTTAGGATCAAAAATGAATTAAATATAAATTTTACAAGTTTTGATCCTTTAAATGTAACATAATTCTTAAAATCATTTTTAAAATACTCAAACACTCAAAATAATTCACCCAATAATTTTAAAAACTAAATAATATCATAAAGGTAATAACAAAAAAGGTTTCATGATTTTTATCAACTCCTATGATTTTATAAAAATCTCAGAAGATCAATAATACATTTTTAAATAGATTTTTAATCGTCAAAAGTACAAATAAAAATACACGAGCTTACACGACACACATAGATCATCAAGTAAACATATAAACACAATACCACATATATTTATCCTACAAAAAATTCACCTCATATAATCCACATTTAATATTACATGATAATAATTATAAGTACGATATTTTCTATGGCGTTATAATGACCATGGGAGTGGCATTCAAGGGATAATTGTAGGCACTATAATTTACCTTGGGAGAGGATTTTATAAACATTAGAAGGATTGTTTTTAACAAAACAAGAGATACAAATTAGACATTCATGATAGCCAATTGAAAAACTCCGATTCTTGGATTATTCTCTCATACTTGTTATATAGTTCTATTTATTTATTAGGTTAATTAGTTTATAATTAAAACACCCACACACTATTTTCTACACTTCTGAACTGTAAGAGATAAAAGACTTAGAATTGGTATTGATATCATTCCTTCCCTGTGAACGAACTTCGTAAAAATACACATCAACAGTAATATCTTCCAAAGTACCTACAATATTCAAATCATCCATATATATAACAATAATAACAAAACCAGATTGCGACCTTTTGATAAACACACATGGACACACTTGGTTATTTATATAGTCCATCATTCAATAAATATTCACTATTCCTCTTGTACCACATACGACCAGATTATTTCAAGCCATATAATGATCGTTGTTATTTAACTGAATATAAATGTCGAGGCTTAATTTCCTCTAACTTTAATCTTTCAGGGATTTTCACATAAATATCACTATTGAGTGATCCATAAAGGTAGGCCGTCACAACGTTCATTAGACGTGTTTCCAATCTTTCCATACAAGCCATACCCATTAGAAAATGAAAAGTGACTTCATCCATCATAGAAGAGTAAATTTCCTGGTAATCAAATCCAAGCCTTTAAGAGAATCCCTATGCTACCAGCTGGGGCTTAGACCTCACGGTTTAATTTCTTTCATTTCATTTTCATACAAAAACCTATCTATTCCCAACAGGAAACACACTAGCTGGTGTTCACACTACAGGTCCAAATGTGTTTTTCTTGGCCAATTATCGCTTTGTCGACGTTCTTTCACAGTTTGTGGTTCAGGATCAGAGTTCATAATAATATCACATGCCACGGAAAAAACATATACATCATCAATCTCAATACTCCCACAATCCAATAATTTTCCGTTATGTTGGTATCTCTTAATTTTCAGGTTCCTTTGCTTCTATGGAAGCATGTGCCATTTCAGGGGCAATATCCTCTTCAGGTGGCAATACCACTTCTGGTGGTTTTGTCACAGCCGCTTCAATAGCATGAACCTCTTCAGGAGGTGATATCATTTCTAGGGTATTTTTTTGGAACACTTGCCACTTCAAGGGCATGTCCATTCAATTTCCATTTTCGTGGTACAACATCTTTCGCACCAACAGGTCTACCACGCTTCTGGCGTGATTTTGAATTATTAACCAATTCTTCAATAAATGATTTATGAATAAGGATTTCAACCCTTGCCGGAGCATTAACAACAAGTATATATGATTTTATAATATGTATAGAATCATTGAAGGCATTCGACATTTGATTAGCAATATTCTGCATATGAATGATTCTAAGAACCTCATATTCACATAGTTTAGTTTGTGGATCAATAGCATTTAATCCTGATGTATTCCATGACAGTTCAAAATTTTATTTATGCAATACATTATCTCCCCCTAATGGTAGGAATACGGACTCATCGAAATGACAGTCAGCATAACGAGCAGTAAATACATCACCAATTATTGGTTCAAGATATCTTATAATAGATGGTGAGTCAAAAACAACATATATGCATATCCTTCTTTGTGGACCCATTTTGGATCTTTGTGGGGGTATAATGGGGACATATACAACGCAACCAAAAATTTTAAAGTGAGAAATCTCAGGAACTTGATGAAGAACTAACTCATAGAAAGATTGTTTATGGTAAGCAGATGGTCTTATTTTAATTATATTTGCGGCATGAAGTATTTCGTGACCCCAAAATGGAATAAGAAATTTGGCTCATAAAAGTAAAGACATGCAATGAGTTGAAGTCTTTTAATTAGAGATTCTTCTAAGTCATTTTGTGTATGTACGTGAGTTACGGGGTGTTCAACTGAGATCCCTACTGATATACAATAATCATTGAAAGTTGTAGATGTAAATTCAGTAGCATATCTAGTCAAATTGATTTAATGGGATGATCAGGAAATTGGGCTCGTAATTTGATTATTTGAGCAAGTAGTTTGGCAAAGGCTATATTTCGTGTAGAGAGAAGACAGACTTGAGATCATCTAATTGATGCATCGATTAGAATCATGAAATATCTGAATGGATCAGATGATGGGTGAATAGGACCACAAATGTCACCTTGTATTCTTTCTAAGAAATTTGGAGACTTAGATTGAAGCCTAACTAGGGATGGTCGGATTATTAGTTTTCCTAAAGAACATGCTGAGCAAGGAAGTTCATTTTGAGGTATGATCTTTTGAGTCTTAAGAGGATGTCTTATAGAATTTTATTATACGACGCATCATAGATACTCACCCGGATGACCAAGTTTTCATGCCAAAGGGTGAGTGATTTTGGGTCTACAATTTTGGGAATGGTAAAACTATGAGACTCAATGACTCTAATTTGAGTAGCATATAATCCAGATGATACTTATTGTAATTTTTCTACGATTTTCTTATGAACTGAAATGGTTGAAGTGATAAAGAGATATTCTTTTTCATTCTCACTAGTAGTTTCTACGTGAAAACCATTAAACGAATATCTTTAAAACTCAGAAGATTCCTAGTGAATTTACTAGAATTTAGAGCATTACGTACGTGAATCTGTGTCTCGTTTGGTAGGATAAAACTGGCTTTCCCAAAACCCACTATTACATTTGATGTTCTTGAAATGGTCCAGACATGTGAATTGGTTTAGTCAACTATGAGAAATATTTCTAATTTTGTAAACTTGTGTGAGTGATTGCGTAATTAGTAAGGCATATATCTTCCATAATTATGTTGTGCATAAATATAAGTGAACAACAATTTTATTAAAGCAAACCCAAGTACGTAAAGCAAGTACATTAAAATTGGAAATCAAAGCAAATACATAAGGAACGTGAATTTAAACAGATACATATAAGAACTAGTCATCTAAGCCGTAGTAAAGATTAGCACTATCATTAATTTCATTTAGAGTCTTGTTGATTGGTTCATCATTAAAGCTAGCCAAATTTGTTTCTACCCTTTTTCCATTATACCCTTTAGATGACTCGTAAAGATCAGCAAGGTGTTTAAGTGCGCGACAAGTACGTTGCCAGTACCCCTCAGACCCACACCTAAAACAAATGTCTCTTTTCTCGCCTTTCTGCGGTGCCTTCTGCTTGTTTGGCACCTCATATCGCCACTTCAGGTGGCCAGAATTATATTGATATCAAAATCGACCATGAAAATATCCACATCCACGATTTCATCCGTAACCTCGTCCTCCTCTATGCCATTTCCCACATTCATTCTTCTGGAATGACGTGTTATGTACTTCAGGTAACTGGACAGAGCTTGTGGGACGAATCTGATGATTTTTCAGCAACAACTCAATATTCTTTTCAGCTACAAGAAGGAGAGATATTAGCTCGCTATATTTTTTAAAGGTGCGCCAGGATCATAATGTTGGGGTGAAGGTTGAGAGAGTCTTTTCAATCATATCAACATCAGTAATATTCTCACCCCACAAGATTAATTTTGAGCTTATTTTGAACAAGGCATAATTAAATTCAACAACAGATTTAAAATCTTGTAACCCGATATTAATCCACCTTATATTAATCCACTCATAATGGGCATGTGGCAAATGGACAAGTTTTTGGTGGTCAAATCTATCTTTGAGATTGGTCCAAAGGGTGAATGAGTTTTTGATAGTTAGGTATTCAAATTTTAAATTTTCATAAATGTACGTGATGCCTGAGAAAAATGATAGCTTTGGCATTTTGTTCAATAGTTGGGATTTTTCCTGATTCTATAGGATCTTTTAACCTGTTAGCACTAAGGTGTAATTCGGCATCAAGCACCCAAGAAAGATAATTATCCCCAGACACATCCAATGAAACAAAGTCTAGTTTTGCAATATTCGCCATTTAGAATATAAGATAAATATTTAAAACATGGTATAACAATATGGCACATTAAGGCATGAACAACTAAACATGCATCATATAATAAAATTTGTGACATAAAATAATCGTTGACATAAAAATTAAAATTACATAAACATAAATAACGTTTAATTTAAATAATAACATTAATAAATTTATAAATAACGGGCATGATGATAACAACGTTTATAAAATGAAAAGGGTTAGATCGTACCTTATTTATCAAACAAAATTTGGGCAGGATCTCAACTATAATGGATTAAATTGGATTATACTTCCTTCGTCGGATAAAGCTCGGGCAGAGACTCATACTGATAACGTGTTATAATACTTTTAACCTTAATTAATATATTAATACGTATAAAAATAAGACAAGAAAAAAACTAAAGAAAATGATGTCGTATTACTTTTCACAAACGCCAATTTTACTTCACCCAGCTATCCTTTTATAGTAGGCCAAGGAAAAATCGTGTATGGGTAATAGAGTTACATCTTTAAGTCTACATACAAAACTCATGTACATGCACTATTCCAGATAACTATACATCATATCGGAAACTATTGAATTGACAATCATACGATTAGATATTATATTAAAGTATGGGTGGGTTTTTGATCCGTTCAATGTCGATTGGATTTTTTTTTAAGTCAGAGTTTTATGGTATAATCTGTCTTAATTAATACTTTTACAATGATAACTTTTTTAAATTAATAAAAAAAATTAGTTCCAAGTCGTGACCAGTATTAAAATTTTATAATCTCTCTATCGTGATATTAAGTATTTTTTTAAGAAATTCGTAATATTAAAATCGATCCTAACTTTCGCATAAATTGATATTTTTGATAAAATACACTTTTTCTACATTTTATAAGTATGAAAATTTTTATGATAACATTTTGGAAGAGAATTTTTTTCTAGTAATTAATATGTTATCTTTAATTGATCACAATGATCTTCGTATTATGAAAAATGTTTATAGAAATGAATAATGTTATTTATTTCATTAATAATTTTTTGATGAAAAGTATTAATGTAAAAGATTTTAGTATCTATTTTAAAATTCATAGAAATCATATATACTATATATATATTATTATGTAAAAAATAAATTTTAATTATTTAAAAAATGAAAAAAATTAAAATCTCCCTTATGCGATAACCTTTTTTAAACTGATAAAATAATAATAACTTGAGAAAAAGAACCGGTAAGAACCATCTCACCCCTACAATAAAATCACATCTAGCTATACAATAAACAACTACATTCTTTATCTCACACCTATATTAAAATCCCATCTAGCTATACAATAAACAACTACATTCCTTTTAATATTTTCATAAAACAAAAATATAGGAGAAAAACCAACCACTTTCCTTTTAGTTATTAGGATATACTCACCTCAATCTCTGATCTCCATCTCTCAACTCACATATGTAAGAACCTAAATTTTCGGAAGAATTAAAACTTTTTATTAATTATTGATAAAATGAGGAACAATGATTCCGACAACAAGGTCACCAGCTCTAATGAATGGAATGGATATGGATTCAAATACTTATATGTCATGAAGAATGCTAATGGTTGACAACTTAGGTAAGAATAATCTATCTCCTAGTGGAATAAGATATGGCAATTCCAAGCAGGAGAATATTTTCATGTCATCCAGATCGATAACGATTAGTCCAGTGGTTCCGTGTAAGGGTTAAGGAACGCCCGAGAAGGAACAAGGACATTGTCATAAATATAGGGAATAAAAAAAGAATAAAGAATGAATAGTGTTTTTGGTGGAAGTAAGAATATTATGAGATGACACTATATAGAAGTATTTGGAACGGATTTCCGAGTTCGTATTAGTGATCCAAGAGGAAAATAAGTGTTTGTAAAAGCTGTCGGATTCTGAAAAATCGCACTTTTATTTTCCCCGAGATTTCCCTGGACACTGAAAGACTTAAGGAATTATTGAAGGGATTTAAGGAAAATAGGTTCAAGAATTATTAAAGAGAATGGAGAATGATGGTGTAAATATTATTACGGTTTTCGGTAAAACCCTAACTAGAAACGATTAAGTTATTCCTCCGAACGATCAATGAATTGAGCAATAACCGGAAAAGAAACAAGCAGGGAATCAAGATACATGCATGTAGTGCTGGAAAATATCTAGCAACCCAAATGATGACTCATGCAACTAGCATACTTAGAGGTGAAACTAGTACTTAGCAAAGCAAGTTACTTGGTTAGCCTAAACACCACCAAAAATCAACACTTGTCATGCAATTTTCATCATCCAATACATCACCACTTTATTAAAGTTACTTTATCAAGATATTATCACAATAATACACTAAAGTGGATGAGACCAAACAAGAACAAGCAAGCAACTCTCCCCCCCTTCCAAAACACTCCATTCGGCTATATGCTTAATTCCAAATCCAAAGTCCAAGCTCCCACCATCATTTGATCTTGTAATTTTTAAGGTGAGTCCTATATTTCAAGAAAGTAATCTCTTCAAAATTTTAGCTTCAACTCCTTGGTTTCCATTTTCAAAAAAATCATGAAAGAGGAGGATGAATAGTAATCTTCTTGAATTAACTTTGTTTATCTTGATATCCATGATGATCTAAGGTTTGTTAAGGCTAGGAAAGGCACATACAAGGCTTATTAAGGCTAGGACATATCCCAAGGAAGGTAATCCACTTGAAATCCTAGCTTTGTTTTGAAGATTTAAGCATGTTCTTGATGATATAAGATTAGTTATAGTATTAGCATGATTATAAGCATGATTATGGATTTTGTTAGTGGATCTAAACATGGTTATGATATGATGTTAGTAGATGATTTTGGACAGATTGAGGATGAGAAATATGTGTATGAGTTGTTTGGATGCCCGGTGTGGCTTGGTTGAATTGTTATGATTTTTAGAACATTCGATATATAGTCGTCGTAATGTCGAATTTTTGTTAACACTTATAAACCGAGCATGACAGTAAATATAAATTCCTGACCTTGATAATATTATGACTGTTCCTTGTAGATCTCGAGCCATAGATCGTTTTGGCGTGAGAATCGAAACATTCCGACTTACGGTTTAGGAGTTATGGTCAAATTACTAAAATTGGTTCGAAACCGTAAGTAAAAGTTCGTAACTTCAATTGAACCCTCGTAAAGCATGTTACTCAGTGGCAAATCTTGGAAAATAAATACTAGAGGTCATAAGGAAGGTATGAGAGAAAACCACATGTCAAACGGATCGTTTTCCGATTTTATAAAAATGTTTGAATCAAGGTTAAACGCGAACGAACCCTTAAAAGTATAACTTTGGTTATAACTTTGGTAAAACACTTAGAAAACGAACGATAAAACTCGAGGTATAATCTCGGTTCGTAATCGATAAACTTTAGAATTTATACGACTTAAGTATATACCAAGTGTGGGTATGATGACATGTCGTAATAACGAACAAATGTCGGATCGTATCAGTAATAAAAAGAGTTACACTAAAAGGTGTATAACGAGATAATTCAAAAACGTGTTTCGATTTAAGTGAAGTTATACTTAGACTTTTAAAACGTGTTAAGTGGTTAATCTCGAATGTTCTGATTGTTTATAGATCATCGAGCAGACCCAGGACACGCTATCTCCACCCACACCCGATTACCAGGCAAGTGTTCAAAACTTTGAACCTGTTGTTGTGATAATATATATGTGATTGCCATTTTACATATGCCATAGCATGCATGCCTATTGTTAAATTATATTATGATACCTGTTCTCTGAATTGATATTGGCTTATAGACTAGATACGAATTATCAGTTATAAGCCGGATTGTTTTGATAAGACCCTTAGCGAAGGGCATATGATATTCATTCTTAAATATAGACCGGGAGTCGGTATTTTGAGATATAGATAGTCGTGGAAACCAGGAGGGATTCCAACGGCAGATTATTATTTATTTTAAGGAATGTTATTATTAAACGTTATTTATATTTCCATAAAGTATCAATTACTTGAAAATATTTCGAGGAATGTTATTCGAGTATTATCTCAGTCGAGAGATATTAAATGAATGTTAGTTTCGAATATTCATTTAGAGTTGATTATTTAATGAATATTATTTTGATATTCATTAGAATGTTATTTATTAAATGAATATTACTTTCGAATATTCATTTAAGGTTTTATGTACTTGATGAATATTATTTTAAAATATTCATTGGAAGTTCTATTTACTTAAGGAATATTATTTCGATTATTCCTTTAAATTTTGATTACTAAATGAATATTATTTGGATATTCATTTAGAAGATTATTTATTAAATGAATATTATTTTCAAATATTCATTTAAGGTTTAACTTATTTAGTGAATATTATTTTAAATATTTATTGGAGTTTAATTATTTAATGAATATTATTTCGAATATTAATTTAAGGAGGGATTTAATTAGTAAATAATTCCATATATTCATTTGAGGATTACTTACGAGCAATATTATGATTTAATAATATTCTGTAATTATTATTGAGTTAATAAATATTCTTGGAATATTTATTTAATTCTTTTAAATTCTTTTTAAAATGGTTTATATTATCCGGAGATTATCTTTCACCTCCAGATATTATGTAAAATATTTCGGAGTCTTTTTACGACTATTTTATCAAGGAAAGGTTCCCAACTCTTTATTTTTCATTTAAATCTATCTTAAAAGGATTTAAATGCTCGCTCAAACTTCCATATTATAGGGGAACCTACTTGAGCAATGTTATTTATCTTGTTGACTTCCCGGTCATAAATCTTGTAAAACTATTCGTTTCACTCGCAACTTGGTTGCTGTTTATCAATTGAATCTTTGAGTAACCTTCTCATCATTCGAGGGGTAAGATTATTGGAACAAGATGGTACCTCTAACAAGCAGCAGCTTGAGAGATATGATGTTGAATTTTCCTTTCTAACTAGATACGACTACTTTGTGGAGTCTTATCAACAAGTATCATACTTGGGGAAAGGGGGACGAACTTTATGTTCAGAGTCAAGAACTTCTTTTCGAACTTGGAGTCGTGTAAGAGGCCGAGTAGTGCCGGTCCATCCTAATTGGCCCAACCGTTGGCCGGGGAGATCTAACAGGACGGTAGACAAGTAAATCCGTCAGCTCTTCCTTCTACCGGTAGTAAATCTAAATCGAGCTGTACAATCTGCGCCTGATCATCGTAAGGATTGGACAGTGGACGCGGTGAATACTGCAGCATAAGTTCATCATTCAAATTCTTTTATTTTCTGCAACATTATCATTGTTGGCAGTATTGGAAAAGTATTCATAGTTGGAATTGCAATATTTTCCTGCAAGTTCCACTTTTATGATAAATGATAATATCTTGCTTATCTTCGACATAGCAGATATTCCCACCTATATATATGCATTTTGAGTTACCTTGTAACTTCATCGTTCATATTATACTGGCATCATTTCCGTAAATGCATGGCATATGGTTTGAAAGATACTTTTGAACTGTTATATATTATCGTTCAGTTATATATTATTGTTGGTGGGCTATTGCTCACCCTTGCTTTATTATTATATCACAACAATAGCTAGACCAGATGACTCGCACAAGGTGCACTCGACGCGGGCGAGGACGATGAGACTACCAGAGCTAAAGAAGAAGCTATTGGTAGGATAGATTCATTCTTTCAGTACTAAGTATATGGTCTAGTATGACTTATGCAAATGGATGGCAAAGAGTATGTATTCATATTGCAACTCTTTTGGGTTGTAAGAACTCATAATGTGTTTAATAAAATTTGGTTGTTACTCTGATTTCATTTCTGGGACTATAACGGGTGTGTTTTATATTGTTTTGTTAGGTCAAAAAGATGTAATTTATTTTATGTTGAGGTGAGTTCAAGTGTTGTGGACAGAATTGGAGACCGTAACGACCGAATCCCAGACCCCGGATCTGGGGGTGTTACAGAAATGGTATCAGAGCGTACGTTATAAACCCAAGAGATGAGGTGACGTTAAAACAATAAATTCACTAAGATAATAAGAACTCTTGCCAAGTTCATAGTCGGACTACTTAATGTAGTGATGACATATAAAACCCTTATGGGAACTTTTAAGTATCATGATAGTAACTTAGCTCGATATCGTATCGACGAGTAAGGTGACAGACCTTGAGGCATACGAGCAACAGCATGATGATGCTTTATTATATGCTGAAGACCAGCGGGTAAATTCGATAGAGTATCCGACTGGAGACCCGGAAGTGGTTCCAGCAGATAAGGAAAATTGTGTTAGGATAAGGAGCTTACCCTTGAGGAATAAAGGCTGCAGCAAGAAAGATTGTGATGATTAAGGTATAGTGCCCAGGAAAGGGAGCATAAAGAACTAAGTTATTAGCAAGAGAACTGAAGATTCATGTTGGATTCGTAGCCGGACTACTGGATGTAGTACCAGCAAGTAAGACGGATTGGAAGAATCACTTGAGATCTTATACGGGAATAGATAAGAATCCTTAGAGACTTTCATATTAACGAAGAAAGAGCTAGAGGGATGTATGATTATCAAAGACAGCGATATAGGACGAGGAGCAGAGTCCCTAGGAATAGTTGAGAAGGAGGTAGTAAGTGCCACATCATTTAATAAATGAATTAGTATGAATATTGTCAGTAATAATTCGCCATAAAAAGGCAGATGTCATAGGTTATAATTTATGAAACCAAATGGAGGTTAATGAGGTGGTTTTATTCAGGGAAATGTTCATTTTATGAATGAATCAGTTAGAAAATAAAGACATTAGGAAGTGACAGCAGAATTGGATAAAGTTATATAAGGAAGTGGTAAGCGAGACAATGATCTCAGAACCTACCGGAAAATAAGACCAGTGAGTCAAGATGAACTCGTAATGAGACTACTGGCAGAGACTGAGTATAGAGTTATTGCAACACAGTTAATGATGAACCAGGAACGTTAGATGCATGTGATTCAGAGGAATATTAAATTCTTTCTTTTCTTTGAATGGATTACAGTAGTTACCTTAAGTTTACTCCGACGCGGAATTATAATGGATCAAGTAATACGATCAGCAGTTAAAGAGAAAAATGTGAGAAAATCTTCTTGGAGCTAAAAGATGAAAGTGGTAATGACCAAGAGTTGGCATTGCTTAATGGAAAAGGAGACTTTGCGCTTCCAACGACACTTCGCATAAAGGATTAGGATGTGTGCTTGCGTAGCACGACAAAGTACTTGCGGATGCATTCGGACAGCACGGTTCACCAGGTTCGGATGGCCTTAGTAGTGCCAATTTTGTGGAACAACCAACTCCGACGGTAATGTTCCTTCTGAGACTAGTGGTTAGGTAGACTGACATTTGGTAATATTGAATATCAGGACATATAGGTATCAGGACGTTGTGACAGGTTCCAGTTTGAAACTGTTGATTCCCTTCTAAGGGATGTATATAATTGGTTCCTCTCCAGTGGTTAAACTTCCAATATGATGACGATTATTTCATAAATTATGACTGCTTATGGTTCTACATGCTTGGAGGTTCATAGAACTATTCTTCAGGTTTCGAAACTGGTCTCCTTAATGTTACCAGTAGGTGGATAGATTGACCAAAATTTCCCCGATTCTGGAAAGGAATCCGGAGAATTTTGGCAAACCTTGTCTTTCTGATTATCATAGAACATCATTGAAAAGAATGGAAACTGGAGCGAACCCTGTGGATTGGGTAAGGTTGCTGTCATATGGGTTATTAGACGGACCCTGAGTATTACAATCGATGGTAGAGATAAAATGATGAAGTGAGATTGGACGAAAACAGGAAATGTAATTAAGAAACCAGCCGGACTGAGAAACTCCGGGATTGACTTAAGTGAAAAGGCTATTATGCCAGGAATGGTAAGCTTGCGTGGCACGCGGGATTGATAAGAATAGTTGAAAAGATAAAAGTAGAGGAAAGGTGACCGGAGACGGTGCCAAGTAGTCGATTAATACTTATATGAAGTAAAGTTTTAGAAAGGTAGAAAGGTATCAAAGAAGAAGGTACTATACCGGCAATTGCTAGAAAAGCAATGCTAATTAGCCAATCCCTAAAATCATATATTTTATTTTAGTGTGGCCAGTTGAGGCCAAGTCACAAAGGATTATCAAGTGACTAGACCAGCAATGAAAGGACAAAGCAGGGTTGCTTCTAAGTAAGCACCGACTGCAAGGGCTTCTAATATAAAGGAAATATTAATGAGATGTAGGAATCTTCTGCTGAACCCTTGCAACCCATGTTTTGATTGGGAATTTACTATACCTTTTTGGGATGGGGTCACCCGTACTAAAGTGATTCATGTGTATATGATTATCCAAGATTACGAGTAAAAGAAAAATAGAAGTATAGTGACTTGAGATGTATGATGTTAGGGTATTATGAATACCATGAATATATTATGACGGAGGAAAGTAAACAATGAAGGTATATGAAGAGAGTATAGAAATGGTCAGAAATTGAACAGTATGCTGTAGAAATTTTGTCTGAGGCAAGTACCTTTGCGAAGAACGATAAATACTAAGTGATTCATGTTGAGCTCGACCAATATCTTCCAAAACATCTTTGCTACCATTACCAAGTTCTGTAAGAGAGCAGATAGACATACGTTGTCTTTTGGAAGGTCAAATAGGTTGACAACTATCTGAAAGAAGAAATTAGCATTAAGCTACCGATCGATTAGCAAATGAGAATGATTGAAAAGAGACCCTTATTAAGGATAAATGATTTGATTGCCAATTATAGGATGCAGGAATTCCTTGGCAGTTGAATTAAGGATAAGATATCCATAAAGTAAGACAAACCCTGGGGAATGCACAAGGGATGGCATTAACCCTAATAAAGACATTGTGAATTCAGATGATATGAGTTGGATTTGCTAAGGCAACAATGACCTGTAAGGATTATTAAAAAGAGTTCTGGAATGAACATAGGTAGAATTATTAGAGTATTGATCAATGACGTTTTTATATACCCTGTACCTAGAAAATACAGGAGGAATAAGGAGAACGACCTAAGAAACCTTACAAGGAAAAGTTTAACATTCTGAGTTTCAAAATAGAAGCTTGGTAGAGAATATAAGGCACGATAACAATAATGCCAGATGAGGCATGTATAAAACCATGATGAGGTATGGATGGAACCAAAGAAGGTTTAGATTATCCTAGAACAAGAAAGAACTAAGAGAACAAATATCCTAGGTATGATTGAGGGTAACTTTAATAAAATTCCCACGGGAAGGTGGAAGCAATGACTGTAATAACCCTAACTTTAGCAATGCTACAGTGATCACATGAATAGTAAAATTTGAGGATTTAGGGGAAATGAGATGTAGGTACTCTATATTGGAGATGGAAAATGAATAAACAGAAACCATATTAGTGTTGTACATTGAAAATAAGTGACTCGAAATGACGATAGATTCCAGAAATTCCTGAATATGGATTTTTAGGGTTTGATTTCGAATAAGCTTCTTTTTGATATTAAGGAGAATGGAAACACTATAAGAATTATATATTGAGGGATTAGTGAATTTAGATTAAACTAAAGGATTATTAAGATAAGGAATTATCAAAGGAAATTGGATTGTTAAACGATTTCAGAACCACTGAGATAATGAGGTATACTCGAAACGAACCACAATTAGACGAGTATGGAAACCAAACAACCAATATTATAACATAACAAGGATGTATACCACATTATTATTACCAAGAGTGCTAGCAAATTACTTAGGAAAATCAAGAAAAAGATTAAAGGATGCATCCAATGACATCATGAATGACATCATCATCCACTAACTTATTTTAAGGGGCAAATTAGTCATTAACCATGGGATTTATCCACCAAACTCTAGAAGTCTCAAGAGATTAAGACAAGATGAGATAAGATTAACAAAAGCAAAAGAACTCTTCCCCATTCTCTTCCTTGTTCCATTCGGCTACTAAGAAAAAAAAAAGAGAAAAGGAAAATCAAAACCCTAGCAAAAATCAGTCATAATTCAAGGAAAAATTCAAGGAGCTTCTTGGAGGTTAGGAAGGATTATACACCAAGTTTCATAGCCAACCAACAGTATTTAGTAAGGTAATTAGATCATTCAAGTTACTAGAAAAGATGATGAATAGTGTTTTCTAAGTGTTAACTTGTTTTTATGGTTTCCTTTAGTTGATTCAAGCTATTGTAAGGTTGTTAAGGATTACCCAAGGCTTGTTAAGTGTTGTTAGAGCTTCAAGAAGGTATAACTACTCTTGCCCTCTTTGTATTTATGGTGGGAATTAAGTTGGTTAGTAGTTAAGTGATGTTAATGTTTAGTTTATAATGAGTATGTGTTATAAATGGTTTGTTTTGATGTGGAAATTGTATGTTGTGGACTTGTAACCATGGCTGGTAATGAAGACCACATGGTGTAGGTGATGATTATTGTGTTTGATAATTGATTTGGAGGAGTTGGATTTATGGAAAGTATGAAAATATAGCCGTTATAATGCCCGATTTTGGTTAGAAAGAAATCTGCCCTGTTTTGTGACCCCTATATCCGTACGGTACACTACTGCCTAGGTTACCAATTGACCATGTAATGATAGAGCTTAGTTCATAGATCGTTTTGATATAAGGTACGTTAAAATCTGACGTACGGTTTAGGAGAAAAGTCAGTTTTAGTGAAAGCGGTTCAGAAACCGAGAAAACGTAGTTGTGTCAACTTTGAGGCAATGACTACCATACTTAAACATTTTTAAAAATTATGAAACTTTGGGATAATGTAGTAAGGTAGTCAAAGATTTGTTACCAGTTGACCTTGTGATAAAATTCGAAATCCATATTTTCTGAGAATTTTTACAGTTAAGTGTGATCGTTAGGGGAAATGGTGAAAACCCCTGAAACTTCGATTAAGGTTTTAAATGGCTAAGTTCTTGAACCTTTGGGGTAATAGGAATACGTTAAACATATATTAAAGTTTCAAAGGTAATGTTATACAAGAGTGTAGTGAGTAAGAGATGTGGTTCTAACGACAGTCCTTTTGTGTTTATAGAAACTCCGAAAGAGGGACGAGCCATACTGTCAAGATCCCGAAACCGAGGCAAGAGTTCTTCTATCCTTACTTGTAAAGCTACTTATCTTCACAAAGAAACTTGATTTCGTGGAATATATATGTGATGCTATTATTACTATATTGTGAAGAAATTGTCTTCTTTGAGTATTGATATTGAAAAGAAAGGTATACGAGGATGTATATGAATATGGATATGAGTATGAGATGGATATGAATATGGATATGTATAGAGATAATTATGCATGAAGTGAACATGCCTTATGATTAAGAGAATAAGAGAGAATGGTATTAGTTGTTATCTAAAGTAAATAAAAGAATGGTATCAGTTGTTATCTAGGGTTATACGGGTTATAATACTATATTAAAAATGTTCTTTTTGAGTATCAGTGGTTTAATAAATATTATTTGATTATCATTCATTACTCTTAAAATAGACGGAATATTCTATGAATATAAAAGTATATTTGATTCCTGAATATGAAGGAGATGTTTGGATCATAATCAAAGCATTATGATATATATATATATATATATATATATATATATATATATATATATATATATATATATATATATATATATATATATATATATATTATAGAAGTAATGTGCGAGAATGGAAATGATATGAGTGAATGATATGTGGAAATGAAAG
This sequence comes from Saposhnikovia divaricata, assembly GCA_036435485.1. Classification (NCBI taxonomy): domain Eukaryota; kingdom Viridiplantae; phylum Streptophyta; class Magnoliopsida; order Apiales; family Apiaceae; genus Saposhnikovia; species Saposhnikovia divaricata. The sequence continues at coordinate 8,853,910 of JAZHRN010000154.1, read as the reverse complement.
CGAGAAAATGGAAATGTGGAATGATATTTTTAAAAAAGGGAATAATGATGTGATAAAAAGGGGGATTGCAACAGACTTGCGTAAGTGGCTGTGTCAGGGCTGTGTGCGACACAGTCCATCATTTATTCTTTTATTACTTTATTACGGCACGAAGATGCCAAGGGAGGATGTTAGCAGGTGGCCTTCCTCCAGGGATGATCTTCATTCCTTCTACCGGTAGTAAAAAGAGAGCAGGTACGATTAGGCGACTGATCATCGTCCTAACGTATCAGGCGACAGCAGATATCCCCAATGTTTTGAAAAGAAAGTGTAGACAACGGTTTTCAGATTTCTATACTGAAAACAGAATAATGATATGAGATGATGGAATTATGGTTACAGATGAAGAAAAACTAATATTATATTATTTTAGATTTCTTTCTTATAATAGTAAGTGGATGATGTATTATTAAATAAGAGCTTTATTCTTCCTTAAGGATCTTAATTGTTTTCTGCTATTACATATGCATATACATATATGTATACCTGTTCACATTTTAAATTATAATTTACAGTATTATCTTGCTGAGCTATTATAGCTCACTCTTGCTACTTATGTATATAGCAGCTAGGTCCCATGCCGATACTACGTACCACACCCCGCAAGAGGGTAAGGGAAAGGCGACCTTTTGAGCGAGTGCTGGCGACCATCCCCGAGGTAGTGACAAGTGAAGGGGCTTAGTAGATTTATGTAAATTAAGTGTGTAAGTTTGTAATAAACTTTGGTTGTTGAAGTGCTTCCTGTAGAAGCTTTGTTCAACAATGTACTTAGTAAATTCTGGGCTTGTAATAACTGTTAACTTTAAACTTTTAAATATTGTGGATGTTGTTCTATGAGCATATGACTGGTGTGTGTGTGTGTGTGTATTAGTGTGGGGTCAATTGCATAAGTATTAAGTAAAAAAAAAGACTAAAGAGATATAGATATTGATCGGGAATTGGACCGTGATTAAAAAATGCAGCAAAAATTTAGATAGAAATGCACAAACTTCATTAATTTACATAAACATTTTACAACTTGGGTACATGGTTCGAAACCTACAAACATAACTATACATACTAGTCTGCTACAACAAAAGTGCTACTAACTGTCTTCCAATCAGACTGGGATTAAAACAGCAACCAACTAAACTAATCCCACAAAAAGACATCAGTAAGATGACTAGTCTGATTAGAGACGTAGACTACTATCCCAACTCACAGTCCTACCCTGATAATATCCCGGATCTGGACTACCATAGTCGTGACTGTATCCACTATCGCAGCCCTCCACTCTGGGTCTCCTCTATCAGTTAATAACCTCCTAATGTCACCCAGGGCCCGCAGCTCAACACTCACTAATCCCAAAGATATACCATCAGGAATGATGCCTCCTCTCCCTCACTCTGACCTCTGCATCAGTGTGTCTATCACTCGACGGGACTCCTCCAACTGACCCTGAAGGGCAAAGTACTCCGTCAACAGAATGGCTGGTAGAGAGTCACCTGTCGGTAAGGGTGCCTCCTGAGGGGGCACAGCAGCTGGGGCAGGTGCCTGTACAGGTGGAGGTTGTGGAGGTGTAAATGGTGGGGATGGAGGAATAGACTCGGTATCTGCATCCTCAGATGGATCTCTCTCTATCTCATCCTCTGAGAAGATAAAATGTCCGGGCGGAGTGAATGGCTCAACTGGATCCTCTAGAGGGCCAGGACTCGGTGAGGGAGATGGGACTGGTGATGGTACTGGAACAGTCAAGGCAGGGGTAGGTATCATATGGATATCAGTCCACTCAATCTCCTCCTCCTTCTCTTCCTCAGCTATAACTGACAATCTAGGCCTCTTACGTAACGGCCTCTCCTCCTCCGGAATCTCCCATCTCACTCTGGAAGAACCTGCCTCATCAGATCCTGTAGAAGGTCTACCCATATATGGCACTATGGCCACAGTATCTCTCCGTCTCTGCTCCTCTGCCTCCTCTCTCTCTAATCTCTCTCTAGCCGCCGCCCGGCGTCTCTCCCTGAGGTCCTCAACTGCATACTCGGGGACCTCTACCCCGGCCAGCTGAAGATCTAATAGCTCCTGCTCTGACATCCCTAGCCACTGGGGGTCCTGACTCGGCTCACCCATCTCCGCTCCCTATAATAAAACATAAAATTCTATTAGTAACAGTCTATAAAATTATAATATACGCTTAAAGTAAATACTACCTGCGATATACCACCCCTGAACTTGATGGAAGTTCACAATTTATATTAAAACTGATACATTTATTATTATCACTTTTGTTCTTGAGCATTATGACTCTTAGCTCTGATACCATCTGTGACGCCCCTAGATCCGGGGTCAAGGATCCAGGTCATCACGGTCCAATTTCCATTCAATATCAATATCTCTTGAGTTTTTTTTTTAATAATTAAGCAATTGACCCCACACTAATACACACACACACACCAGTCATATGCTCATAGAACAACATTCACAATATTATAAGTTTAAAGTTAACAGTTATTACAAACCCAGAATTCTACTAAGTACATTGTTGAATAATACTTCTACAGGAAGCATTTCAACAACCAAAAGTTTATTACAACTTACACACTTAATTTACATAAATCTACTAAGCCCCTTCGCTTGTCACTACCTCGGGGATGGTCGCCAACACTCGCTCAAAAGGTCGCCTTTCCCTTACCCTCTTGCGGGGTGTAGTGCGTAGTATCGGCATGGGACCTAGCTGCTATATGCATAAGTAGCAAGAGTGAGCTATAATAGCTCAGCAAGATAATATTGTAACCTAGAATTTAGAATGTGAACAGGTATACATATATGCATATGCATATATAATAGCAGAAAACAATTAAAATCCTTAAGGAAGAATAAAGCTCTTATTTAATAATACATCATCCACTTACTATTATAAGAAAGAAATCTAAATTCATATAATATCAGTTTTTCTTCATCTGTAACCATAATTCCATCATCTCATATCATTATTCTGTTTTCAGTATAGAAATCTGAAAACCATTGTCTACACTTTCTTTTCAAAAACATTGGGGATATCTGCTGTCGCCTGATACGTTAGGACGATGATCAGTCGCCTAATCGTACCTGCTCTCTTTTTACTACCGGTAGAAGGAATGAAGATCATCCCTGGAGGAAGGCCACCTGCTAACATCCTCCCTTGGCATCTTCGTGCCGTAATAAAAATAATAAATGCTGGACTGTGTCGCACACAGCCCTGACACAGCCACTTACGCAAGTCTGTTGCAATCCCCCTTTTTATCACATCATTATTCCCTTTTTAAAATATCATTCCACATTTCCATTTTCTCGCTTTCATTTCCACATATCATTCTCTCATATCATTTCCATTCTCGCACATTACTTCTATAAAATATATACATATATCATAATGCTTTGATTATGATCCAGACATCTCTTTCATATTCAGAAATCAAATATACTTTTATATTCATAAATATTCCATCTATTTTAAGAGTAGTAAATAATAATCAAATATTATTTATTAAACCACTGATATTTAAAAAGAATATCTTTAGCAAAATATTATAAATCATATAACCCTAGATAACAACTGATACCATTCTTTTATTTACTTTAGATAACAACTGATACCATTCTCTCATATTCTTTTAATCATAAGGCATGTTCACTTCATGCATAATCATCTCTATACATATCCATCTCATACTCATATCCATATTCATATACATTTTCGTACTCATAGTCATATTCATATACATCTTCGTATACCTTTCTTTTCAATATCAATACTCAAGGAAGACAATTTCTTCACAATATAGTAATAATAGCATCACATATATATTCCATGAAATCAAGTTTCTTTGTGAAGATAAGTAGCTTTACAAGTAAGGATAGAAGAAATCTTGCCTCGGTTTCGGTATCCTGACGGTATGGCTCGTCCCTCTTCTGGAGTTTCTATAAATGATATGAGAAACTCCGAAAGAAATTTTGTGTTTATAGAAACTCCGAAAGAGGGACGAGCCATACTGTCAGGATCCCGAAACCGAGGCAAGATTTCTTCTATCCTTACTTGTAAAGCTACTTATCTTCACAAAGAAACTTGATTTCATGGAATATATATGTGATGCTATTATTACTATATTGTGAAGAAATTGTCTTCTTTGAGTATTGATATTGAAAAGAAAGGTATACGAGGATGTATATGAATATGGATATGAGTATGAGATGGATATGTATAGAGATAATTATGCATGAAGTGAACATGCCTTATGATTAAGAGAATAAGAGAGAATGGTATTAGTTGTTATCTAAAGTAAATAAAAGAATGGTATCAGTTGTTATCTAGGGTTATACGGGTTATAATACTATATTAAAAATGTTCTTTTTGAGTATCAGTGGTTTAATAAATATTATTTGATTATCATTCATTACTTTTAAAATAGACGGAATATTCTATGAATATAAAAGTATATTTGATTCCTGAATATGAAGGAGATGTTTGGATCATAATCAAAGCATTATGATATATATATATATATATATATATATATATATATATATATTTTATAGAAGTAATGTGCGAGAATGGAAATGATATGAGTGAATGATATGTGGAAATGAAAGCGAGAAAATGGAAATGTGGAATGATATTTTTTAAAAAAGGGAATAATGATGTGATAAAAGGGGGATTGCAACAGACTTGCGTAAGTGGCTGTGTCAGGGCTGTGTGCGACACAGTCCAGCATTTATTCTTTTATTACTTTATTACGGCACGAAGATGCCAAGGGAGGATGTTAGCAGGTGGCCTTCCTCCAGGGATGATCTTCATTCCTTCTACCGGTAGTAAAAAGAGAGCAGGTACGATTAGGCGACTGATCATCGTCCTAACGTATCAGGCGACAGCAGATATCCCCAATGTTTTGAAAAGAAAGTGTAGACAACGGTTTTCAGATTTCTATACTGAAAACAGAATAATGATATGAGATGATGGAATTATGGTTACAGATGAAGAAAAACTGATATTATATTATTTTAGATTTCTTTCTTATAATAGTAAGTGGATGATGTATTATTAAATAAGAGCTTTATTCTTCCTTAAGGATCTTAATTGTTTTCTGCTATTACATATGCATATACATATATGTATACATGTTCACATTTTAAATTCTAATTTACAGTATTATCTTGCTGAGCTATTATAGCTCACTCTTGCTACTTATGTATATAGCAGCTAGGTCCCATGCCGATACTATGTACCACACCCCGCAAGAGGGTAAGGGAAAGGCGACCTTTTGAGCGAGTGCTGGCGACCATCCCCGAGGTAGTGACAAGCGAAGGGGCTTAGTAGATTTTTGTAAATTAAGTGTGTAAGTTTGTAATAAACTTTGGTTGTTGAAGTGCTTCCTGTAGAAGCTTTGTTCAACAATGTACTTAGTAAATTCTGGGCTTGTAATAACTGTTAACTTTAAACTTTTAAATATTGTGGATGTTGTTCTATGAGCATATGACTGGTGTGTGTGTGTGTGTATTAGTGTGGGGTCAATTGCATAAGTATTAAGTAAAAAAAAAGACTAAAGAGATATAGATATTGATCGGAAATTGGACTGTGATGACCTGGATCCTTGACCCCGGATCTAGGGGCGTCACAATGACTTATGGAAAAAGACTGATAGATATATTTTTCTCCTTCAGCAGAGCTTAGGGGAGGATGCTTTCACCCAACAGTGATGGGAATGAGGTAGAAAAATTTGAGTTGGAATGTATCCAGAGAACATGGATTACAAGAAATTATTATTATCAGGAAAGGCCAATGAGGTGGCCGACAGTCTAAGTATAGAGGAATAATTACAAATGTTCATACCGAAGAAACATAATGATATTTGGAAGGACCTTGAAGGTCATATCGGAGTGGAGGAAATTACATTCCTTCTAATGACTGTGCAAGAATCGACGGTAATAATAGTCTAAATAAAGATTCGATTCCCGATATCATCTTAAGCGAACTACACACCTTAGAAGGTCCCGTTTTGAGGCAAACCAGGACCATGATACAAAATTGACAAAGTAAACCATTAAATTTCCAGTCTTCTATGGAAGATGCATGAGTGATAGTTTCATAAACCGGACATAGCCGCGATGCTTGAAGCTCTTCTGCAATTTTATCTACTTCATGTAATATCTACATCAAGTTCAGGAAGTGTTCCTTATGGATAAGGAATAGTGATTACTTTGTCTCCCTAAGGGATTTGAAGCCCGTATGGTTAGCTATTAACGCATTACGTAAACAACAAGCGATGGCGATTCTTCTAAGAAAGTAAATGATAACGTAAAGATAAAGAAAGTGCTGCTATTGATAAGCTAAATGGCATGTTGATGAATGACAAGCAAGTTTGTGTTAGTGTACTTCTGCGCAAACAAGATAGAGAATATGAGGTTGACGATTCATGATGCTAAATGTATTCCCGTAGAAAGAATTAAGGGCAGTTGAGCCCGAGAATTATTGGGCCATGTGAGAGTTTAAAAGTGCTCGGAATGTGGCATTCGAGCTAGCTCTACCCCCAAAACTTATAGCATGATCGTAACGTGTTTCATGTGGCAAGGCTATGCCAGTAAAATGCAGATGCTCGATAGATGATAAGAGTACGAGAAGGTAGATATACGACCTGGTCTGACGTATTAAGAACAACCTGTGGAAAATCACGGATAGAAAAGAACAAGTGATGAGAAACAAGGTTGGCAGAAGTAGATTATATTGAATCTAAGTTAAAGGGATCGACCAAATTCATTTCGGAGAGTTTAAATTGGAATAACGTGATGATTATAGAGTAAATGTGACGGAATACTGATAAGGATGTACCAAGTGCAAAAGGTGTCTCAATAAAGAGATGAAGGTAAAAGTAAATAACAGAAGTAAATAAGAATCATATAATAAGAAGGATGTGATTGATAAGGAAAAGACTGGGAAAGCAACTATGGAATGTGAAGCAGGGATTGTTATGAATGGATTAATAAATGGGTTTTCTGATGAATTCTCGGGATAACAACCTGACAGTGTTAGTATTGTGAATATGATAGAGTTAGTAGCGTGGCATGGGATGTCAGTAGCAATGATGTCAAGCGAGAAACCTAAGGTTTAACCTAAAAGGTTGAAAAAAATTTCTGAAGTAAGCGTTGCTAAGATTAAACAAGAGTAGAGGTCCATAGAATAATGGACAAAGCAGAAAGATATATTGACACGTGAAATTGCGATCAAATTGTGTTGGATATAATTATGATTAATTTCTTCCTTGATGAACCTCTATAGTTCAGAGGTAAATTCTGAGTATGATATTTTACAATCGTAAAAACTTTCTATAATCCTTTAGAATTCTTTTCTTTTCTTCTCTCTTATTCATCTTCTTTATGAATTGAGAAGAACAACCCTTTATGGATGAGAGGTACTGCTACGCGACTATCTGTCTATGTGATAGAAGTTTAAATAGAATACCATAACTTGTTTAATTTCTTGTCAAGTACTAAAGGCTGGCCTCCTTCTGTACTAACTATGCAATATAACAAATGTTCATTGATCATAGAGATCTCTCGATAAATCTTTCCACTTCTCTATATTGATCGAGATTGCGAAGATTAAAGCGATCAGGAAATGCACAGTGCGAGCGAGGTTACCTCCGAATTCGCAGTGTGATAGTGATACCAATGTTACTGCAGGTATCAATAAGGATAAGACTGAGTAAGAGCATAACTCGGATAATGTGTTGTACAAAAAGTAGCAAAGTTGATGGAAAAAGGATAAAGTGCGTATTGTAGCACCAGTAAATGTGCTGAGAAAGGGCAGAACGACTAAGAGTTGACCCGGAAGCTGAAAGGTCAAACGACAGACAAATGACTCTTTGCTTCCTACCTGATTCCGGGACGGAATCCTTTTAAGGAGGGGAGACTGTAAGAACCTAAATTTTCGGAAGAATTAAAACTTTTTATTAAGTATTGATAAAATGAGAAACAATGATTCCGACAACAAGGTCACCAGCTCTAATGAATGGAATGGATATGGATTCAAATACTTATATGTCATGAAGAATGCTAATGGTTGACAACTTAGGTAAGAATAATCTATCTCCTAGGGGAATAAGATATGGCAATTCCAAGCAGGAGAATATTTTCATGTCATCCAGATCGATAACGATTAGTCCAGTGGTTCCGTGTAAGGGTTAAGGAACGCCCGAGAAGGAACAAGGACATTGTCATAAATATAGGGAATAAACAAACAATAAAGAATGAATAGTGTTTTTGGTGGAAGTAAGAATATTATGAGACGACACTATATAGAAGTATTCGGAACGGATTTCCGAGTACGTATTAGTGATCCAAGAGGAAAATAAGTGTTTGTAAAAGCTGTCGGATTCTGAAAAATCGCACTTTTATTTTCCCCGAGATTTCCCTGGACACTGAAAGACTTAAGGAATTATTGAAGGGATTTAAGGAAAATAGGTTCAAGAATTATTAAAGAGAATGGAGAATGATGGTGTAAATATTATTACGGTTTTCGGTAAAACCCTAACTAGAAACGAATGAGTTATTCCTCTGAACGATCAATGAATTGAGCAATAACCGGAAAAGAAACAAGCAGGGAATCAAGATACATGCATGTAGTGGTGGAAAATATCTAGCAACCCAAGCGATGACTCATGCAACTAGCATACTTAGAGGTGAAACTAGTACTTAGCAAAGCAAGCTACTTGGTTAGCCTAAACACCACCAAAAATCAACACTTGTCATGCAATTTTCATCATCCAATACATCACCACTTTATTAAAGTTACTTTATCAAGATATTATCACAATAATACACTAAAGTGGATGAGACCAAACAAGAACAAGCAAGCAACTCTCCCCCTCCCCACTTCCAAAACACTCCATTCGGCTATATGCTTAATTCCAAATCCAAAGTCCAAGCTCCCACCATCATTTGATCTTGTAATTTTTAAGGTGAGTCCTATATTTCAAGAAAGTAATCTCCTCAAAATTTTAGCTTCAAAATCCTTGGTTTCCATTTTCAAAAAAATCATGAAAGAGGAGGATGAATAGTAATCTTCTTGAATTAACTTTGTTTATCTTGATTTCCATGATGATCTAAGGTTTGTTAAGGCTAGAAAAGGCACATACAAGGCTTATTAAGGCTAGGACATATCCCAAGGAAGGTAATCCACTTGAAATCCTAGCTTTGTTTTGAAGATTTAAGCATGTTCTTGATGATATAAGATTAGTTATAGTATTAGCATGATTATAAGCATGATTATGGATTTTGTTAGTGGATCTAAACATGGTTATGATATGATGTTAGTAGATGATTTTGGACAGATTGAGGATGAGAAATATGTGTATGAGTTGTTTGGATGCCCGGTGTGGCTTGGTTGAATTGTTATGATTTTTAGAACATTCGATATATAGTCGTCGTAATGTCGAATTTTTGTTAACACTTATAAACCGAGCATGACAGTAAATATAAATTCCTGACCTTGATAATATTATGACTGTTCCTTGTAGATCTCGAGCCATAGATCGTTTTGGCGTGAGAATCGAAACATTCCGACTTACGGTTTAGGAGTTATGGTCAAATTACTAAAATTGGTTCGAAACCGTAAGTAAAAGTTCGTAACTTCAATTGAACCCTCGTAAAGCATGTTACTCAGTGGCGAATCTTGGTAAATAAATACTAGAGATCATAAGGAAGGTATGAGAGAAAACCACATGTCAAACGGATCGTTTTCCGATTTTATAAAAATGTTTGAATCAAGGTTAAACGCGAACGAACCCTTAAAAGTATAAATTTGGTTATAACTTTGGTAAAACACTTAGAAAACGAACGATAAAACTCAAGGTATAATCTCGGTTCGTAATCGATCAACTTTAGAACTTATACGGCTTAAGTATATACCAAGTGTGGGTATGATGACATGTCGTAATAACGGACAAATGTCGGATCGTATCAGTAATAAAAAGAGTTACACTAAAAGGTGTATAACGAGATAATTCGAAAACGTGTTTCGATTTAAGTGAAGTTATACTTAGACTTTTAAAACGTGTTAAGTGGTTAATCTTGAATGTTCTGATTGTTTATAGATCATCGAGCAGACCCAGGACACGCTATCTCCACCCACACCCGATTACCAGGCAAGTGTTCAAAACTTTGAACCTGTTGTTGTGATAATATATATGTGATTGCCATTTTACATATGCCATAGCATGCATGCCTATTGTCAAATTATATTATGATACCTGTTCCCTGAATTGATATTAGCTTATAGACTAGATACGAATTATCAGTTATAAGCCGGATTGTTTTGATAAGACCCTTAGCGAAGGGCATATGATATTCATTCTTAAATATAGACCGGGAGTCGGTATTTTGAGATATAGATAGTCGTGGATACCCAGAGGGATTCCAACGGGTGATTATTATTTATTTTAAGGAATATTATTATTAAACGTTATTTATATTTCCATAAAGTATCAATTACTTGGAAATATTTCGAGGAATGTTATTCGAGTATTATTTCAGTCGAGAGATATTAAATGAATGTTAGTTTCGAATATTCATTTAGAGTTGATTATTTAATGAATATTATTTTGATATTCATTAGAATGTTATTTATTAAATGAATATTACTTTCGAATATTCATTTAAGGTTTTATGTACTTGATGAATATTATTTTAAAATATTTATTGGAAGTTCTATTTACTTAAGGAATATTATTTCGATTATTCCTTTAAAGTTTTGATTACTAAATGAATATTATTTGGATATTCATTTAGAAGATTATTTATTAAATGAATATTATTTTCAAATATTCATTTAAGGTTTAACTTATTTAGTGAATATTATTTTAAATATTTATTGGAGTTTAATTATTTAATGAATATTATTTCGAATATTCATTTAAGGAGGGATTTAATTAGTAAATAATTCCATATATTCATTCGAGGATTACTTAAGAGCAATATTATGATTTAATAATATTCTGTAATTATTATTGAGTTAATAAATATTCTTGGAATATTTATTTAATTCTTTTAAATTCTTTTTAAAATGGTTTATATTATTCGGAGATTATCTTTCACCTCCAGATATTATGTAAAATATTTCGGAGTCTTTTTACGACTATTTTATCAAGGAAAGGTTCTCAACTCTTTATTTTTCATTTAAATCTATCTTAAAAGGATTTAAATGCTCGCTCAAACTTCCATATTATAGGGGAACCTACCTGAGCAATGTTATTTATCTTGTTGACTTCCCGGTCATAAATCTTGTAAAACTATTCGTTTCACTCGCAACTTGGTTGTTGTTTATCAATTGAATCTTTGAGTAACCTTCTCATCATTCGAGGGTTAAGATTATTGGAACAAGATGGTATCCTCTAACAAGCAGCAGCTTGAGAGATATGATGTTGAATTTTCCTTTCCAACTAGATACGACTACTTTGTGGAGTCTTATCAACAAGTATCATACTTGGGGAAAGGGGGACGAACTTTACGTTCAGCGTCAAGAACTTCTTTTCAAACTTGGAGTCGTGTAAGAGGCCGAGTAGCGCCGGTCCATCCTAATTGGCCCAACCGTTTGCCGGGGAGATCTAACAGGGCGGTAGACAAGTAAATCCGTTAGCTCTTCCTTCTACCGGTAGTAAATCTAAATTGAGCTGTACAATCTGCGACTGATCATCGTAAGGATTGGACAGTGGGCGCGATGAGTACTCCAGCATAAGTTCATCATTCAAATTCTTTTATTTTCTGCAACATTATCATTGTTGGCAGTATTGGAAAAGTATTCATAGTTGGAATTGCAATATTTTCCTGCAAGTTCCACTTTTATGATAAATGATAATATCTTGCTTATCTTCGACATAGCAGATATTCCCACCTATATATATGCATTTTGAGTTACCTTGTAACTTCATCGTTCATATTATACTGGCATCATTTCTGTTAATGCATGGCATATGGTTTGAAAGATACTTTTGAACTGTTATATATTATCGTTCAGTTATATATTATTGTTGGTGGGCTATTGCTCACCCTTGCTTTATTATTATATCACAACAACAGCTAGACCAGATGACTTGCACAAGGCGCACTCGACGCGGGCGAGGACGATGAGACTACCAGAGGTGAAGAAGAAGCTATTGGTAGGATAGGTTCATTCTTTCAGTACCAAGTATATGGTCTACTATGACTTATGCAAATGGATGGCAAAGAGTATGTATTCATATTGTAACTCTTTTGGGTTGTAAGAACTCATAATGTGTTTAATAAAATTTGGTTGTTACTCTGATTTCATCTCTGGGACTATAACGGGTGTGTTTTATATTGTTGTGTTGGGTCATAAAGATGTAATTTATTTTATGTTGAGGTGAGTTCAAGTGTTGTGGACAGAATTGGAGACCATAAGGACCGGATCCCGGACCCCGGATCTGGGGGTGTTACAACATATCTAAGAAAAACTAGTTCACTAAGCCGCGCATCACACTGACATTATAATATTTTTAAAAAATTTCTTAAAATTTATGAATCATTTTTTAATATGGAAATTTTTTTAAAAAATATATAATTTCAATGCTATATAAATTAGTCAATTGAACTTTTTATAAAAAGAATTGTAACTATTACTTCTTTGTAAAATTTACCCCCATGTTTTAAATATAATAACTGACTCTAATTAAACTTGGTTGATATACTATGAGGTTCAATCCAATTTTTTTTCTTACATTCATGGTACTAACACCCTATGACAATCCTTCTTAGGACTCTCAGTTTCTCCATATGCTGATATTATTTATGAGATTCCTTTGTACCTTTTCAACAGAAAATATAGGAAACATTATATGTAACTATTCTGCTAAAAAGAATTAAATATTTTTTATGATGTAATAGATATCTTGATCTTAGGCAGGAAAATAAATTTTGCTATAAATCAAATTATTAAAAATTAAAATAACATGTTCAAAACAAAAACAAAAAAACTGAAAATAATAAAAACAACTAAAAAAATCATATCATACATATAAATACATATTCACGTCACCCTTTGGTATTCCATTGGTACGTCTAAAATCTTTTTCTATCCCATTCAGGCATAAAATATTGGCTTTAAAATTTTGATTCGTGGGATGAAAAATATATATACAAGTTAGAGTTTCTTCAATGATAGTTATACATTATTTGAAAATAAAACTTATGTATCGGGTGCATTGTGAATTGTCAACTTTTATCTTTTTTATATTGATTAAAAAAACTCAACTACAAATAGCAATTACAAAATAAAGAGACAATATAAAAGAAGATTTTATGGTTTACATATATATGTAAATTATGTTCGGGTGTTATGGATTTGTAGTCTTCTTCCGATCTTCTTCCTCTTCATAATACCTTGAACAACAACACGAGTTGTATATAAAGCAATAGACAGACGATTTATAGTCGAGTTAGAACACGAGTTCAACTCGACTTAACAAGCTGTTCGTAGTTGGCTATAGAGGAAAAAGAGATCAACTTGGATAGGAGCCTAGCATTATTGTTGGTCAAGTAGACTTAGTATAAAACTAGAACTACGCGAGTTTGATCCCTATATAAACCGGTACGTAGGCACCTTGAGGGGAAGAACACAAATCCGGTTAATGGCACCTGCGTTGATTTTTGTAAACTCGCTAAAGCTCAGCTCACCCCACCCTAAAATCACACCCAAATCACCGAAAAATAGCCACTTACATGAATTATTTTTGTAAATTCCAGCGGACCTTTGAAAATCACGTTGATTACGAAAATCCTCCATCACCACAAATCTCTACAAAAATTAAAAAAAAATTAGATTTAAACAATTTAAGAGGCATCTATATTATCAAATTTTTGTAAGTTAATTATAGTAAATTAACAATTTTTACTCTGAGAGACAGTTTAGGAAGTCTCTGATAATCACGTTAATTATATCTATTAGACAATTGTAATTTTTAGTATTTATTAATTAAAAAAATTGAGAAAATTAGAAGGCAATTCTAGTTTGTTATATAATTTTTAACATAAAAAGGGAAGTTGTAATTATTAACACTAAAAGGTTGAAAAATATAAAGGAAATAATTCTTTTTAACAAAAATAGGAAATGTTTTATAATTTTTAACATATAATGGGAAGTTGTAATTATTAACACTAAGAGTTTGAAAAATATAAAGGAAATAATAATTTTTAGCAAAAATAGGGAATGTGTTATAATTGTTAACATATGAAGGGAAGTTGTAGTTTTTAACACTAAGAGTTTGAAAAATATAACGGAAATAAAAATTTTAATATTAAAAATTGCAAAAATCTTTAAAAAATCATAAAAATAGATCGGAACGATTTGAGTAGCGTCACCTCACCATCCCCGTCTTCAACTTTATATAATAAACTAGTCGACTAAGCCACGCTTCACGACGGTCTTATAATTTTTTAAAAAAAAATTAAATAAAGATTATTTAATAAATATCAATATAAATTTTAAATAAAGATTATTTTATATGTGTGTAAATATCAATAACAATTAGCAAGCACAACATTGTATAAATTAAATATACATAGTGATATGGAAATAAGCCCTAAAGACACATTTAATATGACATTAATTAAACGTCCAAATATGAAGCCCATTAATGAGGTTCAAAACCTTATTTAATTATTAATTTCGTAATAAATAAGAAAGTTGATTATAAGACTCCAATATTGAGTCCAAAGGGAACCAAAACCTTTACAGGGTAGCCCCCAAGACACCTAAGTCCAATAGGAATCAACCTTCCCCATGGAAGAATCCAGAATTCCATCAAAAGTAGGTGACTTGTCCATCAAGTCTCCAAACCCTACCCTAATTCCAAGGCATCCAATGCCTATATAAAGGACCTGACCCCTCATTCTCAGAACCATGTTTTTTGGCTAGATTTTTGGCAATTGTAAGATACATAGGCATCTTGTGAGGATAGATTGAGTCATAAAACACTTGATCAGCCATTAAAGCTCGAAGCTCTCAAACCCTAGCAGTCAATACGCAATAAATATACCCTAGTTTTTATCCCACAACACATAGATAATAAGATAAATTATTCATTTTAACTAGTTTTGCCTCACAATTTTTCGGATGATACCCATTATATATATAGGGACTGATTCAGGTGAGAACATGTTTATGTTGGAGAACAATGAGAACACCACATTTCAAGCTATTCTAAAGGGCCCCGCCAGGGGCACCCAATACGAAAAAGTCTTATAATTCTACCCTCTATCCATTCATCAAAAAAAAATTAAAAAAATTATAATATGATGACATGGCAGCAGTTATTTTTTAATTTTTTTGTTAATTTTTTTTTATGAATGTATAGAGGGTAGAATTATAAGACTTTTTTGTGAAGGTGCCCCTAGCGGGGCCCTTTAAAATAGCTTGAAATGTAGTGAACACATTGTTCTCACTGTTCTCATAGTAACTCACTAGAGCGTGACCCTATATATATATATATATATAGTGACCCTATATATATAGGTCTTTGCTCCATACAGAACACTCTTATATAACAAACAACAAAGAACGCCTTAGATCTATTAGATCCTTTGGCCCTGCCAGGGGCACCCAATACAAAAAATTGTTATTTTTTTACTCTCTATCAAGTCTGCAAAAAAAATTGAAAATTACTGTTCACTGATGACGTCACTAATGACGTCATCAATGAATAGTAAATTTTCAAAAAAAAAAAAATTTGCTGGTTTGCTAGAGGGTAAAAAAATAACAACTTTTTGTATAGGGTGCTATGAAGGAACTATTAAATTATATTAGATATGAGGTGTTCTTTATTGTTTGTTATATAAGGTGTTTGCTATGGAGTGCAACTCATATATATATATATATATATATATATATATATATATATATATATATATATATTATACAAACACTGAGTGTACAAAATAATAAACAATTAAACCAAAATCCTCTTTGATTTTAGTGTAATCCTAAGACGGTAATATATTATACAGTTATATATATATATATATATATATATATATATTTATAATCCAACGAACGGCTTTTAACCAAAATTTTAAATTCAACGAATTATATGCTTTTGGTAGTATAGTGACCAGATGAAAAATCTACATAAGATCCCACATATGCTTATTATAGATAAGGATATTGTTATATAGAGAATTTGGTATAACAATGTTTTGGAGGTTTGGTGGATTAACGGAGCAAAATACAGATATTATGCTATGAATATGAAGAACAAGGATTAGGATTTTGGTGTGGCTCATCTTGTATGGTATTTTTAGAGTGAACTATTTCTCATCCCATATCAAGGTGCCTACGTACCCTCTTTATAGGGATCAAGCCATACGTAGTTCTTAGAGAATAAGTTACCTAGACGGGCTAGGGTTTTAGGAGATAAGTCATGGCCCAAGCCCACTCGCTTTAGGGCTGACATGGAAACGAGTCATCAATCCTGCTCATGATCCATGGCCCACTAAAGGTTACTATGGCTACATGATGCTAGAACTATACGATGCTCCTAGCGAAGCTAATGGAGAGCTTGTGAGGACCTTGCATGCGACCCTGCTAGGCTCAGTCATGCGGTGCGGTTCCAAATATAGAGATACTCATGTGACCCTGCTGGGCTTAGCTATGATTTTTAATTATGAGAGTCTTAGGCCACGCTAGACCTTAATGCAGAGTAGTGATGGTGCGACCCCTCGCTGGGAGCCATGTGCGAAGCGATCCCTTGCTGAGGATCGTTCTCTTCCTATAATCAACGAATACAATTCTGAAGAATATGTTGGACTGGTCCCTGCCAGTGGGCTTTGGCAACCCAATTATCATATTTAGGCCCAATATGGCTTAGTGGGCTTACTTTAGGTTTATGCCAGATTTGAGCATAACAACTACCCCCCGAGTCCATATTGTCATTGAAAATGCGATGTGGAATCAGTAATACCTCTGAGATTTCTCAGTGATGCGAAGCCGGAGATCACTGTAAGTGTAAGCGTCAGAACCCCAGAGATCGCGTCGAGGCGCTTAGAAATTGAAGAGTTGTGCCAACTTTCACACCTTGAGATTCATGTTCAGCCGTTAGGATCATGACACGTGTCCCAACATCTTTCTCTCTCTTGATGCCTATATAAACCCGTACTTTCTATTCATTTGTCACTTTCCTTATTAACAACACACCGAATTGCTGTCAGTTTGCTCCTGGATCAAACGCAAGAAATTTTCAAGCTCCATCACAAGCGACCCCAACTTTTTTCAGATTTCTTCAACCTTTCTCAAGAAAAAGTAAGTCTTCATTCTTTCTTGATAGTAGATTATTGTTCTTCATTTCAAATACATGATTATATGGCCTTTAATTACATGCGATGCGATCCCTTATGACTACGATCACACACTGCTAATTTCACCTTGCGATACCATCCTCGCTTAGGTAGAATAACGATCCTTTGTTTAGGCTCATAGCTTCTTCCTTTTACTTAGAATAGCAACTCTAGAATATTCCTCGTGAGCGAAGTGAGAACACGTAGAGCCTTTCTGTTCATTTATTCTTTTCTTCCTTTATTCCCTTTTGCTTTCTGTAAGGGCACACACTTAATTCTTCCCATTCTTTTCAGATGTCGAACGACAATAGCTCAAGGACGCCTTCCCCCCTTCCCAATGTTCAGATCAGTGAAAAGGCCGCTGTTAACATCGCAAGGGCCACGAGCACTAGTGAGACCTCATTTAAGCTTTATTTTGATCCCTTGTGGTCAAATGAGGAGTATACCAGAGAAGTACCCCTAAATAAATGGAGAACAAAACACCCTTCGAGCTCGTGAGACCAATCATTAGAAGTACTTCTGGGCCAAAATGAGCCGCATGCTGCGAGGCCAGATGTCGAAAGAGAGATAGAGGCAATAAAAAAGAAGGGAGAAGAATTCAGTGCACAAGTGGAACATCTTCTCACCAAATTTCCTCCTCCTCGTGCTACTTCACCTATTCAAATCAGTGACTCTCTAGTGGATTCGCTGGGTGATGCCTACTGTTACCTCGAAGGAGGTGGGGATAACGAGGCCAACTCGGACGACTCGGACTATGAGGAGCCGTCTTCTGATGATGGCGGCCTCGATGAAGTGTCTAGAGTTGTAAACTTCAAGGATTACAACTATATTCCGGAGGCCTCGCCCAACCCTTACATTCCAACCCCTCAGCCAAAATTTGAGGGAGTTATTTACGCAGGGGGGCCTCGCCCTGAAGATGTTCCAGAGGGCTCGAATGTGAAGCCAGGGGTACCTCGTACCCTAGCTTGTCGAGACCTTTCAACCACTCTGACAGTCAAAACGATAACTCAGGGAGTTAATAGATTTAGGCAAGAGGGCAAAATTATCCTTCCAAAACCCGGAATGTGTTGCTATCGCTTCAACCACAAAGAAAACGGAGGCAGGGTGCCAAGGATGGTCTTGACAGTGCCTTTGATGAAGATAGGTGTCTCCTCGCCCCTTCATCCATTCATTAAAGATGTTTGTGAAACCTACCATTTAGCCCCCATTCAAATAAGTACGAATGGGTACAGATCTATGATCGCCCTTTATATTCTTTATCATCATCTTGGACAATGCGAGGACAATGGGCTACTTTCTTCAACTCAAGTGATGCGGAGCCAAAGATTTTGGCTACGTTTATTTCTCTGTGTGGCCAGAATTCAACAAAAAGAAGCTTCTTCCTGGGGGAATAAGTAATGATGGGTCGTCGAAAGAACCTTTCCTCTACATTCATGAGGTCCCCAGAGTCAAAACAAGCTTCAAATATCTTCCAGGTGAGCTACCTATCGAGA
This sequence comes from Saposhnikovia divaricata, assembly GCA_036435485.1. Classification (NCBI taxonomy): domain Eukaryota; kingdom Viridiplantae; phylum Streptophyta; class Magnoliopsida; order Apiales; family Apiaceae; genus Saposhnikovia; species Saposhnikovia divaricata. The sequence goes on along the minus strand of JAZHRN010000154.1, from coordinate 8,835,029 downwards.
CTGTAGTCCTTTGTCTTTTTTTAGGTTTCCTTTAAAACTAACAACTCCTTCGGCATCGCAGTTGGTCAGGTTCGCACCATTCTGAAGGGCGAAGAAAAGCAATGAGCTGATGATGTATTAACCAAATCAACCCGCGAAGAGAGGAATATTAGAACTCTCCTCTCCTTAGAGAACTTAATTGAATGTGGGTTTCTTAAAGAAGTAATTGGTTCGTCTCCTGAAACGGGGCCCTCCAATGCGAGGAAGTCCTCGCGAAAAAGAAAAATGTGAGAAGAGGCCTCGTTTTCTCAGGTTGAGATAATAGAGGAAGAGGGTACATCTTTTGAATGATAGGATCTAGAGCTTTTCATCGCATTTCCTTATTTTTATCTGCATTACCCATCTCATTTGTCTTCGCGTTATATCTTATTAATCCCGTTTGCTAATTATTCTTTCCATTCATGTAGGTTTGTTGAATCGAAGTGGTAAGAGCCAGGTCCCTCCTTTTCTCCAACACGGTATTAAAAAAGGCGTGTCCTCCCAAGCGATCCCTACCCTGAAAGCTCCTCCTCCACAGATTAAGTCAACAGCCCTTCCCCCAAAAGTTATCAGCGATCCTCTGGCCCAGTCGAACCTCGTTGGGGATCGAACTCAAACCTCTCATGTGCAAAGCCCTCTCAAGCGGGCAAAGAAAGATGGGCAACCAGATGGGTCCTCTCAACCATCCTCTCGTACCGTGAATGCAAATGCGACCCAACATCTGTTCGCTTCGCTAGGAAGCAAGTATACTGAAGAAGCTGAGGCCTCCAACTGGTGGAAGGTGACCCCAGAGGACAACGCTAATGCTCTGACCAATTGTCTGGCTGAGGCCTTCATCCGTCAGGCCGCTCATACCAAGAACTTCTTTCAGCTGGATAAGAAAAATAAAGTTCTTGAGTTCCAGAAGGTGAAGGACAAGCGATCCCTCTAGGAGACCTTCAAGAAGAAGCTATCATATGAAACTGCTCAGCTTTGTACTGATCTAAAAAATGTTAAGATGGAGAGAAATGACTTCGAGAAATCCTTGCAAGAGCTGAAGAAGTCAATCGAAGAGGCTGCGAAAAAGAAGGATGAGGAGATCGCAAAGCTGAAAGGCGATTTGGATGATGCAAAGGTTGTGCTTACAACTGCGGAGGGAACCTTCTTAGCACAGGGTCAGGTCTCATTCATGAAGGGGTTCATCCGAACGATTCCTGATTTTGACTGGGACCAACTTGGACCAGGTAATGCTAACTTCGCTGAAACTCTCAAGAAGGAGATTGCAGATGAAGATGCTGAGGAGGCGAGGCTGGCGGAGGAGGCCAGGCAGGCAAGTGAGGCTGCCAATGCCAATCAAGATGAGACTACTTCTTAAGTCTTTTGTACTTATATTTAAATCACTCTGTAATCCAAATTCTTGAACTAGGGATGGGGCACCCTTTGAATGCCTCGCAGGATGTAACATTATTTTTTGATAATTGTTCTGATAACTATTTTAAAAATTCTGAGTTCGTGTAGCGATCCGTTAACTTTGACTTTCCCATGCTTTAACTTTTACGCCCAATATCTTGCTTCTGTCTTCATTTCATTATGTTATTTAGCTTCGTAGAAATGAATGCTTCGTAGAAATAAATATTTTTATCTATCCTTTTCGATGTCGCTTTTTCCTTTCTTTAATCCTTGCATGTCAAATTATGAAGTAAATTGTCTTCGTTATTACAGTAGCTTTTCGTAGTGGTGACTAAGACAGTTAATGCGATCCCTTCTTTGGGTCCCAACATGCGATGCCTTCTTCGTTCTAGTAACGTGAGGTCGCTGTTGAGATCCCATGACTAAGATCGTCCTTTGCATTATTCCTTCTCATGGATGTGCTTCATTAAAATACTTTTTAAAGGATCCTCCCTCGGATCGTAGTGCGAGCTGCCGATGGCTTCGCGTCGCCTTCGACCCGAGGGAGTTTCAGCCTTGCATACTTTGTTGGCCTAATCCTGAAAATGTTTTAAAATGCTAGCAAAATAGTAAAAACAGAGATGTAGAGACTAGAAAACGAACTCATATTTAATTAAAGGGGGCGAAGCCCAATAGTCATTACATCATAAATGAGAGGTGTCTATATGATCACTACCCCCCAGTACTTTGTATGAATTTATTCATGCTAAGTAATAATAAAAGATAGAAACTACCAAAGGGCGAAGCCTCTAATGATAGTATTTCCTCAGGTGCTCTTCATCCATGTCTGTGAGATAATAGCTCCCTTCATTGATAACAACATAAATTTTGTAAGGCCCTTCCCAATTTGCTCCAAAGACCCCATGAGCAGGGACCTTAGTGTTAGGCATCACTCTTCTAAGCACCAAGTCCCCCACATGAAGATGTGGTACACGAACCTTCCCATTGTAGTACCTCGCAACTCTTCTTTGATATGTTGCGAGCCTTACTTGATCCTCGCTTCGGGTTTCCTCAATCATGTCTAGATAGAGTCTGTGATTCACCACGTTTGCCTCGGGATTGTAATGTTCTCTCCTGAACGACCCTGAGCCCACTTTTACAGGGACCATGGCCTCGCAACCATAGGTCAGAGAAAATGGAGTCTCTCCTGTAGTGGCCCTTGGGGTCGTGTTGTATGACCATTGGACCCTTGGCAATTCTACAGGCCAGTTGCCTTTGCTTTCCTCTAGCTTGGCCTTCAAAGTATGCTTGATTATTTTGTTTATGGCCTCAGTTTGACTATTTGTTTAAGGATGGCTCACGGCTGAAAAACTTTTCTTGATCCCCAAGTTCTCACAAAACTCTTTCATCTCCTTGCTGTCAAATTGTTTCCAATTATCTGATATGAGCTGATATGGGATCCAATAGCGACACACAATTGCCCTGTACACAAAGTCCTTGAGCTTCTTGGCAGTGATAGTTGTAAGTGGCTCGGCCTCGGCCCACTTGGTGAAATAGTCAACAGCGACCACTGCATATTTGACTCCTCCTTTGCCCTTGGGGAGCTCCCCAATAAGATCTATACCCCACATGGCGAAGGACCATGGGCTCGTGAGCGAAGTGAGGTAAGATACTGGAGCGTTGCTGAAGTTAGCGATCCTTTGGCAGTTATCACATTTTCTAGCGAACTCAAAAGCATCTCTTTTTAGTGTTGGCCATAAATACCCTTGACGAAGAATCTTTTGAGCCAGGGAACTACCCCCCAAGTGATTGCCACATATCCCTTCATGTACTTCCCTTAGAATGTAACTGCACTCCTCACCATCAACACACCTCAGGAGTGGGATGTTGAAACCACTTCGGTACAGAACCTCATCATATATCACGTAGCGAGCCTCCTGATACTTTATTTTTCTAGCTTCCTTTTTATCTTGAGGTAGCACCCCATTCTTTACATACTCCCATATAGGAGTCATCCATGTGGGTTCTGAGCTTGCGATTTCCAGAACACACCCTTCAGGAACACTAGGCTTAGCTTGAATTTCTATTGGTATAACTCCAAGTAATGTGGCCTCGTGACGCGAGCCTAATTTTGCGAGTGCGTCTGCTCCATGATTTTTCGCCTTTCTAATAAATTCCACTTTCACTTTTTGAATGACTTCATCAACCATTGTACACATCGCAGATAAAGTTCAATTTGAGGTCCCCTGGCCTGCCATCCACATACCAATGTGATCTGTAACCTTCATGGAATCACTGTATGCATTGAGATTCTACACTTTCATTTCAATCGCGAGCTTGAGGCCAATGATCAAGGCCTCATATTCAGCTATGTTATTGGATGCTTCAAATGTGAAGTGAACGACACTGCTTATCTTGCGACCCTCGGGAATAACAAGCTCGATCCCAGCTCCGGCTCCTTCCTTATTAGACACACCATCCACATAAAGCTCCCACCATGGGGCCAAATTCTGTTCCTTGGCCTCGGGTTCTATTCTCTCTGGGATCGCGATGAGAGCCCAAGCATCTCCTTCAGATTGAGGAGGGAATTCCAGTATAAAGTCTGCCAAGGCTTGTCCTTTTATTACTTCTCGTGGTTTGTATTCGATGTCGAATTGACTTAGCTCCACGGTCCATTTTAAGAGTCTGCCTGATGTTTCTGGCTTATGCATTATTTGCCTTAAAAGATAAGATGTTCGAACCTCGATCTTGTGGGCTTAAAAATATGGCATTAACTTTCGCGAGGCCAACACCAGGGCATAGGCAAGCTTCTCCATATTAGTGTAACGAGTCTCTACATCTAACATTCTTCGACTGACATAATACACAGGGTACTGAATTTTTTCTTCCTCGCTAACTAAGACTGTACTAATTGCATGCTCTGATACATTGAGGTAGACAATTAGTGTCTCCCCATCCTGAGGTTTTAAGAGCAAAGGTGGCGATCCCAAATGCTCCTTGATCTTCTGAAAGGCCTCCTCGCACTGTGAGGTCCACTCAAAATTCTTTCCCACTTTCTTGATTGCCTTGAAGAACTCCTGACACTTGTCTGATGTTTTTGACACAAATCTATTAAGAGCAGCTATCCTTCCTGTTAGGCTTTGCACCTCCTTCACATTTCTGGGCGATCTCATCTCCATTAGGGCCTTAATTTTTGCTGGGTTAGCCTCGATACCTCTGTGGTTGACAATAAACCCAAGAAATTTTCCAGATTCAACCCCAAATACACACTTTTGGGGGGTTGAGCTTCATTCTGTACTTCCTCAATATATCAAACTGTTGGTGTATACTGAAAATATTTATTTGAAGTATTTACATTTATTTCTGGCCAGTTTAATTGAGAATCATTTAAATGTTTACATGTTGTCTAAATATTATATATTGTGAATAATCTAGTATCAAATGGGATACAGAATATTAGATTATTAAATATGGTTTATATAATATAATAAGGTTCACAGCACAGGTGGAGTTAGACAATCCACTGGAATGGCTGTAGTATTATTTAGATTAGTTTATATTGACTAATAAATAATACTAATATACTTTGTGTATATTGAACAGGATCAAATTTAGAATTGTTCCCTTATACTGATTAAGAAGGTGAACTAAGATTCTATGTTATTATTAATGCTTAGGTTCTTAATCCAGATATAGTAATTGACACGTGTATATTATTTACATGCTTTGATTTATATATGAAATAATTCTTTTGATTTATTTCATTATATTTTGGGTGATGAAATAATATATATGGTGGAATATTATTTATTGAAGGAATCCATGTCCTGATAATATTCGGGTTAATGATGTCCCCTTGAAAGCTCAAAAAGATTTAATTATGTGAAACCCTGCAGGTGGATTTATTCCGGCATAATTAAATAGAGGTTGAGTGGATAATCAAGGATAAAAGATATTAATTAAATGAATTATCGGTAATTTATTTAATTAATGGGCATGCGATATTTTAAACATGGGGAATTTAATAAGCAAATAATATTGGAACCGAATTAATTAATTAAATTACGGTATTAGGAAAGGTAGTGCAAATATTAATTCTTTAGTGGATTGAATTAATATTTAATTACATTGGGCTAGGCTCAAGATGTAATTAGAAGGCCCAACCTAATTATCCATGATCCCTATTGTAGCCTATATATATTCCTATTCTCTTCTTGCTGGGGCTGGTCGAAAAAATTTTGTAGCCACCCAGGAGCAAGAAGAGAGGTTAACTTGAGAAGACGAAGGCCACACTTCGCTCAAGGGAATTTGGGAATACAATAGAAGAGCGTGGAATCAACCGTTAACAAGGTGATTTTTCTATTCGTACTCGTTAATTTAGTGTATCAAAATTCGCAGTACCAAGATCTGATTGTCCCAACAATTGGTATCATGAGCCAGGTTCATTGGTTCTGCGAATTTTGATACGATGTCCATGTCGTAATTATATATGCATGTGTATAGTGGTGTGCTTGGATAATAATCTTTTGCAGGTTGTTTAGTATCCACTATTATGGCCATGTAATTTTAATTATGTGTTTGGATCCCACGTGGTTTAATCGTGGTTATTTTGTTTGGTTTCCACGTGGTTTATCGTGGTTGTAAAACACGAGGGTTGATCGTGTTAGAATAGATTTACAAAATTAGTTTTGTATTAGATCTATTTTTTTGTAATTGTTTGTTGGATTTTATTAAGATCCGGGTATTTTGTAACAATTATGTGCGATCGGAAATCAAATCGGAGTTGTTTTTGTTCCGCTGCGAGATCATGATGGGGCTGCTGTTGTGTATCTGTTTGTATTCAACAAATTTACAAGGTACTGGTGAGAACAGGCGAGAGAGGAGGCGGCGCGCGTGAGATTTTCTGGGCTGAAGCCTGTAACGCATGTGCAGACTGCGTTACAGGTCTGTAACAGGCAGTAACGCATGACGCACATGCGTGACAGGTCTGTAACAGGCTGTAACGCATGACGCACATGCGTGACAGCAGTTCCAGGGCAGTAACGCAGTCCGTGAATGCGTAACAGCAAGGTTTTTGGCAGAAAAATGTTTTTTCAGCAAAATAAATGGCTGGAAATTTATTTTTATTTTTTTTCAAGGGGCCATAATAGTGGATTTAAATTATATTTTTTAATTTTAATTTCGCTATTTAATTTTTTAATTATTGCTTTAAATAATTATTATGTGTGTTGTTAATTATGTGTGTAATTTTTAATTGCATGTTTAACATAATTAGGACGACATGGACATTAATTTTATTTATTGCTTTAATTTTATGATGCATGCTCTATGTTATGTGTTCTTTTTTTTGTTATTTTTATAACATGTGGACCTCGAAAAAATAACATAGGGCGATGCATCTAGATAAAATTTCTCAATTTTAAATAAAAAATTCTAAGTGGGTGAGGGAATTAATTAGGAATTAAATCCCATGGTCTCCATTATTGTTTGTATGTAATTTAACATCGAGACGAATATAAATTATATACATGCCACCCATCGTGGCGTATGATTTATGGTGTCAGGTAGTGTTATGGATATTACTAGAACAAACTTCCTAAATTAATTACGAATATTGAAAGGTATACATGCCACCCATCGTGGCGTACCAAGTTTCATAGAATTCGATTAATTAGAAGGGTACCACTGATTGAATATAGATTTTCAATATTGAGAGAAAGGATGATTCTGTCTAGAAAGGGGTCTTAAGTGATGCCTCTTGACAATGCTCCCCCCGATCTAGGAATTATCCTATTATCGATTATTGATTTGAAATATTTAATGGTGGTATCCAGTCTTTTTGTTAATTTAATATTTAATAATGGTATACACTTAGCTATGAAAAATAATATATAGTCCACCCTAACGTGGCGTATTATTTAGTAATAGGACCGAAGTAATATTTAAACGAATTTAAGTGGTATATATGTCATCCATCGTGGCGTACCAGATACTTATGGTGTTTAAATATTAGTGCATTAATTTTAATTAATTGTTAGAGGAAACCAATAGGATTTAAGATTTATGCAACTATCTGATTATGTGTTACATGTATGATTCTCAGGATTAGATCACTATGGGCTTTAATCCACTATTCACCATACTTAAGGATAACAAACTTACTGGACCGAACTATATTGAATGGAAACGTAATTTGGACATAGTGTTGACTGCTGAGGAGTATAAATTTTGTACTTATGAACCCAAGCCAGACCAGCCTGCTGAAGATGCTCCTGAAAGTGAGAAGGAGTATTATAAGCGGTGGATTAAGGCTGATGAGATGTCGCGATGTTACATTCTGGCAGCAATGTCGGGTGTTTTGCAGCATCAGCATCAGGCTATGCCCACTACTTCAGATATGCTCTTTAATCTCAAGGAACTTTTTGGAGAACAGAATAGGGCTGCTAGGCAAGTAGCAATGAAGGCTTTAATGAACACTCAGATGGTTGAAGGAACACCTGTAAGGGATCATGTTCTCAGAATGATGTCTCATCTGAATGAGATGGAGATCCTTGGTGCTGATATTGATGGGGAAACCCAGATCGATATCATCCTTATGAGCTTGCCCAAAAGTTTTGAGCAGTTCCGCTTGAATTACACCATGAACAAAAGGATGTATAGTCTCGCGGAACTTCTGACAGAACTTTAGGCAGCTGAAGGACTCTTTAAGCAGAATGTTCAAGTGAATGTGGCCGAGAAAGCTTCTTCATCTAAGCCGAAAGGTAAGAAGAAGAAAAAGACTCAGACACAGAAAGCTGGAAAGGTTGCTAATGCAGTGGGAGTTCAAGGTGGTGTGAAAAAGCCTAAGGGCAAGTGCTTCAGGTGCAAGCAGTCAGGTCACTGGAAACAGGATTGTCCTCTTCCTAAGAAGACAAACAATACTGGTATGTCTCTTTCTCTAGTTACAGAAACATATATAGCGGCTATATCTACGAGCACTTGGTGTGTAGATACAGGAGCCACTGACCATGTTTGTAACTCTATGCAGGGGTTCCAGCAATCCAGAATGCTTAAAGATGGTGAGATATATGTGTTCATGGGAGATGCTACGAAAGTAGCAGTAGTTGCAGTTGGAATAATTACATTGTCTTTTGGCGATGATAGGATTTTGGTTTTGAACAATTGTCTTTATGTACCTTCGTTTAGAAGGAATTTAATTTCGGTTTCTAAACTTGCCATGGATGGTTATAATGTTTGTTTGGATCGTAATGTTTCTATTATGATGAATAAACGAGTTATATGTTCTGGTACATTGCAAGACAATTTATATATTATTAATCCTATCCAACCAATGCTGCAACATAAGGAAACTAATAACATTCTTTCTAGCTCAAATAAAAGAAAGAAACCTTCTGAATTGAACCAAACATATCTTTGGCACATAAGATTAGGTCATATTAACTTGAGGAGGATTCAAAGACTGGTAGTAGATGGGCCATTAGGCTCGTTGGCAGTGGAGCCATTTCCAGTTTGTGAATCCTGCTTGGAAGGTAAGATGACTAATAGGCCTTTTAAATCAAAGGGGAATAGAGCTAAAGAAGTGTTAGAATTGGTTCATACTGATTTATGTGGACCTATGAGTATCCAAGCAAGAGGAGGTTATGAGTATTTTGTCACTTTCATTGACGATTATTCTAGATATGGGTACATTTATTTGTTGCGCCGTAAGTCTGAGTGCTTTGAAAAATTCAAAGAGTACAAAGCAAGTGCGGAGAAGCGACATCTTGGAAAATGTATCAAGTCACTACGATCAGATCGTGGTGGCGAATACTTGCTTGGAGAATTTAGGGAATATCTATCAGAAAATGGGATTGCATCCCAATTGTCTGCACCTGGCACACCTCAGCAGAATGGTGTAGCAGAGAGAAGGAATCGGACTCTTTTAGAGAGTGTTAGATCGATGATGAGTTATTCAGATTTACCCAAGTCGTTCTGGGGATATGCTATAGAAACAGCGGCTTACCTTCTAAACTTGGTACCTTCTAAGTCGGTTCCCAAGACTCCAATAGAATTGTGGACTGGTAGCAAACCAAGTCTAAGACATATTCGGATTTGGGGTTGTCCAGCACATGTGCTGAACAAGAACGCGACTAAGTTAGAATCTCGTACAGAAGTAAGGCTGTTTGTAGGCTATCCCATGGGAACGAAAGGTTATTCATTTTATAGTCCTAGGGATCGAGATATCATTGTTAGCACCAATGCTAGATTCTTAGAAGAAGACTATATAATGAACCACAAACCCATGAGTAGTATCGTTTTAGAGGAACTAGTGGGAGGGACAGATAATCCCCAAGTGCCAATAGTACAAGTAGATCAACCACAAGAAAATGCACAACCTGTCACTAATACCACACCGGTGCTTCATCGTAGTGGGAGGGTTGTTCAACAACCTGATAGATTCATGTTTTTGGGAGAGTCCTCGAAATTGGTCTCTGGTGAACATGATGAGGATCCCAGGACATACGAACAAGCAATTCTAGATAAAGATGCAGATCTTTGGCAAAGGGCAATGGAATCTGAGATGGAATCTATGTATTCTAATCAAGTTTGGGAGCTCGTGGAACCACCCAAAGGTGTAAAACCCATTGGATGTATGTGGATCTACAAGAAGAAAAGAGGATCTGACAAAAAGGTGAAAGCCTGGAAAGCACGACTTGTTGCGAAAGGGTATACTCAGAAAGAAGGGATCGATTATGAGGAAACCTTTTCGCCAGTTGTTATGCTTAAGTCGATCCGGATTCTTTTATCTATAGCAGCTCATCTCGATTATGAGATTTGGCAAATGGATGTCAAGACAGCTTTCCTTAATGGAAGTCTTGAGGAAACCATCTATATGCAACAACCAAAAGGATTCATTAAGGAAGGCCAAGAGCATCTTGTTTGTAAGCTTAAGAGGTCTATTTATGGACTAAAACAAGCTTCTAGGGACTGGAATATTCGTTTTGATCAGGCAGTCCAGTCATATGGATTTGATCAAAGTCCAAGCGAATCATGTGTGTATAAGAGAAGTGAGGGTAATGTAGTGGTTTTTCTAGTACTGTATGTTGATGACATTTTACTCATTGGAAACAATGTTAAGATGTTGTCATCAATAAAGGCATGGTTGTTCAAACAATTTGAAATGAAGGACTTAGGTGAAGCGGCATACATCCTTGGGATCAAAGTAATAAGGGATCGCAAGAAAAGGATGTTGGCTTTATCTCAAGAGCCCTACATTGATGAAGTATTAGCTCGTTTTAACATGCAGAACTCTAAGAAAGGTTTTCTACCTTTTAAGCATGGAGTGGCTCTATCCAAGGAGCAGTGTCCTTCGACACCTAAGGATATAGAGAACATGAAAGCAGTTCCTTATGCTTCGGCATGTGGAAGCTTAATGTATGCTATGTTATGTACGAGGCCTAACATCTGTTTTGCTGTAGGCATGGTTAGTAGATATCAGTCGAACCCAGGTCAGGAACATTGGAGTGCAGTAAAAACTATACTCAAGTACCTGAGAAGGACTAAGGAGTATATGTTAATTTACAAGGCCTCAGATCTATTTCCTTTGGGATATACTGATTCAGATTTCCAATCAGATAGGGATAAGAGGAAATCTACCTCGGGATATGTTTTTACCTTGGGAGGTGGAGCCGTTATATGGAGGAGTGTAAAGCAGAAATGCATTGCAGACTCTACCATGGAAGCCGAGTACGTGGCGGCCTCTGAGGCTGCAAAGGAGGCTGTATGGTTCAGGAACTTCCTTTTGGACTTGGATGTGGTACCTAATTTGCCTAGGAGCTTGACAGTGTATTGTGATAACACTGGTGCTGTGGCAAATTCGAAGGAACCGCGAGATCACAAAGCAGCTAAACATATTGAACGTAAGTATCATCTCATACGAGGAATCGTAAAGCGAGGAGATATAGTTGTGGCTCACATATCATCGGAAGACAACCGGGCAGATCCTTTCACAAAGAGTTTGCCAGCCAAGGTTTTTGACAGGCATGTGGAAGTGATAGGAGTCAGATGGATGGACACATAGTTTTCTATGTAATAGTGGATTAAATAAACACTGATATACTCATAGAATATTTTGAGTATAAGTGGGAGATTGTTGGTGTATACTGAAAATATTTATTTGAAGTATTTACATTTATTTCTGGCCAGTTTAATTGAGAATCATTTAAATGTTTACATGTTGTCTAAATATTATATATTGTGAATAATCTAGTATCAAATGGGATACAGAATATTAGATTATTAAATATGGTTTATATAATATAATAAGGTTCACAACACAGGTGGAGTTAGACAATCCACTGGAATGGCTGTAGTATTATTTAGATTAGTTTACATTGACTAATAAATAATACTAATATACTTTGTGTATATTGAACAGGATCAAATTTAGAATTGTTCCCTTATACTGATTAAGAAGGTGAACTAAGATTCTTTGTTATTATTAATGCTTAGGTTCTTAATCCAGATATAGTAATTGACACGTGTATATTATTTACATGCTTTGATTTATATATGAAATAATTCTTTTGATTTATTTCATTATATTTTGGGTGATGAAATAATATATACGGTGGAATATTATTTATTGAAGGAATCCATGTCCTGATAATATTCGGGTTAATGATGTCCCCTTGAAAGCTCAAAAAGATTTAATTATGTGAAACCCTGCAGGTGGATTTATTCCGGCATAATTAAATAGAGGTTGAGTGGATAATCAAGGATAAAAGATATTAATTAAATGAATTATCAGTAATTTATTTAATTAATGGACATGCGATATTTTAAACATGGGGAATTTAATAAGCAAATAATATTGGAACCGAATTAATTAATTAAATTACGGTATTAGGAAAGGTAGTGCAAATATTAATTCTTTAGTGGATTGAATTAATATTTAATTACATTGGGCTAGGCTCAAGATGTAATTAGAAGGCCCAACCTAATTATCCATGATCCCTATTGTAGCCTATATATATTCCTATTCTCTTCTTGCTGGGGCTGGTCGAAAAAATTTTGTAGCCACCCAGGAGCAAGAAGAGAGGTTAACTTGAGAAGACGAAGGCCACACTTCGCTCAAGGGAATTTGGGAATACAATAGAAGAGCGTGGAATCAACCGTTAACAAGGTGATTTTTCTATTCGTACTCGTTAATTTAGTGTATCAAAATTCGCAGTGCCAAGATCTGATTGTCCCAACACAAACATCTCTGAGAGGTGGGTAATGTGATCCCCATCTTCCTTAGACTTTACAAGCATTTCATCCACATATACTTCCATTGTCTTTCCAATTTGCTTCTCGAACATCATGTTAACAAGCCTTTGGTAGGTAGCCCCCACATGGCCATATTCATTAATTATTGTAGTCTCACGAGTTATTCCATTAGGCAAATCCACCAAGGTTGAATTTTCCTTGCGAACCCATTTCCCTTTATGGGCTCGCATAGCAGCTTGTTCTGGCTCGCACAACAGCTTGTTCTGGGCTCTCCTCATCATCACTTGCCTCTTCAACTATCCCTTCTTGAAGTACTAACACAGGTTGTGAGGCTTCCATCATGAGTGCTCCTGGAACCGGTTCCACCTGAATACCCAAGTTATCAAAATATCATCTGGGAGCTCCTCAATTAAGATCATGTTGCATTCCAACTTTTCTGACATAGAGCTACCTCCCCTTTCCGCTGCCTTGAGGGCCTTATTGTACCATTTGCGAGATTCATGCTAAATTCCCTTAACATAACCAACCCAATGCGGTGTGGGGAACTTCATTGAGAGGTGATAAATAGAAGTTACCACTCTCATTTCCTTAAGAATAGGCCTTCCCACGATGGCATTATAGGCTGATGGCTGGTCCACTACCATAAAGTTAGCGACCTGTGTGGTGATACAGGGCTTGTCCCCTAAAGTGATGGGGAGCCGTATGAGGCCTTTGACACTGACCGAGGCTCCAGTAAACCCATAGAGATGGCCTACCGTGGGCATTAGATCTTTGTCAACATACCCCATCTTTTTGTAGACTTCATACATGAAGATATTCACAGCACTTGCATTATCAATGAGGACTCTGTAGACATTCTGAGAGCCAATGCGAACCCGAACTACTAATGCATCAGAGTGGGGATGATGGACCCACTTCGCATCCTCCTCGGTGAACATTATATTTGTATCTTCCCCCTTGAAAAGCTTTGGGGGTCGTTACTGTAGATGGTGCATGTTGGTGAGAGGTCGTTCCCGGGCCTCGCGTGCATATTTTTCCCTGGCTTTGTTACTTTCTCCCCCAACATGGGGTCCTCCAATTATCACATGAATGCTTCCACCTCTCTCTTCCCTTTGCTTGTGTGGCTCTTCCTTTTGCCCCACTGGTGGTATATCATTATACCCGAGGCCTTGTTTGGCCCCGTGTTTCTTCACCTCGCGAACCACCCATTCTATAAACTTTCCTTCTTGAATTAATTGGTCAATTTGCTCCTTGAGCTGCCAACAATCAGCCGTTTCGTGCCCCGTTTGCTCATGAAAGGCACAATACTTCTTAGTATCCCTAGTTCCCCTTGCTCCCATGGCTGAGGGTTTTGTGAACAGACCTCTGTTAGCATTAACAGCATAGATGTGATCTACAGGGGCAACTAGCAGAGTGAATTTGTCTTCCTTTCTTGCTGGGTGAGACCGAGGTGGGGATCGCCTTGAGACATCGCGATCCCGCCTCTTAGGGCTCGGGCTGCGGTCCGTCCTTCTTCTTAGGCTTCGAGAATCCTTTCTCTTTACCCCTTTACCTTTGCTTCCAGCTTCGATATTTTTCTTGAGACCCTCCATCGATTTATCAACCCATTTGAAAGGTTCAGCCATTTTGTAAAACTCTGCGAGAGTGCTGGTTGTCTGAGCTTGCAACTTCTTCCAGAACTCGGTACCTTCTCTCAGTCTAGCAATAAGGAAATTCTTAACGGCCTAATCATTTTCTCCTCGCACCCTTGGGAGCTTAGTGTTAAATCTCTTAAAATAATCTTGAAAATTCTCCTCTTCCCACTGCTTTATATTTGCTAGGGTGGAAACAGGCGGTGCGTAGAGCATAGAGGACTGGAACTGCTTGATGAAAATATCCACAAATTGTTCCCACGATTCTTTGATAACAAGGGCCCCAAGCTTTGAGAACCATTGTTGTGCGCTCCCCCTTAATGAGGCCATGAAAAGTCTGCACCTAGCCAGTTGGGAGACTTGATACACATCCATCTCATTATTAAATCGAATGACAAACTCTGTAAGATCTGTTTCACCGTTATAGGTCATGTCTGAGTGGTGGCCTCGAAACACAGCTGGAAGCGGGGTGATTCTGATTTCGTGAGTGATGGGTGAAGAGGAGCCCATATTGCTAAAAACTCCCTTCTCAGTATTCATCGCATCCAAGGCCTTCTTCAACTCTTCCAATTTATAGTCGCCTACTTTCACTCCTTTGTCATCAGCCTTCTTGCGACCTTCTCCAGTACTACCATGATGGGATTGAGTCTTTTTAGGGGCACTAGACTCCTCCTGATCATTCTTGCGATCCTTCTTATAGCGATCTTGAGGTGTTGGCTCGTGATGTTGGGACCGCTCTCGATCTCGATGAGATGGGGGTCTGTCATCGCGGCGGTGGGACCGCTCACGCTCTCTGCGAGGAGAGGGGGGTCTTTCGTCGCGACGATATGATCGTTCGCGATCTCGGTGAGATGGGGGGTCGCTGAGAGCCTTGTGCCTTTTCATGGGATCGCTTGTCCTTCTTCTCCATCGTAACTTTCTCAAGCTTGAGGTAGAGGTCATGCTCAGTTAGTTTCTTTCCAACACGATCAAAGACAGACACCGACCTCCCCTCAAACGATGCAGCTTTGTGTTACGACACCGGTTTCTTTTTGGAGATCTCATCCTATTCCGTCTCCTCTCTCCAATCCGGGTTGGTTTGGTTAGTGGCGACATCATCGAACTCGCCAATCAATTGTTTTGTGGGGCCTTTACTACCCTCCCCTTGATGTACCTTCCTAGCATTCCTCTTCGAACCCCTCGAGCTACGCATTTTCTCCACCTTAGTGATCCTCTCCTGAACCTCTTTCATCTGATCTCCAAGGCCCCTAAGATACGCCATAATCTCGTCGTGGTTCGTCCCCTGTGTGGGGGGTGTAACTATGCTTTTAGGCGGATAGCTTTTAGGGGGATCGTCCTTGGGCGGATCGCTCATAGGGGTCTCATCATTGAGGTCATTTCCATGCTTGTTCTTCTTGCCTGATTTAGTCATCGTTCTCCCAAATCAATGACTACCCCTCCTTCTAGCGCCAGATGTTATAGGGAGAATTTGGTATAACAATGTTTTGGAGGTTTGCTGGATTAACGGAGCAAAATACGGATATTATGCTATGAATATGAAGAACAAGGATTAGGAGTTTGGTGTTTAAGTGTGGCTGATCTTGTATGGTGTTTTTAGAGTGAACTATTTCTCATCCCATATCAAGGTGCCTACGTACCCTATTTATAGGGATCAAGCCATACGTAGTTTTTAGAGAATAAGTTACATAGACGGGCTAGGGTTTTAGGAGATAAGTCAAGGCCCAAGCCCACTCTCTTTAGGGCTGACATGGAAACGAGTCATCAATCCTGCTCATGATCCATGGCCCATTAAAGGTTACTCATGGCTACATGATGCTAGAACTATGTGATGCTCCTAGCGAAGCTAATGGAGAGCTTGTGAGGACCTTGTATGCGACCCTGCTAGGCTCAGTCATGAGGTGCGGTTCCAAATAGAGCTCATGCGACCCTGCTGGGCTTAGCTATGAGTTTTCATTATGAGTGTGTTAGGCCACGCTAGACCTTAATGCAGAGTAGTGATGGTGCGACCCCTCGCTGGGAGCCATGTGCGAAGCGATCCCTTGCTGAGGATCGTTCTCTTCTTATAATCAACGAATACAATTCTGAAGAATATGTTGGACTGGTCCCTGCCAGTGAGCTTTGGCAACCCAGTTATCATATTTTGGCCCATTATGACAGTTGGTAACAGATATAATTATGACTAACCGAACGTAGCCATTGGAGTAACATTATGTTTACAAGATATGTATATTTGCTGCTGTGCCAATCTATCTATATATATTTAATTCCATTGGAGTAACATTATGTTTACAAAATTAAACATAATTTTTTAAGAATAAGATTAAAAAATTTGTTAATTTACTTATTCAAAATTTTGCAATTTTATTAAATTTTTTTTATTATACATTTACTAAGATTCAAATAAATTCAAATAAAAATTATTTAAATTACAAATAAATAATAGCTATTATCAGCTAATTCAAAAATCATGTAACTTCTTTCAATTTATAGTAATATGTGTATCAATTATTGTACAATCGAAGAATTATAATTTCGAATGTAGAGTTCGATACATAATATAAGTAAATATAGTGAATGATATTTATGGATCATTAAGAATTTTTTGAATCATAAAAAATGATCAAAATCTAATATGAATTGAATTTATTACAAATTTTAGAAGATTGTTAACTTTTGAAAGTCATCTATCTACAAATTTTATTCAAAAATTTTGGTTTATTATACTTAAATTTATATAAAATGATTAGGCTTTTTTATTTTTATTTAAAGATATTTTAAAAATTCTAAAATAATATAGAAAATTCTTTTAATGAAATGGTTAAGCTATGGGTAGAACTATGCAAATTATGGGATAATAGTGTAGTTGGCCTAAATTAATGGAATGTTAAATAAATTAACTTTTAATACGATGTACATGAATTGTTAATTTATTTATCCATTCTTTTTGCAAAGTTAAATTTTAATGTAATTTCTTTATTATAAGCACATAAAATGCATTACTTTTTTTTTTGGCTAAATAAAAATGCATGGAATTTAATATTTTTTTTCCTAATAACCAATTATTCAAATTAAAAACCATATTCCTAAGTTAAATCATTTATCTTAGTTAAATTTACTAACATCAAAGATTGATTTTATATTTTAACATTTTAATTGTTGTATTTAAATTATGTTTTTTCAATGTTTATGATTTTTTGTGCGAATAAAGATATATACCTGTAATTTAAGAAATTTGTTTTTTGAAGTTTATAATTCTTGCTTAAATGTCAATACACTTTGAAATATACCAGAAAAATTAAACAAATATAAAATATATAATAGAATAAGTAGATGTAAAAAACACTTTTTTCAAAATTGTATAAGCTTCTATTATAAATTTTATAACATGTATGAAATAAAAAAATTTTAAATTTTAAATTGAAAATATAAATTTAATGTCAATTATTTCAATAAATAATATTTATACAATAATTTTTTTATTAAAATGGAGTATGTAATACGGGCAGCTAACAGGTCCCACGTTTGGAGTTGGTGCCTTATTTGTATTTCTTGTCTCTGACTTTGACCCCTTTGATTTCAAAATTTGTCCCTTCTCTCCTATACACACACATATACACACACACGTAACAACTCCTCGAAACTCGCAAAAATGGCGGAGCGAGGCCTCAAAGTCATAGACGGAGCATCGCTCCGATCCACCGATCTCACTCTACCGGACCTCACTACTACCGTCACCGGCGATCACCTCCTAAAACTAGTCCAATCCGCCGTTTCCACTTCGCTTTCCGGTCTCACTTTGCCGGAAAATCTCAAGTCGTTAGCTTTCCGGCGTCTCAACTTCGGCGAGTCTTTTCCGAGCACTGAATTTCAAGTAGACGAAGCTTTGGTTGTTGCGAAAGACTTGATCACCGCCATCGCTGATCAACTTCAAGGTCTCTAACATAATTATCATATTTATATGTGTTTGCGTGTAGTTATAATTTGTTGAAATTGTACAATTATCGTGAATATGTGTATGGAGTTGCGATTTTGTTGATTGTTAGAGAGTAAGTTAGATTCGATTTTACTGGATTGAATACTTGTTGACTGAAAATCTACTATTCGTTGACCTAAATAACAGATTTAATTTTACGAGTATGTATGTATTGGACGATGATTTACGAGAGCTAATTTCCCCAAAAGTAAAGGAACTAAGTAACTAACTAATAGGAACTTATATTATCAATGATGAGATATATATTGAGATGGTTAGAGAGAAACCGAGTGATCATATACAACTTTAGAGATGATGACGAGACGGAAGAAAGAGATTATTTCAATTCTATGTATCTGTACGATCAATGCTGCATGGAATCTATATATATATATATACACGGTTTAGTTCTTGAAGTTTATAAATGTAATTAATTGTGTGTGTGTGTGTGTTTTATCTTTGCTTAATTGTTGTGAAGAAGCCAACCTTTGTAGACGGAGTAGGGTTGTTCGACATAAAGAGAGCATTTTACCAAAAAAAAGGAATTTACTGCAAGTTTTGTACTAAATGGCAAGAGTGATTATATGCAAGTTTAAAGATGATGCTTAAGAAAGAGATCTAACAATTTCATGCCCTTTGATTTGCAGTGGTGTGTAATTTATACGATATATATTTTTTAAAATAATTTTTTTAAATTGTATAGATATTTCTGAATGAATTCTTATAGTAATGGAAGTCAATGCAAGGCCTCGTGCGTCAAGAAGGAATATATAGCTCGCGCCCCACATTGGTTTATGTAAACTTTGAACCATTTTCTCTATGTATTCTGTTGAAATGATCACTTTAAAAAAATGTGATATAAGTTCTATAGCCACTTTCTGACATGAAAGGAAGACCTTCTTTTTGTAATAATGTTTTTACTACATTTTGTGTTTCCCTTTTAACTGATGCTCTATAATATTTTGACTATTTAGCAAAAAGAAAACATTCACTACAAATATTTTCTGAAATCCATTATATAAGACATGTGAAAAGAAAAAACTCACTACAAATTTTGACTTTTTAACTTCCAAGTGATTGTTTAACCAACTAATTTTCTCTGTCTTCAATTTATGATTTATCCATTTAGTAAGTAGTCATTATCTGTTCTTTTATCTGCTGTTCCACTTAGAATATATTTGAATTTGTATTTGTTTAATATAATGCAGTTATAATCTTAGTAACATTTTTCCTAGTTACAGTTAAAGATTAAATATCAGAGCATAGTTGAAGTGCGGATATTATTTTGTACATAACATAGATCCATATTGAACAAAAATTTTCAGAACTAATTGGTCTAAATTGGATT
Source organism: Saposhnikovia divaricata (assembly GCA_036435485.1). Lineage (NCBI taxonomy): Eukaryota > Viridiplantae > Streptophyta > Magnoliopsida > Apiales > Apiaceae > Saposhnikovia > Saposhnikovia divaricata. The sequence goes on along the minus strand of JAZHRN010000154.1, from coordinate 8,815,441 downwards.
AGCATAGAAAATTATTGCAACATTCTGCCCTTTCAATCTAAAGTGCACAACCTTATCAATAATTTGTATAAAACATGTTTTGTTTGCTTGTCATTTGTGTTGAGAGAAGTTGGTTAATTGTTTACTGCGGTTCTTTTTTTTTTTTTTCCAGATGATCCACTTGTTGTAGCGGTTCTAGATGGGCAGACTATTAGGACGTTTTTGGAGGATGAAGATGATTTTGCAATGTTAGCAGAAGATCTTTTCACTGATTTAGATACCGAAGATACAGGAAAAATCAGTAAGAAGGAAATAAGGAATGCTCTAGCCCGCATGGGTGTTGAAATGGGCATTCCTTCTTCAGGTCAGTTTTTGTTTTCCATTTTCAGAACTCTGTTAAACTGTGATTTGATCAATCATCTAAATAAGTTAAATTTAAATCTTGGGATCCGTGACAACCTGATTTCAGTTTTTGAGAGCAACTCCAACAATGGGTGCCACGCCATGTGGCATGACGTAGCAGGACACTTTTGCTAGCACTCTATAGTGTTGCAAGTGTGCCAGATGGTGTCAACTTGAGATGCCAAAAGTTGGCACCCCATAAAATAGGTTGTCAAACTTATTTTGTTAGGGTCATTGTGAACAAAAATATTGGTTGTTTAAAAATTTACTAATATTGTTAGCACATATTTGTATTACATAAATATTTCTGTTGAACGTATTTCTATTATCTTTTTACCCTATATTATGTATATACAATTATACATATAAAAGAATATATTATTTTTATAATTTCATAATAATAATAATTTTACTTTAGTAATTATATATTGGAATGCTTATTTTATTTAAATAGTGTAATTTATAGCATTACTTATTTTTATTATAATATAGATAAATATATAAAAACTCAATATATTAAAAATGTAACATGTGAAAAGGTTGGCACTTTTACAGGGTGCTATAATCATCGAAGTATGTTTAAAAGAAGGGTGCCAAAACGATGTGTATTAAAGAGAGGCCAAAAACAGTATTATTTTTTATGATGTGTCAAAGTTGGCACCACCTTTAGATGTTCTTAATGTGTCAAAAGTGTATGTATTTCTCATTTGATCATTGAACTGTTGATTATCAAGTGAAATGTTGCTTTCATTGAATAAAGGTATAGACGTTCATGATTAATGACTGCATATGTCTTCAGTGAACTTCTTCAAGTAGTTTATAGGTGTTTTTACAAAGATGACACTTTGCAAAATATACTGAATTTTTAAAAAGTTTTGAACTCTTACTAACAACAGTATTAAAGGCTACGAAAAAAAAGTTCGAATGAAAATTCTCAGCTACGGTATAATTTAGCATATTGGACAAATACTAAGACTTTTTTAACTTGATCTAGTGACTGAAAATTCTCAGTTACGGTATAATACTGAATATTGGGCACAAACTATGGGTTGTATAACTTAATGGAATAGTATGATTTTGAATGATATTTTCTTGAAGACTTGAACTTAATCGAATGAAATGAGTGAAGAATGATATCATCTGCAAGACTTTGTTAACTTAATTGAATGGTTTAATTATACTTGGTCCACAGTGCCCACACTAATTTTATCTGTTATGCGATATTGTGTACTCACCTGTCAATTTCATGATTGAACAGAGTTTCCAATTATAAATGAAATCTTAAAGAAACATGGAGCAGATGAGGAAGAGCAACTAGGACAGGCACAGTTTGCACTAGTTCTGCAGCCAATTCTGCAAGATCTCGCAGATGCTTTGGCTGAAAAGAATATTGTCATTATCCAGAACATTAAGATCAAAAACGGATCTAAGTTAAATAAGGTAACTAGTGGCTTTCATTTATCCCTTTTCAGGATATATACAGGTAGCTGGGTAGCAAGCAGTACACTGGCTGTATTTGCCTGAAGTATTTATTAACTTCAAGAATAATAAGCTACATGGTTATTGTAGAGTTACTGACCTACATGTGCATCAATAAAAGCTACTATCTTTTAAATATATTTCTTCGAAGAAGAGATTGCCAAAATAATGTTTATGCTATTGGGAAATAGCATGTTCAAATATGGGCAGCAGTTTACTATGATGCTACCAAATTTTGAACTATGATCTCATTTTCATTTGTTCAAATTGTTTGCAGCTATTGGCCAATGAAAAGCTTTTAAACAACACCATAGACGAGATATTGCAGGAATGCCATGAAGGGAATGATGAGCCGAGTAAACAACTAATCAAAAGATATCTCGAGAAAAATGGCGGGGAATTGGGTTTGCCACCAAAAGCAGCTGATGATGATGTGGTTCTTTTGTATGATTCTGTATTTGCTGATGTAGAGACCAAGAAGCAGAGTGCTTCCGAGTCAAAGAAGGATGATTTCAAAATTCTGATGAAGGAGATTCTTGGAAAATTTGCAGAGCAACTTGAAATTAAACCTGTTTTTCATGATGTTGAGAACTGAAGGGTGAGCAAAAGCGGACAACATATCATTATCTCGATCTGTAACAACTTATGTTTCAGTATTATATTGGGGATGTACCCTGGGACATACCTATATATCATGTAACACAGACGAAAAATATTACCTGAAGTCGAAGAAATATGCAGGTTTATACTTCATCCAATTTTATTTTATTTTTTGTTGTGGTTGAAAGATCGAGCAATATATCATTATATTTTGAGGGAACGAACCATTACAAAAACTCTCTGAACTATTTTTTAAAAGTTCCATCAAGATAGTAAATGAACTACACTATTTTTCATGACATTGTTCACCACAATTATTGCATGGCTTTCAGGAACACTCAATTCTAATAGCCAAAACCTTCTAGCAATCTGTAGGTTGTATCTAATAGGACTAGCTGGGACCACCTGTAACCTCCTCTTCGCTGCAGTAATCGCCTGCCCCTCTTGTTCATTTACAGTTTATGAATTTTGATTAAGTTGTTACATCTATTTTACGGTTTCGCATTCGTTCGCACAATGCTCAAAGTACATTCATCCGTAATATTGGCCAAATTAGTTTTACTCTAATTCCCTTAAATAAATTTATTTAGTTACTAATTGAAATCTGATTGTTTAACCTTTTATAGTTTTGTAAGCTGTGTATGTATGTTGGTTGCACAGTCATTGTATCTGTAAATATTAAACATGAAATTGGGAGTTAACAAATGAGTGGTAGAAGAGTTGAAATGAATATCATCCAATAAACATGTCTAAAATTAGAGCTGCAACGGCCGGTTGGCCGAAATGTTTCCAAAACAAACATAGAACTAAATATATAATGAAAAATATAACAAGAGTTTTAATTAGAATTTCCTTTCTGTAAGAGTAAATTCTCTTCTCATTCGCTGGCCGAGGCGGTTCATACATGCTCCGCCACGGCCGGTGTATCGTCATAGTCACCATCTGTGCCACCGTCGTCTTTCACAACAAGCTTCATTAATAATTGTACGAAATTATTTCTGATTGTTTTGTTAGGACACAGATATACGCACCGTATATTTATGGCAGATAAGGCGGAGAAAGCATGGACATCTTCGTGCTCAGAAATTGAGTTGTTGCAGCGTTTAGAACAGGTACCAGTACCTAACAGAAAGAAACTGTCTAAGCAAACATCCATGTCTGAAAGACCTAGGAATTTGTTATGGGAGAGGCGTCGGAAACAACAGAGGAAAAAGAAATCGTCAGACAGCAGTGACGTTGATAATGTGACAGACGAGGATCTTAGCGAGCTTAAAGGATGCATTGAGCTAGGTTTTGGATTTAATGAAGAAGAGGGTTCACAAAAGCTTTGCAACACCTTGCCTGCTCTTGATCTTTACTTTGCTGTCAACAGACAGTTTTCAATGAGCCCCATTCAGAGTCCAGGAAGAGCATCGTGTCCTGTGCTTGGAGCCTCATCTTCCTCACTGCCTGAAACCCGATCCTCATCTTTTATCAGCCCTAGCCCCAGAAGTAGTGATTCTGATGGATGGAAGATTTGCAGCCCAGGTGAAGATCTGTTCATAGCATCACAATATATAAATTTTTTTCGCTAAATAATCAAAGAGACCGACCAACTGTGCTAGACTACCATCACGGAAATATTTAACATCCATACACGGGCATATACAAGAACAACCACCTCGTACATACATTTTTATAAAATTTCAATGGTAAATTATTTTCCTGTTAACGAATCCACATGTTGAGAATTCGTCTCCCTTTCATAAAGCAACATGAAATTTGTCGGTCGAGCACATGCCCTTTCCAAGATCGCCCCTGTATATAATACACATGCACCTTGTGTTTCTCGCTATACTCCACATTTGCTGAGGTTTTACATCAGATTACATATCAAGTTATATCAAACAATATTTTGCACGATGCATTATTTACTCCAACTCTTAACATACATCGTGTACTCGGTGTTTGTATATAGGTGAAAATCCACAACAAGTAAAGACGAAGCTAAGGCACTGGGCACAAGCAGTTGCATGTTCTGTAATGCAATCATCAGGAGGCGGAGGAGGCGGAGGGACTGGCTAAACATTTGTACACAGGAACTTGTAGAAACGAAAATTGTTTCGCAGATTAATGCCAATCCCAGTTATCTGATTATCAAACATGCACAGATTAGGAATGGATGTCTTCTAGGATTGTTAGTTATTGATATCCTTCTAATTAAATGAAATCTCGATTATGTATTTTGATATGAAGAATACAATCCAACTATAGGTAGTGCCCCTCTTCCTCCTGTGAGGATTAAATCATGACCCAACTGGTAACTGTTTTGTGTAAGTGTATTTATTCTTTCTTTTCTTTGTTAATTCTCAGACAAAATTTCAAATTCCAATGGATTGTGAGTGAGGTTCTTTCTTATTCTTCATGTTATTACTCGGACTTAGTCACTTATTCTTTTCTATTTTTTAAAAACAATATAAAAATATGGATTGCAATTTTTGCGGCCCTATTCGCCTATCTCCGCAAACTATTATTATCCGTACAGTAATTCCGGAATCATGGTACACTAACAAATGTTTATAATTTTGAACTAATAAAATTGACCCTCATACAAATTCTAAACTCCAAACTTCAATAATGACAATATTTCTCATTGTACATTTTCTTATTTCTTCCGTACTTATACAAGATCAGATTCTCATATATAATTATGGTTCCTTCATCTATCACCTTGATTCTTCATGCACAAGCAACGCTCTGATTATTTTCACTTGCAAGCAATGTTCTAGTTGACAAGTTATTATTCATATATGCATAGGAATTATAGAATAAATAGATAACATACAATTGTGCCGAATTCAAATATTGGACTGAAATGATTTGTATTAAGTTAAAAGATGAATAAATCCTGACATTCTTGCTTACACTATGTACTTTGTAAATTATCCAACTTGGTTGCATGTTGTACAATAAACACAACTGAAATATCACATACTGAACTGAAGTTTAACATTTCTTCAAGAATTTACGATTAACCCTGGAAACAGAGCACTTTTGTTGATGCAAGTGTACAAACTATGTCAAAGTATTTCAGCAAATAATAATTTTTATTGTCCATGACCACAATTTGTGTCTGTTTGATCAAGCATGCCAGACACACTAGAAATCTGAGAAGATACTCTAAACCTTTCTTCAATTCATACGTTTTTCAACATCTTTATTTCTTTACGTAGATGTTAGATTCATCGTTATTTCTCATATTCATCATTCATATCCTATTGATGCCCACTGACAGCTTAGTCCTGTTTCGCCTTGAGTTCTTTCACCCGTTCCTCGGTGGCCTTCAGTGCTTTCCCATACTTTCTTATCAACTGAAAGATTACAAGTTTCAAACTTTAGAAATGACATTCACTTTGTGTAGTAATGATATTGAGAGAAGACTAATAGATACCGAATTTCCCATGCCATAACTAAATTCAGTTGGATGGAATGGAACGGAACGGAATGAAATTTAAACTATTATTGAGGATGTGCATAATATTTATTCTTCGACTTCAATTTAACACATTATTCACGATCCCATTTACTTTTTATGACACTAAGATGGTACCAAACCTCCGAATAACATGAATAGAGACTTACCTCATCAACTTCACTTGGGGTCATGATAAGGGGAGGACTCATAATTATATGGTCAAAAACAACACGCACTAACATACCAAGCTTCTCACACTGAGCTCCAAAATAAGCACCTATGCCTGAGATTCGAGAACACCATATATAACTTATATCAAGAAGTATTTATAGGAAAGTTGGATCACTAAACCTTATTTCCAAAGCAAGAATTCATTTCATCATTTCAGAAACTACACAGCAACTTACCCCATTCGGGAGGAAAGTGGTCAGTGGGTGACTTGTTATCTGTAAACTCCGTCACAATAAGTAAACCAGTTCCTCTAATCTGCAAATAAAGATTGTTAGTATTGAACATGAATTAACATGTGTAGTCAACAGCAACTAGACATCTGAATATACTAACAACGCATAACATGAGTAGTCAAGATCAAATAGATATCTAAATTACCTCTCCTATAACTGGACTGTTGGAAAAGGCCCTTATACCATCTTGAAACTTCGGAGATAAGTTCTTCACCTGCTCAACAATATTTCTCTCCCTGGAAACAAAGTACCATGTGATTTAACATCTTGTCACAACGCCAGCTGCACTCAAATAAGCCTTAATACCAAAGACGTTAGTTGGATACAATGCCCTATCTAACATAACTATGCCCAACTGATGTTGGCGTAACTGATGCATGTAAGAATTATTATGATTGAATTTTCATCCTCGCATAGTTAACAAGGAAGTGTTGGGGTGTTAACCCAAGTCCCAAATTGAGAAATCGAGGAAGAATTGCCTTGAAAATACAGGTCCAATTAGAGTGTGGAATATCAACAAGATGTATTTTGGGACAAAAAAATTTGCTTCTTAATATTTCATTTCAACTAATACTTGATCCGTGATAACTACATTGTCTCACTTGTAACTCCAGCGACTTGTTAGTGTACAGCTTAATTAGCAATAAGTGCATTGTCACACTTAGTAGCTCTAGTCATGAAGAATTTATCACATCTTCAAAGCTATTCAAGTATAAAAATATAATGTTTGAAATCAAACCAGTGGAATTTACAGAAGCATACTTGTAGATCTTGAGTGTTTCCAGTGCGACGGCACAGGAAACAGGATGTCCAGAAGTAGTGAATCCGTGATTAAAAGAACCTGAAGGAATACAAGATTAAGTAACCATTGACAAGAAGGAAAACAGTGATCAACGTCAGAATGTTTCATAATTATACCAAGTTTGTTGCTTTCAGAGTATATAACATCCGCAACTTGAGGGCCCACCAAAACAGCACCAATTGGCATGTATCCGGAAGTAAGAGCCTGAAGCTTTCGGTTAGAGATAGAAGGCAAAAACAAATAAGAAGTAGATATCTTCCGTCCGAGTTTACCTTTGCTATAGAGACAAGATCTGGCTTGATATTGTATTTGTCACAGCCAAACATAGTTCCCAGTCTTCCAAAAGCACAAATCACCTAGAATGCAAAGACAGAAGCTTTTTAGACTGGCCTATCGGCCTACAATAGCAGACATTAGCTTCCCAGTAAATTATATACAGACAGAAGAAATGGTGGTACCTCATCAGCAATAAAAAGGATGTCATATTTTTTGACAATAGCTTGAATCTGCAAAAGTATTACATATTATATACTTGTAAGAGTCCACTAAGCATAAATGGACAGAATTGGGACAGGAGCTTTTATTCAGAAACAAATAGAATTACTCAAATTAATAACAAAAGACTCTGAAATTTTTAGTATCATATTAAGACTTCAAAAACAAAAATAAATAAATTATAAACTATAGATAAGTAATCAAATTCGCATATGAAACTATATTGGATCAACCGATTGCTCTTGCTCCCAACAGGTGTAAATATATTGTAACTGCTTTCGTACTCAAGGATATACATGTTACCGTGCAAGTTATTGTATACACCAATTACATGTCTACTTTTAATAGGAACAAGTTTGATGAAATCTGTACCTGGATTTATCGTGTCTACTTTTTTCTATAAAAGACAGAGTATTTTGCTCTGAAGGGAAAGAAGTTGCTAGTGAACACTGTTGTCTAAAGTTGGCACATTGGCACCTAAGATGTTACGTAAATCATTATAAATCAAAAATCATGAATAGAATACTATACATTCCTAATATATTTGAATGGAATTACTTCCAATTTTAACTTGGTCAAAGAAAGCTTTGATGGGAGAGTTGACAGTGTTAACAGTTTGTCATCTCAAATGGATTGTACTTCTAATATTCTGTCCATTTTACTTGTACAGGTCGAATAATAACACTATTCTTGAATTGCCAACATGTCAAATAGATATGACAGATTCAACTTGCACAAAAGCCACATGCTGAATTAAACAGAAAGGTGACTCTAGTTGTAGTTCAGTATCAAATTCTGATCATGAGAGAAAACAGAAGCACTTCCAGCGAGAACTTGCATCCTCTTCCCTTCCCAAGGTCACAAACTAGTTAAAAGGTGAATCAGTATATCCAAGACAACTTTGTCACACTAAGAAACGTTACATGGTCTCTTTAGATACCTCTCGAAAGAACCAAATGCCTAATCTATATTAGTTATCAGCACATGTGATGTCAAAGAAGCAGCTGAGTCAGAGTACTAGGTAAATTAATCCAAGATAAAGTCAAAATGCAGATGTCATAATATGTTTGGATCGGCCAGATACATCGACACAAGACCCAATGATGAAAAGATCCCCTATGAACGAAAAGTTACAATATGTAGCAGTTTATTCCGTTAAAAAATGAAAGGAAAGCAAAAGATAAACTAACTTTATCAAAATAAGTAGCGGGAGGTGGTATCACGCCTCCTGCCCCGATGACCGGCTCTGCAATAAAGGCGGCAATCTGGTACAAATGATAGCAAAGTCAGCCAAAAAACATTCATCATCATGTCATATTATGATGATCTAAACAATGGTTAGATACCGTCTCTGGTCCCTCTTTTAGGATAAGCTCTTCCAAATTGTTGGCTAGCCTTGTTGAGAAATCTTCTTCTGTCTCACCTAGATAATGAATAAAATTACAGTTATAGATGGAATAAAAATCCTGTAAACAAAAAACTAAACTAAGCTGGTTCGATCTACCTGGAAGATGATATCTCCAATAATGGGGGCAATCAGTGTGCAGAACAAACGGAGCTGGCAAATCAAAATTCTGATGCAGTGGAGGAAGACTGTCAAAAGAAAAGGTCTCAGTTGATGATTTTTTAAACGTACTATAACAACACTTTTAAGTAGTCTACCCTGAAAGACTAGCTGATATGACAGTCGATCCATGATACCTGTCGAGAGACAAAGACTACATGAGAAATGAAATCATAGAAAAGTTTACTGAAGACACTCCAAAAGCTTGAGTCGACTCACGAGTTTAATCGGGCAATAAACTTTTTTTTGTTTGGCCTTCCAAGTGCGTTGTTGTAATACCAAACTAGCTTCACCTAAAAGCAAAAATGGCTTTCAAATTCATATTATAGCTATTATCTCAAAGGGTTAGAGCTTCAAAAATAAAAGAAAGTACATCATTTTAATTTTAAGTCCATGGTGTTGAATTTGAATATAAACGCATTCTTCTTTTAAATTTTTTTCTTTCATCCCTCTTTTATATCACCTGCCCGATTCTGTCATCTTTCTCTCTTTGTTAGGTATCCTTTCTATGCAGTCATGACAATTAGCAGGCTGAACTGTTGGGTTATGATTAACAATTTTCAACAGCATGTGGCTTTCTATTTGTTACTGCTTCTATTACATCTATATCATCAATATAAATGAAATGCCAACTACCATGTCGGAGCTACGTGAAGTTTTTCTATATGTAAAATAAGAAGTACATCAATGCTTGAGGCAGTAATACCACCTGGGTATCATTGGTTTCTGAACCACTATTTGTGAAGAATACTTTTGCCATTTTAGTAGCTGTAAACATTTCTAGAAGCTCCTTTGCAAGATCCTGCACAATTTGGATAGAAACTTAACTACGGTTAGAAAACATGGTTTGGCAAGACATACTTTACAAGTGATTAATAAGTAAACCAAGGTGGGTTTTGTAGAACGATTCCAAAAGGAATGATAAAACGGCAGGGTGCTAAGTTGTTTAGCTGCAGCATCAACCAGGCGTGGTTCACTCCCACCTGGAAAATGATAGTGGCAAAAATATGTAAATTCAGACGGATAGAATGTGAACAGGAACAGGGAAAGAAGACAGTAAGAGGAACGGTCCATACAATAATAGTATAGCATACGGAAAAGATACTAAAATAATATTACTGAACATAATACTAAGGTCTCAGGTGTTGTCCCTTAAGTTCCAATACTAAGCAGAAGATGTATATGGGGAAAATCAACAGGATAAAAAAAAAAAGGTACTACCAGAAGGACTTCAGAGGCCAAGGTTAGAAACATAAATTGGATACCTAAAGCTGTGCACCATAGACCAGCAAGAGAATCAAGATACTTTTTCCCATTTGTGTCATAGACATAGGAACCCTACAAAATCAGTTAAAAGTCAATTTACTTATAAATGAAACTACTTCTAGCCAGTATTTGCTGGTTACAATTGTAAATGGACTTTCATCCAAGCCTTGCCAATGTAAACAGTGGTGTGTATGTGTTAATATGAACATTGTTAGGAAAATTGTGTGCCAGAATACATGTTCTTAACTGATAGATTCGTTTACGAGACCATCAATGTGTAAACGAAACATTACACAAAGCTTACCTCAGATTTAGCTATCACAAGAGGTTTTTCATCCGTTTGCCACCCAGCAGTAAAAGGTGCCAACATGCCATGTCCCTTATATCTGATTTGCAAGGGATTTTGTAGTTAATATAAGAGATTGTATGTAAATAAGTAGGCCTAAATATTGCAATTTAAACTACTTTCGAGGACATCACACATTAGGCAGATGCATTATTTATTAAAAAAAATTACATTATAAGTAATATTTGTCATAGTTATCAAATCTTAAGTAACCACAATGTTGGTCATCTGATTTCGACATATATAATTTCATTTGCTCCTACGACGAACCTAGGTAACCAAACTATTTATTAGGCTGATTTACCACAATGTTGGCTGGAATTCTTTACTTGTGTAATTACTAGCAGATGTAAAGAGAGATTCTAACTTTTTTTCCGAACCGGAAACAGGAAGAATTGAAACAATTGACAAGATAAAAGGCTAAGATACACAACTAAAAATATGTGTACAAAGCAAATGAGCCTATCTATTACTTACTAAAGAAAGGCAACTACATAACTATCTACAAAAATATAGATATTGAGTACCCTTGATCATCAGCATCACCAATATCCTTGTGCATGTATGAATCTGAAGTAATATGTCTAGCCATTATGATACCATAAGCTTGTGGTAAACTTGTGGAAGCCTGCAAAAACATGCAGGACATATATGTATATACAAGAGAATTACTAAACTACTACTGCACCATTCCAGTGACAGCTTACCAGTTTGGCATAAATAAACCGTTTACACACATATAAAATGGTAATGTCTGCTAGGGTAGCATCTATAAAAAAAAAACTACTCAAGTGGACAACTACTCAAAATATTAATTGGCCAATAAACATAAATAATCTGCCACCTTCGTTATCATTTTGTGAGGATGTAATAGATCTACAGTATTACTTTTTTACATCTTTTTATACTTGATCATTTAAATTCTAAACTGTATGTTTTCATTTTTTTTTTTTTTCACTTTTATTATACTTGCCTGCTTACAGACTTTGGGAAATTTTTTGTTTCAAAAAAAAAAAAAAATAGTAACAAATAGGTCTTATACATAATATATAACATGAAAAACAAACAAAAAATAATATTAGAGTTCTTGACGACTATTATTTTTTCTCAAATATAGGGTAGCCAGTTGTGTTTCATATACCAATTGGATCCAAATATATTCCCCAATGACACATTTTACGTATATATTTATGGGATTTACACGAGGGTCTATATCAATTATCAAAAAATATCCAATAATATGATGACATCTTATTATTCAATAAATATTTTGAAGATTTACATATCTTATAAACTAATAAGTAGTCAGAATCTAAATGGAACGATACTAACTTCTAGTCTTGGAATTTTTATTTAATCTGTACCATTTATACATTTTTTTTTCCGAATAAGGCACATAAACCAAATCAATTTAAATATGGAAAAAAAGTTTCTACCTGACACTGTAGGAAATTTTTCTACAGTATCGCCTTAAATTAAATCTGGGCCATAGATTAATCTAATCCAATGGCCCCGCTAGGGGTACCACATCGAATACACCCTCACACACACAATCCCACCTAATTTCCTCCATTCTTAATTTGATTTTTCCCGTCAATTAATGAATTTTTTTTTGAAATCTGACTTCACTGTATTTTTCTCCATCTCTCAACGATCAGTTTGCATATCATATGTGCAGCAAAATCAAACTCTTTACCCAAAATATATCCATGTATCAAATTTTCTAACAAATAATGTATCAAATAACGTTCACTATTTGAACTTGCTAATTTAATTATAGAGAACGAACCTGTAGAGCAGATTTTCTAGTGGTGCAAGATGCTACTAAAAGAGAACATATAAAATTTTTCATATTTACCTAGTTATTATGTATAGAGATGAAGAAAGCAGAAAGATGAAACGGAGGGAAGACGATGAAAATCGAATTTTTCATAGGTGTGTATATATAGTAAGTTATAGATGAGACTTGAGAGGCGTTCCCGTTTGTAAAATTTTAAAATTGCACATCCATAATACATTTCTAGAATTTATCAAAAAAAAAAAAAGATACATTTGGGGTTTGATAGAGATTCTCACGTTTGGTGAATCAAAACAAATACGTGTTTTCTTCTTCCTTCCTTTATGTTGTTCTTTCTTTGGAATTGCAAAATCATGATGCATTTCTAGAAACATGTATATTTGTAAATTGTCTGCAACTTTGCAACTCTTATTCTCTGGTTGAGCAGTCCTAGCTTCCTTGAATTGTATGATACATAGCCCTATCAAACTAAAATTATCCTCAAAAAGGAAGATTTCATGACCGTAAACACTATCAATTTGAAGAGGGGGGAAGGGAGAATCTTGACAAGCTGAGAAATCACGAAAATCGGGTTCGATATCGACAAGTTCAAATTTACACAAAAGGTTATGGATTCAAATCATCTTCACCTCCCGCATACAAATAAAAATATAAGAAACTTGTCAAAAAACAAAACCGGAAGGCTTTTCTACTTATTTTGCAAACTCACAGAAAGTCATCACCCTACTAGAAACACCAGAAACATCTTCATTGAAACATAGGAATTTGCTTAAATGCCCCAATTTCAATGGATAGGAGTGAAAGACGTAAGATTAAGTTTTCCTATATTATAAAAATAAACTAAAATCAAATACTCAGAAGGAATTGAACAACAAATTTACATTTGCTAGGAGGCAATCAATTTTACCATGGAACATGAAGCCCCGCTAAAATAATAACAACAGCGTCGTTCTTGACTGATTGCAAGAATATCTCTGGATACTAAAATTTGTAGGACACTACTTTGATAGAAAATGAGATTGCCAATTGCAGGCTGATACAAGATGTTAGGCCACATTTAGAGTGACAAACAGGTGTACAAGTTTATAGTGATCCTAACCCCATCAAGAAGGTTTTCGCTTGCCTCGACTTGTTTCTAGTTGTGTACCATTCCAATGCTCTTTAGACTCCATCTCCTTCACACTGTTTACTATGTCTTGAATGTTGTTAGACAGACATTTATTATGCTCCTCGATGTGCTCAAAAACTAGCTCCAACTGCCTTTTATAGGATGCAACACGTTTTCTCTCAGTTGCTAGCTGCTGGGACAATTCTTTTATCTTGTCATGTTCATTCTGTATAAGAAAAAATGATAACAAAAAGTTATTGAGTATGCAATGTTGTGTACATATACCTGGACAAATTCAAGGACTGATTTTACACGAACTAATTCACAACACCCATACATAATAACTCCACTTTAAGCCACACTCCAGTTTTCCAGCACACATGCACCTACTCTGTTGCTCATGTATTTTAAGGCAGTAGACAAACTATAAAATGAATTGCAGAAGAAAAATTCAAAGCAAGAACATCTCATCTAGATGCAACAAATTACAGTATAACACAAAAGGTTGCAGCACTATTTAAACCGCTCTTCCTTAAAATTAATTGACTAGGTGTTTCGATCAAGTCAATTACTCTATTACATTTAATTCTCTCATATTTAGGCCTAACAGGACCTGGCATTAGACACAGTAATCATCCCGCTTCCTCTAAATCTTGCAACTGCAACAGGGAATAAGATGATTCACACATTATTTCTTTGCTTTGTTTTTCATCGAATCACTTTGTATAGTAATAAGGGTTTTAATCACATCTCATTAAGGTAAAATTCAATGATTCAAACTACATATAGTACCAAAGCTGAAGATCCGTGCTTAATTGCTGTGTCTTCCATTTTGGTGGGAATCGCATTGTTACTAATGACTTTAACATTACCGATATGCATGCTTAGTTTCTGTTCTAATATACTACAATGTGGAGTTCCACTTTTAACTTTAATATAATCTCCTGGTTACCTCCGTAGGAAAACCATATTTTTTTACTAGCCCATGAAGCATTGCTTTCTAAGACCGTGGCTTCCCCAATTTTCTGGCTGCAAGCAGAGCATTTGGTAACACCACGACTTCTTTCCTAGAAAGCTAGTACTCTGCTTTTAGAAAAATCTACAATATGTAGCTTTTGCAAAAAGCAACTTTTAAAAACTTACAAAAAGAGTTTACATTAATTTTTTTCGTGTATCAAGATAACTTTAACCTTCAACTTAATTTAAAGAAAGCCTAATATTAGGGATTTTTTTAACCTTATAGTTAATTTGTTTTTGTCATTTATTTACCAAATACTTATCGACTTCTCCCCGCATACCCTCCTGATTCCTCCATGGCAGATTGGCTACAACAATGCCAAACTCGTGCCATATCATTTGTTTATACATGATGCTTCAAAATATGTGTGATCTACATATGAACCTTAATAAAGCTTACCTTGATAGATAGATTCTTCTCAACTTGATATTTTGTTTCCTATACTTTACATGTTACACAGAAATCTGCCACAAGTGAATTCACAGAAGATCAACAGCTTGTTATACCCTGTTAAAGTTTGACCTGGATTAATTAGAGCCTTAACTTCAATTTGGCCCTTCAACACTAGAAAGAGGATGAACTAAGCTTAGCCAGTTCGATTTTCGAATTTGTTGCCTTATTGTTAACAACTGATAGCTGTTAAAATAGATTTACAGCAAGTAATAGGTCATCCAACTCATTTTGCTCAGTCTGGTTGGTACGGAAACTTATCCACCAAATTCCTGAACCTCTGGGAACTACGTAGTGGACAGGAGAAAAATTGAAGGAACATCAGAGCAAGGAGGTTTTAATTGAAGGAACATCAGAGCAAGGAGGTTTTAGTTATATTCAACAAGATTTTATCAGGTATAAAGATGCACCAACCACGGCTTTCATAGGTTGGAAGAGAATATAGAAAAACTTATTAATCAGATACAAGAATTAGTAAACGACAAAAATCGGGAGATGGCGCATGAAAGGATTCCATCTACGTGAACCAGTTGCAAGGAAAGAAGTAGCACCACAAAGTAATAAAAAAAACTACTGGAGTCACTTATTTGCAGATAATAATAGACATAATATATCAGTCAGAAGATACTTTGAGGATGAGGGTAATGTTGAGGAAAAATAGACCATTATGGCCGTGGGATACTACGATATCTCAAAACTGTAAAATATTTTTATTGTCAAAGATATTACTCCCTCCGTCCCACCCATTTCTTTACAGTTTTTTTTCACTGCTTGGCACGCATTTAAGGCTCCTAAAAAGTATAGTTCCATAACTTATTTTTAAAATTTTCTTTTTTTTGTATAAAAATTTAACATACCTATTTTTATACAAAAAAAAAAAAGAAAATTTGTAAAATAAATTATGGAACTATCCTAAAATGCACCTTAAAATACATGGCACGCCCCCGTCCTCCAATGATAACAATTGGTTGGGACTGAGGGAGTAATAAAGAAACTCCGCTATATATTTGGATATGACTGATAAAAACAGGGGGCAAAATAGCAGCCAGAGATCTCATGCGGGTGCCGAGATCAGGGTACAAGCCCTATACCCCTGTCCTCTTCTAATCTGCGTAAGTCATCATCCTTAGTCAAGCCTTTTCTAAGGTCTGATTTTCCATTTTAATTGGGGTTAATAGCATTTTGGCTCTCAAAGTATGGCTGAAAAACACATTAACCCTCAAGGTACCAAATCGTATACATCCCAACCTGTACACTCATTTTCCCATATTTTTCTTCTATTCTACCCCTATTTATATTGTTTCTAGCGAAATGATTAATATTTCTGTTTCTGAATTTTCCATCTACCATGTTAGGCAGTCTCCACCTAAACCCTTTGTTGATGTCCCTCACTATTGTAATGAGAATATGACTATAAGGACACCATGTAATCAGCATGTTTAGGGGTATAGCATACGCAAATATCCTAGGAAAATATATCATGTAGTTTTCTACACTGACAAAGTTGATATGCTGATAGGAGGCTGGCCGAGCACGGATCTGGGCTTATTGTTAGAAAATACGATAGAAGGAGTTGTATCATTATATTACTCAATTTACGCTTGTTAAATCAAATTCAACATTTACAGGATTCCCCAATCCCCATTACTTTCGATTTATCGGGACCAGTTTGAGCAATGATTAACTTATGAAACAGTTGGGGAAGATTCAGAAGAAGTGAGAACCCATTTGTGGAAGAATCATATCAAAGAGTAGCACTAAACCAACTTTTATCTGGTATAGAGGATAACAGAGATTGGGGTAGATTTGGAAGAAAATTAAAACAAAAATATGGAAAAGGACGGGAAGCACAAGTGCCAAACATTAAGGGCATCGATGTACAACTTTGTATCTTGAGGATCGATGTGTATTTTCAGCCAAACATTGAGGCCAAAATGGCAGTAATCCTTTTGCCCTCTATGCAACTTATCTTAGAAACTACTCACATGTGTTGGTTTCGGATGGTAATAGAATGTGTCTTGCCGTGGAATTTAAATCTTTTGTGTCTTTATTTTATGTTGTTATTTAAGAGTAGACATCATAGTAGTTTTATATTATATTATATAAATAGTTCACAAGGAATTTACAAGATTGTGGTAGAGATTAAGAAAAGGATTTGCTTTTTTATTATTAAGATTTTACATGTTGGTTAAATTGTTTAGGGATTTACACTTTTACATAATGGGATAAGTAAACTTTTATCATTAGAAGACTTTGTTTGAATATGAAACTGAGATTGCTCACTCTCTCTTTCTTATGGGTTGTGAATGTGATCCACGAGAATTTTTCTCTTCTGCAGTTGGGAAGTCATAACCGGTAGCCGTTCTTCTAGGTTGGATCACCTTACGCCTAGTGGGTTTCAGCGGTTCATTCACATGATTCTATTATTTTCCTTGTTTAAATTGTTGTCCTGCACCTAGGATGTACTTTAAAAGGCTGTTTGGTAGGTCGTCTTGAACAACTCAACTCTTATGCAACTGGTAACCACTAACCACAGGATCCACATAGTACGAGATTGTCAACAAATCCCACTTTAAGAACTGCTTAAAACACTAATTAAATCTCTCAGTACTTCCATTTGTTTGGAGAAGATGTGAATAACTCAAATGCAGCCTAAAACCCCCAGGTTTAAGCAATTGCTGCCAGAACCCACGATAAAGATCGGATCAGTGTCACTTCTCACTTAAGCGAGGGATTTAGTATAACATTCTCCCTTTATACTTCTAAAACTCATCATAGTATTACGCTATTCTTTTTTCTGCCTCAGATCCTTCAATGTGTCAAATACTAGGTATGCACCATCTTCTTTTGGTTATTTTTAATTACAATAATCACACCGACATGCCTCCACTGTTCTTTGAACCCTCAACAAGGATTGGGTATTCACTGCGCCTTTGAGTATTCTTCCAACCGACTTGATCACTGCCAGTCATATAAGACTTTACCATGACCTAGGCACTCACATGAGGTGCATAGCAGCTCCAGCTGCCCTCTTATAATCATGCACTTTAAAGTCACTCAATTCTACATGCTAAAGATCAGCAATCCTGTACCTTGCCCAGCTCTCTTCCTCGCCATCATTATGATCTTCCTGATGGTCATTAAGATTTGTGGTTTATTCACTCACATTCGGCATGAAAATAATTCATATGAATTTCTTCATCCTTCATTCTTTTTCTGGTTTCTATATATTTAGAACTCTTTTCCTTGAAAACACCCAAGTTATGATCCACGAACCTATCTGATACAATTCCGGCAATTTTTCATTGGCTGACTATTTATAATTTTTGATATTCTGCAAAAGATGCAGTGGACTATGGTATGCAAATCGGAGTTGTTAGATATAGAAGTCAGAGAATCAATAGCAACAGTAATCGGTACTGTAGAATGAGCTGGAATAAGCTTTTTACCAGAATTGATCAAATCCAAGTTAGCAGATGAACATTTAAGCCAATAACCGATGGGTGAACAAGGTCCTAACTCACTGGTCTAAGCTTTAAGCAAAGCAGAAAATGTTCTTAAAATAGCAAAAGTTCTAATATTATGAGAATGTCAATATATATCAATATCAATTTTATAATCACTTTGTGAACATAATAAATTGCATATAAGAGCTTGCACCACTTTCTAATCATACAATACTTTCCTCATCATTCATTTACTATTGCTTGTAATATGACTAATACATCTAACACTAACAACTGCAACTAGTATGCTTAATTACCTATTACAGTCATGCCATTATTATCTTAAAAGTTTTACATAACAGTACTGTGATTGAGCTGCAGAAGAACTGGTCGTTGAAAAGAGAGCAAGTGCAATACGTAAGATTACTGTACTCTGGTATGGCATGTTGCATGAACACGGAATGCACTTGGCATCACTTGAAAAAGAAAAAAGAGCTTTTAGTCAAACTGACGCATGGTCTAGGACGCTGGATATTTGTGGCATTCTACAGGGTTAAGAGAAGGTAGCTTAAAGGACGAGGTGGGACAGAATAACCTTTTACCGCAGAGAATCCCTAGAAACTTAGATGTGTGTGTGTGTGTGTGTGTATATATATATATATATATATAAGTAGATATGTTCTTGAACATTCATCATTCTATAATATTGAGCTCTGTTATATAACAAATGTTACAACTGTTTACCTATATAACCCAAAACTTGACCACCAATAAAATCCCGACTGAGAGGAAAATAATATGATAGATATCAAATTCCTAAAGATTAACAACAAGTCCTACAATCACATACCCGAATAACAACAAGTTTCAACTAATTTATCTTTATATTTTATAATTCAAATTAATAATATATTTTAATTGTGCTCCACATCGTAGTGCATTATGCTCAAAAAAATATTATAATTAATGTGTAACCATACTTGAAACAAAAGAACAGGCTAAATTGTACTTTCAATATAAGTACAACTCGTAACAAGTCTAGAAGGGATGTCAAGAAGTTTTCACTTTCTGAACGTTCTTTGGATTTAAAAGCATTCTTTCACTTTTCTTCTTCTGAGAAATTAAAATCGAAATAAAACCCTTCAAGCATCTTATTTTCTACTAAAAGGATCAGCTTTTTCTAAAAGCCCCAAAATGATTTGCAGTTTTTGTTATTTATCACAAAAAACTGATCTCAATGAATTCCAAAATAATAAAATAGCAAGTCTTTGAAATTTTAATCGGGAAAATTAAATAATAGATCCCTGAACTATTCGTGTTTTATTGTCTAGGTCCCTGAACAAAAGATTCAGTATTTTGGGTCCCTAAACTATTTTTTTTTCTAATTCAAGTCCCTCCCTCATCAAGATTCTAACGGACGTTAGAATCTTGGTGACGTGTCACTGATGTGGCATACAAATTTCTGGTTTAAATCCTTGAACTTTTCCATTTTCTAGTTTAGGTCCTTAAACATAAAAATTTACAATTTTAAATTTAATATTTTAAACATAAAAATTTAAAAAAAAAAATTTGAACATGATTATCGTTTATTTTAAAAATCTAAACACTTTTAAAAAACGTACGTCCTTATTCATGATTCAATTTTATATTAATTTTTATGTTTAAAATTTAAATTATTATGTTCAATTATTATGTTTAAAATTTAAAATTTTAGGTTTACTTTTTATGTTCAGTTTTTATGTTTAAAGTATAAATTTTAATTTTCATGTTTAAAATTTAAAAATACTCAATTATTTTGTCCCTGAAATTTAAATTTTAATTTTTAAGGACCTAAATCAGAAAATGGAAAGGTTCAGGGACTTAAACTAAAAATTTGTTTTCCACATCTGTGACACGTCATGAAGATTCTAACGTCCGTCAGAATCTTTTTACCGGAGGGACTTAAATCAGAAAAACAAATAGTTCAAGGACCCGAAATACGGAATATTTTGTTCAGGGACCTAGACAATAAAACACGAATAGTTCAGGGACCTATTATTTAATTTTCCCAATTTTAATCCAATATCTTACAAGGAAATTACAGGAAAAACAAGATTCTATAGAGCCACAATTTTCTCCTTAACCTAATTTATAGCAGATGCATAGTAATATGTTGAAGTATTTTCATTTTTATTTGGAAACTGCACAAAACTAGATTTTGTTATGAAAAAACAAAACTCACCGGATATTGATCATACATCAATTCTCTACGACCTTTGCCAGGAGTCAATGTATGAGTGTGCTCCTTTACGAATTTCGTAACTATCCATTTACCATCGCTGGCTTTTCTGACCAGAATCATTGCTCTGCAACCAACCCTTGTTTCTGCCCTTTGTCTTACAATCTTTTCACGTCTGTCAGGCATCCTAAAGCCCTCTTTATTGCACACAAGAGCCCGACCAATGGCAGTACCATCACGCCTTGATCGAGAGAGTTTGCTCACACGGATAACAAAACCTAATTTAGTAGCATATGTGTTATAAAATGCATGTGCAGCTGCCTCAGAATCAAATTCCTGTCCAAGATAAGGTTCTTCCGCTGAAGCTGAAGCACTCTTATCTAAAGGAAATAATCCCCTTCGAGAGTGATCTTCATCTACTTTAACGTCAAGGACTTGTTGGAATGTACCTTCATCCGAACTTTCTCCCATTTCATTTCCATCAGCTGCCCTTCCTTCCATATACATAGAAGCACCCGATACCTCACCGTTGTGATCTTCATCAACCTCAAAACCAACTGCAACAGAAGATTTTCTTCACATATGTTCATACTCGAAAAAAGTAAACAAACGAAATCCAAATTACAACAGATACAACTACCTTACCCAACACTAATTACATTGAATAATAACTACTCTTACAAGTATTACCACATCGTTACAGGCATTTTTCGCATTCTTGTAATGCAAATCCTACCAAATAGCCTCTATAAACTGTTATACTCGAAGAACATCAACATTAGCATCAGTCATAGACTACAGCCGTACTACAAAATTTACTCAATATTTCTTCCCAAACAAATAAACAATAATAATAACAATAATAATAATATTTAAATTTACAAACAGACTTCAAATAGAGAGGACCGGAAATCATTTAACAAAATAAAATACATAACAATATCGACTTGTAATACTCAGATATACTTGTATAACTTCATTGTTACTTTCATTCAAATTCAAACGCCTAAACCTACTCGAAAACACTCGTCTCGAGACGCAATAGCACAATACACCTACACTACGATTCAATTAGCAATAAAACCAGTTGTATATTCAACCTAACTGTAAGTACTCGTTTATTAGAGGTGATAAACATTACACACACATGACATAAAATCTAATAATTTCAATAATTATTCTATTAATATAATTAATCAATCGCTATCTAATTGTTTTAAAACTGTAATTCAAAACAAAAACATACAATTTATATATAAGCAATAATGAAGAGAGAAGTACTGAAAAGAGAGACCTTGAGAAATATGATGATCGGAAGCGTCTAAATGATCACCGGAATGAAGATTTCGGTCACCGGCGATACAATCATGAGTTGTTTCATCCATCTAGTATCACTAATTAGTGTGTGTGTGTGTGGGTAAAACACAACTGAATTGAATTGATACAAGTTGATAATTTAGTCCCGATTTGAAGAATGAAGATACATACAATTTTTGTATGTATATAGCGGAAACAGAAAAGAAATAGTCTAGCAAAAATGAGAGAAATAAACCAGCGTAACTCACGTTTCTTTGGGCACAATTTTTATGTCGACAAGAGAAATAAAACTGAGAAAAGGTCTCAAAATCACAATTTTAGAACAAATTGATTTAAAATATAACAAATTTAAAATATTGATACCAAATATCACTTTGATACATTATCATCTAACATCTTTAAATTTTTTTATTCTAATACTACATCGCCTAGCATTGTTGACGAGGGAGGGAAGGAAGAGGCCACTTAAAGTGGTGTTTTGGGGAAAGGGGGACCGGACCCATTTTAAGTGGCGTTGGCCGTTGGGAAGGGGTGAAGTCGTCCAAATACCTTCTTTTTTTTTTGTTAAATATATATTTAGAAATAATATTAAAAAATTTATAATCAAATGATCAATTAAAATTGTATTTTTTAAATTTAAAAAATATAATTTTAATTAACCTTAGGGGTTCAATAATTAATTTTTGGGACTCAACGTTTCCATTTTGGGTTTTAGAAATATTCCGAACGGCGAATAAATCGTATGCGAACTTAGGGTTTAAGGTTTAGGGTTTAGGATCCCTTGACCCTAAACCCTAACTTATCGGGGCTGGTCCCTGATTTTTTAAATCAGGTCGCCGAATTCAATTTTTTAATTAAAATTTATAAATTTATTTGTATTTCCTTAGTAGTTCAATAATTAACCTTTGGGGTTCAACGTTTCCATTTTGGATTTTAGAAATATTCAGAACGACGAATAAACCGTATGTGAACTTAGGGTTTAAGGTTTAGGGTTGTTTACTACCCTAAAACCTAGACCCTAAACCCTAACTTATCCCGATTTTTTAAAAATTAGGATGCAGGACTCAGTTAAAAAAAATATTTTTAATTGACCATTTGATTATAAGTTTTTTAATATTGTTTGCAAATATATATTTAGGAAAAAACAAAAAAAAAACTAGAAACACACGAAACGCCACATGAAGTGGTGTCCCCCCCTCAAAACACCACATTAAGCATCGTTCTTCCCCCCCCCCAAACTCCAATTGATATGGAGTCTTCCTGAAGTAGCGTTGGCCCTCCCTCTCTCCCCCATAAAGCTACACGCTTTAGCATTTTTTAGGAAAAAAAAAAATTTAAAACGCTACGCAACTGTGTTTTAGAGTGATATTTGGGGTCATTCTTGCAGATTGTAATATTTGGGACCGTTTAGTTTAAAATTGTGATAAATTGGACCAACACCCAATAAAACTAGCGTGTAACCAGTAGGAGGCACGTGCATCGAAATAAAATTAGCGTAAAGCCTGTATGAGGCACGTGTACTCAAATTAATTTTTTGTTCGAAATTGCATATATTAATTATATATATTGTCCATGATATTTTTAGAAAATGATTGAGATTTTAGTTTGAAAATATTAAAAAGCTAAAATGTTTTAGGTGTAAAACGTAATCAGTTAGTTTTTATTTATTATAATATCATTATTTTATTTTACTAAAATAAAGCGACTCGAATAGCTATTACTGGGAAGAAAAAAAAAATGGTAACGTATTTTAGCTGAAAAAGGTAATTGGTTAATTATTGGGGATTGTAATTATAATTTTTTTTTATTAAATAGAATTGCTCATAGTGTTTTTAAAAAAAGAAAAAATTTAGTTAGATAAATATATAAGATAATGAATTTTACGTGAAAAATGAAATTGATTTGTTATTGAAAAAGATAAAAGCTAACATGTTTTACGTGAAAAAGGAAAATTTTAATTAAATAAAACAACCTGAATAGGTTTTACCATAAAAAATAAAAAAGTAGAAAAGATAACGTATTTTAGCAGAAAAAGTTAACTGGTTATTTATTAGTAATTATAATTATAATATTTTGTATTATTAAATATAATTGCTCATAGTATTTTTAGAAAAGGAAAATTTTAGTTAGATAAAATTTAAAAGATAATGTATTTTACGTGAAAAAGAAAATTGATTAGTTATTAAAAAATAGAAAAGGTAACATGTTTTATCTGAAAAAGAAAATTTATTAGTTATTAGTAACTATAAACAATTAAGTAAGGATAATAAAACTACTCGAATAGATTTTACTAGGAAAAAATAAAAAAAAATAGAAAAGCTAACATATTTTAGCTGAAAAAGATATCTAGTTATTTACTAGTAATTATAGTTATAATATTTTATTTTATTAAATAAAATTGCTCCTAATATTTTTAGAAAAGGAAAAATATTAGTTAGATAAAATGTAAAAGATAAAGTACTTTACATGGAAAAAATAAATTGATTAATTATTGAAAAATATAAAAGGTAACATGTTTTACTCGAAAAATGAAATTTATTAATTATTAGTAACTGTAAAGAATTAAGTAAGGATGCTAATTAAGTAAAAATAACATGTAGCATTAAGTAAGTAGAGATGTCAACGGGTCGGGTTCGGTTCGGGTTTTGCAAATTCCAAACTCATATATTTTTGGGTTTTAAAAATAAATCCATATCCATGTCCAGATCCAAAACTTAATATCCAGATCCAAATTCGTCAGGTTTCGGTTCGGATCGAATTTTTTTCGGGTATTCAAAATTAAAAATAGTATAAGTAAGTTTAAAAACACCGCTACACGCAAACAACGTTAAAAATGTTTTTACAAAAATTAAAATAAAACATGATTAAGTAGTTAAATATAAGGGTGAAAAACCAAAATACCCACCATTTAATTTTAGTTGCCCAAAATACCTACCGGGGGAAACCTCCGCCCTTTTTACCCACGGAACACGCATGTGTCACACGCGTACACCGTACACACATGTCTCACATGCGTGTTCTTTGTTTTTTTTTTTTGGAAGTAGCCCACGCATGTACAACATGCGTGTATTTTTTTTAATATAAAATAAGCCCACGCATTGTACCAATGCGTATAGCTCATTGGTAATTTTCTTTGTCAAATGGACAACGCATTGGTAGCATGCGTATGGTTCAATAATTTTGAATTTCACTTTTTTTTTTAGCAAAATTTTGAATTTTACTTATCTTTTTATTTACAAATAAAAAATAAAATTTTTAAATTTTTAAAAAAATGGAAATGTTGAACCACAAAGGTTAACTGTTGAAACCCTGAGGGAATACAGATAAAATTTAAAATTTTAATAAAAAAATTGAATCCGACGACCTAATTTTTAAACACTAACGCGTTTAAAAATCAGGATAAGTTAGGGTTTAGGGTCTAGGGTTTAGGGTTGTTTATAACCCTAAACCCTAAGTTCGTATACGGTTTATTCGTCGTTCCAAATATTTCTAAACCCAAAATGGAACTGTTGAACCCCAAAGGTTAATCGTTGAAACCCTGAGGGAATACAGATAAAATTTAAAATTTTAATAAAAAAATTGAATCCGGTTTATTCGTTGTTTCAAATATTTCTAAACCCAAAATGGAAACGTTGAACCCCAAAGTTAATTATTGAAACCGTAAGTTTAATTAAAATTTTAAAATTAAAATTTTAATAAAAAAATTGAATCCGGCGGCCTGATTTTTAAACGCTAACGCGTTTAAAAATCAGGATAAGTTAGGGTTTAGGGTTGTAAACAACCCTAAACCCTAAACCCTAAGTTTGTATACGGTTTATTCGTTGTTCCAAATATTTCTAAACCCAAAATGGAAACGTTGAACCATCTGATACTTAGTTTAATTAAATGATCATCGGGTACTCAGCATTTTTTTAAAAAATAAAAAACTATACGCATTAGTTTCATGCGTACCATAGTAAAAAAAAAAAAACCTATACGCATTAGCTTAATGTGTAGACAGTGGAGATAAAAAAAAAACTATGCGCATTACTGTAATGCGCATACCATGGATATTTAGGGCGGCTTCTCGCGCGAAACGGCATTTTGTGCCATGGGATGCTGAAAAAAAGGTATTTTGGGCATTTTCTTTAAATATAACGTATTATACGGATTGACATATTCAGTTTAATCTGAAATATGTTAAATTAATAATTTCTAATATACCAACACAAATGAAAACGGTATGTAAAATAAAGAAATTTACATTCTAAATATATTAATAAAAATTGATTTTAAGAAAGAAAAGATTAATCACTAGATTATTATTGATTATTTCTAATAAATAAATAATTAGACGTCTTAAATCAGAAATATTATATATAATAATTACAAATTATCATATTATATATAATTATTAAAATGTTTTATTAAAATTGAATTTGAATTACATGTATAATATTTTATTAAAATGTATATTAGAATGTATATATATTATATATAAAATAATTTGTATATATATATATATATATATATATATATATATTCGGGTATTTTTCGGGTTTCGGATTTGGATCGGGTTTCGGATTTTGGATCGGGTTTCGGATCGGTAAACATAAGATTCAAATCCAAATTCAAAAATTTTCGGGTTTAAAATTTAAATCCATACTCAAATCCTAATCCAAAAATTCGGGTTCGGTATATCCAAAAAATCGGATTTTGGATCGGGTATCCATCGGATCGGGTTAATTTGCTATCCTTGAGTAAGGGTAAATAAGTAAAATCATACTGTACCGACCGACCAAACTTTCAATGTTTCGGCTATTATATAATAGTATAGCTATACTAGTCGACTAAGAGCATCTCCAATAGAAGTTGCCAAAATAGTTGTCAACCTCTACCACATCATCACATATATTATATTTTAGTCTCTTCTCTCATCCATGTCATAATTGGTAACATTTGTTAAAAATGTACTCCAATAGTTGGCAACTTTAAAAGTTGCTATTATGGTCTCATACATAAATTTTAGAAAATTGATAACAATATGAGAGATTGAAAGGCATATAATGTAGCCTATTTGTATTTCGAGGATACAACTCAACTTAAACAAGATTATAATAGTAAATAGTATATAGACTGTCACAAGGAATCTCATATTGTATTATCCGTCAGAAAAAAAAGATAAAGGTCAATCTACAGACTTGATGAATTACTATATTGAAAGAAGCTTAGACATCTGTTCAAGCCTCAGTGTAGTATTCATTGAGAAGTGGGTTCGTTTAAAGTGATAGAGATTTCAAGGTGACAGAGACAGTACAAAAGAGTTGAAGAGAGAGAGGAGAAAAGAAAAGGGAACCACATCATAGAGTCAAAAATAAAGAAAAGCCGTTGGAGTTAGTCGCTCATGAACCAGACCGTGCATCGAGCGTTAGCAAAAATTCAGTGGTATTTCTTTATTAGTTCCAGTGGTTTAAAAAGGAATTAAGAGACAATCAAATGATTTATAATTATTTTTAATTAATTAAATCAAACAGTTAATTTAATTAATAAATTAATTCATCAAGAATTAATTTATTCATTAAAATAATTATTAGATTAATTAAATCAGAATAATTATTTAAGAAGAAGTTAATTTAATTAATTTAATGATTTAAAGTAAAATCATTTAATTAAATAATGAATTAACAATTGTCTTGATAGTTCAACTATTTGTCTTGGTGGATAAATTGGATTGTCTTGGTGGGCTGCATGATATTTAACAAAAAACAGAAGCAGACTATTGAATTGATTTAGTAAGAAAATAATGAAGAAAAAGAGAAGTAGGCGAATTGTTTGTTTGATCAAAAGAATAAGACAATTCTGATTATACTAGTATTAAACAAATAAACTCAAAAGTTGAACAAGTGGTCAGCTACTGCACCACGTGAAGCTGTCGGCCAGCTTCTTTCACACGCCTGCCAAGCTCGTGGCTCACACGCGCCCGAGTCTTCTCAGCAAAACAACAGCCGCGTGTTCTCCACCATGTCCTGCCGGGAGTGGTCTTCAGTGCTGCAGTGTTCAAAACAGTCTGTTAAAGAAAAATATTTAAGCAGCAATTTATTTTGAAGCCATGCCGGTTGTCTTGTTAATGTAAAGAAGGTATTGCCGAATGTCTTGGCAAGTGTATTTGATTGTCTTGGTAAATTAAAAGATTGTCTTGAAGATTGTCTTTGATGGGTTAAATCAAGAAAAAAGAGGCAGAAGACTTTATTCAGATAAAGATCAATCAAGGCGGCCAGACTTCATTCATAAACACAACATAATATCTATCCAAACACAGAACACGAAAGCTCTCTTCTCTCTCCTCAAGAACACACCCAGCAAGAGTTAGAAAAATTTATAGAAAATCAAGCTTGCTACATTTGTAATATTTTATCCGGTAGAACTTGTTTATTTGTGGCTCTTGTTTTTGACTCCTAATCTATATCTCGATTTTTATTAACAAATCTAGAAAAGTTCATGTCGAATTTTCTAATTTGTTTTTATTAACTAGATATTGATTTTGTACTGTATTTGTAACAACCTCTCAAGTTTAATATATTTTATATTTAACTTGAATTTTGTTTCATTTAATTTCCTCATCAAATTTGTTATTGGATTTAATATAAAATCTATCTGAACAAATTTTGATAAAACAGATACGTTTGTATTCAACCCCCCTTCTACAAACATATTGGACCTAACTGAGATTAAACAGTGGGTAGAGTTAAATATACTTTTGAGTATTTGTATGTGTTTTAACTATATGAAAGTGTTTTAACTATATGAGGAAGTTGTCAACTTTTGGCGACTTTGATTGACAACTTGTTGGCAACTATACAACTTCAATAGGTTGGTAACCAAGGGTGCTATACCACATAGAATTTGGTAACCTCTTGGCAACCCCTATTGGAAATACTCTTAGTCACGCAATTTTCAAAAAATACAATTATTTATGAAAAAAATGACAAAAATAAAAATCTATGATATCATATAAATTAATAAATAAAATTTTGTACGAATTTAATATATATAGACAATAAATTAAACTATTTACATTTTTTTAAATCATTTTTGTATCATGTTTTCTAGGCCAACACCCGCTCTAGTAATAAATATATGAAGATAAGAAATTACTAATAATAATAATAATAATAATAATAATAATAATAATAATAATAATAATAATAATAATAATAATAATAATAACTTTATTACTAATCACCGCCTAAAATTTTAGTTATTTATATTATCACAAATCTACATATTTCTTTTTTAATCTCATACGTACCAAAAAGAATTTAGATAGTACATGAACATCATAATAACAAAATGGGTTCATCTGGAAATTTTTGTGAAGTGGAAGTTTTAATTTAAATACATTTTTTTTACTTCAAATACGTTAAAAGGAAATTTAAGTTACTTGTTTTTTTAAAAATTCGAAATATCTTTCTATATAAATTCGAATTCTTTTTTATTTTAAATATGTTGAAAATAATTTTTAATTATATGTTTTCCTTATAAACGAATTCTCATTCCTTTAACTTTTTTTCGTTTGTACCTGATCCGTGTTACATTTGTTTGGGCCGCCACCCGTTATAATAATTATATATACACACATTTTTTACTAAAGACCAAAAGATTAACTATATGCAATAATAAAAATTTAAGTACTAAAATAGAACATTTTCTTTTCACCATGTCCTTTATATGAAGATGTATATTGAGTATATTGAAAATTTAAAACTTTCGTTGACTTCCCCCGGTGTTCTTCATTTTCACGGACATCCATGTCTTCAATCGTAAGGACCTGCCGCCCGCCCCCCCTTATAAGGCCTTAACGCGGCTACATAATAACTTCTAGCCATCTTCTTGTAACCCTTCTGTTCTCCTACACCATTCTGGTTAGGAACTTGACCTTCAAGTGATAAGTTGAGGCAACAGCCTTGAAACCATGAAGTCCTGTCCTTTCGAGAATGGCATTATAGGTGGAGGTTGCTTTGATAACCAAGAAGTTCAGCATCTGAGTGGCCTCCCTTGGCTCTTTTCCGATAGTCACGGGCAATTGGATTGCTCCCTCGATTTAGATTCTACCCCGTTGAATACATGTATCGGTATATTGGAAGGGGTCAGCTGAGAGTCATTATAAACCATCTTCACAAACGCGTCATGGAAGAGGATGTCCGCGAAAGCTCCATTGTCTATCAAGACTCGCTTCACTTTTGAATTCCCTATCACGGGAGTTATGACCAACGGGGCGTCATGGGCGAACTTTACTCCTTTAAGATCTGAATTGTCGAACGCGATTGCTACCCCAGTTCTTGCACGCTTCGGTGCTTCTCCAACAATATGCATCACTTCTCGGGCATAAGCCTACCGAAAGTTTCTGTAGCATCCCAGAATCCGGGTTACAGATTTGGGGCAATTAATCACCATCAATTTCTTACAACTCTGATTATAAACATTATATGACAATAGAAAATAATAAAAACCCCTTAACCAAGATCGCATACAGGTTATGATATGAAACAAACTATCGAATTATAAATTTACAACCATTCTCAGAATAAAACTATTATACAATTTTTATAACTACATGAGATTTCTGTCTATCTAAATGTCCCACCTCGACCAATTCCCAACTATCCGATGAGATTCCATAACCCGACCGTCTCCTCTCACTGCTGGAAAGCATCACCACTGACCATTACTAGGTCCACTAATCCTCTGTATTAACTGAAGAAAATAAACAAGCAAGAGTGAGCCAACAATGCTCAGCAAGTTCAATAGTGATAACAATTTCAATAACGATGACAATTCTGATAAACAAAGGGGTTTCATCTCATTCTATGAAGGAATCAGTTATATAAACTTTTAGCTTGCCACGAGGGCCAACAATTCACATTAATAAGGTGCATCAGAAACTAGAACTGATAAGAGTTCCGATATAAAAATATTTTTAAAACAGACTTCCAAGGAGTCAAGAACTGAACATCTCAATTTTCAGAGTACAGATTAGAATTGGAATTTTTATTTATTTTAAAAAAACATCAAGGTTAGGCTGCTGATCAATCACGCACTAACCCCGGACAAACGCACACAGCAATGTCCTTAATTGGATCCATGGCACACATTGGCCTTAACTTCCGACCATAATAAGGTCCCACCCCGAAGGGTTTTACGCCCCAAGGGCCACTTTTTAAAAACATTTCCAATTCTATATCAACCACAATAGGTGTCGGAACAATCGACAACCTTTGTCAACCGGACAACTGGAAACTCACGTCCCTAATAATTCATGATTAAGAGTTAATGAGGAAGCAACAATATCTGCTGGTATCGACAAGTTCAATACGATACAAGGGAATAAACAACTAGTCAAGATCTTTAATAAATGCCAACAAGTTCGGTAATAAGTGGGGTGGAGAATATAGAGAACAATACTTTGAATCCATTTCGACAAGATACTATAAGTAATTGGGGTCATAACATCAATAACTCGATTAAAGAGAGAATCGAATTGAGCAACAATAAAAGATATAAAGTGCAACAAGATAATCAACAGTAATATTCTAAGTTGGAGCCGGATCATGATTAAGCACTGCGAAATAATAAAATCTTTCAACACGTGGTGAGATTTGACTCAACGTAAATGAGTAAGACAGCTTAAACGATTAATTGCAAAAAGACAGTTTTAGGATAATAAATTTCAAATCAATTTGGAGAAAACATTTTTAAAGAGAAAGGGTTCACTGGTGAAATTATGCTAAAAATCAGAAATTTTATTAACATGTATTAACAGGAATTTGAAACTTGAATTCTCTCTATTTAGAGAGCTCCTTAAACAATATTAGGAACAACATAAAAATAAAAGAAAGGCCTTCCACTAAGGAGGCTTTAACATCCCATGAATAAAATAATATGCGGGAAAAAGTTATTGATAAGGTTCTTTGAAAATTTGGTATTTGAACTATGGGTGGGAAACATAGACATTTTCACGCTAACTGAAGAAGTATATCATTTTCTAAACATACTTGATCAATCCATACCACAAAGGAATTGAATTGCATCACTTGAATGATAAGTGAAGAGCAAGACACTTGCCTCGATTTAATGAGTTCTCGACCTTAACATCGATCCACAACTCAGTTTCATGACAATTCTCTACTTGCTAGCCTTTTATTTGGCCCTACTTCCATTTCTACTTCTTAACTCACCAACTTCCACGTCAATACACCCATCGGCTTTGATACCTGTCCTTCTGTCCGTCTTTCCGTTTACCCGCGCACTGCTCTTGGCCAGGTCTCCTATTCTAACCTTTACAAGGTCAGATACTATTTCAGTATTAACTCAAGCAAAACCTTATTGTTGCTCTATTCTACCCATGCGCGTCCTATAACGCTTTTACACATATCATATATAAACATATACAATCTATTCACAGAATAGATTTAGTATAACCAAGTAGGTCAAATAAACACTTCACATAAACACTTAACACAAGTGGCCACTTAATACCTAAATACTATCTAGTGGCAAACACTTCAACACAATACCACGCCTCAATCTTCACATCAACTATTACATATTTACCTAGACCCTTAGAAATCAAAACATACTTTCAAATCATCTAATAAAATAAAAATAGATTTTTAAATAGATTTGCAGGGGAATTTTAAAAAATTTCGGCATGAAGTATTCGTAAATAGGACTATTCCCCTGTTTTTCAATTCAACCACCCAAGGAAAATCAAGCTGCCTCAATTGCAGCAACATAAAATAAACAAGTAAGAAAAGTACCCGCCCGAACATGCGGCAACTAAACATGTAAAGAAATTTACCCGCCCAGACATGCGGCACCTCAACACGTAAGAAAATAAAAATAACAGTTTAACTTTACTATATTTAACATTTGAAAACCGTACATATAACTCACCACCACATATTTGACAAGTATAGTATCTATTCGAACCTAAAGCTTGTCTTTCTCCTTTTGAAGAGCCACTGAGGATGATTCAGTAAACTTCACTTTTTTAGAGGCGCCCCCTCAGCCTGGGGGGTAACCAAGCCCACCATGAAGTTATTTTCCACAAGAGATCCATATTGCTTCTCACCACCATGGAACTCTGATTGCCGGCAGATAGCCACCCGTTCTCATTAGCAACGAGGAGTTAATGGAACAATTGTATCGTATGAGAACTGCCCTAAATAATTTGGAGGCAAGGTTGGGAACGGTGGAACAAGGAAGAGGAAGGAGGTTCCGACATCACCCACGTAACCACCATCATCCAGGGAAAGCTGGTCAGGTTGAAGGAAGCTCTCAAGGAGCTGAAGATGTGCAAGATAGGAGGTTTCAACTGGTGATTCTTTGAAGGTTGGATTATCTTAAAAAACGAGTCCCCAGTGTTGAGCATCTTAATGAAGAGGTTCATGATTGTAAGAAGCCAGCTGCTCAAGAGAGGGCGCCCCCTCACCCACATCACTCAGGGCGCGCCCCATGGTAGATTCAATGTGATGAAGAGAGGCTTCCTATGGAAAATTGAGACTTTGATGGTCTGATGGAACGCCTGGGGATAAAGCTTAATGATGATGATCTGAGGATGTTACTCCTCGAGCACCAAAAAAAAAAAGAAATTACTCAGAAGTGAGGCCCTGTGATCCATAGTGAGCGCCCCTGATTACAAGTCGAGGCCCCATAGACACGAGCGAGCCCTTTCTCGAGAAAATTCTAGAAAGAAGAAATAGCCATAAGTACGATGATAGAATAATGGACATATAGTAAAGGGATAGGCGGCCCCATGACAGAGAGGGTGCACCCTCGAGAAGAAGGTCCACTCGTATTGTTCAAATTCCTTCACGAAGTACTTCCAGAGAGGATAAGTCGAGGACGCGTCCTCTCTCTGAAGGAAATTCTCAAAGGAATTCTCAGTTTCAGGAAAATCCGTAGCCTCAAGGTTATAAGGCACATACTTAAAATCAAGGAGATAAGCAGACTTAGACTCGAACTCAAGCGGTAATTCAGACACGACCCCATGCTGAGACTTAAGGAAATACTCAAGGTAAGGATAAGAAGAAATATTGTGAATATCATGAGTCGATAGGTCACAACACTTACAAATGCCATGTGCTGAAAGATGAAATTGAGGATTTGATCAAAGAAGGGTATTTAACTGATTGGATTGTCAGAGAAGTCATGAAGCACAAGGAGAATGCTGAGAGGAACGATGGAGGGCGCACCCTCCATGATGAGGATTTGCCCGAAGAAAAGAAGTTTGTCAAAGAAGGAAGCATCCACATCAACTTTGGAAGACATCACTTGGGGGTGACAGTAATAAAGCTTTGGAGCAATATGCCATGGAAGCAAGGCATAGACCTTTGACTGATGTGAATAGGTTGGAGTTGAGACCACCTAAGTTATTTAAAGGGGAGTTTGCGGGTATCACTTTTATTGAAGATGGGGCTATATGGGTGCACCATCCTCATAATAATGCCTTGGTTGTCGATTAGCTTTAAGAACGTGCATTGAGTTTATGTAGATAATGGAAGTTCGGCGAATATTCTATATTAAAATACCTGCAAGAAGTTGGGGTTTCCAGAAAAAGACATGGTAGCAGTGAATGCATGAATTTATGGTTTTTTAGGAGAAGTTGTCAAAGTGATGGGTGCAATCAGGTTACCGATAACTCTTGGAATAGGTTCTCTCTCAGTAACTAAGATGATGGAATTCATGTTTTTGGATCACGAGTCAGCTCACAATGACCTAGTAGGGTGCACCCTCATTGAAAGAAGCTCTGAAGGAATCATGAACATCAAGGGAGAAATTCAGGCTCATTATTTTGTTCAAGAACCAAAAGATGAGGAGGCGTCCACCTAGAGGGCGCGCCCTCAGATACTCGTCTCTGATGACTTTCAAGAAGAGATTCTAGAAGAGCTTGAAGAAGAAAGTCCTGATGATATTATATCAATCAGTTTTAGAGGTGAGTAGATCGAAGGAAGAAGAATGTTATTGGAAGGCCTAGCGAATGCCCTTGTCGAGGAAGACTTCCCTCTTAAAGAGGACATTCCCTCTAAGGATGGTGCCATGATTAAAGACCCCTCGAAGTTTTGATTTTGATCTTGATCCAAGAATGCCTCAATCGGTGGAAAAGACTGGTTCGAAAGAAGATACAATCTTAGTTTTGGCGGATGCTAGGGATTCATATGTTTTTGCTTGGAATCATGATGATATGGTGGGCATTGACCCAAAGGTCATGTGTCATCACTTGAATATAGATCTAAATAGGAAGGGTATTAGGCAGAAGCGACGTCCGATAATTGAGGAAAAAGCTATTGCATTGAAGGAAAAAGTTGATAGATTGTTAAAAGTTGGATTGATTAAAGAGTCTTACTACCAATAGTGGTTAGCTAACCCGGTTCTTGTTAAAAAGCCTAATGGGAAATGGAGGGCTTGTGTAGATTTCATTGATCTGAATAAGGCTTGCCCTAATGATAGTTTTCCTCTTCCTCAGATTGATCAGTTTGTAAATCCAACAGTAGGGCATGTTCTCTTGAGTTTCATGGACGCTTATTCGGGTTATAATCATATTTCCATGTATGCACCTGTTCAGAAGCACACTTCTTTTGTAACGCCCCCTAATCCCTTACCAGGAATCCGAGTCGTCACATCCTTAACCATACACATACATACCTTTACGGAATATTCTATCACCTACTCACAATGTAATCTACAACAATATTCATAATCAACTCCATAATCTACTCCACGGGTTATAGTCTTAGAACATAACATAAATCCTCAAAAGTTATTACACATCAGAGTATCCTCCAGAATCTTATTACAACTTCACAGTACTAGATAATAAAGCATTAAACAACTTCTTTCTAGCTTGCACCCTCCTCAAATACTATAAGGCTAACGCGCTGAATCAGCTGTCTTCCCCTTCCCTTTATCACGGTTCGCCGTACTAGTGCCAGCTCTGATTGTCGCTGTTTTATAATATTTAAAAGTAGCAAGAATGAGCCAAAAATGCCCAGCAAGTTTTATACACCAGAATCAAATATATATATATATATATATATATATATATATATATATATATATATATATATCCACAAAACTTCTTCAAGAAATGAATCCCCATATTTCCTTTAACATATTGAAATTGACTCACAAAAACTGAGTAAGGATATACTATTCATACTGCAATTAATACCCACGTTCAAGTATTAATTACACTTATCAAATACTGCTGATGGACTATATTCAGGAGATTCCTATCCGCTTGGCTGTAATGGATGATCAGTCCTTACCTCTATCAATTTACTACCGGCAGAAGGATGAGTCGACTTAGCTCGGTACTCTCACCCAAGCCGCATCCGGGCTTTAATACATATTTGTTGGGCCGGCCACCATACCGGTCTCTTACGTTATCTCCAGTCCAGAACCTGGGGAACCAGAGTACCCCTGACCACCTTCAATACTTATCATCTTAGATGTCACGTATAATTCCACGTGCACCTCAATATACTTCTCATCTTAGATGTCACGTATAATTCCACGTGCACCTCAATTCATAATAACTATTATCGCTCGGAAACAATGAACGATTATTACTTCCAATAAATCACTTTTTCTCGAAATATAAGAGGAAAAATATGAACGACTGCTTTGATCATGGATTCGAATAAAATGATCCAGATCAAATCTCTCATCACCCCCCTATAATTAAAAAAATAGTTTTCCAAAACGTTTTATCTCCCTTCGAGTACGAACAATGTACCTCGATACTTGTCCCAACCATATGGACCAATAACTCTTATACATACTACTATACTTGTATACTATCCGGATAACATTTACAACAATAATATATACATGCATTCAATTGCATCAATATCCGGTATTTAATGAACTAGATAAAATACTTGCAACTTGTAGTTAAAACATTTTGAATTAACATATACCATACATTGAAACATATATACTCTGAACAATAGAGTAAGGTTTAGTATACTTGCCTGGTGCTCCGGATGTAGTAGGGGCTTGTAGCGGGATCCGAAAACACGCGATTAATCCCCTATACGATCTACTTATAACTCAATTCTTAGACCCTTAAGCCAATCACAAACAAGGCACTAAGGGGTCCCTCTAGACTCTTACTAAGTCCATGTTAATCGACAAACACCTTAGTCATAAGTTTAGTCCGAAATCGATCCTCAAATCCATGTTATACTTAACCATTTATAACCTCGTTCTTTACACCAATATGTTGCCTTGATAATTCTTAACAAGTTTCGTGTTTTAGTCGACTCGAATTTCCTCTTTCAACTTAGCTAAAATGGATGGTCAAAGTAGTACCTCTAGAGTTGAATTTCCTGAGAATTACTATTCCGTGACTCGCACTCCAACACTTTTAATAAATCACTAGAAACATCATTAAATACGAAGCCACTTCTAAAATCATCTTTGGTATTTGTAATATTTATCATAAAATTTCCGATTCGAAAACACGGGTCTAGATAGGTGAAATGTATTTTCAAAGTTGGGTCAATTGCGGATTTTTACTATTTGCACCACTTTTACTAAAACCTTCATAACTCGATAATCGTGAACTCAAATGACGCACCATTTTTACGTGCACGATCTAAAGAATGTCTAAAAGGTAACTAACTTAAAACTTGGCTATGGTCAGAAGACCTTTTTTTGGATTTTGCAAAACAGGGCAAGGGGTTTGCAATGAATAGTATCATCTCCTTAAAGGGCTTTTCCACTTGCGCAACCTCGGCTTACGCATTTTTATAAAATCGAAATATAATGTTTTTAATTCGAAACCTTCGTATAAACCTTTCTAACTGACATTAGTATTTATCTTCAAAAGTTCACATTCTGTAAGCACTATTAAGAGTCTCAATCATAGCCTCAAAGTTGGTACATTTCTGCAGTTCCATTCCTCGAACAACTTTCACTAAAATGGTCATATCTCCTAAATCTTAAACTATTTTGACATGATTCTTGCGGAAAAATAAACTAGACAAAAATATCGACACAATATGGGACGTGGTTACCATTTAAACAAAGTTATGGTCTCGGGTGGCTATTGTTTTTAGGAGTTAACAAAATTTCACCATTACGACGGCTATAACTCGGACATTTCCATTTTACAAACACTCTAAACAAACCGTCAAGGCAAACCATACCTCCTCAACATCAACCAACATTCATCAAAGACCTCTAAGGTCAGTGTTAAGGTTCAAAACCACCACTCAACATTTTAAATATCATTACAAAGCCAAACAACCACTAAATCCCTTAACATGAACCATTCATGAACCCATCTCAAAACTAACCACAAAACTTATAAAAATAAAAGGTAAGGTTAGGGTTTATACCTTCCTTGATGCTCTAGAAAAACTAACAAGTTCTTACAATCACTAAACAATCCTTATATGGTCCTTACAAAGCTTGATCCTTAAGAACAAAACAAGAAAAACAAGTTAAGTTACTATTCATTACTATTCACCCTCCTCTTTGGATGAACTTTTGACATAGCTAGGAATAATATTTGAAGCTAAGATTTTAACCATACTTTCTACTCTTCAAGAGCTTTCTTTTGAGTCATAGATCATCAAATTTGAAGCTTCCTAGCTAGGGTTTTGAGGCCCATCTTTAGGGTGGTCAAAATTTGGACAGGTTTGTGTTTTGGTGGTGTTCTTGCTCTTTTCTTTCTTTTAATCCTTGACTAGTTGTTGGATAAATGATTTGTGGTGTCTTGTTAGCTAGGATCAGATGTTTTTAAGGCTACATCACCCCTAAAAACACTTGGCAAGTTTGTGTGGTTTAAAAGAAAGTGATGACAAGAAGCCTTGTTGTCTTGTTCTTGATCAAACACCTCTTTAATCCATTTGTTTTTTATTTTCTTTTCCACCAATCCACTTGATATGATGCTCTTAATGATGTAGCATGGTACTAATTCTTGGTTCATGTTTAATCCATAATTCGTTTCGCGTTCGCTTTATCGCTTAATCTCGTTGTGAAGTTCTAGCGATTCCTAGAACGTTCGTTGCACTGACTTAGGGGTTTTCGTTCTAAATCCTTAAATCACCTTTAATAAAATAATAAAATATAAAATCCTTGAATCCTCAAATTAAATATATCACTTGTCTTGATCGCATTGATATGCTCTTCACTGCTCGGTCAAATATTCCATAAAAATAAACTTTGGATTTTCTGAATTTCGATCGCGTTTACATACACACTTATTTACATCGTAGATCACTAATATAACCTCGAAATATCCATTTCCTATCCCGTACATAGGGTGACATGAAAAATTTTCTTAGTCCTCAAAATCACTATTCATCCATAATTTCACTATTCATCCATAATTTCACTAATCATCCATGCAAAGCACTATTCATCCCAAAAATGAAAATTTTCTCAAATACAAAAATTAAGGTTATTACATCTTTCATCACAGATAGAGGATTATACTGCTACATTGGAATGCCCTTTGGCTTGATTAACGCGAGAGCAACTTAGCAAAGATTGGTGAACATGATGTTCAATGATTTGGTTGGGAAGACCATGGAAGTGTATATAGATGACAGCTGAAGGGGTCCGAACGTCTTAATATCATAAGACACGCCCTCTGTAAATATATATTTTGCTTTAGTACAAACCTTGTGAGAGGAATACATCCATGCATAGTACTTCTTGTTTCCTACGTCGAGTTAGCTCATGTAAGTTTAGAGGTATGGTGCATAGGTGTCATCCCTCTTTAAACATTAGAGTTGTCAAAGATGTATAACCAAGGAATTAAAGGACGCACCTCTATGCGGTACAATGGAAGAAAAGAAACGCAAAGGCGCGCATTGGAGAAGAAAAGCTACGAAGATTTTGGTGTTGTTTAAGATTAAAATTCCATGCTTCATCTTTGATTTTACATGGAATTAGGGGTAGTTGTTATGCCCAGATCGATATTGGGTTTCAATTTGGGGATTCTTAGATAAATTATGATTTTGGTGAGAATTTGTGGAAGGAGGACGCGCCCTTACCTACCGTATGTGGAGGGCGCGCCATAGGTGATTTAGGCACAATTAAAAAGGATGTTTGTTGGTTTTACAAGAGATTATTGAAGAATTCCCTCCTGGGGTATACTAGGAGGGGGATGTCCATCGTAGAAGGCCTCCAGGGGTATTCTTGGATTCAAGGACCCTTTCTTATACATAGAGGGCGCCCCTTCATGTGGAAAGATGGGTACTATTTGGTGTGTGCTTTGGAGCTCTGTTCCTGTTATCAATGGGCGTGCCCTCATTGGGGAACTTCGGGGTAATCCTGCACTTTGCACCCAAAAGCTCTGGATCACTTGTCCTGCTATCTGGTGGGGGCTTCTCATTCGGGGAACAAGGGTGCGTTCCATACTTGGGGTAAACAATGGCTATACCTGCATCCATGAAATCGGGAAATAGCTAGTAGCGAAAAGGACTAGTTCTCGATGGGGGAAGTTTCCTTATTCGTGAACTCTTGAGATCGTGGATGGGCCTTGGGCCTATGTGGTTATGCCTTATAGTGGAACATTCCGGAAGGTGGACCGTCAATCCAAACCCAATTGGGTTTCTTGCTCTCCAAGAACCACGTGGGCTTGATCCCCTATAAATATAGGGGTACGTAGGCACATTGAGGGGGATGAAAGCAAAGAGCTCTACAAACCACCACAAAAAACCCTCTCAATCTCAGCCCCTAATTCATCACAGCCACCACTAATACGGAACGTGATGTTCTCGTAATAATATGTAGTAAAAACAAATATAAAGTAAACTTTGAATCTCCAAAGATGCAGAAACAAAACTCTAACTCTAAATCTCCGAATGGAGAAACAAAACTCAAACTCTGAATTCACTCCTGAATTCGATTCTCAAAGGTACCGAATAGCCAAAATTTTATTATCAATATCTGTCTCAAAAGATTACAAGAAAAGAGTATTTATAGTCTACATAAATAACCTTATTCAACCCTTATTCAGATAGGATTCTAAGAGAAATTCAATATCAGCTAGGAATTTAGCTAATACATGAACCCAACTAGGAAACCCATCAAAATCCCGATCCAACTTGAAAAATAAAATCCTAAGTGCTTAAAACAAGAAAAACCCTTTCAAGTGAAAGGTAAAAACTTGCAAGCCAAATATCTAATTTCTCAATAAGGTCCATAAACAGTTGGACTTATTATTAATAAACTAAATAATTAGAACTCGTTTAACTAATACCTATAATATATTTTCTGAATACTAGATATGAATAAAGTGTATAAAAACTCTATTTTACTTCCACTTCTATTCCTCATCATTAATTGATACGGAACGTGATGTGTTTATGATAATATGTAATAATGATAAATATAAAGTAAACTCTGAATCTCCAAAGATGCAGAAACAAAACTCTAACTCTGAATCTCCGAATGGAGAAACAAAACTGAAAACTCTGAATTCACTCCTGAATTCGATTCTCAAAGCTACCGAATAGCCAAAATTTTATTATCAATACCTGTCTCAAAAGATTACAAGAAAAGAGTATTTATAGGCTACATAAATAACCTTATTCAACCCTTATTCAGATCGGATTCTAAGAGAAATTCAATATCAGCTAGAAATTTAGCTAATACTTGAACCCAACTAAGAAACCCATCAAAATCCTGATCCAACTTGAAAAATAAAATCCTAAGTGCTTAAAACAAGAAAAACCCTTTCAAGTGAAAGGTAAAAACTTGCAAGCCAAATATCTACTTTCTCAATAAGGTCCATAAATAGTTGGACTTATTATTAATAAACTAAATAATTAGAACTCGTTTAACTAATACCTATAATATATTTTCTGAATACTAGATATAAATAAAGTGTATAAAAATTCTATTTTACTTCCACTTCTATTCCTCAACAACCACACTCCGGTGACTTTTTCGGCGAAGAACCACTGTCATAGATCTTGATTCCTGCTATGAACCTCAAAGTTTGTTGTTACCAAATTCCTCCGTCAACATGTGGGATCAGGCGATTTATATAGGCGTTGAAAGCCTTTGATTTGGAATAGACTCCTCCTAGGTCAGCGAATTCTAGATCCTTCTTTCAAGGATTCGGTTTCCATGTTTATTTAGATTTCTCAAATCATGGATTCTACAAGTGGGCCTTGTATCGGCATCCCCGATATAAATTGTGTTCTTGGTCTAAATATTATTTACGAATTTAATATTCAATCAAAGTTTCGGACCTCTTAAATGAGTTTTTGTATTGGATCGAGTTAGGTCTAATTGAAGTAATTATATCCTTATATATTGTTGATGAGTGGATTTCGTAACAACTTTTGAGAGGTTTTCGGTGAGTTGTAAGGCTAACGATCAACTGTTCAATGGAAGATTTGGGTTGTGTTTGTGGGGGTGAGCTGAGCTTAAGGGTGTCTCCAATAATCTCAAGTGCCTTTAGAGAGAATTAGAAAGCTGAATTCGTCTTACCCTCAAGGTGCCCACGTATCCTTTATATAGGAATCAAGCTCACGTAGTTCTAATGCGACTCTGACTCTGCTGGAATAGCTGTATTCGATTGCCTAGTTCGTGTAGGACTCAGGTTCCTTTAGAGCCTTTCACGAACTAGTTGGTGACATAGAGTAGAACTCGAGTTCGTCCCCTATTATGATTCTCTCGTAGATCAGAGGTATTCTAGGATCAACTGCGCCCAAGAATTACACTCCAACCATAATTCGATATCTGTTCCAGATGGTTTCTAGAACTTTCTATCGGTTACTTGTAGGAACCTGGTGTTCAGGAACATATATCTTAGGAACTTGTTTCTCAGGAACCTCCTTATTTCGGGACATGCTGCTCAGGAACCTCTTTCTAGGTACTTGTACCTGCAC
The DNA here is from genome assembly GCA_036435485.1 of Saposhnikovia divaricata. NCBI lineage: Eukaryota > Viridiplantae > Streptophyta > Magnoliopsida > Apiales > Apiaceae > Saposhnikovia > Saposhnikovia divaricata. Next base: position 8,772,335 of record JAZHRN010000154.1, on the reverse strand, counting down.
AAATAACAAAACATGTTAGGCTGGATAACTTATCTAATGTCTTGGCATGCTCTAACCTCTTTTCGTGGATGTAGCTATACTAATTCGAACTCTTCTGCTAGGAGGAACCTGGTCTTTCATTGATCTACTCAGCTTCCTGACCTTCGGGAACCTCCTGATATTCATAGTTGCTTGGTCATTCCTCTATCTGATACTCATGTCTTGTACTGGATCCATCTTCTGGCTTGTATGAATTGAACCCTATGGCCTAATGGGCCTAAACTCAGCCCATGGTGATTTTGGGCACAACATATATAATAAGCGTAAGAGGGATTTTATCCAAAATTTTAGTTTGGTCACTGTACCGCCAAAATAATCTCAACCGTCAAATCTAATATTTTTAAAAATAGACGATCAAGATTATAGCATATTAAAAAGAAAATTATAATCTAAAAAGGATATAATTAAAAAGGTTGTATTAGAATTGAATTTTTTTTAAAAAAAGTTATAATCTGAAAAGGATATAAAAGATTGTATTAGAACTGAATTTTATTTATTTAGTTATTAATATTAAAAAAAGATTCATATTTACTATATAGGCTCTATATCGAGATCTAGAAATCAAATTTGGATGATTTTACAGTCCATGCGAAACTCATAAAATTATCTTTAATTTAGTGATGATTTAACAATTATTATCCAAATGAAAACACTCAGAATCTCAAGAGAAAATATAATTACGAATTTTTACATTAATCCTATTCAGTATAGAATACCTATATTAATAATCCTATTCAATATAGAAAACCTAATTATATATGATTTAAATCAATGACAAACACTTTTTCGTATTTTAATATAAATACACTTTTTAGTATACATGTTAAAATATTAAATATTTTTTATGCTAGATCCAACGTTTTTCATCTATTTATTTTAAGATCTAACAGTTCTTATTTATTTTATCGTATAGAAGACCAGACTACCAACTACCTAGATTTTGGATAAAATCCCTCTTACACTTATTATTAAAACTATATTTGGTTGTTAGTACAACTATCTTTAAATAATAAGAAATTTATTTTGATAATCAAAACGAAATATAAGTAGATTTTCTAAATAGAATAGAATTTTCAATATAAAAAATCGTCAATTTCATCTCTCTTTTGTTTCTTGGTAGTTTTAATTGGAGAAAAATTGTAAATCATCACTAAATTAAAGATTATTTTGTTAATTTCACGTAGGTTGTAAAATCATCCAAATCAAGTTTTAAGAATTCAAGATAAAACACATAATAAATTGAACGTGTAAAATTTTATATATATCAATTTCATATCAACAATTTGATATGTAAACTAATAACAAATAAATAATAAAAAAAATAATATAATAAATATTAGAAAAAGAGCAGTGCGTTGCACGGGTTATAAGCTAGTGTTTATTATGTATTTATGGATTATTTTTTAGTGATGTGACATTTGTTTAAGAAATTAAAAGATTAAGAGGGGTGTATTCAAATTGAAATTTTAAAGGATTTTTTTTTGGATTTCTAAAATCCGAGGGCATTTAATCTAGATTTTGAAAAGTCCTTTAAAATATGGTGGTATTCAAATTGAATTATAAAAAGTCTTTTCAAATCTGGGTATAGTCAATTTGGATTTTAAAAAATACATTAAAATCGGATGGTATTCAATTTAGACTCTAAAAAATCCATTAAAATCTGATGGTATTAAAAAATCCAAGGATTTTTTTGGATTTCATAAAATTATGGATTTTGATGGATTTGTTAGTGTATTTTATATAGAGAATGGGGAACCTAAGATGCATCTTAGGTATCATCCCTAAGATCCTTATAAAATTTTTACTTAATCAATTAAAAAATCTTGGTGCCCCTGCGGGGCCTACTTCAGCATAATCAAAACTACGTCGTTTTGTTTAAAAATATATAAGTATCTCAGAAAAGTTAACTGATGTAATAACCCAAATTTCTGTACTTAAGAAAAATTTTCATTTGAGGGCTGAATAGTGATTTACATGGATGAATAGAGAAATTATGGATGAATAGTGATTTTTGAGGATTAAGAAATTTTTCATGTCACCCTATGTACGAGATAGGAATTGGATATTTCGAAGTTATATTAGTAATCTACGAGGTAAATGAGTGTATGTAAATGCGATCAGAATTCAGAAATTCCAAACTTTATTTTTATGGAATATTTGACCGAGCTGTGAAGAGCATATCAATGCGATTAAGACAAGTGAGTTATTTAAATCAAGGATTTATATTTTATTATTTTATTTAAGGTGTTTTAAGGATTTAGAACGAAAACCCCTGAGTTAGTACAACGAACGTTGTAAGAATCGTTAAAACTTTACAACGAGATTAAGCGATAAAGCGAGCGCGAAATGGATTATGGATTAAATACGTAACGAGATGAAAAACCCTACATGAGCATCTAGGGTTTATTATTAAGAGAAATTGGTGGAAAGAAAACAAGAAAAGAAAAGGAAAAAAGAAGTGATGAGTTGTGAGATCAAGAAAGTGACAACAAGGCTACATGTCATCTCTTTTCTAACACACCACAAATGCATAACACATGGATTAAGAGAGTGTGGTTGCTGATTTACATCACAAAATATCACAATTTTCATTTACCAACTAGTCAAAGCAAGAAAGAAAGAGAGAAAAAGCAAGCTAATTCCATTTCTCTCCAAACTATCCAGCATGAGCAACCATAAAAGAAAAATTCATATCTCCACTTCTAACCAATCATAAATCACCAAATTTGAACCATAGCTTCCGCATTGTATGGAGAACACATGTTTAAAATTTCATGGCCAACAAAGGAGTGTAGCCTAGTCAAATCCCTCCTCCAAGTTGGAGAACCAAAACTGTCCTGTCCATGGCAGTTTCGACCTCTCATCTTAGAAAATCAATAAGTAGAGCTCCAAGCATCCCCTGGTGATGATTTAGGACTCAAAAGAAAGCCCTTGAAGAGTACAAGGTGTGGTAAAAATTTGAGAACCAATCTCTGAATTTTCAATTTTATACAGATTTTACAAAGTGATGATGAATAGTAAGGAATAGTGTTTTAAGTTGTTTTTATGATTTGTTCATGGCTTTTTAGGCTTGTTTCGTTAGCCCTCAAAAACATTGAAACCCCGAAACCATAAAATTGTTTCTGGACTTACCATTGCATATGGTTGTGTAGGTATGGTTGTCTAGTTTATTTTGACGCAAGAATTGCATTAAAAGAGTTTACGGTTTAGGAATTATGACCATTTTAGTGAAAGTTGTTCGATGGATGGAACTGCAGAAATGTACCTACTTTGAGGATATAAATGAGACCCTTAATAGTCGATTTATAATATGAAATTTTGAGGATAAATACTAAGGTCAGTTAATTATGTATGCACGAAGATTTCGAGTTAAAAAGATTATTTTCCGATTTAATAAAAATGCGTAAGCCGAGGTTGCGCAAGTGAAAACCCCTATGAACACGACTTAGAAACCTAACTTATAAGTGTTTACGTATAAATTGAATTTGAGGAATGATTTTGGACTAAACTTATGACTTAAGTGGTTGACGACTAACATGGACTTAGTGCGAGTCTTGAGGGACCCCTTAGTGCCTTGTTTGTGATTGGCTTAAGTGTCTGAGCGTTGAGTAATAAGTGGATCGTATAGGAAATTAATCTCATGTTTTCTTGACTTGTTTAGATTATCAGATTGCGCTACGAGCCCCTGCTACATCAGGAGTACCAGGAAAGTTTACTAATTCATACTCTATCGTTCAGAGTATTTATATATTTTAAATTCATAAGTATGCTGATTAAGTTTTCAAATTCAAGTATTCTATCTAGTTGTTTATACCGGATTTTATTCATGCAATTTACATGCATATATATTATTGCATATATATTATTGTTTGTCATCCAGATATTTTTATTCGAGTTGTTCAAATTTATTTCATGAGTTGGTCCATATTGTTGGGACGTTTAGTGAGTTACTTCATTCGTACTCGCAGAGGAGGTGATAGAGATATTAAGTAATATTTTCATACTATATATGATTTGATATATAAGAGTTGAGATGTATATATATAGAGTATATTGAGAATACTGATATGGGTCATCTCATTTCGAACCCATGATTAGAACAGTTCTTCATAAATATTTCCTCTACTCATTCGAGAGGAAAACTAATTATTGGAGGTGTTTATCGTTCATTGTTACTGAACGATATTGGAGTAATCTTTTATTGAAAAGTAAATAAAGGTGCACGTGTTCTTTTACCGTGATGCCTAAACGAATTTCTTGTTTAAGGTGATCGAAAATTCCGACACCTAATATTCTGGACTGAAAATAGCGTAAGAGACCGGGACAGGGCCATCCCAGCTTAATAATTAACGTAAGTGATCGGAGTAACGCACCGGCCCAAGCTGAGGAGTTTAGGGTTGTTGAGACGTCAGCTCATTCTTCTATCGATAGAAATGAGGCGGGACAATGGACTGATCATCCATTACTTGAGGTGGCGTTTTGAGGAGAAGTCCATCATCGATACCCTAACTGTTAACCGATGCCTTGTGGTTCTGTTAAATAGGGTGTTGATCCGAGCAGTTGTTGAATTTTATTCATTCAAACCAACTGAGTAGTTCCGAGGAGTTATTGTATTATATTCAAGGAGTATCGAGGAGTTATTGAGGGATATTTATTTTCTTATACGAGTAGTATTCAGAGGTTGGTGAGAACTTTCGGGTTAATTTCTTTTCTGTTGAAATATGCCTTGAATTGTGCTAGGGCAGTTTTTTCTTGTTTTATGGCAGAAGGTTCAGCGCGCCCGCGCAAGGGAGAGCGCGCCCGCGTGCAAAAGGGGCAGCACGCCCGCGCCGTAGGACAGCGCGCCCGCGCCCTGTCGGCTGTTCTGATTTTCTATTTTCTTGTTTTTCAACTCAATTTCTGTTTTGTCTGTTCTAGAACCTTCTGTAACAGCTTAGAGAGTATTATATAAACTCTCTAGGGCATAACCTAGCAGTCAGTCTGTCATAAACGAGATCTGTAATCTGAATCAGTATTCTGTAATCCTCAAGATCAATAAAAGCTTTCTCTTCTGCCAAATTCTTGTTCTTCCTTTCACGTTTATTATAATCTTTCTACCTTCTATTATAACAAACTGGTATCAAAGGGATCCAAGGAAAAAGGAAGATGATGGGCTATCTCATGTTGGGCTTAAGGAGGAGCAGGTGCTCCTTCTAGTGTGGGGCTCCCTATCTCAGGTTGGGCTTAAGGAGGAGCAGGTGGGCCTAGTGGGAGCCAGATAACCAGATGGATTTCCAGTATGGGTCAAGGGGGAGCGAGATCACACAGAAAGGAGGCAGATTCGACAGGTGTCGAGCCTGATGTGTGAAGAGGGAGCTAGATCACATAGAAAGGAGGCAGATTCGACAAATGTCAAGCCCGATGTGTGAAGGGGGAGATTGTTAGGAGTTGTCCCACATTGGTTGTTTAATAAGCAGCCAGATTAACTCCATTAGTATGAGGCTTTTTGGGAGTGACCCAAAAACAAATCCGTGCGGGCTTGGCTCAAAGCGGACAATATCATATTAATGTGGAGTTAAGGCCTGCTTAGCGGCCCAACAAACTGGTATCAAGAGCTATGTCTGGGATATCTGGTGGTATTAACGTGAAGGTCGACAAATTTACTGGGTGGAATAGTTTCAATCTGTGGTAGATCAAGATGCGTGCCTTGTTAAAACAACATGGGCTCTGGGCGCCGTTGAAAATGAAATCGACGATGGATCCTGAAAGCGCTGAGATGGCCAGTCTAGGAGAAAAGGCACACTCAATAATTCTGTTGTGCCTTGCAGATGATATTATTACTGAAATCGCGGAGGAGGACACCATGTCTGGTTTGTGGTTGAAGCTTGAAGGTCTCTACAATTACATGATAAAGTCTTTAACAAATAAGTTGCTTCTGAAGCAACGTCTATTTAGTCTGCGATTGTAAGAAGGTATGCCTCTTCGAGATCACTTAGATCAGTTAAACACAATCTTATTAGAATTTCGTAATATTGATGTTAAAGTGGAAGATGAGGATGTTGCTTTAATTCTATTAGTTTCTTTGCCATTATCATGTGAGAATTTTGTGCAGTCGTTTATTGTTGGTAAAGATAATATTTCTCTAGAGGAGGTTAAATCTGCTCTCCATAGTAGAGAGCTGCGCCATAAGGCGGTTGGTACAGGTGCAGATAATCAGGCTGTTGGATTAGTAACCAGTGGGAGTAATGAACATGGAAAGTCGGGGAAAAAACCAGTTCCTAAGGGTCCAAAACTTAATGACATCTGTAATTACTGTAAAGAGAAGGGACACTGGAAATCTGATTGTCCCAAGAAAAAGAAGCAACAGGATAAATTGACAGATACTGCTGCTGTAGCTGATATCAATTCTGAAGAAGATATTGCTCTAGTTGCTGATGAGCACACACATCACTCTGATGTGTGGATCCTTGACTTTGGAGCGTCTTACCATATATGTCCACGCAGGGAGTGGTTTACAACCTATGAGCAAGTAGATGGTGGCAATATTTTTATGGCTAACAGTTTTGCTTGTGAGACGGTTGGAATAGGCTCGATTAAAATTCGGACACATAATGGTAAAATTTGCACATTGAATGATGTTAGGCATGTTCCACTTCTGACAAAGAATCTGATATCTTTGAGTATGTTAGACAGCAAGGGTTTCAGTTTTCAAGGTGAAGGTGGAGTTCTACATGTCTGCAGGGGTTCTAATGTGGTTTTGAAAGGTGTTAAACGTGGTACCTTGTATATTCTTCAAGGTTCTACGTTATCAGGTTCTGTTGCTGTCGCGTCCTCGGATATTGATAAGATATACATGACTCAGCTAGATGGGTTTCAGGCTCCTAGTAAGGAAGACTATGTTTGCAAGTTATTGAAGGTCTTGTATAGACTAAATCAGTTTCCAAGGCAATGGTACAAGAGAATTATGGTGAGCAAAGTGGGTATTGTTGATAACCAGCTGATATGCTCACCAAGCCGGTTCCACATAGCAAGTTTCAACATTGGTTGGACTTGCTTAATGTTAGGAGTTGTTGATTGCCCTTTTGAGGGCAAAATCTGAGGCAGAAGAGTTTTATCTGGTACATCTGGCATTATTATAATGCGTTTGGTACATCTATTTTTTGTGAGAGGATACAAGTCAATGTGGAGATTTGTTAAAATATGCCTTGAATTGTGCTAGGGCATTTTTTTTTTGTTTTCTGGCAGAAGGTTCAGCGCGCTCTCGCGCCCGCGCAAGGGAGAGCGCGCCCGCGCGCAGAAGGGGCAGCACGCCCGCGCCCTATCGGCTGTTCTGATTTTCTGTTTTCTTGTTTTTCAAGTCAATTTCTGTTTTGTCTGTTCTAGAACCTTCTGTAACCGCCTAGAGAGTCTTATATAAACTCTCTAGGGCATAACCTAGCAGTCAGTCTATCATAAACGAGATCTGTAATCTGAATCAGTATTGTGTAATCCTCAAGATCAATAAAAGCTTTCTCTTCTGCCAAATTCTTGTTCTTCCTTTTACGTTTATTATAATCTTTCTAGCTTCCGTTATAACATTTTCAAAATGGGGTATTTTTTTTTTAAAATGTGGAGGAGATATTTGATAAGTGGATTTTATATCCACTTGGAGCGTTCCATTTCGGCTTAAAATGATGTCTTGGTCTCAAGTATGTCGTGTTTTTGATTTGTTCTAGTGAGTTTGTGCAGGGTTATTATCTTGAGGTTAGATGATATAAATTGCATATTTTATGGTGGAATTGAGTTCTAGAAGTGAAAAATGACAATTTGCAAAAGAAACGAAGGAAAAAGGAGTTAAAACGAAGAAAATCAGCCAAAATCAGCTCCCGGCAGAAGCACGGGCGCTGCCTGCGCGCACAAGGGCGCAGCCAGCGCGCGGGGGACTGTTTGGGCGCTGCCAGCGCGCATCCGGGCGCAACCAGCGGGGAGAATTCTGCAAGATTTTTGGATTTTTGTTTTGGCCATATCTTGAGTTCTACAACTCCGTTTTGGGTGATCTTACAGTCCACGCGAAGCTAACGAGATTCTCTATCATTCTAAAGTGGTCCAGATGTCCAATTATAACTGGAACTGTCCAGAAATAATGAAGAAAAGTCAGCTACAAATTTTCCTTCAAAACAGAATTAGTTTAGGAAACGTATTCTGCAGAAATTCTATTTTAACTCTATTTTGGGGAATTTCTTGCTGGGCAAGACTTCTAGAGCCTATATAAACACATCCTACTATTATAATTTGTATCATTAATTAGCATATTATAACATAGAACTCATACTTTGTTTTTATCATGGTTTCATCCGATCCCATGATGACGAGAGGTTCGATTATGAACTAATTGTTGTCATGGGATTCTAACGGATTTATTTATGGAGCTTTAGTATCTTGATCGCTTTAAAGATCTGTGTGTGATGTATATCTGATATCCTTGTAGGGTTGTGCTTAATTGATAGATGCGTCGCGAACATCTAATTTGTTAATCTCTTGTGAAGTGATATTGGATCTTGAGATTTAGAACTTGCCATGCTAGCATAGGTTCATGATTGTTTATCAACATGATTCGTCGTATGAGATGAAAATACTTATATTGCCCTGTGTGATCTTTATGGATAACTTGTTCTTCAACCGTTATGTTTTCAAATTCTATAGACATATAGGGTCTAAGCATAATTGGTGTCTATTCATCTTCTATCTCTTTTGTGGATGTATGGGTAGTTTGGTATACGTATGCTGACAGGTAGCGTGTACTTATTTCGTGTTATCCGATCAGATATCATAACCATTGCATATAGTGATTAAAGGCGTCAGATCTAAGTGAAGTATTTAATGAAGTTAGGATCCCATGTTTACTCTTGTAGAAGTAATTCGATTCCAATTCTCAGTAGTTAAGTAATTCGTAGTTTGTTAATTTCCTTTTTAGTTAATTTTAGTTAATCAATCCCAATCTTGTTAATTGTCTTAGCAGTGAGTAATAACCATACATTGTTGCATAGGTACATTGACTGAATTAAAACCTAAACTAGATCCCTGTGGGAACGAACTCGACTTATTCATATATTACTTGTGACCACGTACGCTTGCGTGATATTGTGTTAACAAGTTTTTGGCGCCGCTGCCGAGGATCATCGGTGTTTTATTTTTAGTTTATGTGCTTGTCATCAGTGGTCGGTAGAGTTCACTGACTCGGATTGTTTTTCTAACCTATCTTTTGTAGTTCGTTGGTGTTTCAGGTACGTGTCAGCTACATCTATAGCAGCTCAGTTGAAGGCATTGAATTTGAAGATGGATTTTCTAACTTACTATGGAATTCAGTAGGTGGCTAGTGTTTTTGAGCTATGTACGGGCGCACATGAGACGAATCAGTGTGCCATCTATAGTGCATCAGTGAGCTGGAGCAACAATCAAGGTGGCATGCTGCAACCATGAAAGCCTTATCAGCAGTTTCAAGGTCAACAATATGGAGCACAGCCTTACAATCACCAGAATTTTCAGCAACAATATGCCCCGTGGCAATTTCAACCTTCGGGTTTTCAGCAACAACAATCATATGCTGGTTCTGGGCATTCCACTTATGACAAATCTGAATTAGAAGAATTGAGGTTGATGTTTAAAAGCAACGCTGTATCGTTTAAGACCTTGGAAAATCAGATTGGGCAGATTACTAAAGCCTTGTTGAGTAGGCCACAAGGGACTCTTCCTAGCGACACGGAGGCTAATCCAGGCAAGAGGGAAGTCTAAGAACATGTGAAAGCAGTTACCTTGAGATCTGGAAAGGCTACAAACGATCAGAAATCAGCAGCTACGGAAAACGAAGAAGTTCATATTCAGCAGGTTGAGAAATCTGCAGGGTCAGAAATTGAGAAATCTGATTTGGTAGCTGAGCAGTTGGACGGTGAAGTGGAAAAGAGTACGAATCCTGTTGAAAAAGTTTCTCCGGAGCATTCTGCAAATAGCAATCAGATCTACCCGCCTCCTCCATATCCAAAGAAATTCTTGGAATTTCCGGCAGAGAAGGAAGAGTGTTTTGGCAAGTCAAATCCAGTAGACATTGCTTTACAAGGAAGTCCGATACGGAAGATGAGGAACTAGGCGTGGTTGATCTTTGGGATTCTCAGGTGCTGATTGATGAGGGTGTTTCATGGTCAAATCTTGAGGATAGTGCAATTGAGTCTTTTCTTGAGTGATATGGGCTGAAAATAAGCCCTAAAGACACATTTAATGTGGCATTAATTAGACCAAGAATGGTCCAAACGTAGGGCCCACCAGATGGGCCCAAAACCCCAATTATAATATTAATTTCGTAATTAATATTGAGGGAAATAAATAGCTCAGCAATAAGAATTGGATAAGGATATTATTTCCACCAGACTTAGCCACCAAGGCATCCAATTCAATATGGAAACTGATTCCTACAGGGAATAGATCTAGAACCTTCCTCAAAGACTTGTCCACCAAGTCTCTGACTCCTACCATAATTCTAAGGCTCCTGCAGCCTATTTAAAGGGCCAGACCCCTCATCTCAGAACTACGTTTTTGGCTTGATCTTTGATATTCATCAAAGTACGTAGGCATCTTGTGAAGGCAGATTCAGCCACGAACACAAGAACAGCCATTAAAGCTCGAAGCTCAACCACCCTAGCATTAATTACAAATCGTAACCTAGTTTTTATTCCACAACATTTGGCACCGTCTGTGGGAAGACAACATCAACCATGGTTCAAACACGAAGAACAACATCGACTGAGGCCATACCCCTTAGCTCTGCTCCACCTGCCATCTCTGATCCGCTCATCACCGCTGAAGAAGGACAATTACCCCCATCAACAGGGACGGTCATTCAACCTCTAACCTCTCAACCCTCAAGGACGATTCCCCATGTTGAGGGAACTTTACCTGTGACTATCCCTCAAAGCCAAGAAACTAACCCTCTTCAGATGGTGGTTTCTCCTCTTGATAGCGCTGATCGTACGCTACCCCCGGGGGTACAGATCCACACTACGGATCTCCCTTTGAATACCAACCCGATGTATGGGCTGCCTAATTATCCCCCTCAACACAGGGAACCTGGACCGAGCGGTCATGCCTTACAGATCCGAGATCGAGAGTACGATGATTACTCTGGCCCCTATACTGATGATTCAACGTCTGAGGATGACGATGATGATCGTGATGAAGCCCCGAGGAGGCGACGTGCTAGTAGAGAACCTCGAAGGAGGTCCCAAAGAATCCATGATGAACCTCCACAAATGGCTGAGGAAAGGATTAAGGCTCATGAGGCTGAGATCCAAAGGCTGAAGGATGATATTGCTAGAGAGCAAGCAAGGCGAAGTCTGATTCGACCTCCTCCAGTTACAGGGAGGATTCCCATTATAAATCTGGAGAGGCCCTCAAGGAGACAGCGAAGGGCTAAAGACCCAACTGAAAAATTGACAAGGGTGGAGACCCCCAAAAGTAACCCCCGGGATCTGATGCCACTTGGGGATCCTGATGATCCCACACCCACGTTCACTGAAGAGGTAATGAATGCTCGCATCTCGAGGAAGTTTAAGATGCCGACGATTAAGGCCTATGATGGGACGGGCGACCCCGCAAACCATGTTAAGACATTCTCAAATGCACTGCTGTTGCAGCCGGCGAGCGACGCCTTAAAGTATAGGGCGTTCCCTCAAACCCTGTCTGGCATGGCTCAAAGGTGGTATAGCCGCTTACCTGCAAACTCAATTGGCTCATTCAAAGAGCTGAGTGCCGCCTTTGTCAGCCAGTTCATTAGTGGGAGAGTTCATGAAAAAAGTTCTGCATCCCTTATGTATGTGGTGCAGGGGAAGAACGAGAATCTGAGGGATTACCTCAAGAGGTTCACCAAGGAGACGCTGAATATCACTTATCTGGAAAATAAGGTGGCCATGGTAGCCCTGGAACACAGAACCACTGATCTCTTCTTTAAAAGGTCTTTTGCAAAACATCCTCCTAAAAATATGGCCGAGCTCCAACGAAGGGCCGACAAATATATCAAGGCTGAGGACAGCATGAAGAAGGAAACCGCAGGAGGCAATGGCAAGGGTTCTAATGACTCGAAGAAATGAAAGCAAGAGCAAGAGTACGATGCTAGGGACAAGTATCCCCGGACTAGCAAGGATTCCGAGTCATCACCAAAGAAGGGTTTGGGACCGAGGTTTTCTGATTATGCAAGACTGAACGCTCCTAGGAGTCAGATCTTGCTAGATATTGAGAAGGATAAAGACTTCTGATGGCCGAAGCCACTTAGGGGTGATCCCACGAAGAGAAACAAGGATCAATACTGTAGGTACCACCGTGATGTGGGTCATGATACAGATGATTGTTGTGACGCCCCCAGATCCGGGGTCGGAGATCTAGGCGCTCACGGTCCATTTTCCATTAATAACATACCTGTTCTTGCACATAACATATATAACACAGCCATCGACCCCACAATAAACTCACACCGCACACACACACACAGGTTAGAGCCTCAGAAACGTCACACATTGATTAAACAGTAATAAAATTATCAGAGTTATTACAGACCGAATTAAATAGTATTTATGCTACCAGTAACACTTCGATATGAAGCGAAGTTGGCGGCTTGAAAGTTTGTTACGATACACTGCCTTGCACAGGTCATGCTGATAAATAAAACGTACTAACAAAAGCTGCCAACCAATCCTACTAATGGGGCCTACCGGTGGAATCTCAAGTGGTGGCTCGGGTCTAGTCACCTGCTTTCGAACAGTCTGCCTGGGTCTGGCCATTTCGCTTAGCTGTTGTGTTTGTAAAATTTGAAAACAAGCAAGAGTGAGCAACTATAGCTCAGCAAGAATATATGTATAAGGTAAGCAATATAACATTTCATATGATTGGCAGTTGATATACTTGTTTGTATCAATCAGTTATAAAATCACTTGTCATAGTTGATAAACCTCGAAGGTGCAACAATATGTGCCCTCGTTTTCAAAATTAAACTTGCAGTTCTAGATACTGCATTGAATCAACATCTTTCTCATCAAAATAGAACACTATCAGCAACTTGGCACAATGGCCTAAGAAGCAGTGTCAAAGCATTTTTCCAAAATAGAGGAATGGGACTTAAAGAAAACACAAAACCTGACAAGGATTGACGATGATCAGTCGCCACATCCAAGTCCAATAATCCGCGGGTCTTCTCTACCGGTAGAAGGATAGAAACTACATCCGTAACTATCCCTCGGGTGAAAACTACATCCGTAATCACCCTCGATGAAAACTACATCCGTAATCATCCTTCGGCAACACCTGGGCCGGAATAATAAGTGATGGACCGCCTGGCTCACGGCCGCTTACACATCCCGGGAATCGTTCGTCAACGGTTCCCACACCTGCCAGAGTCCCTTTTTCTTTTTCTTTTAAAACTTGATTTTGATTGAAAACAGAGTAGTTGAGGTCCGACATCAGTCGACCGATTATTCTTGAAAATCATACAAGAAGCAGAATCTGACCGGGGGTTTTCGAAAATGTTTTGAGTTCGAAAGAGTTCGAGTTTGAAAGTATTAAAAGTATCTTGGATTAACTTTGCCTTTAAATAATGAACAATGATTAATAAATAATATTTTAAGATTTAATATTAATAATTAATAAATAATTATTCGATAAAATAACTTTTAATCCAAGATAGGGTTTCGAGTATTTACGAAGATATGAACATAATATTTGAGTATACGATACTCCCCGAATGACCCTTCGGGTTTTCGCAATCTAGATACGATATAATAATATACCGCTCCCCGGTCAATAGTATATACGGACCGCCACGACCTCTATTGCTAGAGTCGTTGTCCGAAGAAAACATTTCAATCTAAGTTCAAGGGGTAAAAGCATACATGTACTTGTTCAATCTCAATTGCATCAATACTTCGATAAACATAGCATTTGATATAATTGAAAACTACAAACACAACAGTAAAAGTCCTTGTATATGGATAAGTTTTGAAAAGTAAACTTGCCTTGGTTTGGTTGGGGTGGTCGAGCGTGCGGATTCGAACGATCTATACATAAGCAATAATCGTTCGTTAGTACCTTAACAATATCTCTTTAATTACGGGGTTTAGGGGGGGTACGAAATTAACTTAACGACTTCGTCTTATGACTCCCTAGCCCCACTATAGGTCCATGTCATCACTCGATTACGCTCATCACTTACTCGACTTAATTTAGTTACCACGTTCGAATCATAACCACTAACCCTAGAATCATGTTCCACTAATCGACTTTTTCCATTGCGCGAATTTTACTCTAGCATTTTTATAAAATCCAAAAATTCATATTTTAATCCAATTCCTTTTGGGTGGTCTTCACCACTGCATTCCCTACATTCTCAAATTTTTCCATGATCTCACATATGTTTTAAGGTGTTTAAACAAGGTTCACAAGGGGGTCAATTAATGCAGTCCATAGTCCAGAAACAAAATTCACTCCTCCGGACATAACTAAAAATCTACACATCACCTAGCTATGAACCTTACATTTCCAGAAACTACATTCAATTATCTTTCCAACAATATAAGGTAGGACATCAGGGGACATCATTTGGGGGTTCAAAATCGTGCTACAATACAGATCAAAGTTCCTGGACAAAACTCAGCAAGCTCAAATCACTTAGATCAACCATTTTTCATAAATCCAAAACATAATCACCACTTAATACACTTAGATCATGGTTCATAACACTCATGGAGATATATATATTAACCATAGTCATAAAAGTCACAATCTCAACATCAAAACTCAAGATCCATGCTATCCAATACATATACATCCAAGATTAGTCCTAAAACACATGGATCTACTACCATACTATATAATCAATACATAACCAAGGGGGTTTGAGATTTGTATACCTTCTTGAGTAGCTAAAGACCTTGGGTGAGCTTTACAACAACTAAGAACACTTGGATGAGCCCTCACAAACCTTAATCCTTCAAGATCTAAAAGATAACAACTTTGGTTAACACCCCTCTAAACTTTCAACAATTTTTATCTCAAGAATCAATGGATGGAATGCTATGAAATTGATACCATACCTCTATTATAATGCAAGGAAGCCCTAGGATTTTTGCTTGAGGTTGTAGGTGAGGAAAAGTTGGAGAGAAAATCTCTCTCTTCCTCCTCTTGTAGTTCGGCCGAGAGCTTCTAAAGGGGGGGAGAGTGTTTTCTTTGTGTTTTGTTTTTGAAAGGTAATGAAATGATAAGTAGGATATGTATTATTGTGGGGATTAGATGTGGTTCACATGTTGCCAAGCTAGAGTCTAGGTTGTCTCCCCATGCCCTATTGTCCCCTAAGTACAACACCCATCACACATGTCACTATTCACTTCTACTTTATGCTTTCTAGTTTCTTTTCCTAACTAGCTAGTTACATGGCACTTGCATGTAATTTCTTTCCTTGTAATATTATTCTCCCACCAATGCTTGTTATTTAGTCTTTACTTCGTATCGTATCTTAATTATTCTCTCGTAATAATATTTCGTCGCGTAGAGGTTTCCCCTATAATTCCTTAAGTACTTATTGTGTAAATTCCTCGAATGTCCATAATTCCTCGTCATAATTCTTAATAAATCCTTTAATACTCTAACCATTCTCAAATCCCAAGTTTTATAAATATTACTAACAATAAGACTCATGCCTTCACAATCTTCCTTTTTATATTACATAATAAATGCAACAACGCAGTTTCTCAGACAATCAATTCTATTAATCAACAGGGATGACTAGAAAGGTTCCATAATGACAATGTTACAAGATATTAAATAAAAGGAAATATTACCAAAAATTAGGGTTCTTACAGCCTCCCCTCCTTAAAAGGATTCCGTCCCGGAATCAGGTTGAAAACAGTTGGGGGTGCTTTTCACGCATCGCGCTCTCTAGTTCCCATGTTGATTCTTCGACATTCTGATTCCTCCACAAGACTCTCACTAGTTTGACAACCTTGTTCCTCAGCACCTGTTCTTTTCTATCCATGATTTCTACGGGTTGCTCGACATATGTTAAGTCTGGTTGCAAATCCACTTGATCATGTTCTATCACATGTCGGAAGTCGGTATGGTATGGTCGTAGCATGGACACATGGAACACATTATGTACTTGCTGTAAGCTCGGGGGTAAAGCCAATTCATAGGCTAACTTCCCAACTCGTTTCAAGATCTCAAAAGGTCCAATAAATCTCGGGCTTAGTTTTCCCTTCTTACCAAATCTCATCAATCCTTTCCACGGCGATACCTTCAACATCACAAACTCTCCTACCTCATATTCTCTGTCCTTGCGGGTCTGGTCCGCATACTTCTTCTGTCTGTCCTGGGCCCCTACCAGCCGCCCTCTTATGAGCTCGATAGTTTCTCTTGTCTGTTGGACCAGTTCAGGCCCTAAAATCTTCCGCTCTCCAACCTCTTCCCAACACAAGGGAGACCGACATCTTCGTCCGTATAAAGCTTCATATGGGGGCATGCCTATACTCGCATGGTAACTGTTGTTGTAGGAAAATTCGATCAACGGCAAGTGGTCATCCCAACTTCCCTTAAAATCAATGGCACATACCCTCAACATGTCTTCGATGGTCTGGATGGTTCTCTCGCTCTGTCCGTCTGTTTGGGGATGGTATGCAGTACTCATGTTTAACTTGGTCCCCACACAATCCTGAAAACTTCTCCAGAACCTGGAGTTGAATCTTGGGTCTCTATCCGATACAATGCTCACAGGAACCCCATGTCTAACCACAATTTCCTTTAAGTAAATATCTGCCAGCTTGTCGACAGTATATCTCTCGTTGATTGGAAGAAAATGTGCTGACTTGGTCAACCTATCGATAATTACCCAAATGGCATCATGATTAGTCTTGGTCCTTGGTAATCCGACCACAAAGTCCATCGCAATCTGCTCCCACTTCCACTCGGGTATCTCTAAGGGTTGCAACAATCCACTGGGCCTCTGGTGTTCGGCCTTTACTCTTTGACATGTCAAGCATTTACTTACCCACTCGGCCACGTCCTTCTTCATATTTGGCCACCAATAGTATTCTCTCAGATCTCTATACATCTTAGTGCCTCCAGGGTGAATTGAGTACCTCGAACTATGAGCCTCTTGCAAAATCTCGTCTTTTAATTCCTGAACGTTCGGGATCCATATCCTAGATGCGTACCTCATAATTCCATTCCCGTCCTTCTCACACTTAATTTCCTCGCCAGTCAAAATTTTCTCCATCGAATTCTTTTCTTCTTCTATCTTCTTTTCCTGGCATAACTTAATCTTTTCCAATAACGGTGGTTGGAATTTTATTTCCATTAGACTCTCTTGTCCAATTCCTGGTAACCTCACTTCAATCTCCAGTTTCTCAAGGTCCTTGATCAATTCGTCCACTGACGTTATCATCTTAAGCTTCTCCTTTCGGCTAAGTGCATCGGCCACCACATTGGCCTTCCCTGGGTGATAATGAATCTCACAATCATAATCCTTGATTAGCTCTAACCATCTCCTCTGCCTCATGTTTAACTCTTTCTGAGTGAATATGTACTTTAAGCTCTTGTGATCCGTGTAGATTTCACACTTTTCTCCGTAAAGATAATGTCTCCAGATCTTCAAAGCAAAAATTATCGCTGCTAGTTCCAAATCATGGGTGGGGTATCTTATCTCATACTCCTTAAGTTGTCTGGACGCATAGGCAATCACCTTACCGTGCTGCATAAGCACACACCCTAAACCTTTATGGGATGCGTCGCTATAAATCATAAAATCTCCCTTATCATCAGGTAGGGCTAGTACTGGTGCTGTCACCAACCTCTTTTTCAACTCTTGGAAACTCTCTTCGCATTTTTCAGTCCACACAAACTTCTCGGTCTTGCGAGTTAGTCGGGTCAAAGGGGCTGCTATCTTTGCAAAGTCTTGGACAAATCTCCTATAGTAGCCAGCCAGTCCTATGAAACTTCTCACCTCTGTCGGAGTGGTTGGTCTCTCCCAATTTGATACAGCCTCTATTTTGGCTGGGTCCACTAGAATGCCTTGTTCACTAATCACATGCCCCAAAAACTGAACTTCCTTCAACCAAAATTTACACTTCGAGAACTTAGCGTACAACTTTTCTTCTCTCAATGCTCCCAATACAATCCTCAAGTGCTCTGCATGTTCCTCCTTCGTCTTGGAATAAATCAAGATATCATCGATGAAGACTATAACACACTTGTCCAAGTATTTCTTGAAGACTCGATTCATTAAGTCCATGAAAGCTGCAGGGGCATTCGTTAACCCAAATGACATCACTAGGAACTCATAGTGTCTATACCGGGTGCGAAAGGCCGTCTTTGGTATATCTTCTGGTTTAATCTTTAACTGGTGGTACCCGGTCCGCAAATCAATCTTAGAGAAATAAACTGCATCTTTCAATTGGTCAAACAGGTCATCTATCCTGGGCAAGGGATACTTATTCTTGATAGTCACCTTGTTCAACTCCCTGTAGTCTATACATAACCTCATGCTGTCGTCCTTCTTTTTCACGAATAACACCGGGGCTCCCCACAGTGACACACTAGGTCTTATCATTCCTTTATCCAACAACTCTTGTAACTGAGTGGCCAGCTCTTTCATCTCCACTGGGGCTAGCCGATATGGGGATTTCGAAATTGGGGCCATACCCGGAACTAAGTCTATAGCAAACTCGATGTCTCTATCAGGTGGTAGTCCTGGAAGATCATCCGGAAACACGTCCGCGAACTCATTAACGACAGGGATTTCCTGCAGGTTTGGTGCCTCCTTCTTGGTATCCTTCACATAGGCTAAATAGGCTTCACATCCTTTACGTAACAACTTCTTAGCTTGAATCATAGTCAGGAACTTTTGGCTTTGCCGTTTCCCACTAAATACTACTTCCTCGTCCCATGGCAGTCTCAAACTTACTTTCTTCTTGACACAATCAATCTGGGCTCCGTGGGTTGTTAACCAATCCATACCTACTATTACGTCAAACTCCCCTAGTTTAAAAGGTATTAAGTCTACCCGAAAGTGTCGCCCTTCTATTTCTAGGTCGCAACCTGGACATACTTGGCTAACGGGAATAATTTCATGATTAGCTATCTCTATTTGCAATCTGTCTTTCAATGGTTTAGTCTTAAGGCCTAACCGACATACAAAATCTAGAGATATGAAAGACTTGGTAGCTCCCGAATCAAATAAAACATTTGCTTTAACTGAGTTGAGTAGTAGGGTACCTGCAATCACATCCGTGTTCCTCACGGCATCCTGCACCGTCATGTTAAAAGTTCTTGCAGTAGGGGCCTTGTTAGAAGCAGTTCCACTCACTCTCGATGCAGCTGGCCCAGAGGACATACATTCCCTCATTCGGTGCCCTAGTTTCCCACACTTGAAGCAATTACCTCCGACACTCAGGTTGTTACTAGTTCCGCGACAGGCGTTAGCATAATGCCCTGTCAGCCCACACTTGAAGCATTTCACATCTTGCAGGTTACACACGCCCGCATGTTTCCTTCCACATTTATTGCATTCTGGGGGTTGGGCTCGGGATGGGGTAGAGTAAGACGATCCCTGTGGTCGGCCGCCCTGGCCCACACTCCAACTTTCAGCTCTCTTGGTTCCAAAGTTCCCGCTGGGTTGGGACATCGTTCCTCACTTAAATTTGCTCGGAAAGCTCCCACCAGCAGAGTTCCCCTTTCGACTATCCAACTTCCTCTTCTTTCCTTCCCTCTCTTTCTGCATCTGTTCACTCCCAGCCTCAACAATTGACGCTTTCTGTACCAGGGTGGCATAGTCTGTCAGCTCAAGAACCGCCACACGATTCTGAATCCATTGTTTTAGCCCTAATTGAAACCTTCGGGCCCTCTTTGCCTCAGAGTTCACATATTCCGGCACAAACCTTGACAACTCAGTAAATTTGGCCTCATACTCGGCCACTGTCATGTTTCCTTGCTTCAGTTCCAAAAACTTCAGCTCCATTTGTGTCTCCATGAACCTAGGAAAGTACTTCTCCAAGAACAGCTCGCTAAATCTCTCCCAGGTTACCACACCTCTTCCTTCCAAATTCTTCTTAGCTTCCCACCAATAGTTCGCCTCACCCTTCAGAAGGTAAGTGGCGAAAACAGTCTTCTGCTCTTCAGCGACGCCCAGTATCTCGAAAGATTTTTCCATTTCCTTCAGCCAGGCCCTTGCCTCGACAGGGTCGGCAGTTCCTTTAAATTCTGGGGGTTTCAGGGATTTGAAGTTCCGGAAAGCATTAGCATTAGCATTCTGGGGTGGTTGCTGAACTGGGGGACGGTCCAAGTTCTGCCTAAGTAACTCCATGAACTGTTCCATAGGGCCTCCCCTAGGCTGTTCTACCTCTCGGGTATCATCACCAGCTTCTTCTTCTTCATACTCAGAGTCATCAAACAAGTTATGATCGTTGCCCTCATTCTCACTCAGGTTGGCATTCTCCCCTTCATGGTTCTGGTGGCCTCCGGCTCCATGGTGGCTACCCTGGCCCTCAGAACTGATCGGGTGAGCTCGAGTGTTCATTCTTCTGGGTGGCATGATTCTGATAATAAAACAAGAAAGGGGTTAGGGTTTTCCAATTACTTGACAGCGTTTGCACGGTCAGGAGCGTATCGTTCCTCCTCATAAGGGTGGAAGTTGCAAAAGTTTTAATAATCCGATGTTGGAGAAAAAATGTCAAACATTTTTGGGAAAAAAAATCCCTTTGGGATGCGAAAACATTTACAAGAGTTTTCAAAATTTCGAAACCTCAAAAATATTTTTCAAAATTTCAAAACGATTTTTTTTTTTTGAAAAATTTATTTTTAAAGATTGTAGGAACGTTTTTGGAAATTGTATAAAACAATTTGAAATTGCATATCGTAAATTTGAAACAGTATGGTTGTATTTGTGGCTTGTAGCAATTGTATAATCACAGTTGTATATCAAAACAGTAAAGCATGGCATCGGAAAGTAAAGCAGTTGAGGCAATATTAAGGAAACTGAAACTAAATAAGTACGGTACAAGGGTTATCACAAAGTTTGGATGTTAGAGCCAAATACACAGTTCCGATGTCAAAGTCTAGCAAAAGTGGAACAAATACGAATACATCATCCGAATAGTCAGGCTACACAAAAGTAGGGCTACATCCATACATACTACCCGAAGTCACATCTACATATCTGTAGGTCAGTCTACTCATCCACTGGTCAGAAAGGATACCACTGCACAAGTCAACTATCCCGCAAAATCGACACACTAATGTCATCTGAACCTAGGGGACTGAGCTATAAGTAACACATCACGGGGCCGCGCCGCGACGGAGCAAGGTCCTCACTCGGGCAAATGCACGACGCACAACACGCCTAGCATCCCTAGCCTGGATCACTCCGCCCCCGCGGATCCCTAAACCAAGAATCCTATCGCGACTCCTCATCTCAATCCGGTGGAGTCGAGCCCTAGTCCTCCTAGCAACAGCAGTCCTCATCTCAGCCTGGATCCTCAAGCGCGTCTCGCGCTCCTCCACTAGTGCCCGCCTCGCCTCGTTAAGTCGGGCCTCTGCAGATAGTAAGTCTCGGGTCAGGAACTGTACCACGTAAGCATGCTCAGTACCCGACACTGGGGGTAGGTCCATCGGTGGAGGTGGTATGACAGGAACAGGAGTAGGTGCAGCAGCAGCAGCAGGAGCAGGAGCAGTAGCAGGGGTAGGGTCAAGCTCCTCCTCGCCAGAAGTGTCATCCTCAGAGTCACCGTCCGATGAAACAGGGCTAGATGTCTGTGGAGAAGGTGGTGGTGACACAACACGACCCTCGCCGGATCTCACACTCTCCTCATCCGTAGCTACAGGAGATGGGGTAACAGGCTCAGGCTCGGGCTCAGGCTCAAAGGGTTCCTCAACGGGATCCTCATCATCAGTACTCTCTATCACTGTAATCCAGGGGCCAAGCTCGGAGTCAGCACCCATATCCTCCTCAGGATCCTCGGTCTCTCGCATCAGGGCCTCATCATGCTCTCTCTCGAAAGCCTCAGGGTCTGGTATCTCCTCCATCTACACAAGGGAAATAAGGTGGGTCACTAACCATAAAAGAAGGGTTTAGGAGTAGTTCCCTCACGGGCCTTAAAGTCAGGGCTATATCCGATAACCCTACTACAAACTCGATGAGAGTTCTAAGTATTATTAAAGATGTTATTAAGGTTATCGTTATTGTTATTATTATTAGGGTTGCTTTCTTAAATTACTATCGTTTCTGAGAACTGTAACCTCGCTCTGATACCATTTCTGTGACGCCCCCAGATCCGGGGTCGGAGATCTAGGCGCTCACGGTCCATTTTCCATTAATAACATACCTGTTCTTGCACATAACATATATAACACAGCCATCCACCCCACAATAAACTCACACCGCACACACACACACACAGGTTAGAGCCTCAGAAACGTCACACATTGATTAAACAGTAATAAAATTATCAGAGTTATTACAGATCGAATTAAATAGTATTTATGCTACCAGCAACACTTCGATATGAAGTGAAGTTGGCGGCTTGAAAGTTTGTTACGATACACTGCCTTGCACAGGTCATGCTGATAAATAAAACGTACTAACAAAAGCTGCCAACCAATCCGGCTAATGGGGCCTACCGGTGGAATCTCAAGTGGTGGCTCGGGTCTAGTCACCAGCTTTCGAACAGTCTGCCTGGGTCTGGCCATTTCGCTTAGCTGTTGTGTTTGTAAAATTTGAAAACAAGCAAGAGTGAGCAACTATAGCTCAGCAAGAATATATGTATAAGGTAAGCAATATAACATTTCATATGATTGGCAGTTGATATACTTGTTTGTATCAATCAGTTATAAAATCACTTGTCATAGTTGATAAACCTCGAAGGTGCAACAATATGTGCCCTCGTTTTCAAAATTAAACTTGCAGTTCTAGATACTGCATTGAATTAACATCTTTCTCATCAAAATAGAACACTATCAGCAACTTGGCACAATGGCCTAAGAAGCAGTGTCAAAGAATTTTTCCAAAATGGAGGAATGGGACTTAAAGAAAACATAAAACCTGACAAGGATTGACGATGATCAGTCACCACATCCAAGTCCAACAATCCGCGGGTCTTCTCTACCGGTAGAAGGATAGAAACTACATCCGTAACTATCCCTCGGGTGAAAACTACATCCGTAATCACCCTCGATGAAAACTACTTCCGTAATCATCCTTCGGCAACACCTGGGCCGGAATAATAAGTGATGGACCGCCTGGCTCACGGCCGCTTACACATCCCGGGAATCGTTCGTCAACGGTTCCCACACCTGCCAGAGTCCCTTTTTCTTTTTCTTTCAAAACTTGATTTTGATTGAAAACAGAGTAGTTGAGGTCCGACATCAGTCGACCGATGATTCTTGAAAATCATACAAGAAGCAGAATCTGACCGGGGGTTTTCGAAAATGTTTTGAGTTCGAAAGAGTTCGAGTTTGAAAGTATTAAAAGTATCTTGGATTAACTTTGCCTTTAAATAATGAACAATGATTAATAAATAATATTTTAAGATTTAATATTAATAATTAATAAATAATTATTCGATAAAATAACTTTTAATCCAAGATAGGGTTTCGAGTATTTACGAAGATATGAACATAATATTTGAGTATACGATACTCCCCGAATGACCCTTCGGGTTTTCGCAATCTAGATACGATATAATAATATACCGCTCCCCGGTCAATAGTATATACGGACCGCCACGACCTCTATTTCTAGAGTCGTTGTCCGAAGAAAACATTTCAATCTAAGTTCAAGGGGTAAAAGCATACATGTACTTGTTCAATCTCAATTGCATCAATACTTCGATAAACATAGCATTTGATATAATTGAAAACTACAAACACAACAGTAAAAGTCCTTGTATATGGATAAGTTTTGAAAAGTAAACTTGCCTTGGTTTGGTTGGGGTGGTCGAGCGTGCGGATTCGAACGATCTATACATAAGCAATAATCGTTCGTTAGTACCTTAACAATATCTCTTTAATTACGGGGTTTAGGGGGGGTACGAAATTAACTTAACGACTTCGTCTTATGACTCCCTAGCCCCACTATAGGTCCATGTCATCACTCGATTACGCTCGTCACTTACTCGACTTAATTTAGTTACCACGTTCGAATCATAACCACTAACCCTAGAATCATGTTCCACTAATCGACTTTTTCCATTGCGCGAATTTTACTCTAGCATTTTTATAAAATCCAAAAATTCATATTTTAATCCAATTCCTTTTGGGTGGTCTTCACCACTGCATTCCCTACATTCTCAAATTTTTCCATGATCTCACATATATTTTAAGGTGTTTAAACAAGGTTCACAAGGGGGTCAATTAATGCAGTCCATAGTCCAGAAACAAAATTCACTCGTCCGGCCATAACTAAAAATCTACACATCACCTAGCTATGAACCTTACATTTCCAGAAACTACATTCAATTATCTTTCCAACAATATAAGGTAGGACATCAGGGGACATCATTTGGGGGTTCAAAATCGTGCTACAATACAGATCAAAGTTCCTGGACAAAACTCAGCAAGCTCAAATCACTTAGATCAACCATTTTTCATACTTCCATAACATAATCACCACTTAATACACTTAGATCATGGTTCATAACACTCATGGAGATATATATATTAACCATAGTCATAAAAGTCACAATCTCAACATCAAAACTCAAGATCCATGCTATCCAATACATATACATCCAAGATTAGTCCTAAAACACATGGATCTACTACCATACTATATAATCAATACATAACCAAGGGGGTTTGAGATTTGTATACCTTCTTGAGTAGCTAAAGACCTTGGTTGAGCTTTACAACAACTAAGAACACTTGGATGAGCCCTCACAAACCTTAATCCTTCAAGATCTAAAAGATAACAACTTTGGTTAACACCCCTCTAAACTTTCAACAATTTTTATCTCAAGAATCAATGGATGGAATGCTATGAAATTGATACCATACCTCTATTATAATGCAAGGAAGCCCTAGGATTTTTGCTTGAGGTTGTAGGTGAGGAAAAGTTGGAGAGAAAATCTCTCTCTTCCTCCTCTTGTAGTTCGGCCGAGAGCTTCTAAAGGGGGGGAGAGTGTTTTCTTTGTGTTTTGTTTTTGAAAGGTAATGAAATGATAAGTAGGATATGTATTATTGTGGGGATTAGATGTGGTTCACATGTTGCCAAGCTAGAGTCTAGGTTGTCTCCCCATGCCCTATTGTCCCCTAAGTACAACACCCATCACACATGTCACTATTCACTTCTACTTTATGCTTTCTAGTTTCTTTTCCTAACTAGCTAGTTACATGGCACTTGCATGTAATTTCTTTCCTTGTAATATTATTCTCCCACCAATGCTTGTTATTTAGTCTTTACTTCGTATCGTATCTTAATTATTCTCTCGTAATAATATTTCGTTGCGTAGAGGTTTCCCCTATAATTCCTTAAGTACTTATTGTGTAAATTCCTCGAATGTCCATAATTCCTCGTCATAATTCTTAATAAATCCTTTAATACTCTAACCATTCTCAAATCCCAAGTTTTATAAATATTACTAACAATAAGACTCCTACCTTCACAATCTTCCTTTTTATATTACATAATAAATGCAACAACGCAGTTTCTCAGACAATCAATTCTATTAATCAACAGGGATGACTAGAAAGGTTCCATAATGACAATGTCACAAGATATTAAATAAAAGGAAATATTACCAAAAATTAGGGTTCTTACAATTGTAGACAGTTGATAGATGAGATTGAGTTCTTGATCCGAAAAGGAAAGCTAAGCAGGTTCACGAAGAATGATGATCGTGGAACCCAAAGAAGGGACTACGACAGGAGAGACAATGACAGAAGAGATAACGATCGTGATCGTGATCGTAACCCCCAGCCCCGAGGGCCAGTTGTTAATATGATTTGGGGAGGCCCGACAGCGGCCGGCACGACTCGAAACTCTCGAAAAGCGTATGCCAGAGAAGTAATGCACATCGTGGGAGAAGCCCCAAAACGTGCTAGGACTGAAATAGTTATTGGGTTTGATGATTCAGACCTCGAAGGGGTAAAGTTTCCCGATGACGACCCGTTGGTCATAACTCCTGTGATTGGAAACTCAGAGGTGAAACGAGTCTTGATAGACAATGGGGCTTCTGTTGATATCTTGTTTCACGATGCGTTTGTGAAAATGGGGTACACCGATTCTCAGTTGACCCCCACCAACATGCCAATCTACGGATTTAATAGAGTAGAGTCCAAGGTTGAAGGGACTATTCAGTTACCCATGACCATTGGACAGGAACCTAGAGAGGCTACTCAGATGCTGAATTTCCTTGTGATCAAGGCATCCTCGACTTATAACGCGATCCTAGGAAGGACTGGACTTCATGCATTCAAGGCTGTGGCCTCCACATATCACATGAAGATTAGGTTTCCAACCAGGAATGGTGTTGGAGAACAAAAGGGTGATCAGAAGATGGCAAGAAGTTGTTACGTATCCGTGTTAAGGGCTGATGGAATCGGGGGGCAGGTACTTCCGATCGAAGACATGGATGTCCGTGGAGATGATGAACACCGAGGAAAGCCAGCAGAGGACTTAAAACCTATTCCTCTGGAGTTAGCCGATTCTGAGAAGGTGACTTATATAGGAGCCTCTTTGAAGGAACCCCTGAAGGGCAAGTTGATAGCATTCTTGCAAGAAAATAGTGATGTGTTTGCCTGGACAGCAGCTGATATGCCAGGGATTGATCCCCAACTCATAACTCCCAGATTGAATGTCGATCCTAATCGGAAGATAATACAGCAGAAGAAGAGGAACTTTGCACCTGAAAGGCAAGAGGCCATAAAGCAAGAAGGGGAAAAGCTCTTAGAAGCTGGGTTTATTGAAGAGATTCAGTTTCCAGAATGGTTGGCTAACCCTGTGATGGTCAAGAAAGCCAATGGTAAGTGGAGGATGTGTATAGACTTCACCGACTTGAATGACGCATGCCCTAAGGATTGCTTCCCTTTACCAAGGATAGATATATTAATAGATGCCACAGCTGGACATGAGATGCTGAGCTTCATGGATGGGTTCAGCGACTACAATCAGATTAAGATGCACAAGGATGACGTCCCTAAGGTATCTTTCATAACTGACTTTGGTGTTTTCTGCTATCTTGTTATGGCTTTCGGTCTAAAAAATGCAGGTGCAACTTACCAACGACTTGTGAATAAGATATTCGCCCATCTGATTGGAAAAACCATGGAGGTCTATGTTGATGATATGCTAGTCAAGAGCCTATTCAAGGCAGATCACATTAAGCACCTCAGAGAGGCATTCGAAGTGCTGAGGCACCACAAAATGATGTTGAATCCAGCCAAGTGTGCCTTTGGCGTTGGATCAGGTAAATTTTTGGGTCTGATGGTTTCAAAGAGAGGCATAGAGGCCAACCCTAACAAGATCAAGGTGATCTTAGACATGGAACCACCACGCTCTATAAGAGATGTGCAGAAGTTGACAGGCCGGGTAGCGGCTTTAGGAATATTCATCTCCAAGTCTGGTGACAAATGCTTGCCTTTCTTTCAAGCATTGAAGAAGGTGAAAAATTTTGAGTGGATCCCTGAGAGCCAAGAGGCCTTTGAACAACTAAAGAAGTACATGGTTGAAGCCCCGTCGTTGGCCAAACCTAGTCCCAGGGAGACTCTTCATCTATACCTGGCGGTATCTGAGCAAGCGTTGAGCGCCATTCTCATTCGAGAAGAGAAGAAGGTCCAGAAACCTATTTATTATGTGAGCAAGGTGTTGCATGGGGCTGAGTTGAATTACTCTCCCATTGAGAAGTTCGCCTTGGCTTTGATAACAGCCTCGAGGAAGTTATGCCCGTACTTCCAGGCACATAAGATTGAAGTCCTGACGGACCAACAGTTGAGAAACATATTGCATAGCCCGAAGGCTAGTGGAAGGCTAATCAAGTGGGCGATCGAACTTGGAGAATTTGATATCACGTATAAGCCTCGAACAGCCATTAAGGCTCAGGCATTGGCTGACTTCGTGGTTGAATGCACCATTAGCAACCAAGAAGTCGGGGGGGCAGGAGATAATAACAACCCCTGAGAAGCAAGATAAAGATGGGGAACTTGAACCTGACCAGAAGGAATATTGGGTGCTCTATTTTGATGGAGCATCAAAAACAAAATCTAGTGGCGCAAGCTTAGTATTGCAAAGCCCCGATGGGTTCACAGTTGAATATGCTTTGAAGTTGGATTTCCCGACAACCAACAATGAAGCTGAGTATGAGGCCTTGATAGCCGGTTTAGGCTTGGCCAGAATCATGAGAGTCAAAAATCTCAAAGTTTGTGGAGATTCAAGATTAGTAGTCTCTCAAGTAAATGGTGAATTTGAGGCCAAGGATGAAACTATGGCAAAGTATCTGCGAGTTGTGAAAGCTGTCATGACTCAGTTTGACGAGTGCTATGTAGAACACATTCCGAGAGAAGAGAACGTTAAGGCCAATGCCCTATCTAAGTTCGCTTCTTCCGAGATAGAAAACTATGCAGGGAGTGTTTACTTCCAGGTCTTGAAGGCCCCGACTATCGACTCGAAATTAGTGGCACCAATTGATGTGGGAAGCTGTTGGATAGATCCTATCAAAGCTCACCTCGAAACCGGATGGCTCCCTGACAATGCCTTGGAGGCACGAAAGCTGTCCGTGAGAGCATTGAGATATGCCTTGATTGAGGGCGTCCTTTACAAAAGGTCTTTCGTTATCCCGTACTTGAAATGTTTGAGGCCCCAAGAGGCAAGGGAAGCTTTGGAAGAAGTTCATGAAGGTATTTGTGGGCAGCACTTGGGGGGCAGAGCCCTAGCTCACAAAATAACTCGTTTGGGATTCTACTGGCCAGAGATGTTGGCCGATGCCCAGAGCTATGTCAAGCGGTGCGATCGATGCTAGAAGCACGCTCCGATAGTAAGGTAGCCGCCTGAGATGTTAACATCGGTTAGCTCCCCTATTCCATTCGCGATGTGGGGAATGGATATACTTGGTCCCTTCCCCGTAGCTTCAGCACAAAGGAAGTTTCTGATAGTGGCCATTGATTACTTTACTAAGTGGATTGAGGCTAAACCTCTAGCCAAGATAACCACCAAACAAGTTGCCCAGTTCTTTTGGGAGAATATAATTTGCAGGTATGGAATCCCACGAATTTTGGTGACAGACAATGGGACACAGTTCAATAATGAAGAGTTCAAGAAGTATTGTGAGGAGAATGCAATTGAGCTTCGTTTTACCTCAGTTGCTCATCCACAAGCCAATGGGCAAGCGGAGGTAGCTAATCGAATTATCCTTGATAGACTGAAGAAGAGGGTCGAACGCTCTAGAAACACTTGGGTAGATGAGTTGCTGCCCATACTATGGGCATACCGTACCACTTGTAAAGTGACCACTGGAGATCATGCAAGCGTCACCTCGAGTTGAGGCCTTTGAACCAGAAACTAACGAAGAGGGCATGAGACTCACCCTGGATCTGATTGATGAAATCAGGGAAGAGGCAAACGCTAAAAAATGTGGAGCATCAAAAGAAAGCATCCTTTTATTACAACCACAGGGTTAAGGAAAGGTTCTTTCGACAAGGCGACCTGGTTCTAAGGAAGATCGAGGCTTCTAGAGTTGGCCAGAAGG
Organism: Saposhnikovia divaricata; assembly: GCA_036435485.1. Taxonomy (NCBI): domain Eukaryota; kingdom Viridiplantae; phylum Streptophyta; class Magnoliopsida; order Apiales; family Apiaceae; genus Saposhnikovia; species Saposhnikovia divaricata. The sequence continues at coordinate 8,742,582 of JAZHRN010000154.1, read as the reverse complement.
GAAAGCTAGCCCCTAATTGGGAAGGGCCATATCGAGTCAAGAAGACGTTGGGATGAGGATCATAAAAGTTGGAGACCTTGGACGGGGTTGAGGTGCCCCGTACTTGGCATGCCTTGAACCTCAAAGTTTATTATGTATAAGTTATCCTTGGATGGATTCAGCTTTCTATCTATTTATTAGGAGAAGTAGAAATAAGGTTCGATGAAACCATTCTAGGGCTTAACGCCCCGAGTAGGACAATAATAAGTTATGTAAGGGTTGAACCAATTTCAAATTATTAATGCAAAGTTTGTTTCCCTTCAATGATTCTATGATTTTGTTTATGTACCAAGCACCTGTTGAGTGTGAGTCTAGAAAGGCCAAGTACCGAAAATAAGTAAACAAACAAGTGAGGAAACAAATGCATAAATAAAGACCCCGAAGGGCCAACAGTTAGGTTATATCAATGAGACAGATAAAAGTTTGGTCCCGAAGGACCCTGATTGAAATCTAGACAGATAAAGCCACATACGGCTAACAAGGCCATGCAAGGCCACAAACTAACTCCAGCTACTCCTCCCCAGACTCCTCTCCGCCAGACTCCTCTTCGCCACTCTCCTCTTCCTCACTCTCCTCCTCTGAGTCTTCACCGGAGTCATCACCGGGCTCGGCAATCACCATTGGCTGAACTCTAGCAACTTCAGCTCCTTTTTCCTCGGAAGATGAATCAGAAGTAGAACTACCCTCGTTCCGGATTAGTCTCTTGCCAGGGATGGGTTGGCGAACTACTCCAACTTTCTTTGCAGGCGGGGGTTTCTTCCCACGGGAGCCAGAAGAAGACGAGTCTTGGCTAGCAGCTTGAACAGCCCCCTTTGAGTTGGATCCAGAGCGTCGATACTGCCTTTGGAGCCGGAACCTGATGCCTGAGGAACAACTTTAGTTCCCAAACCAGAAGCTAGGTTAGCCGGGATGGCACCCCAATTTGGGCAATGAAAATCAGCCGGGTTGACAATAGATGGGTGCCTATGACTCACAACGTTAATGGCATTATCCCAACCAACACACATGTTGAAGGGACGCACCTCATCATCATGATCATAAATAAGCTTAAGAAAATCTTCAGACCTATGGTAGGCCTAGATCACCTTGTCGGCATCAGAGGCCTTCTTTTTGGCTAGAGAAGCAAGCTGTTTACGGGTAGATGCGGCATTAGCTTCAACACGAACAACTTGGGAGTGCATATCGTCAATCTCTTCCCTGAACCTTGCTGAGTCATTTCTCAAGCTAACATTTTCATCCCTAAAGGCCCGGCCTTGGGTCAAAACAGTTTGAAAATAAGCGTTGGCCTGCAACAAGGAAATGAGTGAGCCACGAGGAATATGCAAAGTTGAAATCAATAACAATATCAAACTTAACAGAGGGAATTTCATACCTGATACAAGGCCTGGGCGCCCATGAGCTGAGACTCATCCATTTTGTCACCTGCATGCATTGTCGCTTGGTCAGGAGGAGTGATTGAAAGTTTGGACCAGTCTAGGGCCAAATGAGGACTCCCAAAGACCGAGTCTTGTTCACATATGCCCCAAGGAGGTATGAAAGGAGTCCTGACATCCCTGTCAGTGTTTCGGGATCGTTTACCACCTTGAGAACAACGTTCCAAGAAGTTAGGGATGTGAGACTTAGTTGGATTCATCTTCTCCTCAGCCCTCTTCTTCATCCTCTTGGTAACAATTGGCCGGTTCTCGGGACGATTATCAATCTCCTCAGCAGCTGAAATACAAAGAGAAAAATATCGGGATAAGAACAAACAGAGTTCGTAATAAGCTCAAGTAAGAAAGTTACCCTCAATGGAAAGAAAGCTAAGGCCAGCCCCAATAAGATTCTTTTCATTTAGAAAAGTTTTATAGTGTGTGCGGCCGTCATCAGCAAGAAGCCTATCTCGATCCAACAATTCTGAATCAGTAAGGTCACACACGAAATGTGAACTGTCCTCCACGGACCCAAATCTCTTCACAAAGAAGTTGCCCCAGTCACCACCTTTCCACTCAAGAACTACAAACTCCCTTTCCCAGAAATGTTGTGAATCTGGAAAGGAGAAGGGATTCACCTTGTGTGGAAGTTTGGCTCGGTGCTTGAGGCTAACCCATCCTTTCTTGGAGTCAAAAGAGTTGTTGGCCCCAAAGATACTTCGAAACATTGTGGTTGTCGGATGAATCCCCAGTTCCCGACACCTTATTAAGAAAATAGAAATGTACCTCCAAGCATTGGGATACAACTGACAGGGGTGGATCTGATACTCCGCCAGCAGTCTAATGATAAAATTGTCAACCGGGAATCTGAACCCAGCATCTAAGGCACCCCAGTGAACACAGATCCTCTCAAGATGCCAGTTGCATGTTCTATCTGATGGATTTGGGAGACGAACCTTGATGGTACTAGGAAAGTGATAGGACTCCTTTATCATTTGGACATCTCGTTCCGACAATTTACTAGGACTGTTAAAAGAATCTAGGCTGGAACAGTTGGGAAATGCTTCCCTCATAATGTTTAGAAGTTCTAGCAAGGATTCAAATCTATGTTCAACATATGAAGGAGGTTTGATTCTTTCTTTACCTTTGGCGGTCCTCATCTTACTCCTCTTCGACATAGCTTCCATCATGGAGACAGGGGGAGCCATTGGTTGATCACCTTCCGACATCTTGATACTGAAGCTGAAACTTGATCTTAGATCTGAAACCTGATCTTGAAACTCGAACTTGATCTTGCAACTTGAACCTGGAGAACTTAAGAATTTGAGAGCTCAGAAATGAAGAAGTGAATTGAAATGAAGGCTACTTCTCCTCTTTTATAGAAAATACATGACCTGGTACATCAGGTTGAATCTCAGCTTGGTTCGTGTTTACAGGTCATCTATCGTTTATAGAAAAAAAAAGGATAGAAATTATCCGCGTTATACAGAAAGAATCGTTATAATTCATATCTGTCGGAAAAGAAATAGCTGGAATATTTGCTGCATGGATGTTTGCACTTAAGAAGATAAGCAACGAGTTTAGTCTTAAACACAAGGTTAGTAGTTTTAATCCTGAATTAAGGTGTAATACCGATAGAAGTCACGAATGACCAAACTGGCGACCTATGATCAAGATCGAGGTTCTGGATCCCTAGGATCGAGATCGAGGTTCTGGATCCTTGAAAGTCACGGGTGACCAAGATACTAAATTGGAGGTCAAGATCGAGGTTCTGGATCCCTAGGATCGAGATCGAGGTTCTGGATCCTTGAAAGTCACGGGTGACCAAGATACTAAATTGGAGGTCAAGATCGAGGTTCTTGATCCTCAAGTTCCATGAATAGGTTTTCAGGTCCGGGTTTCTTCGCCAACCACGAAGCAGCCGACCATGACACCCGAAGAAGCCACAGCCGACCACCTCGTAGCCGACCACGGCGTTTTAGGAAGCCTCGGCCGACCACGAGCTAGACGACCACGAACCGGCCGACCAAGGCGCGCCAGGGAGCCACGGCCGACCAGCCCGCAGCCGACCAGGTGCCAACCGACCACCTGGGATCAAGGCCTCTCGGCCGACCAGGTGCCAGCCGACCACTTTGGCTCGAGGCCCCTCGGCCGACCAGGTGCTAGCCGACCACGAGCTAGCCCTCGATCCGGCCGATCGCGGGTTAGTTCGTGGTCCTGAATCTCGATTTTTCAGCGGATTTCGGGTAATTTCTGGACCTAAATCTCGATTTTTTCGGATGGTTTTCAGTGCACCATTTAGCACCGTTTAGTGCCGTTTAGCGCCGTTTATCGCCGTTTAGCGTCGTTTAACATCGTTTAAACGTCGTTTAAGGATGTTTAGCACCGTTTAGTGCCGTTTATCGCCGTTTAGCGTCGTTTAAACGTCGTTTAAGGCTGTTTAGCACCGTTTAGTGCCGTTTAGCGCCGTTTATCGCCGTTTAGCGTCGTTTAACATCGTTTAAACATCGTTTAAGGCTGTTTAGCACCGTTTAGTGCCATTTAGTGCCGTTTAGCGCCGTTTATCGCCGTTTAGCGTCATTTAACATCGTTTAAACGTCGTTTAAGGCTGTTTAGCACCGTTTAGTGCCGTTTAGCGCTGTTTATCGCCGTTTAGCGTCGTTTAACATCGTTTAAATGTCGTTTAAGGCTGTTTAGCACCGTTTAGTGCCGTTTAGTGCCGTTTAACGCCTTTTATCGCCGTTTAGCGTTGTTTAACATCGTTTAAACGTCGTTTAAGGCTGTTTAGCACCGTTTAGTGCCGTTTAGTGCCGTTCAGCACCGTTTGTCGCCGTATAGCGTCGTTTAACATCGTTTAAACGTTGTTTAAGGCTGTTCAGCACTGTTTATCGCCGTTTAGTGCCGTTTAGCACCGTTCAATGTTGTTGGCACAATCTAACATCGTTGTAAACGTGTCGGTCGCTCCACGCTTTACATCAAAATGATATCAAAGATAAACCCTGACCCGAGTCTCGAGTTAGACAAGTAAAACTTCAAGGAAAGCCTGATCAGTTCTCCTAGAAGTTGGGGGGCAAATGATATGGGCTGAAAATAAGCCCTAAAGACATATTTAATGTGGCATTAATTAGACCAAGAATGGTCCAAACGTAGGGCCCACCAGATGGGCCCAAAACCCCAATTATAATATTAATTTCGTAATTAATATTGAGGGAAATAAACAGCTCAGCAATAAGAATTGGATAAGGATATTATTTCCACCAGACTTAGCCACCAAGGCATCCAATTCAATATGGAAACTGATTCCTACAGGGAATAGATCTAGAACCTTCCTCAAAGACTTGTCCACCAAGTCTCTGACTCCTACCATGATTCTAAGGCTCCTGCAGCCTATTTAAAGGGCCAGAACCCTCATCTCAGAACTACATTTTTGGCTTGATCTTTGATATTCATCAAAGTACGTAGGCATCTTGTGAAGGCAGATTCAGCCACGAACACAAGAACAGCCATTAAAGCTCGAAGCTCAACCACCCTAGCATTAATTACAAATCGTAACCTAGTTTTTATTCCACAACATTGAGAAAGATGTTTTGTATGAGGGCAATAAAGAACTTCATGAGTTGTATAGGAATTTTACTTCTGATGAGGTGTTAGATGAATTGAATGCTATTTGTTCTCAGCATGAAATTCAACTTGAGGAGAGTTCTTTTGATCCTAAGTCTGTTGTGAAGAATTCTTTTGGTGAACTACCCACTTTTGTTCCTAATCCGTCTATTTCCACTCTTGCTCAGTCTTTGGTGGTTAATAATGAAAATCATCATGTTGAAGAAACTTCCAGACTCGAGTTTAAACCATCAGATCAGCTAAGGTATGTATATTTGGGTCAATCATCTACTTTGCCTATTATTATTGTTGCTAACTTGTCAGGTAGTGAAGAGAACAATATTACTGACACTTTTGAGGAGCAAAGAAGGCTGAAACTTGTCATCAAGGATGTAGCCCTGGAAAAGATAATTAAATGGCCATATAGAGATACGATGCCGCCCGAGGAGGGTGATGACTCAGATAGTTAGGTATGTTTTCTACTATGCCTTGTATTTACTTCCATTCAATGCGGACATTGAATATTTTAAGTTTTGGGGTGGTTTGGGGGATAAGTAGTGTATATGTATTCATGTAGGATTCATGTTTTGCATATTAGTAGTAGTAAATTATGCATTTATGTTCATGTTATCTACGTTTGTTTCATATAGGACATTCTGTTTTTATGTTCGTATATCATGTGAGTTCATAATAGTTTGCATTTGCACCCATGCTTGATAGGAATTTTGTGTTGTTGACGCTTTTGATTGAGAAGTGATATGCTTTGTTCTTGTGCACACACATACACTAGTAAGTTGAAGCTAGTAGACTTATTGAATATTGTGAGTAATTAGAAGGACATGAATATGTGCAAGTTGATTTAGTTTGCATGCTTTGAATACAAGTAGGTGCATTAGAGAGATTTTTGCTTGGGATTGAGTATGTTTTTCCACCAAGTGAGCTTTTGAGCCTTATTGCATATTTGTTGCAATTTATTCGTTTGCTTGAGTATCAACGGATTGTTTGCATTGCTAGCAGTTGTTTGAGGTCTTTCTTGAAACGCATGACATTAATTGACGATTAAAATGATAAAGGCATTTATGAAAAACTGCATATTTTCCCATATTACCACACCATATTTACATGACCAGTTAGTTAACCCGTTGAGCTTAATCCTATTTTTTCGGTGACATACCACATTACTTGCCTAGACCTTTTTCTTGTATTGGCCTAACATTAATTTGAACCCACATTGTCAAAGGCTAGTAGAGTGCTTAAGGGAGTAATAAGGTGTGCAAGGAGGGGTTTATTGTTGGTCATAATTTTGGGGGAAATATTGAACATTGGGTTTGGTTGTTTACTTGATAGTCGGTATGTGTAAAAAAATCGTGGGATCATTGTTATTGTTTATATTATTGCTTTATTTATCTCTCGGAAAAAGAAAAAAAAGAAAAAAAAAGAAAAAAAAGGGGAAAAAAATATTATGAGAGCATATTTGTGTTTGTTGTGATCCTACTTTAGTCGACTAGTCGAGCATTTTTATTGGAAGAAAAATAATAAATTATGTGGGGGGAAATAGGGTGTTGTGTATGATTCATTATAGTTCCTACTAGCTTTTGACACTTCACCTGATTTGGCTTATTTGACATACCTTGTCCCTAGCCCAGTTACAACCCAATTAAAGACCTTTTGATTATCATCATTGATGTATGTTGTGTTAAGAGTTAGATTGATACCAATTGTCAAGCATGCTTATGATTTTGTTGGAATTGAGTGATACACTTACCCTTGTTCTTGAGTGAATATTATTTTGTGAGTGGATTGTGAGTGTGTACTTGTTTTTGCGTATGAGATCCCGAGTTTTGTCTCAAAGATGTACTCTTGTAGGCTTAGCATGGTTACTAACTTATTCTTACACTTGACATGGACTTTTGAGAACTTATGCATGCTCATTGAGTAGACTATGTGAATACTTGCACTTTCGACACCAAGACATCGCATTATTACTTTGATTCTCAAGTTGAAATGACATTAGAGGATTTGAAGGTGTGGTGATGTATTAGTAGTAAATCATATGCATTTTCATATTAGTTTCATTCATGCAATGCATTGTATTGGATTTTGTGGGTACATTCACTATAGGCCCTCACGAGACCTTACTCGTCCACTAGGGCTGCCTAGGGGTTTAAAGGGCTTGTTGCATATGCCAAATGCAACCGTGATCACCTACGGAAGTGGTACTAGCTAGTTGTATATAGTTATATTTGTGTATGCTTGAGGACAAGCATCGGTTTAAGTTTGGGGTTGTGATAAGTGGATTTTATATCCACTTGGAGCGTTCCATTTCGGCATAAATTGATGTCTTGGTCTCAAGTATGTCGTGTTTTTTATTTGTTTTAGTGAGCTTGTGCAGGGTTATTATCTTGAGGTTGGATGATATAAATTGCATATTTTATGGTGGAATTGAGTTCTAGAAGTGAAAAATGACAATTTGCAAAAGAAACGAAGGAAAAAGGAGTTAAAACGAAGAAAATCAGCCAAAATCAGCTCCCAGCAGAAGCACGGGCCCTGCCAGCGCGCACAAGGGCGCAGCCAGCGCGGGGAACTGTTTGGGCGCTGCCAGCGCGCATCCGGGCGCAGCCAGCGCGGAGAATTCTACCAGATTTTCGGATTTTTGTTTTGACCATATCTTGAGTTCTACAACTCCGTTTTGGGTGATCTTACAGTCCACGCGAAGCTAACGAGATTCTCTATCATTCTAAAGTGGTCCAGATGTCCAATTACAACTGGAACGGTCCATAAATAATGAAGAAAAGTCAGCTACGAATTTTCCTTCAAAACAGAATCAGTTTAGGAAACGTATTATGCAGAAATTCTATTTTAACTCTATTTTGGGGAATTTCTTGCTGGGCAAGACTTCTAGAGCCTATATAAACACATCCTACCATTGTAATTTGTATCATTAATTAGCATATTATTATTGGAATTCGGGCATAATAACGCAACGGAAATAACGTAAATAACAATTAAAAACGAATTCCAAAGCCCGGATCCATGTATAAATTGATGATCATGGTATAAAAAATTCTCAAGAACAAGATTGTACCTTGTTAAAGCTTTCCAATGGATGACAAATAGAGATCCTAGCTTGTTGATTTGAGAGCTAAAATTATAACTCCTCCACCGGTATCCACACTTGAATGCTTGCTTGAATCGTCGAACGATTTCGCCACGGGACGAGGTACTAGCCAAAAATAAATAATCGATGTGTTCTTGGCTTGAGCTTGATTTCTTCCTTGTCTCTAAGTTGTGTATAAACTGAAATTTTCAGTTGTGTTCCCTCAAGAAGACTAGCCAACCTTTGGCTTATAAAGAGAAATAAAGAAAAATGGACCATTAAACAATTAGGCCATTTTTATTTAAACAAATCTTATTTATTTAAATAAATTTATTAAGTCATACTTAATTAATCAAATAAGTCAAGAAAATACATCTTCAAATTTTATCTTTAACTAATCAAGTCTCACTTAATTAATTTTATAAAATTCGAATTATTATTTATTATTAATTTAAAATCATAATTTAAAATATTATTAATTTAAATTCATGAAATAAATTAATATCCCTTTTAAACATTCTTTGTGTGTGACCCTGTAGGTTATTATTTAATTGGCAACAATTTTATTCTCTAATAAAATTGTAAACAATAAGCGGCGTCTAGTAACACATTATTGCTACCCAATAAAACAATAATTAAATCAACGATTCAATCAACCTTTTATGACTAATGTTCCATGTAATATAATCCCTTTAAATCATGATATTATAGATTAAACTCGAGGCATGTAATGTGTCATCCTCTTCATAATTTAATCTTCATTTTCTTGATCGATGAGTAGACTATTTAATCAAATCAACATTTGAGCATGGCCATGCATTTCATAGTCTCACTCAAACAAGAGGCCGATAATATCACTCCTTTATCAGGAGATTTAAATCCCATCTAGATCGTTCATATTTCTCACATGATTCATAATATATCTGAAATTCACCTTTATCATTATCCGGCTAAAGATAACTTTTGACGAATTCAAAATATATTAATTCTCATGTAGAATTATAACGACTTTAGGTCTAAGGATCATTACACCATTATCACTGTGAGAATACATATGACACATTTATTATTATTATTTACCATGATGTATCTCACGGTGGGTCTGTCCAGTACCCTGTACTCGTACAGTTACCTATGCATTGCTTTTAGTATCTGCATACTTATGACCAATGAGATGTGGTCATCTTGTCAATAAACATACTAGCCTTAATGTATTATTATTGTCCTAAGTAATAATAATACTCGGCTAGGGACATTTAAGAATATGATACAATCATTATATAATCTCATGTTCAAGTCACATACTTGCAACTACATAATTTGTATCAAGATTCCAAGGACATTTATTATACTTTATTTATTTCGCAGTAAATAAAGCCAATAATAAATATATATATCAAATATATAAAATCACTCAAACACAAATACAATTAATTATATTGACTCTAGGGCACCAATACTAACAATCTCCCACTTGCACTAGAGCCAATCACCCATGTATCGAATACCCATGCTACTAGTGTGACATTCATGCTTCTGCTGCGACAGAGCCTTAGTCAGCGGGTCTGCAATATTATCATCAGTATGCACTTTACATATGTGAATATCTCCTCTATCATTTATCTCTCGAATAAGGTGATATCTCCGAAGTATATGCTTTGTTCTGCTGTGAGCTCTCGGCTCCTTGGCTTGTGCTATAGCTCCATTATTATCGCAGTAAAGATCTATGGGATCTGCGATCGATGGAACTACACCAAGTACTGTAATGAACTTCCGTATCCATACAGCCTCCTTGGCTGCTTCACATGCCGCAATATACTCGGATTCCATTGTAGAATCAGCTACTGTGTCTTGCTTCGAACTTTTCTAGCTTACAGCACCTCCATTTAGGCAAAACACAAATCCAGACTGAGAAACAGAGTCATCTCTGTCAGTCTGAAAACTAGCATCCGTGTAACCCTTTACCGTTAGCTTCTCCTCTCCTCCATACACCAAGAATGAATCTTTAGTCCTTTTCAAGTACTTAAGAATATTCTTGACCGCCGTCCAGTGACCTTCACCTGGATTAGACTGGTATCTGCTCGTCATGCTCAAAGCATACGAGACATCCGGACGAGTACATATCATTGCATACATGATAGATCCAATTGCTGAAGCATATGGAATCTTACTCATGCGGTCCTTATCATCCAATGATTTAGGACCATTCTCTTTTGAGATCGTTATCCCATGAGATATGGGGACATATCCCCTTTTTGCATCTTGTATTCCAAAACGATGCAAAATCTTGTCAATATATGTACTCTGGCTTAAGCCGATTAATCTTCTTGATCTATCTCTATAGATCCTGATCCCTAATATATAGGTAGCCTCGCCCAAGTCTTTCATAGAAAAACTTTGTCCTAACCAAGTCTTTACAGCCTGTAGAGAAGGAATGTCATTCCCTATTAATAATATATCATCGACATATAATACTAGGAATGCCACATGGCTCCCACTAAACCTTTTGTAAACACATGGTTCATCCTCGTTCTGAATAAAGCCAAAACCTTTGACTATTTCATCAAACCGGATGTTCCATCTCCGAGAGGCCTGCTTCAATCCATAAATGGATCTATGCAGCTTACATACCTTTCCGGCATCCTTTGGATTTCCAAAACCTTCAGGTTGTGTCATGTACACATCCTCTTCAAGGCTCCCGTTAAGGAAGGCTGTTTTGACATCCATCTGCCATATTTCGTAATCATAGTAAGCCGCTATTGCAAGCAAAATTCTGATGGATTTTATCATTGCTACTGGTGAAAAGGTTTCATCATAGTCAATACCATGAATTTGTTTGAAACCTTTTGCAACCAGTCGAGCTTTATAGGTCTGTAATTTACCTTCCATGTCGATTTTCTTCTTGAAAATCCATTTGCACTCTATAGGTTTTACCCCTTCAGGTGGATCAACCAAAGTCCATACTTGGTTTTCATACATGGAATCCATCTCAGAATTCATGGCTTCTTGCCATCTCTCAGAGTCTGGTGAGTTCACAGCATCTTGGTAGGTGATAGGCTCATCTTGGTCTATGAGCATCACATAGTCATTTTGAGTTAAGAGAAATCCATAATTCCTCTTTGACTCATGGCGAATCCTACTAGATCTACGAACAACCTGTGTTTCTTGAGCAATGTTATCTTGTATTTCTTGCTCATGTTCCACCTCTGGTTCAACGTTATCAAGTGGTTCTCGATCTTCATCGAGATCTATTTTCCTCCCACTGTCTTTTCTAGAGACTAGCTCTCTTTCTAAGAATACAGCAGTTCGAGCAACAATTACTTTGTTCTCCGAGGGACTATAGAAAGAATAACCCTTCGTTTCCTTTGGGTATCCCACAAAATTACATTTTTCAGATTTCGGTCCAAGCTTGTCTGATGTTAGGCATTTCACAAATGCTTCACATCCCCATACTTTCATAAAGGACATGCTTTGACGTTTCTCTGTCCATATCTCATATGGTGTTTGTTGAACCGTTTTAGTAGGAACACGGTTTAGTGTATATGCAGCCGTTTCCAGGGCATAACCCCAGAAACTAATTGGAAGATATGCTTGACTCATCATTGATCGCACCATGTCCAACAAGGTACGATTCCTCCTTTCAGAAACCCCATTCCATTGTGGTGTTCCAGGAGGAGTTAGTTGTGATACAATACCACACTCCCTCAAATAGTTCTTAAACTCATGGCTTAAGTATTCACCTCCTTGATCAGATCTTAGAGTTTTTATGCTTTCGCCAGTTTGCTTTTCTGCTTCTGCCTTATACTCTTTGAACTTTTCAAATGCTTCGGATTTGTTCTTCAAAAGATACACATATCCATATCTACTGAAATCATCAGTAAACGTAATGAAGTAGAAATAGCCACCCCTTGCCATCGATCTCATAGGACCACATACATCGCTATGTATTAGTTCTAGTCGTACGGTGGCCCTCTTACCCTGTCCGGTAAAAGGATCTTTAGTCATCTTGCCTAGTAAACAAGCCTCGCATTCATCATATGATTCAAAATCAAACTGATCCAAGAAACCATCTTGATGTAACTTGGAAATGCGTTTCTCGTTTATATGGCCTAGACGACAGTGCCAAAGGTATGTTTGATTTGAGTCATTAGTCTTAAGTCGTTTGTTATTTACATTCAAGATAGGAGTATCTAAATTAAGAACATACAAACCGTTAAATAATTGTGCAACACCATAGGTAATGTCTTTCAAACCAAAAGAGCAACCATTGTCTTTAAAGGTAAATGAAAAACCTTTCTTGTCTAGACAAGAAACAGAAATAATGTTTCTACAAATAGAAGGCACATACAAACAGTTTTCAAGTTCTAATATAAGCCCAGTGGGCAACGATAAATGGTAAGTCCCTACAGCCAAAACAGCAACCTTTGCTCCATTTCCAACTCGTAGGTCTACCTCTCGCTTAGCCAGTGTCCTACTCCTTTGCAGTTCCTGCACATTTATACAAATGTGAGAACCACATCCGGTATCCAATACCCAAGATGTAGAAGTAGACAAATTGACTTCTATTACATAAATACCTGAAGCAGAAGTCTGGCCAGCAGCCTTCTTCTTCTTAAGTTCTTCCAAATATGCATGACAGTTTCTCCTCCAGTGTCCCAGTTTACCACAGTGGTGACAATCACCCTTTTCGACACCTCCTTTGGGCTTGGTAGCCTTCTTGGGAGCAGAATTAGGATTGGCAGCAGATTTGGACACATTCCTCTTCTTATTGCCCTTCCACTTTCTTTTCCCCTTGGCACCTCCTTTGTTCACCATCAGCATGGGAGTAGGAGATTCCTTCTGAATGTTGGTTTCAGCAGTTCTTAACATGCCCAACAATTCAGTGGGTGTCTTATCTATCTCATTCATGTTGTAGTTCATAACGAATTGAGAAAAGTTCTTGTTAAGTGATTGTAAGATCAAATCTATTTGAGCCTCCGGACCAATCGGGAAGCCCAAGGTACTTAGTTGTTCAATGTACCCAATCATCTTAAGAACGTGTGGTCCAACCGGGTCTCGCTCTCCCTGTTTGCAAGCATACAAAGCCTTGCTCGTATCATATCTCTCCTGGCGAGCTTGTCCCTCAAACATGCTTTTGAGGTGCTCAATTATTTCAAAAGCATTCATCAACTCATGTTGCTTTTGAATCTCAGGAGCCATGCATGCAAGCATAAGGCATGACACATCATTTGAGTCATCCAAATGCTTCTGATAAGCATTTTGCTCGGCACGTGTGGCTCCAGCAGGAAGAGGATTTGGGCGAGGAACTTCAATGGCATACAGCTTTCGCTCCTGCCTGAGGACAATCCTCAAGTTCCTAAACCAATCTAGGAAGTTTGTCCCTGTCAGCTTTTCCTTTTCTAGGACTGATTGTATCGAAAAGTGGTTTGTGTTGTTTGCCATTTATTATCTACAATTTTGTAAAAGCGCATAAAATGAGTTAGTTTGCATGTTTCGTAAAACCAATTATGTTCAAGTTGATTTATAGCATATTCGTAATATACCTCCCACTATTTTTTTATCAAATTAATAGCCCTTACTATCAATTCGGAAAATGGTTCCCATAAAACCTTTCTTAGTGAGCCAAGATCCATATTTCGTCATATTTTAAGTCAGCTTTGGCTTTCCTCTTAAATATGATTATTTAGGTAGACCGTTATGTCAATTATATCGTATATAACTCTTGGATAGCTTAGTGAACAACATATTGCTCCGATCTATCTAATAGATTTCACTAAACTCTATGCTTATAAGTTCATAATCCTATTATGACGACTTATTTAAGTTGAACCCAACAATAACAATTTAAGTAAGCTTGTTTACTTAATCACATCTCACCACGATAAAAGAGAAGCCCTTGCTTTGGCAAATCCACTCCTCAATGATCTAGGATTCAATGAGTGTTATTTGTTGGAAAGCATCTGTTTAACTTAATATTTCTTAAGGGATTTTTAGAAAAATTTAACGATCTTGATCGTTTGTTTAAATCTTAAATCGTTACAGATTTTATCTTGTTTAAACATGGCATATGTGTCGTATCTAATACATACATTCTAAAATATCCATACATCCATGCATCCATTCATATATCTAATATATCCATGCATCATATGTAAAGTGCAGTTACGCAAAATTAAACGTGCGATGGTTATGGCCCGATCCTATGCGATCTTTTCGAGCTAATGAAAAGATCAAGGTCAATCTATGGTTGTAATAACTAATTATTACAAAATTCTTCTTTGCTTCCCAAGCCTCCATTGATTGCCTTCAGCTTCCCTTTTGAAACAAATTACAAAAGAACTCGAGTTGCATTCGAGAAATAATAATTACAAGAATAACGACATGCAAGTCGTATTTAATTATTACAGACCATAAATAAAATTACAACTTTTATTCTACGGGTCTTTAGGCCATAACCAATGCACCATGCTCATATAACAATTATAGACATCACATTAATCATGATCACATCGATTAATATTTAACTCCTCAATTTAAATACCTAATTATTTAAAAGGGAATTAAATAAATAAATCAAATTTAATTAATTAAATTCGAATTAATATAATTAAACTAATTACAATCTTAATCCGAATAAAAAAAATTAAATTGAAATTAATTAATCAAAATTCGAATTTAATAATAATATTCAAATTCATAATTTAACTATATTATTAAAATTCGAAATTAAATTAATTAATAAAATTTTGAATTAATAATAATTTTTAAATCCATGATTTAAATATTCAATTATTAAAACTTTAATCATTAAAAGCATGAGGAATCTAATGATTAATAGCAATAAGTCTAACATGGCAACTAATTGTATTATTAAAGCAAAAGCAAAAGCTAAAATAAAAAAAATTAGAATTAAATAACACCAATAATAGCACAGCACGCCACTCTGCTGTTACTGTCAACACTGTGATACGCATGTCGTACATGCGCAGCACCTGCTGTCTACGGGTGATGCGCATGTCCGACATGCGCAACCCGTCTATAATTTCCTGTTGCGCATTACCAGAATGCGCAACACCTGTACATTCAGTTTTTCCCAGAAATTGCAGAAAGCTCCAGAACAGTGCAGAATGAAATTTTTTCAGTTTATATCAATTCTAAAATTATTCTAATGATGTGTTTACCATATCTAACATATAGTACATCATTCAAAACATGTTATAACAATTTATAACATCATACAAACAATCATAACAATTTATAAAATCTTTTGTATGTTAAAATGAAGCATGGCAAAATTTCATAAAATTCATGTATGATTCATTTTCAAGAACACAACACCAAATCATCCTTTTATACATGTAGCTCTGATACCATTGTTGGAATTCGGGCATAATAACGCAACGGAAATAACGTAAATAACAATTAAAAACGAATTCCAAAGCCCGGATCCATGTATAAATTGATGATCATGGTATAAAAAATTCTCAAGAACAAGATTGTACCTTGTTAAAGCTTTCCAATGGATGACAAATGGAGATCCTAGCTTGTTGATTTGAGAGCTAAAATTATAACTCCTCCACCGGTATCCACACTTGAATGCTTGCTTGAATCGTCGAACGATTTCGCCACGGGACGAGGTACTAGCCAAAAATAAATAAACGGTGTGTTCTTGGCTTGAGCTTGATTTCTCCCTTGTCTCTAAGTTGTGTATAAACTGAAATTTTCAGTTGTGTTCCCTCAAGAAGACTAGCCAACCTTTGGCTTATAAAGAGAAATAAAGAAAAATGGACCATTAAACAATTAGGCCATTTTTATTTAAACAAATCTTATTTATTTAAATAAATTAATTAAGTCATACTTAATTAATCAAATAAGTCAAGAAAATACATCTTCAAATTTTATCTTTAACTAATCAAGTCTCACTTAATTAATTTTATAAAATTCGAATTATTATTTATTATTAATTTAAAATCATAATTTAAAATATTATTAATTTAAATTCATGAAATAAATTAATATCCCTTCTAAACATTCTTTGTGTGTGACCCTGTAGGTTATTATTTAATTGGTAACAATTTTATTCTCTAATAAAATTGTAAACAATAAGCGGCGTCTAGTAACACATTATTGCTACCCAATAAAACAATAATTAAATCAACGATTCAATCAACCTTTTATGACTAATGTTCCATGTAATATAATCCCTTTAAATCATGATATTATAGATTAAACTCGAGGCATGTAATGTGTCATCCTCTTCATAATTTAATCTTCATTTTCTTGATCGATGAGTAGACTATTTAATCAAATCAACATTTGAGCATGGCCATGCATTTCATAGTCTCACTCAAACAAGAGGCCGATAATATCACTCCTTTATCAGGAGATTTAAATCCCATCTAGATCGTTCATATTTCTCACATGATTCATAATATATCTGAAATTCACCTTTATCATTATCCGGCTAAAGATAACTTTTGACGAATTCAAAATATATTAATTCTCATGTAGAATTATAACGACTTTAGGTCTAAGGATCATTACACCATTATCACTGTGAGAATACATATGACACATTTATTATTATTATTTACCATGATGTATCTCACGGTGGGTCTGTCCAGTACCCTGTACTCGTACAGTTACCTATGCATTGCTTTTAGTATCTGCATACTTATGACCAATGAGATGTGGTCATCTTGTCAATAAACATACTAGCCTTAATGTATTATTATTGTCCTAAGTAATAATAATACTCGGCTAGGGATATTTAAGAATATGATACAATCATTATATAATCTCATGTTCAAGTCACATACTTGCAACTACATAATTTGTATCAAGATTCCAAGGACATTTATTATACTTTATTTATTTCGCAGTAAATAAAGCCAATAATAAATATATATATCAAATATATAAAATCACTCAAACACAAATACAATTAATTGTATTGACTCTAGGGCACCAATACTAACAATTATAACATAGAACTCATAATTTGTTTTTATCATTGTTTCATCAGATCCCATGATGACGAGAGGTTCGATTATGAACTAATCGTTGTCATGGGATTCTAACGGATTTATTTATGAAGATTTAGTATCTTGATCGCTTTAAAGATCTGTGTATGATGTATATCTGATATCCTTGTATGGTTGTGCTTAATTGATAGATGCGTCGCGAACATCTAATTTGTTAATCTCTTGTGAAGTGAAAGTGGATCTTGAGATTTAGAACTTGCCATGCTAGCATAGGTTCATGATTGTTTATCAACATGATTCGTAGTATGAGATGAAAATACTTATATTGCCCTGTGTGATCTTTATGGATGACTTGTTCTTCAACCGTTATGTTTTCAAATTCTATAGACATATAGGGTCTAAGCATAATTAGTGTCTATTCATCTTCTATCTCTTTTGTGGATGTATGGGTAGTTTGGTATACGTATGCTGACAGGTAGCGTGTACTTATTTCGTGTTATCCGATCGATATCATAACCTTTGCATATAGTGATTAAAGGCGTCAGATCTAAGTGAAGTATTTAATGAAGTTAGGATCCCATGTTTACTCTTGTTGAAGTAATTCGATTCCAATTCTCAGTAGTTAAGTAATTCGTAGTTTGTTAATTTCCTTTTTAGTTAATTTTAGTTAATCAATCCCAATCATGTTAATTGTCTTAGCAGTGAGTAATAACCATACATTGTTGCATAGGTACATTGACTGAATTAAAACCTAAACCAAATCCCTGTGTGAACGAACTCGACTTATTCATATATTACTTGTGACCACGTACGCTTGCGTGATATTGTGTTAACAATATTAGAGTGGTAAAAACATATTTTTTTTGATTGAGTTGTTATTGTTTGTTATGTTATCTATATACTTGCTGGGCATTCTTTGGCTCTTTCTTGCTATTTAAATATTATTAAACAGCGGCAATCAGGGCTGACACTAATATGACGAACCGTGACCAAGGGAAGGGGAAAGGCCACTGATTCAGCGCATTAGCCTTATAGTATCTGAGAAGGGTGTGAGCTGGAAAGTAGTGGTTTAATGCTCTATTATCTAGTATTTTGAAGTTCTAATAGTATTTCAGAGATTCTGGGAAGTGAACTTGTGTTGTAATAACTTTTGGATTACTGAGTACTTGTTCTAAGACTATAACCCGTGGAGTAAAGGATGGAGTTTAATATGAATATTGTTGTAGATTATATTGTGAGTAGGTGATTGAATATTCCGCAAGAGGTGTGATCAGGAAGGTATGTATGTGTATGGCAAGAGGTGTGACGACCCGAATTCCTGGTAAGAAATTAGGGGGTGTTACACGTGAGATGTATCTCAGGTTCTTTTCTCTTTTATATATTTTAAAATATGATTAAAATCCAAGAGATTTTGAAGGATTTGCCAGAAACTTTGTTTTAATCAACAAAGTTTTAGGAGATTTTACATAAACTCATTCAGTTGACGGGTATAATTAAATTAACAATAATTTTTCAAAATTCATAAATTATTATCAATTCATTTAAAATAAAACACCTCCGTAAATATTATTACGAATATGCTTAGTTGGACACTTTGTTGTTCAAGATTATGTGGGTGAAAGCCCTAAATAACCAAAAATTAAAACGGAATGTCCAAAATAACGAAAGCCGGAAAAGCTGCCCAAAATAACCAAGGGACTACGCATTTGCGTTGTGCGTACATGGTATACGCATTTGGAATATGCGTACAGGTGAACCACTGTAGCATCCCAAAATCTGGGGTACAGATTTGGAGCCATTAACCACAAACACATTAGACAATCCCTGGATAAAACATTATATAATAACAAAACCCCTTAACCAAGATCGCATACAGGTTATAGTATGAAACAAACTATCAATTACATTATTACAACCCAATCTCAGAATAAAAGAATAATATACAATTTTATGAATGTACCAAATCACTATCTAACTAGATATCCCACCTTGTCAAATCCCAATCCACTATCCAACGAATTCCATGACTCGAACGTCTCCTCTCGCGGCCTATAGAGCAATACCCACTGACCTCTAGTTCCTTTCATTATCTCTAATAACTGGAGAAAATAAACAGAAGCAAGAGTGAGCCAACAACGCTCAGCAAGTGCACATAGTGATAGCAACATCAATAACGACTACAAATTCTGAAAACAAGAAATGTCTCATGCTGCGAAAAGAATCAGTTAAGTTAATTATCTGATTGTTACGAGGAGCCAACATTTCACCATTAGAGCAAGGTGCATCAACAATGAGAACTGATAAAAGTTCTGATAACAAAATATAATTGAAATAGGCTTCAAGAGAGTCAGAAGACAAATCGACTCAATCTCAATGTACAGATTAGAATTGGATTTTTATTTTTATGTTTAAAAAAAACAATAAGGTTAGGCTGCTGATCAGTCACGCACTAACCCCGGACAAACGCACACAGCAATGTCCTTAATTGGATCCATGGCACACATTGGCCTTAACTTCTGACCATTAATCTGGTCTTACCCCGAAGGGTTTAACGCCCCAAGGGCCACTTTTAAAAACATTTCCAATTCTAAATCATCCACACTAGGTGTCGGAACAATCGACAACCTTTGCCAACCAACAACTGGAAAACTCACGTTCCAGAATAACGACTCATAATCCAATAGTCATTAAGAGATTCAAGATTAACAGGTGTCGACAAGTTCGACACAATAATTGGGTAATAAAAGAAGAACAACAATCTCAAAAGGTATCGACAAGTTCGATAGAATAGAGGGTGATAACCAAATAATCAAGATCTTCAATAAATACTGACGAGTTCGATAATAAATGGGGTGGAGAATATAAAGAACAATATTTCGAATAAGCATTGACAAGATAGATATGAATAATTGGGGACACATCATCATTATTTGATTAAAGAGAAAATCGACTTGGCAACAATACAAGATATAAATCGCAACCAAATTGCCAACAATTGAAACCCTAAGTTGGAGCAGGGACATAATCAAGCACTACGCATTTATTAAAATTTTAAAACACATAGTAAGGTTTGAATCAACATAAGCGAGTAAAGCAGTTTAAACGATTATCTGTAAAATAATTTCAGGATACTTAATTACAAATTAGTTTGAAGAAACATTTTCAAGAAGGGGTTCACTGGAGAAATTATGCTAAAAATCAGGAATTTCATTAACAGATATTTATGGGTATTTAAAGCTTGGATTCTCTCTATTTAGAAAATCCCTTAACATTTTTCAAGGAAAATAAAAGATAGGGCGTTCAACTGAGGAGCCCAATAACATTCCATGTATAAAATGATATGCGGAAAAAAAAAGCTAGTGATAAGATTCTTTGAGAAATTAGTATTTGAATCGAGGGTGGGGAAAATAAACATTTTCACGCTAATTGAGGAAATACATCATTTTCTAAATATACTTGACCACATCATATCATATAACAAAGGAATTGAATTGCATCACTTGAATGATAAGTGAAGAGCAAAACACTTGTCTCGATTCACGGAGTTCTCGACCTTAACATCGATCCATAACTCAGTTTCACGACATCTCTTTACTTGCTAGCCTTTTATTTGGCCCTACTTCCACTTCTACTTCGTAACTCGTTAACTTCCACGTCAATACATCCGTCGGCTTTGATACTTGTCCTTCTGCTTATCTTTTTACTCGTACCCTGCTCTTGGCCATGTCTCCTATTCAACCTTTTCAAGGTCAAATACTATTTTAGTATCCAACTAAGCAAAATCTTATTGTTTTGCTCTATTCTACCCATATGCGTCCTATAACGCTTACTTATATAACTTATACAAACATACTTAATCACATTCATAATATAGTTTCAAGACAACCACTAAATCAAATACTCACTCCACATAAATACTTAACACATATGATTACTCGACACTTAGATACCATCTAGGCAACCACTTCACAACAATACATATCAACTATAACATTTACCTTGACTCTCGAAAATCACCATATACTTTTAAATCACCAAATCAAATAACTTAAATAGATTTTTAAATAAATTTGCAGGGGATTTTTAGAAAATTTCGGCATGAAGTATTCGTTTATCGGACTATGGGCACAGCCCCTCAAATACAATTCAACCCTGTTTTTGCAAAAAATAAAGCTGCCTCAACTTGCAGCAACATAAAAGTAAACAAGTAAGAAAAGTACCCGCCCAGACATGCGGCACCTAGCACATAATAATTTACATTACACTACTACTTACGCTACACCAATGATCGTATTTCTCACGCATTTTGATGATACACGTGACAACCAATCATTGATGTTCGTAAGCCCTAGGGAACAACCCCTAGCACTAACTATTACTTACGCTATATCAATGATTGCATCACTCAAGTATATTAATTATACTCGTGATAGCTAATCATGGATATTCGTAAGCCCTAGGGATTAGTCGAAAAGAATTACACAAGTCCTTTAAATATTGACATTTAAAAACTTGTGATCTTCCCATAACCCCTAGCACAATTCTAATTATTATAAAATTCTAACATTTAACATGTAACATTCATAATTAGTAAAGCCATTAAATACTACGACTCGCTTAATACCATTTAGCATATAAGCATTTACCGACTAGTACATCCATATAATTTCTTAATCAAAATTACTCGACCACATATAATTTACCACCAAGAATTTAACAGGTAAGCACTTAGTAAATACGATTTTTCGACCTATAACACTTAACACATAACATTTATAACTTAATAAAACCATATAACTCCCGACATCCATCAAAATCTCCCAAGTTCAACTTTCGAAATTATAACTTCACTTACTACGTAATAACGATTAACAACTAACATTCATCACAATTATACTTTACGATATGCTTTCCGAACTAAATACGGAAATTAAAACGATAATCTCACAATCTAAGACTAATTAAAATACAACAATTAATAATTATCAATTATGCTCTTCAAATTAACTACGGGAATTACAACAACATTCTCAAAATTCGAATATAATCTAATTACGAAATTAACACATTAATCTTACAATTAATATCTAAATCATAGTTAGCCACTAACAATTATAGTTAACAATACTCTCCGAATTAATAACGGAAATTACCACATTATCTCACAATTTAAAACTAATTAAAGTACAACCATAATATCACAATTCAAATCTAATTTAATTACAACAATTCACATAATTAATCCAAAATGAATATTACACATTTACATAAAAAAAATTGAAATAAATAAATTAATTAATTAACAAGAATTATACCTTTATCGATTTTCCAAATTCCACCAAAAATATCTCTCTCTCTCTCTCTCTGCACCCTCTCTCCCAACTGCCTCCACTGCTGCCTCTCCTCGCCACCCACACCATAACACACACACACAGTTTATAAACACACGCACACCACATCACACACATCCAGGTTGTATACCCAGTACTCGCACAACACCTATGCCCAGAACATCAATCACACTACCACCTGCTTCCCTTTTCTTGTTTCTTCGCCGCACCTCTATCACGCCACACACACACACCTACTGAAACACACACACCCATCATCTCTTCTTCTCTGTCCACCTCGCGGCCAGACCACCCCCTCATCTATGTACTCCTTCCCGTCGTTATCTCGCCGGAGACAAGCCGGACGCCGCCCGACTGCTCCACCGCGGCGCCTCCCTCACCCACAGTCGACGCCCACACAAAATGCACACACAATACCAGCCTCCTCCCTTCTTCAATTTCTCCTCTCCTTTTTTATCAATTTCTCTCCTAAATTTCAAATCCCCAATTGTGTTTCTCTCTCCCCGATTTTTCAATCTCTCGAGAACTCTCTGGAATGATCTCGACTGTATTTGTTTTCTAACTAATGGGCTTAGGCCCAATACCCTTATATTAATACTATAATTCATTCCGGGCCCAAATACATCTAATAAACGACTATAATAAATCCAATTAAATAAAACCTTCGGAAAAATTACACTTTTCATTTTTAAAAAATAAAGAATATAAAATTACGAACACCCACATATTTTTAAAATATTTTTCGGATCAAAAATGAATTAAATAAGAATTTTCCAAGTTTTGATCCTTTAAATACAATAAAACTCTTAAAATCATTTTAAAATACTGGAACATCCAAATTAATTCACCCAACCATTTTAAAAACTAAATAATATTATGAAGATAATATTACAAAAGATTTCATGATTTTTAATTCCTCCGATAATTTGATAAAATTACAGAGGATAAAAAATGCATGATTTAAATGTTTTTAAATCCTAAAAAAATACAAATAAAAAATACATCGACCTTCAAACCTCAAAAAAATCATCATATAAACACATAAACACAACTTCACATATTTTTCACCTTTACAACAATATTCACATAATATAATTCAAAATTTATAAAAAATAAATAATTCTAAATTCGAAATTTTCTAGGGCGTTATAACCACGCATTGTAGTCATGCGTGAACTTTGTCAAAGTGAGGCACATGGCGTGTGGAACAGTACCATGAATACGCATGTTGAGAATGCGTGTCTATGGATATGCATGTTCAACATGCGTATGTAGCACTGTTCATCGTCATCTTTGCACGCTGCCGGAGGCGATTTACGACCAAACTTTTGACCACAACTTTCAATCCTTTCCAGCAACCTTTGATTAGCATATTATATACCAAGCTGATCGTCTTGCTCTCCTCTACAAGCCTATACCAATAGTTTTCCATTTGTTTTACCAGATTTAAAAGCCCCAAATCGAGGTCCTTTTTATATCGAGTTTCCAGATCTGTTCGTACACGTCCCTGCGGGGCCAAAACTCAACAACTGAATATGACAAGATGTAGATACAAGTGTGGGCATCATTTTGATATCCTCAGATTTCGTGGAGGTGGCCGGAATGTGATGGATGGGAGGAGGCGATTTTGAGGCGATTTATTTGTCATTTGAGCTCCGGTTACGTTTGTGAAGAAATGACGTCATATGACGTCATTGCGCATCTGGGAGATGCGTTACCCCAGTTGCGCATGTACAGAATGCGTATTCCGTCTACGCAGATCGGCAATACGTGGCTCCGTGGTTATTTTGGAAGCTGTTCGCGCAAATCTTTATTTTGGGTAGCTGGGGTGTGTTTTTATGTTATTTTGGTCATTTTCTCAGATTATGTATGTATCATTGAGCATATATTAATATTTGTTTTTTGCATCACTACTAAAAATTCTTATATTTTCAAAAAATATTGTTTTCTAGATTGTAATTCAGCTAATGTATTGTATATATCCACAAATTACAAGATAATATTCTCGTATTTTATTGGTACTACGATAAACGTAGAGTATGATGATAAAAAATATAATGAGAATAAAGAACACATGGATGGAAAGTTAGATTAGATAAATAACTATTTTGAATTATTTATAATATTATTTTAATTTATATATGGATAACCTAAATTTAAATAAATTAAATAAAATCAATCCAATAGAATTTTTGGGATTATTTTTAGTCCACAAAAATCTTGATAAATCAATTCATTAAAATCCAACAATTGTGTAGAATTTAAAAAGTCTGTATAGAATCTATTGTAAATTTTGAACAATTTGTGAATTTACAAAATCCAATAAAATCAATAATTCATTAAAATCTTAATTGAATATATCCCTCTAACATATTTAATCAAATCATACCAAAATATCAATATGGTTATATTTAGACCTAAACCTTAATGTAGGTGAAATTTGAAATTTTAGTACTTTATTTTCAAATCAATTTATGCTATGTTTGAAGAGAGAAGTACCAAAATATTGATTTTTGGGATGAAGTTGTCCAAAATACTGATTCTGAAAAAAATGGCCCGAAATACCGACGGGATACGGAGTTTCGGCCTCCGTATTAGCTGGATACGGTACATGGTGTTCCGTATCACCTCTATCACGGTACATGGTGTTCCGTATCACCTTTATCACAGTACATGGTGTTTCGTATCACCTTTATCACGGTACATGGTGTTCCGTATCACCTCCTATCACGGTACACGAAGTACCGTATCACCTCCTATCACGGTACACGAAGTACCGTATTACCCCTCCTATCACGGTACACGATTTAATGTGTCCCATCAGTAAAAAGGGCCAGCATGGCTCCCATATGAATATTTTGGACCATCACCCATGTTTGAATCAGGTACAAGCAATACCATTACAATTTATTTCGAAATTAAAAATTTACTCTAAAAAGAACTTTTTCACAAATATTGCTATATGTAAATTAAAAAGCCACACCCATAGATAAATTTTTATGAAAACAACTTTTCTTTTCTTGTCTTGAAATATATATATAAATTGAAATTAATATTTACTAATAATAATTAAAAATTATAAAAGGGGTAGTACGTTTACTTTTCTTCCCAAAAGATTTGAAAAAGCTTTAAACTTGGCTAATTTCACGTTCTTAGATCCTTATTTTAGGCTTGAGAAAATAAAGTTGAACAAAAATAAAAAATAAATTTCTCCGACAATGAACAATACCCAAATAAATTATAATTTTAAAAAAAAAAGTCGATATATTACTACTCCTGCATATATAGACACACAATATATAAGCAATATTAACGCCGAACAGCTCAACGAGAGATAATAAGAAAAAGAGAGAGAGAGAACGAGAAAAAGGAAGAAAAATTGGCTTTGATTTCTGCATCAACTCTGTAAGTATTGTATCTATCGATTCTATTCTATCCTTTAATTCACCTTTTGTGTTGTTTATTCCTTGAATTTTCGAGATCTGATTGTGTAATTTTACGGTTTTTTTCGATTTTTTGACGGTTTTTTTGGCAATTAGGGTTTTGTGCTCATCGATCCGTTCAATTAAAGATCTTTTATCTGTTTTGTGTTTATGTATATGTATGTGTATGTGTGTATATGTTTGCGATTGAAGAATTTGGTTCTTGTGAGGTTTTGATGTGTTCGGTTTGTTGAAATTGGGGATTTTGATGTGTTTGTGTGTTTCGATGTTCTGTGAGATGAAATTTGGTGGATTTTGGGGGTTTTATTGAAGAAATGTGGTGGAAGTTTGTTTTTCCGTTGGATTTATGTGGAAGAGTATTTGTGATTTGTGTGTGTTTAGTTTGTAGTGTCGAGTTGCGGAAAGTTTGTTTGATGTTTTTCGGAAAGTTGTTTACTTGTTTTATTTTTCGGTTTCTTATAAGGTCTCTATTGTTCGTGCATCAGTTTATTTGTTTGGATTGTACTTGTTTTTTGGTGTAAGGTTCGGGATATACCTTTTCTAATGAAAAAGATTCTCGAACTCTTTTTTCGTTATTCCTGCAGAAAGTCAATGGTTGCACTTTTCAGTTTTGTAAGAATCATAGGCCAAATAACATCCTTTTAAGTCCTGTACATGCCTTTTCAGTTGGATGTGTAGTGCTTGTTGTTTCTAACTTTAAGGAGTTTTAACGATAACTTGCCTGATGTTCAATACAATAAATATAGAACAGTTGGGAAATTCAAACAACGGTTTTTAGCTTTAAATCAAGGATAAGACTTACTTTTCAAGCATTAATACTTATCTTAGTAAACGGAAGCCGACAACGGTATTATGCATTGTCTCTTAGTATCTAAGATTCTTTCCTTTTTAAATTGTCCAACCCTCTTTCTTCAATTCTTTCTTGATTTAAATCAAGGATAAAATTTACTGTTCAAGCTTTTTATACTTTTCTTCTCCATAGCGGGGTGAGACCTTATGTGTTGCAATATTTTTAGTCCATGACATTCAGCTCGTGTGGTGAGATGTTTGGTCAAAGTTCGTTGGTTAAAATTTGATTGTTAGGTGCTTTTGTATTGAAGAGGAAGTTGTCAATGAGTTGTTTGTCAGGAGACGTTCATAAGCCTATTACGAAGGCAGAAAAGATTGCAATAAGCTGTTGGTCTATTATTCCATTGCATATACTATTGTAGCCATAAACATCGGCTATACTGTAGATATCAATCAATGGAAGGGTTATATGGCCATACTGTTGCTGAGAAGCCCTTATGACAATGTTTTCATGTGTTTATGCTTCAGTATCTGCGGTGATGCCATGACTTTTGTTCATTGTGTAATAGTTTTTGTTTTTTATTTTATAACTTTGTACCATGCAACAGAATAGGTTTTTAAATGATACATAATACAGAGAAAGCTATGGAATGACTTGGTACTTGGTAGCCTAGCTATGTTCAGTTGTCTTTCCAGGCGTGAAGAGAAGTAGATCATTTTTCGCATTTAATTAAATGACTATGAAGTTAATATGGAACATCAACATCTAAGGATAGAGACGAGCTAAAATTTGGATGTATGTAGAGTGATATATTGACAGCTATAAACTCATGAAGTACCAAACATATGAGTATATGCATTTAATATGATTAATAGACCTTAAGAACCTATATGGGCAAGTTCAAGGAGTCCAAGAAATGTCATTCTGATGAAGTTGTGTGGTGGATGGGCTTGACCTCAAAATTGGTTCATTATGATGTTGATGAAATTGTAGATGCATAATGTTTTGGTTGTCTATAGATGCTCATTTTTTTCGAGTGTGAAGTCATTGTGGTTTGAGATAGAGAAGTTGACTTATAAATACTATTCGGTGGTTGAGATGATTATGGTGATTGTTTGTTCGGTTTAATTTGCATTATGATAAAGAATTTCGCTTTATTTGCATATGGATAATTTGGCTGAAGTATTAAGTATTAACTAAATTTAATTTTTGTATAATTTAATGCCAACTAATTACATATTTTAATTAGGTACTTAATCTATTATCTACCTTCTAAAGTTATTTTATATCTATTACATATTTTAAGCACTTCCAAGAAAAATGTTGATTTTATCCGATTTCTATCCCATTTGAAGGTGACCACTTTTGAGTAATTCTTTTTATTGGATTTTCATTCCATAACTGTTTTGTCCATTCAGATGCATTGATTGACATTGTTCTTATGTCACACCATTGGACATCTATCTTCAAACGTAAATAGGCGCAACTAGAGACAGTTGGATATGCCGTACACCATTGGGCATCAACCTTTGACATAGGTGTTGCTAGGAATAGGTTGATAAGCATGGGCGGGACAATGGTAGACGGGACTTTGTGCCATTTCTAAAATTTGAGCCTGAATTTCCTGGTACCAAATAAAATAAAGTACTAGTAAATACTTGAGTGTGTTTGTCTGTACATTATTATATATGTATACATATTATATCTGCTGCCCACTGTTTATGGATGTGATTATTATATTGTTTTTTATATCATTATTTGAAGTTAGTTGACCTCTAATTTTGGCCCTTTTATACATAGCATCAATGGTATACGTTCCTTTGTTATTATCTTCTTTTCAGGTACTGTCTTTTTTGAAAACATTTTATAGGTTATTGGGCCGCATCTTGATTTCTGAAATCTGATATTCTCTTCGGATAATATGTCTTAATAGGAGTTAAAAGGGTGCTTCAGGTAAGTTTAGGAAAAATTGTGTTGAATCGAAAAGTAACTGAAAAGAATATATTTACTAAATTGGGAAGTAAATGAAAAGGATATAGCTGGAAGCCTCGAGTAAATTTAGGGTATCATTCCGGACGGAATAGGCAATATGATTGTACATGTTTAGATTCTGTACATCAAAATTAATGGTTAGATAAATTAGGTATTAGAGAATTGTTTTGGGGTATTTAGATTTTAGGTAATTGATTGAACTCTTAAATTGGGTCAAGTTTATTACTGGTCTATTAGTAAGCTTGTTTGCGCACTTGCAGGTAGTAGTAACTCCTTGGATCTTACATCATAATCCAATATGTATGTGCTGTGTATCATTGTCAGAGGTTGCTCCCCAGTCTTCTAGTCCAGGCTTTTAAAGAAAAGTGAAAGTGATCTAATCAGTACAATTGCGAACTGAAACAAACATCTATTTTGACTCTTACAAAATTTCTATATCCAAGTTATTTACTTCAATCTATTTTTGTTATTATCGGCTAAAAATGATGACTTCTTTACATTTTTATGCTTTTGTGTTCAGTAATGTGTTTTTATAATGATCTCGGTGTCCTTTGGTGCATGGATAGAAAGAGTGATCATCTGGTGCATTTTGCAGCTCTTATGCTCTTTAGGACCTTAATGCCAAGTCACTGAAATTTGGTTTTGATATATTGTTTTTATAGGTTATATTTTGACTTGCAATCTATAGAAATGTCTCCAGCAACAAAATCAAAGTCCAAATCTAAGGAGAAGCCCCTCACAAAGGCTACCAAGGAACTGCAGAAGGCTTCTCAGAAATATCCTGAATCAAATAATGGTAGCACTCCTGCAAGTGCCTATAATCCACTTTCTGGAACATTTCATAGCTTGGATAATGCATCTGGGACATCTTCCCCACCCCTGCAAAGCAATGGTCGTTTTCGTAATATAGAAGAAACAGACGATCACTCTGGTAACCTACATAGAGCAGCTATTGAGTATGATTCCCTTTCCAATAATGATAGTTGTTCTGGTGAATCAGAGGACCATAAAGAGAAGGTAACTAGTACAGCTGTCCGGCAGGATGTAGTTACTGTGTCTGACAATGAAAAGCGAGAAAAGATCCGTCAGAAGAATGAGCGGAAACACCAACGTCAGAGGGAGAGGAGAGCACAAGAGTTGCATGAGCGTTGCAGTGGCTATCTTATGTCAAGGAAATTAGAGTCATTATCCCAGCAGATTGTGGCAATGGGATTTACATCTGAGCGAGCAACAATGGCCCTAATGCTGAATGAAGGCAGACTTCAAGAATCTGTTAACTGGCTTTTTGAGGGAACCGAACAAGAGTCTCAAACGAAAGATATTGGTAGCGGCACCAACTTGAAAATTGATATTACTGAAGAGCTTGCTAGGATTTCTGAGATGGAGGTTAGGCACAAATGCTCAAAACAAGAGGTTGAAAGAGTAGTTGTTTCATGTGAGGGTGACCTTAACAAGGCAGAAGAGACGTTAAATTCTCAGAAGCCGGAACCGATCATCCAACCTAAGACTGAGGAGAGTGCCTCCCTGAAGCATACAATGATGCACCAAGAAAAGCCTACATCTGCAGTCACTACACTACTAAATAGGAATGAGAGTGAGATGGTATACTCAAAGGGGGCAGTTCCATTGCCAGCACATGCTGCTACTGGGGCTAGAAACCAACTTTCTTCAAAAGTTATTCCATCAAAGCCTCAAACGGAGAAAAGGGTTTCAGGAAACGCATACAATTCATCTCTGTCTTACTCATCTACTGCACCAATACAAGTAGCATCTTCATCAGCGAAGGTGATGGCGCAGCTAGGTGTTGGCTTGGAAGGGAGATCTTTTCAACAGGGAGCAGCAGTTAAGGAGCCAATAGTTATGATGCAACGCCCCCAATCTATAAATATAAAGCCGAGTACTGTCATAAGCAGCAGTGCTTCTCCTCCAGGAACAAATCAGTGGTATGGTAACAATGTCATGGGTGTTGATAATATGATTCTTAATGGTAAGCTGGTACATAGTCAGAGTTCGGGAAATTTTGGAACAGGTTCACAACACTTTTATCCGCAAGCACAGAGTAGAAATCTGGGCCCGGATAATCCTAGTTCAAGGCAGTATAGTACTCAAGCTCAATATATGCAGCAGCGTGCATACATGTCCAACTCAGTTGATCCCGTGGCAGCAAGGCCGGTAGCCTCCTCTTGGAGTACAGTGGGCACATCATCTCCTTCACTAACCGTACCGTCTTCTCTTGGTCTATTTTCTGGTTTCGGGTCGGGGGCAACTACAGGTGCACCTTCTCATGTTGATTGGAATGCAAGGGACATGATGTCTCATTGTGATTACAACAGTATAGATTGGACACTGAAATCAAGCCCCTTGTCGCCTCCAAAGTTAAATGATTTGATGCTTGAGGACAGATCAGGTGGTCTGATGCGGGGGCTGTCGTCCATGCGTGGTACAAATGGGGTTCGAGTTGCTGGATTGCAGGATGGTGTCCCAACGGAAGCAACAACTTCTGGCGTGCCTCGAGAATGGACCTCTCCTTTTGCAGGGAAGGACATCTTTAGCTTGCCCAGGCAATTTGTTACTTCTCCCTCTCCTTAAGATAATTAGGGAGTAGGATAAAATGAAATTTAGGACTAAAAAGAAATAGACAGCTTTGGTGAATTTAGTGTTGGAATGGATATGCTGATGGTTGTTTCTTTCTTCCATTAAACAAAGAGAGTTGTTCCTTCTTGCTTCATGAACCTTTATATGATAAAAGCCTCTTTAGACCCTGACATTCAAGTGTGAAAGTGTTTTTTTTTGTTCCTGTTGTGAGAAATATACAGTAGTTATATCCAAATCATAAATAATCGTAATATACCAAAAAAACTGTACATCTAGTGGTACAGGTAATAGGAGCAATTACTCAGCATTTCAGTGCATTACTTGGCTACCCATTAGTTGCTAATACCTTAATTTTGAATCTGTCAAAGTGACATGTCACGGTTTCCCCTTTCCAACCAAGAAGCATTAGTATACTGCATGCTTTGGTGTTCTGACAATATCATTGCACCGGTGTTGCACTGAATACAAAGGTGCTCCGAGACCTGAGTACATCAAATTGCTGTGATTTAATGTTATGTCGTTAATCGTTATCAAAACTATAGAAAAGTTGAAGTTGTAGACTTGGAATCACTTTTTACTTATTCTTGCACGTGTGTGTATAAAACTAGATGAAGAATCACCTAAGGTGTAGTATATATTTACCAAGTCAAGAACATTATTGGGCTCACAGGCATGCACATCACATCTTCACATGAAAATTCAAACAAAACTTGGGTCTTACAGTTGCATAACATTACACTAGATTGGTAGTTCCTTTTGTTTTGTTAATTAAGTTTGCTAATACTATACTTGTAGTAGTAAGAGGATCTCCAAGAGGTTCTCTATTGTAGCTCTTAACTCAAAAAATGAGGAGAGAATAAAAATCAAGCTCCAAGATACTCTTAGAGGCTCTTTAAAAAATTAAGAACTTCTTCTCTCTCCTATATTTTAAGAGTAAGTAATAGCTCTTAACTTAATATTTTATTAATAAAATAGTGGTTCTTCTCTCTCATCTATTGATTGTTTGTCCAAGTGGAATTGAAATATGAATAAAATATAAAATAAAGAGCCATAATAGAGAGCATTGTTGGAGTTTACACACAAATCAATGTAATAACTTGCTAAGAGCTTAATTGTTTATAATATATTTAGGAGTCAGCTAAGAGATTCTTGAAGATGCTCTAAGACCTGAAAAGTTGCTAGTGAAGCTCAGTGAGACAATAGGTAGCAAATTATACCATCTGCCACGCCCTCGGATAATCGAACATCTTTCGGATGACTATCTTAAGGTCACCTATCTTTTGCAAAGATTCGGCAGTGGTCCACTGCTCCTCCTGCCCCAAGTTAATCGTCCTGGTATGAATTTTTTAGTCAAAATTTAGATTATAATTTTTTTTAAACTACTTTTTAACCATTATATATAATTTTTATGGGTCCTGGTCCTTGACAATTGATTGTCAAGACGTTTTATCCAACAATCAGTTTTCTGGCCGTTGGATCAACGATCCAACGACCAGGATTTTCAAAAAAAATTCGTCCATTCCACGCAAATTTTTCGCGGAACACTATTCATCCGCGCAAATTTTTCGTGGAACACTATTCTCGATCCGCGGAAATTTTCTGCGGAATAGTCTGTTCACAATGGAAAAAAATTCGGCTGTTTAGTCAATTAAACAAACTGATTTGAAAAGAAAGAAACAAGTGGTGCAGTGTTGCAGGAAAGCTGTCGGCAGAACAGCCTTACTCTCCACATGGTGCGTGCAACACACGCAACCGGCCCGCAAGGATTGTCTCAGTTGGTTAAAGAGAGGCCATCTCACCACTTGGTCACAGGTTCGACTCCCATGGGAGGCGGATTTGTGATTATGCCATCCTGGGGCAGAGCCTGTCGCACTTGTGCGGTTTGCCTTGGATCACGTGGTTTACAGGCTATTGCGTGAGCCCATGGGTTTACCCAGAGCGCACCCGAAGGGTAGCGGCTGCGGGTTCCCATGTTAAAAAAAAAAAAAACACGCGCAACCAATCTAAACAAGAAAAATGCCTGCACGTGTCCTGCACTCCACATGCTGCGAGTGGAACACTACTTTTCATTTATTAATATTTACATATGTGTGTGTATAGACAAAGGGAAGAGACCAAGTGTAAGAACCCAGGTTTTTGTAATATTTCTAAAATGATCATAAACGGTGATTGGTGGAGGTTATGTAAAGTTTTAAGATCATATTATATGAATGAAGAAGTATTTATACTTTTATGGATAAAGTATCGCTGTACCAAGAAGAAAGGGAATGTAGAAACTGTCAGATTACGTAGATTTTCACTTTTATTAAATATTGGTATAAATATGGGATATTGAGGTTAAGAAAATCTTTAAGCTAAGTTAAATACCAAGGCAAGGAATTATGTAATTTATTAGAAGAATTTCAAAGGTAAATGTTCAAGAACGAGGAAAGAAATTTCTACGCGACGAAACGCTTTTACAAGAAAATCTCTAAACTTGCATATGGAATTAAATGGTAAGCATTGGTTGATTAATAGGTGAGTAATATACCTGCAATTTACCATGTAATAGACATGCAAGGCAAGGAGCATTGGATGCTAATCAAATAAGTCAAGTACTGATTATTTAAAGCAAGCATTGTATACCACTTTTGGGATAAATTGCCAATTACCTTTCTTTGACAAATTTAATTTGGAGATTACCTTGGGTAATTGATAAGTGCTGAAGTATGATTGATATACATCAATTATACATATCATTTTATCAATTACATAAGAAAAGATAGCAAAAGCTCTCCCCCTCCATTTTCTCTATTTTCGGCCAAAAACAGAGCAGCCACTTCAAACTGCCATAACTCCCTCATTTCTCAATGAAATTTTGTGTTCTATAGCTTTTTGGAAAGGTATTGAGATACTCTACAACTCCTCTTTAGAATCCTCGTCCAGAAAATCAAGGTAAGACCCTCGTTTTTCCAGTTCTTTCAAGAGTGGTAATGCTGACTACGAAAATTTTTAAACTTGGTTGTTTAGGTTTTGAAGATTAAAGGTTGTTAAAGCTATCTAAGGTGTTTTTAAGGAAAGTCAAGCTTGATTAAGGTTGTTAAGACTCCAAGGAAGGTAAAACACTCACACCCACCTTAAAACTTTATGAGCTATAAGTTGATTTGAAAGGTTGATGCAAGTATGTACATGTTTAAGGGGATTGTGATGTTTTAAGCTTTATAAGTATGGGTAAAGTTTTGGATAGTGATAAATGGATGTTACCACTGGTCTTATAGATTCTTGATGATGTTTATATGATCTTGATGGTGTATGGTTGAATTAAGTGGTTAGATGGAGTTCATGGAATTTGGAAATGTTCGGTTTATAGTCGTTATAATGTCGAAATTTCATTAGATCATTTGAGCAGTTAATACCGAATTCAACAAATGTTTTCTTGGTAAGTTTTTGGCCATAAACCAGTAGGACTTGTTTTGTAGTTTGTTTTGACACCAAGATCATGTGATTACGATTTACGGTTTATGAGATATGCTCGTTTTAGTGAAACCGGTTAAAACGGACGAATCGTTAAGATGGACTGACTTTACCAAGTCAAACGAGCCCTTTAAAAATGGTCTGTCATTATGAAATTTTTACAGGGGGTAACTTAGTCAGTTGTTAAATCCCTGTAAAAATTTGAAGACAAAAGGCTTAATTTTCGATTTTATAGAAATGTTTAAGTCAAGAATGCGCATGAGAAACCACTGCAGAAAGAAGCTATATTTAGAGCAACAATTGAGCTAGCAAAAAGATGTTCTTAATTATGAAATTTGGATGAAAAATCCTCTGGACAGTTAAGAAGAAGTGAGAAAAAGAATTTCATGAAAAAGTTTATTTTTCAATTTTATATAATTTTTCGAATCATAGTTGCGCAAGTGAAAAACCCTTTTAGGGGACGAATTAAGACGAACTTTAGTTTCGTTGAAAATGACCTTTAACGAAAGTCGTTATGAGACCAATAATTATCCAAAAGTGGTTAAAGGATATCATGGACTTATAATAAGCCAAACGTGTAATAAGGATGTATCATTACGAAGTTGTGTCTTTACGTGAATTGTCAATTTGACGGGGTCGTTTAACGAACTAACCGAACCGTATTGATTATTATAGATCATCACACTAGAGACAAGGCCCAGACTATTTCGACATTATCAGGCAAGTTTTCGAAACTTGTACTTCAAGTATTTTCAAACTGTTGTTGTTGTGGTATAACTGTTATGAACTGTTTTAAAATTATTTTTGCGAATCAGCATGAAATATATGGTTTATTTATGTTGATTTATAAACCTGTTTAGTAAGTACGTATGCATGAATACATATATACATGTATGTGATGATGTGTTAAAAGTTCCAAGTAGGGTACGATAACACCCTTTCTTAGTAGGGGAGTCGGAGATATTTCGTCCGGATAAGGACATAAAAACCCGGAAGTCTCCGGAGATGATATATGACTTATATTTAGTTTTAAAAATAATCCAATAAATATAAATTGGATATTTTCGGATTAAAAATTCCTTTGATGATATTAATAAATATTATTTGAATATTTATTAATAAGTTGAATATGATTTTCAATTGAGGATTGTGAGTAATTATTTATTTAATAAATATTATTTAAATATTTATTGAATATTTTAAGCTGATTATTTATTTAATAAATATTATTTGAATATTTATTAAATATTCCAGGATGATTTACAAATCATATTATTTATTTCAAAATTATTTAAAACTTTAAAAAATTATTTTAAATATTTTCCGATCGTCGAAAAAGTATTTAAAAATGGATCGGGTTCCCATTTCTTCACTGACTATAGCTTCATTCATCGAAAAGTATCGCTACCTCGCTCAAACTTATCAAAACTCGGGAACCCAAGGTTTTGGGAGCCAGTATTAATTATTTTCTCCTTCGCTACCAGTAAGAAATGCACCCTACCTAGTAAGGAGGGGCTCAGGTTTGACTAAACACTCAAAAACTCCGACCAACTCCCAAATTATGTTTGATGATGCGATTCTTAGTAATCAAAATCCGTTGACTAAAGTCAACCCACACATCAGAGTTACTTCCTCAATTACTCATGGAAGTAAAGTTAGTAATGATTATCAAACCAGTTGTCAAGCTTTGTGCTTGGGGGAAACTGAATTAAATTCTGTTCCTACGATGCATAGAATTCTCTCAGGGATTGGAGGAAGAGGGGACATCGCCTTCGGACGTAGTCCAAATATTAAGGCCCATATGCGGTCAGGATGCGACCCGATAAGGGAACGTCGTCCTTCTACTTGTAGAGAAGCAGAGGCACGATATATTGGTTGATCACCAGATATCGTGGAAGAGGCTCCAGCATAATCCCATTCTTCCAATTGGAATTGTACTGTAACACTGTAATGAAAGCCTAGATGCTCAATTACCGATAGTGTTAGCAGAATGATGAACTATTCAAAGTACCTCAGAAATTCTTCGTTATATTTCTGGATAAAGAATGAAAAATGTTTAATGATGGTACAATATCAGTATAAAATATGGCGTATGGTTTATGTTAACAAAAGTACTTTGAAAACTATTATTATATGGCTGAGCTGTATTGCTCACTCTTGCTATTCTTTCATATATACAACCACACAATAACAGATACTCATGGCAAGAACAAGGCAGACCCACCGCAAAAGCATGCTAACCAGTCAGCAGTTTAGGAGACTGTTTACGAGGCAGGTACCAGGGCAGCACCCAGTAGCATTACCACAGGTGAGCAGACTAAGTTGGATAGGTTTACAGCTTAGGTTGGTTAGATTTATTTACAAGCATGACTTGTGTAAGTTTCTGAAAACCAAACCTCTTTTTGGACGCAAGTGCCACCTTAGATGGTAATTCCTTTTTAAGTTGAACTTTTGAGATTATGACAATTTGGGTTTGTAATAACTATTTCAAGATGGTTGTAATAACTTAGTAATATTTTAATTTCGTCTCTGAGCCTATAATCTGTAAATGTTGAGTGTGATTGAGGGATCACAACATACTAAAATGAAGATTAAGAATAATGAATATTAAAATGGGAATTAAGGATAGAGTGACAGCCTGGATCCCCGACCCCGGATCTAGGGGTGTTACAGAATTGGTTAGATTTATTTACAAGCATGACTTGTGTAAGTTTCTGAAAATCAAACCTCTTTTTGGACGCAAGTGCCACCTTAGATGGTAATTCCTTTTTA
This sequence comes from Saposhnikovia divaricata, assembly GCA_036435485.1. Lineage (NCBI taxonomy): Eukaryota > Viridiplantae > Streptophyta > Magnoliopsida > Apiales > Apiaceae > Saposhnikovia > Saposhnikovia divaricata. The sequence continues at coordinate 8,705,057 of JAZHRN010000154.1, read as the reverse complement.
AGTTGAACTTTTGAGATTATGACAATTTGGGTTTGTAATAACTATTTCAAGATGGTTGTAATAACTTAGTAATATTTTAATTTCGTCTCTGAGCCTATAATCTGTAAATGTTGAGTGTGATTGAGGGATCACAACATACTAAAATGAATATTAAGAATAATGAATATTAAAATGGGAATTAAGGATAGAGTGACAGCCTGGATCTCCGACCCCGGATCTAGGGGTGTTACAGAAATGGTATCAGAGCGTTAGGTTATAATCTTAGAGACAATAGGAAGGTTAAAGGACCCAAACCCTTACCGAAACATATTCGGACTAATAGACATAGCCCTAACAACCTTAAGCCCAATAAGGGAACTACTTATCAGAACCTCAAGGATAGTAACATTTTTCCCTTTTGGTGTAGATACCCGAGGATGTAGAGCTACCTGAGAGTTCCGAGCAGCGACATGATGATGCTCTTCTGAGAGCTGTAGATGAGCCTGATGTTGAGACAGAGAGAGAGATAGTCCAGGAGGAGGATCCCAGAGCTGATGACCCTATTCCTGTAGAGGACCCAGTGGATTCAGATGAGCCAGATAGTGACCCAGAGGAGGACCTCATGGACGATGTTCCAGCTGACCCCACACCCGGAGAGGAGCCTGAGGATGAGGAGGTGGTTTGGACTGATATCCCTATGCACTCCCCTCTCCTCAGAGAGGATTCATCCCCTAGTGGATTTCATTGGGATACAGATATGGAAGGTGACTCAGAGGAGCCTATTTTAGAGGATGAAGAGACTGAGGTTGCCCCGGAGAGCGAACCGGTTAGTCCTCCCATACAGGTTGTTAGAGCCACTGAGTACGACTGGATGGTGACCCGTATGACCACCGACCTGGTGGCAGCGGAGGCCCGAGTAGCTGAGCTGAGGTTCCAGCTAGCCGAGGAGAGACGAGCGAGACTATACTCCCAGGGGAGAGCCTCTAGAGCTAGAAAGATGAGGCGGGCAGTCCTGGGGATTGAGAGGAGGGCTCTCACCTGACTTAGAGCACTTCCACGTTCCCACCGCAGGAGGAGGATCCGCAGAAGTGATGCAGAGAGAGTTCTTTCGAGGACTATGCGCCGAGTTAGGGAGGCGATACGCTTTCACATAGATTGATGGATGGTTGACCAGTTCAGTCTTCTAGTACAGAGGGATGTTGTAGTAGTTTTACTTTTTATAGCGATGTCAGTCCCGTAGTATATTTCCTCTGGATAGAAAGACATGTTAACTTGCTTTTGATGTACTTTTATATATTTCATTCTTATGTTGTACTTGAAACCGTGACTCTGAGAAGTCACTAGCATTAATATGATGTAATTTTCGTTTGATTTAGCAACTGTTTCCATTTAAGTTGTCATATACATATGATGCCATGATCGTTTGATAGCTATTTATGTGGTGCATATATGCCTGTAAAAGATTTCACCTTCGAGGTGCAAATCACAGAAAACCAGACTAAGAAAAATGAGGAAACCCTAACAGAATTTTTATAAATTTATACTTTCAGAAAAATGCCACCAAGGAGAAACACAAGAACTCACCCTACCGAGTCCGCCACTCATGGTAGTAACCAACACAGGGAAGAAGAACGCCGTCACCCAGAACCGGAGGATGAGGGAGATGAGTACAATGAGTTTGAAGATGAGGATTATGAGGAAGAAGAAGAGGACCCTATGGAACAGTTTATGCGCCTGATGAGGCAAAATTTGGAACGCCAGCCGCGACCCCAGCCACCACCCCGCGGCCCCAACAATGCAATAGCCAATGCCTTTAAGGCATTTAAATCAATTAAACCCCCAGAATTCCAGGGGACAGCAGACCCCGTTGAGGCCAGGGCTTGGTTGAAGGAGATGGAAAAGACCTTTGAGATTATGGGCACTGAGGAAGCCCAGAAAACTAATTTTGCTACATACCTGCTTAAGGGAGAGGCCAACTATTGGTGGGAGGCCAAGAAAAATGTGGAACCAGCTGGAGTGGTTACATGGGACAGATTCGCAGAGTTATTCTTGGAAAAGTACTTTCCAAGGTTTATGGAGACCCAGATGGAACTCAAGTTCCTAGAGCTTAAACAAGACAATATGACTATAGCTGAATATGAGGCTAGGTTCACTGAGCTATCAAGGTTCGTTCCAGATTATGTGAACACTGAAATTAAGAGGACAAGGAGGTTTCAACAAGGATTGAAACAGTGGATCCAGAACCGTGTCGCGGTGTTAGAAATTACAGATTACGCCACTCTACTACAAAAGGCGTCAATTGTGGAGGCAGGAAGTGAGCAGTCTCAGAAGGACAAGATCATGAAGAAAAGGAAGTTTGAAAGTCGAAGTAGTGGTGCTGCAAGTGGGAGTTTCTCCAGCAAGTTTGTTAGAGGAACAGTGGCCCAGCCAGCCAAAAGCACAGGGTTTAACAGAGCAGAAAGCAAGAGTGTTGGCCAAGGAGGTGGGTCAACCCGGGCACCCATATCAGGACAGTCGCGCCCTCCCCTACCTAATTGTAAGACTTGTGGGAAGAAACATTCAGGAGTATGTCTCCAGGGTACGACGACGTGTTTCAAGTGTGGACAGATTGGACACTATTCCAACAATTGCCCCCAGAGGAACTCAATCATGAAATGTTTCCAGTGTGGAGGTACGGACCACTGGAAGAAAGACTGCCCTAAACTGAAACCGATAGGATCAAGGATGAGCAATACTGCATCCAATCGACCACCCACCGCTAGAACTTTCAACATGACAGTGCAAGATGCAGTGGGGGATGAGGATGTCATCGCAGGTACCCTCTCCCTTAACACCTTGAGTGCAAATACTTTGTTTGATTCTGGAGCTACTAAGTCTTTTATATCACAAGATTTTGCATGCAAACTAAACTTGAAACCAGAAATGTTAAAGGAACGACTAATGGTAGAAATAGCTAACCATGAAGTGGTTCCTGTGAGCCAGATATACCCTAACTGCGATATAGTAATAGGAGGTCACCACTTTCAGGCAGACCTAATTCCGTTTAAGTTAGGCGGATTCGATGTCATTTTAGGGATGGATTGGTTGGCAAGTAGTGCCCAAATTGATTGCAAGAGCAAGAAAGTTAGGGTAAAGGTGTCAGGAAAGAAAGAGGTCATATTCAAAGGACAGCGACAGACTCAAAAATTATTGACTGTTGCTCAAGCGAAAAAGTTAGTACGAAAGGGCAGCGAGGCCTACTTAGCTTATGTATTAGACACGAAGCAAAGAAACCCTGAACTGAAAGACATTCCAGTTGTCAGGGAATTTGATGATGTGTTTCCAGAAGACCTTCCTGGGTACCACCCGATAGGGAAATCGAGTTTGCGATAGAATTAGCACCAGGAACCGCACCAGTTTCTAAAGCCCCCTATCGATTGGCCCCCGTTGAGATGAAAGAACTGGCCACTCAGTTGCAAGAACTGTTGGATAAGGGCATGATAAGACCAAGTGTGTCCCCATGGGGTGCCCCAGTGTTGTTTGTAAAGAAAAAGGATGGTAGTATGAGGCTATGTATAGATTACAGAGAGTTGAATAAGTTAACCATTAAGAACAAGTACCCCTTGCCTAGGATTGACGACCTTTTTGACCAACTCAAGGGAGCAGTTCACTTTTCGAAGATAGACCTGAGAACGGGGTACCATCAGTTAAAGATCAAACCGGAAGATATACCCAAGATTGCTTTTCGCACTAGGTACGGCCATTATGAGTTTCTAGTGATGTCCTTTGGACTGACTAACGCCCCCGCGACATTCATGGACTTGATGAACCGAGTATTCAAACAATACCTAGACAAGTGTGTCATAGTTTTCATTGACGATATTTTGATTTATTCAAAGACTGAGGAAGAACATGCGGAACACTTGAGGATAGTCCTAGGAATCCTGAGGGAAGAAAAGTTGTATGCCAAATTCTCTAAATGCGAATTTTGGTTGAGGGAGGTACAATTCTTAGGTCATGTGGTTAGTAGTGAATGAGTACTAGTTGACCCTGCCAAAATAGAGGCAATATCAAAATGGGAAAGACCGACCACCCCGACCGAAGTAAGAAGTTTCGTGGGACTAGCCGGGTATTATAGGAGGTTTGTGCAAGACTTTGCCAAACTGGCAGCCCCATTGACCCGACTCACCAGAAAGACTGAAAAGTTTGTATGGAATGAGAAATGTGACGAGAGCTTTCAAGAGCTAAAGAAAAGATTAATGACCGCCCCAGTGCTAGCACTGCCAGATGATAAGGGGGACTTTGTGATCTATAGTGATGCATCGCATGAAGGACTAGGTTGCGTGCTCATGCAGCACGGTAAGGTGATTTCATATGCTTCCCGACAGTTAAAGGAGTATGAAGTAAGATACCCTACCCATGATTTAGAGCTAGCCGCGATAGTCTTCGCATTAAAGATATGGAGGCATTACCTATATGGAGAAAAGTGTGAAATTTACACAGATCATAAAAGCCTCAAGTACATCTTTACCCAGAAAGAATTGAATATGAGACAGAGAAGATGGCTAGAGTTAATCAAGGATTACGATTGTAAGATTCGTTATCATCCAGGAAAGGCCAATGTGGTGGCCGATGCCCTTAGCAGGAAGGAAAGGCTCAAGATGATGACTTCAGCAGAAGAATTGATAAAGGAAATGGAGAAGCTAGAAATCGAAGTTAAGACATTGAGAAGTAGCCAAGAAGTGTTAATGGGAATTCAGATCCATCCTCCATTATTGGAAAAGATTCGAATGTGCCAAGAGCAAAAGATGGAAGAGGAAAAGAACTCGGAGGAAGAGATATTGACCGGGGAGGAAATTAAGTGCGAAAGAGATGCAGGAGGAATCATGAGATATGCAACGAGAATTTGGGTCCCAAATGTTCAGGAACTAAAGGATGAAATCCTATATGAAGGACATAACTCAAGGTACTCTGTGCACCCAGGTACCACGAAGATGTATAGAGATTTGAAAGAATACTATTGGTGGCCCAACATGAAGAAGGATGTGACAGAATGGGTCAATAGATGTTTGACCTGCCAAAGGGTAAAGGCAGAACACCAACGACCTAGTGGACTACTGCAACCCCTAGAGATTCCAGAATGGAAGTGGGAGCACCTAGCCATGGATTTTGTAGTAAGACTCCCAAGGACCAAGACTAACCACGATGCGATATGGGTAATCGTCGATAGGTTGACTAAGTCCGCCCACTTTCTCCCAATTAACGAGAGGTACACGGTTGATAGATTAGTAGACATCTATATAAGGGAAATTGTGGTACGACATGGAGTTCCCGTGACCATTGTATCCGACAGAGACCCGAGGTTTAACTCCAGGTTCTGGAGGAGCTTTCAAGACTGTGTGGGAACCAAGCTAAATATGAGTACTGCATACCACCCCCAGACTGACGGACAAAGTGAAAGAACAATTCAGACCTTAGAGGACATGCTGAGAGTGTGTGTTATGGATTTCAAGGGAAGTTGGGAAGAGCACTTACCATTGATTGAGTTTGCTTATAACAACAGTTATCACTCGAGTATCAGAATGCCCCCATATGAAGCCCTCTATGGCCGGAAATGTCGTTCTCCCTTATGTTGGGAAGAAGTTGGTGAGAGGAAGATATTAGGACCTGAACTGGTACAACAGACAAGAGATGTGATAGTTCTAATCAGGGGAAGATTGGCAGCAGCCCAAGACAGACAACGTAAGTATGCCGACTTAGCTCGGAAGGATAGAGAATATGAAGTAGGAGATATGGTGCTGCTAAAGGTATCTCCCTGGAAAGGACAGATGAGGTTTGGGAAGAAAGGGAAGTTGAGTCCGAGATACATCGGACCTTTCGAGATATTAAGGCGGATTAGACAAGTGGCTTACGAGTTAGCCTTACCTCCAAGTCTGCAGCAAGTACATAACGTTTTCCATGTGTCTATGCTGAGGAAGTACAATCGCAATGTGAAACATATAGTGGAACATGAGCATGTAGATTTACAGCCAGATTTGTCCTACGTCGAGCGACCAGTGGAAATCATAGACCGGAAAGAGCAAGTACTCAGAAACAAGACCATCAGCCTGGTAAGAGTTTTGTGGACTAATCACAATGTCGAGGAATCAACCTGGGAATTGGAAAGCGCCATGCAAGAGAAGTACCCCCATCTGTTCTAGAAATGATTCCGGGACGGAATCCTTTTAAGGAGGGAAGGTTGTAAGAACCCAGGTTTTTGTAATATTTCTAAAATGATCATAAACGGTGATTGGTGGAGGTTATGTAAAGTTTTAAGATCATATTATATGAATGAAGAAGTATTTATACTTTTATGGATAAAGTATCGCTGTACCAAGAAGAAAGGGAATGTAGAAACTGTCAGATTACGTAGATTTTCACTTTTATTAAATATTGGTATAAATATGGGATATTGAGGTTAAGAAAATCTTTAAGATAAGTTAAATACCAAGGCAAGGAATTATGTAATTTATTAGAAGAATTTCAAAGGTAAATGTTCAAGAACGAGGAAAGAAATTTCTACGCGACGAAACGCTTTTACAAGAAAATCTCTAAACTTGCATATGGAATTAAATGGTAAGCATTGGTTGATTAATAGGTGAGTAATATACCTGCAATTTACCATGTAATAGACATGCAAGGCAAGGAGCATTGGATGCTAATCAAATAAGTCAAGTACTGATTATTTAAAGCAAGCATTGTATACCACTTTTGGGATAAATTGCCAATTACCTTTCTTTGACAAATTTAATTTGGAGATTACCTTGGGTAATTGATAAGTGCTGAAGTATGATTGATATACATCAATTATACATATCATTTTATCAATTACATAAGAAAAGATAGCAAAAGCTCTCCCCCTCCATTTTCTCTATTTTCGGCCAAAAACAGAGCAGCCACTTCAAACTGCCATAACTCCCTCATTTCTCAATGAAATTTTGTGTTCTATAGCTTTTTGGAAAGGTATTGAGATGCTCTACAACTCCTCTTTAGAATCCTCGTCCAGAAAATCAAGGTAAGACCCTCGTTTTTCCAGTTCTTTCAAGAGTGGTAATGCTGACTACGAAAATTTTTAAACTTGGTTGTTTAGGTTTTGAAGATTAAAGGTTGTTAAAGCTATCTAAGGTGTTTTTAAGGAAAGTCAAGCTTGGTTAAGGTTGTTAAGACTCCAAGGAAGGTAAAACACTCACACCCACCTTAAAACTTTATGAGCTATAAGTTGATTTGAAAGGTTGATGCAAGTATGTACATGTTTAAGGGGATTGTGATGTTTTAAGCTTTATAAGTATGGGTAAAGTTTTGGATAGTGATAAATGGATGTTACCACTGATCTTATAGATTCTTGATGATGTTTATATGATCTTGATGGTGTATGGTTGAATTAAGTGGTTAGATGGAGTTCATGGAATTTGGAAATGTTCGGTTTATAGTCGTTATAATGTCGAAATTTCATTAGATCATTTGAGCAGTTAATACCGAATTCAACAAATGTTTTCTTGGTAAGTTTTTGGCCATAAACCAGTAGCACTTGTTTTGTAGTTTGTTTTGACACCAAGATCATGTGATTACGATTTACGGTTTATGAGATATGCTCGTTTTAGTGAAACCGGTTAAAACGGACGAATCGTTAAGATGGACTTACTTTACCAAGTCAAACGAGCCCTTTAAAAATGGTCTGTGATTATGAAATTTTTACAGGGGTAACTTAGTCAGTTGTTAAATCCCTGTAAAAATTTGAAGACAAAAGGCTTAATTTTCGATTTTATAGAAATGTTTAAGTCAAGAATGTGCATGAGAAACCACTACAGAAAGAAGCTATATTTAGAGCAACAATTGAGCTAGCAAAAAGATGTTCTTAATTATGAAATTTGGGTGAAAAATCCTCTGGACAGTTAAGAAGAAGTGAGAAAAAGAATTTCATGAAAAAGTTTATTTTTCAATTTTATAGAATTTTTCGAATCATAGTTGCGCAAGTGAAAAACCCTTTTAGGGGACGAATTAAGACGAAGTTTAGTTTCGTTGAAAATGACCTTTAACGAAAGGCGTTATGAGACCAATAATTATCCAAAAGTGGTTAAAGGATATCATGGACTTATAATAAGCCAAACGTGTAATAAGGATGTATCATTACGAAGTTGTGTCTTTACGTGAATAGTCGATTTGACGGGATCGTTTAACGAACTAACCGAACCGTATTGATTATTATAGATCATCACACTAGAGACAAGGCCCAGACTATTTCGACATTATCAGGCAAGTTTTCGAAACTTGTACTTCAAGTATTTTCAAACTGTTGTTGTTGTGGTATAACTGTTATGAACTGTTTTAAAATTATTTTTGCGAATCAGCATGAAATATATGGTTTATTTATGTTGATTTATAAACCTGTTTAGTAAGTACGTATGCATGAATACATATATACATGTATGCGATGATGTGTTAAAAGTTCCAAGTAGGGTACGATAACACCCTTTCTTAGTAGGGGAGTCGGAGATATTTCGTCCGGATAAGGACATAAAAACCCGGAAGTCTCCGGAGATGATATATGACTTATATTTAGTTTTAAAAATAATCCAATAAATATAAATTTGATATTTTCGGATTTAAAATTCCTTTGATGATATTAATAAATATTATTTGAATATTTATTAATAAGTTGAATATGATTTTCAACTGAGGATTGTGAGTAATTATTTATTTAATAAATATTATTTAAATATTTATTGAATATTTTAAGCTGATTATTTATTTAATAAATATTATTTGAATATTTATTAAATATTCCAGGATGATTTACAAATCATATTATTTATTTCAAAATTATTTAAAACTTTAAAAAATTATTTTAAATATTTTCTGATCGTCGAAAAAGTATTTAAAAATGGATCGGGTTCCCATTTCTTCACTGACTATAGCTTCATTCATCGAAAAGTATCGCTACCTCGCTCAAACTTATCAAAACTCGGGAACCCAAGGTTTTGGGAGCTAGTATTAATTATTTTCTCCCTTCGCTACCAATAAGAAATGCACCCTACCTAGTAAGGAGGGGCTCAGGTTTGACTAAACACTCAAAAACTCCGACCAACTCCCAAATTATGTTTGCTGATGCGATTCTTAGTAATCAAAATCCGTTGACTAAAGTCAACCCACACATCAGAGTTACTTCCTCAATTACTCATGGAAGTAAAGTTAGTAATGATTATCAAACCAGTTGTCAAGCTTTGTGCTTGGGGGAAACTGAATTAAATTCTGTTCCTACGATGCATAGAATTCTCTCAGGGATTGGAGGAAGAGGGGACATCGCCTTCGGGCGTAGTCCAAATATTAAGGCCCATATGCGGTCAGGATGCGACCCGATAAGGGAATGTCGTCCTTCTACTTGTAGAGAAGCAGAGGCACGATATATTGGCTGATCACCAGATATCGTGGAAGAGGCTCCAGCATAATCCCATTCTTCCAATTGGAATTGTACTGTAACACTGTAATGAAAGCCTAGATGCTCAATTACCGATAGTGTTAGCAGAATGATGAACTATTCAAAGTACCTCAGAAATTCTTCGTTATATTTCTAGATAAAGAATGAAAAATGTTTAATGATGGTACAATATCAGTATACAATATGGCATATGGTTTATGTTAACAAAAGTACTTTGAAAACTATTATTATATGGCTGAGCTGTATTGCTCACTCTTGCTTTTCTTTCATATATACCTCCACAGAACAACAGATACTCATGGCAAGAACAAGGCAGACCCTCCGCAAAAGCGTGCTAACCGGTCAGCAGTTTAGGAGACTGTTTACGAGGCAGGTACCAGGGCAGCACCCAGTAACATTACCACAGGTGAGCAGACTAAGTTGGATAGGTTTACAGCTTAGGTTGGTTAGATTTATTTACAAGCATGACTTGTGTAAGTTTCTGAAAACCAAACCTCTTTTTGGACGCAAGTGCCACCTTAGATGGTAATTCCTTTTTAAGTTGAACTTTTGAGATTATGACAATTTGGGTTTGTAATAACTATTTCAAGATGGTTGTAATAACTTAGTAATATTTTAATTTCGTCTCTGAGCCTATAATCTGTAAATGTTGAGTGTGATTGAGGGATCACAACATACTAAAATGAAGATTAAGAATAATGAATATTAAAATGGGAATTAAGGATAGAGTGACAGCCTGGATCTCCGACCCCGGATCTAGGGGTGTTACACCAAGCATCTGTTTGTTCTTAATATTTTTTATTCATGTACAAGCACGAACTTTGAGAAGCTTCACATATGTAAATATTAATACTTACCCCTGTTCTTGTCTAAATTGAGTATAGCATTACGCGGAAATTTTCCGCGGAATGGTAGAGCCTTCCGCGGAAAATTGCGCGGATGAATAGTATTTCACGAAAAATTTGTGTGGAATGGACGAATTTTTTTTAAAATCCTGACAATCCAACGACCAGGAAACTAATTGTTGGATAAATGGTTTTATTACAAAATTGCTCATTGTGAACATGGAAAGTCAAGCGAGACAATATTTGGTACCGGAGTAGGTAGAAGATGAGAGGAAGTGATTAAATTGTATGATGAATTAGGATGAGGGTTGTAAATTTCAAAAGAAGAAGAGCTAAGCTAGAGAAACAAAAGTATGAAAGATGTGCACAATTTCTATTTTCTATTGTGACATTTGTGATAAGAAATGAGTATAAAGAAAATAAAATACGTATTTGTGAATTCGCCGTCTTGAACTACTTTTTGCAATTTTTTTTAAAATATTTTTGTTGCTAATTTGCCTTGTTGAACTATTGTTTAAACTTTAAAGTGATATGAAGAGAAATGTAGTACACTCTTTTGTAAGGACAAATTTTCCTTAACGCTACTTTGATAATTTGGGTAGCTTTGCTTACTTAGAGTAAGTCCAATGCTAGATGCTAAATAGCTATTGCTATTGCTATAATATAGCACCAAAAAGTATTTTTTGATGATAAAATAAATGGCACACTCCAATGCTAGGTGCTATAACTAGTTTCAAATTTGACCAACTTTTTTAACTTTTACCTAACTTGTATAACTTTCATTAAATAATTATACAATGCAATGATTGTTGAACTAATTTTACTTCATTTTTAGTTATTGATGATGTGGCAAGGATGCATAAATGCATCCTTCGTTCTAAATTTAGAACCAAAGATGCATTTATGCATTTTTGCATTCAACTATAGCACCCCTTTGGAGTTGAGTATTTTTACATTTGCTTCTATATTATAGCAATAGCACCATATATAGCATTGCATTGGACTTGCTCTTATATGTTAATCAACGGGAAAATGTACTACCTTTACAAATAAACGTTTGCTTGCTGGTTCACGCAGATGAAGAATTAAATTTAATATACTAAAATTGCACTTAATCTTCCAAAGTAAACACATTTGACATTCCATATGGTGATGAATTTCTCTTTTTTCCTTCCCAAGCTTACAAAATGAAATAAATGGGAGAGGCATGATTCAATCAGCGAAGAAATATTTCGGTCATTCAATAAAAAATTTGGTTGTGAGATGTTTAGTGGTTATTAAATTTCATTTTTGTCGGAGTCTCGAATAGGGTGTTGCTTCAATATGAGGTAAAAGTTTACGATTTTACTGAGACTAATATTTAATTAGTTTTTATTAGAGCTGTAATTCGAGCCGGGCGGCTCGCGAGCTCGCTTGGCTCGAACTCGTTTAAGTGGGCTCGACTCGGCTCGTTTAGTTAAACGAGTCGAGCTCGGGTAGAAGTTTCGGCTCATTTAAATAAACGAGCCGAAATTAAACGAGCCGAGCTCGGGTAAAGTTTTAGGCTCGATTAGGTGTAAAATTAAACGAGCTGGCTCGCCCGACTCGTTAAAATCGGCTCGTTTAGCTAAACGAGCCGGCTCGACTTGACTCATGAAATTTAACGAGTCGAGTTCGGGCAGAGGTTTTGGCTCGATTAGTTAAACGAATCGGCTCGACTCGACTCCATTAATCCTAGCTCGATTAATGTTCGGCTCGAAACTCGGCTCGCCCGGCCCGAATTACAGCCCGAATTACAGCCCTAGATTTTTTGGCCGAAACATGTATCATTTTATAAAATATAGATGAAAGGTGATGGTTAGGATTGAGGAAAGATTAATATTTTATTAGGTTTTAGGGCTGAAACAGGTATTATTTTGGAAAATATAGGCGAAAGATGACAGTCAGGATTTAGAATGTGTTAAAATTAGGATTTCATAATTATAGATGGCGGATGGGGTAAGGCTTGTGAAATTGTGTTATATAGAGAGGATAGGTAATTATGATTGATATTAGATTAATGACTTAGTTATTGAAGGGATGATTAACAAAAATTTGATACAACAATTCATTAATTCAATAATAAAGCTTTATTATTATACTAATATAATTTATGTATAATAATTTGTTTCCTTTAAGATGTTTGAACTCTAAAATTAGGTTATATCGTAACAGTTTAATGGTTTAATGCGTATTGCAATTTAATTAAAGAATTGAAAGAAGCATATAATTGCGAATTATAGTACTTCGGGTTGAGAATAGTCGGGATGGATATGATGAGAATTTAAATGGCAAATAACAGTTAGGGTTAAGACTGGATTATGTACCCGGATGGCGGCTACTATTTTGAGAATAAGCGATATTGGTGGGATTAATGGTTTGAAAACTCAATTTAAATTTGGTTTTTTTTGTAAGTTCATAAGTGTTTACGTCTATTATAAGTAAGCATGTCATTGTTCATTAGGCCTGTTAAGTTGGAAAAAACATCATTTAGATAAAATCATTAAAAAATTTTTGCAGTATAATAACAAAGGTCTAAAACTCTTCAGATGAAACACAAGTGTGACCCAACTTGGGATCAAAAGCAAGTCAATTCTAATTGGATAACAAAATACTATAAAGATAAAATTTGAATTAACCCTCAATAACCGTTAGCAACCTTTCAGTCCAGTTGCGAATGACTTAAAATACAATATTAATGAATCAATTATTTATTGGGCCTTGAGAAAAGCAAAGATGTTACTACAATGAAAATGTAAGAACAGTTCAAGAAATTGTATGACTATGATTATGGCTTTTTAACTTATATTAATTTTAGAAATTTGACATGTCAAGAAAGTTTGCAGAAGAAGTGTGTGAGACCTAAAGAGACAAGTACAAAATTTCAGGACAAACAATAAGAACATGCATTTCAAAGATAATTTATTTTTTATCTCCAGCTAACACCTTATCTATTTGTGTTATAGGATAATAAATAAATAATTAACAGATTGTTTTGTTGTGTTTCAAGTCATTGCTAGGCGGGAAACTTAGGTAGCAAGTAGATGCTTTGGCTATTATATGTAGTCCATAACAAGTTGTAAAGAAAACAAGATTTATTTTGTGTAATGTCATATCATTATAAAGCTTCTCATCTCCCTTCGATCTCTTCTTAATTAATTGTTAGTTTTGCTTAAACAATGTCTTCATTTCTGTAGATAACTAATTAGTAATAAAGGTGAATTCAGCCAAGATAGCTTCATCATTATCAGTGGTATCAGAGTAATCGTATTCTTTGGGTGGTTGTGATCGAATTAAAGAATACTGGCACCTCAGACGCGATGAACGTCCGCCACTACAGCACATCCGGCTAAATTCGATCGAAAATATCCGGTCAAATTTAGCTAAATTCGACCGCAATCAGTTGGTTTTTGACTAAATTCGACCGAAGCTTAGTTGGTAGTTTTTAACGTCGTTGAATTTACAAATTCAGTCGAATTTAGGGGGGCCGGCTAAATTCGACCGGCTGACCGGCTAAATTCGACCGAATGCAGTTGTTTTGGTCATTTTGCCTTTTCCACTTCAAAATTCAAATTTTGAACGAAAACATTGAATTTCCCGCCCAGCTACTAAATTCAACTATTTTCAATTGGTTTTTTGAAAATTTGAAAAGCCCGTCAAAGGTTCTAAATTCAACCATTATCCATTGAACCATAAATTCGACTGTTTGGAATTGTTTTTGTTTTTGACTAAAAGTTGTTGAATTTGAAGTCGACCACTGTCAGTCGAATTTATTTTCAACCTGCTTTGGTCAAGCTTTAATTTCGACCGAATGTAGTTGGACTTATTTTCCTTTTATATTCAACCAGTTTTAATCGAATTTGCCAGACCAAAAATCATTGCCATCCCCATTTTTAACCAGCCACTTGTAACCAAAACATATTTATCACCTGTATAGAAGACATATTTATCACCCCAAAACATGCATTCAGAAAATACCCAAAAAAATACCATAGAAAATAAAACCATAATTAAGTTTGGAAAAAGCCCATTAGTTACATGCAAATCTTCTCAAAAGACCACCATCAGAATTTACCAGAGTACAAAAGGATATAAGTTTAACAAAAGAGTTTTAAAACCCGATACGGTTTTTCCAGTTCATTAACAGCCTAGTTCTAAAATAGTTCACATTAGGCTAATGTCCTAAGGCCTAAACCAGAGGAAACTTGTATGCTTCTCGATCTTCATCTTCATTGTTGCCTGGATCTTCATTGATGCCCTCCACCACAGACTTCTTTGGCACCTTCTTTAGCAGAGTCTCCTACACGAAACAAGCATATCAGACCAAGTAATGTGATTAAAATCAGTTTGTGTGCATATCAGACCAATATATTAGACATTACATACAATCAGAGCAATATTTTAAACAGTACACATCAATCTTACATGTAGTTTATGGACACATAAAAGTATAAACATTATGCACATATCAACACAAAATACAAATGCCTTCTAGACTGGTACGACCGAAATATAAACGATCATTTTTAACAATTCAGTAGAATTTAAATAAAATCGATCGGCTAAATTCGACCGAAAGCAGTGCTATTTAACTAGACCAGAATTTTTACTTTAAAATTCAAACTAATTGTGTTTAGTTTCAGTGAGCTACGATTTAGCAAACATTTGTACGAGGAATAAATTCATGTGCTATCTATCTGGTTTAGTTGGCAATGTGCACACTGCAGACCCCTGATTAAGTTTTAATCAACTAAACGAAAGCATACGTGCACAACTTATAGTAGAAATATTATAGTAGAAATATTTGCCTAAAAAGGATGTTACCTCTGCAATGATCCTATCATTGTCCTTCACGATCTGGCGAAGCATTCCACTTGCTGCCCGAATATAATGGTTGTGCATTGAACGCTGACTCAGGTCCGGAAATGCAGCAGTGGCTAAGTTAAGCACCTCCTCGTCCAAAATGGATTGCTACACCTCATGTTCTGGTATGGAACAAACCATCTGTGTCACCTGATCTAAGATCATAGACATCATTGCGTAAATGTCGTCTGGAACACCAATCACAGTTGAGTCTTCTGCTTTTCGTTTTTTGATCAATCGTCGTGCGTCCTTTCCTCCCATAAGCTCCCATAAGGTTTCTTGGGGATGAAGGATTACATTCCCCTTCTTCGAGGCTCTAGCCTCAACTGTCACAGTAATGTCCTTAATTCGATGAATTTCCATTTGGGTACGGGGGGATGGCGGTTTATCAGTAGGTGAATTTAGCAAGTTAAGATCAGGTTCCAACTCAGCTCGCGCCTTTTTCATCTTTTCCTGCAATATGTGAGGTCAAATTGCAAAATTATAAATATGATCATCAATATTAATAAACCATAAAAGAACAAGCAGCATTCAATGCTATTAAGTAATTACAATAAATGAATCTATACCAACATGTACACAAAATTTGACCTAGTAAGTTTCTCGATTTTCAAAAAATCCAGGAGATTAATTAAAAGGCTGCTCATATACAAAAGACCAGAAAACTAAGCAACATCATGTACTAATACGAAAGATCAAACATTAACAATTCAAAACATAAAACCCCACATATTCTTTTTTGCCTAGAAAACATCAATATGTCAGTGAAATCGCTTATCTTTCCACCATTTCTAATCCACTTCATGATTTTCAGGTCATTATCTAACAAGAAAACTAATAAGAAAACTACTAAATGAGTATTTTTAAGTTCTAACAGTAGTGATAATCTAACAGTATGGATGTAGTTAGAATCTAAACAAGTATCGATGAGAATTTACGCAATCAGAATTTATAATTGACACATTTTCTGATTCTCACGCCTTTAATAACAACGCACGTTACCACTTACATAAGAAATTTGAATTTAATAAGTGATGACAGAACACAAACCTATAGCTCTTTCACAGCAGGGTCAGTGGGGCCGTACACCATAGTCAAAAATTCATCATCTGGGATAGGTAATTCTCCTTTCGCCTCTCTCTCTTCATCTATTTCCTATCATATTATATGAAAAATAGACACCAAATCAGGCAATGAACAATTTTGTAACAGCCCCAGATCTGGGGTCGGGGATCCGGTCGTTACGGACTCAATCTCCATTCACAAAACCAACATATATTAAATTACAACCTTGTTACCCAAAACAACAACATAAAACACACCAGTTATAGTCCCAGAGATGAAATCAGAGTAACTATCAAATATTATTAATCACAAGCTGAGTTCTTACAACCTGAAAGAATTACCATTTAACTGTTACATACTCTTTGCCATCCATTTACATGTGTCATATAAGTAAATACATCTGATAAACCAAAAGCTGACAGTCTAGCCTACTGGTTGCTTCTACCTTAGTAATACCATCAATGACATCAGTAGGCAACCCTATGACTGCTGTCCCTGCTTGTACCGAGTGCGCCTTGCGCTGGCCATAAGATCTAGCTGTTGTTGTGATATAATAAATAAATCAAGGGTGAGCAATAGCCCACCAAGAACAGTATGTAACTGAATAGTAATAATATATAATAGTTCAAAATATCTTTGAAACCATATGCCATACATTAACGAAGATAGTGCCAGTATAATGTAAACGAAGAAGTTACAAGGTAACTCAAAATATATTTTTTGGAAATATCTGCTATACAAAAGATAAGCAAGATACTATCATTTATCATAAAAGAGGAACTTGCAGGAAAATATTGCAACTCCAGTTTCAAACACTTTTCAACCCTGCCAACGATGATAATGTTGCAGAAAATTTCCAACTCTGAGAAAATGAACTAATCCTGGAGTATTGACGCGCCAGAAGACATAACATTTACGATGATCAGTCGCATGTTATGCTCCCCACTTTTGTTCTCTACAAGTAGAAGGAAGCACCGACGGATTTACTTGCTACCGCCCTCTAGAACCCCCCGGCCAACGGTTGGGCCATTGCTGGACCGGCGCTACTCGGCCACTTACGCGGCTCCTAGTTCGAATAACATCCACGACTCTGAAACGTAAAGTTCGTCCCCCTTTCCCCAAGTATAATACTTGTTGATAAGACTCTATAAAGTAGTCGTATCTAGTTGGAAAAGAAAATTCACCAATATTTCCCAAGCTTACTGCTTGTTAATGGATACCAACTTGTTCCAACAATCTTACCCCTCAAATGATGAGAAGGTACACAAAGATTCAATAAGCAATTAGCAACCAAGTTGCGAGTGAAAAGAATAATTTCAAAGGATTTTTGACCAGGAAGTCAACAAGATAAATAACATTTCTCAAGTAAGGTTCCCTTATAATTTGAAAGTTAGATTGAATGAAGAATGGAATTTTGAGAACCTTTCTTGATACAAGTATTAATAATAAGACTCCGAAATAATTTACATAATATTCGAAGGTCGAAGATGATATTTGAATGAAGTAAATCATTTTTAAAACGAGTTTGAAGAATTAAATAAATATTCAAAGAATATTTATTAAGTCATAAATATTGAAAGAATATTGCTCGAAATAATCCTTGAATAAATATTCGCAATAATATTCATTGAATAAATAATGAATATTCAAATTAATAATACTTATGGAAGAAATAAAACTCAAGTGAATATTTGAAACAATATTCGATAAATGAATCAACGTTAAATGAATATTGAAAATAATATTCATTGAATAAATAGAGTTCAAATGAATACACAAAATAGTATTCATTAAATGAATAAATCGTAAAAGGGATTTAGAAATAATATTTGTTTTATATTCCTCGACTGAGGTAATATTCAAATAACATTCCTCGAAAGATTATAATCGAATAACAATCCTCGAAATAATAATCTGTCACTGGAATCCCTCCGGGTTTCCACGACTATTTATATATATCAAAATACTGACTCCCGGTCTATATTTGAAGAATGAAGATCATAAGCCCTTCACTAAGGATCTTAGCAAAAATCCGGCTTATAACTAATATATCATATCTAGTTTATAAGCCAATAATAATTCAGGGAACAAGTATTTCAATAGACTTGAAAGTAGGCATGCATGCTATGGCATATGTATCAAAAAACAACTGATATATATTATCACAACAACAGTTCCAAGATATTGGAAACTTGCCTGGTACTCCCGCTATGCTAGTGGTATGACTCGGGGTGGTCCGACAATCTACAAATAACCAAAATTATCCCGGGTTAATCACCTATCATTGTGAAACGCCAAGTAAATACTTTACTTAAGCTAAAGCACGTTTTCAAGTTATCGCTCATTAACACCGTTATGACCCGACACTTGCTTGCTATCAGGGTATGTCATTACACGTACACTTAGTAGGTACTTAAGCCATATAGGTTATAAGGTCGAAAGATTATACCTCGAGATTTATCGATCGTTATCTAAGTGATTTTCCAAAGTTATAACCACTCGTTCTTTTTAGGGGTTCATTCGTACTTAACCCTGATTCAAGTATTTTTATAAAATCGAAAAACGATCTTTTTAATATGAGGTCTTCTCTCACACCTTATTTATGATCTATAATATTTAATTACCAAGATTCGTCACTGAATTACTTTAGTTAAGGGAGTTCAATTTCAATTACAAACTCACATTTACGGTTTCGAACCACTTTTAGTAAATCGACCATAAATCCTAAACCGTAAGTCCGTTTGTTTCTATTCTTTCGCCAAAACGATCTATGACTCGAGATCTACAAGGGTATGTCATAAAATTATCAAGGTCAGAAATTAATACCAACTGTTATATACAAATTTCAAGGGTTAATGAAATTTTGACATTATGACGGCTATAAATCGAACGTTTCCAAATTTCGTTTCAACAACCAAGCCACACCGGGCATCCATACATCTTATACACATGTTATACATCTCAATAAGTCTAGAAATATTACACTTCACCATCATAATCATCATGTTACTAAATCAACTACAAGATCATGCTTTCATGCTTATAATAACACTAACATCATAACTAAGCTAAATATCACCAAGAACATACATAATCTCAAAGTAAGATCTAGGGTTCTTAAGAATTATACCTTCCTTGGAGTGTGCTAAGACCTTACTAAGTCTTGATTTGTCCTTGTCTAGCCTTAATACCACTTAGATCATCCAAAGAAAACAAGAAATCAGCATTAGTTTCTTGAAAGTTACTATTCATCATCATCTTGTAAAATTCATAACAAATCTAAAAATAAGATTTTGGCTCTCAAATTTTTACCACATCTTAGCATCTTCATAATCTTTGTTTTGAGTCCTAGTTCATCAAATTTGAAGCTTCCTAGCTAGGGTTTTGATCCCCCATTTTCCGCTGGACAGAAACTGTCAAGAACAGGGCAGTTTGGTTTCTTCAACTTGGGGAAGGTATTTGACTAGGCTACGCTCCTTTTTTGGCCATGAAATTTTGAAGAACCTTACCCATGGAGTGGAGAAGCTATGGTTTAAATTTGATGATTTTAGAATGGGTAGAAGTGGATATATGAATTTTTCTTTGAGGGGTGTTCTTGCTGGGCAGTTTTGGGAGAGATGGAGTTTGCTTGCTTTTCTCTTGCTTGGCTTGCTAGAATGAATTATTGGTGATGTGTTTAGATAATATCTATCATAAAGTGGCTTTATTAAAGTTATTTGCTCATGGATGATGCAATTCAAGTGGCCATGTGTTGCATTTTTGTGGTTGGATGACAAGATGAAGCTAAGTGCTTGGTTTGATCTCTAATTGTTCTAGATAGCATTGTAACTAGCTTGGTTAATTGACCTTATGCACTAGCACATGCATGCACCTTGGTTCTCTGCTTGTTTCTTTGTCCGGTTATTGCTCAATTCATTGATCGTTCGAAGGAATATCTCAAGGATTTCTAGTTAGGGTTTTACCGGAAACCGTCTTAATATTTATACTATCATTCTCAATTCTCTTTAATAATTCTTGAACCTATATTCCTTAAATCCTTTCAATAATTTCTTAAGTCTTTCGGTGTCCAGGGAAATCTCGGGGAAAATAAAAGTGCTATTTTTCAGAATCCGATAACGTTTACATACACTCTTTTTCCCATTGGATCATTAATACGAACTCAGAAATCCGTTCCGGGTGTTGCTATATAGTGTCGTCTAATAATATTCCTACTTCCACCAAAAACACTATTCATCACTTATTCTCACTTTAATTCTTATAATTAGAAAAATGTCCTTGCGCTTTCCCAAGCATTCCTTAACCCTTTTACGGAACCACTGGACTTATAACAAATACCGATTTGGATGACATGAGAATCCTTCCTCTGTTTGTATGCCATATCCTACTTTCTTGACGATAGATTATTCTTACCTAAGTTGTCAACCCATTGCATTCTTCATGACATATAAATATTAGAATCTATATCCATTCATTAGAACAACTGTTACACTTATAATCCATTAAATAATAAAAGTTTTAATTCCTACAAAAAATCAGGGTTCTTACAAATTTAGTATGAAAATGAAGACTGATTAATCTATTTACTCCAGAGAATCATACCTCCCGTCTTTGATCATATGGTTTAGCCCCACTGCCGGAAGTAAATTCCACCATTCTTCGGGCTAGCTGGCCATTAACAGACATAGTTTTAAATTATGGTGTTCCCCAATACTCGCAGAAAGAATTCCATACACGCTGGGAGTAGTAGTGAGGCTTAATTAACCTAATGTCAATATCCGTTTCTGCATATCCAACATCCAAACAAGTGTTCACCAACTTCACAAGTCGGGCCCTCTCAGAACCAATATAATACTTCCAATTTCTTCTCAGATGGGCTCTCACTACTCTATCCCCCTCTTCTGGTATGCAACCCTTGGGATAAGCATAATACTCCTGCCAAACCAGATTGCATAGTATTAAAAGAAAATTAATATTCACTTTTCTACCGATTACATAATACACACAAGCAAGGTAATAGACTGAAAAAAAACCTATGTATTTACTTACTTTAAAATAGTTGATACAAGTGTTCAAGAAAGCTTCACGTTTAGCTCCCTTTGTAAAGATCGTATGTTCATCCCATTTCATACGAACAATGTAACCTAGAGTTTTCTTGGGTTTAGCCTGTCTGAAACTATTACAAGATACAAATTGAATAAAAATAAAGAAACATGAACAATGATATAAGCGGCTTAAGTTTAACGACTATCTTAAGGGTTAAGTGTGAACACATGTATAATTTATAAAAGAGATATAATAAGTTGATAAAAATAACTTATAACCTACTATGTTGGATAACTATATATTGACAGGGATAAAATATATGTGAAAATACTTGTATGATAAAAAAAGATCAGTCGAAAGTCGTTTTTGTTTCTCAGAATACTCTATTTGAGAAAGCAAACAGTTGGCCTTAAGGTGAACTTTTCTACTTACGGTAAAAATGACAAACCTGTTAGGTCCGATATGACGTATTAATAAAATAGAAGGGGGGGGGGGTTGAATAGCTTATTACCAATTTTAAAAATTAATCGCCTTTTAAAAATCAGGTAGGAAACAAAGAGTCGCTTGTCTGTCGTTTCACTTTCCAGCTTCCCGGTCAATTCTTAGTCGTTCTACCCTTTCTCAGAACATCTACTGGTGCTACAATACATACTTTATCCTTTTTCCATTAACTTTGCTACTTTTCATACAACACACTATCCGGGTTATGCTCTTACTCAGTCCTATACTATTATCCTTATTGATATCTGCAGTGACATTGGTATCACTATCGCACTGCGAATTCCGAGATAACTTCACTCGCACTATGCATTTCCTGATCGCTTTAATCTTCACAATCTCGATCAATATAGAGAAGTAGAGAGATTTATTGAGAGATCACTATGATCAATGAAAATTTGTTATATTGCATAGTTAGTACAGAAGGGGGCCAACCTTTAGTACTTGACAAGGAATTAAACAAGTTATGGTATTCCACTTAGACTTCTATCACACAGACAGATAGTCACGTAGCAGTACCTCCCCTCCTTAAAGGGTTGTTCTTCTGTTTGCACTATAAATTCACGCAAGCGTACGTGGTCACAAGTAATATATGAATAAGTCAAGTTCGTTCCCAAAGAGATCTAGTAGGGTGTTCAATTCAATTAATGTGTCTATGCAACAATGTATGGTTTTTATCCACTGCTAAGACAAATAACAAATTGGTTTTGATTACCTAAACTGAACTAAAATGCAAATTATAAAATTAAGAATTAACTAATTGACAAGAATTAAAACGAATTACTTATATGAGAATAAACATGGGATTTTAACTTCATTAAACAATCCATCTATAGTCTCCAATTCTTTAGCCTTTTCATGTGATTTATTAATACCTGATCGAACACACAAAACTGATATAAGCCAACTTTCGTTGCACAGATACCATCCTAAATAACATCCACAATAAAGATAGAAATCACTTAGTCTCCCAATCATGCTTAATCTGCATATGTCTATGAAGATTGAAACATAATGGTTGAAGTACAAGCATTCAATTGATCACATAGTCGTCATAAAATGGTTAGAGTTACGACACTAATTACAAATGATATTCTCACGCATAAACCTATGCTAGCATGGCAAGTTCTAAACTCTTAGATCCACTTTCGCTTCAATAAGAATTAAAACACAATTATAGGAGTTAGCTACTCTCCTATAACGAATTAAATCAACCATGATAGGATATCACATCAATCACACTATAGGCATCGAGAAGATTCAACAAATAAACTTCATGAATAAATCCGCTAAAACCCCATGACAACGAATTAGTTCATAATCAAACTAATCGTCACCATGGGTTCCAATGTAAACATGATAGAAGAAAACAAATAATGATTTAAATAAATAACAAGGGTTCTAAAGAATACACCCAAACCAAGCATCCACAAACTAGGAAGAATACAAGAATAATTTGAAAACTATCTTCTTCCTCGCTTCTTCGTGCTTCAAAACTTCGTAGATAACTATACGGTCTCTTCCCTCTTCTTTATTCTAGGGTTTTTCTATCTTTATATAGGCCTCCCGGTGCAAGGAGTTCGAAAAGGAATTCTATTTTGACTTTATCTCGAAAAACAGCAAAAACAGAAAATCAGAAACACCGGCGCTGCCGCACCACTTTTGTGAAGGAAAACGGCGCTGCCGCGCCACAGAATTGTTGTGCTGATTTTTGCCCGGCGCTGCCGCGCCATTTCAAGCTATAACACGGCGCTGCCGCGCCGTGCTTTCTGTCCAAGATTGTAGAAAATCTCGTGGGCTTCGCGTGGACAGCTTACGGGCCTAAAACGAACTTCTAGAACTCCAGATATGGCCAAAACATTGTAAACTACGCAACCCTTCTCAGAAATCCGAATTTTCCACAATTTGCTCATTTCTCTTCCGTTTTCTCTTCCGATTCTTTCGCCACTTCCCGTTCTTCAATTCTTAAGCGTTCTGATCTTCATGGTAGCTTAGGGAAATACGTCATCCTTCATTCCATTGCGCAAAGCATCTTCAAAAATTGACGAAAACACCAACCCTAAATGATATTTCGCAAACCTGCACAACTAAACACAAACACATCAATAACACCACATACTTGAGTTCAAGCGATCAATTTAAGCTTATACAAAGCGTTCCAAGTGGATTTAAATCCACTTATCACACCCCCAAACTTAAACCGATGCTTGTCCTCAAGCATATCAATTATAACTATATACAACTAACTAGTACCACTTCCGTAGGTGATCACGGTTGCATTTGGCATATGCAACAAGCCCTTTAAACCCCTAGGCAGCCCTAGTGGACGAGTAAGGTCTCGTGAGGGCCTATATCGAATGTACCCACAAAATCCATCTAATTATGCAACTACAATGCAACTAACTACATGTATGCAACTATATGAAAATGCAACGATCCCTTTTAAACTAACCAAAACCAACTAGCAAACAAATACCTCAAAGAATGCAACTAAATCCAAATAGAGCTCGACTAAATCCCCGTATACTAACAATACATGACAGAAACGTGCGTGTGTGCAATGCTCATCAGAAATACTCCCAACACTAGGTCAAAAATCATACATATTCTTCGCCAAGACAATCACAGGTTTATAAATAGAATAGACTGTAGACACTTCATAACCTAGGAACACCTCCATCCTCATTCAAGTTAGAAAGGAATTCATGCTTTATTAACGACAAACAACAATATAGAACACAACAAACATGCTTATTTGACCGTGCAATGAATGAGACCCCTAAAGGCTTATACAATAATACCCATGTAGTGAGTGTTAGGTCAGTGGATCCCAGACTATAAAAGCCTTAGGTCACTAGGACTAAGTCCCCTCAGACTTAATTACTCGAGTATTAAAGAGCTCACTCGTGATCAATTATGCATTAACAACTATTTACACAACTTTTTTTTTTCTTTTTCTTTTTTTTTCTCTTTTTTTTTTCTTTTTTATATGCAATCTGGAATGAGAATTCTCAATTCCAACCCTAGACTACTCATATGAATATGAGCCGGCTACTAGCCATTTGACACCTTGCCATTATTGACAACTAATAAACATCTAGCATGAAATCCCTGGTTTCCCCCAAACTTAGACTTTAGTACTCCTACGCCATCAAGGGAATAACGAAAATTCTAAATATAATCAAGTGATTAAATCTAAAACAACCAAACAAGCATGACCTCAACCTAGCCTAAAAGCAAACGATGAGACTGTGTAAAAGTTTTGTTTCTGAAGAATGCAAGTCAATTTCATAGGAACTATAAATCAGCCCTCTATTCATCATTACCACACTCAATTAGACATCTACCTACCAATCAGAATTAGCTCGTCCTAAGGGATCATGAAAAATGCATGCCATGAAAATGGAACTAATATGACACATATAATAAAAACATAAACAAAATGTCCTATATGATACAATTATGCAACAATATTATGAACGTAACTAAACTAACACATGCAATATATGATATATAATTCCTACATGAACAATTGATACCACAAACACTACTAATACTCAACCACCCCCAACTTAGAATCTTCAATGCCCCCATTAAAGGTAAAGAATAGTATAGAGAACATACCTACTTAACGGCAAGATCACCTTCCTCGGGTGGTAAATAATGAGATCCAAACACTGGCCAATCAATCAAACCTTTATAATGAGGAACGCCGCCTGACCATTCCTCCAATCTCTCAAAAGTAGCTCTAACAAAATCTACATTAGGTGGCCGAATCTGCTCGTCATAATCCCACCTCCAGTGATCCATCAAGGGGTTAAGCTCAAAAGAAGGAGCTTCTTCAAAAGAAGATTTAAGCCGCACCCGAGAATCCCAAAGATCGACCAAACCAAGCGACTCATGTGAACTATCACCCTCTGCAATCTCACTGATGTAACCCAAATTTCTGTGATGAGACATGCCGCCGGGCCATTCCTCCACTCTCGTAAGAATAGGACTATCAAAGTCAACAGAAGTATGAACAATGGACTTCGAACAAATAGCGTTCAACTCATCTAACATCTCACACTCGAACAAAACATCTTCCTCAAGAAAAGAATCAATTTCACTATCTTCAAGAATACGAAGTTCTTTATTGCTCCCATTTTCTAACAAAACATCTTCCTCAAGAAAAGAATCAATTTCATTATCCTCAAGATCCATCAGCAAAACATCTTCTAAAGAGTCTTTCTTCAACAGCTGATCCAACTCCTTACTTTGTCCTTTATCAACCAATTCCACCCTAAAACACTCTTCATCCGATGGAAGCTTCATTGCTTTGAACACATTAAAAGAGACAGTCTGATCTTGCACTCTCATTGTGAGCTCTCCTTTTTGCACATCGATCAAGGTTCTACCCGTAGCCAAGAACGGTCTTCCCAAGATTATGGGAATCTTCTTATCCTCCTCAAAGTCCAAGATAACAAAATCAGCAGGGAAGATGAGCTTATCAACTTTCACCAAAACATCCTCCACTATGCCTCTAGGATATGTGATAGAACGATCAGCCAACTGCAAAGAGATGTTAGTTGGCTTTGGCTCCGGTAGACCAAGTTGCATATAAACTGACAAAGGCATGAGATTTATGCTAGCCCCCAAGTCACACAAGCACTTGCTGAAAGATAAGTTGCCAATGGTGCACGGAATTGTGAAACTCCCTGGATCTTTAAGTTTAGGAGGCAACTTCTGCTGCACAACTGCACTACACTCCTCTGTTAAAGCAACGGTCTCTAACTCCTCGAGTTCCAATTTACGAGAGAGAATGCCCTTCATGAACTTAGCATAGCTCGGCATCTGTTCTAAAGCTTCCGCAAAAGGTATATTGATTTGCAACTTTTTGAAAACCTCGAGAAATTTGGCGAATTTCGAATCAAGCTTCTGCTTCTGTAGCCTCTTTGGATAAGAAGGAGGTGGATAGATCTGATTACTCTCGGTAGTCTTCTTCTGGAGCCTCTTCGGATATGGAGGAGGTGGATAAATAGTCTGCTCCGAAGTAGACTTTTTGGCAGAATTTTTGCTTGTTTCCACTTCGCTAACCAACTGATCGGCTAATTTTTCAGGAACTCCTTCAATCTGAATTTCTGGGGAACGTGCAGGCTCCACTGGCTTATCCTGAAAATCTTCTTCTTCTGTTGCTGAATTATGCTCACTTGTAACTTTTCCAGATCTCAAGGTGATTGCGTTGACCTGTTCTTTGCTTTCCTTTCTACCTGTATTAGCCGCTGTATCGCTAGGAAGAGTTCCTTGTGGCCTATTGAGTAAGGCACTTGCAATTAGTCAGACCTGGCTCTCCAATGTCTTGAGAGATGCTTCCTGACTCTTGAGAGTCGCTGCCTGACTCTTGCACATTAATCTCAACTCTTCTAATTCAGAATTTGCATTCGACTGCTGAAAACCAGGAGGTTGAAACTGTTGCCTTGGAGCATAAAGTTGCTGAAAACCTGAAGAATTAAATGGCTTATCTCCATACTGCTGACCCTGAAACTGGTGATAAGGTTGCTGTGGATGTTGATAATCTGGAGCTGGTTACTGTTGCCTTTGAAAATTGCTCACAAATTGCACCGATTCACTGGAGATGGCGCATTGACTCGTCTCATGTGCGCCAGCACATAGTTCACACACTCTCGCAACCTGAGGCACCCCATGCTTTGTCATTAAATCTAATTTCATATTAAGTGCCTCTAGCTGGGCTGCTAGAGCTGTAACTGTGTCAACTCCCAGAATTCCTGCAACCGTGCCTTGTGGTAGTCTTTGAGTTGGATTTTGATATTCATTAGCAGCCATCATCTCAATTAGATCGTAAGCTTCCTTGTAACTCTTAGCCCATAAGGCTCCTCCTGATGCTGCGTCTACCATTGGCCTAGATTGTGCTCCCAGCCCATTGTAAAAACAATTGATTACCATCCAGTCTGGCATTCCATGATGTGGGCATCTTCTGAGCATCTCCTTATAGCGCTCCCAAGCTTCACATAAAGACTCCCCTGATTGCAGTGAGAATTGAGTAATAGCGTTCCTGATCGCTGCTATTTTTGCCATGGGAAAGAATTTGGTGAGAAACTTTTGAGCAAGATCTTCCCATGTTGTAATGGATCCAGCTGGTAGAGAGTGTAACCAACCCTTGGCCTTATCCCTAAGAGAGAATGGAAAAAGCCTCAATTTGACAGCATCCTCAGACACCCCGTTGAATCTGAAAGTGTCGCAGATCTCGATGAAATTACGGATGTGCATGTTAGGATCTTCAGTCGGAGCACCCCCAAACTGAACATAATTTTGCACCATCTGAATCGTGCTAGGCTTGATCTCAAAAGTGACAACTGTAATGGCTGGTCTGACAATGCTCGATTGTATATCATTAATTTTTGGCTGAGAGTAGTCCATCAAAGCCTTAGCTGCTGCTACTGCTGGTGCGTCTCCCATAACTACCTGAAACACACAGACTATACAAGAGTAGATGAGAAAAGAAAAGAAGTAATCCGAGTCAGTGAACTCTAACGACCACTATTGACAAGCACATAAACTAAAATAAAACACCGATGATCCCCGGCAGCGGCGCCAAAAACTTGTTTGCACTATAAATTCACGCAAGCGTACGTGGTCACAAGTAATATATGAATAAGTCAAGTTCGTTCCCACAGAGATCTAGTAGGGTGTTCAATTCAATTAATGTGTCTATGCAACAATGTATGGTTTTTATCCACTGCTAAGACAAATAACAAATTGGTTTTGATTACCTAAACTGAACTAAAATGCAAATTATAAAATTAAGAATTAACTAATTGACAAGAATTAAAACGAATTACTTATATGAGAATAAACATGGGATTTTAACTTCATTAAACAATCCATCTATAGTCTCCAATTCTCTAGCCTTTTCATGTGATTTATTAATACCTGATCGAACACACAAAACTGATATAAGCCAACTTTCGTTGCACAGATACCATCCTAAATAACATCCACAATAAAGATAGAAATCACTTAGTCTCCCAATCATGCTTAATCTGCATATGTCTATGAAGATTGAAACATAATGGTTGAAGTACAAGCATTCAATTGATCACATAGTCGTCATAAAACGGTTAGAGTTACGACACTAATTACGAATGATATTCTCACGCATAAACCTATGCTAGCATGGCAAGTTCTAAACTCTTAGATCCACTTTCGCTTCAATAAGAATTAACACACAATTACAGGAGTTAGCTACTCTCCTATAACGATTTAAATCAACCATGATAGGATATCACATCAATCACACTATAGGCATCGAGAAGATTCAACAAATAAACTTCATGAATAAATCCGCTAAAACCCCATGACAACGAATTAGTTCATAATCAAACTAATCGTCACCATGGGTTCCAATGTAAACATGATAGAAGAAAACGAATAATGATTTAAATAAATAACAAGGGTTCTAAAGAATACACCCAAACCAAGCATCCACAAACTAGGAAGAATACAAGAATAATTTGAAAACTATCTTCTTCCTCGCTTCTTCGTGCTTCAAAACTTCGTAGATAACTATACGGTCTCTTCCCTCTTCTTTATTCTAGGGTTTTTCTATCCTTATATAGGCCTCCCGGTGCAAGGAGTTCGAAAAGGAATTCTATTTTGACTTTATCTCGAAAAACAGCAAAAACAGAAAATTCCCGTCAGAAACACCGGCGCTGCCGCGCCACTTTTGTGAAGGAAAACGGCGCTGCCGCGCCACAGAATTGTTGTGCTGATTTTTGCCCGGCGCTGCCGCGCCATTTCAAGCTATAACACGGCGCTCCGCGCCGTGTCTTCTGTCCAAGATTGTAGAAAATCTCGTGGGCTTCGCGTGGACAGCTTACGGGCCTAAAACGGACTTCTAGAACTCCAGATATGGCCAAAACATTGTAGACTGCGCAACCCTTCTCAGAAATCCGAATTTTCCACAATTTGCTCATTTCTCTTCCGTTTTCTCTTCCGATTCTTTCGCCACTTCCCGTTCTTCAATTCTTAAGCGTTCTGATCTTCATGGTAGCTTAGGGAAATACGTCATCCTTCATTCCATTGCGCAAAGCATCTTCAAAAATTGACGAAAACACCAACCCTAAATGATATTTCGCAAACCTGCACAACTAAACACAAACACATCAATAACACCACATACTTGAGTTCAAGCGATCAATTTAAGCTTATACAAAGCGTTCCAAGTGGATATAAATCCACTTATCATCTTCTCAATTCAAAAAGAAGATGAATAAGAGAGAAGAAAAGAAAAGAATTTCAAAGAATTATAGAAAGTTTTCATGATTGCAAAATATTATACTTAGAATTTACCGCTGAACTATAGAGGTTCATTAGAGAAGAAAAATAATCGTATTCGTATCAAATACTACTTTGTCTTAATCTCACGTGTCCACATATCCTCGCTACTCTGTCCATCATTCTATGGACCTATACTCTTGTTTAATCTTAGCAACACTCACTTTTGGAAAATCCTTCAACCTCTCAGGTTAAATCTTGGATTTCTCGCTTGACATCATTGGTACTGACATTCCATGCCATGCTACTATCTTTTTCATATTTATAATATTAACACTATCAGGTGGTCATCCCGAGAATTCATTAGAAAGCCCATTCA
Organism: Saposhnikovia divaricata; assembly: GCA_036435485.1. Classification (NCBI taxonomy): domain Eukaryota; kingdom Viridiplantae; phylum Streptophyta; class Magnoliopsida; order Apiales; family Apiaceae; genus Saposhnikovia; species Saposhnikovia divaricata. Next base: position 8,674,639 of record JAZHRN010000154.1, on the reverse strand, counting down.
TTAATCCATTCATAACATTCCTTGCTTCACATTCCATAGTTGCTTTCCCAGTCTTTTCTTTATCAATCACATCCTTCTTATTATCTGATTCTTATTCACTTCTGTTATTTACCTCCACCGTCATCTCTTTATTGAGATATCTTTTGCACTTGGTACCTCCTTATTGGTATCTCGTCACATTTACTCTATAATCATCATATTATTCCAATTTAACCCTCCGAAATGAATCTGGCCGATGCCTTTAACTTAGATCCAATATAATCTACTTCTTCCAAACTTGTTTCTCATCACTTGTTCTTTTCTATCCGTGATTTTCCACAGGTTGTTCTTCGTAAGTCAGACCAGGTCGTATATCTACCTTCTCGTACTCCTATCATCTATCGAGCATTTGCGTTTTACTGGTGTAGCCTTGCCACGTGAAACACGTTGCGACCATGCTATAAGCTTTGGGGGGTAAAGTTGGCTCGAATGCCACCTTCCGAACACTTTTAAACTCTCAGATGGCCCAATAAATCTCGGGCTCAACTGCCCTTCTCTCCAAGTCTTATTAATTCTTCCCACGGGAATACCTTTAGCATCACGAATCATCAACCTCATATTCTCTATCTTGTTTGCGCAGAAATACACTAACACGAACTTGCTTTTCATTCATCAACATGCCATTTAGCTTATCAATAGCATCACTATCTTTATCTTTGCGCTGTCATCTACTTTCTTAGAAGAATCATCACTATATTAATGTAGTCCATTGTTGAATCACCATCGTTTGCTGTTTACGTAGTGCTTTAATAGTTAACCAGACGGGTTTCATAATTGTCAAATCCAAAATTCTCTAGGAAGATGAGCTAATCACTATTTCTTATATATAAGGAATACTTCCTGAACTTAATGTAGATATTAATGAAGCAGATAAAATTGCAGAAGAGCTTCAATCACCGTAGCTATGCCAGGTTGATGAAATTGTTAATCACATGTCTCCATTAGAAGACTGGAAGCTTAACGGTTTACTTAATCAATTTTGTATCATGGTCCTGGTTTACCTCAAAATGGGACCTTCTAAGGTGTGTAATTTGCTTAAGACGATATCAGGAATCGATTCTTTACTTAAACTATTCTTATGGTTGCTTCTTACATAATCATCAGAAGGATTGTAAATCCTCCACCACAATATGTCCTTCGAGTCCTTCTCAATATCATTCTGCTTCTTTCGTATGAGCATCTATAATTACTCCTCTATACTTAAAGTGTCGGCCACTTCATTGGCCTTTCCTGATAATAACAATTTCTTGCAATCAATGTTTTCTGGATCTATTCCAACTCAAATTTTCATACCTCATTCCCATCACTATTAGGTGAAAGTATTCTTCCTTAGACTCTGCTGAAGGAGAAAATATATCAGTCCTTTTTTCCATAAGTCATTGCTTCCACCTTTCCATGTGAACTTTATCACGGTTACTCCCAATCGTACCTAGGATATTTGTTTTCTTATTTCTTTCTTGTTTTAGGATAATCTCAACCTTTATTGGGTTCAATCCATACTTCCTCATGGTCTCACGCATGCCTCGCCTGGAATTATTATTATTGGGTCATACATTCCTTACCAAAATTCCATTTTTGAAACTTAGGATATTAACTCTCTCTTTGTAAAATCTCTTAGGCCATCTTCATCATGCTTCCTATATTTTCTAGGTACAGGGTATATCAAAATATCGCTAATCAATCCTATAACTAATTCTATCTATGTACTTTCCAAAACTCCTTCCAATGAATCCTTAAAGGTTATTGTTGCCTTAGTCAATCCAACTTATATCATCTGAATTCACAATGTCTCTATTAGGGTCAATGCCATCCTTTGTGCGTCCCTAGGGTTCGTCTTAATTTATGGATATTCTATCCTCAATTCTATTTTCAAGAAATACTTACATCCTTTAATCAAATCACATATCCTTAATAAGGGTATCTTTTCAATCGTTCTCATCTTGACAATCTTTGACAATCTCCATAAACCTTTTATTGATCACTTTCCTCAGTCATACTATGTCTATTGTATTTATAAAATCCCAACATTATGTACCTAAATTCACTATAGTTGGATTTCTAGCTCATAAGCTGGTCAATCATATACACATGTATTACTTCACTTTGTATCAAAAGTTCCCGCGGTTGGCGCTTGGTCAGAAGCAACCCCGCTTTGTCCTTACATCGCTGGTCTAGTCAATTTATAATCCTTTTTGACATGGCCCCAACTGGCCACACTAAAACATATGAGTTTAGGGGTTAACTAATGGCATTACTTTTCTAGCAATTGCCTCCTTCGTCCATAGTGAAGACAATTATCTGGGACAGGTTACGCTTATCCATATGCTTTTTCCCGTGTTTTCCTAAATGTATTGTTCACTGCTTTCCTTTAGACCGCAATTCTTATGTACCAGAGTAGCATAGTCACTCAACTTGAGCACTGCCACTCTTCGTTCATTCCTCTTCCTCGATACCTTCTAACCTTTCCAAAATTTACTCCATATAAATCTCAATCGACTTCTCGGTACCGTCTCCGGGCACCTTTCCTTTATTTTTTATCTTTTCAAATTCTCTTATCGATCCCACGTGCTACACAAGCTTACACTTTTGGCATAATAACCTTTTCATTTAAGTCAATCCCGGAACTCCTCAGTCCGTTTTGGTCCTTAAGTACATTTCCCCTTTACCGGCCAATCTCAACTTCATCATTTTATTTCTACAATCAATCGCAATAATCAGGGTCTGTCCACCAACCCATATAGCGGCTACCTTACCCAATCCACGGGGTTAGCCCCAGTCTCCAATCTCCTTAGTGACGTTCTCTGATAATCAGAAAGACAAGGTTTGCCAAAGTTTTTTGAATTTCTTTCCAGAATCAGGAAAATTTTGGTTAATCTATCCACCCACTGGTAACAATTAAGAAGATCAATTTCAAAACCTATAGATCAGTTCTATGAACATCCAAGCAGGTAGAATCGTAAGCAGTTATAATACGGAATGTTTAACCCAAAGTTGGAAGTTTACCCACTGTAAATGAATTAGATATATACATTCCATAGAAAGGAAATTAGAAGTTTCAAACTGAAACATGCCACATCTTCCTGATGCATATACGTCCTAATAGTTGATACTACCAAATGTCAGTCTACCTAACCATTAGTCTCAGAAGGACCACTACCGTCGGAGTTAGTCGTTCCACAAAATTGGAACTACCAGGGCCATCCGAACCTGGTGAACCGTGCTGTCCGAATACATCCGCAATTACCCTGTGGTGCTGTATGAGCACACCACTTAAACCTATATGAGGTGCGTCATAATATATCACAAAGTCTTCCTTCTTCCATTAGGCAATGCCAACGTTGGGTCGCCTCCAATTTCTTCTTTAGCTCCATGAAGATTTTCTCACATTTTCTCGTTCATTCAAACTTCTTAGTCCTTTGTTGGTGTGGTTGGCCTTTCTCAATTGAAAATGCCTTTAACTCGGTGGGGTCAACCAACCCTACTTGCTATTTGATCGTATGTCCTAATAACTGAACTTCATTCTATCAGAATTCCTACTTCGAGAACTTGGCATACACTTTCTCTTTCAGGTTTCATCTTAAAACATTCTCCATTACCTCTTAACTACTGATCGTATTACTTGATCCATTTATGATTCAGTGTCGGAGTAAACTTAAGGAAACTACTATAATCCATTCAAGGAAAAGAAAGAATTTAATATTCCTCTGAATCACATGCATCTAATGTTTCTGGTTCATCATTTCACTGAGTTGAAATAACCCTATACTTAATCCCTGACAGTAGTCTTATTATGAGTTTATCATAGACTCACTGGTCTTTTCCTCTTGTAGATTCTGAGATCATCGTCTCGCTTACTACTTCTATCACATTGTCCAATCATGCCATTACTTCCCAATGTCTTTACTTTCTAAGCTTATCTATGAACATTTCTTTGAATAAAACCACCTCGTCAATCTCAATTTGACATCATAAATTATAACTTATAGAATCTGCCTTCTCATGGTGAATTACTTATTGGCAATATTCACGCTATTCCATTTATCAACTGATATGGCACTTGCTGCCTCTATCTCAACTACTCCTGGAGACTCTGCTCCCTGTCCTATATCGATGTCTTGCATCATTCTAACTCTTTTCTCATTAATCTGAAAGTCTCTAAGGATTCTTATCAATCCCCATATGAGTTCTCAAGTAATCCTTTCAATCCGTCTTACTTACTGGTACTACATCCGGTAGTCCGGCTATGAATCCAATATACATCTTTAGTTTTCCTAATAATATCTCAGTTCTTTATACTCACTTCTCTGAGCATTATACTTTAACTCTTATAGTCTCTCGAACTGCAGCCCTCATTTCCTAAGGGTAAACTCTTTATCCTTAACAGGATTTTTCTCCTTAGCTGGAACCTCCTTCGGGTCCTCAGTAGGGTACTTTATCGAGTCTTTAAGCCGACCGTCAACATATAATAAAGCATCCTCGTGCTGCTGCTCGTAAGCCTCAAGGTCCGTCGCCTTACTCGTCGATACGATATCGAGCTAAGTTACTATCATGATATTTAAGAGTTCCCAAAAGGGTTTTATATGTCAGTACTACATTAAGTAGTCCGACTATGAACTTGGCAAGAGTTCTCATTATCTTAGTGAATTTATTGTTATAACGTCGCCTCATCTCTGGGATATATAACTCTCGCTCTGATACCATTTCTGTAACAGCCGCAGATCCGGGGTCGGGGATCCGGTCGTTACGGACTCAATCTCCATCCACAAAACCAACATAAATTAAATTACAACCTTGTGACCCAAAACAACAACATAAAACACACCAGTTATAGTCTCAGAGATGAAATCAGAGTAACTATCAAATATTATTAACCCCAAGCTGAGTTCCTACAACCTGAAAGAATTACCATTTAATTGTTACATACTCTTTGCCATCCATTTAAATATGTCATATAAGTAAATACATCTGATAAACCAAAAGCTGACAGTCTAGCCTACTGGTTGCTTCTACCTCAATAATACCGTCCATGACATCAGTAGGCAACTCTATGACTGTTGTCCCTGCTTGCACCAAGTGCACCTTGCGCTGGCCATCAGATCTAGCTGTTGTTGTGATATAATAAATAAATCAAAGGTGAGCAATAGCCCACCAAGAATAATATGTAACTGAATAGTAATAATATATAACAGTTCAAAATATCTTTGAAACCATATGCCATACATTAACGAAGATAGTGCCAGTATAATGTAAACGAAGAAGTTACAAGGTAACTCAAAATATATTTTATGGAAATATCTGCTATACAAAAGATAAGCAAGATACTATCATTTATCATAAAAGAGGAACTTGCAGGAAAATATTACAATTCCAGTTTCAAACACTTTTCAACCCTGCCAACAATGATAATGTTGCAGAAAATTTCCAACTCTGAGAAAATGAACTAATCCTGGAGCATTGACGTGCCAGAAGACATAACATTTACGATGATCAGTCGCATGTTATGCTCCCCACTTTTTTTCTCTACATGTAGAAGGAAGCACCGACGGATTTACTTATCTACCGCCCTCTAGAACCCCCCGGCCAACAGTTGGGCCATTGCTGGACCGGTGCCACTCGGCCACTTACACGGCTCCTAGTTCGAATAACATCCACGACTCTGAAACGTAAAGTTCGTCCCCCTTTCCCCAAGTATAATAATTATTGATAAGACTCCACAAAGTAGTCGTATCTAGTTGGAAAGGAAAATTCACTAATATTTCCCAAGCTTACTGCTTGTTAATGGATACCAACTTCTTCCAACAATCTTACCCCTTGAATGGTGAGAAGGTACACAAAGATTCAATAAGCAATTAGTAACCAAGTTGCGATTGAAAAGAATAATTTTGAAGGATTTATGACCGGGAAGTCAACAAGATAAATAACATTTCTCAAGTAAGGTTCCCTTATAATTTGAAAGTTAGATTAAATGAAGAATGGAATTTTGAGAACCTTTCTTGATACAAGTATTAATAATATGTTAGATATTGATTCAAGTGATGATCAGGATCTGGACTACTGATCAGATACTGATGCTAACGTCATCAGTAATGCACCGTTAGGATTGGGTTATCATCAGGATTGGAAGCTGATCAGGATTTCATGAGGATATACATCAGTCCAGGAATCTAGGAAGATTGAAATGTCGATTCCTGATTTATGGGAATGCAGCTATCATTCAAGATATGTACTAAGAAACGTATGTAACTGATTTGATATATCTTGTAATTGATAGTATAGATGTGTACTGTATATAAACACAGTTTAGGTTTTACTTAATTGGAATCGCTTACACGAATTATCTTGTAACCTAGCAGCTCTAAAGAACATAAGAATTTCTTGAGAGAGTTTGTAACAGTTTTATATCAGAATTAATAAAGATGTTATTTATTCATACTTGTGTTATTATTTCTGTTTAAGTTGAAAATCTTATATAATTGTATTCAACCCCCCTTCTACAATTGTTAATTACTGGGAAACAATTGGTATCAAAGCAAACTGATTAATTACAATCAGAAATGATCTTAATATGTCGACAAGCAAGTATGAAAGTATTAAAATCCCTATTCTCAAAAAGGCTGAATACCCCACATGGAGGGTAAAAATGTTGATGTATTTGGAGGCAACTGATCCTAACTATCTCGATCGAATATATGATGGACCATATATCCCTAAGAGACTGGTTGCTAGAACAGATACTATACCTGAGCACTATGTTCAGAAGACAAAGGCTGAATGGACTCCTAAGGAAAAGGCTGAAGTACTCAGAGATGCAAAGGTGAAGAACATTCTTCATAATAGCCTTGATGCTGTCATGTCAAATAGAGTGATAGCATGTAAAACTGCTAAGGAGATCTGGGAAACTTTGGAGACTCAATGCTAGGGTACTGAATCTATCAAAAGGAACAGAAGGGCTCTGTTGATTCAAGAGTACGAGCAGTTTGATGAAAAATCTGATGAGAGCCTCACTGATCTGTATGATAGATTTCTGACACTATTGAATAATCTATCTCTAGTGGGTAAAGAGTATGAACCAGAAGACTCGAATACCAAGTTTCTTAGAACTTTGCCTGAGGAGTGGGATACTCAAACCTCTATTATTAGGCATCAGTATGATCTTAATGCTGTATCTCTTGATGAAGTCTATGGGATGCTAAGAACCCATGATCTTGAGGTTCAACAAAGGAAGAATAAGAAGACCAACAAAGCAAAGGCTGTTGCTTTGAATGCTGAATCAAAATCAAAAGGAAAAAGTGTGGAGGTTTCAAGAAGGAGAAGTAGAGTCGTTGAGTCCAATAATGATGACTCATCATCACATCCTGATGCAAATCCTGATACTGATACTGATGATGACTCTAATGATTCTGATATGATGGAAATGGTTGCTATGATAGTCAAGGGTTTGAAGAAGATGAAGTTCAGAAAGGCTAGAAGACAAGGCAACTTTCAGAAGAAACCTGTCAATACTGACAAGAACAGGTACAAGAAGAATGAAAGCAAAAGCAGCAAGTTTGACAAGTCAAAAGTCAAATGCTACAACTGTGATGGAATGGATCACTTTGCAACTGAATGCAAAAAGGCCAAAACCAAAGCTCTTATCTCATCTAGGAAGGATTGGATGGACTCTTCCTCAGACTCTGAAGAGGAAAAAGTGAACTATGAATTAATGGCAAATGTGGATGAGATTGCTGCTCCTGAAAATAAGGTACTTGAAGTTGTTTTTGATTTTGATACTGATAATGTCTCTGAGTTAAGATCTTTCTTAAAGTCTCTGCATATTAGCTTTAAAAGTCAATCTCTGCTAGAATAATATTTGAGATGTCATAATTGACTAAAAGAAATGATCATCTAGAAGCTGAGTTACTCTTCATGGAAGAAGTACAAAATGAATGTGATAAGGCTAAGCACATGAAGCTAGAAATGGAGTTTAAATGTACCGCACTTGAAAAGGAACTTAATGAAGCTAATGAGAAACTCAGAACCTGGACACACTCTGGAAAGAAAACACACGATCTTATCACAGATAAGAACTGGAAAGAGGGTCTAGGTTATAAACCAGAGGACAAAAAGAAGAATAAAGGTAAAGTTGTTACTGCTGATATAACAAAATCAGGAAGAGTTGTTGTGAATGAGTCAACAAATCCAAAAACCTATAGACATGTAATGGATAGAACAAAGACCAAATTAAAACCTGTTAAGTATGTGTATCCAGAAAATCCCAACTCTACTTTAGAAAAGGGATCTACTTCTACACAAAATTCTAAGTCTAAATCTGTCAAAAATATAGGTCATTTGTCTAAGAAACAACTCAGAGACAGCATCTGTGAAGCGATAGATAGAGAGAAAACCACTACTGCTAAGAGGAACAGGAATGGTAAAATTGGAATAAACAAAGAGAATAATTATAAGTATATTCCAAATGCACCAAGGAAAACATGCTTTAATTGTGGTAACTCTAATCATCTTGCTATTGATTGCAGGAGGAGTAAAAAGAAGGCTACTGTAGTTCCTAAGTCTGACATTAGGAATAGATCAGTATTTTATAAACCACAGAATCCGTGTTTTCACTGTGGCAGTAAATGGCATTCTATCTATACATGTGAAGAATACCATAGTTTGTACTACAATTATTATGATCCCTTGCCAAAATTTAATAAAAGTGCAAATTCTGCTATAACAAAGAGTTTGAATACTAAGCATGCATCTGTTAATTCTGATAATGAAAAAGCAAATTCTGATGGATTTAAATCTGACAGAACTGCTTTTGTTAAAAAGACTTTTGCTGCTAATAGTGTTAAATTGCATGCAAAAAGAACCCAACAAGTGTGGGTTCTTAAAAATTCTAACTGAGCTCTTTATGTTTCTGATTGCAGGGTAAAAAGAAAAATGTGTTAGTCATGGATAGTGGATGCTCTGTGCACATGACTGGAAACAAAACCTTGCTATCAGAATTTGAGGAGAAAGCTGGCCCAACAGTGTCTTATGGAGATGGCAACATTAGACAAACTTTGGGATGTGGCAATATAATCATTGGAAATGTCATCATTGAAAAAGTAGCTCTGGTGAAAGGACTCAAACACAATCTGCTCAGTGTTAGTCAAATCACAGACAGAGGTTATCATGTCAACTTGAATGATACTTACTTTAAAGTGATCAGTAAAACATCTGGAAGGAGTGTCTTGACTGGTCAAAGACGTGGTAACATTTATGAAGCCAATGTCTACACCAATACTGATGGTCCCTCAACATGTCTCATCAGTAAAGCAACAGTAGATGAAAGTTGGAATTGGCACAAGAAGCTTTCTCATCTCAACTTCAACAACATCAATGAGTTGGTTAAGAAAGATTTGGTGAGAGGATTACCAAAGGCGTTGTATACTCCTGATGGACTCTGTGATGCTTGTCAGAAGGCTAAACAGAGAAAGACATCATTCAAGAGTAAATCTGAATCCTCGATTGATGAACCATATCATATGCTACATCTTGACTTGTTTGGACCAGTCAACATTATGTCCATCAGTAAGAAAAGGTATACTCTAGTCATTGTTGATGAATATACTAGATTTACCTAGGTGTATTTTCTGCACAGAAAAGATGAAACTGCAGTGATACTTTTGGACCATGTAAGACTCATTGAAACTGGCACAAAGTACAAAGTCAAGATTCTCAGAAGTGATAATGGAACTGAATTCAAGAATTCAGTAATGGAAGAGTTCTGCAAATACAAAGGAATAGTTCAACAATTTTCTGCTCCTGGCACACCCCAACAAAATGGAGTAGTTGAAAGGAAGAATAGAACTCTTATTGAAGCTGGCAGAACAATGTTGGAGGAAGCTAAATTACCTACATATTTCTGGGCAGAAGTAGTCAACACAGCATGCTACACTCAGAACATTACTCTAATCAACAGACATGGTGTCACTCCTTATCAAATGATTAAAGAGAAGAAGCCAAGTCTGAAACATTTGCATGTGTTTGGTTGCAAGTGCTTTGTTCTTAGACCTCATCCTGAACAGCTAGGAAAATTTGAAACCAAAGCTGATGAGGGCATTTTTATTGGTTATCCAACTTCAAGAGCCTTTAAAGTATATAACCTAAGAACAACGACAGTCATGGAGTCTATCATTGTTTCTTTTGATGATAAGAAGATAACAGGAATTGCTGAAGACTCACATGACAGTTTGATCTTTGCAAATAAAGCTACCAAGAATTCTGATGAAGTAATGTCAGATACTGATACTCCATCAGATCCTGATGATCGACCAATGCCTGATGAGACACCAGTTACTGATAATGATTCAAATAATGCAAATGTTGAGGGGGAGAAACAGCAAAATACCATCAGTACTGATACAACTCAAACATCAGGAGGAGAATCATCAGAAACAGATTCAAGTGATAATCCTGACAGCACTTCAGGAGGAGATAGCACTATCTTAGGGGGAGCTTCTAATAATTCTAGTTCTTTTGAAGATAACACCAATCAAGGGGGAGCATCCAACTCAAGAAATGATTTACCATCAGCAAGGAAATGGACCAAAAGCCATACTCCTGATTTAATTATTGGGAATCCTGATGCAGGTGTTAAAACTAGAAGCGCAACACAAAATGAATGCCTCTATAATAATTTTCTGTCAAAAGAGGAAAGCCATGTTAATATTGCTTGAAGAGCAACATCGATGTCAATCAGTCTTGCAGGCCTTTCTCTCTCGATTTCTTCAAGACATGCATCCATCTGTAGCCACAAAGTTTCAAGATGCCTTTCCCAGTGAAAGGCATCAAACTCTTCACGAGTATAACTAAAGATATCTCTATTATCTAAGAGATGGAGATTCTTTTCTTTGATGGTAAGTTTTGACATTGTTTAAAGGTGTGTTGTGTGAAGGGTTTTTAATTTTTAGGAGAAAATGAAGGATTGAAGGGATAGTGGACAAGTCTCTAAGTGTTAAATAGATATGGGTAAGTAACAAAGTGAAGAAACGTTTCATATTCTGGTTGTTAATGGTTCCAGGTATTTTAAGAGAGTGTTATTTGATTTTTATAATTAAATATTTTATTGTTATATTCACAAATGCACTTCTTAAAAATACGAGCGCGTGTATTTTACTCACTGATACATATAGATACACAACATGTCATATACGGTTAACACCACTCTCTCATGATGCACAAATCGATTACTGACACCTATTTTTGAGAAATTATTAGTTGTCTAAAATCAATTTAGTCACTAAACTGATTCATTATTCTCAAAACTATCAGTACTGTCCTTTTCTCTGCGCGAACATAAACCCTAATTGCTCAAAATTTCAATCTCTCTTTGTCACACGAAAAATGGAGAATTCATCATTTGTAAACAATAAGGTTGTTATCAATGGTGTCACTTTTGCTCCCAACAATTATGTTGCTGTTCTTGACCATCAGGAACTATCGAATGATTTTCATATCATTCAGGATTTCTTGGCGTCTAGTCCGATTCATCATGCTTTAACGGCACCCGCCGAAGTATCTTTCAAGTGTGTGATGCATGTTTGGAAGACCACTGTCTTTGGTGTACTTGAACCTTCAGGAAGGCCTAAACTGACCTTTACACACAATGGAGTTACACATCATGTTACTCCAGAAGTAGTTGTTGAAGCTCTGAAATTACCTTCTTTAAATGGTGAGACTCCTGCAACAATTTCTGATGCTTCTTTGTTGGAGTTTGCTACGAGTCTTGGTTACAATGGAGAAACAAGAAAGTTTGGAGAGTTATACAGAACTAAACTAAAGAAGGAATGGAATTTCTTCTTTGATACCATCAGTAGATGCTTCTTGAACAAAGTCTCTAACTTTGATGCACTACCGATTGCTTCAGTTCACATTGGGTACTCTCTAATCCATGATACTGTATTTGATTATGGGTCTTTCATTCTGAGAGCATTAAGTGCTAGGAAAACAGATAAATGTGGTTATGTCTATTTTATTAGATTTTTTCAAGTAATATTCTCTCATTCATGTCCCAATGTTGAATTTGACAATGATACAGTATTGCCTATCTTTAACATTTCTGATAACAATATCAAATCCTTAGTTAAATCAGATAAGGCAAATGGTTTTAAGGGAAATCCTTATATTCCTGATGGGGTCTGGCTTCTCTTGAAAAAGAGATTTCCTGAAATTTATGGCCCAGCCACAGGTGCTATGGGACAGGACCAAACACATCCTGTTCCTGACACAAGCACACATCATAAACAGTTACCTAAATAGTCAACCACCTCTGGTGTCTCTCAAAAGACATCAGTTGAAAAAGAAAAGAAGTCAGCTAGATCTGATGTGTCTGGCAGACAATCAGGATCAAAGGATTTCTCCACTTTAACCCTCACTAAAAAGAAGTCACAAGGAGGTAAACAAGAAGTTCAGATTGATGAATCTTTGATTAAGGCTGGAGCATCTAAAGAAACAGGTGAAAAGAGGAAGTTTTTGCAACAGGTCTCTGATTCTGATAGTGATGATGACAAGACCATCTCTATAATTATGAAGAAAAAGGAAATTGCTGCTCCTGTTGTAACACCCCCAGATCCGGGGTCCGGGATCCGGTGGTTACGGTTTCCAATTCTGTCCACAACAATTGAACTTTCCTTAACATAAAATAAATTACGTCTCTATGACCCAACACAACAATGTAAAACACACCCGTTATAGTCCCAGAGATGAAATCAGAGTAACAATCAAATTTTTTATTAATCACATTATGAGTTCTTACAATCCAAAAGAATTTCAATATAAATACATACTCTTTGCCATCCATTTACATGAGTCATACTAGACCATATACTTGGTACTGAAAGAATAAATCTATCCTACCAATAGCTTTCTCTTCGGCTTTGGTAGTCTCATCGTCCTCGCCAGCATCAAGTGCGCCTTGTGCGAGTCATCTGGTCTAGCTGTTGTTGTGATATAATAATAAAGCAAGGGTGAGCAATAGCCCACCAACAATAATATTTAACTGAACGATAATATATAACAGTTCAAAAGTATCTTTCAAACCATATGCCATGCATTTACGGAAATGATGCCAGTATAATATGAACGATGAAGTTACAAGGTAACTTAAAGTATGTGTTTGTAGAAATATCTGCTACATCAAAAGTAAGCGCGATATTCTCATTGTCATTAAAAGGAGGAACTTGCATGAAAAGATTGCAATTCCAGTTATGAACACTTTTCCGGCTCTGCCAACAGTAATCATGTTGCAGGAAATAAATAAGTTTGGATGATGAACCAATGATGGAGTATTCACCGCGCCCGCTGTTCCAATCTTGATGATCAGTCAAGATCGTACAGCTCAAATTAGATTTACTATCGGTAGAAGGAAGAACTGACGGCTTTACTTGTCTACCGCCTTACTAGCTCTCCCAGGCCAACGGTTGGGCAAAAGGGGATGGACCGGCGCTACTCGGCCTCTTACACGACTCCTAGTTCCAATAGAATTCATGATTCTGAATGTAACGTTCGTCCCCCTTTCCCCAAGTATAATACTTGTTGATAAGACTCCACAAAGTAGTCGTATCTAGTTGGAAAGGAAAATTCACCAATAACTTCCAAGCTATTGCTTGGTAACGAACATCAACTTGTTCCAACAATCTTACCCCTCGAAAGATGAGAAGGTAAACACAGACTTAATGAGTCCATAGCAACCAAGTTGCGAGTGAAGAGGATAAATTATGACCGGGAAGTCAACAAGATAAATAACATTGCTCAAGTAGGTTCCCCTATAATATGGAAGTTTGAGCGAGCATTTAAATCCTTTTAAGATAGATTTAAATGAAAAAGAAAGAGTTGGGAACCTTTCCTTGATAAAATAGTCGTAAAAGACTCCGAAATATTTTACATAATATCTGGAGGTGGAAGGTAATCTCCGAATAATATAATTATTTTAAAAAAAGAATTTTAAAAGAATTAAATAAATATTCCAAGAATATTTATTTACTCAATAATAATTATGGAATATTATTAACTCATAATATTGCTCGTAAGTAATCCTCGAATGAATATATGGAATTATTTACTAAATAAATCCCTCCTTAAATGAATATTCGAAAATAATATTCATTAAATCATTAAACTCCAATAAATATTTAAAATAGTATTCAATAAATAAGTCAACCTTAAATGAATATTTGAAAATAATGTTCATCTAATATTTAATCTTTTAAATGAATATCCAAATAACATTCATTCAATAAATAATCTTCTAAATGAATATCCAAATAATATTCATTTATTAATCAAAACTTTAAAGGAATAATCGAAATAATATTTCTTAAGTAAATAGAACTTCCAATGAATATTTTAAGATAATATTCATTAAGTACATAAAACCTTAAATGAATATTCGAAAGTAATATTCATTTAATAAATAACATTCTAAAGAATATCAAAATAATATTCATTAAATATCAACTTTAAATGAATATTCAAAATTAACATTCATTTATTATCTCTCGACTAAGATAATACTCGAATAACATTCCTCGAAATATTTCCAAGTAATTGATACTTTATGGAATATAATAACGTTTAACAATAACCTTCCTCAGATAAATAATAATCTGTCGTTGGAATCCCTCTGGGTTTCCACGACTATCTATAACTCAAAATACCGACTCCCGGTCTATATTTAGAATGAATATCATATGCCCTTCGCTAAGGGTCTTACCAAAACAATCCGGCTTATTACTGATAAATCGTATCTAATCTATAAGCCAATATCAATTCAGGGAACAAGTATCACAAAAACCAGAGTCACAATATAATTGGAAACAGGCATGCATGCGATGGCATATGTAAAACAGAAATCATATACATATATTATCACAACAACAGCCTAAAAGAAGGGAATTGAAACTTGCCTGGTAGTCGAGTACGGTAAGGGGTAGTGGTAGCGGGTCCCGGGTCAGCTTGGTGATCTATAAATAGCCAAGGCATTCGGGATTAATCACTTAACATCTTAAAAGTTAAGTTATACTTAAATCGAAACACGTTCTCGAGTTATCTCGTTATACCCCTTTTAGTGGATTCCTTTTATCATCGATCCGACCCGACATTCGTTCGTTAATACGACATGTCACTGTACTTACACTTGGGACATACTTAAGTCATACAAGTTCTAAAGTTGATCGTTAAGAATCAATATAATACTCTGAGTTTTTATCGCCCGTTTTCTAAGTGTTTTACCGAAGTTATAATCAAGCGGGTTTTTAGGGGTTCGTTCGCGTTTAACTTCGATTCAAACATTTTTATAAAATCGGAAAACGATCCGTTTGATATGTGGTTTTCTTTCATACCTTCCTTATGACCCCTAGTATTTATTTACCAAGATTCGCCACTGACTTACGTATTTTACGAGGGTTTATTTTTAATTACGAATTCTTGGTTACGGTTTCGAACTACTTTTAGTAAACCGACCGTAACTCCTAAACCGTAAGTCCGTTTCACGCGTTCTTTATATCAAAACGAAGCTTATAACATAACCTATCCTAACATGGCAGAAAAGGTTTCTGGACAGTAGGGTCTTGACATGGAAAATGGCATACAAAACATAATATTGTAAAATCGGACATTATAACGGCTATGTTTACGCGTTTTCCAAAGTTTTTACACTTTATCACAATCTTACCAAGATCAAATCAACCACCCAAACACATGATAAACATCATGGCTAGTCTAACAACAACTCATCTTAACCATTACATGGTTCATAAACCAAATCACAACCATAACAACTACTAATCATGGATCTATGCATAACATAACATACTAATCACTAAATCATCCATAAAACTCATAAGATCTTAAAAAGGACACCAAGGGTTTTCAAGTTTTATACCTTCCTTAGAGTGTTTACTAGCCTCACTAAGCTTTGCATGATCCTTAGGAGTGCTTAAGCTTGCTATATCAACCATGAAACAAGAAAAATCAAGATTAGTTTTCATGAAAACACTATTCACCCTCCATTTTAATGATTTTTTTGAAAATGGAAACAAAAGATTTAGGACTTGAAATGTCTAGGAGATTAGTTTCTTGAAATATAGAACTCACCATAAAAGTTTCAAGATCAACAAATGGTTGGAAGTTGGATTTTGGATTTGGAATTTCCAAATGGGCCGAATGGATGAACATTTGGAGAGAGTTTGATATTTTTGTTGGTTGCTTTTGAAATAATGCACAAAGTGAAGTGTTTTGCATAATATCTCATCCTTGGTTGCTTTAATAAAGTGATGAGGTACTAGATGATGTATTTGGCATGGACATGTGTTGAGTTTTGAATGGTTTTCATGCTAAGTATTGGTTTGATATCTAAGTACTACTTCCATCTCCAAGTAGGCTAGTTACTTTAAGCCACTTGGTTGCTAGATATTTATTCTAGTAGCTTACACAAGACTCTTGCTTCCTTTGCTTGTTTCTGTGTCCGGTTATTGCCCGTTTCGATTGATCGTTCGGACGAATAACTAAGTAGTTTCACCTCTAGGGTTTACCGGGAAATTTCTCGATATTCATAATACCTTCCCCAATCCTTAATATAATCCTTGTGATGACCATGTAGGATATTTAATCTCGATACGAACTTAATCCGTAATCTAGGATTCGTTCGCTTTATTGATTAATCTCGTTATAACGTTTTAGCGGTTTCTAGAACGCTTGTTTCACTGCCTCAGTGGTTTCCTACCTTCATTCTTAAATC
The DNA here is from genome assembly GCA_036435485.1 of Saposhnikovia divaricata. Classification (NCBI taxonomy): domain Eukaryota; kingdom Viridiplantae; phylum Streptophyta; class Magnoliopsida; order Apiales; family Apiaceae; genus Saposhnikovia; species Saposhnikovia divaricata. The sequence continues at coordinate 8,657,838 of JAZHRN010000154.1, read as the reverse complement.
AAATATAATAACATCCCAAAATATCAAATCCTCAAAGTTAATATCTCAATTCTTGGATTATAATAATATTTAATCCACTGTCCGGTCAAATATTATACCGAAAAAGAATTTGGAATTTCTGAATTCCGATCGTCTCTGCATTCACTTATTTCCTCCGCGTATTACTAATATGACTTCGAAACATCCATATCACGTCCCGTACATAGGGTGGCGTGAAAAGTTTTCCAACTTACAAAATCACTATTCATCCACCAAATTACTATGCACGTACAGGAAACACTATGCACGTACGGGAAACACTATGCACGTACGGGAAATACTATGCACGTACTCATTTCCCTTCAAGGATCCATTCGCTCCTTCCTGGATGGTAGATTATTCTTATCTAGGTCCTCAACCATCGAATTACTCTATTCTGACAATATACCAATGCATCAGGATCATTGTCCAAAGCAATATCCATTCATTACACTCATTGTTTTTTGAAACCACCATTCATTAGAGCTGGTGACCTTGTTGTCGGAATCATTGTTCTTCATTTTATCATTACTTAATAAAAAGTTTTAATTATATCCAAAATTTGGGGTTCTTACAGTCTCCCCTCCTTAAAAGGATTCCGTCCCGGAATCAGGTAGGAAGCAAAGAGTCGTTTGCCTGTCGTTCCCTTTTTAGCTTCCCGGTCAATTCTTAGTCGTTCAACCCTTCCTCAGCACATTTTCTAGTGCTACAATCCATACTGTATCCTTTTTCCATCAACGTTGCTACTTTTCGTACAACTCACTATCCGGGTTATACTCTTACTCAATCTTATCCTTATTGATACCTGCAGTAACATTGGTATCACTATCACCCTACGAATTCGGAGGTAACCTCGCTCGTACTGTGCATTTCCTGATTGCCTTAATCTTCTCAATCTCGATCAATATAGAGAAGTGGAAAGATTTATTGAGAGATCACTATGATCAATTGAACATTTGTTATATTGCATAGTTAGTACAGAAGGGGGCCAGCCTTTAGTACTTGACAAGCAATTAAACAAGTCATGGTATTCCACTTAGACTTCTATCACATAGACAGATAGTCACGTAGCAGTACCTCCCCTCCTAAAAGGGCTGTTCTTCTCAATTCATAAAGAAGATGAATAAGAGAGAAGAAGAGAAAAGAGTTCTAAAGGATTATAGAAAGCTTTTATGATTGTAGAATATCATACTCAGAATTTACCTCTGAACTATAGAGGTTTATCAAAGAAGAAATTAGTCATAATTATATCCAATACTATTTGATCGCAATCTCACGTGTCAACATATCTTGCTGCTTTGTCCATTATTCTATGGAAAAATACTCTTGTTCAATCTTAGCGATACTCACATTCGGGAAATCCTTCAACCTTTCAGGTTAAATCTTAGATTTCTCACTTAACATCATTATTACTGACATCCCATATCATGTTACTAGCTTTTTCATAACTATAATATTGACACTATCATGTTGTCATCCTGAGAATTCATTAGAAAACCCCTTCATAACATTCCTTGCTTCTCATTCCATAGTTGCTTTCCCAGCCTTTTCTTTATCAATCACATCCTTTTTATTATCTGATTCTTACTCATTTCTATTATTTACTTTCACCTTCACCTCTTTATTGAGACACCTTTTTGCACTTGGTACCTGAAAGGCAGAGTGTATAAACTTGTAACACTATAACTAATGTAACTCAAACTAAAGGAAAAGATACTTAACCAGAAGACAATCAAGAACAAGAAGTCACAAGAAATCAACACTAAATGAAGACAAGGTAATTGATACAATTCAACATGTTAACTATGATCAATCCAAGAAGAAATCATTGAGAGAAGTTCAAGTCAAAGTTGTTCATGCCTGAGTGATTTGGAAAGCCAAAGATCAAGATCATAACTATCAGTATCAATAAGACCAATTGATTTCAAGTGAACAAGAAGGAAAGCAAATATTGGAAAGCCATATTTCTAATTGGATATGGTAACTTATTCAAGAAGCAAAAACCCTATCAAGACTAGTCACTTATGAACCAGACCGTTGCATCAAGTGTCAGGACATTGATAGCAAGTTTATGTCAGTAATAAAGATCCATATTCAAGAGCTTAGTGAAGAATAAAGAAGACATGAAGATATCACAAGTTCGAGATGTGCATTGAAGTTTCAAGTTGAAGACCAGAATATTTTCTAAGTACTAAATATTCTAGATAGCCAAGTAGAAGTTTCTAAGTAGAAGTTCTACTTAGAACTTCGAGATGGCTAAGTAGAAATTCTCAAGTAGAAGTTCTACTTAGAGTGCAGCTTCAACATGACACATGGCATCTTCTGATTGGCAGATTTCCAAGCTTTCAAGATAAGGCAAGAATTATGTGGACATCATTGGGCCACGTACATCTTAGTCTTTGAAGACTACAGGACATAGATTACATGAAGTATAAATAGAAGTACTTGTGTAATGTTTTAGTTAGTGAGCAATTCTAGAGAAAAACACAAGAGAAAAAGAGAGAGTGCATTCACAGAGCTTAGTATCATTCACTTCTCTCTCAACTTCTGTTATACTTTGTAATGAATGTTGTAGCAACCCTTTCAAGTTATATATAAGACATATATTCCTTGAATCTGTGTGTTCATTTATTGCATCGTATTTATTGCTTCTCATATTCGAAAAGTTGTATTCACCCCCCCTCTACAACACATTTGGACCTAACAATTGGTATCAAAGCTTCATGTTTAACATACAAAACATAGATCCTTGTGTTGAGTAGAAGAATCGTGAGTTTTCATTTTCTAGATCTACTTTTCATTTTCGTGAAAAGTGTGCCTTAAATCGTTTGTATTGAAAACTCATCTGAAAAATTATTTAAATGCTCCAGGTGTGATTATTTAGCTTGGATGTATTTTAATTAATTTTTGTGAATTAATCTGGGTACTTTCATATTTGGTGTTCTTGAGTGTTCATCATCTGTTCTTATCAAAGAAGACAACCCAACAACTTTTTGATCTCCTTTTCAAAAGTAAAAGAATAAAAAGGTGGTTTTGGACTTTTTTATTTGCTTTATTCGACCGAAAGTATACAGACATACTCAGTACCTAGCATGTGGGTTAGGTGAGTAAAGCATTCAAAGTCAAAAGGTGTTAAAGAGATAATATTGTTTATTCAATATTAAAGTAATCTGCAGAAAAATTATTCTAAGGACAAAAGTTCTACATAGAATTTCTACTTGAGAATTTCTACATAGAATTTCTACTTGAGAATTTCTACATAGAATTTCGACTTGGACAATTTCTACTTGGTGATTTCGACTTGAGCAAAATTTCTACTTAGAGAAATTTCGACTTAGGCAAAAGTTCTACATAAATATTCTACATAGCCTAGTCTTGGGTACTTGGAAACTTTTAGTGACCAGAATTGAGATGGCTCCTAAAAATGCATTCAAGATCCCAATGTTCAACAAAGATCACTATGAAGAATGGGTTTTCAGAATGAGACTATATCTAGAGACTGTTAACCCTGAATATCTGGAAGTCCTTGACAAGGGTAAATTTGTTCCAATGGTGGTTATTCCTGCACATACGGAAGGAGGAGTGGTTATACCACCTCGGTCTGAGCCTAAAAAGGTCTCGGAGTTTTCGGATGCTGACAAGGAACAAATAGCTTATGATACTGCCATACGACAAACCTTGATGGAATCTCTTGATCATGAAATGTTCAACATAGTCAAAGGTCTGACTACAGCGAAGAAGATTTGGGACAAGATAGAAGTTGTCATGGAAGGATCTGCAGAGGTCAGAGGCAACAAGACACTCATACTCAAGATGGAGTATGACACCTTTAGAATAAGGAAAGGAGAAGGCATAACAGATGTCTACCTACGATTCAGTCAGTTGGTATTGGATTTGAATCTGAGAGGTGTAACTCTCCCCATGGTTGAGACTAATACGAGATATCTGAGGAACCAGCCAAAAAGCATTGAACATAGGGTCTACGCAATAAGAGAAACCAGAGATTTGCATACAACTTCTCTGGAAGAATATTATGGAATATTAAAGACCTATGAGCTGGAAACACTTCAAGATCAAGCATGGGACAATGATTCAAAGGGAAAAGAAAGTGCATCAGGATTAGTTGCTGATGAGGAAGAGTCTAAGAAGGCAATGGTTGCAGCAAAGCCTAAATCATCACTTGCACCACATCAAGTTGATAATGATGACGAGTGCGCATCTGACAGTGATGATGACTACTACACCCACGAAGAGCTGGACAACATGGACGATAGTGTCGTGGCATACATGGCAAGGAAGTTCAGCAACATGAGATTTAGAAAGAGCAACCGACCACAGAGAAAATCTTCATCTTATTATCGGGCTGCTAGGGGTGGTGGTAGTTCGTCAGGCTACAAAGGAAAAGGCAAGAATACCAGCTACAAATCTCCTTTGGATTTCAAAATGAAGTTCAAATGCTATAATTGTGGTGAAGCTGGACACTTTGCCTCGGACTGCAAAAAGCCTAAACAGACTTATCCAAAAGAGACATTTGAAGCCCTCAAAAGCAACTATGAAGCACTGTTGAAGGAAAGAAATGGAAAACGAGCTTTATTAGTGACAGAAGGAAGAGCTTGGGATGATTCAGACGAGGAAGATGTTACTCATGTAGCAAACTTTGCCCTCATGGCTGAGACATCAGAGGAACCAGAGGTACCAGTTCTGACTCTTAAAGTAGAAATGTCTATTGATGATTATAAGGAACAGAACGGGGCTCTTAGTGAAGAGATCTATATGTTGTGCAAAAGCCTAGACTCTTCTCAAAAGGAACAGAAAACACTTGTTGCCAAATGCAGAATGCTTGAGGCAAAAGTGGAAGAGCTAGAGGCTGCTTGCACTGTAGATACTTCTCTAAGAGATTTTATTAAATCTCTGGAACACAAGCTCGTCCTTAAGGAAGAAGTAGAAGCATGTCTTAGGAACAATCTAGCTGAGTTAGAAACTAAATGCGAAGCTTACAAACTAGCTGCTAGTAAAGTGTATATAGATAATGACACATTTAAGAAAATAACTGGAGTAGGTATAGGACTTGATTATTCTGACCTTCCTAAGAAAGAAGGAAAGAGACCTATTGACCCTAGTTCCAGTAACCTTAAACAGGAAACACCTAGAATTCTTAAATCGGCTGTCAAACCTATCTACAAACATCTTGTTCCTAGAATAGAAGAAGAAGAGACTGAATTGATAGCTAGATATGAGATTGAGATGGAAGATCGCCAGAAAGAACAACCTATAACTCCTATTAAACAAGTGAAAATCAATTTCCCTAGAGATGAATCTAGACTGGGATTAGGAGCTAAGGCTGTTAAACAACAAGGAAAGAGAGAGAAAGGCATAAAAGAGGTTAAGGCTGAACGAATAAAGAAAGCATGTTATCATTGTAAATCTACTGAACATCTTTCTTATGCATGCAAAGCTAACATGAATGTTCCTGCTGCACATGCCATGCCTACCACACATACAATGAATAATCTGCATCAGAATCATGCACAGTGTGGTCAACCTAATTGTATGCCATGCACTTTTAATATCATGCAAACTTTTGTGCATTTAATGAATGCATCTAGCCAGTCATGCTCAAATACTGTTGCTAGTTCAAACATCAAGAAAAAGTATGGGAGAGCCAAGACTGTCAGTCCTCCTAAAGCTAGGAGTGACAAACCTTCTCCTAAGACTGACAAATCTGTCAAGTCTGAGAAAGGAAGGGAGATAGTCGAAAGCTCTAGTAATGTGAAGAAAAGTGCATCTCCTGTTGTTAAATCTGTTGATTCTCGATCTTATCGAAAAGCCGGGCCCAATCAAAGTTGGGTTCCGAAGAATGTCTAACCAATCTGTCATTGCAAGGCATTAAGCAGAATAGAAATAAAGTTATATGGGTGCTAGACAGTGGAGCATCGAGGCATATGACTGGAAACAAGTCCCTGCTTACAGAGTTGGTTATGAAAGCTGGCCCTTATGTTACCTTTGGAGATGATAGCATAGGTGTGACTAGGGGATATGGCAAACTGAAGACTGGCAATGTCATCATTGAAGATATTTCCTATGTTGAGGGACTAAAGCACAATCTGTTGAGTATAAGTCAATTCTGTGACAAAGGTTACGAAATTGTCTTCAACAAGAAAGGTGTATCAATCACTCACATTAAGGAAGGCTCACTGGCTTTGAGAGGAGTTTGAAAGGCAGATCTTTTTGTTGCAGATATGGATTCAGCAAATCAGGATGAGGTCACCTGTTTCTACAGCAAAGCCTCGGATGATGAAAGCTGGTTATGGCACAAAAAGTTATCTCACTTAAACTTCAAAACGATGAATGCTCTCGCGAGGCGAGAATTGGTGAGAGATCTACCTCAAATGGAGTTCGCTCCGAAAGGACTCTGTGAAGCTTGTGAAATGGGAAAGTCGAAGCGAGCATCGCATAAAAGCAAAGAAATTTCTAGTATTACTGAGCCTCTGCAACTTCTTCATATGGATTTGTTTGGCCCAGTGAATGTCCTATCTTTGTCTAGGAAAAGATATGCTTTGGTAATCGTGGATGACTTCTCCAAGTATACATGGGTATTGTTCGCAATGACGAAAGACGAAGTACCTTTCTTAATCATTGATCATATCACTCAAATTGAGAATGTTTCAACACTTACTGTGAAGACGATTAGATCAGACAATGGCACTGAATTCAAAAACGCAGTGCTAAATGACTTCTGTGTATCTAAGGGAATACGTCATCAGTATTCAGCCTGGAGAACTCCACAGCAAAATGGAGTAGTTGAAAGGAAGAATAGAACTTTGGTTGAAGCAGCAAGAACTTTGTTGTATGATTCAAAACTTCCTTTGTATTTCTGGGCCGAAGCAGTGAGTACCGCTTGTTACACTCAAAATAGAACCTTGATCATAAAAGATAAAGAAAAGACACCATGTGAGCTAATGAACAACAGAAGACCAACAATCAAATACTTTCATGTCTTCGGAGCAAAATGCTATGTGCTTATAGATGATGAAAATCTAGGCAAGTTTGCAGCAAAAGCTCGTGAAGGAATTTTTGTTGGTTACTCCACAGACGTGGTGGCAGCTTATAGAGTGTTCTTGGTGAATGATCGAAAAGTGACTGAAAGTTACAACGTCAGATTCGACGATACCAAACTCTCATCAATTTCAAGAGATTCTAGTGAACCTGAGTCCCTAAAATTTCAGAATCTGGACTTAGAAGATCTTGAAGATGAACCTGAGTTGGTTGTTCCATTAAATGTTCCAAGTGTACGTGAAGAACCTGAGTCTAGTGAACAAGCTAATTCTACAAGATCAGGAGAGACTTCTTCAGTACCAACCGGCAACAACTCAGGGGGAGTAAATAGCAGCTCAAGGACTACTGTTCAAGGCTCGAGTCGAGTTGACTCTAGTTCTGTAGGAGCTGGCACTAGCTCAGGGGGAGTTAGTGAAAATAATCAAAGTGGTCAGCACCCCAATTCAGAAAGTCAAGCTGAATCATCAAGACAATTTCCAGGTGAACGGGTATGGAATAGAGACCATCCGTTTGAGTTAATTATTGGTGATCCAGATGCTGGTGTGACTACTAGAAGAACTGTAAGAGCTGACATGGCTAATATCTCCTTATATTCTGGGTTCTTATCCAAGCTTGAACCTAAAGAAATAGAAGAGGCTCTTGGCGATGCTGATTGGGTGATTGCAATGCAAGAGGAACTCAATCAGTTTGAAAGGCAGAAAGTTTGGAAACTGGTACCCCGACCAAAGAACAAATCCGTAATTGGAGCTAGGTGGGTATTCAGAAATAAACTGGATGAAAACGGACTTGTAACACGAAACAAGGCTCGTTTGGTTGCAAAAGGTTATTCTCAGCGAGAAGGAATTGATTATGATGAAACCTATGCACCAGTTGCAAGACTTGAGGCAGTCAGGATGTTCTTGGCATTCGCAGCACATAAGAACTTCAAAGTTTTCCAGATGGACGTGAAAAGTGCCTTCCTGAACGGAGAGTTAGAAGAGGAAGTATATCTGGAACAGCCGCCTGGCTTCGTTGATCCAGAACATACAGATTTTGTGTATCTACTCTTCAAATCTGTCTATGGCCTCAGGCAATCCCCAAGGCGATGGTATGAAACCCTATCTCTATTCTTAATTGAAAATGGTTTTGTTAGGGGAGTAATTGATAAAACATTGTTCTATAAAGTTGTGATAAATGACTTAATACTTGTTCAAGTATATGTGGACGATATTATTTTTTGGTCATCAAATGAGCGCTTGTGCGAGAAATTTGCCAAGCTAATGCAGGAAAAATATGAGATGAGCATAATGGGAGAGCTGTCCTTCTTCCTTGGATTACAGATCAGTCAGAGAAAAGATGGTATCTTTATCTGTCAATCCAAGTACGTCAGAGATTTACTCAAGAAGTATAATCTAGAAGATGCTTCAGCAGCTAAGACTCCCATGGCAACAGCCACGAAGCTTGATGAAGACAAATCAGGTAAATCAGTTGACATCACAAGCTATCGAGGTATGATTGGCTCACTCCTCTATTTAACTGCAAGTAGACCAGATATAATGTTCGCAACTTGTTTATGTGCAAGGTTCCAAGCGGATCCTAGAGAATCACATCTCGTAGCCGTCAAAAGAATTTTTAGGTATCTCAAGGGCACACCAAATCTAGGGATTTGGTACCCAAGAGATACAGGTTTTAATCTTATTGGCTATTCGGATTCAGACTATGCAGGTTGCAGGATTGATAGGAAAAGCACATCTGGTGCTTGCCAATTTCTTGGCAGAAGATTGGTGTCCTGGCAAAGTAAAAAGCAACATACAGTATCTACTTCTACTGCTGAAGCTGAGTACATTGCTGCTGGAAGCTGTGTAGCTCAAATACTATGGATGAGGAACCAATTGAAGGATTATGGCATGGAGCACAAGAAAATTCCAATCATGTGTGACAACACAAGTGCCATTGCCATAACCAACAATCCTGTAGATCACTCAAGAACCAAGCACATCGACATCAGGTATCACTTCATAAGAGAACATGTCGAGGAGGGGACTGTGGAGCTACATTTTGTGCCCACAATGCAACAAATTGCAGATATATTCACCAAACCTCTTGATGAAGTAACATTCAATAGGTTGGTTGGTGAATTGGGAATGCTTAACACAAGTTAGTAAAGCCTTCTATCTGTAAAATCCATGTTTATGTTTGTATGTGCAAGCTAATCAATCATTATGTGCTTAGACTTTAATATGCCTAATCAATGATTGTTATAGGTTGCATATAGTGTGTTTTTGCATGAATTCATTGTGTTTTAAGTGTCTTTTATAGCACAAATCTGTGAATTTATGCTTGTTAGATTGCATGATCATAGGGGGAGTTAAATTCATCATATTCTAAATTTTGCATGATTTTTAGATGAATTTACCTGTGTTTTTCATGTAATTAGAGGCCTTAGAATTATCAAGGAATGTTTTAATTATGTCATTTATTAAAATCCTTGAATTGATATTTATATTAATTTGGCAAAATTAATTGTTGAGTTTTTCAAAGAAAAATTGTCAAATTATTCTAAGTATCTTCAAAATTTCGAGTTAATCACTATCTCGAAACTCATCTTGAAATTCTAGTTGAATTTCGATTTGAGCTTCCAGAGTGAAGTTTTGAAAATTCTAAGTCTGGGAAAAATTTCGAGTTAGCCTCTATCTCGAAATTTATCTCGAAATTCGACTTAGGGCTCGAATTTGAGTTACCAGTGTGCCTATTTCCTTATTCAAAATATTCCATATAATGTCTATCTTACAGGGGATATTTTTTGAAATGATCTGAGAGAATAACTTCGAATTAGTTAATAATTTCGAGTTATCCTCTATCTCGAAACTCAACTCGAATTTCGAGTTGATGTTCGAGATAGAGCTCTCAGTTGGTCTTAAGGGGATTTTTCGAGTTAACTCCTAACTCGAAGTCTATCTCGAATTTCTACTTAAATTTCGAGATAGGTTTCCCTAGTACTGTTGGTGGTTTGTGCTGTTTACATGGTCTTTAATAGTTAAATGGTAAGTTTTTCGAGTTAACATCTATCTCGAACTCCATCTCGAAGTTCGACTTAGAATGTTCGAGATAGACTTCGAGATAGACTTCGACTTAGACTTCGAGATAGATTTCGACTTGGGTTCTCCCTGTATGTACTTAGAGTTTTCATATTTTTTAACAGGGACACTTTAGTAATTTCACATTAATGTCTATATATACTTCTCTAACTCGATCTATTCTTTCACTTTTACCTAATTGAGTTTTACAGCCGCCCCATATACATACAGGCGATTTCGACTTACAACCACTGATTCGTGATTTTTGTGACTAATCTCATACGGACAACGAATTACTGCCCGATTTTTTAACTGCCATTATCTGAGTGACCAGTAATATCTGAGTTTGTGTGTTTGTGTATTTGTTCTTCTTTCTCGACATATATACATACGTATATACACACACCGCTTCACAGTCATATACACACGATTTCACTGGTGTGTACACACATAACTTCACTGATTTCACTGGTATCAGATTCTGTTAATTGGTTGTTGATTTTTGCCTCTCACAGTGATAATTATCTATAACCCGTAGTTTAATTTTTCAAAAGTGACTTTTGGTCTTTTTGTTAAATTAAAAGGGATATAACTGATAATTCCTTAATTAATTGTTTTTCGAAAATTAAAATTAAAATTCACATTTGTTAAGGAAAAACATTTTAATTAAAATGGCTCACCAATTTTCCCTTGCTAAAAACAATTTTTATAATATTTCTACGGAAATTGGTGATCAACTCCCGCGGTTTAAGTTTTGGATACGATTTCTCAATTTGTATTCCAAAGCTAGCCATGCTTTTACTGCTAAACCTACACTAGTACATGATGCTTTACAGCAATTATGGACTAGTGCGGTTACTTTTGGGAGTAAATCAACCCCCTACGGTTTTAGGTTTACCTTAGCGGGTCAGGAATATGAGGTGACCGAAGAAATTGTCAACAGGGTTCTGGGATTTCCAATTAAAGATGCTTATGATCCAGAACCTACTGCTGCAGAACGCCTCAGATTCTTTGAAGAAATTGGATGTTATCCTCCAAAAGGCCCAATCACGGGAAATATCCAAAAACAATTCTTCCATGTGGAATGGAATTACTTTTTCGAGGCCATCACACGATGTTTTCGGGCACGCGAAAAAGACTTTCATCAAATTCCAATTCCAATGCAAACCTTTGCAGTTGCCCTAGCAAGAGAACTGGATATAAACTATGGACGCATAGTTCTCTCTGAAATAGTGGGCTCAATGGGATCTCCTGAAAGCAGAGACCTCTCTACAACTGATGTTGTCTGCTGGTTTCCTCGGTTTCTTCAAATGCTGATCAATGACTTGATACCGAAGGATGCTCTTGCTGTTAGACAGGGATTTGCCAGAAGCCCCACATCTGAATCGCTAGGGATGGGCACTAAGTCACTTTCAACCATTGCTAATCAGGATAAACATCAAGGTAAACCAATGTCTACTCCTGAAAATTTACAAATGTGGCTTAGATATGATGCAGGAGTTACCAATTTGGAGGCATCGTCACAAGTTTCATCACATGCTCAAAATCCATCTGTTCATGCTGAGGCATTTGATGAGATTCCTGATGAGGAAAGTGATGATGCACAAGGTAATCAATCAGGTAATCTCTCCCTGCATACTATTCATTCCTCCTCCTATGTTTCTGATTCCGCGACCCAAGAGATTGCTAACCCGCAGGATCTATCCCAGGGTAAGAGCCATATTTCTGACTCTGAGTCTGATACACATTCCTATTCTCTATCACCCCTGTTAACGGAAGTCAGAAAACCAGCACGTGTATATATACAAGATGATGAGGAGAGTGAAACCAAAGAGCAGCAACTTATTCGAAAGAAAGCCAAACTTTTCCACGCTGCTACTTCACAACCACAGTCAAACCCTAGCGTGTCACACGCAACCACTCCACCTCACGCGAGTGGTTCACCCCTTGAACAATCTGCACATAGGGATTTTGATTTTGGTGAGAATGATGTACCTCTTGAAGATACTGTTGCTTCAAGAGGACATGAAGTCTTAAGAACTTCAGCCGTACCTTCACCGGTACGTACTGATGCTGCAAAGAGGATCGGTTCTGATGTCGTACAAGGACACTTTGCAGCCTCTCAGCCTGAGATTCCAACTCAGGAACAAACAGAATTTGATCCCATAACTGTCAACAACATTTCTTATCAATTTTTTGCAGGTACTGCTTCATTATTTGGATCAATCATTGAAGACATACACGAGCGTGAGACAGGGAGTGTGTGTGAGAGGTTAGGGAGAGAGGGACCTTCATTTTCAAGGCCCGAAACCGAGCGTCAAATACCAACAGAACGAGTATTAGAGCGAGGTCACCTAAACCAAACACCGTCCCTTAACACTGAAAATCTTGATACGCGTATGACTTCAATGGAAAATCAGATGAGGCAGTTCGGGCAGACAATGGGGCAGTTCGGGATCAATATTGGAAACAACCAAAGGGCTCTAGACGACTACGCAGCAAGAATGGCAAGTCAGGCTACAGCTTTTGATGATTTGACAAATAAGGTCAATGACTTGGGCCATGCTGGTGGTGTCTTGGGAAGCACTCTCAATGAGAAGATGGGGGCATTGGAGTCTACAATGCATACAATGACTGTGGAGATCAGTAGAATGATGTTCGCAGTCAGGAGTTTTGTGCCCCCGGAGTGCTTCGAGTCGCAACAACCTCCCCCCGATGCTGGTGCAGGTGGTGCAGGTGGTGCTAGTGGAGCGGGAGCCTCTGGTTCTGGTTTTGGAGGTTCCTATGCAGCTGGTGGATCTGAAGACCATGGTGGAGCTCAGGATAACTCACCTAAGGGGGAGAGTGGAAAGGAGACGAGACAGCAGGCAGTTCACATCGAAGAAATTGAAGAACCCGCTGATCTTGTCAAGGAACCAGAAGTTGAGCCGTCTGTTGATGAAGAGGCTCTGAGGATGAGAAAGGGTAAGGCAGTAATGGTTGATGAACCATTTGTTGATCTGAGTCATCAGGAAACAGTACAGGAGGTACTTGACTCAGATTCGGACATGGAAGACGTACCGCTGGCACATGCAATAAAAAGATCTTTGAAGGAACAAGGTGGAGGTGCTGGGATGTCTTCCGGAATGCCTGAAGAACTTCCTGTTGATGAGGAAACCCTTAAAGCTCAACAGTTAGCCTTGGAACAAGCTCAGTTCCATAAAATGAAGATGATGCAAGAACATGCTGCGTTCCTAGAACAGAAGGTGGAGCTACAAGGGAAGCAGTATGAGTATGAGCTTGCAAGGCTAGCTAATCCTCAAGTTGATCTAGACAAAAGAAGGATAGGGCAGAAATGGGATGAAGCAAGGAAGATAATGATGGGACCATGTGCAAAAGGAGTTCATAACAAGGATGCAGATGATCTGTTCTACAACTTGAATTTGCAGAATCCAATGACTGGGGACTATATAAATGCTTTGAAGAGATTAATTTCTAAAGTCAGGGTTGGTGTAAGAACCCCAAATTTTGGATATAATTAAAACTTTTTATTAAGTAATGATAAAATGAAGAACAATGATTCCGACAACAAGGTCACCAGCTCTAATGAATGGTGGTTTCAAAGAACAATGATTGTAATGAATGGATATTGCTTTGGACAATGATCCTGATGCATTGGTATATTGTCAGAATAGAGTAATTCGATGGTTGAGAACCTAGATAAGAATAATCTACCATCCAGGAAGGAGCTAATGGATCCTTGAAAGGAAATGAGTACGTGCATAGTGTTTCCCATACGTGCATAGTATTTCCCGTACGTGCATAGTGTTTCCTGTACATGCATAGTAATTTGGTGGATGAATAGTGATTTTGTAAGTTGGAAAACTTTTCACGCCACCCTATGTACGGGACGTGATATGGATGTTTCGAAGTCATATTAGTAATACGCGGAGGAAATAAGTGAATGCAGAGACGATCGGAATTCAGAAATTCCAAATTCTTTTTCGGTATAATATTTGACCGGACAGTGGATTAAATATTATTATAATCCAAGAATTGAGATATTAACTTTGAGGATTTGATATTTTGGGATGTTATTATATTTGATTTAAGAATGAAGGTAGGAAACCACTAAGGAGTGGTTATGGCTACAATGTAATTATTGATATTTGGAAAGAATGAATGGAATTCGACCTTATTATGTTTATGTCTTGAAGAATGCTAATGGGTGACAACATAGGTAAGAATAATCTATCTTCTAAGGGAATAAGATATGGCAACTTCAAGCAAGAGAATACCCTCATGTCATCCAGATCGATAACGATTAATCCAGTAGTTCCGTAAAAAGGTTAAGGAACGATCGAAAGAGAATACGGACAATTGTACCACCCTAAGAGAACAAGTAAAGAATACAGAATGAATAGTGTTTGGTGGGAGTATATAATAATATGAGACGACACTATACAGAAGCATTCGGAACGGATTTCCGAGTTCGTATTAGTGATCCAGGGGGAAAATAAGTGTATGTAAAAGCTGTCGGATTCTGAAAAACCGCACTTTTATTTTCTCCGAGAGTTCCCTGGATACTGATAGCCTTAAGTATTTAACGAATGGATTTAAGGAATATAAATTGGAAAGTTAGAATGAAAGATGGAGAATGAAAGTATTAATATTAAAGAGGATTCCCGGTAAACCCTAATTAGAAATCCGTGAAATATTCTCACGAACGATCAATCGAAACGGGTAATAACCGGACACAGAAACAAGCAGAGGAAGCAAGAGTATTGTGCAAGCTACTAGAATAAATATCTAGCAACCAAGTGGCTTAGAGTAACTAGCATGCTTAGAGATTTAAACTAGTACTTAGCAAGCAACCACTTGGTTAGCCTTAGCACCATCCAAAACTCAACACTTGTCTTGCCAAATACATCATCTAGTGCATCATCACTTTATTAAAGTAAAAAGAGATGAGATATTATCCAAGGCTCATCCACTTGATGCATAATTGAACAAAACAAACCAAGCAAAACACTTCACTCTCTCCTTTGGCTTCCATTCGAATTTTGCATGAATTCCAAGGGGGAAATCCCACTTCCAACCATCATTTGATCTTGTAATTTTTATGGTGAGTTCTATATTTCAAGAAACTAATCTCCTAGAAATTTCAAGTCCAAAATCCTTTGTTTCCATTTTCAAATAAATCATTTACAAGGAGGGTGAATAGTGTTCTTCAAGAACTAATGTTGGTTTTCTTTGATTTTTATGGTTGATTTAGCTAACTTAAGGCCACCCAAGGATCATACAAAGCTTAGTGAGGCTAGAACACACTCCAAGGAAGGTATAAAGCTCTTGAAACCTTAACCCTTGTTTGAGATTTAAGCATGTTTATGATAGTTATAACTTAGTTATGGTTATGTTAAGATTATAAGCATGATTATGTATGGATTTTTGGATTAATGATGTAAATAGCTAGATGAACGGAAAGGCATTGCTTGGCCTCAGTTCATGTATATAAGTCATGTATATGTTGTTTGGGTTGGATACTATGTTTAGGGGAAGATTCGGAATTGGTAGATATTCGATTTACAGCCGTTATAATGCCCGATTTTGCAATACCATGTTTTGTATGCCATTTTTCATGTCGAACCCCTACTGACAAGAGACCTTATCTGCCATGATAGGATAGGTAATGTTCTAAGCTTCGTTTTGATATAAAGATCACGTGAAACGGACTTAAGGTTTAGGATTTATGACCAAATTACTAAAAGTAGTTCGAATCCGTAAACGAAAGTTCGTAACTGTAATTGAACCCTCGTAAACTATGTAACGTCATGGCGAACCTTGGTAAATAAATACTAGAGGTAAAAAGGAAGGCGTGAAAGAAAACTGTATGTCAAAAGGATCATTTTTCGATTTATTAAAAATGTTCGAGTCGAGGTTAAACGCGAACGAACCCCTAAAAACCCGCTTGGTTATAACCTTGGTAAAACGCTTAGAAAACGAACGATAAAACTCGGAGTATAGTATTGGTTCGTAACGATCGACTTTAGAACTCATATGACTTAAGTATGTCCCAAGTATAAGTACAATGACATGTCGTATTAACGAACGAATGTCGGGTCGGATCAGTGATAAAAGTAATCCACTAAAAGGGGTATAACGAGATAACTCGAGAACGAGTTTCGAATTAAGTATAACTTAACTTTTAATATGTTAAGTGATTAATCCCGAATGCCTTGGCTATTTATAGATCACCAAGCTGAACCGGGACCCGCTACCACTACCCCTTACCGTACTCGACTACCAGGCAAGTTTCAATTCCCTTCTTTTAGGCTGTTGTTGTGATTGAATAATATATATATATGATTGCTGATATACATATGCCATTGCATGCATGCCTACTTTCAAGTTGAATTGATATACTTGTTCCCTGAATGTTATTGTTGGCTTATAAGCTAGATAGTTATATATCAGTTATAAGCCGGTTATTGTAAGACCCTCATAGAAGGGCGTATATATCTTATTAATCAAAAATAGACCGGGAGTCAATATTCCTTGATATATCGAGATTACCTCGGAAGAAAATATTTAAGTAAATATTTTCTATTATTTGGGCGACGAATATTATTTGAATATTCGTTCGAGCTTATTTATTTAATGATCCTTACTTCAATTAATTATTTGAACGTAATCATTCGACGAATAATATTTGTCAATATTCATTCAGAGTCGAATTGATTATCGATTATTATTTCGAATATTCTTCTAAAGATGAGACTACTAAATGAATATTATTTGGATATTCTTTTAGAATATTATTATATTAAATAAATATTACTTTTGAATATTCATTTAAGATATTAAATACTTGATGAATATTATTTTAATATTCATCTGAAGCTTGATTTAATTACCGAATATTATCTCGAATATTCCTTAAGGCTTGGATTACTAAATGAATATTACTTGATATTCATTTAGGATATTATTCATTAAATGAATATTACTTTTGAATATTCATTTAAATTCCTAATTAATTATGAATATTACCTTAAATATTCTTTTCAGGCCTTATTAATTAATGAATATTGTTTTAAATATTCATTTAAATATTTATTTATACAATAAATATTCTCCTGATATTTCTTCAGGGATTATTTTGAGAAATACTCTGATATAAGATATTCTTTCTTATTCCTAAATGATCTGTAAAATATTTTAATTCAATAAATATTCTCTGAATATTTATTCCATACTTAGAATAACCTCAATAAGGGTTATCTTCTCCGATTATTACGAAAAATATTTCGGAGTCATATTATTATTAATCTTATATCAAGAAAGGTTCTCAGACATCATTCTTCTTCGAGTCTATCTCCTTAATAATAAGGGAACCTTACTTGGAAAATGTTATTTATCTTGTCGACTTCCCGGTCATAAAGTATTCCCTTCACCCGCAACTCGGGTGCTGTTGACTTATTAAGTCGTTGCTTACCTTCTCATCTTTCGAGGGGTAAGATTACTGGAACAAGTTAATATCCGTTACCAAGTAATAGCTTGGGAGTTATTGGTAAATTTTCCTTTCCAACTAGATACGACTACTTTGTGGAGTCTTATCAACAAGTATTATACTTGGGGAAAGGGGGACGAACGTTACATTCAGAATCATGAATTCTATTTGAACTAGGAGTCGTGTAAGAGGCCGAGTAGCGCCGGTCCATCCCCTTTGGCCCAACCGTTGGCCGGGGAGAGCTAGTAAGGCGGTATACAAGTAAAGCCGTCAGTTCTTCCTTCTACCGGTAGTAAATCTAAATTGAGCTGTACGATCTCGACTGATCATCAAGATTGGAACAGCGGGCGCGGTGAATACTCCATCATTGGTTCATCATCCAAATTTATTTATTTCCTGCAACATGATTACTGTTGGCAGAATTGGAAAAGTGTCATAACTGGAGTTGCAACCTTTTCTTGCAAGTTCCTCTTCTTAATAACAATAAGAATATCTCGCTTACTTTGATGTAGCAGATATTTCTACAAACAAATACTTTAAGTTACCTTGTAACTTCATCGTTCATATGATACTGGCATCATTTCCGTAAATGCATGGCATATGGTTTGAAAGATACTTTTGAACTGTTATACATTATCGTTCAGTTATATGTTATTGTTGGTGGGCTATTGCTCACCCTTGCTTTATTATTATATCACAACAACAGCTAGACCAGATGACTCGCACAAGGCGCACTCGACGCGGGCGAGGACTATAAGACTACCAGAGCTGAAGAAGAAGCTATTGGTAGGGTATATTTATTCTTTCAGTACCAAGAATATAGTCTAGTATGACTTATGTAAATGGATGGCAAAGAGTATGTATTTATATTGAAATTCTTTTGGATTGTAAGAACTCATAATGTGATTAATAAAAATATGATTGTTACTCTGATTTCATCTCTGGGACTATAACGGGTGTGTTTTATATTGTTGTGTTGGGTAATAGAGACGTAATTTATTTTATGTTAAGGGAAGTTCAATTGTTGTGGACAGAATTGGAAACCGTAACCACCGGATCCCGGAACCCGGATCTGGGGGTGTTACAGAAGTGGTATCAGAGCTTACGTTATAAACCCCAGAGATGAGGTGACGTTAAAACAATAAATTCAATAAGATAATAAGAACTCTTGCCAAGTTCATAGTCGGACTACTTAATGTAGTGATGACATATAAAAACCCTTATGGGAACTCGTAAGTATAATGATAGTAACTTAGCTCGATATCGTATCGACGAGTAAGGCGACTGACCTTGAGGCATACGAGCAATAGCGCGATGATGCTTTATATGCTGAAGATCAGCGGGTAATTCGATGGAGTACCCTACTGGAGACCCGGAAGAGGTTCCAGTAGATAAGGAAAATCCTGTGAGGATAAGGAGCTTACCCATGGGTAATGAGGGTCGCAGCCAGAATGACTGTGATGATTAAGATATGGTGCTCAGAAAAGTGAGTATAAAGAACCGAGATATTATTAAGAGATCTGAAGATGCATGTTGAATTCATAGCCGGACTACCAGATGTGGTACCAGCAAGAAAGAAGGATTGGAAGAATTACTTGAGATCTTATACGGAAATAGATGAGAATCCTTAGAGATTTTCATCTTAACAAAGAAAGAGCTAGAGGGATGTATGATTACCAAAGACATCGATTTAGGGCGAGGAGCAGAGTCCCTAGGAATAGTTGAGAAGGAGGCAGTAAGTGCCATATCATTTGATAAATGAATAAGTATGAATATGGTTAGTAATAATTCGCCATGAGAAGGCAGATGTCATAGGTTGTAATTTATGGAACCAAATTGAGGTTAATAAGGTGGTTTTATTAAGGAAAATGTCCATTTTATGAATGAGTCAGTTAGAAAGTGAAAACATTGGGAAGTGACAGCATGATTGGATAAAGTTATATAAGGAAGTAGTAAGCAAGACAATGATCTCAGAACCTACCGGAAGATAAGACCAGTGAGTCAAGATGAACTCGTAATGAGACTACTGCCAGAGACTGAGTATAGAGTTAATTCAACTCAGTTAAATGATGAACCAGAAACGTTATATGCATGTGATTCAGAGGAATATTAAATTCCTTCTTCTCTTTGAATGGATTATAGTAGTTACCTTAAGTTTACTCCGACATGGAATTATAATAGATCAAGTAATACGATCAGCAGTTGAAGAGGAAAACGTGAGAAAATCTTCCTGGAGCTAAAAGGTGAAATTGGTAATGACCAAGAGCCGGCATTGCTTAATGGAAAAAGGAGACTTTGTGCTTCCAATGACGCTTCGCATAAAGGGTTAGGTAGACCGACATTTGGTAGTATTGAATATCAGGACGTTGTGACAGGTTTCAGTTTGAAACTATTGATTCCCTTTTAAGGGATGGATATAATTGATTCCTCTCCAGTGGGTAAACTTCCAATCCGATGATGATTATTTCGTTAACTATGACTGCTTATGATTCCACCTGCTTGGAGGTTCATAGAACTATTCTTCAGGTTTCGAAACTGGTCTCCTTAATGTTACCAGTAGGTGGTTAGATTGATCAAAATTTCCCTGAGTCTGGAAAGGAATTCGGTGAATTTTGGCAAACCTTGTCTTTCTGATTATCAGAGAATGTCATGGAAGAGAGTAAAAAAATTGGAGCAAACCCTGTGATTTGGGTAAGGATGCTGTAAAATGGGTTAGTAAACGGACCCTGAGCATTACAATCGACGGTAGTGATAAAATGATGAAGTGAGATTGGACGAAAATAGGAAATGTAAGTAAGAAACCAGCCGGACTGAGAAATTCCAGGATTGACTTAAATGAAAAGGATGTTATGCCTGGAATGGTAAGCTTGTGTGGCACGCAGGATTGATAAGTACAATTGAAAAGATAAAAGTGGAGGAAAGGTGACCGGAGACGGTGCCGAGTAGTCGATTAAGACTTATATGGAGTAAAGTTTTGGAAAGGTAGAAAGGTATCAAAGAAGAAGACACTATGCCGGCAATTGCTAGAAAAGTAATGCTAATTAGCCAACCCTTAAAATCATATATTTTTATTTTAGTGTGGCCAGTTGAGGCCAAGTCACAACGGACTATAAAGTGAATAGACCAGCAATGAAAAGACAAAGCAGGGTTGCTTCTAAGAAAGCACCGACTGCAAGGGCTTCTGATATAAAGGAAACATTAATGAGATCGTTTGAATCTTCTGCCGAACAACCCATGTTTTGATTTGGAATTCACTAGACCTTTTTGGGATGGGGTCACCCGTACTAAAGTGACTCATGTGTATATGGTTATCCAAGATTTCGAGTAAAATGGAAGTATAGTGACTTGGGATGTATGATGTTAGGGTATCATGAATACCATGAATATACTATGACGGAGGAAAGTAAACAATGAAGGTATATGAAGAGGGTATAGAAAAGGTCAGAAATTGAACAGTATGCTGTAGGAAATTTGTCTAAGACAAGTACATTTGAATAGAACGATAAGTACTAAGAGATTCACGTTGAACTCGACCAATATCTTCCAAAACATCCTTGCTACCATTACCAAGTTCTGTAAGAGAGCAGATAGGCATACGTTGCCTTTTGAAAGGCCAAATAGGCTGACAACTATCTGGAAGAAGAGGGTGGCATTAAGCCAACGATCGATTATCAAATGAGAATGATTGAAAAGAGACCTTTATTAAGGATACATGATCCGATTGCCAATTATAAGATGCAAGAATTCCTTGGCAGTTGAATTAAGGATAGGATATCCATAAATTAAGACAAACCCTGAGGAATGCACAAGGGGTGGCATTAACCCTAATAACGACATTTTGACTTCAGATGACATGAGCTGGACTTGCTAAGGCAACAATGACCGGTAAGGATTATTAAAAAGAGTTCTGGAAAGAACATAGATAGAATTATTAGAGTATTGATCAATGACATTTTGATATACCCGGTACCCAGAAAATACCGGAGGAATGATAAGGATGGCCTATGAAACCTTACAAGCAAAAAGGTAATATTCCGAACTTCAAAATGGAAGTTTGGTAAGGGATGTATGACATCGTAACAATAATGCCAGATGAGGCATGTATGAAACCCTGAGGAAGTATGGATTGAACCTATAAAGGTTGAGATTATCCTAAGATAAGGAAAGAACTAAGAAGAGAAGTATCCTAAGTAGGATTGGGAATAAACGTGATAAAGTTCCCACGGGTAGGTGGAAGCAATGACTTATGGAGAAAGACCGATAAATATATTTTTCTCCATCAGCAGAGCTTAAGGGAGAATGCTTTCACCCAGCAAAGATGGGAATGATGTAGAAATGGTTGAATTGGAATATATCCAGAGAACAAGGATTACCAGAAATTATTATTATCAGGAAAGGCCAATGAGGTGGCCGACAGTCTAAGTATAAAGGAATAATTATAAATGTTCATACCGAAGAAACAAAATGATATTTGGATAGACCTTGAAGGTCATATTGGAGTGGAGGAAGTTACATTCCTTTTGATGATTGTGCAAGAATCGAAGGTAATAATAGTTTAAGTAAAGATTCGATTCCTGATGAAGTCTTAAGCATATTACGTACCTTAGAAGGTCCCGTTGTGAGGCAAACCAGGACCATGGTACAAAATTGATGAAGTAAACCGTTAAGTTTCCAGTCTTTTATGGAAGATGCATAAGTGATAGTTTCATCAACCGGACCTAGCTGCGATGCTTGAAACTCTTCTGCAATTCTATCTACTTCATGTTATATCTACATCAAGTTCAGGAAGTGTTCCTTATGGATAAGGAATAGTGATTACTTTGTCTCCCTAAGGGATTTGAAACCCGTAGGGTTAGCTTTTAATGCACTACGTAAACAACAAGCAATGGTGATTCTTCTAAGAAAATAGATGACAATGTAAAGATAAAGAAAGTGCTGCCATTGATTAACTAAATGGCAGGTTGATGAATGACAAACAAGTTTATGTTAGTGTACTTCTGCGCAAACAAGATAGAGAATATGAGGTTGATGATTCATGATGTTAAAGATATTCCCATGGAAAGAATTAATGAGACTTGGAGGGCAGGGCGGTTGAGCCCGAGACTTATTGGGCCACCTGAGAGGTTAAAGTGTTCGGACGGCGGTATTCGAGCCAGCCTTACCCCCAAAACTTATAGCACGGTCATAACGGGTTTTCATGTGGCCAGGCTACGCCAGTAAAATGCAGATGATAGGAGTACGAGCATGTAGATATGCGACCTGGTCTGACTTACGAAAGACAACCTGTGGAAAACCACGGATAGAAAAGAACAAGTGATGAGAAACAAGGTTGGCAGAAGTAGATTATATGAATCTAAGTTAAAGGGATCGGGCTAGATTCATTTTGGAAAACTTAAATTGGAATAACGTGATGATTATAGAATAAATGTGACGGAATACCGATAAGGAGGTACCAAGTGCAAAAAGGTGTCTCAATAAAGAGGTGAAGGTGAAAGTAAATAATAGAAATGAGTAAGAATCAGCTAATAAGAAGGATGTGATTGATAAAGAAAAGGCTGGGGAAACAACTATGGAATGAGAAGCAAGGAATGTTATGAATGGGTTTTCTAATGAATTCTCAGGATGACAACCTGATAGTGTCAATATTATAGTTATGAAAAAAGCTAGTAACATGATATGGGATGTCAGTAATAATGATGTCAGGTGAGAAATCTAAGATTTAACCTGAAAGGTTGAAAGATTTCCCGAATGTGAGTATCGCTAAGATTGAACAAGAGTATTTGTCCATAGAATAATGGACAAAGCAGCAAGATATGTTGACACGTGAGATTGCGATCAAATAGTATTGGATATAATTATGATTAATTTCTTCTTTGATAAACCTCTATAGTTCAGAGGTAAATTCTGAGTATGATATTCTACAATCATGAAAGCTTTCTATAATCCTTTAGAACTCTTTTCTCTTCTTCTCTCTTATTCATCTTCTTTATGAATTGAGAAGAACAACCCTTTTAGGAGGGGAGGTACTGCTACGTGACTATCTGTCTATGTGATAGAAGTCTAAGTGGAATGCCATGACTTGTTTAATTGCTTGTCAAGTACTAAAGGCTGGCACCCTTCTGTACTAACTATGCAATATAACAAATGTTCAATTGATCATAGTGATCTCTCAATAAATCTTTCCACTTCTCTATATTGATCGAGATTGCGAAGATTAAAGCGATCAGGAAATGCACGGTATGAGCGAGGTTACCTCCGAATCGTAGGGTGATAGTGATACCAATGTTACTACAGGTATCAATAAGGATAAGACTGAGTAAGAGTATAACCCGGATAGTGAGTTGTACGAAAAGTAGCAACGTTGATGGAAAAAGGATACAGTATGGATTGTAGCACTAGAAGATGTGCTGAGGAAGGGTAGAACGACTCTTTGCTTCCTACCTGATTCCGGGACGGAATCCTTTTAAGGAGGGGAGACTGTAAGAACCCCAAATTTTGGATATAATTAAAACTTTTTATTAAGTAATGATAAAATGAAGAACAATGATTCCGACAACAAGGTCACCAGCTCTAATGAATGGTGGTTTCAAAGAACAATGATTGTAATGAATGGATATTGCTTTGGACAATGATCCTGATGCATTGGTATATTGTCAGAATAGAGTAATTCGATGGTTGAGAACCTAGATAAGAATAATCTACCATCCAGGAAGGAGCTAATGGATCCTTGAAAGGAAATGAGTACGTGCATAGTGTTTCCCATACGTGCATAGTATTTCCCGTACGTGCATAGTGTTTCCTGTACGTGCATAGTAATTTGGTGGATGAATAGTGATTTTGTAAGTTGGAAAACTTTTCACGCCACCCTATGTACGGGACGTGATATGGATGTTTCGAAGTCATATTAGTAATACGCGGAGGAAATAAGTGAATGCAGAGACGATCGGAATTCAGAAATTCCAAATTCTTTTTCGGTATAATATTTGACCGGACAGTGGATTAAATATTATTATAATCCAAGAATTGAGATATTAACTTTGAGGATTTGATATTTTGGGATGTTATTATATTTGATTTAAGAATGAAGGTAGGAAACCACTAAGGAGTGGTTATGGCTACAATGTAATTATTGATATTTGGAAAGAATGAATGGAATTCGACCTTATTATGTTTATGTCTTGAAGAATGCTAAAGGGTGACAACATAGGTAAGAATAATCTATCTTCTAAGGGAATAAGATATGGCAACTTCAAGCAAGAGAATACCCTCATGTCATCTAGATCGATAACGATTAATCCAGTAGTTCCGTAAAAAGGTTAAGGAACGATCGAAAGAGAATACGGACAATTGTACCACCCTAAGAGAACAAGTAAAGAATACAGAATGAATAGTGTTTGGTGGGAGTATATAATAATATGAGACGACACTATACAGAAGCATTCGGAACGGATTTCCGAGTTCGTATTAGTGATCCAGGGGGAAAATAAGTGTATGTAAAAGCTGTCGGATTCTGAAAAACCGCACTTTTATTTTCTCCGAGAGTTCCCTGGATACTGATAGCCTTAAGTATTTAACGAATGGATTTAAGGAATATAAATTGGAAAGTTAGAATGAAAGATGGAGAATGAAAGTATTAATATTAAAGAGGATTCCCGGTAAACCCTAATTAGAAATCCGTGAAATATTCTCACGAACGATCAATCGAAACGGGTAATAACCGGACACAGAAACAAGCAGAGGAAGCAAGAGTATTGTGCAAGCTACTAGAATAAATATCTAGCAACCAAGTGGCTTAGAGTAACTAGCATGCTTAGAGATTTAAACTAGTACTTAGCAAGCAACCACTTGGTTAGCCTTAGCACCATCCAAAACTCAACACTTGTCTTGCCAAATACATCATCTAGTGCATCATCACTTTATTAAAGTAAAAAGAGATGAGATATTATCCAAGGCTCATCCACTTGATGCATAATTGAACAAAACAAACCAAGCAAAACACTTCACTCTCTCCTTTGGCTTCCATTCGAATTTTGCATGAATTCCAAGGGGGAAATCCCACTTCCAACCATCATTTGATCTTGTAATTTTTATGGTGAGTTCTATATTTCAAGAAACTAATCTCCTAGAAATTTCAAGTCCAAAATCCTTTGTTTCCATTTTCAAATAAATCATTTACAAGGAGGGTGAATAGTGTTCTTCAAGAACTAATGTTGGTTTTCTTTGATTTTTATGGTTGATTTAGCTAGCTTAAGGCCACCCAAGGATCATACAAAGCTTAGTGAGGCTAGAACACACTCCAAGGAAGGTATAAAGCTCTTGAAACCTTAACCCTTGTTTGAGATTTAAGCATGTTTATGATAGTTATAACTTAGTTATGGTTATGTTAAGATTATAAGCATGATTATGTATGGATTTTTGGATTAATGATGTAAATAGCTAGATGAACGGAAAGGCATTGCTTGGCCTCAGTTCATGTATATAAGTCATGTATATGTTGTTTGGGTTGGATACTATGTTTAGGGGAAGATTCGGAATTGGTAGATATTCGATTTACAGCCGTTATAATGCCCGATTTTGCAATACCATGTTTTGTATGCCATTTTTCATGTCGAACCCCTACTGACAAGAGACCTTATCTGCCATGATAGGATAGGTAATGTTCTAAGCTTCGTTTTGATATAAAGATCACGTGAAACGGACTTAAGGTTTAGGATTTATGACCAAATTACTAAAAGTAGTTCGAATCCGTAAACGAAAGTTCGTAACTGTAATTGAACCCTCGTAAACTATGTAACGTCATGGCGAACCTTGGTAAATAAATACTAGAGGTAAAAAGGAAGGCGTGAAAGAAAACTGTATGTCAAAAGGATCATTTTTCGATTTATTAAAAATGTTCGAGTCGAGGTTAAACGCGAACGAACCCCTAAAAACCCGCTTGGTTATAACCTTGGTAAAACGCTTAGAAAACGAACGATAAAACTCGGAGTATAGTATTGGTTCGTAACGATCGACTTTAGAACTCATATGACTTAAGTATGTCCCAAGTATAAGTACAATGACATGTCGTATTAACGAACGAATGTCGGGTCGGATCAGTGATAAAAGTAATCCACTAAAAGGGGTATAACGAGATAACTCGAGAACGAGTTTCGAATTAAGTATAACTTAACTTTTAATATGTTAAGTGATTAATCCCGAATGCCTTGGCTATTTATAGATCACCAAGCTGAACCGGGACCCGCTACCACTACCCCTTACCGTACTCGACTACCAGGCAAGTTTCAATTCCCTTCTTTTAGGCTGTTGTTGTGATTGAATAATATATATATATGATTGCTGATATACATATGCCATTGCATGCATGCCTACTTTCAAGTTGAATTGATATACTTGTTCCCTGAATGTTATTGTTGGCTTATAAGCTAGATAGTTATATATCAGTTATAAGCCGGTTATTGTAAGACCCTCATAGAAGGGCGTATATATCTTATTAATCAAAAATAGACCGGGAGTCAATATTCCTTGATATATCGAGATTACCTCGGAAGAAAATATTTAAGTAAATATTTTCTATTATTTGGGCGACGAATATTATTTGAATATTCGTTCGAGCTTATTTATTTAATGATCCTTACTTCAATTAATTATTTGAACGTAATCATTCGACGAATAATATTTGTCAATATTCATTCAGAGTCGAATTGATTATCGATTATTATTTCGAATATTCTTCTAAAGATGAGACTACTAAATGAATATTATTTGGATATTCTTTTAGAATATTATTATATTAAATAAATATTACTTTTGAATATTCATTTAAGATATTAAATACTTGATGAATATTATTTTAATATTCATCTGAAGCTTGATTTAATTACCGAATATTATCTCGAATATTCCTTAAGGCTTGGATTACTAAATGAATATTACTTGATATTCATTTAGGATATTATTCATTAAATGAATATTACTTTTGAATATTCATTTAAATTCCTAATTAATTATGAATATTACCTTAAATATTCTTTTCAGGCCTTATTAATTAATGAATATTGTTTTAAATATTCATTTAAATATTTATTTATACAATAAATATTCTCCTGATATTTCTTCAGGGATTATTTTGAGAAATACTCTGATATAAGATATTCTTTCTTATTCCTAAATGATCTGTAAAATATTTTAATTCAATAAATATTCTCTGAATATTTATTCCATACTTAGAATAACCTCAATAAGGGTTATCTTCTCCGATTATTACGAAAAATATTTCGGAGTCATATTATTATTAATCTTATATCAAGAAAGGTTCTCAGACATCATTCTTCTTCGAGTCTATCTCCTTAATAATAAGGGAACCTTACTTGGAAAATGTTATTTATCTTGTCGACTTCCCGGTCATAAAGTATTCCCTTCACCCGCAACTCGGGTGCTGTTGACTTATTAAGTCGTTGCTTACCTTCTCATCTTTCGAGGGGTAAGATTACTGGAACAAGTTAATATCCGTTACCAAGTAATAGCTTGGGAGTTATTGGTAAATTTTCCTTTCCAACTAGATACGACTACTTTGTGGAGTCTTATCAACAAGTATTATACTTGGGGAAAGGGGGACGAACGTTACATTCAGAATCATGAATTCTATTTGAACTAGGAGTCGTGTAAGAGGCCGAGTAGCGCCGGTCCATCCCCTTTGGCCCAACCGTTGGCCGGGGAGAGCTAGTAAGGCGGTATACAAGTAAAGCCGTCAGTTCTTCCTTCTACCGGTAGTAAATCTAAATTGAGCTGTACGATCTCGACTGATCATCAAGATTGGAACAGCGGGCGCGGTGAATACTCCATCATTGGTTCATCATCCAAATTTATTTATTTCCTACAACATGATTACTGTTGGCAGAATTGGAAAAGTGTCATAACTGGAGTTGCAACCTTTTCTTGCAAGTTCCTCTTCTTAATAACAATAAGAATATCTCGCTTACTTTGATGTAGCAGATATTTCTACAAACAAATACTTTAAGTTACCTTGTAACTTCATCGTTCATATGATACTGGCATCATTTCCGTAAATGCATGGCATATGGTTTGAAAGATACTTTTGAACTGTTATACATTATCGTTCAGTTATATGTTATTGTTGGTGGGCTATTGCTCACCCTTGCTTTATTATTATATCACAACAACAGCTAGACCAGATGACTCGCACAAGGCGCACTCGACGCGGGCGAGGACTATAAGACTACCAGAGCTGAAGAAGAAGCTATTGGTAGGGTATATTTATTCTTTCAGTACCAAGAATATAGTCTAGTATGACTTATGTAAATGGATGGCAAAGAGTATGTATTTATATTGAAATTCTTTTGGATTGTAAGAACTCATAATGTGATTAATAAAAATATGATTGTTACTCTGATTTCATCTCTGGGACTATAACGGGTGTGTTTTATATTGTTGTGTTGGGTAATAGAGACGTAATTTATTTTATGTTAAGGGAAGTTCAATTGTTGTGGACAGAATTGGAAACCGTAACCACCGGATCCCGGAACCCGGATCTGGGGGTGTTACAGTTGGATACAATGCAAATCTTAAGGAGTGGCAGGTTATCTTGTCTTTGGTAGAAGGAGTCCCAACATCTTTCCTATATGTGGATGACCAATTCATAATGAGAAGATCTGCGTCAGAGTTGTTCTTGCTAGCGACTAAAATTCAGTACTCTCAATCTGAGGAGCTAAGCATTCTGTACAGGGATCAGTTAATGCAGCTAGCAGAGGACAAGGGTCCAAAATTCTCAGCTTATCCAAATTTTGTCCGGATGGTAGTTGATGGAAAGATGAAGAGGGTTAGCATGGAGGAAAATGATCTGATGGAGCTTTCAGTGGAATCTCTCAAAGCTGTCTGTAGACAAATGATGAGTAAGGGATTCGCTTCTGAGCTTAAAGATAAATCCGTGAAGATCATTGAAAGAGTTATATTCAAGAAGAGCAATGAGGTGTGGAAGTGTGATGTCATTGCTCCAAACCCTCTTGATGACGTGAAGATTGAGCCGGAGCTGATAGAGAAGAAATGGAATATTCTTCAAGCCATGAAGAATGTTGATGAAGCTCTGACTCTTCCTTCTGGAGCACTAGAACAAGGAGAAATAAGGGAGGCTATTGGTGTTCCAGGAAGTGAAAGTGTATACTGGATACATGCTTATGTTGAAGATACAGCTGATGCCTTAGTATTCATAGATGCAGACCAGAATCAAACAATATTGCATATGAGTAGACAATGGCTGCTACGGACTCAAGATGCTGCATTTCTGGAAAGAGTATTATATGTATTCAAATGGGGCGAAGTGGAAGATAAGTTTGTTGAAGAAAAGCAGAGACTCATGAGTTACCTGTCTGAAGTAGTGGTGGAAAAGAAGAGAATGGAGCGAGATGCGGCCAGTGTCCACAATACTGACCGTGTCAAGGGCTACCCCAAGATGATCTATTGTCAGTTCAAATCTGATAAATCTCACTGGAAACCTCAGCTCATCATGAAGAACTTCGAGGATATTCCAAAGATCAGAACTACTCAGGAGGTGGACAAACTCAGAAGGCTTTTCAAACATCCTTATCCCGAGCCCAAGAACCCTTTAGAAATGGAAGCTGTGAGTCTGTTGAATGCTAGGTGGAAGCAGCTTAAAGATCCAGTATACAAGAAAGAAAAGCAGCAGAAGGAGAAGAGCAAAAGGCAGAAAGAAGAGAGAGACCAAGCTGCTGAAGCTAGAAAGAGGAAACAGAATTAGGGTTAAAGGTCAGAGTGGTGTGAACTTGAAGTTGGAAAAACTTCATGTCTTTCGGTTGCTTTAACTCACTTGAGGAAAATTCACCTTAGAGTGAATCCAATAAGGTGATACAAGTTTGACTAAAAGGTATGAAATGATCCAGGTGATAGGAATCACTCAAATGATCTTTAATTCGAAGTTCGAATTCTGTTTCTAGTTTAAAGTTCTTTGTATTGTTTTCATGTAAATTTCAATTGTAATTTATTCAAGACTGTAATGTTAATTATCTTTTCTCGTCTCATTGTTTAGTTGAGTTATCCTTCATTAATTTGAATGTCATTGTTAGACAATCAAATTGGGGGAGATTGAAAGGCAGAGTGTATAAACTTGTAACACTATAACTAATGTAACTCAAACTAAAGGAAAAGATACTTAACCAGAAGACAATCAAGAACAAGAAGTCACAAGAAATCAACACTAAATGAAGACAAGGTAATTGATACAATTCAACATGTTAACTATGATCAATCCAAGAAGAAATCATTGAGAGAAGTTCAAGTCAAAGTTGTTCATGCCTGAGTGATTTGGAAAGCCAAAGATCAAGATCATAACTATCAGTATCAATAAGACCAATTGATTTCAAGTGAACAAGAAGGAAAGCAAATATTGGAAAGCCATATTTCTAATTGGATATGGTAACTTATTCAAGAAGCAAAAACCCTATCAAGACTAGTCACTTATGAACCAGACCGTTGCATCAAGTGTCAGGACATTGATAGCAAGTTTATGTCAGTAATAAAGATCCATATTCAAGAGCTTAGTGAAGAATAAAGAAGACATGAAGATATCACAAGTTCGAGATGTGCATTGAAGTTTCAAGTTGAAGACCAGAATATTTTCTAAGTACTAAATATTCTAGATAGCCAAGTAGAAGTTTCTAAGTAGAAGTTCTACTTAGAACTTCGAGATGGCTAAGTAGAAATTCTCAAGTAGAAGTTCTACTTAGAGTGCAGCTTCAACATGACACATGGCATCTTCTGATTGGCAGATTTCCAAGCTTTCAAGATAAGGCAAGAATTATGTGGACATCATTGGGCCACGTACATCTTAGTCTTTGAAGACTACAGGACATAGATTACATGAAGTATAAATAGAAGTACTTGTGTAATGTTTTAGTTAGTGAGCAATTCTAGAGAAAAACACAAGAGAAAAAGAGAGAGTGCATTCACAGAGCTTAGTATCATTCACTTCTCTCTCAACTTCTGTTATACTTTGTAATGAATGTTGTAGCAACCCTTTCAAGTTATATATAAGACATATATTCCTTGAATCTGTGTGTTCATTTATTGCATCGTATTTATTGCTTCTCATATTCGAAAAGTTGTATTCACCCCCCCTCTACAACACATTTGGACCTAACAGTACCTCTTTATCGGTATTCCGTCACATTTATTCTATAATCATCACGTTATTCCAATTTAATCTTTCTGACATGAATCTGGCCCGATCCCTTTAACTTAGATTCATATAATCTACTTCTGCCAACCTTGTTTCTCATCACTTGTTCTTTTCTATCCGTGGTTTTCCACAGGTTGTCTTTCGTAAGTCAGACCAGGTCGTATATCTACATGATCGTACTCCTATCATCTGTTGAACATCTGCATTTTACTGGCGTAGCCTGGCCACATGAAAACCCGTTATGACCGTGCTATAAGCTTTGGGGGTAAGGCTGGCTCGAATACCGCCGTCCGAACACTTTAAACTCTCAGGTGGCCCAATAAGTCTCGGGCTCAACCGCCCTTCCCTCCAAGTCTCATTAATTCTTTCAATGGGAATATCTTTAACATCATGAATCATCAATCTCATATTCTCTATCTTGTTTGCGCAGAAGTACACTAACATAAACTTGTTTGTCATTCATCAACATGCCATTTAGTTAATCAATGGCAGCACTTTCTTTATCTTTACATTGTCATCTACTTTCTTAGAAGAATCACCATCGCTTGTTGTTTACGTAGTGCATTAATAGCTAACCCTACGGGTTTCAAATCCCTTAGGGAGACAAAGTAATCAGTATTCCTTATCCATAAGGAACACTTCCTGAACTTGATGTAGATATAACATGAAGTAGATAGAATTGCCGAAGAGTTTCAAGCATCGCAGCTAGGTCCGGTTGATGAAACTATCACTTATGCATCTTCCATAAAAGACTGGAAACTTAACGGTTTACTTCATCAATATTATATCATGGTCCTGGTTTGCCTCAAAATGGGACCTTCTAAGATATGTAATATGCTTAAGACTCATCAGGAATCGAATCTTTACTTAAACTACTATTACCATCGATTCTTACACAATCATCAGAAGGAATGTAAATTCCTCCACTCTGATATGACCTTCAAGGTCCTTCCAAATATCATTCCGTTTCTTCGGTATGAACATTTGTAATTATTCCTCTATACTTAGACTGTCGGCCACCTCATTGGCCTTTCCTGATAATAATAATTTCTGGTAATCCTTGTTCTCTGGATACATTTCAATTTACCTCATTCTCATCACTGTTGGGTGAAAGCATTCTCCCTTAAGCTCTACTGAAGGAGAAAAATATATCTATCAGTCTTTTTCCATAAGTCATTGCTTCCACCTACCTGTGGGAACTTTATCACGTTTATTCCCAATCCTACTTAGGATACTTCTTTTCTTCGTTCTTTCCTTATCTTAGGATAATCTCAACCTTCTTTGGTACCATCCATACCTCATCATGGTTTCATACATGCCTCATCTGGCATTATTGTTATTGTGTCTTACATTCTCTTCCAAACTTCTAGTTCGAAACTCAGAATATTAACTTTTCCTTGTACGGTTTCTTAGGTCGTCCTCATCATTCCTCCTGTATTTTCTAGGTACAGGGTATATCAAAACGTCATTGATCAATACTATAATAATTCTATCTATGTCCTTTCCAGAACTCTTTTTAATAATCCTTACCGGTCATTGTTGCCTTAGCAAGTCCAACTCATATCATCTGAATTCATAATGTCTTTATTTGGGTTAATGCCATCCCTTGTGCATTCCCCAGGGTTTGTCTTAATTTATGGATATCCTATCCTTAATTCAACTGCCAAGGAATTCCTGCATCCTATAATTGGCAATCAAATCATGTATCCTTAATAATGGTCTCTTTTCAATCATTCTTATTTGATAATCGATCGGTAGCTTACTGCTAAGTTCTTCTTTCAGATAGTTGTCAACCTATTTGACCTTCCAAAAGACAACGTATGTCTATCTGCTCTCTTACAGAACTTGTTAATGGTAGCAAGGATGTTCTGAAAGATATTGGTCGAGTTCAACGTGAATTTCTTAGTGCTTGTCGTTCTTCGCAAAGGTACTTACCTTTGGCAAAATTTCTACAGCATACTGATCAATCTCTGACCATTTCTATACTCTTTTCATAAACCTTCATTGTTTACTTCCCTTAGTCATAATATATTCATGGTATTTATAATACCCTAACATCATACATCTCAAGTAATTATACTTCCATTTTTACACGTAATCTTGGGAAATCATATACACATGAATCACTTTAGTACGGGTGACCCCATTCCAAAAAGGTCTAGTAAATTCCCCATCAAATCATGGGTTGCAAAGGGTTTAGTAGAAGATTCCTACGATCTCATTAATGTTTCTTTTATGTCAGAAGCCCTTGCAGTCGGTGCTTACTTAGAAGCAACCCTGCTTTGTCCTTTCATTGCTGGTCTAGTCACTTGATAATCCTTGGTGACTTGGCCTTAACTGGCCACACTAAAATAAAATATACGATTTTAGGGGTTGGATAATTAGCATTACTTTTCTAGCAATTGCCGGCATAGTGCCTTCTACTTTGATACCTTTCTACCTTTCCAAAACTTTACTTCATATAAGTCTTAATCGACTACTCGGCCCGTCTTCGGCCACCTTTCCTCTACTTTTATCTTTACAACTATTCTTATCAATCCCACGTGCCACGCAAGCTTACCATTCCTGGCATAACAGCCTTTTCACTTAAGTCAATCCCGGAGTTTCTCAGTCCGGCTGGTTTCTTACTTACATTTCCTGTTTCCATCCAATCTCACTTCATCATTTTATCTCTACCATCGATTGTAATACTCAGGGTCCGTCTACTAACCCATAGGGCGGCTACTTTACCCAATTCACGGGGTTCGCCCCAGTTTCCATTCTTTTCAATGATGTTCTCTGATAATCAGAAAGACAAGGTTTGCAAAAATTCTTCGGATTTCTTTCCAGAATCAGGGAAATTTTGGTCAATCTATCCATCGACTGGTAACACTAAGGAGACCAGTTTCGAAAACTGAAGAATAGTTCTATGAACCTCCCAGTAGGTAAAACCGTAAGCAGTCATAGTTAAGGAAATAATCGTCATCAGATTGGAAGTTTAACCACTGGAGAGGAACCAATTATATACATCCCTTAGAAGGGAATCAACAGTCTCAAACTGAAACCTGTCACAACATCCTGATACCTATATGTCCTGATATTCGATAATACCAAATGTCAATCTATCTGACCACTAGTCTCAGAAGGAACATTGCCGTCGGAATTGGTTGTTCCACAGAATTTGCGCTACTAAGGCCATCCGATCTGGTGGACCGTGCTGTTCGAATGCATCCGCAAGTACTTTGTCATGTTTCGCAAGCACACATCCTAATCCTTTATGCGAAACATCGTTGGAAGCACAAGGTCTCCTTTTTCCATTAAGTAATGCCAACTCTTGGTCATTACCAATTCCACCTTTTAGCTCTAGGAAGATTTTCTCACATTTTTCTCTTTAACTGTTGATCGTATTACTTGATCCATTATAATTCTGCGTCGGAGTAAACTTGAGGTAACTACTATAATCCATTCAACGAAAAGAATTTAATATTCCTCTGAATCACATGCATCTAACATTTCTGGTTCATTATTTAACTGTGTTGCAATAACTCTATTCTCAGTCTCTGCCAGTAGTCTCATTACGAGTTCATCTTGACTCACTGGTCTTATCTTTCGGTAGCTTCTGAGATCATTGTCTCGCTTATCACTTCCTTATATAACTTTATCCAATCATGTTGTCACTTCCCAATATTTTCACTTTCTAACTGATTCATTCATAAAATGGACATTTTCCTGAAATAAACAACTTCATTAATCTCAATTTGGTTCCATCATTTACAACCTATGACATCTCCCTTTTCATGGCGAATTATTACTGACAATATTCATAGTAATTCATTTATCAAATGATATGGCACTTACTGACTTCTCTCAACTATTTCTAGGGACTCTGCTCCTCGTCCTATATTGATGTCTTTGATAATCATACATCCCTCTAGCTCTTTCTTTGTTAATATGAAAGTCTCTAAGGATTCTTATCTATTCCCGTATAAGATCTCAAGTAATTCTTCCAATCCGTCTTACTTGCTGGTACTACAACCAGTAGTCCGGCTACGAATCCAACATGAATCTTCAGTTCTCTTGCTAATAGCTCAGTTCTTTATGCTCACTTTTCTGAGCACCATACCTTAATCATCACAGTCTTTCTGGCTGCGGCCCTCATTCCTCGAGGGTAAGCTCCTTATCCTAACAGGATTTTTCCTTATCTGCTGGAACCTCTTCCGAGTCTTCAATAGGGTACTCTATCGAATTCACAATCCGATCGTCAACATATAATAAAACATCATCATGCTGCTGCTCGTACGCCTCAAGGTCTGTCGCCTTACTAGTCGATACGAGAACGAGCTAAGTTACTATCATGATACTTAAGAGTTCCAATAAAGGGTTTTATACGTCAGTACTACTTGAAGTAGTCCGACTATGAACTTGGCAAGAGTTCTTATTATCTTAGTAAGTTTATTGTTTTAACGTCGCATCATCTCTGGGGTTTATAACATACGCTCTGATACCACTTCTGTAACACCCCCAGATCCGGGGTCCGGGATCCGGTGGTTACGGTTTCCAATTCTGTCCACAACAATTGAACTTTCCTTAACATAAAATAAATTACGTCTCTATGACCCAACACAACAATGTAAAACACACCCGTTATAGTCCCAGAGATGAAATCAGAGTAACAATCAAATTTTTTATTAATCACATTATGAGTTCTTACAATCCAAAAGAATTTCAATATAAATACATACTCTTTGCCATCCATTTACATGAGTCATACTAGATCATATACTTGGTACTGAAAGAATAAATCTATCCTACCAATAGCTTTCTCTTCGGCTCTGGTAGTCTCATCGTCCTCGCCAGCATCAAGTGCGCCTTGTGCGAGTCATCTGGTCTAGCTGTTGTTGTGATATAATAATAAAGCAAGGGTGAGCAATAGCCCACCAACAATAATATTTAACTGAACGATAATATATAACAGTTCAAAAGTATCTTTCAAACCATATGCCATGCATTTACGGAAATGATGCCAGTATAATATGAACGATGAAGTTACAAGGTAACTTAAAGTATTTGTTTGTAGAAATATCTGCTACATCAAAAGTAAGCGCGATATTCTCATTGTCATTAAAAGGAGGAACTTGCACGAAAAGATTGCAATTCCAGTTATGAACACTTTTCCGGCTCTGCCAACAGTAATCATGTTGCAGGAAATAAATAAGTTTGGATGATGAACCAATGATGGAGTATTCACCGCGCCCGCTGTTCCAATCTTGATGATCAGTCAAGATCGTACAGCTCAAATTAGATTTACTATCGGTAGAAGGAAGAACTGACGGCTTTACTTGTCTACCGCCTTACTAGCTCTCCCAGGCCAACGGTTGGGCCAAAGGGGATGGACCGGCGCTACTCGGCCTCTTACACGACTCCTAGTTCCAATAGAATTCATGATTCTGAATGTAACGTTCGTCCCCCTTTCCCCAAGTATAATACTTGTTGATAAGACTCCACAAAGTAGTCGTATCTAGTTGGAAAGGAAAATTCACCAATAACTTCCAAGCTATTGCTTGGTAACGAACATCAACTTGTTCCAACAATCTTACCCCTCGAAAGATGAGAAGGTAAACACAGACTTAATGAGTCCATAGCAACCAAGTTGCGAGTGAAGAGGATAAATTATGACCGGGAAGTCAACAAGATAAATAACATTGCTCAAGTAGGTTCCCCTATAATATGGAAGTTTGAGCGAGCATTTAAATCCTTTTAAGATAGATTTAAATGAAAAAGAAAGAGTTGGGAACCTTTCCTTGATAAAATAGTCGTAAAAGACTCCGAAATATTTTACATAATATCTGGAGGTGGAAGGTAATCTCCGAATAATATAATTATTTTAAAAAAAGAATTTTAAAAGAATTAAATAAATATTCCAAGAATATTTATTTACTCAATAATAATTATGGAATATTATTAACTCATAATATTGCTCGTAAGTAATCCTCGAATGAATATATGGAATTATTTACTAAATAAATCCCTCCTTAAATGAATATTCGAAAATAATATTCATTAAATCATTAAACTCCAATAAATATTTAAAATAGTATTCAATAAATAAGTCAACCTTAAATGAATATTTGAAAATAATGTTCATCTAATATTTAATCTTTTAAATGAATATCCAAATAGCATTCATTCAATAAATAATCTTCTAAATGAATATCCAAATAATATTCATTTATTAATCAAAACTTTAAAGAAATAATCGAAATAATATTCCTTAAGTAAATAGAACTTCCAATGAATATTTTAAGATAATATTCATTAAGTACATAAAACCTTAAATGAATATTCGAAAGTAATATTCATTTAATAAATAACATTCTAAAGAATATCAAAATAATATTCATTAAATATCAACTTTAAATGAATATTCAAAATTAACATTCATTTATTATCTCTCGACTAAGATAATACTCGAATAACATTCCTCGAAATATTTCCAAGTAATTGATACTTTATGGAATATAATAACGTTTAACAATAACCTTCCTCAGATAAATAATAATCTGTCGTTGGAATCCCTCTGGGTTTCCACGACTATCTATAACTCAAAATACCGACTCCCGGTCTATATTTAGAATGAATATCATATGCCCTTCGCTAAGGGTCTTACCAAAACAATCCGGCTTATTACTGATAAATCGTATCTAATCTATAAGCCAATATCAATTCAGGGAACAAGTATCACAAAAACCAGAGTCACAATATAATTAGAAACAGGCATGCATGCGATGGCATATGTAAAACAGAAATCATATACATATATTATCACAACAACAGCCTAAAAGAAGGGAATTGAAACTTGCCTGGTAGTCGAGTACGGTAAGGGGTAGTGGTAGCAGGTCCCGGGTCAGCTTGGTGATCTATAAATAGCCAAGGCATTCGGGATTAATCACTTAACATCTTAAAAGTTAAGTTATACTTAAATCGAAACACGTTCTCGAGTTATCTCGTTATACCCCTTTTAGTGGATTCCTTTTATCATCGATCCGACCCGACATTCGTTCGTTAATACGACATGTCACTGTACTTACACTTGGGACATACTTAAGTCATACAAGTTCTAAAGTTGATCGTTAAGAATCAATATAATACTCCGAGTTTTTATCGCCCGTTTTCTAAGTGTTTTACCGAAGTTATAATCAAGCGGGTTTTTAGGGGTTCGTTCGCGTTTAACTTCGATTCAAACATTTTTATAAAATCGGAAAACAATCCGTTTGATATGTGGTTTTCTTTCATACCTTCCTTATGACCCCTAGTATTTATTTACCAAGATTCGTCACTGACTTACGTATTTTACGAGGGTTTATTTTTAATTACGAATTCTCGGTTACGGTTTCGAACTACTTTTAGTAAACCGACCGTAACTCCTAAACCGTAAGTCCGTTTCACGCGTTCTTTATATCAAAACGAAGCTTATAACATAACCTATCCTAACATGGCAGAAAAGGTTTCTGGACAGTAGGATCTTGACATGGAAAATGGCATACAAAACATAATATTGTAAAATCGGACATTATAACGGCTATGTTTACGCGTTTTCCAAAGTTTTTACACTTTATCACAATCTTACCAAGATCAAATCAACCACCCAAACACATGATAAACATCATGGCTAGTCTAACAACAAATCATCTTAACCATTACATGGTTCATAAACCAAATCACAACCATAACAACTACTAATCATGGATCTAAGCATAACATAACATACTAATCACTAAATCATCCATAAAACTCATAAGATCTTAAAAAGGACACCAAGGGTTTTAAAGTTTTATACCTTCCTTAGAGTGTTTACTAGCCTCACTAAGCTTTGCATGATCCTTAGGAGTGCTTAAGCTTGCTATATCAACCATGAAACAAGAGAAATCAAGATTAGTTTTCATGAAAACACTATTCACCCTCCATTTTAATGATTTTTTTTGAAAATGGAAACAAAAGATTTAGGACTTGAAATTTCTAGGAGATTAGTTTCTTGAAATATATAACTCACCATAAGAGTTTCAAGATCAACAAATGGTTGGAAGTTGGATTTTGGATTTGGAATTTCCAAATGGGCCGAATGGATGAACATTTGGAGAGAGTTTGATATTTTTGTTGGTTGCTTTTGAAATAATGCACAAAGTGAAGTGTTTTGCATAATATCTCATCCTTGGTTGCTTTAATAAAGTGATGAGGTACTAGATGATGTATTTGGCATGGACATGTGTTGAGTTTTGAATGGTTTTCATGCTAAGTATTGGTTTGATATCTAAGTACTACTTCCATCTCAAAGTAGGCTAGTTACTTTAAGCCACTTGGTTGCTAGATATTTATTCTAGTAGCTTACACAAGACTCTTGCTTCCTTTGCTTGTTTCTGTGTCCGGTTATTGCCCGTTTCGATTGATCGTTCGGACGAATAACTAAGTAGTTTCACCTTTAGGGTTTACCGGGAAATTTCTCGATATTCATAATACCTTCCCCAATCCTTAATATAATCCTTGTGATGACCATGTAGGATATTTAATCTCGATACGAACTTAATCCGTAATCTAGGATTCGTTCGCTTTATTGATTAATCTCGTTATAACGTTTTAGCGGTTTCTAGAACGCTTGTTTCACTGCCTCAGTGGTTTCCTACCTTCATTCTTAAATCAAATATAATAACATCCCAAAATATCAAATCCTCAAAGTTAATATCTCAATTCTTGGATTATAATAATATTTAATCCACTGTCCGGTCAAATATTATACCGAAAAAGAATTTGGAATTTCTGAATTCCGATCGTCTCTGCATTCACTTATTTCCTCCGCGTATTACTAATATGACTTCGAAACATCCATATCACGTCCCGTACATAGGGTGGCGTGAAAAGTTTTCCAACTTACAAAATCACTATTCATCCACCAAATTACTATGCACGTACAGGAAACACTATGCACGTACGGGAAACACTATGCACGTACGGGAAATACTATGCACGTACTCATTTCCCTTCAAGGATCCATTCGCTCCTTCCTGGATGGTAGATTATTCTTATCTAGGTCCTCAACCATCGAATTACTCTATTCTGACAATATACCAATGCATCAGGATCATTGTCCAAAGCAATATCCATTCATTACACTCATTGTTCTTTGAAACCACCATTCATTAGAGCTGGTGACCTTGTTGTCGGAATCATTGTTCTTCATTTTATCATTACTTAATAAAAAGTTTTAATTATATCCAAAATTTGGGGTTCTTACACCTGTTACTGCTGAATTGCTTAAGCCAATAAAGCAAAATAAAAGAAGAAGAATAATCAATAAGAGTCAGTATTATATTCTTGAAGATATGCAAAATCTTAATGATGATATTGATCTTGATGAATCATCAGTTCTTGATACAACTATTCTTCCAGATATCTCTACTCCTGATACATCACCTGTAAAGACTGTTGAGATTACTGATTCTCCAGCACCTACATCTCCTAAGAGAAGAATAATTGAGATGTCTGTGGATGAAGTAAATGCTATTGTTGCTCAGCTTGGTCATAAGCCAACACCTCTTCAGATAAAGAGACAAGCTGAAGCAAAGGTTTTTAGTAGACAGAAGAAACAGAGGATAACTTCACTTCTGAAAGGATCAAGCCCACAAGAACCTGAACTTCAAAGGAGTTCAGAAGCTATTGAAGATCCAATCCCACAAGAACCACCCACTCAAAGTGTGGGTGCAGGCATTTCTGAAGGAATGGTCCCACAAGAACCACTTTCTCAAAGAGAAGGTGAAGACAAGAACATTCCTGCCCCATAAGAACCATCTTCTCAAAGTGAAGATGCAGGCAAGCTCAAATTAGCACAAGAGATTTCTAACACTGCATTTGAGGGAAGCACACAAGAACCTTTGACTCAAAGTGTTAAAGCAGCTTCACAACCTCAGACTACACAAGAACCATTGGTAGCAAATACTGATGCAAGTCATTCTCCAGTTGTAGATGTCAATCCTGATGAAAGTATTTCTGATCCAAATATTCCACTGCTCATTGAACCACTTTCTTCAAGACCAATGGAATCTATCTCAACTTCATCAGGTAACACTTCTATCTCTGCTTCTTTTACTGATAGTATGATTACAGATAGACCTTAGACAAGGGATACCTCTATTTGTATGACTTCAGTCCACTCCTCTCAGCCACCTCTTATTTCTTTGAATTTGTTGAACCAGAACCTTTCTTGTGAGAAAGAGAGTGAACATTTAGAGAAAAAGAAGAGTGAAGAGAGGCAGTCTCCTGAACTGGCAAAAGGAGAGGTATAACAGAGTGAGAAGTTTCAAACTTCTAGTAAGGTAGCAGTTACTATTGAAAGTAACTTAGGTGATGTTGTGAGAAGTGATGAGATCACTTTAGAAAAACAGAGAGATTTAGGAATTGTTTCTACTCTTTTCAGGATACAACAGTACCATCTGCTATTGATTTAAAAATGAAAGGAGTTATGAATCCTGAAGACAATGAGGATGATAGAATTCCTGAGGCTAAAGATAGCTCAGATGATGATGATGGTGATGATGATGCAGATAATGATCCTGAAGTGGCTCAGCTTAATGCTGTCATGAAAGCAAGTCTAGGATCTACTTATGGATCATCCAGTATGTTTATGGAGTCTATGGGTAAATCTACAGCTGCTCAAGTTGAGATCATAGGAGATTACAGCAATCTTCTTCCTGAACATATTCAAGCTGCCAGAAGATTTGAATGGTATACTGAGTGGAATCAGCCTTCTGCTGATATAAATTTTAATAATGCACTTTTTCACTCAAGTCATATAGCTACTAAGATTTCTGATCCTAATCTCAAAGCTCATTTGAAGACAACAACTATTCTGGCAAAAGGGCTGAAAGATGAAATTAATTCTGTCAAGCGTGATAATGAAAAATTTCATGCTCGATTTGTTAAGGATTATTCTGAAATTGCCACTGCTAAACAGCTTCAACGTTTAAGCACTGCCTTCACCACAAGGATGGATACCTTGGAAGATAAGGTTGTCACTATGTCCTCAAGGATGAAAAATATTGAAGATTCTCTACAACTTATCTTATCCTTATTGACTGATCCTGATGATACTACTGATGTCAAAAAGGGGGAGAAGGTAGTCCAAACAAAATGCACACCTGATCTAGTTGTAAGAAAGGATGATGATACTTCTGGAAATGATGGTGGTGCTCAGTCATATGAACCAGGAACCTCTGATGCTGCTTTGGTAACAAGGAGAAGTCAGTCACAAACTCAAACCAAGCGGTCAACTCATGTTTCTGAATCTGGGAAGAGAATAGTAAGAACAATGGTGCAATCTCAAATCCTGACAGAAGAACAATTTTTGTCACCTGGTCAAAGTCAAAGGCAAACACTTCCCACAATTCTTGAAGGTGATGAAGATTTGCTAATTACTGATGTAGAAGATGCTCCACATCTATTTGAGAAGATTACTACTGGGACATGTGATAATGAAATTGTATATCACACTAGTGCTAAGGTTCATCAGTATCATGCTGAGAAGGCACTTGCTTTAACTTTTGAAGAAAATCCAAATATGACTACTGATGAGATTTTAGAAGAACAAAACAGGATTCTTGAGGAGATTGCTAGACAAAAAGAAGCTCCTGCTGCAAGAAGAGGAAGAGGCAGAGGAGGTAGAAACAGAGGTAGAGGAAGGAAACTAGATCAGACAAGTACAAGATAGACAAGATCTAGTGAAATCAAAATAGAAGAAGGTGCTGAGAACACAAAGAAGAAAGCTTCACTATCTCTTGAGAACACAACATCATCAAATGTATTTGCTGAACCTGTTACAGTTGAAGAAGAAACTCCTCTGGTTAGAAGGAAGAAAGCTGTTGAAGAAGCTAAGGATATTGTTGCTTCTGACTCAGAATCTTTTAAGGATGCAACAGATGAGTACGTGAGAAGAATTTTTGAGTCTGATAAACAATTGTGGTATGACATCAACAAACTGCCTAAAGAGGAAATTTCTGATGAACCACAGCTCAAAAAGAAAGGAGGCAAGTGGAAAGATGTTGATAAAATGAAGAACACTGGACCAGCTACTTTTAGGTCTGGTGGAATAATCTTACCACCTTTGGTTACTCCTGGACTTCAGAAAGCTAAAGTTTCCAAGTCTGACAAATCACCACCAATGTGGATTAGGATGCAATCTGATCTATTAGGATTGGAACCTTACACTCGAGGAGGTATTGGTTCTATGGATGCAGAGTTTATGTATTTAGCTCAAAC
This sequence comes from Saposhnikovia divaricata, assembly GCA_036435485.1. Classification (NCBI taxonomy): domain Eukaryota; kingdom Viridiplantae; phylum Streptophyta; class Magnoliopsida; order Apiales; family Apiaceae; genus Saposhnikovia; species Saposhnikovia divaricata. The sequence goes on along the minus strand of JAZHRN010000154.1, from coordinate 8,613,728 downwards.
AGATCAACATTTTCTTGTTAAAAGATTTGGTGATGAACTAACTGTTGATAATCTTTGGGAATTAGAATCTGTTGCAATTGTTGCTTGCAATGTTGATTCTAAGAAGGTAGAGAAATTGCTGTATTTCGTGAAAGACAAAAGTGTCAAGAAGCTGTCTATTCATGAGGTGTTGTGCAAATCAACAAAAGAGCTAAAATATGTTCTCTATTTGCTTGAAAATAGACAAATCCCTGATAAAGAAGCTAGTATTTACAATAACTGGTGTACCATGATTTTCAGAACAATCAAGTCCAGATATTTAGAAGGAGGATCAAGGTATGATGGTAATTACACTCCCATATACTTGAATACAGAAGGACAAGAAGTTGAAATGCAAAGGGGTTCAGCTGTTAAAGAAGTGATATTTTATCAAGAACAATTATCTCTGAATCCTGGTGGAAGAGATCTTGCATATTTACTATTGGGAGAGTTAGATTTACCAAGAAGCTCAATTCAGAATCTCAGAGCTGGAATCTATCAGATTGGTAAAGGAGATGAAGAACTTAGAAATCTGAAGAAAAGACTAATTCAAATTCTCGGTGATAAAGAAGAAGAGTTATTATCAAGTTTCTTGCAGTTGAGTAATTTCTTTGTGAGAATTTCTGAGACTAAGCCTGAGGATTTCTTGTAATATTTTGTTTTGAGTTTTTGACATCACTGAATCAAGAAATTTGTGCTTTATTTCATAAAGTACAAATTTGGGGAGATTGTTAGATATTGATTCAAGTGATGATCAGGATCTGGACTACTGATCAGATACTGATGCTGACATCATCAGTAATGCACCGTCAGGATTGGAAGCTGATCAGGATTTCATGAGGATATACATCAGTCCAGGAATCTAGGAAGATTGACATGTCGGTTCCTGATTTATAGGAACACAGCTATCATTCAAGATATGTACTAAGAAACTTATGTAATTGATTTGATATATCTTGTAATTGATATATAAACACAGTTTAGGTTTTACTTAATTGGAATCGCTTACATGAATTATCTTGTAACCTAGCAGCTCTCAAGAACATAAGAATTTCTTGAGAGAGTTTGTAACAGTTTTATATCAGAATTAATAAAGCTGTTATTTATTCATACTTGTGTTATTATTTCTGTTTAAGTCGAAAATCTTATACAATTGTATTCAACCCCCTTCTACAATTGTTAATTACTGGGCAACATAATAAGACTCCGAAATAATTTACATAATATTCGAAGGTCGAAGATGATATTTGAATGAAGTAAATCATTTTTAAAACGAGTTACAAGAATTAAATAAATATTCAAAGAATATTTATTAAGTCATAAATATTGAAAAAATATTGCTCAAAATAATCCTTGAATAAATATTCGCAATAATATTCATTGAATAAATAATGAATATTCAAATTAATAATTCTTATGGAAGAATAAAACTCAAGTGAATATTTGAAACAATATTCGATAAATGAATCGACGTTAAATGAATATTGAAAATAATATTCATTGAATAAATAGAGTTCAAATGAATATACAAAATAGTATTCATTAAATGAATAAAGCTTAAAAGGGATTTAGAAATAATATTTGTTTAATATTCCTCGACTGAGGTAATATTCAAATAACATTCCTCGTAAGATTATAATCGAATAACAATCCTCGAAATAATAATCTGTCACTGGAATCCCTCCGGGTTTCCACGACTATTTATATATATCAAAATACTAACTCACGGTCTATATTTGAAGAATGAAGATCATAAGCCCTTCACTAAGGGTCTTAGCAAAAATCCGGCTTATAACTAATGTATCATATCTAGTTTATAAGCCAATAATAATCAGGGAACAAGTATTTCAATAGACTTGAAAGTAGGCATGCATGCTATGGCATATGTATCAGAAAACAATAGATATATATATATATATATTATCACAACAACAGTTCCAAGGTATTGGAAACTTGCCTGGTACTCCCGCTATGCTAGTGGTATGACTCGGGGTGGTCCGGCAATCTATAAATAACCAAAATTATCCCAAGTTAATCATCTATCACTGTGAAACGCCAAGTAAATACTTTACTTAAGCTAAAGCACGTTTTCAAGTTATCGCTCATTGTTAGTCACAGAGGCATGCCTGAATACATCTAATAACAAGCCTAAGTATGTGTAATGCTATGCATTACCTACATGACCTCTTAACTGAGGGAACCTCTAGTTGTAGAGTTTTTATTGGTTCTGTACTTGTAATAGGCATCAAATTCTAGTTGTGTTACTGTACTTATAAAGTCAAGAATAATGCTTGAAAGAAGTTCCAAGGTTCATGCCTCAAGCAAGGAGATAAAGACTGCCAAATAATCACAGTTGGGATTTGAAGAAATGAAGAATTTGCCTAATTACCAATTCGAGAAGTACATTTGTCTATTCGAGAAGTCTAGTGTGACGCCCCCAGAACCGGGGTCGGAGATCTAGGCGCTCACGGTCCATTTTCCATTAATAACACACCTGTTCTTGCACATAATATATAAAACAGCCATCGACCCCACAATAAACTCACACCGCACACACAGACAGAGGTTAGAGTCTCAGAAATGTCACACAATTGATTAATCAGAAGTAAAAGTTTCAGAGTTATTACAGACCGAATTAAATAGCATTTATGCTACCAGCAACACTTCGATAAGAAGCGAAGTTGGCGGCTTGAAAGTTTGTTACGGTACACTGCTTTGCATAGGTCATACTTATAAATAAAACGTAATAACAAAAGTTTCCAACCAATCCGGCTAATGGGGCCTACCGGTGGAATCTCCACTGCTGCCTCGGGTCTAGTCACCTGCTTTCGGGCAGTCTGTCTGGGTCTTGCCATTTCGCTTAGCTGTTGTGTTTGTAAGATTTGAAAACAAGCAAGAGTGAGCAACTATAGCTCAGCAAGAAATATATGTATAAGGTAAGCAATATAACATTTCATATGTTTAGCAGTTATTAAACTCGTTTATATCAATTAGTTATAAAATCACTTGTCATCGTTGATAAATTTCGAAGGTGCACCAATACGTGCCCTTGTTTTCAAAATAAACTTGCAGTTCTAGATACTGCATAGAGTCAACATCTTTCTCATCAAAATAGAACACTATCAGCAACTTGGCACATAAGCCTAAGAAGCAGTGTCAGAGCATTTTCCAAAATGGAGGAATGGGACTTAAAGAAAACATAAAACCTGACAGGGATTGACGATGATCAGTCGCCACATCCAAGTCCAATAATCCGCGGGTCTTCTCTACCGGTAGAAGGATAGAAACTACATCCGTAACTATCCCCGGGTGAAAACTACATCCGTAATCACCCTCGATGAAAACTACATCCGTAATCATCCTTCGGCAACACCTGGGCCGGAATAATAATTGATGGACCGCCTGGCTCACGGCCGCTTACACATCCCGGGAATCGTTCGTCAACGGTTCCCACACCTGCCAGAGTCCCTTTTTCTTTTTCTTTTGAAAACTTGATTTTGATTGAAAACCGAGTAATTGAGGTCCGACATCAGTCGACCGATGATTCTTGAAATCACACAAGAAGCAAACCTGACCGGGGGTTTCGAAAATGTTTTGAGTTCGAAAGAGTTCGAGTTTGAAAGTGCCAAAGGTATCTTGGATTAGCTTTGTCTTTAAATTAATGAACAATAATTAATAAATAATATTTTAAGATTTAATATTAATAATTAATAAAATAATTATTTAATTAAATAAGCTTTTAATCGAAGATAGGTATTTTGAGTATTTACGAAGATATAAAAATAATTACTTGAGTATACGATACTCCCCGAATGACCCTTCGGGTTTTTGCAATTTAATTACGATATAATAATATACCGCTCCCCGGACAATAGTATATACGGACCGCTACGACCTCTATTGCTAGAGTCGTTGTCCGAAGAAAACATTTCATTCTAAGTTCAAGGGGTGCAAACATATATGTACTTATACATCTCAATTTCATCGATACTTCGATAAACATAACATTTGATATAATTGAAAACTACAAACACAACAGTGAAAGTCCTTGTATATGTAAGTTTTGAAAAGTAAACTTGCCTTGGTGAGGTTGGGGTGGTCGAGCGTGCGGAGTGGAATGATCTATACATAAGCAATAGCCGATCGTTAGTACCTTAACAATATCTCTTTAATTGCGGGGTTTAAGGGGGTGTAAAATTAACTTAATGACTTCATCTAATGACACTCTAGCCCCACTATAGGTTCATGTTACGCTCGTCACTTATTCGACTTAATTTGGTTACCATATCCGAATCATATCCATTACCCCTAAAATTACACTCCACTTACGACTTTTTCCCTTGCGCGAATTTTACTCTAGCATTTTTATAAAATTAAAAAATACATATTTTAATCCAATTCTCTTTGGCTAGCCTTCACCACTGCATTTAATAGCTTCTCTAATTTTTCCATGATCCTACATAAATTTTAGGGGTTTAAACAAGGTTCACAAGGGGACCATTTAGTGCAGTCCGGAATCCAGAAACACATTTCACTTCTCAGGCCATAACTCAAAATCTATACATCACCTAGTCATGAACCTTACATTTCTGGAAACTACATTCAAATACCTTTCCAACAATATATATTAGGACTTCAGGGGACAAGATTTGGGGGTTCAAAACCCTCTTACAAGACAGTTCAAGTTCCTGGGAAAAACTCAGCATGCTTATATCACTAAACCAACCAAGAATCTTACATCCACATCACAACCAATATCTAAATCACCAAGATCATACTTTATAACATACATGGAGATACATATACTAACCACAAGCTTAAAAATCACAACCACAACACTTAAACTCAAGATCTACATCATCCATCACTTATATGTCCAAGATTCACACAAATACACATGGATCTATCATTAAACATCACAAACACTACATGGCCAAGAGGGGTTAGGGTTTTTATACCTTCTTGAGTATCTAGGAGCCTTGGGTATGCCTTAAAAGTCTCAAGAACACCTTGAATGAGCTCCTACAATCCTTATAATCCAAGATCTAAAAGAAAACTCAACCTTGTTACTATTCATCAAAACTTTAACAATTTATATCTTGAAAATTAATGGATGAAAAGGGTTGGAATTCTTAGTATACCTTCCTTATATGATGTAGAGTGCCTAGGAATTTTGCCTTGAATTAAGAATGAGGAGAAGTGGAAGAAAGAAAAATTTTCTTCGTTGTTTTCTTGCTTGGCCGAGAGCTTTATTGCTTAGGGGGGGAGAGTGTTTCTTGCTTTGCTTTTTGTGTTGGTTGAATAATGTGTAAAGGGGTTGGGTGATATGTATTAGTGTATAGATATGTCTCACATGGTACAAGTCTAGGGTATAGGCCACCATTGAAGGAATTTTACAGATGAGCGGAAGCGCAAATAACATTTATTTCCGTAAAAACCATATAATCGCACATATAGAAAATCATATAAAATGAAAAGAGCGAGGAATCGTGATCATACCTTGAAATCGAAGCTTTACAAAAATGGTGTTTTAGCAGTTGCTCCTCAGAGTGTGAAGCACTCTACCGGTATCCACCAAGATTAATTCTTCGATGAAGCTTTTATAAAACTCGAAGCTTTATAAAAATGGTGCCTTGATCTTTTTGAGAGAGAGAGAGAGAGAGAGAAAGAAGATGGAGGCTACTAGGGTTTTCACAAAACCACAAAAATATACTAAAACACCTCTCATCTCTTTCTTTATATAGGGCTAATGTAGGTTTAGTATAATTAATATATCATGTATATATTAATATATATAAATCCCACAAATTGTTTAAATAATAATTAAACTATTTTAATCATTATTAAAACAACTTGCTCTCTCAAAATTCCTTCATCAATAAATTAATCTTTTTATGGTGTGACCCTGTAGGTTCAATATTAAGCCGGTAGTAGAAATAAATAATAATAAACTTTTTATTTATTATTTATATGAATTCTAATAATTCATTAAATATAATTAACTGATTAATTATATTTATTCTACATCGTGAGTGATGCTTCTCAACATATCGCGACTATCCGGATAATATAAATTCACTGCTTAGAATACCAAGAACCTGTCAGTGACTAGTTACCGTACAATCAATTCCTTCTACCCTACAATATCCCGATTAAATACAAGGCATGGATCTCGTGTCAGGCCTATCAAATTTAATCATATGATTTCTTATTCATAATGCAAAGTTCATATTAATGCAAATTAGAAACTCCTTTCTAATTTCATACACTCTGGCCAGAGATTCCAGAACTCGCATACTAAGAATAACATAGGATATTCACTTCCTTACTGGAAGGGGTAGATTCTTTATTGATCGTTAACTATCTCCATACATAAATCCCTGTACCCAGAATAGACCTAATGGATGTCCTTGAGACTAAGGACTAAACCAAAGCACAGTTCATTATATACAAGATTACTCTAACGATCTCAAGTCTAAGGACACTTGTACAACTATCACTCAGTGAATAACTATTGACACGTGAGTAAACTCCATTAGTTGTCCAACTTATCGAGTCATGTTCAGTGAACTTATTCCATAATAAGCACCTACATACTAGCTATAGTGTCACCACACAAATGCCTATGAGAACAGACATCCTCCTGAAGGGAGCAAGCACAGTATGTACCAATCTTTGCGGATTCACTAACTTCCGATTAGTTATCCTATGATCAGGAACTGTTTAAGTCTAGAGTTATCATCTTCTAGATCTCACTATTATAATCTCATTATAATTATAGAAGCTTTACTCTAAACTATGGAACATCTTATTTAAAACACTTTAAACAGATAATGCCCGTAATAAAATCAAAACAAGTCTTTTATTATTATTAATGAAATCAAACAAGAATACATGAAAGTTCTTCCTAACTCATCATTCATGATTGGATTTAGGACAAACACTTTCAATCTCCCACTTGAACTAAAGCCAATCACCCTGGTATCTAATACCCATCTTCTCTTTATGACGATCAAAGTGAATCTGAGACAATGACTTTGTGAGTGGGTCTGCTATGTTGTTATGTGTGTCAACTCTCTCAACCTTGACATCTCCCCTTTCAATGATCTCCCTAATCAAATGAAAGCGCCGCAAAACATGTTTGGAATTTTTATGAGACCTAGGTTCCTTGGCTTGTGCTATTGCTACATTGTTATCACAATACAACACAATAGGCTCTTCAATGCTTGGAACAACTCCCAACTCAGAAACAAATTTCCTCATCCAAACGGCTTCTTTTGCAGCCTCACTTGCAGCTATATACTCTGCTTCCGCTGTGGAGTCAGCCGTTGTCGACTGTTTGGAACTCTTCCAACTAATCGCACCACCATTCAAAGTAAACACATACCCTGACATGGATTTGCTATCACTTTCTGATTGAAAACTAGAGTCAGTATAACCCTCTATTTTCAATTCAGATCCACCAAAAACAAGAAAAATATCCTTAGTCCTTCGCAAGTACTTAAGGATGTTCTTCACTGCTTTCCAGTGGTCTTCACCTGGATTGGACTGATATCTGCTTGTCACACTAATTGAATAAGCAACATCAGGCCTAGTACATAACATCGCGTACATGATAGATCCTATTGCTGAAGCATAAGGAATCTTACTCATACGCTCTCTTTCCTCAGGTGTCTTAGGAGACATCTTCTCGGAAAGAGATACTCCATGGCTCATCGGTATGAGACCTCTCTTGGAGTTTTCCATGCTAAACCTTTTAAGCACTTTCTCGATGTATGTACCCTGGGTAAGACCTATCATTCTTCTAGATCTATCTCTATAGATCTTCATACCGAGAATGTAGGATGCTTCACCCAAGTCCTTCATAGTGAAGTTCTTTGATAACCACACTTTGACTGATTGCAGCATCGGTATATCATTTCCTATAAGAAGTATGTCATCCACATACAATACAAGAAATGTTACCGCGCTCCCACTAACCTTCTTGTAGACACATGGTTCATCTATGTTCTTGATAAAATCAAACTCTTTGATTGTCTCATCAAAACGAATGTTCCATCTACGAGAAGCTTGCTTTAATCCATATATGGTCCTTAGCAGCTTACACACTAGGTGTTCATTCCCTTTAGAAACAAACCCCTCTGGCTGTGTCATATACACTTCCTCTTCAAGTTTCCCATTGAGGAAGGCCGTTTTCACGTCCATTTGCCAGATCTCATAGTCGTAGTAAGCAGCAATCGCAAGCAAAATCCGAATTGATTTTAACAGGGCTACAGGCGAAAAAGTTTCATCAAAGTCAATCCCTTGCCTTTGTCTGAATCCTTTTGCCACGAGCCTGGCCTTATAGGTCTCCACCTGGCCATCTGCTCCAATCTTTCTTTTGTATACCCATTTGCATCCAATAGGATTCACATCCTCTGGTGCTTCAACCAAAGTCCATACTTGGTTGGCATACATAGAATCCATTTCGGATTTCATGGCACTCTGCCATTTCTCTGAGTCAACACTACTCATAGCCTCATTATAGGTCATAGGGTCGTCATCATCAACGATTGATAACTCATTGTCATTCTCAATGACAAGGCCATAATACCTCTCAGGTTGGCGAGACACTCTTTCTGACCTACGAATGGGCTGTACCACAGAAGGTTGTTCAGTCTGAACAGGTGTTTCCTCTTGAACCGTAGTAGTTTGTGCTTCTTGAACTTCATTAAGTTCTATTTTGCTCCCACTGTTTCCTTCTAGGATAAACTGTTTTTCCAAGAAGGTAGCATGTCTGGAGACAAATACACTATGATTGGTGTAGAAGTAATACCCTAAAGTTTCTTTAGGATATCCCACAAAACTACATTTCACGGATCGAGATTCCAGCTTATCAGGGTCAACTTTCTTGACATAAGCCGGACATCCCCAAATCTTAACGTGTTTAAGACTCGGTTTCCTTTCTTTCCATATCTCATATGGAGTTTGAGGAACAGATTTGGAAGGCACCTTATTCAGTAAATATGCTGAGGTTTCCAATGCATAACCCCAAAGGAATACTGGAAGATTTGCGTAGCTCATCATGGACCGAACCATGTCTAACAAAGTTCGATTTCTCCTTTCAGATACTCCATTCAACTGTGGAGTATATGGAGGAGTCCACTGAGAGACTATACCATTTTCTTTGAGATAATCTAGAAATTCTCCACTCAAGTATTCACCACCTCGATCTGATCGAAGAGTTTTAATACTACGTTTGGTTTGTTTCTCCACTTCATTCTTATATTCTTTGAACTTTTCAAAGGCCTCAGACTTGTGTTTCATCAAATACACATATCCGAATCTAGATCGATCATCTATGAAAGTAATGAAGTACGAAAATCCACCCATGGCTTGCGTAGACATCGGTCCACATACATCTGTATGTACCAGTCCTAGCAAATCTGCAGCCCTCTCTCCATGTCCACTAAATGGAGATTTGGTCATTTTACCCAATAGACAAGACTCGCATGTAGGATATGATTCAAAATCAAAGGGGTCAAGTAACCCTTCCTTATGCAATGTCCGCAGTCTATTTTCACTAATATGACCAAGTCTGCAGTGCCACAAATAGGTGAGATTTTCATCATCTCTTTTCCTTTTATTAGTATGTTCAATTTGTAGTAAATCATGCTCTATGTCACACACATATAGACCATTATTTAAAATACCACTACCATAAAGAACATTATCTCTAAGAATTGAACATTCATTATTCTTAATAACAAACGAAAATCCATCCAAGTCTAACATGGGAATAGAAATAATATTCCTCACAATCGAGGGAACAAAATAACAATTATTTAAAACAATAGTCTTGCCCGTAGGCATATGTAAATCAAACGATCCTACAGATTCAGCAGCAACTCTTGCTCCATTTCCCATCCGTAGAATCACCTCCTCTTCCTCGAGAGTCCTACTTCTCCTTAGTCCCTGCAACGAATTGCAAATGTGAGAACCACAGGCGGTATCTAATACCCAAGTAGAATTTTGATTTATTGACATATTCACTTCAATCATGAACATACCTGAACCAGAAGCGACAGTCTCACTATCTTTCTTCTTTTTCATTTCTGCAAGGTAAACCTTGCAGTTCCTCTTCCAGTGCCCCACCTTGTTACAGTGAAAGCAAACAGCTTTGCTCTTGGGGTCTTCAGCTTTTGGTGGAACCGGCTTTTTCTCACCAACTTTCTTCTTCTTGGAAGGGTTCTTCTTCCTTTTCTTAGGATTGGAACCCTCACCAATTAGAAGAACAGAACTCTTCATAGAGGGAAAATTCGATTCCGCAGTCTTCAACATGTTGTGGAGTTCAGCCAGGCTGACGTCCAACTTATTCATGTGAAAGTTCACAACAAACTGCGAAAATGAACCCGGAAGTGATTGCAAGACCAAGTCTTGAGTCAGTTCCCTATCCATGACAAAACCAAGTTGCCCAAGACGTTCAATCAAATTGATCATCTTAAGTACATGGTCATTCACGGATGATCCCTCAGACATCCTACAACGGAACAGCTCCTTCGATATCTCATATCGAGCTGTCCTCCCTGCCACATCATACAACTCTTGCAAATGCTCTAGGATAGTGTGAGCATCCATAAGCTCATGTTGCTTCTGTAGCTCATCGTTCATGGAAGCTAGCATGATACATTGAGCAACATTAGCATCATCTATACACTTACGATACACAACATGTTCATCATTATGTGCATCGTCAGCAGGTTCAGCAGGCTTAGGTGAGTCAAGCACATATTCCAGCTTCTCAACCCTGAGAACAATTCTCAAGTTTCGAAGCCAGTTAGCAAAATTCGGACCAGTCAATTTGTGAGCATCTAGTATGCTCCGGAGTGATAGTGCACCAGACATAGTGTATATAGTAAATCTGTAAATGATAAACACATAACAACACTTAGCAAATATTCAATTTCATTTTAAAAACACTATATGAATCGGGTCTTTATTCATAAGTGACTCCCACTAGTTTATCTAATTTATTCAACCCCCTTAAGTGAAAAATTAAGCATTCATAATGCTAGTGGGAATAGGGATCCTATATTCCATCACACAACCTCGGCTGTGGCACGAAACGCCATGTGATGTTCAATAGGCAGACAACTCTTGTCAATTACATCTCATGTTATTCCCTAATAAAACTTTAGCCTCTTGAATAATTGAGTCACGGCTGTGGCACGACAAACTCAATATTCTAAGTCAAGTCTAACCCAACATTCAGTACAACTGAATCAGTCTCCAATGGCCCACGGCTGTAGCACGTAACGACCATTAGATTCTAATTCATTGTACACATCTCTATGTAATAGACAAGTATTTCTTATTTCGAAATCAGAGCCCTCGGCTGTAGCACGAAACGACAATGATTCAAAAATGAGAACTACTTTCTACCATGTTGGAAGGCTATGACCGACACAAGCCCGTTGTGTCATTGGCCAATTACTACTTGATATTATTTAATTTTAGAGGGATTATATTATGTTACAATCATAATCATATTATAAAGAGATTCTTCCTTTTAAATTAAATATTTCAAATCAATAATCGATAATTGGATGATTCCCAGATCGGGGGGAGCATTGTCAAGAGGCGTCACTTAATACCCCTTTCTTACAGATCGAAATCCGTTTTTGACAGAATCATCCATTCTCTCAATATTGAAAATTCATATTTAATTACGTGTTTCACAAACACAAGAATCTCATGATTGTATTCATAATATTATTATTAAGGCAAGAAACGATTCCTATTCTAGATTTTCTAGAGCACGCCTTATTTTGATTTAAGTTCACCTAAATCTATCATCGCATGGTAAACATAGGCATATATCACATATATAAAATTAAATCAACAAGTAAGCATGCAAGCAATATCATGTCACACAATGATATAATGATGTATGGATTTATTATAGTATTTAAAAGCAATTAATCCAATTAAAACATGCTTTAAAACACTCCCATAAATATAAATAATTCAAAATTATTATATAAAAAATATTTGACCACTCCATTAGATCCGTCTCGGAAAAACGAATCCAACGATATATTGCACGCCCAAAACGGAGTTACGAAACTCCCAGAAAATCAAATTTAATGTGGACAGAAGGGCTGTAACGCATGTCCGAAATGCGTTACAAGCATTTAAAGCCATTAAACGCTGTAACGCATCCGTAACCTGCGCAACACCCTGTCACGCATTTCGGAAATGCGTGACACCCCCACCCCGTGTGCGCTGCACGCGCCTGACACAGCAGTCGACCGTTGTTAGCAGTAACAGCCGTGTGTTGTAATTTGTAACCCCCTTCATTCAATACACTAACTCCCCTTTTATTAATAATAAATATTATTATTAATATCTTTTTAATTTTAATATTAATAAATTAATTAGCAATTAATTAATAAATTAATAAAAAATTATCAAGACATGATTTCTGAAAATCAAGAGCAGCAAAAATTATCAGGTGGTTAGGGGTCCTTGTGCAATATTTTTAATCATAATATTTATATGCATAATTATTTTATGAATTTTAATTAAAACAATTTTAAAAAATTCATAACAAATAATCTACACATCACAAAATTATGAAAAAAATACCTAGATGATCCACAACACTTGTAGAATCCAGATCAGTGGTCAAAACCTCATGCAAACATTATTTCGAATTAATTCATAATTAAATCTAAATAAACTTGCAAAAATCATAATAAATCCATACATGCATAAAAAAATCTGAAATTTTTTATGTGAATCTCTATATGCAGAACCTAGCTCTGATGCCATTGAAGGAATTTTACAGATGAGCGGAAGCGCAAATAACATTTATTTCCGTAAAAACCATATAATCGCACATATAGAAAATCATATAAAATGAAAAGAGCGAGGAATCGTGATCATACCTTGAAATCGAAGCTTTACAAAAATGGTGTTTTAGCAGTTGCTCCTCAGAGTGTGAAGCACTCTACCGGTATCCACCAAGATTAATTCTTCGATGAAGCTTTTATAAAACTCGAAGCTTTATAAAAATGGTGCCTTGATCTTTTTGAGAGAGAGAGAGAGAGAGAAAGAAGATGGAGGCTACTAGGGTTTTCACAAAACCACAAAAATATACTAAAACAATATTTATATGCATAATTATTTTATGAATTTTACAGATGAGCGGAAGCGCAAATAACATTTATTTCCGTAAAAACCATATAATCGCACATATAGAAAATCATATAAAATGAAAAGAGCGAGGAATCGTGATCATACCTTGAAATCGAAGCTTTACAAAAATGGTGTTTTAGCAGTTGCTCCTCAGAGTGTGAAGCACTCTACCGGTATCCACCAAGATTAATTCTTCGATGAAGCTTTTATAAAACTCGAAGCTTTATAAAATGGTGCCTTGATCTTTTTGAGAGAGAGAGAGAGAGAGAAAGAAGATGGAGGCTAATAGGGTTTTCACAAAACCACAAAAATATACTAAAACACCTCTCATCTCTTTCTTTATATAGGGCTAATGTAGGTTTAGTATAATTAATATATCATGTATATATTAATATATATAAATCCCACAAATTGTTTAAATAATAATTAAACTATTTTAATCATTATTAAAACAACTTGCTCTCTCAAAATTCCTTCATCAATAAATTAATCTTTTTATGGTGTGACCCTGTAGGTTCAATATTAAGCCGGTAGTAGAAATAAATAATAATAAACTTTTTATTTATTATTTATATGAATTCTAATAATTCATTAAATATAATTAACTGATTAATTATATTTATTCTACATCGTGAGTGATGCTTCTCAACATATCGCGACTATCCGGATAATATGAATTCACTGCTTAGAATACCAAGAACCTGTCAGTGACTAGTTACCGTACAATCAATTCCTTCTACCCTACAATATCCCGATTAAATACAAGGCATGGATCTCGTGTCAGGCCTATCAAATTTAATCATATGATTTCTTATTCATAATGCAAAGTTCATATTAATGCAAATTAGAAACTCCTTTCTAATTTCATACACTCTGGCCAGAGATTCCAGAACTCGCATACTAAGAATAACATAGGATATTCACTTCCTTACTGGAAGGGGTAGATTCTTTATTGATCGTTAACTATCTCCATACATAAATCCCTGTACCCAGAATAGACCTAATGGATGTCCTTGAGACTAAGGACTAAACCAAAGCACAGTTCATTATATACAAGATTACTCTAACGATCTCAAGTCTAAGGACACTTGTACAACTATCACTCAGTGAATAACTATTGACACGTGAGTAAACTCCATTAGTTGTCCAACTTATCGAGTCATGTTCAGTGAACTTATTCCATAATAAGCACCTACATACTAGCTATAGTGTCACCACACAAATGCCTATGAGAACAGACATCCTCCTGAAGGGAGCAAGCACAGTATGTACCAATCTTTGCGGATTCACTAACTTCCGATTAGTTATCCTATGATCAGGAACTGTTTAAGTCTAGAGTTATCATCTTCTAGATCTCACTATTATAATCTCATTATAATTATAGAAGCTTTACTCTAAACTATGGAACATCTTATTTAAAACACTTTAAACAGATAATGCCCGTAATAAAATCAAAACAAGTCTTTTATTATTATTAATGAAATCAAACAAGAATACATGAAAGTTCTTCCTAACTCATCATTCATGATTGGATTTAGGACAAACACTTTCAACCATACCCTCTTGTCTCCTTGGAAAATGGTGCCAACTAGTTACTATTCCTCTTGTCAACTTTGTGTTACTAGTTTGCTTTCCTAACTACTTAGTTGCATAGGACTTGCATGCAATATCATTCCTTGTATCATTATTCTTCCACCAATTCTTGTCACTTAATCATTAATTCGTATCGTATCTTAATTAATTCCTCGTAATAATATTTTGTCGTGTTGAGATTTCCCTTGTAATTCCTTAAGTACTTAATTGTGTAAATTCCTCGAATATCCATAACTCCTCGTCATAATTCCTAATAAATCTTTTAATACTCCAATAACTCTCAAGTACCAAGTTTTATAAATCTAACTAACAATAAGATTCTTGCCTTCCAACAATCTTCCCTTTATCTTACGTAGTGAATGTAACAACATAATTTCTCAGATAATTCAATTCATTAAACAACAGGGATGACTAAAAAAGGTTCCAATCCAAATTGACAAAGTCATATGACATTATATAAAAGAAAATATTACCAAAAATTAGGGTTCTTACATCTAGCATTCGAGAAGTCAGAGATTCGATATCTCAGAAGACACTATTCGATATCTCTAAATACACTGTTCGATATCTCTGAATACACTGTTCAATATCTCATTCGATATCTCAGAGATTCTATATGTCTATTACTCTATTCGAGAACTCATGGAGTCAACAAATTCGAGTTCTCTAAGGGTCAACAAGTCAATGCTCTATTCGATATCTCAAGGACTAAAGAAGCTATTCGACATCTCAGGGATTCGATATGTCAAAATGCTCTATTCGATATCTCAAGGAGTCCAAGAGAAAAGAGCTATTCGAGAAGTGATTCGATATGTCAATATAACACTATTCGAGAACTCAGAGTTATCGATTAAGTCAATTCTAGTTCTCGAATCAATCACTTAGCCACTTCTCGAATACATTCTTGGAGAAAAAATACTGAAGAATTGTACAAGTCAGAAACCTGCAACAAGCCAAGTCGCTTTATTTGACTATGTACTATAAAGCACATTGGAAAGCCTACAAAGAAGCTTGGAGAGATAAGACAAAGGGACAAGGAGCTAAAGAAGTGGATCTGAACAGGCTTTGCAAAGTCAAATCTGTAGCCGTTTGAACTCTTACTCAAATGAGATAGACATACTGGAAAGTAGTTTGTTTTACCTACCTTATTTGTAGTAAGTAGGTATCCATGTCTATAAGGATACAGCCTCACTTCCTTAGCAGATAAGTTTTTCAAGATACATCACAAGAAATATCTCTCTAAGAAAAACGAAGCTGAGAATACTATCATTTGTATTCACAGATTGTAGCGAAATCTTTATCTAATAAAATATTAGATTAAAGTGATATTGTGTTGTGTTTGTCTTTGTTATCTTTACTTGCGTATCTCACACACACTCAACACATATCTTGTTGCAAAGATTCAAGAACAAAGAAAAGTTCAAGAATCCATTCACCCCCCTTCTGTATTCTTTTACTGTATTCAATACTCAACAAGTGGTATCAGAGCAGGCTGTTTAATCTAAACAGAAAACGATCATGAGTTCGAATACACCAAAGACTACAGGTACGGTGAAGGTC
Organism: Saposhnikovia divaricata; assembly: GCA_036435485.1. NCBI lineage: Eukaryota > Viridiplantae > Streptophyta > Magnoliopsida > Apiales > Apiaceae > Saposhnikovia > Saposhnikovia divaricata. The sequence goes on along the minus strand of JAZHRN010000154.1, from coordinate 8,597,378 downwards.
CCTAAGTTCGATAAAGAGAATTACAACCTCTGGAAAATAAAAATGCTGTTGTTCATCAAAGCTGCCAATCCTCTCTACCCTGACATCCTCAAGAATGGTCCATTTGTACCGCAACAAGAAATTGCTGAATCTACAGTGGGCACAATAGTCATTCCTAGATCATATGTTGCAAAAGAGCCATCCAAATGGACGGACTCAGGGAAGGAAAAGGTTGCCCTAGACAGTCATCTCATGTTGCTGATCATAGACTCCATGGATATGTCGATGTTTGCCAATATAGCATCATGCACATCAGCCAAGGACATGTGGAACCACATCGAGGTGTTATGTGAAGGGACAGAGGAGGTAAGAGAGAATAGGAAATAGATACTGGTCACACAGTATGAGGCTTTCATGGCACAGTCCAAAGAAAGTATTAGTGATATGTTTGAGAGATTTCACAAGCTGGTGACTGAGCTTCAAATGAATGGGAAGGTTTACAGCACTAAGGAATTAATCATGAAGTTTCTTCTATCTGCACCTAACCACCTAGAGTAAAGGGTCATATCTCTAAGAGAAAGAGATTTGAACAAAGTCACATATGATGTGCTCTATGGGGTTTTAAAGAGTCATGAGCTTGAGTTGCTTCAGAAGAGGGCTATCCAAGCCAACCAAGGCAGAATGATAAATACATCCTGTGCCTTGATTGTCAACAAATCCGTTCAAGACCTGGAAGCATCTACAAGTCAACTGAGAATAGAAGAGATAGTAGATGATGAAGAAACTGAAGAAGAAGTGACTGAACCTGTTGTTGAAAAGGAAGAAGATGAGTTCTATACTCTTGAAGAGTTGGATGCCATGGATAACACTTCATATGCTTTTATGGCTAGAAAATTCCCAAACATCAGATTTAAGAGGAATCAGCCCTTCAAGTCTAGATCTCAAAATCATTCATTCAACAAGAGCAAGGCACCTGTGAAAGCAAACAAGAACAAATTCAAAACCAGCTATGTGGATAGGTCATCTGTGAGATGTTATAGATGCAATGACCTAGGGCATTTTTCCAGTGAATGCAAGAAGCCTAAAAAGAAGGATAAGGAGTTTCTTGAGCTTGAAGCTAAGTATGAGGCTCTGCTAAAGAAGCATACACCAGGTAAGGCCTACATAGCTGAAGGAAAGTGTTGGGATGATTCTGATAGTGATGGAGAAGAACAAGAATTCTGCAACTATGCCTTGATGGCCAACTCCAAGGAAGAACCATCTGAATCAGACTCTCAGGTACCATCCCTCACTACTATAGACATGTCTGTTTCTGAATACAAATCTATGGTTGAACAACTATCTGTTGAGATGTTTAATATTCATACTAGTATGACTGCTGCTAATGAAGAAATTGCTAAACTGTCTACTAAGAATGAACTGTTGAACAAAAGAAATGAGGAACTAGAACTAACTGCTATGCAAATAGAAAACCTTAAATAAGAAATAGAATATCTAAAGAATAAGGTTCTATGTGCTAGTCAAGTTGAGAAAGCTCTTAGGGATGAACTAGCTGAAAATGAATTTAAATTGAAAACATTTAAGAATTCCTCTAGTCTATTGCAGTCCTACCATGAGAAAAATCTAACTAGACCTAAGGCTGCTATTGGACTTGATTATGACACTCTCAAACAGAGGAAAGGCTATGCAGTCATTGAAGATGACATTGTTGTTCAAGAGGAAGTGCCTCAGGTTTTGAAAAAGGTTGAGACCCCAATATTTAAAACACCAACACTTGAGATTGATGAGGATGCCTTACTCATTAAGCAAATGTTGGATGATGAAGATAAGGCACAATCAAATGAACAACAAGCATCCTCTAAGAGTGAGAATGTCAAAACCAAAGCCAAGGAGTCAGCAGGAGGTAGACCTAGACTTGAGAAATTTGTGAAGTTTGTTTCAGCTGGGAATAATGAGTTTGAGAAGAAAGTGGCTAAAAAGAAACAAAACTGGAATGGCAAATTAGGGATTAACAAGGACAACAATTATGCTTATGTGCCAAATGCCCCTAGGAAAGTTTGTCAAAATTGTTTTAGCACTAATCATTTAACTCATGCATGCAAGAAACCATCTGGTAGTGTTGCTAAACTATTCTATGATTGCTCTGTGCCTTTAAGACATAGAGACTCTCCTTTCTGTGATAAATTTGATTGTATGCCATGTAACATGAATGTAATGACTAGTTGCTTTAATTTGAGAAGACAATTCATGGAAGGTTGCATCAGTCACAATGTTCACACACACTACACAAGAACAAAGTCTTCAAGTCCTCCTAAAGTTAGGAAGGTGCCTCTGTCACCTAAGTCTAAGAACCCTGATTCTAAGACTTCTAACAGTGACAAGAAGACTAACATCAAGAAAATTGATAAGCATGCTGTTTATGATAAAACTGTTGCTAAGCCATATGGACCAAAACTTGTTTGGGTACCAAAGGAGAAGTAATACCTTTGTGTTTGCAGGGCAAAGAAAGTGAAAGGAAGGTCATGTGGATTTTGGACAGTGGATGCTCAAACCATATGACTGGTGATATGGCCCTGCTATCACAGTATGAGGAGAAGGCTGGCCCAATGGTTGCTTTTGGAGATGACAGCATTGGCAACACACTGGGATATGGCAAGTTGGAAATTGGAAATGTCATCATTGAAAACGTAGCACTGGTCAAGGGACTCAAGCACAATCTACTGAGTGTTGGTCAATTTACTGACAGAGGCTTCAAAGTGAATTTTGACAAAGATGAATGTTTGATCACCCATAAGAAGACTGGTGACTTTGCTCTATCTGGAGTAAGGAAAGGAAGCCTGTTTGTAGCAAATATGAACTCTGCAAACAAGGACAAAATTTGTTGCTTTTACTCAAAAGCATCAAATGAAGATAGTTGGCTGTGGCATAAGAAGCTATCACACTTGAACTTCAAAGGCATTAATTCTCTAGTCAAAAGGGAGTTAGTGAGAGGCATGCCCACACTTGAATTCTGTCAAGAAGGAGTGTGTGAGGCTTGTCAAAAGGGAAAAATGAAAAGATCAAGCCACAAGTCAAAGACAGTGACATCAATAACCAAGCCCCTACAACTAATTCATATGGACTTGTTTGGGCCTGTCAATATTATGTCACTAGGAAGGAAAAAGTATTCTCTGGTGATGGTTGATGATTTCACAAGGTATACATGGGTAGAATTTCTACCATCAAAGGATGAGGCTTCACAAGTAATCATTGAGCATATAAAGAAAATTGACAAGGAAGCAAAGACCATCAATGCAAGTGTGATTGCATTAAGAAGTGATAATGGAACAGAGTTCAGAAATGCCATTCTTGAAGCATTCTGCAAAGAGAATGGTATTTCTCAACAATTCTCAACTCCAAGGACTCCACAACAAAATGGAGTTGTTGAGAGAAAGAATAGAACTCTGATTGAGGCTGCTAGAACAATGTTACTTGATGCAAAGATGCCTACATGTTTTTGGGCTGAGGCTGTGAGCACTGCATGCTATATCCAAAATAGAACCCTCATCAACAAAAACACTGGAAAGATACCTTACAACTTGATGACTGGAAAGAAGCCCACTCTAAAGTATGTTCATACTTTTGGAAGCAAATGCTTTGTGTTAAAAGACAACTCAGAATATGTTGGAAAGTTTGATGCAAAAGCATTTGAAGGAATTTTCTTGGCTACTCTATGGAAAGAATTGCATACAAAGTTTATGTCATCACTCAAAAGAAAGTTATGGAAAGCACAGATGTGACATTTGATGACAGCAAACTACCTGGATTAGAAGAAGCCAATGATGAAGATAAAGATCCTTTGAAGTTTGACAATCTAGATGATTCTGATGAGGAGATTGAAACTGAATTTGAGCCCACAATCCAACAAACTCAAGTGAATGAAGAACCTGTGTCAACCAACAATGAAGAAACAAGCATCCAAGACACACCTGTGATTAGTGGCAACTTCACAGAGGGAGGAAATGTAAATGATCATGATCTGGATGATGAAGCAACATCAAGGTTGAGAAATCAATCTGAACATACAAGGAAATGGGATAGATCACATACTGCAGATCAGATAATTGGAGATCCAAATACAGGAGTGAGGACAAGGAGAGCAACTCTAAATGAATGTCTATATGGTTGCTTTCTATCCCAAGTTGAGCCTAAGAAACTTGATGATGCATTGTTGGATCCTGATTGGATAATTGCTATGCAAGAGGAGCTAAACCAATTTGAAAGAAGCAAAGTATGGGAACTTGTGCCTGCACCAAAGGATAGAACCATTGTTGGAACAAAATGGGTTCTAAGGAATAAGATGGATGAAAATGGTGTAGTCATAAGAAACAAAGCAAGGTTGGTTGCAAAAGGATACTCTCAACAGGAAGGCATTGACTATGATGAGACTTTTGCCCCTGTTGCCAGACTAAAGGCCATCAGAATTTTCTTGGAATTTGCTGCACATTCTAATTTCAAGGTTTATTAAATGGATGTCAAGAGTGCATTTCTGAATGGGGAGTTGGAAGAAGAAGTATATGTGCAACAGCCACCTGGCTTTGAGGATCCACAATTCCATCACTTTGTCTACAGATTGCTTAAAGCATTGTATGGACTTAAGCAAGCTCCTAGGGCATGGTATGACACATTATCACAATTTCTATTGGAGAATCAATTCACTAGAGGCACACTGGACAAGACACTGTTTTACAAGAAACATGGTAATGATATTATCTTAGTTCAAATCTATGTGGATGATATCATATTTGGCTCTACAAATGAGAAGCTGTGTGAGAAATTCTCTAAGCTCATGCAGAGCAGATATGAGATGAGTATGTTGGGAGAATTAACATTCTTTCTTGGGCTGCAAGTGAGTCAAAGGAAGGATGACATTTTTATAAGTCAAACCAAATACATCAAGGATCTATTGAAGAAATTTGACTTAGAAGAATGCTCACCTGCAAAGACACCCATGGCCACTGCCACCAAGTTAGATGAAGATGGTAAGGGCAAGAAGGTAGATATCTCAATCTACAAAGGCATGGTTGGTTCTCTACTCTACCTCACTGCTAGTAGGCTAGACATCATGTTTGCAACATGCTTGTGTGCAAGGTTTCAATCAAATCCAAAGGAATCACATATGATAGCAATAAAGAGGATTTTCAGATATCAGAAGGGCACACCAAACTTGGGGTTATGGTATCCTAAGGACACAGGGTTCAATCTGGTTGGTTATTCTAATACTGATTATGCTGGATGCAGAGTGGATAGGAAAAGCACCTCAGGTAGCTGCCAGTTTCTTGGATAAAGGTTAATCTCTTGGTACAGCAAGAAACAACAATCTGTGTCAACTTCCACAGCTGAAGCTGAGTACATAGCTGTTGGAAGTTGCTGTGCTCAAGTGCTTTGGATCAGAAACCAACTTAGAGATTATGGACTTGTGTTGGAAAGAATTCCAATCATGTGTGACAACACAAGTGCAATCTCTATAGTCTCCAATCCTGTCAATCATTCTAGGACAAAGCACGTTGACATCAGATATCACTTCATAAGGGAGCATGCAACTAATGGAACCATTGAGTTACATTATGTTCCCACAGAGAAACAACTAGCTGACATATTCACTAAGCCATTAGATGAAGCCACATTCACAAGGTTGGTTAGTGAGATTGGAATGCTGAATTCTTCAAATTCTGGCTAAGTGAATATATCAACTAGATTGTTGCAGCAGTAAATACTTACTTTATCAAATGCTCAATATTTTTGAAGTAAGTATTGGCTGGAGTATGATTTATAAATATTCCACAATGCTGCATATGTTGAAAATCATACATCTTTACCTTGAAATTTCTGTGAAATTTTGAGAGAATCACTATTTAATTTGGTAGAATATTCTTCAGTGAATATTTCTGGTAAATTTTAAAAGATAGTGAAAATTGAATTTTATGAGTGAAAAGTATAGTTCGATAAGTCAGACTTCTCGAATGGTTCATTGTTTTGTCATGGCTCGAGTTCTCGAATAGGCCCATCTAGAACCCTCTTGAGTTCTCGAATAGTGTCTTTTGGAGAAATCGAATAGCACACTCTGAGTTCTCGAATAGAGTATTTTAGTTCTCTAATGATGGAGTTCTCGAATACTGTATTTGAGTTATCGAATCATTTGAAAAGGCTGATTTCTCGCTGACACTTAATCGCTTTTAGGATTTATATTCAAAATTTCATTTCGCTCATAAAAACATATTTTATTTAGCTTAGAATTATTTTCTGAGTTAAATAACTGCCAGCTGTGAGTTTCAAACTGCTTGAGATATCGAATAAGCCTTTCTTGACTTATTGAATAGTTCTTTTATACTTCTCGAATGACTGACTTGTCGATACAAAACTTATATCTAATCGACAACTCAAGTCACTCACATATATACAATTCCACAACTGTTCAAATCATTTCATTCGATTTCTCAGGCATCTAAAGTTCCAAAATCTCTGTAAACCCTAACGTCAAAAGCTAAATTTCTTCTTCAACCTTCATTCTCTTCTCATCTCTCTGTGTAACAATGGCAAATACCCAACTCACAATTCCTACCCACACCAATTTCATAGCAATAACCAACGATGTTGAAGCACCCAATGCAAACTTTAAGTGCTTCGTTCGATGGATGGCTGAATCATACATCAAGGATGCACTCTCAGCCAACCCAACCCTGTATCTAGACTTACTAGGACAGTTTTGGAGAACTGCTACTGTGGAGGTCGTGGCCCTAGAGAATGCAATAACTTCATACGTAATCTATTGCAAGATTCAGGACAAGGAAATCACCATCACTACTGAAGACATGAATCAAGCACTGAGGTTACAACAAGGAGTGTATGACAGTCAAGCAACTGATCAGGAATTGGAAGACTTCTTTGATTTTTTCAACTACTCAGATAGAATCAAGCTTGGAAATTTGAATAGGAAGTACTTGAGGAAAGAATGGAGCTATGTCTTTGCCACTCTTCTTCAAGTCTTCACAGCAAGGAAGTCTAGCTTTGATCAAATCAGTACACCTGTTCAACAAATAGGATATGCTCTAGCATATGGGAGAAAGATTGATGTTGGTTTGATCATAATGCAAGAATTGTATGGGAGACTTGGTAAGAACTCCGCCAAGAGAGGTAATGAAATTTTCTTCCCTCGCTTTATTCAATCTGTACTTAATTTCATAGATGCTAAATTGATTGAATTGCCTGGGTTAGACAAAAATAGAATAGGCTATCCGAAATCCATGACCAAACTCATTTTTTGTAGCTTGGAGACTAGGAATGATGTGGATGTAAGGCTCAAAATAACTCCCCTTATGGAGAGTTTATTTAGGACTTACCCCCACAACATGCCAATATGTGCCTCAAAATCTGAGTTAGCTAGGCCCAAGCAAGTAGAGCAAAATGCTAACCAAGGGCCTGCTAACCAACCCTCACAGCCAAACACTTTACCAAACACAGAGCCAACTGCATCATCCTCTCAAAAGGGTGATGTTAGTAAAAAGAAGAGAAATAGGTTGCTTCTGAACCTCTAAAAATCTTAACTGAAGCAGCCTTGGCTGTAGAATTAGGCATAGCAAGTGAGGAAACTAAGTCACCTATCATTAGCCTAAAGAAGAAGAAGAAATCTAAAACCACCTCTTCAGTCACCCAAGTGACTTGGTGCATGACACCTTGCTCACCATCCAGGTACCACATTTAGATGGTCAGGGAATGCATGCTGGGGCATCTCCTAATGACACCATCACAAACACAGAGGATTCACTAGTTTTAACTAGAGACTCTGTGCCTGTGTCAACTACTGTTGTAATTCATCCCACTCCTGTGGAGACAACAGTAGCAGAGTCTTTCCATCCGGTTACAGAAGTTGCATCTGTAACTGAGGAGTCTAGCTTGCCTAGCTCTAGCTCTCACTTTCTATCCCAATGGCTGAAGCCTGTGCAACATGACAGTGCTTCAGGATCAGGGTCTGTTCCACCACAAATGTCCATTGAAGCTCTCCAAAGCTATGTTGTGGATCAGATTCCTGAGTTTGTAAAAATAGCCCAGAACCTTGTCACCTCCAACATCTTTGTTAAATATAATTGATGTGTTTTAATCAGTGTTTAAGTGTTATAGTGAATTATCAGAGTTTAGCTGGAAGCGGTCAGAGTTTAGTGTAAACTCTGACAGATGGAAGCTCGACAGAGTTTGTCAAACTCTGTCTGGAGGTAGCGTCTACTGGTCAACAGTGATTGAAGATTTATTATGGAAGCGATATCTTTGAAGATTGGATAGCTATCAAAGAGATTGAGTTGACTTAGGAGACGTGTGACAATTTGTAATTGATATCATTGTATAGCTGATTATTAGGAATATCAATTAGAGATTGTATCGAAGCTGTATGTTTTATAAATACAGTTAGGTTAACCCTAGAAGGGTATCGTGTAACGAATTATCTTTATTTTAACCTAGCAGCTCTTTATGATAGTTTACATCACGAAGAGGATTCTTAATACCAGAAGTTTTTAAAGTGCATAAACGTCTTACTTGTTAAACTCTCATACGAATTTGATTATTAATTGTGTATTTGGCCTAACAAGTGGTATCAGAGCCAATATGTTACTTTATTACTGGTTAAGATCCAAACACAACAATAATCATGTCAGCGATTCCTCCACCAACACCTACTGTTTCTGAAAAGGCTCCTACTACTGTGAGTCGTTATGAACCAATCAGGGTTCCTTTTCAGAGGCCACTAGAGTATGCTATGTGGAAGGTCAAGATGACTATGTTTCTGGAGGCTACAGATCCAGAATATCTTGACAGGATTTATGAAGGCCCTCACAATCCTACAAAGCTATCTGTTGCAGCTCCTGGTGAAGAAGCTAAAATAGTTCCAAAGGAAAAGAAGGACATGACTCCTGAAGATCTATCATCAATTGCTAAGGATGCAAGGTTAGGCATTTACTGCATAGTGCTTTAGACAATGTTATGTCTAACAAAGTGATTAACTGCACCACTGCAAAAGAGATATGGGATGCTCTTGAAGTTAGATGTCAAGGAACTGCTGCTATTAAGAAGAATAGGAGAAACATACTCACACAAGAGTATGAGCATTTTGAGGCTAAACCTGAAGAGACCATGACAGATACATTTGATAGATTCTGTAAATTGCTTAATGATTCTGTAAATTGCTTAATTGGAAATGGAGCAGAGAAACAGGAGATCAAGAAGGAAGGCAAAGTCTGTTGCTCTTAATGTTGAAGAGAAGCCTCAGAAGAAAGAGGCATCAAGAAGGAAAATGAAGGGAAAAGCTTTGGTCATACACTCACAAAGTGAATCATCAAACTCTGATTGTGATTCAAACTCTTCTGAATCATCTGACTCTGAGGATGATGAAGAAGAAATGAGGAAAATGGCTGTGTTGATGGTGAAGACCTTCAAGAAAATGGGTTTCAAGAATTTCAAGAAAGGGAAAAGGTTTTCTAGAGACTCAAATGAAGACAGAAAAAGCTTCAGGAAGTCTGATAATAGAGATTCTAGGGGGAAGAAGGATAAGTCTGAAATTCAATTCTACAAGTGTAAGGAGATGGGTCACTATGCTCCTGAGTGCAAGAAGGGTAAAACTGGAAAGGTACTCTACACTAAAGGCAGAGATTGGGCAGATACTTCAGATTCTGATGAAGAAGTGAACTATGCTCTCATGGCTACTACTGAATCAGAAACTTCTGAAAATCAGGTACCTCTAACTACCTATGCTTATAATATTGATGACATTGCTCATTTAAGAATTTATCTTAAGTCATTACATATAAGTTATAGGGATCAGACTTTAGAGAATGAGAGGATAAAATCTGAAAATTCTGAACTTAAGGTTAGAAATAAACTTGTTGAAGAAAAACTTGAAAACATGCAACAAGTTCAGAAAGAGAGAGATGATGCTGTTTCTATAGAACATAATTTGCTTCAGAAATATAAACAACTAGAATCTGAGTTGAGGAAGCAAATAAGAAAATTAGGACTTGGACTATTTCTGGAAAGGACACTCAACAGATTTTTCAAACAGACACTGTTGGTCTAGGTTATAATGAGGGAGATGAACTTAGATTTCAAAATCAAGTTAAAATCAGACCTCATTTTGTACATGGAGCCAGTAATTTTTTGTCTGAAAATGAAAAAGAAGCTGTTAAAAGTAAACCAATAAAAACTAGTGTTAAACAGGTTAATATTGGTTCAATGACAGATAAACAACTCAAACATAAACCGAAGGAGTTAAAATCTGTTAAGAAACAGGGAGTGTCAAATAAGAACAGAAATGGAAAAGTAGGCATTACTTCAGGAAATAAACCAATGCTTGCTAGTTATGCTCCAAGAAAGACATGTCATAACTGTGGTAGTACTAAGCATCTTGCAAATTTCTGCAAGAAAAACAAAAATATAAATTCTTTACCTTCCAAGTCTAAGGAAAAGAAGGATGTGACGCCTCGCAGATCCGGGATACAGATCCGGGCTCACAACTCACTTAAACAATACAAACCAGTAAATGCGGAACAATAATAATACAATCCCTCATCCAAGATACGAGCACAGGCTAAAGTATGAAACAAACACTGCTAATTACTATTACAAACCTCAAATATAATTTAATAAAATCTGATAGATCTTAAATGTCTAGTCTATCCAATCCATTTATTACAACAATACACGAAATTAAACCAGCTGCACTCTCAATCATCAAACCTCACTCCCCTGGCTGCCGAGCCACTAGGTCTAAACATCCTCGATCTTAACTGGAAAAGAAACATTACATTGCAAGGTGAGCCAGAAAGCTCAACAAGAATATCCTTCAATGTATAAATAAATAATAAACTTTTAATCGTTCCAGGTATTAACTACAAGCCATACTGGAATATCTGAAAGGTGAATCAAGTTCAGTGATATGAACAGATAAATTCGGATAAGTTCCGACAATCAATAATGCCATAAGAAAGTGGCTCAACATCAACTAGAGTCAATTACTCAGAATGTTAGAACTGGTCCATCTCATAATTTTAAAAACAAAGTTAGGCATGCTGATCAGTCACGCTCTAACCCGGACAGTGCACAAAGCAAAGTCCTCATCGGATCCAAGGCACTGAAAGGCCTTACACATCGACCAATATATGGTCAGACCAATTAAGGTCAAGTTTTATATAAATCCACCAATTCTAACTTTACGTTCAGGTGTCGGTACAATTGACAACCTTTAAATCATAATTAGGTGTCGGAAGATTGACAACCTCGATCACAACAATCACTGGAAGTTCACGTTCCAGGAAAACAACTCAAAGTGAATGTATGATAACAAATGGTACAACATCTAGTATCAATGAGTTCGATACAACAATGGGGTGATAATGAAGAATCAACAATAATAACAATAAGTGTCGTCTAGATCGATACAAGAAATGGGTAAATCGAATGCAACGATATTATAGGCGTCGACGAAGTCGAACGCCACAATCTGGGTAATAATAATTAATCAAGAGTAATAAGGCATCGACTAGAGCGAATGCCTAAAAAGGTTGAAATGAATCGTCAATGATAATTTAAATGAATCTCGTCATAGTTGATAAGAATAATTCAATGGATTCATGCTGTGAATAATTTAAGAATGATTTCTTGAACAATAATTTAAAGGAATACATGGCATAGCATTTGAATATTCAATAGGATAACAAGTGATAGAAAAATACTTGCCTGATAATAAGGTCAAGTCCGTCTAAATATTCTCGTAACCTTCTGCTTTAGCTTTTCCTTTGCTCCTCTGACTCGACTCTATAATAAACGTCTCGAATCAAATACTAATACATCTCACTATTCACTCCACGCATTTCATATAATTCACATAATTTACATAATTCATTTAGCACATAACATTTATATTGCCCTAGCGGACACATTCAGATCACGTAATCAATTAATGGAACTCTACAATTATTTTTAACATATGTCCAAACCTCGTCATAAATTAAATCTCGCTTCGAAATATTTTTAAAACAATTTTCATAATTTTTGGGATTTTTCAAATATTTTTAAAGCATTTAAAACTCAAAACGGGCTAATTTGGAATTAAATATCCTCAATTATATCAATTAAATAAATAAATAATTAATTAATAAAATTATTTAATAAATAAAATCATTTATTAAATAATTAAATCAATTAAATATTATTTAAAATTAATTAACATAATTAAAAGTAATTAATTCTAATTAAAACAATTTAAGAAATGTTTTGTAATATCATTAATAAAATAAAATAATAAAAACAAAATCCAAATTTAAAATAAAACATTTCCGGAAATATTATTCTGAAATTTAGAAAAAAAAAAATTTAAATCATTTTTCGAATTTATAAATAATTTTTCAAATTAAAAATCATTTATAAAAAATGATTTTTGGATTTAATTTATTTGAAAATAGATTTTCAAAAATCAGGGACCAAAGTGTGAATCTTGAAACTACAGTATTCCAACTTCATCATCTTCAATAGTGTAGGTATCAATCGGTAAAAAGCTCGGTGACCAGCTTTAATGGAGGTTCGCCGGAAATCTGAAAATTTTTCCGGTGACCGCCAAATCTTCCGGTGACCATAACTTACACATAACTTAACCAAATCAAGTGTGTAATATATGCATTTTGAGCAAAATTTCAAGACGAACCCAACCGTGCCAACAAAAACAGCAAAAACACAACTAAAATCCGGCAAGGTGGTCGGAAAATTCGGCAGATTTCTTTACAAATTCATATAAAATTGAAAATTGATCATTTGATAAAATGGATTGCATATTAGGAAACTAGATGATGTGAGCTTCGATTCGACTGTAAGATCATCCAAATCGGACTCCAATAACACCTCCAATTGTTGGTTTGATTCTCAAGAACACGAAGAACACGAAGAACACGAAGAACACGAAGAACACAACAATCAAACCTCGATTTCTACTTGATATGGAACTCAAAAATCAACATATGATATACCAAACTGATCAGGAGAAAATTATCTACAACATGGAATCATCAAATCACATAAACAATCAAGTTTACGAAAAATCATAATTTTGAATCTTTAAATTCGAATTTTGTAAAAATCATATAAAATCAAATATTGATCCCCCATGAATTCTGGGCACATATTTAGAAACTAGATTTTTATACCTTTGTTTTGACTGCTAGAACGTTTGATTTCGATTCCGGGAAGGCCTCCAAATTGAAGATTGAATTGATGAATGTTTATGTTGAATTATTTTTGGAGAGCATTTGGAATTTTTAAGATAAAAATGATATGATTGATCAGATGGTGTGCTGAGACAAATCTGGAAAAGCTGGAGGAAATAAGGGAAAAGCAAACTTTAACTTTTTGGAATAGTGATTCTTGTCTGGCGTGCTGTCTGCTCCGTTAATTGTCGAATAACAGCCATTCTGTACGTCGAACGAATGATGAGTTTTGCTCCAAACGAAACGATTCGAATTCGAGCGATTTTAAAACTCTGGAAATAAATTATAATTTAAATAACAAGTCAATTGAAACTTGTTCGAACGAATTTGAAGTTACGGAGTTCTAAAAACGCAGAAAATAGGGTTTCGGGCCTGCGGCCCGCCGAAAAACGTTTTCACCACTGTATTTTTCGAAAAAGCGAAACGATCGTTTTAAAACGACACATAATACATCTAAAGCATATAAAAGACTCTTTTAACCAATTAACACGTATATCCACTTATCAATAAATTTAAGTAATATAACAGCTCAAAGTACGAAAACGTTTAATTCTTCTCGTAAATCCACTTAACGGCAAATATAAAAATATCAACTCGTCTTATAAATCCACGATTAAACATATATTACCACAAATAAAAATACAGGTTCTTACAATCTTCCCTCCTTAAAAGGATTCTGTCCTCAGAATCAACTAAGTGAATAAATGAGGATACTTCTCTAACATCTCACTTTCTATTTCCCATGTAGACTCTTCGACCCTAGGATTTCTCCACAAAACTCTTACTATCGAAATGGTCTTATTTCTAAGCACCTTCTCCTTCCTGTCTAAAATCTCTACCGGTAGTTCTACGTAGGACAAATCCGGCTGAATCTCGACTGGTTCTGACTCTATCACCTGGTTTGAATCTGGATAGAACCTCTTCAACATTGACACGTGGAAAACGTTATGAACATGTTGTAAATGCGGAGGTAGCGCTAACTCGTAAGCAACTTTCCCAACTTTCTTCAGGATTTCGAACGGCCCAACGAATCTTGGACTTAGCTTTCCTTTCTTCCCGAATCTCAGTAGCCCTTTCCATAGAGATACCTTCAGCAAAACTGGTTCTCCTACTTCAAAGTTTATGTCCTTCCTGGCTCGATCAGCATATTTCCGTTGTCGATCCTGTGCGGCTATCAATCTCTTCTGTATAAGTTCAACCTTGTCCTTGGTTTGCTGGATCAGCTCGGTTCCCAATATCTTCTTCTCGCCTACCTCTTCCCAATATAATGGAGATCGACACCGTCGTCCGTATAAAGCTTCATATGGTGGCATTCCAATGCTGGCGTGATAGCTGTTGTTATAAGAGAACTCCACCAAAGGCAGATGGTCATCCCAACTACCCTGAAGGTCCATCGCACACACTCTCAACATGTCTTCAATCGTTTGAATCGTACGCTCGCTTTGGCCATCAGTCTGCGGATGATATGCAATGCTCATGTTCAGTTTAGTTCCCAGAGCTTCTTGAAATTGTCGCCAAAATCTGGAATTGAATCTCGGGTCTCTATCAGACACAATCGAAACAGGGACTCCATGTCGCATCACTATCTCTTTCAAGTACAGGTGAACTAATTTGTCCATTGTATATCTTTCGTTGATCGGTAGAAAATGTGCCGACTTAGTTAATCTATCAATGATAACCCAAATGGCATCGTGATTAGCTTTCGTCCTGGGTAATCCCACCACAAAATCCATGGCAATCTGTTCCCATTTCCATTCAGGAATCTCTAGGGGCTGTAACAATCCACTCGGCCTCTGATGCTCTGCTTTAACCTTCTGGCAAGTGTAACACTTACTAACCCATTCTGCAATCTCTCTTTTCATGTCTGGCCACCAAAAATTTTCTTTTAGATCTCGGTACATCTTCGTACTCCCTGGGTGAATTGAGAACTTTGAATTATGAGCTTCTTGTAAAATTTCATTCTTCAGTTCTGCCACATTAGGAATCCAAATTCTAGAAGAAAATCTTAAGACTCCTTCCTCGTCCTTTTGGCTGCTTAACTCTTCTCCCGACAATTCATTCACATCATGGTTCATTATTTCTTCTTGGCACTTTCTGATCCTCTCCAACAGTTCTGGTTGAAATGTCATTGCGTAATTCAAATCAGTTGCACAAACTGGGGCACGAATCTCTATTTCCAATTTCTCAAATTCCCTGAATAATTCTTGGTTCATAGTAAACATGTTCAATCTTTCCTTTCGACTCAAGGCATCTGCTACCACATTGGCTTTCCCCGGATGATAATTGATGGTACAATCACAGTTTTTAATCAGTTCCAACCATCTCCTTTGTCTCATGTTAAGTTCCTTCTGGGTGAAAATATACTTCAAACTCTTGTGGTCAGTGTAAATCTCACACTTCTCTCCATATAGATAGTGTCTCCAAATCTTGAGTGCAAAAACAATGGCTGCTAGTTCCAAGTCACGGGTAGGATATTTCTGTTCATGTATCTTCAATTGTCTGGAAGCATAGGCTATCACCTTGTCATGCTGCATCAATACACATCCCAGTCCTTTATGGGACGCATCACTATAGATCACAAAGTCTCCTTGTTCATCTGGCAATGTCAACACTGGAGCCGTCACCAACCTCTTTTTCAGTTCTTGAAAGCTTTCCTCACACTTGTCATTCCAAATAAACTTCTCAGTCTTCCTTGTCAACTTGGTTAGTGGAGTGGCTATCTTTGCAAAGTCTTGGACGAATCTTCGATAATAACCTGCAATCCCATAAAACTCCTGACCTCTGTCGGTGTCTTTGGTCTCTCCCAATTCAGTACAACCTCAATCTTAGCCGGGTCTACTTTAATCCCTTCACTACTTACCACATGCCCTAAGAATTGAACTTCTCTTAGCCAGAATTCACATTTTGAAAACTTAGCAAACAACCTTTCCTTTCTCAAGATCCTCAACGTTATCCTCAAATTTTCCCTATGTTCCTCTTCTGTCTTGGAATATACCAAAATATCATCAATGAATACAATTATAAATTTATCCAAGTATCTCTTAAATACCCTGTTCATCAAGTCCATAAAAGCAGCTGGTGCATTTGTCAGTCCAAAAGCCATTACCAAAAATTCATAGTGTCCATACCTACTTCGGAAAGCCGTCCTAGGTACATCTTCAGGTTTGATCTTTAGCTGATGGTAACCCGATCTTAAATCAATCTTCGAAAAGTGGACAGCTCCTTTCAATTGGTCAAACAAATCATCTATCCTTGGCAATGGATACTTATTCTTAATAGTCAATTTATTCAACTCTCGGTAGTCAATACACAACCTCATGCTCCCATCCTTCTTTTTAACAAATAGTACTGGGGCTCCCCACGGGGATACGCTAGGCCTGATAATTCCTTTTTCCAGTAGATCTTGCAACTGGACTGCCAACTCTTTCATCTCTATCGGAGCCATTCTGTATGGAGCCTTCGATACTGGTTCAGTTCCTGGGGCTAGGTCAATCGCAAATTCTATTTCCCGATCTGGAGGTAAACCTGGAAGCTCATCGGGAAAAACATCTGGAAACTCATTCACTACTGGAATCTCTTCCAACTTAGGCATCTCTGTTTTTGTGTCTCGTACGTAGGCTAAATAGCCTTCACATCCCTGTCTAAGTAATCTATTAGTCTGCACAATAGTCAAGAACTTCCTAGTTTGTTTCTGACCGCGGAAAATAACCTCTACATTATCAGGGGATCGTAACGTCAATTTCTTACCTCTACAATCTATCTGGGCACTATGCTCTGTCAACCAATCCATCCCTAGGATTACATCAAATTCTCCTAGTTGGAAGGGTATCAAGTTGGCATAAAAACAGTGCCCTAAAACTACAACATCACAACGAGGACACACCTGATCGACGGGTATGCGCTCCGAATTAGCTATCTCTATAACTAACACCTCATCTAACAATCTCATCTCACAATTCAATTTACTGACAAAATCTAAAGAAATAAAAGACTTCGTAGCTCCAGAATCAATTAACACCTTGGCATTGACGGAATTTACAAGAAGCGTACCTGCCAAAACATCGGACTCTTGCACAACCTCGTTCATAGACATGTTGAAGGTTCGGGCAATCGGCTGAATGTTCCTCGCTGGAGGTGCCTCAATTGCCGGAATCATTGTGTTTGCTATAGCTGGTAGTTTCGCTGGGGGTACTCTGCAGTCCTTGATCATATGCCCTGGCTTCCCACATCTGTGACACACAATCCCAACCTTGCATTCTCTGGAGAAATGCCCTTTCTGTCCATACTTAAAACAATTCCCAGTTAACTTGTGACATAAACCAGGATGTTTCTTACCACACGTCTTGCAATCTGGCAGTGATGGTCTATTAAATCCTGATTGGTTCAGCCCTTGAGTTCGGTTGCCTTGACCTCCATTCCCTCCATCTGGTCTCCTCATCCCCACATTCTTCCCAGCTTGGAACCCCTGTCTTTTATTAAGATAGTTTTGAGAACCACCCTGAATTTGCTTGTTATCAACCACTCCCAACTTTCGTTTCTTTCCCTCTTTCTCCTTCTGATACTGCTCACTTTCTTCTTCTGCAATCATAGCTTTTTGAACCACCGCAGCATAGGTGTTCAGTTCCAATATAGCCAACTTGGTTCGAATCCTGGACTTTAGTCCTTGCTGAAATCTCTTTGCTTTCTTCCTTTCTGTGTCCACATAGGAAGGGACAAACCTTGCTAGTTCTGTAAATCTTGCTTCATAATCCGCAACTGACATATTCCCCTGTTTCAATTCCAAAAATTTGACCTCCATCTTGTCGCTCATGAAGAGCGAAAAGTACTTCTCCAAAAACATCTCCTTAAACCTCTCCCATGTAACCACCTCGGTATTCTCCAGGGCTCTCACTGACTCCCACCAATGAGTGGCTTGATTCTTTAGAAAGTAGCTGGCATATTCTGTTTGTTTATCTTCCGGGACTTTCACCAAAGCGAACGCCTTCTCTATCTCTTTCAACCAATTCTTAGCATCGACTGGGTCTGTTGACCCCTTGAATTTTGGTGGTTTTATTGCTTGAAAGGCCTTGAAGGTAACCACTGGAACAGTTGGTTCCTGTCGTTGTTGCTGCTGAGCTGCGAATTGTTGTTGTAGTTGATGTTGCTGCTGAGCTAGAGTAGCAGTCTGTTGAGTCAAAGTTTGCAATAGTTGAACCAACATAGGGTCCATCTGATTTCTAGGAGGTGAATTGGTTCGCTGTTCAGGATTGGTTTGTTGACCAGTAAGTTGGCGAGTTCTTCTTGGAGGCATTCTCAAAACTGATAGGGAAAAGTAATTTGATCAATAACAATTCAAGTTATAATTGGCTTACAAAAGTTTATCAAGAGTAAAAAAAATCAAAACAGTTGTTTAGGGTTGCTATACGAAGTTTGATGGCAAAATGTAATATAAAGATATGACAAGAGATAAAAATTGTGTGCACAATGTCGTGGAAATAATCATCGACTAAATCAAGGTATATGAAACTGACAAGTGAATGACGAAAATGAATATTTATAACTGATCAACATCTTTTATACCAAATTGGTACAAGCGTAAGATCGCTTCAATGGAAAGAAAATGAAATAAAATTCAATCATAATGAAAACTACTATCTCTAGTCGACAATACAACAATAAACGATACCAAAAATGGTTAGTAGTACCCAGCCACTCCCTTACTTCAGTTCTAATCCTTGCCAATAATTGCTTTCGTATCTCGTTCATAGTACTTTCGCATTCTCTATAACGTTCACGACGTCTGTAAAGCCTTGCTCCCAATCAGATATTTGGATGCATCGAACTTCTACTCGTGTGATACGTCGAAAGACCCTATAACGTCGCAATACTCATCTTACTAACCTAAGGTGAATCCTATCTCAAATCGCTCTACTTAACATCTAATACGTACTCCTAACTATTGCAACTCGTTTCTTAATCTAGACTCTACTTCCTACTGTTTCAGGGACCTTAACCTGTGGCTCTGATACCTACTGTGATGCCTCGCAGATCCGGGATACAGATCCGGGCTCACAACTCACTTAAACAATACAAACCTGTAAATGCGGAACAATAATAATACAATCCCTCATCCAAGATACGAGCACAGGCTAAAGTATGAAACAAACACTGCTAATTACTATTACAAACCTCAAATATAATTTAATACAATCTGATAGATCTTAAATGTCTAGTCTATCCAATCCATTTATTACAACAATACACGAAATTAAACCAGCTGCACTCTCAATCATCAAACCTCACTCCCCTGGATGCCGAGCCACTAGGTCTAAACATCCTCGATCTTAACTGGAAAAGAAACATTACATTGCAAGGTGAGCCAGAAAGCTCAACAAGAATATCCTTCAATGTATAAATAAATAATAAACTTTTAATCGTTCCAAGTATTAACTACAAGCCATACTGGAATATCTGAAAGGTGAATCAAGTTCAGTGATATGAACAGATAAATTCGGATAAGTTCCGACAATCAATAATGCCATAAGAAAGTGGCTCAACATCAACTAGAGTCAATTACTCAGAATGTTAGAACTGGTCCATCTCATAATTTTAAAAACAAAGTTAGGCATGCTGATCAGTCACGCTCTAACCCGGACAGTGCACAAAGCAAAGTCCTCATCAGATCCAAGGCACTGAAACGCGTTATAGGAACCGTTTGGGTAGAATAAAGTTAGACGATTGAGGATTATAGTATACTGAAATAGTACTTTACCTTGTTATAGGTGCAAGTAGGAAGCCTGTAAGAAGTCATTATGCGTGTAAATGGAATTTTAAGAACGAGGATATTTACCAGAGTTGACAAGTATATTGATACCGAGACGGACAAATTATGGAGGAAAGATAGACGTATAGTCGATTAGAAACCAACGTATAAAGAGGTAGAGACTGACGCAAAATGAGTGACGATTCGATGTGTTGGAAAGAGAACTACGCATATTGAGGCAAGTGTTTCTATTCCTCACTTATTGTTCAAGTGAAGTATATCTGCTTCTGTTGTTCATATCATGTTTCTTTCAAATTAGTTTAAAAGTGATCTGTACCTTGTTGTACCCTTCTATTGAGTTATCCTATGAACTATCTTTCGATATACATTGATTGCTATGCACTCTGTCATTACCTTTCTTTAGATTGACAATGAATCTTGATTCTACAACTTGTCCTCTGCTTTAAGATTAGATTTTATTATGTTTATCATCTTATACCCTATGAATCCAATCGGACTTTTAAGTCTTAAATACGATTTCTGAAACTTAACGCCTGTTTTATAATTATTGGTTGATAACCCTTCTTCTAGTTATCAAATCATGTTTTATTAACTCCAGTATTACTTACTAATGTTTTCCTAATTTCTATCTTACTGAACAATGTTTTAGTAAACCAAGTTTTACTGAACCTCTATTTTAAAGAACCAGGTTTTAACGAACCATATTTTAAGGAATCACATTTTTACTGAACTTCACTTTCAATGAACCTCATTTCAACAAAACTTTGTTTTAAAAAGTTATATGCTACTAAACCCTGTTTTGAAGTTCATATTCAAACGAACCTTGATTTAGAAAAGTAAGACTTATTTATTATGCCCTGTCTAACCATTGTTTCATAAATGCAAGACCTTTATCTCCATAAATTGATTAGTTGCCCTGCTTTAATGTTTTAAAACTCTAGATATTGCAATGTTGATTAAACCACTAACCTAAAAACTTGATTACCATTCTTGATATTCATTACTTTTTAAACTGAGTTAATTGCCCTAAAACTAGTCAGGATACATATCTTTGGCCTTTGACTTAAATTTCATTCATTGTACTCTAATCAAAGCCTTGATTCCTTTTGAGTCTATATTTTCTTGATTTAGACTTGTATCCCTATTTCATTGATGTCGGAGAACTTAGTCAAACCCTTTGAATTTTATCATTGCAAATCAAAATGAGTTGTTTTCTTAAAATACTTTGAAGTCACTTAGACTGGGCTGATTTGTTATCAGAGAGTCGAAGGTACTTCGAAGTAAAGGTTTTTGAAAAGATTAAGTATTAAAATGTTTTATGAAGTTAAAAAGAGGTTTGCAACGCTTAATGTTTTAAAATGAGATTTTTAATAAAAATGTTAGGAGCTCCGTCTAAATGGTTTCCACGGATTCTTGATGATTGGAGAGACGGGGCGAACGTGTAATGCTGGTTCCGTCGGTTTGTGTATGTATTAGTGTAGTTCTAGTCTGTCCAGTTCGACACCTTTATAGGCCAATGTGTTGCCTCTTGGGAACCCAAGCTATCCTAATGAGAGGATTGATGTCCAGAGGGACTCTGTGTCCGGTATGGGGACTTTATGGGCTAATCACCCGTATTGTCTGTTATGAAATAAAAACCTCCAATCACTTTTAAAATGTTTTATATATAAGACTGTGAAATGAAATTGGTTTATTATTGGAAATGTCAATTGCCTTGCACATATTTTATTATCAACTATTGCTTTGCCTTTCAAGTTGATATCCTGTTGTTATCAAACGTCAGTATTATTCTATTGCTTCCGGTTATATCATTCTTCCATATTATTATTGTTGGAAGCCAGCTTTATGTTTATTTTGAGTTTTCAGTTTATTTAAATGTTGTTACTTCACTATTCACTTGCTGAGCGTTGTTGGCTCACTCTTGTTTTATTCATCTAACCTTTCAGCTAGACTTAAGAATGGTCTACCTACGTCTTATAATTCGAGCGAGTGTGGCAAGGCGTTCTATTCAAGTTAGATTTCAGAATCCGCATGGACTCATAAAGTATTGGACTGCGCTTCTGATAAGAAGGTATAGTAGTTATAATAGTTGTTGAAATTTAGATTCTTGTTTCATACTATAACCGGAGATCGATCCTTGTTGAGGGGTCGTCTGTATAATTAAGTTATACTTAATTGTATTGGTTGTGGCACCAAATCTGGACCCCGAATTTGGGGCGTCACAGGTTGGTATCAGAGCAACAGGGTATGGTCACTGAAACAGGTTAGGACGATTAGGAGTAAGTATTTAAGCTAGACGTTAGGTAGAATGATTTAAGATAAGGTTCGTTTTGGAATTTTGAGATGAGAGTTGCGACTTTATTTAGTATTTCAACATATCGCGCGAGTAAGAGTTTGATTCATCCGAAGGACCGGCTATGGACGAGGTAACCAATTTGGAGCTACAAGTTTGGAAGACGTCATTTGGAGAATCTCGTATACTTTCTAGAATTCTTTATGTGACTTTAGCTATATCGCGAACGTTATAGAAGAGTATTAAAGGATGACAAGCACGATGTGAAACGCTATTAACGATATTTGTTTGTAGTTTAGGTATGGTTATTCCCTACTAGCCATTGATTTCATTTAATTTATCGCCTAAAGCGATTCAACCTTCTTTTCATTTTTCTTTGTTTAACATGATAGTCAACTATATTTCGGTTGATGGTGAACTTTCCATAACAGATTTATTTAAACACATTTCTGTTCTTTCAGAGATACCTCTATTTTCCAGGGGTTATTTGAACCAACATTTTTCATATAAGCTTTTGACATTCTTGAACCATTTTCTAAATTTCCCCCCAAATATTTGATATCTTGTAATCAAACTGGGATGAACAACCTTATGTAAATAGGGGATTCAGGGACATCTTATCTTTGTGATAGAAGTCTAGTGGGATGCCACTGATTGTGTTTTTCATGAAAGTACTAAAGGCTGGCCACCTTTTTATACTAGGGCGGTTGACCTAATTGACAAATGCAACCTGATAAACGTTCAATGATCATATTGATCTCTCGGTTAAATTCTTTTATTGAAATTTCTTCTAAACAGGATTCAACCTATATTCACACATGTTGATACCTACTCATTTTATTGATTCATTTTCTAGAAACCCTTATGTTTCCTAAAGCTGTCAGTGATTGGAAGTAGCAAAGGTAGACAGGAAGACATTCTACGTCGTTAAGGTGACATATACGTTAACATAGAAGTAGTTGAGTAAGTTTGAGAGGGTGATATTACGATAGGGATTGATTATTAAGTCGGTTTGCTTATTGGATTCATAATACATATACAAGGTTTAAAATTACTAAGAACTGAATAAGAACAAGTAATAGGTAACAAGGACATAAGATTACTAATTGCGTTAGAGTTGAAATTAAGTGATGATGGAGATATTTGGTATGTGATGGTTGTGTTGATGAAGGATTATTTATGAACACCGGGTCATTTTATGTTTTAGTTTGGATATAGTAGATGGAATATCACAAGATTTGGAATGTTTTTAGACCAACTGTTGAATATAAATTTTAGAATCAAAACATGATAGCTTGAGAAAAGTAGAGCAAAGTATAGACAGTTTATTTCTAAGAGATTTCAACAGGAAGTGAAGCTTTGGATAGAGAGTAAAGTGACTGGGTTGGAGTTAACAATTTATGTGAGTATAGTTTAAAGAGTCATGATTATTGGCAATAAAGGAGATTTAACTAAAATGGAATAAGATGGTAAGAAAAAAGAGGTAGAGAATACGGGAGTTTTCAGAATTGCTTTGACAAAAGACATGAATTTGAGTTAAAAAGGAATGTAGGATTTGGAAGAATTAAAACCGGAATAATAGGGTAAGTACCCACCCACATGATAGGAATTAGCAGAGAACAACAAAACCTCCATTGTTGGAAGAAAGAAGTTCAAGAGGAAGCATATTGAAACTTGTACCAAGGTAAATATCGAGAGTTTCAAGTGTAATCGGAGAGAATACTATATTATGAGTGTCAGAATCAAAAGTTTAAAGTTGTATTCTATAGGTGCGTAAAGATGGGACATTTTGTCAAGGATTGTTTTAAACCTGTCTCAATAAACACTACGATAAGAGTAACAAAACCATTACCTATCAATTACTTAGGAGTTAGAAAATTTTGACATGATTATGAAAGAGGCTATTATGGATATAGATTGGTTGAATGATTATTATACACAGATTGGATATAGAAAGAAACAGGTGAGATTAAGAATGATAAGGAATTTTTGTCTCAAGGATAAAAGCAAGATAAGAAATTTGACGTTCATAAGAAATCAAGACGGTTACTTCGACAAGGCTTCGGAGATAAAGGACTAAATGATGTAATTACCAGATCTTTTGGTTAAAGGAGTTATAAGGCCTAGTTTGTCCCTCGGGGGAGCTCCAGTGTTGTCTGTTAAGAAGAAGGATGGAAGTATGAGATTATGTATTGATTATAGAGAGCTTAACAAGTTAACCCTCAAGAATAAGCATCCACTGCTAAGGATAGATAATTTATTTTATCAACTCAAAGGAGCTGTTTCCTTTCCTAAGATTGATTTAAGATCTGGATATCATCAGTTGAAGATTAAGCCCGACGACATTCCGGAGATAGCTTTTCGCATGAGATATGGACGTTATGAGTTTCTAGTAGTGGTTTTTGGATTAACGAATGCACCAATTGTGTTTACGGATTTAATGAATCGTGTTTTCAAGAGATATCAAGATAAGTTTATGGATTTGATGAATCGAGTGTTTGATGACATCTTAATATACTAAAGATCCCCCGAAGAGCATGGCGAGTACTTAAGGATCGCATTGGATACCCTAAAGAAGATGAGGTTGTATACCAAGTTTTCTAAATGTGAGTTTTTGATGGAAGAAATTAAATTTTTAGGACATGTTATTAGCCGAGAAGGAATCAGAGTGGATACCTCAAAGATTGAAGCCGTAGTAAATTGGAGTAGACCAAGGACTCCTACTGAAGTGAGAAGTTTTCTAGGATTGACTGGTTATTACCGGAGAATTGTTCAAAATTTCTCGAAGATAGCCACACCTTTGACTAAATTTATTAGGAAGAATGAGAAGTTCATTTTGGAGTGATA
Organism: Saposhnikovia divaricata; assembly: GCA_036435485.1. Taxonomy (NCBI): domain Eukaryota; kingdom Viridiplantae; phylum Streptophyta; class Magnoliopsida; order Apiales; family Apiaceae; genus Saposhnikovia; species Saposhnikovia divaricata. The sequence continues at coordinate 8,572,216 of JAZHRN010000154.1, read as the reverse complement.
AATGTGAAGAGAGTTTTCAAGAGTTGAAGAAGAGAATGGTTTTAGCACCAGTGTTAGTGTTACCAGATGATCAAGGAAATTTTGTTATCTACAGTGATGCTTCACATAAGGGATTAGGATGCGTTTTGATGCAAAATGGAAATGTTATCCCGTATGCTTCGAGACAACTTAAGCCCCATGAGCAGAAGTATTCGATGCATGATTTGGAGTTAGCTGCAATTGTGTTCGCGTTGAAGATTTGGAGACAATATCTGTATGGAGAGAAATGTGAGATTTTCACGGATCACAAAGAGTTTAAAGTATATATTCACCCAGAAAGAGATAAATATGAGACAAAGTAGATGGTTAGAACTGATTAAAGATTATGATTGTACGATAAGTTATCACCCCGAAAAAGTTAATGTAGTGGCTGATGCATTGAGTAGGAAGGAGAGGTTAAATATGTTGACTATGCCAAAGGAGTTGGTTTGAAAATTCGAGAAGTTAAGTTTGGAAGTATATGATTCAAAGGATGCTGATCAATTTCTTAGTACGATGATTTTTCAACCAGAGTTGTTAGAGAAGATTCGAAGATGTCAAGAGGAAGTTATAAATTACGAGATGAATATGTTGACTGATGAGGAGATTTGTTCCCGAAAGGATGACCAAGGTATTTTAAGATTTTCTATGAGGATATGGATTCCAAATGATCCAAAGTTAAAGAGTGAGATTTTAAGTGAAGCTCATAGATCGAGATATTCAATTCACCCTGGAAGCAATAAGATGTATCGAGACTTGAAAGAGAATTTTTGGTGGCCAGACATGAAATGTGAGATCGCTGAGTGGATAAGTAAGTGTTACACCTGTCAAAGAGTTAAGATGAAACATCAGAAACCTAGTGAATTTCTACAACCATTGGACATCCCTGAGTGGAAGTGGGAACACCCTGCCATGGATTTTATAGTGGGATTGCCAAAGACTAGAGCTAATCACGATGCGATTTGGGTTATCATTGAACGATTAACAAAGTCTGCACATTTTCTACCGATTAACGAAAGATTCTCATTAGATAAGTTAGTATATTTGTATCTGAAGGAAATAGTGTCAAGACATGGAGTTCCTGTTTCTATAGTATCTGATAGAGATCCACGATTTAATTCGAGATTTTGGTGACAATTTCAATAGTGCTTAGGAACCCAACTCAAAATGAGTACAGCTTATCATCCACAGACGGACAGACAAAGTGAAAGGACTATTCAAACCATAGAGGATATGCTTAGAGTATGTACATTGGATTTTAAGTGAATTTGGGACGAACCTCTGCCATTGGTTGAGTTTTTATATAACAATAGTTGTCACGCAAGTATAGGAATGCAACCGTATGAAGCTTTATATGGAAGGAAGTGTAGATTACATGTGTATTGGGAAGAGGTTGGTGAAAGGAAGATTTTAGGACCAGTGCTGCTTCAACAGACGAAGGAAAAGATTGAGGATTATTCAGAATAAACTTATTACTACTTAGGATCGATAGAGGAAATATGCTAATCAAGCCAGGAAAGATATGAGTTTCAAAGTAGGAGATCAAGTGTTGTTAAAAGTATCACCGTGGAAAGGAATGACAAGATTTGGTAAGAAAGGAAAGTTAAGTCCGAGGTATGTTGGACCCTTTGAGATTTTAAGACGAGTCGGGAAGGTTGCTTACGAATTAGCGTTGCCACCGCACATGTATCATATTCAAAATGTTTTCCACGTATCTATGCTCAAGAGGTACAAACCAGATGCAAATCATGTGAACGAGTACGAACCTATCGAGATTCAGCCAAATTTATCTTACGAGGAACAACCAATAGAGATTTAAGATAGGACAGACAGGAAGCTCAGGAATAAGATTTTCAGTTTGGTTAAGGTATTGTGGAGGAATCCTAAAGTTGAAGGGTCAACTTGGGAGCTTGAGAGTGACATGCTTGCAAAGTATCCTCATTTGTTTTCTTAGGTGAGATTCAGGGGACAGAATCCTTTTAAGGGGGGAAGGGTATAACGACCTAGAATTTTTCGCAATTTTATAAGTGTTTAATTAGCTTATAAATGAAAATGATGTGATTTATATGATGGATATATTTTGTGAAGTCAAGGTATGTGTGAAATCATATTTATGTGATTATATGACGATTGGTAAGTGTCGTATGTGTTCGAGTATTTTCATTTGCATTTTTGAGCATTAAAAACTATTTTAAAAGTGCCTTATTAAACTTCTGAGATTTTTTTTAAATCATTGGAGTCGTTTAAAATTATGAAACCTTTTGAATTATTATCTTTATGACATTATTTAGTTTTTAAAATTGTTGGGTGAATTAATTTTTGTATAGAAGTATTTTAAAATGATTTTAAAAGCTTTATTGCATTTAAAGGGTTTTTATTTGTAAAATTCATATTAAATTCATTTTTGATCCTAAAATTATTTTAAAAATATGGGGATGTTTGTAATTCCCTAAATTTTATTTTAGAATTTTGAAAACTATTTTTCTACTAAATTCCTTTTTAAGAGGGATTAAATCAGATTTTATAGATTTCAGCAAGTATGCAAAGACGGCATTGCCCCTGCCTCTATAACCTTCCACCGCCACTCTTCCTTCTCCATTATTCACCTGCTCTCTACTGTTCTTCAATCCCAACACCTCAAGTCTTCTTTCTCTTCGTTTTTGAAGCCCAAAATCTCTCCTAATCGCCGTAATAATCATTTTTTATCTTGTTTTATGATTCTAGTGCACTATTAATTCATTTTCTTGAAGTTATAGAGATATATATGTATGTATATGTATGTATATTTTTGAAAATCTGCATGCAAGTCTTGTGGGGTAATGATTTGATGATTAGATAATTTTATGTTGTTATTTATGTCTAGAAATCAAGTTTTTGGTAAAGATTTGGGCTGGTCTTGGTGGTTGACCGAAACCCCACCTCCGGAGGTGGTTTCTTCCGGTTGGTGGTGGTGGTTCGATGATGGGTTTGTGGTGGTATAGCTTGTGTGCTTGATTTAGAGTATAAATGATTGATTAATTGAATTGCATGTAATTATTTTTGGTGTTATATTTGTGTGTTTATATTTTAGTTAACTGCTACTGTATATTAACTCGTTCAGTGCCTATTTCAAATCTGATCTTAAAACTAATTGTATATTTGGATTCCTTGCGAAAAAATAGAGGGAATAAGCTGTTGAATCATGTCAATCGGATTTAAAATGATTGAGTTATGGTCGGTCAAAGTTAAGCTATTTTAGTTGACTTCGGGATTACAATTTTTAAATTTTGAAAAATCATAGTGAATCGAGTACTTGTTCAAAATTTATGAGCCTTACTATTTTGGAAAGGTCTCGGAATTGTCTTCAAGTTTTGTGTTCTGTACTTTTTCATTTGAACTTATCTCTATGCAGTAAAGTGACATTCTTTGGGACAGATCGGTTCAGATTTTATCTTTGATAATCTATTTGTAATATATATTTGGGTTTGGTCATAATGATGAAATGGTTAAGTATAAGTAAGGTATTAGTTATAAGTAGATTATGTTTGGGCTTTTAGGTGGATTTGTAATCCATCGGATTGGTTTTATTGTGATTTGAGTCGGTTATGTTCCGACGGGATAGTCTAGTTTATAAAGGAAACTCTGTCCGATTTTTGTTAGAATTATAAGTCATAAGGTCTATAGTATAAGACTATAAGCTAATTATAAGTCAAGGTGATATTATGTGTTAAGTGTTTAAGTGACACACATGAATTGCATGTTCTAATTGCTAAGTGCTTAAGTGATTACTTGATTATGTCAAATTACTTGGTGAATATATTTAGTATAATCAATGTGTGTATAAGTATTAAGTGTTAACGCGTTATAGGAACCGTTTGGGTAGAATAAAGTTAGATGATTGAGGATTATAGTATACTGAAATAGTACTTTACCTTATTATAGGTGCAAGTAGGTAGCCGGTAAGAAGTCATTATGCGTGTAAATGGAATTTTAAGAACAAGGATATTTACTAGAGTTGACAAGTATGTTGATATCAAGACGGATAAATTATGGAGGAAAGATAGACGTATAGTTGATTAGAAACCAACATATAAAGAGGTAGAGACTGACGCAAAATGTGTGACGATTCGATGTGTTGGAAACAGAATTACGCATATTGAGGCAAGTGTTTCTATTCCTCACTTATTGTTCAAGTGAAGTATATCTGCTTCTGTTGTTCATATCATGTTTCTTTCAAATTAGTTTAAAAGTGATCTGTACCTTGTTGTACCCTTCTATTGAGTTATCCTATGAACTATCTTTCGATATACATTGATTGCTATGCACCCTGTCATTACCTTTCTTTAGATTTACAGTGAATATTGATTCTACAACCTGTCCTCTACTTTAAGATTAGATTTTATTATGTTTATCATCTTATACCCTATGAACCCAATCGGACTTTTAAGCCTTAAATACGATATCTAAAACTTAACGCCTGTTTTATAATTATTGATTGATAACCCTTCTTCTAGTTATCAAAACATGTTTTACTAACTCCAGTATTACTTACTAATGTTTTCTTAATTTCTATCTTACTGAACAATGTTTTAGTAAACCAAGTTTTACTGAAACTTTGTTTTAAAGAACCAGGTTTTAACGAACCATATTTTAAGGAATCACATTTTTACTGAACTTGACTTTCAATGAACCTCATTTCAACAAAACTTTGTTTTAAAAAGTTATATGCTACTAAACCCTGTTTTGAAGTTCATATTCAAACGAACCTTGATTTAGAAAAGTAAGACTTATATATTATGCCCTGTCTAACCATTGTTTCATAAAAGCAAGACCTTTATCTCCATAAATTGATTGTTTGCCCTGCTTTAATGTTTTAAAACTCTAGATATTGCAGTGTTGATTAAACCACTAACCTAAAAATTTGATTACCATTCTTGATATTCATTACTTTTTAAACTGAGTTAATTGCCCTAAAACTAGTCAGGATACATATCTTTGTCCTTTGATTTAAATTTCATTCCTTGTACTCTGATCAAAGCCTTGATTTGTTTTGAGTCTATATTTTCTTGATTTAGACTTGTATCCCTATTTCATTGATGTCGGAGAACTTAGTCAAACCCTTTGACTTTTATCATTGCAAATCAAAATGAGTTGTTTTCTTAAAATACTTTGAAGTTACTTAGACTGGGCTGATTTGTTATCAGAGAGTCGAAGGTACTTCGAAGTAAAGGTTTTTGAAAAGATTAAGTATTAAAATGTTTTATGAAGTTAAAAAGAGTTTTGCAAAGCTTAATGTTTTAAAATGAGATTTTTAATAAAAATGTTAGGAACTCCGTCTAAATGGTTTCCACGGATTCCTGACGATTGAAGAGACGGGGCGAACGGGTAATGCTGGTTCCGTCGGTTTGTGTATGTATTAGTGTAGTTCTGGTCTGTCCAGTTCGACACCATTATAGGCCAATGTGTTGCCTCTTGGGAACCCAAGCTATCCTAATGAGAGGATTGATGTCTAGAGGGACTCTGTGTCCGGTATGTGGACTTTTTGGGCTGATCACCCGTATTGTCTATTATGAAATAAAAACCTCCAATAACTTTTAAAATGTTTTATTTATAAGACTGTGAAATGAAATTCGTTTATTATTGGAAATGTCAATTGCCTTGCACATATTTTATTATCAACTGTTGCTTTGCCTTTCAAATCGATATCCTGTTGTTATCAAACGTCAGTATTATTCTATTGCTTCCGGTTATATCATTCTGCCATCTTATTATTGTTGGAAGCCAGCTTTATGTTTGTTGTCAGTTCTCAGTTTATTTAAAAGTTGTTACTTTACTATTCACTTGCTGAGCGTTGTTGGCTCACTCTTGTTTTATTCATCTAACCTTTCAGCTAGACATAAGAATGGTCTACCTACGTCTTATAATTCGAGCGAGTGTGGCAAGGCATTCTATTCAAGTTAGATTTCAGAATCAGCATGGACTCATAAAGTATTGGACTGCGCTTCTGATAAGAAGGTGTAGTAGTTATAATAGTTGTTGAAATTTAGATTCTTGTTTCATACTATAACCTGAGATCGATCCTTGTTGAGGGGTCCTCTGTATAATTAAGTTATACTTAATTGTATTGGTTGTGGCACCAAATCTGGACCCCGGATTTGGGGCGTCATAATGCTCATTTCGAATTCCTTTCTCATATTGTCCGAGAACTCTTTACATAGAGATTCTTTGGTCGAACCAAATATGATATCATCTACGTAAATTTGGACAAGTATAATTTCTTCATCAATATACTTAGTGAACAATGTTGTATCAGCAGTTCTCATTTTAAACCCCTTTTAAATGAGAAACTTACTAAGTCTTTCATACCAAGCTCGAGGAGCTTGTTTTAGACCATATAACGCTTTATACAACTTGTACACATATTCCGGATGTGCATGATCTTCAAATCCGGGAGGTTGTCTAACATAGATTTCTTCCTCTAACACTCCATTTAGGAATGCGGATTTGACATCCATTTGATACACCTTGAAACCTTTATGACACGCATAAGCCAAGAACATTCGAATAGACTCGATTCTTGCTACGGGAGTATAAGTTTCATCAAAATAATTTCCTTCCATTTGAGTGTGGCTTTGAGCTACTAGCCTCGCCTTATTTCGAACCACCGTACCATTTTCATCTAATTTATTCCTAAATACCCATTTAGTTCCAATGATGGAAGTATCTTTGGGTGGAGGTATTAATTCCCAAACTTTACTACGAGAGAATTGATTTAGCTCATCTTGCAGAGCATCAATCCAATCCTCATCTAGCAAAGCTTCCTTCGTAGTTTTTGGCTCTATTTGTGACAAGAAGGAAACATGACTTGCAACATTTTGTACTTCAGCACGGGTTTGAACACCTCCACTGAGATCACCTAGAACATTGTCTAAAGGATGATTCTTAATATTTGGGATCTTTTTTGGTAGTTCATTTTTCGGCTCTATTAACTCGAGAGGATTTGTAGGAACGGACGTTCCAATATTCATATCTTCCACTTGATGAATGCAATTTTCAACTTCATTAGAGTTTACATTGTTTGCATCGTCATCCTCTTCTACTAAATCCTTAAACTTTGAGTGAGGTTTAGATTCATCGAATATAACATTCATTGATTCTTCCACCACTAAAGAGTTAAGATTGAAAACACGATATTCCTTGCTATTCGTTCATTTTTTGGTAGTTCATTTTTCGGCTCTATTAACTCGAGAGGATTTCTAGGAACGGACGTTCCAATATTCATATCTTCCACTTGATGAATGCAATTTTCAACTTCATTAGAGTTTACATTGTTTGTATCGTCATCCTCTTCTACTAAATCCTTAAACTTTGAGTAAGGTTTAGATTCATCGAATATAACATTCATTGATTCTTCCACCACTAAAGAGTTAAGATTGAAAACACGATATTCCTTGCTATTCGTTGAATACCCTAAAAAGATTCCTTCATTTGACTTAGGGTCAAATTTAGTGAGATAATCTTTTGTATTCAACATGTAACATTTACTTCCAAAAACCTTGAAGTAATTCAACTTTGGAGTTTTACTGAAATATAACTCATAAGGAGTTTTTAACAATATTGGACGAAGTAAAACTCGGTTTAAAATGTAGCAAGCGGTTGACATAGCCTCGGCCCAGAAGTACTTAGGCCGTCTATATTCGTTCAACATCGTATTTGCCATTTCTTGTAACGTTCTATTTTTCCTTTCAATAACCCCATTAGATTGAGGTGTGTAAGGAGGTGAGAAGTTATGACTGATACCATTTGCATCACAAAATTCAATAAAACTATCATTTTCAAATTCTCTTCCGTGATCCGTCCTGATATAGACGATCGAATTTCCTTGTTGATTTTGTATTCTCTTGCATAAGGCCGAGAATGAATCAAATGCATCACTTTTCGCTTTCAAGAACTCGGTCCATGTAAAGCGTGAATAGTCATCAACGACTACAAGAGCATAAGAACACCCTCCAAGGCTTTGCACCAGAACCGGTCCAACTAGATCCATATGCAATAATTCAAGAGGTCTTGTGGTAGACACCATGAATTTTGACTTATGAGATGCTCTAATTTGCTTGCCAATTTCATAAGCTTCACATATGTGATCTTTTTCATAACTCAACTTAGGCAACCCTCGAACATGTTCTTTCGAACATATATTCTTGATGAGTTTCATATTTATATGGCCTAAACGACGATGCCATAACCATGAATCCTCATTTGTGGATACCAAGCAAACATTCTCACACTTACTCATGTCACACGTATAGACATTCAAGTCTCGTGGACATCTTAACACAATTTTACCATGTCTATCATGTATAGCACAATGAGTAGGATAGAAATTTACCTTGCATCCGTTATCGCATAGTTGACTAATGGAGAGAAGATTGTACTTTAGTCCCATTACTAGTTGTACGTCAGAAATCTTGAAGCGCTCATTTCCAATATCTCCTATGCCAACGATGCTTCCCTTACTGCTATCTCCAAAAGTGACATTTCCAGCGGTTACCCTTCTAATGTCGTTTAAAAGTGACTTATTTCCAGTCATATGTCTCGAACAACCATTATCGAGATACCACAAGCTTTGCTTAGCAGTAAGGCATACCTACACAAGAAATCAGTTAAACCGTTTGGTGCCCTTTCTCTTCGAGGGTCCACGGGTTAGTTTATAAAATGAGTCGAACATATAATCTCTATATGTAGGCACGTAGTACTCATGCACATAAGGTACTCTAGGCATAGTGCAAGAAGTAGCATGATATCTTGTGTTTCTAGGTTGATACACAATAGGTTGTTGATGATAGTGAGATCTTGGAACACCTTGATCTTTAACTACATCTTTGATCTTTTTATCAGACTTAGTATCAACCTTTTTCTTGGATGGAATTGTTCCTTTAGGAACCCATTCAAGTTTACCTTTAAGCTCACCATTCTTAGCCTTGCATTTTAGGACATTATGTCCATCTCGGTTACAATAAGCACATCTTACCAATGGTGGCTTAGTTTGCACTTTCTTAACTAAGTTAGGAACTTGTTCCTTCCTATTTAGAATCCTTTGTTCAACATTCTGAACATTCCTAGTTCGAGGAACTTGCTCATTTTGTTGTATAACACTAGGGTGTAGATTTTGACCATCATACCAATGTTGCTCATTCCTAGTTCCCGTCATAAGGTTTGATTACTCTATAAACTTGCACTCTCCTAATGGGAGCAATTGGTTCACGAACATTTTCTTCCCTACAAGGAATAATAGGTTCTTGAACACGAGCAACCCTATTAGGTATGTTTCTATACCCCAAACCTTCATGGAAATGACTTACGGGTTGATTCACCATTCTTTCCATCATTTGATTTCCTTTAGTGAATGTACGAACAACACCTTCAAGATTTTCCTTCTCTTTTTCCAAGATGTCAAGGATATTATCTTGATTTTCTAATTGATCTATGAGGTTTTTATTAACCTAATTTAATTTCTCAATTTCCTTATGAGCTTTATCCAACTCCATGGAAATTTCCACCTCGCGATTGTGGTTTCTTTCCATAAGTACTTCATAATAAGCCATCTCTTCCTCCTTGGTTTTGATCTCATGAAGAAGATTATTTTGTCTTAGCTCAAATGCTTCGAATTGATCATTTTCATGTTTTTCTTTTAAAGCTAGCTCGAGCTCCTTAATTCGAGAAATATATGAAGCATTTGATTGAGCATAAGACTCGTTTTGAATTTTCAGATTTAACAATTCAACGTGATTTTTGTAATTTTCATCACGTAATTGTTTTCTTTCAAAACTACTTTCTTCGGCTTCTAAAACAAGAGAACAACCTTCAACTTCTAGGATCAATATTACATGAAAGATTATTGATTTCAATACTATCCTTAGCATGCAATTCAACTAAAGATTTTAACTCTTTTTGTTTCTCCTTGCATAAAACACTAAGGTTGTATCGTTCCTCTATAATTCTAGCATGCTCACTACTTAATCTATCAAGTTCGGATTTTAGCACATTTAGGCATGATAGATTTTCATTGTGATCTAGAGGTAGCGAACTAGTATTGGTGCTAAGCATGGTAATTTCATGATCATTATTCTCACTAAGCATGATACTAGCATGTTCACGATTATCACTAGACATGGCAATAGCATGATCATTGTTCTTACTAAGCATGGCATTTGAGTCAAGTTTTAGGCTTACCTCTTGATTAGAAGTGGAGATATTCGTTGGTGAAGATGCATCAGTGAGTGCCATAAGACAAAGGTTGACAATTTCCTCGGATGACTCCGTTTCTTCTTCGTCTTCACTTAGATCCTAACCATTTTCGGCTACAAGAACACGTCCTTTAGCCAATTTAGGACATTCCCTTTTGAAGTGTCCCGATTGCTTGCACTTGAAACAAATCACTTGATCCTCTTCCACATCTTGCTCCTTTTGCTGGTTAGGAACATAGGCATTGTTGTAGTTATTCTGACTTTGTTGAATAACTTTGCCTTTGTTGTAATTTCCGAATGGATAATTACTCTTGAGGTTAGGCCTTCCTTTAGAGTTAAAAACTCTATTTTGATTGTTTGATTTAAGGAAGCCTTTTCCGTAGCGTTGAGCTTTGCTTTGTAAAACCCGACGAAGTTGTCTTGATAGAAGGGCAGTCTCTTGCTCATCAAGATTTTGAATTTCCTCGTTAAGGTCATCTTCGTTCTCCTCTTTATCAATTAGTATAGCCTTTAGTGCCATACTTTTCTTCCTTTCTTCAACCTTCGGAATAACTTTCTCCGGAAGATTGTCTTCTTCATATGCTCAGAGATTCCCGAACAAGCTATCAATAGCATAATTATTGAGATTATGCATTTCCTTGATAGTAGTAACCTTGACCTTCCAACTCGGAGGTAAAGCCTTCAAGATCCTACGATTTTTCTCATTGATAGTATAAGCTTTCCCGAGTTGTTGCAATTCAAAGAAGATACGAGTGAATCTCGTCTCCATGTTGATGATAGTTTCTCCCTCGAGAAGTTTGAAGTTCTCGTAGTCATGGATCAAAGTATCCATTCGAGACTCCTTGATATCGATGGTTCCCTCGTAAGTAATAACGAGTTTGTTCCATATCTCGTGTGCCGATTTGCAGGTGTTGACTCGCTTGTATTCCTTTTCTGCAAGTACACTAGTCAAGACCATCTCTGCCTTAGCGGCGATATTCATGAGTGCTTCTTCTTCGGGGGTATACTCACTAACTTTCTTCTCGACAATATCGTCTCCATCAGTCTTCGTAGGAGTTTCAACTCCGTCTTCGATTGCCATCCAAACTTTGCCTCCTTGAGCATTTACATAGATACGAAATCTAGTTTTCCACGTAGTAAAGTTGGTGCCATCGAACAAAGGGGGCCTTGAACTCGAGAGACCTTCACCGCATCCGATAGTACTAAGGTACGCCATAGAGGATCTGCTTCTTGTTGTACTTTCCGAACCTGAAACACTTGACAAAATACGTTAAAAAGCACTGCTCTGATACCAATTGTTAGGTCCGATATGACGTATTAATAAGCTAGAAGGGGGGGGGGTTGAATAGCTTATTACCAATTTTAAAAATTAATCGCCTTTTAAAAATCTTTGCCTTAGAAAATTTCACGAAAACTTGTGATCTAAAATCTTTCGAGATCAACCGACCAGTTCCGAAGGAGAACCCATAGGTTGCTTAATACCCCTCAGTTCTAGACATCGATTTTAGCAATCCGAGAAGAATGATACAGACTTCCCGAAGAGTGGATTCGAAAGATTAAGATGACTTGCCTCGAGAAATTTTGCCAAAATGGGTTTTTCTCTTTTTGAAAATGTTTTATCACAATATAGCAAGATATAAATGCATAAGTAATGAGAAAGAGCAAGCAATACCACACGGTCGATTTTTCACCTGGTTCGCGATATATGTTTCTCTAATAGATATATATACCCCAACATCTAGTCCCCGAGACCCTCCCCGATCTCGAGAGTAACTCCACTAAAAACACACTCCTTAACTTAGGTGGAGAAGCCTTTACAAACCTACTAATATCTATCTTCAAGCGTAACTCCCCGTTACCTTCTCAAAATACAAGTAGAACCACTACGATATCTATCTTGGACCGTAACTCCCCGTTACCCCCTCAAAATAAAGTAGCAACCATACAATAATTATCTTAGAGCGTAACTCCCTGTTACCTCCTCAAATTAATGTACAAACCCTACACGACCTATCTTAGATGATAACTTCCCGTTACCTCTTCAAAGTCGATGTAGCCCCTTGTGTAGTCTTTGTACTACTAACCTTTGCCGGTCTTGAGTCTTAGGTCTCGGGTCTTTCCTTTTTCTCACGGTGCGAAGACACCCAACTCCCCGTTGGCGTGCCTAAGACTTGGGTCTTAGAACAAGGATCACCTCACTTCACTTCACCTCACCTCACTGCAAAAGTTAATATATAATATCTACAAAATACCTTTTTACAAGAGAAGAAAGATTTGAACTAATATTACACAAATATTAATTCTAGTGAGGAAGTATATCACTAACAAGTCTAACCTATTAGAAACATACATGCATGAAATCTACAACGAGTTAAACAATTGATAAATCAATTAGGCAGGGTATAACAAGAGTAGATAAATGGATATAGCATATAAACATATACATTAATCCAAGGGAACAAGTATACCATTAACAAGTCCAACCTATTAACAATATAAGTGCTAGAACAACTACACACATGTTATATTAAGAATAACACAATATGGCATGCATATAACAAGTGAAGCAAGTAGACATAATATATAAAACAATATATATTATACATGGCACATTATCATCAAGAAAGCATGAATATATATAAACTTGTGAGTAAATATATATGTGCAAGTCTGTGTGCCGAATGTGTGCATATATATATATATATATATATATCATGAATAAAATTAACAAGAGCAAGAGCGGAAGCAATATATATAGCACAATTAAATTACTAAGTTATATTCAAGCATATAAAAATGAAAGAGCAAATATAACTAGCAATTTAAATGAAGTAAGACTAACAAGTTATATTAAAACATATAACCAAGAAAGATTAAATATAACTAGCAATCTTGGTGTACTTAAATGAAGTACAATATATCCCCCCCCCGAAATATATTCAAAGCCGAATCAAAGGTTTAGACTTTTGAATAAACCATATGAATACTTAGTTCGTTCCGATAGCAAGATAACAAAAATGGTTAACTCAATGATTAGTGCTCTTTTCGAAAAACATTCAAGAACTAAGTAGGCTTTGTAAGTTTATCTAAGCTTTCCAATAAAAGTGAAAGATGAAGCCTAGTTTAGATAAACTTGGATCTTTCTACACAAGCCACTATAGAAGTGCAAATGTAAGAAAAAGAACGTTCATGACAAGGAAGTACTAGAAAGTCTTATACAAAACACTACAAAGTGTATATACAAGCCAAGCTTCCTTATAAACACAATTTATATACTAACAAGGTAAAGACAATTAAGAGCAAGTATATAAGTGCAAGAAGTAAACTATAAATGACAAGAATATAAATAATTGAGAAAAATGTTCCTATAGTTAGCTGTAGGAAAATTACCTAAAGTCAATTGTATTTTATATATAAAAGTTCGATGGCATTTTTGTAATAATAGAATTCACCCCCCTATATTTACAAAAACACCCTTACTTTTGTATTGAAAAATGAATTAACTATAGGATATTACCTATAGTTAACTATAGGAACATTAAGCTAAATAATTAATGTTGGTCAATTTTAGTTTGTTTTATACCCATGTATATCACTTGGAAATAATCATTAAAACCATGATAAAAATTGCTCAAACCAAGCCAATCTTTTATCAAAACAAGGCAGCCCCTAAAACACTCTTAGAGCTTGTTTAAAGTGTATAATAACACCACAAAACCGAGACTTAAGAAATGCTACAATAGCCGAAAGTTTTCCAAGTGAATACTCTTGTTTTACATCTTTAAAACCTTCAAAATGTATAGTAAAAATTTGCCATAACAAGGGCTAATATTTTACCAACTTAAGGACATTCAAAGATGGCACAAACCTAAGATTAGAGGCAAGATAATCAGCCCCAAAATCGGAACTAAAAGTGTGCACAAGATGGGTTTTTTAAGGCTAAGTGCACTACTTGATTTATTTGGTCTTTAAGCACATAAAACATGAGATAAATTATAGCCTATCACTCTTTGTTGAACCCAGCCAAGGTGGCGGATTCTTGAACCATAGAATGAATTATAACAAACCACAAGAGTGACCAAATAATTCAAGGAGACATCTAGCACAACTTCTTTGTTTTTGTCACTAACATTCAGTTTTAGTGAGATTAACTATAGCCTATCACTCTTTGTTCAATCAAGCCAATCTAGCGAATATATGAACCATAGAATGGACTATAACCAAACTCAAAGCTAGCCAAATTCAAAGGAGTTAGTGAAGAAACCGAGCAAGTCCTCATCTTTTTACTTCTAGCGGGGGTGTTTTAACTGTTTTCTCGAGTTGAGTTATGAACTATTACCCTTAATTCAACCGGCCATAAAGGCGGACTATAGAATCATAGAGTGGATCATAACCGCGCTCTCGGCGATCTTGAGAAGCAAGAAGACGGAGAGAAGTGAATCAATATCATAAGCTTGAAGAAGATGAAGACATAGAAAGAAAAACAAGCTTATAACTAGAAATTCATAAGAAAAGAGATAGCACCTTAAGAACAAGAATTTTTAGAGAGATATGTGTTGCACTTCCTTGCTTGATTTGCTTGAGGAAAATGATGAGAATGAGCTCTAATTTATAGGCAAAGATTAAGGTTTTGGGTTTGATCCAATGGATTACATTATGTCACTTGTTAGCCATCCAATGACTCTAATAAAGTAATAATAAACAAATAAAATATCTTCTCATCCTTATCCTCTTTAAACCCAGAAAAGTTGACTTCTAATAATGTTGTACTAAAATAAATGACATTTGAATCGCAAGCGCACAATTCGTTTCGTTGTAAAATTTATGATTCGTTCCTCGGAGACTAATATTTTCGCATTCCTTAATTTTCAACTTAATCGAATTAGGATAAGTGGATTTTGGAAAATTTGGGATTTTACAATTTAATTCCTAAAAGAAAATTTAAACTATTTTAAAGAAAATTAAATTTATTCTAATTCTAAACTAACTAATTAAAAATTAAAAGAAAAAAAACTAAATTATCAAAAAATTCTAAATTCGAATTAAAATTAGAATTATTTACAGAAAATTTTTAGGAAAAATTCGACATGATTCGTTTGTTTATTATTCTAATTCTAAACTAATTAATTAAAAATTAATAGAGCGAAACTAAATTAATCTAAAAGAAAATCGAAATTAGAACTAGATTTTATTTTTAACACAATTATTTACACTGGTAGCTCATCAACCAACAGACCATAAAACAGAGCTAAACAGAAAACTCTGGAAATTTGGCAAGATTATAAACATTAATGCTTGACAGAAACAACTCAAATGCAACTGGACTCGTGGACTAAAAACTCGAGTTAAACCATTTTCATCGACTCGACAATGACTCGGCTACAAACAATTCGGAAAAAACAAAATGCAGGAAAGAAAACTTAGTAGCACAACTCCGTAACGAATGACAACAAAGGGAAAGGGCGAAACAAGCTTAAAAATCAAAACAAACGAAGGACTCAGAACAAACATCACAGGAAAACTAAACATAGCAAACAACCTAGTAAAAAGACTCGATACTAGTACTCGTTACTAATACACAGACACGAATTAAACACAAAACCAGACAGTAGCAACTCAGTAATTTACGAAAACAACACTAACTCAACGAATTCGACATAATTTCAGCAACATTAACCGTAACAACACTAGACCCAAGCAAAACAACGATGAAAATGGACTAAAAAACTTAGCAGTTTTACAATGAACGCTACTGTTCCTACAATAACAGCAGACTTAGACCCAGACATTCGGAAAACAAGCCATCGAACAGCAATATACACGACAGAACAAGCAAAGGCAACTCCTGCAAAGAACAATTAGTTCTAATCTCGCAACACAAATCACAGAACTCGGTGACTCAGTATTACAAACAGTGCTACTACAGACTCGATTATATGCAGAAAATCAAACTCCCGACCAAGAACATTCGACCAAACAAAAATTAAAAGAAAAACCACAAGCAGATCCTCAAGATTACAATTCAATTCGCACATTCAACTCAAAATTCGCAGCAAAAACTCAATAAAACTTGTAGCAACGAAAACTTCAGGTAAACATAAAAATCGCAGCAAGAATTAAGGCACTCGAAGCAAAACAGGGGAGAGTTGTGTTTGCGGGTTTTCGTGGTGAGAGAAAAGGGGGGCGAGGTGTTAGAGAGAGAGAGAGAGAGAGAGAGAGAGAGAGAGAGAGAGAGAGAGAGAGAGAGAGAGAGAGAGAGAGAGAGAGAGAGAGAGAGAGAGAGAGAGAGAGAGAGAGGAGGGATGCTACATGAACAAGGCTGTGAAGACCATTTTTGTAAACAACGAGAAGAAACAAAGTAAATGCAGGATTTTTTTTTTAGGGCAAGTAAATGCAGGATTTTTAATAACAAAACAGAGTAGCTTCGAATTAAGAATGTAAATGTAATTATTTAAGCTTTTTTTTAAAAAAATTAAATTCGAAAAATAAAAATATTAACTACAAAATTAAAATTATCCTAAAAACGATATTTAGATTTTGAAATAGCCCACAATAAAATTAATTTTTAAAGGGGCAAACTACGAATTAAAATGATATTTTAAAATTTCGAACCCACAATAAAATTGAAATTTAAAGGGGCTCAAAATTAAAAATTATAGCTAGGTGCAAGAAATTAAAGTTTCGTTACTTTCAACCACAAGTGGTTAGCAACGGGATTTACGAAAACAACGAAACAAGGCAATAATAAAGGAGAGTGCAAGACAAGAAATTAAAAGAAATGAAATTGCATTAAAATTAAAAAGAGTGTTTACAAGATTTGAAACTAAGAAAAATACAAGAAATTAAAACTAACCTAAAATCTAAGTTACTAAATACAAGGGGGGGTGAGGGGGTATTTATAGGATAGGAATTAGGGTTAAGGGGGGTGTTGGGTAAATCCCCACTATACATTTGGGTTGTGTGGTGGTGAAATTCTAGCCATCTATTTGTTTCCTTCCCCCTTAAGCTTTGAAGAGTTGATCTTGGCCATACACTTTTCTAATGTGTTGGGATGATCTCCACCTTCCACTTGTCTTGAAATATTCCTTTTGCTCCAAGCTCCTAATTCTTTTCCTTCTTTCATTTTTGGTCCTTTTTTCTTCCTCCTTTTTCCCTTCCTTGCACTTTATTTATTTATTCTGTCATTTCTTTATTTATTTACGATTTACCTGAAATGCAACAAAATAAATTATTAAAACACGAGTTCAAGCAATAAATAGGTAAATAAAATATGCAAAAATATGCACTTATCAAATGCCCTTATACCTATCTTTTGCTCGTCCTCGAGGAAAATAAAAACAAAATGAAAATCTAGATGCAAAGTCCTATACTCCTTTTCGTAGGTGTGACGGTTGCATTTGGCATATGTAACAAGCCCTTTAAACCCCTAGGCAGCCCTAGTGGACGAGTGAGGTCTCGTGAGGGCCTATAGTGAATGTACCCACAAAATCCATCTAGCTTGTATAAAAGATCACATGGCAATGCACACCACACATACATGTCCTCTCATGATACATCAACTTAAGAATCAAAATGAAGTTGCAAAGTCTTGGTGTGGAAAGTGCAAGGATTCACATAGTCTACTTAAAGAACCATTCAAGAGTGATTATAAGTTCATGTGAAGTGCAAAAATTATTGGTAACCATGCTAAGTCTACAAGGGCACCCTCAGAGTCAAAACTTGAGATCTCTTATGCAAAAAAAACAAATAAGCAATACCTCACCTTTCACTCACAAAAGAATATTCACTCAAGAACAAGGGTAAGTGTATCACTCAATTCCAACAAAATCAAATGCATGCTTGACACTTGGTATCATCCCAACTTAAATCACAACATACATTAATAATGACAATCAAAAGGTCTTTATTAGGGTTGTAATGGGGCTAGGGACAAGGTATGTCAAGAAAGGCTAAAATAAGGTGAAGTGTCAAAAGCTAGTAGTCACCATGAAAATCATGCACAACACCAAACTTCCTCCCCACACAATTTATTTTCATTTTCAACAAAAAGCCTTGAATAGTCGCAATAAAGGAGGATTACAAAAAACATAAGTATGCTCTCATGTATATATATATATATTTTTTCATTTTTTTTATTTTTTTTTCTTTTTTCTATATTTTTATTTTTTATTTTTTTTATTTTTTATTAAGAGCTAAGATAAATGTAACAATAATCCTCCTTTAGATTTAATTTTGAAAATCGACTATCAAGGTAACAACAAATATTTCCTCGAAAGTTATGAACAATAGTAAACCCTATTTCACACGCCTTATTGCTCCCTCAAGTTCCTACTAGCCTTTGACAAAATGGGATCAAGAATACATAAGGCTAAACAAGAAAAAGGTCTTAGGTGAGTAATGTGGTGTGTCACCGAAAGAATAAGATTAAGCTCAAAGGGTTAACTAATTGATCACGTAAGCATGGTGTGGATATTTTGGAAATATAGGTTATTCCTAAGTGCCTTTATCATTTTATCATCAATTAATGTCATGTATTTCAAGAAGGAACTCAAACAAGTGCTAGCGATGCAAATGACAAGTGGACACTCAAGCAAAAGAATATAAATGCAAAAGATATGCATATAGGCTCAAAATCTCAATTGGTGTGGTAAAACATAATCAATCTCAAGAAATGGTATCCTCAATGCACCTACTTGTACTCAAAGCATGAAGACCAAATCATCTTACACCTAATCATGTCCCTCTAATTTCATGTACAATTCAAATAAGTCTACTAGCTTCACCTTGCTAGTGTAAGTGTGTGAACAAGAACTTTAGCAAATCACTTCTCAAACAAAAGCTAATGGATCATAAGATTATCATAGCATGCAAGGGTGCATCAAGCAACTAGAAATCAATTAACAAGACTAGAATACGAAAAGAACTCTTTTTGATTTTTTCATTTTTTAAATTTTTTTTTTTTGGATTTTTTTTCATTTTTATATTTACACTGAAAACCCCCCCCCCCCATACCTAAATCATGCATTGTCCTCAATGTATGTAGATGCAAAAGAAAGAGAAATGAGAAAGGATAAAGAAATGCAAAAGAAATGAAAAAGGATAAAGTTGAGGAAATACCTGATAAGGGATGACGGAGACTAAAAACTACTAGAAATTATGAAAGAAAACAACTCACACACACAACTCCTCCCCCATACCTACATTCTACTATGGGAGGTACAAAACAAATATTTACTAACCAATACCTGCTCTCGGAAAAACTATTTGTGTTATACAACCAGCATATTTCAGAAACTCACCCACGAAAATAGCATAGACCACTCGAACGATTCGATTAGGCACAAGAATAAAACTCATATTCCTAACTTCATCCATAGACCACGAGGATGCTTCTTTTTGTTGTTTAAGCAAATTAATTACGATAAGATGTTGGTCATGAATATCATGAGTTTCGATGAAAGATGGAGCACGAGTGGAAAATGAAGAAATAGAAACGGGTGGGGGTGGCTCTTCGAAAAACGTTTTACCAACAGAATTAGGATCACAAGAACTATCCTTATGTTGGGTTTCCCATTTGGAACAAATATTCTTCATCTCTCCAAACATCTCTTTCGAGGTCAAATCCTTAAAAGATTCGTGAAGCTCTCGATTGGTCTCATAATGCAATTGAAAATCTTGTTTAAGAAGAGACTCAATCTCATGATCATCCAAATTTGACCTTGAAACAACCTCCTTAACTAGATTAGCTCCTATTGGTTGAGTATGAAGTTCTTTGGGTTTTTCAGGAAGAGGTTTGGAAGATGAAAGGAAAAGTTCACTAGAAGAAGATGATGGTTGTCTAGGTGAAGCCACAAACTCAGAATCATCGGGATTCTTCGTTTGACCTAGAGAAAGAATGATTTCAGCATTAGAATCTTCTTCATGCGAATCACCACCGAAAGGAGTGTCAACTTGAACATTAGACCTAGGAGAAATGATATCATCGAAAGTATCGATAGGTCTTTGAGTGATAAGAAATTTATGGTTGACCTCGGGTGGATTCGGGGTGGTTATCGTCTCACGCTCGCACATGGTGGCTAATTGATTCACTTGAAATTCTAACTTAGATAAGGCTTGAACATTAGAGTTCAAAATTTGCCTATCAGAAGTTATGGTTCGCATGAAGTTTGCTTGAGAAATCAATAAAGCCTCGATACTCTTTTCTAAGGTGTCAAGTTTCCTACTCGAATCATGAAATCCGGGTGGGTGGGCGGGTGTCTGAATTGAACTCGAATAAGGAACTTGACTCGGAATTGGATAAGAGTTCGGTTCTTGAAAATGTGGAGGCGGAATTTGATAGCTATGACCTTGGTTCCATGAAAGATCGGGATAATCTCTCCAACTGGAATTAGAAGACGATGTAAAGTGGTCATTTCGAGAGGTTGGTTGAAACATGGCGTTGACTTGTTGAGAGTCGGGGCCATGTTGCAAATCGAGACTCGGAGAGTTGAAATTTTGGTCCCAAGACGTGTGCGAAGGGCCACTAAGGGTTTCTAAGGCTTCGAGTCGTCTAGTAAGAGCATCTAATTCAGAGTCGATTGCAATATCATTTTTACTATAATGCAAATCATTAAAAGTACTAGACGACTCGTTATATACACTACGTTCCCTAGTTGACTCACACCACATCGTATTATCCGCTAACTCCTCGTCAAAATCCCAACCTTGGTAATAACGCTCCCTAAATGCTATGGACATGGTAAAGATTGATCAAGGATAAAACCACGTAGCAATTAAGTGCGAAAATGAAACACACAAAATAAATGGTGAAAAATCAAAAGAAAAATCTAACCTAGGTTCCCTAAATAAAATAACTAGACATTGCTCATAACGTAAAGACACACTAAAAATTCCGTAAATTAAGAATTATTCAGACCGATTCGGCCAGATTAGAGCAGGCATTGCCAAGAGGCCAAACTCGTCACTTAAACACCGAATCTTAACAGCCAGGCGAACCTTAGACACTGAAGGTCGTGAATAAGTCTTAATTACGTTTATTTTTAGGTACCATCCTAATTGAGCGCGAAGTTCGTAGGGGCAATTGTCTAATTAATTTTATTAAAAGGTTAGGGAATGCAAAATGAGGGAATTAATGGTTTTTGGGCTAAGGAAAGGGTGATGAAATCCCTTCCCTAATCTTGTATTGGGTTTTGCCCTTAATGATTATTTACAAAATGATGCGACAAACAACGATATATACAAAAATTATAAACAAATATGGATGCTTACACTACGTGATTTAATCTAAAGAAAGAAAGAAATTTAACGTACCTTGGGGTCCTCCAGCGATCACCACAATTATAGGTACGAAAAATTTAAAAACAAAAAACAAAATCTAGCATGATGTGCACCTACGTGTTGAATGCGTGATGCAACAATTATGTATTTACAACAATTTTTTTTGGATTTTTGATTTCTTTTTGTATAAAAAAAACGAAAAGAGTGAGATACGGTTACCGAAGCTTGCTTTCCATAAATTCCAATTTATCCACGCTTCGTTGAGAAGAGTTCCGAAATCTCAAGCTTTCCTAAAAAGAACGAAATAAAAAAAATAATAAGACAAGAAATAAAACTAACTCGAAAAATTAAAAATTAAGGCGCGAAAAATAATTAGTCCCCGGCAGCGGCGCCAAAAACTTGTTGTGCTAAAATAAATGACATTTGAATCGCAAGCGCACAATTCGTTTCGTTGTAAAATTTATGATTCGTTCCTCGGAGACTAATATTTTCGCATTCCTTAATTTTCAACTTAATCGAATTAGGATAAGTGGATTTTGGAAAATTTGGGATTTTACAATTTAATTCCTAAAAGAAAATTTAAACTGTTTTAAAGAAAATTAAATTTATTCTAATTCTAAACTAACTAATTAAAAATTAAAAGAAAAAAAACTAAATTATCAAAAAATTCTAAATTCGAATTAAAATTAGAATTATTTACAGAAAATTTTTAGGAAAAATTCGACATGATTCGTTTGTTTATTATTCTAATTCTAAACTAATTAATTAAAAATTAATAGAGCGAAACTAAATTAATCTAAAAGAAAATCGAAATTAGAACTAGATTTTATTTTTAACACAATTATTTACACTGGTAGCTCATCAACCAACAGACCATAAAACAGAGCTAAATAGAAAACTCTGGAAATTTGGCAAGATTATAAACACTAATGCTTGACAGAAACAACTCAAATGCAACTGGACTCGTGGACTAAAAACTCGAGTTAAACCCTTTTCATCGACTCGACAATGACTCGGCTACAAACAATTCGGAAAAAACAAAATGCAGGAAAGAAAACTTAGTAGCACAACTCAGTAACAAATGACAACAAAGGGAAAGGCCGAAACAAGCTTAAAAATCAAAACAAACGAAGCTGGACTCAGAACAAACATCACAGGAAAACTAAACATAGCAAACAACCTAGTAAAAAGACTCGATACTAGTACTCGTTACTAATACACAGACACGAATTAAACACAAAACCAGACAGTAGCAACTCAGTAATTTACGAAAACAACACTAACTCAACGAATTCGACATAATTTCAGCAACATTAACCATAACAGCACTAGACCCAAGCAAAACAACGATGAAAATGGACTCAAAAACTTAGCGGTTTTACAATGAACGCGACAGTTCCTAAACTAACAGTAGACTTAGACCCAGACATTCGGAAAACAAGCCATCGAACAGCAATATACACGACAGAACAAGCAAAGGCAACTCCTGCAAAGAACAATTAGTTCTAATCTCACAACACAAATCACAGAACTCGGTGACTCAGTATTACAAACAGTGCTACTACAGACTCGATTATATGCAGAAAATCAAACTCCCGACCAAGAACATTCGACCAAACAAAAATTAAAAGAAAAACCACAAGCAGATCCTCAAGATTACAATTCAATTCGCACATTCAACTCAAAATTCGCAGCAAAAACTCAATAAAACTTGTAGCAACGAAAACTTCAGGTAAACATAAAAATCACAGCAAGAATTAAGGCACTCGAAGCAAAACAGGGGAGAGTTGTGTTTGCGGGTTTTCGTGGTGAGAGAAAAGGGGGGCGAGGTGTTAGAGAGAGAGAGAGAGAGAGAGAGAGAGAGAGAGAGAGAGAGAGAGAGAGAGAGAGAGAGAGAGAGGAGGGATGCTACATGAACAAGGCTGTGAAGACCATTTTTGTAAACAACGAGAAGAAACAAAGTAAATGCATGATTTTTTTTTTGAGGGCAAGTAAATGCAGGATTTTTAATAACAAAACAGAGTAGCTTCGAATTAAGAATGTAAATGTAATTATTTAAGCTTTTTTTTTTAAATTAAATACGAAAAATAAAAATATTAACTACAAAATTAAAATTATCCTAAAAACGATATTTAGATTTTAAAATAGCCCACAATAAAATTAATTTTTAAAGGGGCAAACTACGTTTTAAAATGATATTTTAAAATTTCGAACCCACAATAAAATTGAAATTTAAAGGGGCTCAAAATTAAAAATTATAGCTAGGTGCAAGAAATTAAAGTTTCGTTACTTTCAGCCCCAAGTGGTTAGCAACGGGATTTACGAAAACAACGAAACAAGGCAATAATAAAGGAGAGTGCAAGACAAGAAATTAAAAGAAATGAAATTGCATTAAAATTAAAAAGAGTGTTTACAAGATTTGAAACTAAGAAAAATACAAGAAATTAAAACTACCCTAAAATCTAAGTTACTAAATACAAGGGGGGTGATGGGGTATTTATAGGATAGGAATTAGGGTTAAGGGGGGTGTTGGGTAAATCCCCACCATACATTTGGGTTGTGTGGTGGTGAAATCCTAGCCATCTATTTGTTTCCTTCCCCCTTATGCTTTGAAGAGTTGATCTTGGCCATACACTTTTCTAATGTGTTGGGATGATCTCCACCTTCCACTTGTCTTGAAATATTCCTTTTGCTCCAAGCTCCTAATTCTTTTCCTTCTTTCATTTTTGGTCCTTTTTCTTCCTCCTTTTTCCCTTCCTTGCACTTTATTTATTTATTTTGTCATTTATTTATTTATTTACGATTTACCTGAAATGCAACAAAATAAATTATTAAAACACGAGTTCAAGCAATAAATAGGTAAATAAAATATGCAAAAATATGCACTTATCAAATAAACAATGAATAAAGTTGCATTTGCATTACATGTGAATGTCAAGCTAATTTGAACACAAATGCACATTCTAGAAGCCTAAACTTGCTAAATAACAACCCTAATGAAAAGTCATCAAAATATTATGAAATTTTGGGAGAGACATCCTTGAATATATTTAGGAACAGGTTCAAAACAGTTTTTAAAAATAAGTTGATTTGATCGACGAATAAAATCATACGAAAAATCACTTATATCGTAAAAAGTCACCCAGAAAAATATTCTCAGAATATTCCGTTGGAGCTTCCTAAATATTTTTTAAGCCATTCCCCAAAGTTTCATAATTTTTGTGATAACACAAGTCGACCAAAAATAATCGAACCAAAATAATGATAGTAACCACTGGCTAAAAACACGACTTTCGGAAAAATATTTTTGTAAAATTCCGGAAAACTTCCTAGACCTTCCTAGACCTATTATAGACCATGTCAAGAAATCCTACAAGGTTTCAAGTCAATCTTGGCCTTGAAAAAGTTGTTTACGCTAAGTTTACTATTCATCGGGTACCGCTTTCGCGTAACCGACAAATGATATAGTTTTGGTCATTACTGACAGACCAAACATTATATTATGATTATAAAAACTCATATCATAGTATTCTCCAAATAATATAATATTCCAAAGCATAGGGAGAAGTACTAACGTATTTAAAATAATATTCTCCGAATAGATATAGCCGTTAGGGGCACCGGGAGAATGTAATATTTTAAATACGAGATTGGACTTACATTAGAAGGCAATATATCATGTTAAAGCATTTCGGATATTTATAAAAATTTCAAGATGTGTAATCCATGAAATATCCGTTGGTGTGAGTCGTCCGTTTGAAAGATATTAAAACGAAAAAGTTTAAAACGACCGAGACCAAATATAAAGGTATGCCTCCTAAATGCCACATCTAAAATATTATTAAAATACCATAAGATGATATTTTAAATATTAGCCAAGTCAAACATTAAAATATATTTCTATATTTTAAAGTATCTATTTAACCGTAATTGACTCGGGTTTGACCAAGGTTTGACTTGTCACCAAATAAGACCTTGACTCCTAGTGGGAGGTACTAAGTGACCTAATATTAATTTCTTAATAATATAATAAATATCAAAACCCTAAAAGAGCAAGATATCTTTCAAAACCTTAAGGTGAACTTTTATGAACTAACATACCCTTTTTGGTTCTTCAGAAAGTAAACAGTTGGCCTTGCATTCACGGTTAGTTTCTTCGGGTAGTCCCCTTCCCAACAGTTGCGCCTTTTCCTCTCAAATATAACTTTCTGGCTAATTTCTCTGACCTCGTTCCCTTCAATAAGACTTTCTTCATCACCCACTCCACTAGTCCCTTGATTGTTACCCTTGTTTCCCTTCTTTGAATGTGGACCGGCCCATGTCACCTATAAAATAAACAATAATAAAGGCACATAATGTCACTAACAGTTTATTTGTATCAAAACCGAAAAATCATCGGGATGATATTTTAATTGATGGCATTGCAACTTTCACAAAGGATGCAATAAAGGCACATGTTATAATTTAGGAAAATAAACCACATGTTATAGAAAGAAAATCGATACATATTAAAATCATTTGCATTAAGCCAATGTTAAAAAAAAAGATCACAGTCCAATGTCGAAGCTTACCAAGGTGCCAAAACTTGTACAG
Organism: Saposhnikovia divaricata; assembly: GCA_036435485.1. NCBI lineage: Eukaryota > Viridiplantae > Streptophyta > Magnoliopsida > Apiales > Apiaceae > Saposhnikovia > Saposhnikovia divaricata. Next base: position 8,546,102 of record JAZHRN010000154.1, on the reverse strand, counting down.
CTGACCCCCTATATATATATATATATATATATATATATATATATATATATATATATATATATATATATCCCTCTCCCACTCTCTCTCCCCGTGTCTCTATCTCTCTCTCTCTCTATCTATCTATCTATCTATCTATCTATCTATCTATCTATCTATCTATCATTGTCTCTCTCTCACACACACAAATAGAGACATCAACATACGACACCATTTATTATCATAGAAACAGAGTAACATAATTTATTATCATAAAATTTACGAAAGCTAACCCCCATTTTAATAGCATCAGATGATTACAAGAGAAAGTAACCTGTTACGTTACTATCCCAAGCTACAAGTTAGGTACCGGAAGGAATTGTGTTTTATGCCTTAAGATCATCAGAAAGTAGCAAGAAAAATGTAACACATGAGAGTTTCAAATCTTGTGTACATAAAAAATAACAGCAACATAGATTTAATCTACTGAATCCTCCTATATATGTACATGTTTGCAACAAGCCAACAATCAAAATCCTGCGATCTTCTATTTGCACTCATTTTAATTTGTTAAAACTGTCCTAAAACTTTCTAGTTCAGTTTTTATGATAATGTCCTAAAACTGTCCTATACACACCCGTGGACAGATGCCTCTGCTTAAACTTATAATGTCGAGAATCGAAACCTCTTGTCAGGTATAGTAAATCCTATAAAAAAAAAGACATAAAAAGTAAGCATAGTCTAGTATAGGGGATAATTCAATAACTCTAAATAACATAAATCTAACACTAACACAGAGCCCAATTAAACCGATATTTCATTTCAATTCATATGCTGGCTGTTTGAAATATATATAATAAAGGAAGTGAAAACAAAGGAGTACTAAAAAAATTGCATATAAAAACTTTGAATTAACAAAGAAACCCTAATTTAGACATTAATTACAATTAAACAAAAAACCCTAATTTTCTTGAACCCTAAATCAGAGAAAGAACCTAATTAGAATAGAAAATAGAGAAGGAACCTAATTTATACATATAAAAACTCTGAATCAGAACAGAAAACCCTAATCTATACATATACCAGAGAAAAACAAAGAAGGAACCTAATTTATACATACAAAAACATAGAAAGAACCTAATTACAACATATAAGAACTACGAATCAGAGAAAAACAAACAGAAAACCCTAATAACAGAGAAGGAGAGAAAGAAAAGAACCTGTAAGCCTCTTATCAGTCTAAATATCTCTGTTGCGATTTGTTCTTCAGCCATTGAACCCTAAACTGAGCGGAATTGAGTGGCGGTAGCGGAATTGAGTGGCGGCAACAAAACCCTAAACTGAGCGGCACTGAGCAAAACTTTAAATTGAATTGGATAAAATGCACTGAACCTTAAGAGAAAATGGGGAAATTTTGGTATATATATTTTTCTTATTTTCGATCGAAATTGGTTGAATTTAGCCGAATGAGACCTTCGACTAGATTTGGTCGAATTTAGCCGGGTGTCTAAATTCGACCGGTACCCGGCTAAATTCGACCGGTATCAATTGAATTTAATGATCACAATTTTTTTGATGCAATAGCTACCCACTGCACTAAACCTGCTCTACATAACAAATAACACATCACAATTCAACTTTGCATAATAATTAACCTAATTTAAGAAATAATTGTTTTGGTACAATTCAACTTTGCATAATAATTAAATCTAATTTAAGAAATAATTGTTTTGGTACAAATTTGATTAAAATTGATAAATTACACTAAATCATCATTATTACTTAATTCGTCTGCATCCTCATTTTTGTCTTCATCTTCATTTTCTTTTTGACCTTCTTCTTCGTCATTGTTATGTATCGAGTAATCATTTTCGAACATCCTCAAGTCAACGAAAAAATTTGAGGGATCACGAACAATAATTCTTTCGGCGTGTGATGATGAAGCATTTGATAGCTCATTTTGTAAAGCATCTTCATTGATTTTGATATTTCCTTGATTGGGCATACTTTCATCAACTTGTCGACTCTTTGTTGTTAGAACCGTGTACCATGATGATTTTGCATTCGAGATATTTGGTGTATAGTATACTTGATGGGCTTGGCTAGACAACACAAAAACATCATCGGCATTTAGCTTTAATTTGACATCCACGGTAGTGATACGGTGTCTATCAACTTTAACATGTGTCTTATGATCAAACCAATGACATTTGAAGACGATCACTTCATGTCCATTGCGATAGAAGAGTTTTAAAATTTCTTCTATTCTTCCATAATAGTTTCCATGACTTTCTTTGTAAGAAGTCCCTACAATTATAAATGTAAAATATTTGTGAACAAATAATGAAAAAAAAAAAAACTTAGATGTTAAGAATAAATAAAATTTCTCACCAATGACAATTACACCGGAATTTGGTGAAGTGAGCTCATTAGCATTTATGTAATCAAATTTGTAACCATTGCATTTGCACGCTTTATAAGACTCCACTTTAAAAATCGGACCTCTTATTAAGTCTATAAATTTCTTCTTAAGCTCTTCATCATCTTGTACCTAATACAATATGTGAGAAACATAATATGTAAATGTGTGTGCACATGTGTGTATGTATAAAATGAAACACATACCCTTCTTTCGAACCAATCTCTAAATTGTTTCTTTTGAAATTGTTCCTTTTCCTCATCATTGAGATGTGTGAAATGTTGTTGTACTAGTTTTTGAAATCCACTACATAATCAAGTTGAACAACAAAATTTAAATCGTGAACTAAATTACTATTTTTATTTGAAATGAATATGACTTAAAAAAATCTTACCGCAAGTACTTTCCAACTTCTGGCGAATTAATGAGAACATAGTATGCCACGAGTTCATGTTCATCACTAGTCAAGATTCTATCTCTACTCCATAGAATAGGATTTGTCGGATATGTGTACACTTTTAACAAATCGACATCATGAAACATTTGAGGTGCCTCATTTCGACGTAATTTTGTATGCATTGTTGTGCTAAAAATGTAAACATTTGAATCGCAAGCGCACAATTCGTTTCGTTGTAAAATTCAAAGATTCGTTCCACAGGGACTATTTTTATTCGCAAACCTTAATTTCTAATTTAATCGAATTAGAACAAGTATTGAATTTTTGAAGGATTTAGATTTTATACTATTTCATTCCTAACAGAAAATTTAAACAATATTTTTTTTTAAAAGAAAATTAAATTTATTCTAATTTTAAAACAAACTAATTAAAAGTGAAAATAACAAAACTAAATTATTTAAAAAATCTAAATTCAGAAAATCGAATCTAACTCAATTTATTCTAAAAATTCAAAGAAAAATTCGACATGTATTATTTGCATATTCAACTAGCCAAAAGCACATTAGCACTAAACAGAAACCAAGTTAAAATAACAATCAGTCGACAAACAATGACAACAAGAATTAACAACTTAAGACTCACAGAAATTAACAACAGAAAACCACAATAACCGAAACATTACATAAAACTTGAAACTTTAACTCAGCAGACTTGGTGAAAAACAGGACAGACTTAGTTGCAGCACAGTAACGAAAACTTGACTCAGCCGTAAAACTCGACAAGAATTTGCAGACCAGAATTGTATTGAAACGAGCACAAATCAATCACGAACTCAGTAGCGATTCTCAGTGCAAACAAACGATCACAGCAAAACTTGTACTCGTCCACAGAAATTGAACGCAAAACAGTAATTTACAACACAACATCACAGAACACAAGACGTTAAATGTACTCAGCAACTTAGAACTCAAACAAACACAGGCCGTTCGATTAATAACAACGAAACACTGGAACGCAATTATATACCCCAACTGCGGACAGAAACTCAACGCTACAACTCAGAAAACAACTCAGCGCATTCGATAGTAAATCAGACAACCACAGCCACAATTCAGGCAAACTTAATTCTAAAAATTAAACAAAACAGAACCGAACTCGATTTTGCAAGAAACTCGCAGCCATTCTGTAAACAAAACGCAACTAAGCCCAGAAAATTCACACCAAATTCAAAAACAAAACATAATTCACAGGGAACTAATTTACACATGGAACTTTCAAAAAGCAAACTGAGACACGCAGCAATTCGGGACTCTTAACATAGCAATGAACAACGTCAACTCGGAAGGTAAGATTTGGACATTGATTACACAGAAAATTCCAAGCCGAATAGGGGAAAGGGACTGTTCGACTTAATGGAAACAAATAGAGAGAGAGAGAGAGAGAGAGAGAGAGAGAGAGAGAGAGAGAGAGAGAGAGAGAGAGAGAGAGAGAGAGAGAGAGAGAGAGAGAGAGAGAAGGAGAGGTGTGGTGAAATTGGTTTCGAAGAGAAGGAAAGGGGAGATGGTATGGTGTTTTTGTTTTCAAAGAAGAAGAATAAAACAAGAGTGGTGATGTTTGTGTTTGTTGAGAAAAATAAAACTAATGCTGGGTGTGTTCGAATAAACAAAACAGGACAAGCTGAAAATAAAAACTTCGACTTTGGGGAAATAAAAACAGGTAAACTAATTAACAGAACTAATAAATTTTTTTTTAAAAAATAAATATGAAAATAAAATTTATCTACGAATTTAAAAGTTATATTACTAAAACGATGATTTGATTTTAAATTAAATGGCCCACAATAAAATTGATGTTTAAAGGGGCTAAATTACGAATTAAAACTACGAACAAGAAATTAAAAATCGTTACTTTCAACCCATAGTGGTTAGCTTTCGCTACTTTGTCCACTACTTGGATTTACGAAAATAACGAAATAGGGCAACAATAACGAAAGAGCAAGACAAGAAATTAAAGGAAATGAAATTGCATTAAAATAAAAAGAGTGTTTACAAAATTTGAAACTAAAGAAAATACAAGAAATTAAAACTACCCTAAAATCTAAGTTACTAAATACAAGGGGGTGAAGGGGTATTTATAGGATGAGAATTAGGGTTAAGGGGGGTGTTGGGTAAATCACCACCATACATTTGGGTTGTGTGGTGGTGAAATCCTAGCCATCTATTTGTTTCCTTCCCCCTTAAGCTTTGAAGAGTTGATCTTGGCCATACACTTTGCTAATGTGTTGGGATGATCTCCACCTTCCACTTGTCTTGAAATATTCCTTTTGCTCCAAGCTCCTAATTCTTTTCCTTCTTTCATTTTTGGTCCTTTTTCTTCCTCCTTTTTCCCTTCCTTGCACTTTATTTATTTATTTTGTCATTTCTTTATTTATTTACGATTTTCCTGAAATTCAACAAAATAAAATATTAAAACATGAGTTCAAGCAATAAATAGGTAGATAAAATATGCAAAAATATGCACTTATCAAATGCCCCCATACCTATCTTTTGCTCGTCCTCGAGGAAAACAAAATGAAAATCTAGATGCAAAGTCCTATACTCCTTTTCGTAGGTGTGACGGTTGCATTTGGCATATGCAACAAGCCCTTTAAACCCCTAGGCAGCCCTAGTGGACGAGTGAGGTCTCGTGAGGGCCTATAGTGAATGTACCCACAAAATCCATCTAGCTTATATAAAAGATCACATGGCAATGCACACCACACATACATGTCCTCTCATGATTCATCAACTTAAGAATCAAAATGAAGTTGCAAAGTCTTGGTGTGGAAAGTGCAAGGATTCACATAGTCTACTCAAAGAACCATGCAAGAGTGATTATAAGTTCATGTTAAGTGCAAAAATCATTGGTGACCATGCTAAGTTTACAAGGGCACACCTTAGAGTCAAAACTTGAGATCTCATATGCAAAACAAGCAATACCTCACATTTCACTCACAAAAGAATATTCACTCAAGAACAAGGGTAAGTGTATCACTCAATTCCAACAAAATCAAATGCATGCTTGACACTTGGTATCATTCCAACTTAAATCACAACATACATTAATAATGACAATCAAAAGGTCTTTATTAGGGTTGTAATGGGGCTAGGGACAAGGTATGTCAAGAAAGGCCAAAATAAGGTGAAGTGTCAAAAGCTAGTAGTAACCTTGAATATCATGCACAACACCAAACTTCCTCCCCATACAATTTATTTTTATTTTTAACAAAAAGCCTTGAATAGTCGAATGAAGGAGGATTACAAAAACATAAGTATGCTCTCATATGTAATTTTTTTTTTTCATTTTCTTTTTCTTTTTTTTTTTCTTTCTTCTTCTTTTTTTTTCTTTTTTTTTTATATAAAAAGGAAAATGATAAATGCAACAATAATCTTCCTTTAGATTTAATTTTGAAAATCGACTATCAAGGTAACAACGAATATTTTCCACAAAAGTTATGAACAAAAGTAAACCCTATTTCACACACCTTATTGCTCCCTTAAGTTCCTACTAGCCTTTGACAAAATGGGATCAAGAATACGTAAGGCTAAACAAGAAAAAGGTCTTAGGCGAGTAATGTGGTGTGTCACCGAAAGAAAATGATTAGGCTCAAAGGGGTAACTAATTGATCATATAAGCATGGTGTGGATAATTTGGGAAATATAGGTTATTCCTAAGTGCCTTTATCATTTTATCATCAATCAATGTCATGTATTTCAAGAAGGAACTCAAACAAGTGCTAGCAATGCAAATGACAAGTGGACACTCAAGCAAAAGAATATAAATGCAAAAGATGTGCATATAGGCTCAAAATCTCACTTGGTGTGGTAAAACATAATCAATCTCAAGAAATGTTATCCTCAATGCACCTACTTGTACTCAAAGCATGAAGACCAAATCATCTTACACCTAATCAAGTCCTTCTAATTTCGTGCACAATTCAAATAAGTCTACTAGCTTCACCTTGCTAGTGTAAGTGTGTGAACAAGAACTTTAGCAAATCACTTCTCAAACAAAAGCTAATGGATCATAAGATTATCATAGCATGCAAGGGTGCATCAAGCAACTAGCAATCAATTAACAAGACTAGAATACGAAAAGAACTCTTTTTGATTTTTTTGATTTTTTGATTTTTTTGGATTTTTGATTTTTATATTTACACTAAAAACCCTCCCCCCATACCTAAATCATGCATTGTCCTCAATGTATGCAAATGCAAGAGAAATGATTAAATGAGAATGAGGAGATAATACCTGACAAGAGATAAAGGAGAGGATTTACCTACTGAAAGAAACTTACATGAATCACGGGTCGATGAGGTGGGTGACCTCATCCTCGGGATCAAATGGCAGCTCTAAAAATGGTTTGAGTCTTTGTCCATTAACTTTAAATACATCACCATTTTTAGGATTTTCAATTTCAACAGCACCGTGAGGAAAAACGGTCCTAACAATGTAAGGACCTTCCCACCTAGATCTCAATTTCCCGGGGAATAAATGAAGCCTAGAATTGTACAAAAGAACTTTTTGACCCGGAGAAAAAGATTTTCTCAAAATGGATTGATCATGAAAAAGTTTTGTTCTTTCTTTATAGATTTTAGCATTTTCATAGGCCTCATTTCTTAATTCCTCTAGTTCTGACAATTGCAACTTCCTATGACTACCGGCGGTTGGTAAGTCAAAGTTCAAATCTCTTATGGCCCACAAGGCCCTATGCTCTAGTTCAACGGGCAAGTGACAGGCTTTGCCAAACACAATTCTGTAAGGGGACATGCCCAAAACAGTCTTAAAAGCGGTTCGATAGGCCCATAAGGCATCAATCAGTTTGATGGACCAATCCTTCCTATTCGAGTTGACAGTCTTTTCTAAGATTTGTTTGATTTGCCTATTCGAGACTTCAACTTGACCACTAGTTTGAGGATGATAAGGGGTAGCCAACCTATGAGTAATTGAGTACTTTTTCAAAAGGGACTCAAATTGACGATTCTTAAAGTGCGTACCTTGGTCACTAATGATAGCCCTAGGTGTGCCAAATCGAGAAAAGATATTCTCTTTTAAGAATTTAAGAACGACCTTGTTATCATTGGACTTAGTCGGTATGGCTTCTACCCACTTAGACACATAGTCAACCGCTAAGAGAATATAGAGGTTGCCGAAAGAGCTAGGAAAGGGACCCATAAAGTCTATGCCCCACACATCAAAAATCTCAATGATTAAGATGGGACTCATTGGCATCATGTTTCTCCTAGTGATCTTTCCTAAGCGTTGACACCTACTACAAGCGGCACAGAATTCTGCAGCATCCTTGAACAAACTAGGCCAATAAAAACCGCTTTGGAGGATTTTAGCTGCTGTTTTCTTAGCACTAAAATGACCTCCACAAGCTTGATCATGACAAAAGGAAAGGATACTTCGAAACTCATGGTTTGGGACACACCTCCGAATGATTTGATCGGGACAATATTTAAAAAGATACGGGTCGTCCCAAAAGAAGTGTTTGACTTGAGAGAAAAATTTCGATTTATCTTGTGTGGACCAATGAGAGGGAATGTCGCCGGTAGCAAGGTAATTGACAATGTCGGCGAACCAAGGAGGAGTAGAGATAGAAAAGAGATGTTCGTCGGGAAAAGATTCATTTAAAGGCAAGTCAGTGGTGGACTCCACTACTAAGCGAGAAAGGTGATCGGCAAAGACATTTTCGGACCCCTTCTTATCCCTAATTTCTAGGTCAAACTCTTGGAGCAACAAGATCCACCTAATCAATCGGGCCTTAGAGTCTTTCTTAGAGAAGAGATATCGAAGGGCGGAATGATCGGTGTAAACAATGATTTTCGAACCAATAAGATACGACCTAAACTTCTCGAGGGCAAAAACTATGGCTAGAAGCTCCTTCTCGGTGGTTGAATAATTGAGTTGCGCATCATTTAAGGTCTTACTAGCGTAGTATATGACATGAGGTATCTTATTGATTCGTTGTCCTAAAACCGCTCCTAATGCGTAATCAGATGCATAACACATTAACTCGAAAGGTTGACTCCAATCGGGAGACTTGATAATCGGGGCCGAGGTCAACTCTTTCTTAAGGTTTTCAAAAGATTGTAAACAATCTTTATTGAACTCGAATTTGACATCTTTTCCAAGAAGGGTGGTCAAGGGTCTAGCCTTTTTGCTAAAATCTTTAATGAAACGCCTATAAAAACCCGCATGTCCTAAAAAGGAACGAATTCCTTTGGCCGATGTTGGTGGGGGTAGATTGGCAATGAGGTCAACTTTGGATTTATCTACTTCGATCCCCTTTTCAGAAATTCTATGACCAAGAACGATTCCTTCTTTAACCATGAAATGACATTTTTCCCAATTAAGAACGAGGTTGGTTTCTTTACATCTTTTTAAGACTAACTCAAGATGGTTTAGGCATTGATGAAAAGACGAACCAAAGATGGAGAAGTCATCTATGAAAATCTCTAGGAATTCACCTACCATGTCAGAAAAGATGCTCATCATGCACCTTTGGAAGGTGGCCGGGGCAGTGGTTAGACCGAAAGCTAAGCGACGATAAGCAAAGGTTCCAAAGGGACATGTGAAAGTGGTTTTTTCTTGGTCTTCGGGAGCTATAGGAATTTGAAAATAACCGGAATAACCATCTAGAAAGCAATAGTAGGCATGACCAGCTAACCTCTCTAACATTTGATCTATGAATGGCAAAGGAAAGTGGTCTTTTCTAGTGTCATCGTTGAGTTTCCTATAATCTATGCACACCCTCCAACCGGATTGGACACGAGTAGGAACTTGCTCATTGTTCTCGTTAGTCACCACGGTAATACCCGACTTTTTAGGTACTACCTGAATCGGGCTAACCCAAGAGCTATCAGAAATGGGATAAATGATTCCATTATCGAGACACTTAAGAATTTCCTTCCTAACGACTTCCATCATGGTAGGGTTCAACCGCCTTTGTGGCTCACGAACTGGTTTGGCATCATCAACTAAGTGAATCCGATGTTGGACAATGGCCGGACTAATTCCTTTAATATCCGAGATACTCCAACCTATGGCTTCCTTATGATCTCTAAGCACATTCACAAGCTCATCCTCTTGTGACTTGGTCAAATTAGAGGCAATGATAACGGGAAGAGACTCGTTAGGACCTAAAAAGGCGTACTTAAGAGTGTCGGGAAGAGGTTTGAGTTCTAAATCGGGCGGCTTTGACTCAACGGGTTCACTAGTTTCGAAAAGTGGCAAAGGAGGTGGTTCACATGCTTGGTTATTTGTAGGAATGGTGGAATCTAACATTGCATTGACCTCATTTGTATATTCAGAATCATCCCAATCTTGACCAAAGTGTTTTAAACAAAAATCAAGAGCATCATTAGGGTTGATGAATTCTTGATCAACTATATCATCAATTAAATTGACATCCATAGGTTGATCATAGAGATCATCGGGTTGTTTCCCTATGTGAAAAATATTGAGGTCAATGGTCATGTTTCCAAATGTTAGTTTCATTAATCCATTTCTACAATTAATCAAAGCATTGGAGGTGGCTAGAAATGGCCTTCCTAGAATGATAGGAATCTGATTCTTATGGTTCTTGACCGGTTCGGTTTCTAGGACGACAAAATCAACGGGAAAGAAAAAGTCACCTACTTTAATTAGCACGTCTTCAATAATCCCCTTAGGAACCTTGACAGAACGATCGGCTAATTGAAGTGTAACATTTGTTCTTTGAAGCTCTCCTAAACCTAGGGCTTGATAGACCGAAAATGGAAGCAAGTTCACACTAGCGCCTAAGTCGAGTAATGCCTTGTCCACGAAGGTATTGCCTATGACACATGAAATTGTAGGACAACCGGGGTCCTTATATTTCACGGGAATCTGGTTCGAAAGAATTGAGCTCACTTGGGATGTCAAGAAGGCTTTCTTAGGGACGTGAGTAGTTCGCTTATGTGTGCACAAATCTTTTAGACATTTCGCATACGAAGGAATTTGTTGAATTGCGTCTAAAAGGGGAATTTTGACTTTGACTTGCTTAAAAACTTCTAAGATCTTGTCCATTTGGGCCGTTTGTTTAGGAGAAATGAGTCGTTGGGGGTAAGGAGCTTTTGGCTTAAAGACTCGTTCATTAGGTTCTTCGGGGACGGGTTTTGTCCCACTCGTTGATCCTTGTTCCTTAGAACTCTCGGGTTCAAGATTAGCGTTTGGTTCAGAATTCGATTCGTCTTCTTCGGGAGACTTGTCACCGACATGATTTTCAACTTGCTTACCGGACCTTAAGGAAATGATTGCGTTCACATTGTGAGGAGGTCTTTGATTGATTGGAAATTTAGGGTTTACCTCGGTTTGACTTGGAAGTTTGTTCTTCTCTCGTTCACAAATGGCGTTGGCTAACTGGCTCACTTGAACTTCTAACTTCGATATGGCTTGAGTACTAGCATTTAAAATTTGCCTATCTTGACTCATGGTTTGCATGAAGGTCTGTTGAGATTGAGCCAAATTAGTTGTTGATTTTAGGAGCGCATCGAGAGTCTTTTCCAAGGAATTTATTCTCTTATCCGATTCATGAAAGCCGGGTGGGTGGGCGGGTGCTTGATTTTGATAAGGAATGTGATTTTGAGTCGTGTTTGAGAAAGGAACTTGGTTCGGATAGTTCGGCTTTTGAAAAGATGGCGGAGATTGGAAATTTTGGCCTTGGTTCCAAGAGAAATTAGGGTGGTTCTTCCACCCGGGATTGTAAGTTGGTGCGAACGGGTCATTCCGAGGTCTCGGTTGGAACATTGCGTTCACTTGCTCAAAATCGGGACAAGGTTGAGACTCAAAGTTCGAGGAATTAAAATTTGGGTACATAGACATGGGTGGGGGACTACTATGAGTTTCTAGAGCTTCGAGTCTCCTAGTAAGGGTGGCTAGCTTGGCATCGGTTGCAATATTGTTTCCAATTGAATGTAGACCCCTAGAAGAACTAGATGACTCGTTGGACTTGTGAGGTTCCCTAGTAGACTCCCACAACATTGTCTTCTCGGCTAATTCCTCGAAAAACTCCCACCCTTCGTCTTCATTTTTCTCCATAAATTTTCCTTGGCACATAGACTCTAACAACGCGGTTGTTGGACTATCTAAGGCCTCATAAACAATCTTGCAAAGCCTCCATTTTTCTATTCCGTGATGGGGGCATTGTGATAAGAGATTTTTAAAACGATCAAAATATTTCCAAAAAGACTCATTTTCCTTCTGATGAAATTGATTTATTTCGTTTGTAATCCTTGTAGTCTTATGGTTTGGAAAATATTTTTTAAGAAAAATTATCACAAATCCCTCCCACGTTGAAATAGAATTAACGGGTAGACTATACAACCATTTTTTGGCATTTTCTTTCAAGGCGAAGTTGATAAGTCTAAGCCTAATGGAGTCTTCGGTCAATTGTTGGAGTTTTTGTAGAGCACAAACCTCCTCGAATTCATGAAGGAAAATATACGGATCCTCACCATCACTCCCGGTAAACTTAGGTAACATGCTAATGTGGTGAGCTTTGATCTCGAAATTATTACCATTTACGGGAGGAAGAGTGATGCACGAAGGTTGAGCGGAACGGGTGGGGTAGCAACGGTCCTTAAGAGACAAGGCCATGTTTACTAATGGTTCAGAATTATCTATAGACTCGGAGTCAGAAGAGGAAGAACTCTCAAACGATCTCACTAGTCTAGAAGAATTATCCCTAATCCAAATAGTTCGCATAAACCATGTAAGGAAACACGTAGCAAATAAGTGCGATAAATTAAAACACACAAAAAAGAAAGGGTGTAAAATTAAAAGAAAAAAATCCTAAACCTAGGGTTCCCTAATAAAATAACTAGACCTTGCTCCTAACCGTAAGGGCTACCAAAAACTAGGTAAATCAATAATTATTCGAACCGGCTTGGCCAGGTAGGTGCAAGCATTGCCAAGAGGCTAAACACCAACCTAGACACCAAACCTTAATTGGCCAGGTCAGCTTTCGCTTTCCTAGACACCAAAAAGTAAGAATAATTAAAGATTACTTCGTTTCTTAAGCACCTTCCTAATTGAGCGCGAATTCCTAGGGGCCAAGTCTAATTAATTTTATTAAAAGGCTAGGGAATGCAAAATGAGGAATTAAATGGTTTTTGGGCTAAGGAAAGAGTGATGAAATCCCTTCCCTTATCTTGTAGAGGTTTTGCCCTTAATGTTTATTTACAAAATGATGCAACAAACAAAGATATATACAAAAATTATAAACAAATATGGATGCTTTAAACTACGTGTTCTAACTAAAGAAAAGAAAGAATTTAACGTACCTTGGGGTCCTCCAGCGATCACCACAATTATAGGTACGAAAAATTAAAAACAACAAAATAAATATCTAGATGATGTGCCCTAAGTGATTAAATGCATGATGCAACAATTATGTATTTACAACTAATTTTTTTGGATTTTCAATTTTTACTTTTTTTGTGATTTTTGAATTTTTTAATTTTTTTGTATTTTTCTAAAATAACAAAGGGCGAAAAGAGTGAGATACGGTTACCGAAGCTTGCTTTCCATGAATTCCAATTCTTCCACGCTTCGTTGAGAAGAGTTCCGAAATCTCAAGCTTTCCTAAAAAGAACGAAATAAAAAAAATTAAGACAAGAAATAAAACTAACTGGAAAAATTAAAAATTAAGGCGCGAATAATAATTAGTCCCCGGCAGCGGCGCCAAAAACTTGTTGTTGCTAAAAATGTAAACATTTGAATCGCAAGCGCACAATTCGTTTCGTTGTAAAATTCAAAGATTCGTTCCACAAGGACTATTTTTATTCGCAAACCTTAATTTCTAATTTAATCGAATTAGAACAAGTATTGAATTTTTGAAAGATTTAGATTTTATACTATTTCATTCCTAACAGAAAATTTAAACAATATTTTTTTTAAAAGAAAATTAAATTTATTATAATTTTAAAACAAACTAATTAAAAGTGAAAATAACAAAACTAAATTATTTAAAAAATCTAAATTCAGAAAATCGAATCTAACTCAATTTATTCTAAAAATTCAAAGAAAAATTCGACATGTATTATTTGCACATTCAACTAGCCAAAAGCACATTAGCACTAAACAGAAACCAAGTTAAAATAACAATCAGTCGACAAACAATGACAACAAGAATTAACAACTTAAGACTCACAGAAATTAACAACAGAAAACCACAATAACCGAAACATTACATAAAACTTGAAACTTTAACTCAGCAGACTTGGTGAAAAACAGGACAGACTTAGTTGCAGCACAGTAACGAAAACTTGACTCAGCCGTAAAACTCGACAAGAATTTGCAGACCAGAATTGTATTGAAACGAGCACAAATCAATCACGAACTCAGTAGCGATTCTCAGTGTAAACAAACGATCACAGCAAAACTTGTACTCGTCCACAGAAATTGAACGCAAAACAGTAATTTACAACACAACATCACAGAACACAAGACGTTAAATGTACTCAGCAACTTAGAACTCAAACAAACACAGGCCGTTCGATTAATAACAACGAAACACTGGAACGCAATTATATACCCCAACTGCAGACAGAAACTCAACGCTACAACTCGGAAAACAACTCAGCGCATTCGATAGTAAATCAGACAACCACAGCCACAATTCAGGCAAACTTAATTCTAAAAATTAAACAAAACAGAACCGAACTCGATTTTGCAAGAAACTCGCAGCCATTCTGTAAACAAAACGCAACTAAGCCCAGAAAATTCACACCAAATTCAAAAACAAAACATAATTCACAGGGAACTAATTTACACATGGAACTTTCAAAAAGCAAATTGAGACACGCAGCAATTCGGGACTCTTAACATAGCAATGAACAACGTCAACTCGGAAGGTAAGATTTGGACATTGATTACACAGAAAATTCCAAGCCGAATAGGGGAAAGGGACTGTTCGACTTAATGGAAACAAATAGAGAGAGAGAGAGAGAGAGAGAGAGAAGGAGAGGTGTGGTGAAATTGGTTTCGAAGAGAAGGAAAGGGGAGATGGTATGGTGTTTTTGTTTTCAAAGAAGAAGAATAAAACAAGAGTGGTGATGTTTGTGTTTGTTGAGAAAAATAAAACTAATGCTGGGTGTGTTCGAATAAACAAAACAGGATAAGCTGAAAATAAAAACTTCGACTTTGGGGAAATAAAAACAGGTAAACTAATTAACAGAACTAATAAATTTTTTTTTAAAAAATAAATATGAAAATAAAATTTATCTACGAATTTAAAAGTTATATTACTAAAACGATGATTTGATTTTAAATTAAATGGCCCACAATAAAATTGATGTTTAAAGGGGCTAAATTACGAATTAAAACTACGAACAAGAAATTAAAAATCGTTACTTTCAACCCATAGTGGTTAGCTTTCGCTACTTTGTCCACTACTTGGATTTACGAAAATAACGAAATAGGGCAACAATAACGAAAGAGCAAGACAAGAAATTAAAGGAAATGAAATTGCATTAAAATAAAAAGAGTGTTTACAAAATTTGAAACTAAAGAAAATACAAGAAATTAAAACTACCCTAAAATCTAAGTTACTAAATACAAGGGGGGTGAAGGGGTATTTATAGGATGAGAATTAGGGTTAAGGGGGGTGTTGGGTAAATCCCCACCATACATTTGGGTTGTGTGGTGGTGAAATCCTAGCCATCTATTTGTTTCCTTCCCCCTTAAGCTTTGAAGAGTTGATCTTGGCCATACACTTTGCTAATGTGTTGGGATGATCTCCACCTTCCACTTGTCTTGAAATATTCCTTTTGCTCCAAGCTCCTAATTCTTTTCCTTCTTTCATTTTTGGTCCTTTTTCTTCCTCCTTTTTCCCTTCCTTGCACTTTATTTATTTATTTTGTCATTTCTTTATTTATTTACGATTTTCCTGAAATTCAACAAAATAAAATATTAAAACATGAGTTCAAGCAATAAATAGGTAGATAAAATATGCAAAAATATGCACTTATCATGCATTATTTCAGTTTTGGAATCAAAAAACAAAGAGAAAAAGTGTACACATTCCTCCTCAATGTAGCGTTGTGCCATCGAACCCTCCGCACGAGCTTTGTTTCCAACTTTCAATTTCAAGTTGTGCAAGTATCTCTCAACAAAATAAATCCAACGAAAATTAGCCGGACCACCTAACTTACACTCGGTAGCTAAGTGTAGTGGCTAATGCTCCATCGGATCAAAAAGACGTGGAATGAAGACAGTTTCAAACTTTGACATTATCTTTACTATATCTTTCTCCATCTTTTGCAAATCTGTGTACTTGAGATTTGATGAGCATAAATCTTGGAAGAAGTTGCACAACTCAATAATAGGATCAGCTACATGCTTCGGAAGTAGGTCACGACATACGATAGGCAACAATTTTTGCATGATGATGTGACAGTCATGTTATTTCATCTCGCGAATGCAATTTGTCTTCCAGTTCACACATCTAGATATATTTGAGGCATACCTATCTGGAAGTTTCAATGCTTCAATCCATTTGTACAACTTGTGAACTTGTTCCCTCAAAAGAACATATGGTTCATTTGGTTTCGTGTCAACACCTTGAATCCACAACTCACGATGTACACTTAAGTCTTCACAATCCTTTCTTGCTTTTGTGTTATCCTTGGACTTGTTCGCATCACCAAGAATTATGTAGAATATGTTGTCAAAGACATTCTTTTCAGTGTGCATGATGTCAATGTTGTGACGAAGGCTTAGTGTCTCCCAATATAGAAGCTCAAAAAATGGAGAATTGTGAGTCCAATTATGTGTCACACCATAATCCTTCGGTTTTCTCTTCAATGACTTTCCCGTAGGGGGAAACTGTATCTGCTCAACCATGGTCTTCGCGAGCAATCCTGAATGTCGAGCACACACTGATCGTGTCTCAACACTTCCAAACTTTGTACTCCTTCTTAAGGGATCATCTGGTTCCAAAAAAATACCGAGCAGTGCCATAAAAACTAGGTTTGCCACCATGTTTGAGTTGTTTAGCTTTTACCTCTCCCATACAAACATGACATGCCAACTTACCCTTGGTGGACCACCCGTTAAGCATGGCAAGTTCAGGAAAGTCGCTAATTGTCCATAAAAGTGCCGCCTTCATCATAAAATTTATACGCGAGAACCTGTCATATGTTTCCACCCCAGTATGCCACAACAATTTCAATTCATCAATGAGTGGTCGAAGATAAACATGTAAGTCTTTTGACGGATCCGTCGGTCTAGGAATAAGAAGAGGCATAAACATGTATGGAACCTTAGTACACATAGATGGGGGAAGATTGTACACAAAAACAATCACCGGCCATACAGTATAGTCCCTAGAATGTGCATCATGAAAAGGATCAAATCCATCAGTAGATAGTCCAAGTCAGACATTACGAATATCCTTTAAAAATCTTGGAAATCTACGATCTAATTGTTTCCATTCATCTCAATCTGCTGGGTGACTTAGATGACCTTCAACCACAACTCTATCGTGGTGCCATCTCATACATTTTGCAGTCTCCTCAGCCATGAATAAATGCTGCAATCTCATGGTAATTGGAAAGTAACGCAAGATCTTTCGGGGGATCTTCTGTTTTTTTGGATCTTTTTGCACTTCGTATCTGTCTTTTTTGTATACATCGCAATGTGTCTTGTTGCTATTTTCCTTGAAATATAACATGCAATCATTCTCGCAAGCATCAATCTTTTCATACTCCATATGCAACCCTTTAAGCATCTTTCACTCAGTATAGTACTTCTCAGGCAACTTATGATCATTGGGCAATACTAACCCAATGAGGAGAAGCAACTCATCAAAGGCATTGTTACTGCAATTATGCTTGTTTTTCCAAGAAAGCAACTCCATTACATATTTCAATGCTGTAAAATTGGCATTGTTTGGATAAATTGGTTTGGAAGCACTGCTCACCCTCTCATAAAATATTTTTGCCGCTGCATTGGGTTCTTCCTCGAAATCCTCACAATCCTCAAAATCATCATCATATGCATCATACATATCATCATCTCTGTAGTTGGAAGACGTTCGAACTTCCACCCGCGGTGTATCATTCTCCCTGTGACAATCCCATCTAGTATACCATTGCATGATACCATGTCGATACAAATCAACTTTCACGGTACTAGGATTCTTCTTGTACTAATTTCCACATTCTTTACATGGACATCTTATAAGGCCACTATCTTCTTCTTCAAGATGATCCATAGCAAATTTAATGAAACTATCGACACCAATTTTTTACTTTTACGTTAAGTATTTTGCCTCATTATACCGATTACGACCAATCCAACTACGATCTGAAGCCATCTACAAATTAAATATGCACACACACACACACACACACACACATATATATATATATAAATAAAATTGTCAATATAATCCTTAACAACTAATAATACTTCAAGTTTTATTAACATATTTCACTCATCATAATTCTATTGTGGACAACACAAATAAACAAACAACAACCATAATACTTTTAACACATTTAAACCCATAAAATTCATACACAAATATAAACACATATTAAAACAAATTATCATAACAACACTAATCAAAACAAAAACAATTAAATTTATAATATGATTAATTGAAAAGTACACTTACTTGAAGATTTATGATTCTCACATGAAGAAAAAATGGTGAAAGGGGAAAAGAGCAAGCAAAAATGAACAAAACCGGCTACTGCAAAATGAAAGCAAAGAAGACAGTAGGGTTTCCAAAAAGCAATCGGCTAAATTCAACCAGAAACAGTCGAATATAGCACGGCTAAAAACAACAGAAGCTGGTCAAATTTAATTTTCCACTACCTTTAGTCGATTTTAGCACGGCTAAATTCTACTCGAAACGGTTGAAAATAGCAAAGATAAATACAATACAAATCGGTCGAATTTAACTTTCACCGGACGACGGTCAAATTTAGCCATCCCCAAATTGGCACTTAATTTCCCGCTCTAGGTTTCCCACTCATTTTTCATATCGACAGCGTTCGGTCGAATTTAGCAGCCCCCAAAACTGGCACTTAATTTCCCACTCTAGGTTTCCCGCTCATTTTTTTGTATCAATTGTGTTCGGTCAAATTTAGCCGTGTGGGGGGAAGAAAAAGGCGGGATATTTCCCGCGTGGCTTTACCAACGGGATAAATTCGATCGGCATCGACTTTCGGTCGAAATTAGTTACTAAAATCGACTGACTCTTTTCGACTGGCGTGATTATCGATCGACGGCGGTCGAATTTAGCCGCCACTGCTAAATTCGATTGTTTGCAGTCGAACTAAGTCGCGGTCGAATTTAAAAAGTTGAATTTAGCCCTGCTGCGTGCCATGGATGGTCATATGAAGCTTTTAGAGCGAAAATTTGCTGATCAAATTAAGTGTTTAGATGAACAGAACAAACAATTTGAAGAATTAATGGCGTTCATGCTAGAACTGAAAACATCTCACGGTACTAATTCATCTCAAGGTACCAATTCATTTCCTTCTTCTGAAATTCCTCGAATTGTTAGATCTATTTCAATAAATCTAAGGTTTACTGAAAAACTTGATTTTCCCAAATTTGATGGAACTGGTGCTAAAGTTTAGGTTAAGAAATGTTGTAAGTATTTCACACTTTGCAAAATTCAAGATGATCAGGAAGTTGATAAAGCTTTGTTTGCACTAAATCACGCAAGCGTACGCGGTCACAAGTAATATATAATAAAGTTGAGTTCGTTCCCACAGAGATCTGGTTATAGTTTTAATTCAATTTTGTACCTATGCAACAATGTATGGTTATTATGCACTGCTAAGACAATTAACAATATAGGGGTTTGATTATCTAAATTAAACTAAAATGCAAAATATTAAACTAAGAATTACTTAACTAATGATAATTAAAATCGAATTACTTACGCAAGATGAACCATGGAATCCAAACTTCATTAAATACTTCGCTTAGATTTGACGCCTTTAATCACTATATGCAATGGTTATGATATCTAATCGGATAACACGAAATAAGTACACGCTACATGTCAGCATACGTATACCAAACTACCCATACATCCACAAAAGAGATAGAAGATGAATAGACACCAATTATGCTTAGACCCTATATCTCTATTGAATTTGAAAACATAACTGTTGAAGAACAAGTTATCCATATTGATCACATAGGGCAGCATAATATCTCTGTTTACGCCACAAATCATGATGTTAAACATCAACCTATCCTATGCTAGCATGGCAAGTTCTAAATCTCAAGATCCACTCTCGCTTCACAAGAGATTAAAAAATTAGATGTTCACGACACATCTATCAATTAAGCATAACCATACGAGGATATCAAATATACATCACACACAGATCTTTAAAACATCAAAATACTAAAGCTCCATAAATAAATCATTTAAAATCCCATGACAACGATTAGTTCATAATTGAACCTCTCATCATCATAGGATCTGATGAAACCATGATAAAAACAAAGTATGAAAAGATACAAATAAACCTAAGTAATTGATATATAATGATGTGTTTTTTTTCTGTCCCCCAAGATGTGTATTTATAGCCCCAATTTGCCTCTCCATCAAGCAATTGCCGTTTTAGAGTTGGAATAGGAGCATGGTAATTTCCGTTCTTGAATGAGAATAGAATTGCAAATTCCATGTGTAGATCTGATTCTAGAATGTTCTAGCCGCCCAGAGCAATTACCATACTTATTAGAAGTAGGAATTATAGCAATTCTTGTCAAAGTTGAATTTCTGCAGTTCGGCACATAATACGTTTCCTAAACTAATTCAGTTTTGAAGGAAAATTCGTAACTGACTTTTCTTCAGTATTTCTGGGCCGTTCCAGTTGTATTTGGACATCTAAAGCACTTTAGAATGAAAGAGAATTCCGTTATCTTTCATTATCTTCGCGTCCAAAACGGACTTATAGAACTCAAGATATGGCCCAAACAGTGAATCAGAATTTTTAGGATAAAAATTCGGAATTTCCAGTAAAGACACCGCGCCTCAGCGCGATCTCCAGGCCGCAGCACACCCTATCACTGCTCACTTTTGCAGAAAATCTTCTCCTCTTCGCGTGAGCTGTAAGATCGTCAGAATCGGACTTGTAGAACTCCAGATATGGCCAAAACAGTGTAGACTGCGCAGCCGACCCGGAAAATCCGAATTTTAATCAAATTAACCTCCAACTCTCTTAGCTCTGCAAAACTCAATGAAAACACATTAAACACACCACATACTTGATGCCAAGTAATCAATTTAAGCCGATATGGAACGCTTTAAGTGGATATAAAATCCACTTATCGCACCCCCAAACTTAAACCGATGCTTGTCCTCAAGCATAAACAACTAACACTAACTAGTACCACTTCCGTAGGTGATCACGGTTGCATTTGGCATATGCAACAAGCCCTTTAAACCCCTAGGCAGCCCTAGTGGACAAGTAAGGTCTCGTGAGGGCCTATAGTGAATGTACCCACAAAATCCATTTAACTAAACAATGCAAACATAATGCAATGCATGAATGCAACTATTATGAAAATGCAAATGATTTACTACTAATACATTACCACACCTTCAAATCCTCTCATGTCATTTCAACTTAAGAATCAAAGTAATAATGCGATGTCTTGGTGTCGAAAGTGCAAGTATTCACATAGTCTACCTAATGAACATGCATAAGTTCTCAAAAGTCCATGTCAAGTGTAAGAATAAGTTAGAAACCATGCTAAGCCTACAAGAGTACATCTTTGAGACAGAACTCGGGATCTCATACGCAAAAACAAGTACACACTCACAATCCACTCACAAAATAATATTCACTCAAGAACAAGGGTAAGTGTATCACTCAATTTAAACAAAATCATAAGCATGCTTGACAATTGGTATCAATCTAACTCTTAACACAACATACATCAATGACGATAATCAAAAGGTCTTTATTTGGGTTGTAACGGAGCTAGGGACAAGGTATGTCAAATAAGCCAAAACAGGTGAAGTGTCAAAAGCTAGTAGGAACTATAATGAATCATACACAACACCCTACTTCCCCCCCACACATAATTTTTTATTTTTCTTCCAACAAAAACACTCGACTAGTCGACTAAAGTAGGATCATAACAAACACAAATATGCTCTCATAATATTTTTTTTCTTTTTTTTCTTTTTTTTCATTTTTTTTCTTCTTTTTTTTTCGAGAGCTAAATATAACAAGAACAATAACAATGATCCCATGATTTTATTACACATGCCGACTATCAACTAAACAACCAAACCAAATTTTCAATATTTCCCCCAAAATTATGACCAAAAAAAACCCCGTACTTGCACACCTTATTACTCCCTTAAGCACTCTACTAGCCTTTGACAATGTGGGTTCAAATTAATGTAAGGCCAACACAAGAAAAAGGTCTATGCAAGTAATGTGGTATGTCACCGAAAAATAGAATTAAGCTCAACGGGTTAACTAATTGATCATGTAAATATGGTGTGGTAATATGGGAAAATATACATGGTTATTCCTATATGCCTTTATCATTTTAATCGTCAAATAATGTCATGCATTTCAAGAAAGACCTCAAACAACTACTAGCAATGCAAACAATCCGTGGACACTCAAGCAAACGAATAAAATTGCAACAAATATGCAATAAGGCTCAAAAGCTCACTTGGTGGAAAAACATACTCAATCCCAAGCAGAAATCTCTCTAATGCGCCTACTTGTATTCAAAGCATGCAAACTAAATCAACTTGCACCTATTCATGTCCTTCTAATTACTCACAACATTCAATAAGTCTACTAGCTTTAACTTACTAGTGTATGTGTGTGCACAAGATCAAAGCATATCACTTCTCAATCAAAAGCGTCAACAACACAAAATTCCTATCCAGCATGGGTGCAAATGCAAACTACTATGGACTCACATGATAATAACACGAACAAAACATGCATGAATTACAACTAAAATGCAAAGCATGATATCCTACATGACACATAACTACTATAAACAACTACTATACACTACTTATCCTTCACACCACCCCCAAACTTAAAATATTCAATGTCCCCATTGAATGGAAGGTAATACAAGGGATGGTAGAGAACATACCTAACTGTCGGCAGGATCACCCTCCTCGGGCGGCACCGTATCTCTATATGGCCATTGAACTATCTTTTCTGGGGCTACATCCTTGATGACAAGTTTCAGCCTTCTTTGCTCCTCAAAAGTGTCAGTAACATTGTTCTCTTCGCTACCTGACAAGTTAGCAACAATAATAATAGGCAAAGTAGTTGATTGACCCAAATATACATACCTCAGCTGATCTGGTGGTTTAAACTCGAGTCTGGAAGTTTCTTCAACATGATGATTTTCATTATTAACCACCAAAGACTGAGCAAGAGTGGAAATAGACGGATTAGGAACAGAAGTGGGTGGTTCACCAATAGAAGTCTTATCAACAGACTTAGGATCAAAAGAACTCTCCTCAAGTTGAATTTCATGCTTAGAACAAATAGCATTCAATTCCTCTAACATCTCATCAGAAGTAAAATTCTTGTACAACTCATGAAGTTCTTTATTGCCCTCATACAAAACATCTTTCTCAAGAAAAGACTCAATTGCACTATCCTCAAGATTTGACCATGAAACACCCTCATCAATTAGCACCTGAGAATCCCAAAGATCAACCACGCCTAGTTCCTCATCTTCCGTATCGGACTTTCCATGTAAATCAACGTCTACTGGATTTGACTTGCCAAAACACTCTTCCTTCTCTGCCGGAAATTCCAAGAATTTCATTGGATATGGATGAGGCGGGTAGATCTGATTGCTATTTGTAGAATGCTCCGGAGAAACTTTTTCAACAGGATTCGTACTCTTTTCCACTTCACCATCCAACTGCTCAGCTACCAAATCAGATTTCTCAATTTCTGACCCTGTAGATTTCTCAACCTGCTGAATATGAACTTCTTCGTTTTCCGTAGCTGCTGATTTCTGATCGTTTGTAGCCTTTCCAGATCTCAAGGTAACTGCTTTCACCTACTCTTCGACTTCCCTCTTGCCTAGATTAGCCTCCGTGTGGCTAGGAAGAGTCCTTTGTGGCCTACTCAACAATGCATTAGTAATCTGCCCAATCTGATTTTCCAAGGTCTTAAACGATATAGCGTTGATTTTAAACATCAACCGCAATTCCTCTAATTCAGATTTGTCATAAGTGGAATGCCCAGAACCAGAATATGACTGTTGTTGCTGAAAACCCGAAGGTTGAAATTGCCACGGGGCATATTGTTGCTGAAATTTCTGGTGATTGTAAGGCTTTGCTCCATATTGTTGACCTTGAAATTGCTGATAAGGCTGTTGTGGTTGCAGCATGCCACCTTGATTGTTGCTCCAGCTCACTGATGCACTATAGATGGCACACTGATTCGTCTCATGTGCGCCCGCACATAGCTCACAAACACTAGCCACCTGCTGAACTCCATAGTAAGTTAGAAAATGCATCTTCAAATTCAATGCCTTCAACTGAGCTGCTATAGCTGTAGCTGACACGTACCTGAAACACCAACGAACTACATAAGATAGGTTAAAAAAACAATCCGAGTCAGTGAACTCTAACGACCACTGATGACAAGCACATAAACTAAAAATAAAACACCAATGATCCCCGGCAGTGGTGCCAAAAACTTGTTTGCACTAAATCACGCAAGCGTACGCGGTCACAAGTAATATAGAATAAAGCTGAGTTCGTTCCCACAAAGATCTGGTTATGGTTTTAATTCAGTTTTATACCTATTCAACAATGTATGGTTATTATGCACTGCTAAGACAATTAACAATATTGGGGTTTGATTATTGCAAACTATTAAACTAAGAATTACTTAACTAATGATAATTAAAATCGAATTACTTACGCAAAATGAACCATGGAATCCTAACTTCATTAAATACTTCGCTTAGATCTGACGACTTTAATCACTATATGCAACGGTTATGATATCTGATCGGATAACACGAAATAAGTACACGATACTTGTCAGCATACGTATACCTAACTACCCAAACATCCACAAAAGAGATAGAAAATGAATAGACACCAATTATGCTTAGACCTTATATCTCTATAGAACTTGAAAACATAACGGTTGAAGAACAAGTTATCCATATTGATCACATAGGGTAGCATAATATCTCTATTTACGCCACAAATCATGATGTTAAACATCAACCTATCCTATGCTAGCATGGCAAGTTCTAAATCTCAAGATCCACTCTCGCTTCACAAGATATTAACAAATTAGATGTTCGTGATGCATCTATCAATTAAGCATAACCATACGAGGATATCAAATATACATCACACACAGATCTTTAAAACATCAAAATACTAAAGCTCCATAAATAAATCAGTTACAATCCCATGACAATGATTAGTTCATAATCGAACCTCTCATCATCATGGGATCTGTTGAAACCATGATAAAAACAAAGTATGAAAAGATACAAATAAACCTAAGTAATTGATATGTAATTATGAGTTTTTTTTATGTCCCCCAAGATGTGTATTTATAGCCCCAATTTTCCTCTCCATCAAGCAATTGCCGTTTTAGAGTTGGAATAGGAGTATGGCAATTTCCATTCTTGAATGAGAATAAAATTGCAAATTCCATGTGTAGATCTGATTCTGGAATGTTCTAGCCGCCCAGAGCAATTACCATACTTATTAGAAGTAGGAATTATAGCAATTTCCTTGTCAAAGTTGAATTTCTGCAGTTCGGCACATAATACGTTTCCTAAACTAATTCAGTTTTGAAGGAAAATTCGTAACTGACTTTTCTTCAGTATTTCTGGGCTGTTCCAGTTGTATTTGGACATCTGAACCACTTTAGAATGAAAGAGAATTCCATTATCTTCGCGTGAACTGTAAGATCGTCCAAAATGGACTTATAGAACTAAAGATATGGCCCAAACAGTGAATCAGAATTTTCAGGATAAAAATTCAGAATTTCCAGTAAAGACACCGTGCTGAAGCGCGCTCTCCAGGCCGCAGCGCACCCTGGTCACTGTTCACTTTTGCAGAAAATCTTCTCCTCTTCACGTGAGCTGTAAGATCGTCAGAATCGGACTTGTAGAACTCCAGATATGGCCAAAATAGTGTAGACTTCGCAGCCGACCCGGAAAATCCGAATTTTAATCAAATTAACCTCCAACTCTCTTAGCTTTGCAAAACTAAATGAAAACACATTAAACACACCACATACTTGAGGCCAAGTAATCAATTTAAGCCGATATGGAACGCTTTAAGTGGATATAAAATCCACTTATCAAGCTTCTTTGAATATGGTTGATAAGGCTGAAAATTGGGTTCTTAACTATCTTGCTAATAGGAAGATTTAAGTGTTAGATTTAGGGATGATAATGCTTCTAATGTGGTTGAGCAGTTTAACAAATTATAGCAGAATGACTCTTTTTCAGTTGGGTTGTATATGTCAGGATTTTCCTTTTCAGACTGTCACTATAGCTGATGGGAACGATTTGGCTTGGAAGCAATTGTGTAAATGTTTTAATTAGAAATCACAGGGCACTCTCTTCACTACAGATGCTTTGTTAATTATATTAGGCAATTGTGATATGGTACTTAGTACTCAATGGCTAAGAACTTTAGGGTCTATTGCATGGAATTTTAACAATCTGGAGATGATGTTTACATATAAAGGACAGAATTTATGTCTTAAAAGGATTCCTCAGCATAAGGTTAAAGTTTTGGAAAAGGCACCAAGTGCTAAAATTCTTAAAAATTCTGCTCACTTGTTCTTTTTACAGTTGACAGAAATTTCATCTCAACCAGAGTTTATTCAACTTAATCAATCTGAGATATTGATGGATTTTGCATCAGAACCTGCAGAATTACAACAGATGAAATATAAGTATGTTGTGGTATTTCATGAACCTAAGAAGTTACCACCCTTAAGAGGTGTATATGATAATATAATTCCTTTAGAACTTGGTGCAAGTCCAGTTAAAATTCGACCATAGAGATATCTTCTCAAGCAAAGAGATATCATAGAATAACTTATACAAGAAATATTGGATAAAGGCATTATTCAAAATAGTTCCAGCCCTTTTGCTTCTCCGATGGTTTTAATGTGTAAGAAAGATGGTTCTTGGAGGTTCTGTATTGATTATAAGGATTTAAATAAGAAAAAAATCAAGAATAAATTTCCTATTCCTATAATTGATGAGTTGGCAGGAGCTAAGATTTTTAGCAAGTTGGATTCGAAGGTAGGTTACCGTCAAATGAGAGTCAAGGATGAGGATGTGTATAAAATTGCTTTTAAGATTCATACCGGGCATTTTGAATTCTTGGTTATGCCTTTTAGGCTTACAAATGCCCCGTCTTCTTTCAAGGTTGGATGAACCATGTTTTTAAACCATTTTTAAGAATGTATGTTTAAGTTTTTTTTGACGACATTTTGGTCTATAGTAGAACTAAAGAGGAGCATTGGCATCATTTGGCTATGGTATTTGACTTAATGGTTGATAATCATATGTTTGCTAAAACTAGCACATGTGCCTTTGCTGTTAACAGAATTGAGTACTTAGGTCATTTATAGAACGGTTGAAATTGACCCAAGCAAAATCTCTATTATTAATAGTTGGCCAGTTCCTACCAATGTAAAGGAAGTTAGGACTTTTTAGGGCTTCCTGGTTATAAAAAATTTGTGAGGAATTTTTTCTGTCATTCGTAAGCCTTTGACAGAGTTATTAAATAAAGGGGGTTACAACTGGTTTGACAAAGCTGAATCTGGTTTTCAATAATTGAAACATACTCTTACTTCTGCACTAGGACTAGCAGTTCAAGATTTTCTAAGGTCTTTTTAATTGAAACTTATGCTTTTCAAAAGGGAATTGGTGTTATTTTAATGCAAGATAGTCACCCTTGCATTTTTAAGTAGAGCTTTAGGACCAAAGTGGCAAAAGTTATTTGTGTATGGAAAGGAATTGCTTGTTATAGTGTTTGCTGTGCAGAAATGGGAATAATATGTATGTGGGAATCTTATTATAAGAACTGATCAAAAGACTCTTATTTGAGATGTATGTGTTGTGGTCAACCTCAGTTATGGCATAAATGGTTGGCACTAGCTGAGTGGTGGTATAACACTCATTTCAACATAGCTACTAGTCTTACTCCTTATGACGTGGTTTACAACCAAGAGCCACCATTGGATTCGCCATATTTACCTGGTGAATCTGATAATAAAGGTGTTGACAGGATTTTACAAAGGAGAATCTATGATTACTGAGCTCAAACATCACTTGGGTATGGCTCAGGCTAGGATGAAATTCCAAGCTGATAAGCATATGTCTGAGAGAGTTTTTAATGGGGTTTGGTTGAAGCTAAAGGATTATAAGCAAATGTCAATCTGTCAAAGATCTAATATTGCTAAGCTGGGACCTAAGTATTGTGGGCCATTTCAGTAAAGATACATGATTTTTTTCATGTTTGTCAGCTTAAAGAATTTAGGGGCCCTTTACCTGTTACTGCAGAAATTCTTCAGTGGTTGATTAATAATTCTTTGTTGGTGCCTTTTGCTGTTCTATATAAAAAGGCAAGTTCCACATTCCAATGTTGCTAAAGTGGATTATTTGGTGCAGTGGCAGAATCAAAGTGCAGATCAAGCTACATGGGTGGATGCACAAGATTTTGTCACTAAGGCTATGTTCACTTGGATTGAATGGAATGAAGGGAGAATGGAATGAAATTTATACTATTATTTGGGGGAGATTGGGGAAAGTATTTATAAATTTCATTCCTTACTTCATTCCTCTCCAAATAATTTGAACTAGAATTCTAACCCACATGTTTTGGAAGGAATGCTCCATTCCCAATCTTCATCATTTTCCTTGCAATCTTCATCATAAAAATCTTCTTCTCCCTCATATTTGTTTATTAATTTCCCTCAACATCCCCTTTCTTCATAAATTTTGTTTACAATTTTTATTCCATTCCTACCCTATTCCATTCTTTCCAAGTGAACACACCCTAAATTTCCAGACTTCCTTATTTTTTTAGTACAGACTTGCGGACAAGTTTTTTAAGTGGGGAAGCTATGTTATAGGATAATAAATAAATAGTAAAAGTAAATAATAAATAGAATGTTTTGTTGTTTTATTTCAAGTCATTGTTGGACGGGAAAGTTAGTTACAGCAAGTGGATGTTTTGGCTAATACATGTAGTCCATTACAAGTTGTAAAGAAAACAAGATTCGTTTTATGTAATGTCATATCGTTTTGAAGTTTCTCATCTCCCTTCTTTCTTCTCGCTTAATTGTAAGGTTTGCTTAAACAATATCTTCATTTCTGTAGATAACTAATTAGTAACAAAGGTGAATTCAGTCAAGAAAACTTCATCTTTATCAATTTCTTACAAATTTGAGGTTGTCTATCTATTCATTTTTCTTAGAAAAGCGATGAGCCTCACTTTGAGGAGCCATTGATGGACCATGGAGAGGTGGAAAATGGTGACTGGCAACAAAATCCGATCCAAGCACAACATGGTGAGAGACATGCATGAATTATGAAGGATTCTCAACCACCAGCTCAATATCCAGGGAATGCATTGTCTGCTATACACCCAAAGAAATACAAAACTAGAGACTCAAGAATGTACACCTCAATGAAGAAGCAGTGTTGAAGAAGAAAAACAAATTAGAAGGTAAGAAAAAAAAAGAAATGAGTAGAAAACAAATCATTTTCATTATTTTGATCATACAAATTAATTAATTTTGCTTATTTTTGGAACATAAATTATAACATATCATTTTTCTCAGATGTTGAACTATGATATTTTCATTTTTAGCATCCAAATTATAACATATGAACATGGAACAATTGTTACCGGAACTTTAAAATGTCTTATGATTACCTTTTTCGTAATGGTTGGAACTTTAAAATGTCTTACGATTACAATAACAGTGCATAGATCATAACAGACACACATACAAATAGAATAATACAATAAGATTACGATATAACAATGGAGCTTAAAGATGTCCAA
Organism: Saposhnikovia divaricata; assembly: GCA_036435485.1. Classification (NCBI taxonomy): domain Eukaryota; kingdom Viridiplantae; phylum Streptophyta; class Magnoliopsida; order Apiales; family Apiaceae; genus Saposhnikovia; species Saposhnikovia divaricata. The sequence continues at coordinate 8,516,190 of JAZHRN010000154.1, read as the reverse complement.
TTAATTTCTAGAACATCATGAACAACTCGATCGAAACCTTAGAAAACCAAACTAGATTATCAGCAAAAACCATAAATCAAGTAGCTAAAAAAAGCAACATAGACATGTCAAAACAGTTCTTTTTCTTGACATTCCTATTCTTTTCTTTCAAAACTTTGATTTCACATTCAAGTGTATTAATACAACGCATAAGCCCATGAAGTATAATCCTCGCGCATTCATAAAGCGAAACATCGAACCACAGGAAAATAGTTATAACCAAAATTCGAACACCCTGCATATTTATGGCCACTTCTTTTGTATGTCCTTGCTATCCGAACAACCACCTATTTGTTACAATTGTGATGCACAACCATTTTATAAATTTAGATCTATACAATGGGGTTTGATAAATTATACGAAAAAAGTGTTTAGAGAAATGGTATAGAGTAGTTTTATACATACAACATACTGACATGTGAATTACCCGTGGACAATCGCAAATACACGAAAGTGTATTTGGTCAAAGTAGTATCCCAAGCAAGTGGGTAACATTCTTTCAGAGAGTGCACCAGAGGCTAAAGTGTCAGTGCAATAGTGTGTGTTGTTTTCGGTAGTTCGTACAATTCGTAATTAGATTGAGTTATAACTAAAGTGTGTAAAAAAATACTGAAAATATATGGAATCTTTGAATCCACCTCAACTTTCGAAAGGAGTTGTTTCGTTGTAATTCACTTGTCCCAACTTAATATCTACATGTAAATTCGGAACACGAAACTAGTCTAAACCACGTCGCTTTACGAATAGCCCATCCAAAATATTCATCCCTCCAATCCTACTAGGTAGTGGTGTTATGTTCATCCAATTAAGTCCTAAATCCCAATCTCATGGCAAAGTAAGTCATCAATCCGAATTTATTAAACAAGTTCTGATTTGATATCATGCAATAAGTATTCACCCTCTATTCTACTTACTAATTTTAAACCCACAATAATGCCACATGCCCAATTATCAAGTTCTATCAATAGCTCATACTCTCGTCTTGTTTCTATTGATATAATAAATTATAAGGTGATCAAACTTATATCTATTATTATTGATTAATATAGGCATGTATCTGCTAAAATCGACAAATTTCATACAACTACTCTCATCCGCGGGGCTTCATCTAAATCCCGTAAGGGAAATTAGCTATTCATGGCAAACACAAATATGACATACATAATAAACATGACATAAAACATGTGTAAAACATTAAAGATACACGACATAAAATGTTATTACTTATTTGATTGCAAACCTCAAAATGGAATACAATCATCCACAACTGAATTACGAAATTGGAAAGCAAATATTCTCCCATGAAAACATTAATGTTTACAAACTCAATATAAAGACTAAGTACTCAAGTGGAGAAAAGAAAAGTGAATGGAAAAGATTAGATGTCTTTTTCAAATGGGTCCCCTTCCACAACCACCGTTGGTTGGTTAGGAGAATTGGACCACCAAATCTCAGTCATTAACTTTGAAAATAAATAGCCAAGATTATTTGCTGCAATAATGTATTATTATATCTGTCGTAATGGATCAGTGCAGATAGGGGAAAATTGTGAAATTAAGTTTTTACCCTTACTACTGTCACAATGATCCATTGCTGTAGCCGAAACTAAATAATTAATGCGGTAGATAGGACCCGAATAACACCCACATTAGACCCGAATAACACACTTAATCTCTAGAACACGAAATTATTTTTCTCAGATGATTTTAACTCCCACCTTCTTGAATCTTATCATCATCATCATCATTATCATCATCATCTCATCTCTTCTTGATTTCTCTATTGATTTCTAAGTATACCCCAATTTAATTTGTACATACACATATACACACAATTTTACATGCTTGCACACAAACACACTACTGTATAAATTGATACTTACAGTTATATGTACATGGTTTGATTCGTTTTTAACTTTGGATGGTGGTGATTTGCTTCGTTTCAGTTAATGTGTATAAAATCATGAACGAATCCAAACTATTAGGGTTCATAGTTCGAATAACCCATTTTGGGTTGCAATTAGTTGAAATTGGGGCTTCTTATCTTCAATTAGGCTGAAATAGTTCTAATCACCCATTTTAGAATTATGATTCGAATTATTATTCAAGGTTTTGAATTTTAGAATTATTAATCTAATTTTAGTTGAATAAATAAATTCTTAATTCGAATTTTAAAATTATTATTAGAATTTTGAATTATTATTCAAATTTTGAATTTTAGAATTACTATTCAAATTTTAAATGAATAAATAAAATATTAATTCAAATTTATGATAAACTAATTTATTAATTTGAAATTTGGATTATTAATCCAAAATTAGGCTTGATTTCCCTAATTTAGATTAAATTTCCCTAATTACCTATAGGATATAGTTTGTACTATACTTGACTACGTGAGATGATGTTTGGAGTTACGAATTATGATTATATGATAGAGTTGAATAATTTTGGGTAAGTGGTTCTGCTAAATATAGAGTAGGCCATCCTTGTTGATTTGTTTGTAGAGTTGTAACTTTTAGTCTTATGTGCTTGGAGTGTAGGATTGTTTTGCCTAATTTGGATCGGTCTAGGTGTATCCATGTAGGTCTAGGTGTATCCATGATGATAATGTTGGATGTGGAATCACAACTTTTCTACAAAAACTTAACATTGACCTCTTGTTGTTCACAACAATGCATGGCTTTCGGTTTTAAACATTTTCTAGCAACTTTGTAATAACCCGAATTTTCGGTAGAATTGAAACTTTTCTTTATGATGAAGTGCATCAGTAAATAGTGATTTTGGTGGATGAATAGTGATTTTGAGGATTAAGAAATTTTTCATGCCACCCTATGTACGAGACATGGTATGGATCAGTAAATAGTGATTTTGAGGAATAAGAAAATTTTCATGCCACCCTATGTACGAGTCATGGTATGGATATTTTGAAGTCATATTAGTGATTCACGGAGTAAATAAGTGTATGTAGAGACGATCGAAACTCAGAAAATCCAAAGTTTATTTTTATAGAATATTTGACCGGGCAGTGAATCGTACATCAGTATTATCAAAAAATGAGATATTAAAATTGAGGATTTGAGGATTTTATATTTTAAAATTTTATGAAATGCGATTTGAGAATTTAGAACGAAAACCACTGAGATAGTGAAACAAGCGTTCTAGAAACCGCTGAAACTTTATAATGAGATTAAGCGATAAAGCGAACGAACCATGGATTATGGATTGATTTTATAACAAGATTAAATGTCCTACATGATCATCAAGAGAATTATATCAAGTGGATTAAATGATTTAATCAAGGATTAAATCAAAACAATTTAGAAGTTAAGTGATTTAAATCACTTAAATCAAATAAGAAACAAAACAAATATCTACCAAGCTTCTTCAATACTCTTTGCACAAGGACCAAGGAGCATCAAGTGGATTAAGATCTGATCCAAGTCCATTGCTTACATCATTTCATAGTTGAATTAATCAAGATTGGTGGAGAAAGAAAAAGAAGAATAAAGAGATCCAAAACTGCCCACCAGAAACACCCTCAAAGAAAAATTCATATCTCCACTTCTATCCATGATTAAATCACCAAATTTTAACCATAGCTTCTCCACTTCATGGGTAACATTCGTTCAAAATTTCATAGCCAACAAAGGAGTATAGCCTAGTCAAATCCCTCCTCCAAGTTGGAGAACCCAATCTGTCCAATTTCTGTACAAAGGAAAGATGGGGTTCAAAACCCTAGCTAGGAAGATTCAAATCTGATGATCTATAGCTCAAAAGAAAGCTTATGAAGAGCACAAGGTGTGGTAAAATGTTTAGCACCAAACTCTTATTTTTCGATTTGTTATGAATTTTACAAGATCGATGATGAATAGTAATGAATAGTGTTTTAAGTAGTTTCCATGTTTTGTTCATGGCTTTTAGCCTTTGTTGAAGCTAACCAAGACCATACCAAGGTGTGACAAGATCTGCTAGTGTTCCTAGAGTGTCAAGGAATGTAAAATCCTAACCCATCCTTGAGTTTTTTTATGAGTTTTTGATGTGGTTTTAGTGTTATGTAAAGATAAGTGCATATTAAGGAGTTTTATGATTGTTTGGTTGTATAAATTGTGTAAAATAATTGGGTATTGTATTAGAGCATGACCACTAACCTTAGAGGTGTATTATGGTTGTTTGTTGTTGTTGGAGATGTATGGTATGCCCGGTGTGGCTTGGTTGTAATGAAACAAAATGGAAATGTTCGATTTAGAGCCGTTGTAATTCCTGATAATTGTAAACCTTTTTAACAGTTAAAGCCCGAGACCATAATATTGTGTAAAGGTTAAACACTGCATATGGTTGTGTAGAATTTGGTTTCTAGTTTACATGGCCGCAAGAATCGTGTCAAAAGAGTTTACGGTTTGTGAGTTATTATTATTTTAGTGAAAGCAATTCGAGAAACCCTATCGTAGGAATGCATCAACTTTGAGATTAAGTTTGAGACCCTTAAAAATGGAATTGGAGTGTAATTTTTGAGGATAAATGATAAGGTCAGTTAGAAAAGTATGAGAGGTGGTTTTGAGTCCAAAAGATTATTTTCCGATTTTATAAAATTGAAAAAACAGAGGTTGCGCAAGTGAAAACCCCTAAGGACGCGACTTAGAAACCAAAGTTCTAAATGGTTTAGTATAACTTGAATTCGAGGACCGGTTTCGAACCAAACTTATGACTTAAGTATTTGACGAGTAGCATGGACTTAGTATGAATCTAGATGATGCCATTAAGTGCTTTGATTACGATTTGTTTAAGTACAGGAGCATTATTAATAAGTGGATTATCCAGGTGACTAATCGTATGTTTTATTTTACCTTGTCTAGATTGTCCGACATTGTCGCGAACCCCTATCACTTCTCGAGCATCAAGCAAGTTTTCTAAACTTGTACTTTTGAAGTATTGTTGTATAATACTGCTTTTTGCCATATATTGTATTATACTGTTTTGCGATAAATGTTATATCGTGTAGACTTTGAATTTGATTTTTGTTTATATACTAGCTTTGAGATAAGTAGTTATAAACCGGTATACCTTGTAGCTCTAGAGATAAGAGCATACTCATTGTTTTCAACTCTAAACCGGGAGTCGGTATTTTGAGATATAGAGATAGTCGTGGAAACCCGGAGGGATTTCAACGGCAGATTATTATTTATTTTGAGGAATGTTATTTATAAACATTAATTATATTTCCATAAAGTATTAATTACTTGGAAACCATTCGAGGACAGTTATTTGAATATGATATCCTTCGAGTAATGATATTTGCTTACTATATCTGTCAAGGAATGTTATTTGAGTATTATCTCAGTCTAGAAATACTATTTGAATATTATTTATGTTATATATGCTAATGGAAAGCATAACTATTTTCGAAAGTATAAGTATATTGTGATACTTGATTTACGATTTGATTTTGGCTTATAATCTAGATATGATATATTAGTTATAAGCCAGGTTTTGTATGGGCCCTTACTGAAGGGTGTATGATTTTCATTCTTTAATATAGACCGGGAGTCGGTATTTTTGTATATGTTGAGATTATTTTCTGAGAAAAATATTGGATAAATATTTTTCCATTATTTATTTAATGAATATTATTTTGGATATTCATTTAAAGTTTTATTTATTTAATTAATATTATTTTGAATATTCGTTTAAGGATTCGTTTATTAAATGAATATTATTTTATATATTCATTTGAGGGTTATTTATGAGCAATTATTTTGATTAAAAATATTCCGTAAATATTTACGATTTAGTAAATACTATTTGAGTATTTATTTGGTACTTTTAAACTAGTTTTAAAAATGATTTATTTTATTCAAAAATTCTCTTTGACCTTCAAATATTATGTAAAATATTTCTGAGTCCTATTATGATTAATTTTATCAAGGAAAGGTTCCTAAAACTCTATTTTCCATTTAAATCTAATCTAATAGGAAGATTTAAATGCTCGCTCAAAACTTCCAAAATATAAGGGAACCTTACTTGAGAACTGTTATTTATTATGTCTGACTACCCGCTCTTAAATCTTTTGAAACTATTCCTTTCACTCGCAACATGGTTGTTATTCATAAAATTGAATCTTTTATTACTTCCTCATTTTTCGAGGGGTAAGATTGATGGAACAAGTCGATATCCATTAACAAGCAATAACTTGGGAAATATTGGTGAATTTTCCTTTCCAATTAGATACGACTACTTTGTCGAGTCTTATCAACAAGTATTATACTTGAGGAAAGGAGGATGAGCTTTACGTTTCAGAGTCATGGATTCTATTCGAACTAGGAGTCGTGTAAGAGGCCGAGTAGCGCCGGTCCGTCCCAAAGGCCCAACCGTTGGCCAGGGAGATCTAAAAGGGTGGTAGACAAGTAAATCCTTCAGTTCTTCCTTCTACCGGTAGTAAAACAAATTTAAGTTGTACAATCTGCGACTGATCATCGTAAGGACTGGAATAGCGGGCGCGGTGAATACTCCAGTATTAGTTCATCATCCAAATTTGGATATTTTCTGTAACACGTATCGAAGAGACTTCTTTCAAGTTGACGGGTATTTCCTGTAACACGTATTGAAGAGACTTCTTTCAGGTTGGTAGGGGTTTGAAAAGTGTTCAAAACTAAAGTTGTAATATATTACGTTGCAACTTCCTCTTTTGAGAAACATGTTGATACTTGCGTATATTTTGCATAGCAGATATTTCTACGGAAGTTATACATTAAATTACCTTGTAACTTCATCTTTTATATTATACTAGAACTTGGTTCATAGTATGAATAGCGAAAGTTTGCAGAGATATTATGAAAATGATATTTGAAGTACTACAATGGTACTATTTTTGAATATATATTTTGATAAGGAAATACTTTCGGTAAAAAGATATTTTGACAATTATTCTCTTATACCCGCTATATATTTGGGGTTTGAATTAAAGGCAAAAGTATGCCATACTTTCATTACCTTGCTGAGCTATCGCTCACTCTTGATATTGTTTTATATATATTATATAGCAGCGAAGCAGGATTCCAATGGAACGGCACATACCCCGCAAGGCGTTTCCATAAACAGTTTCTAGCAATGATCCCGAGAGTAGTACGAACCAGTCGAATCAAGTAGCAACTTTTGGTATTCATCTTATGTATAGATATGAATGGTATGAGAGGATTGTGAGCATCAGAAGGCTAAGTTGGTAATGTAACATTACATAGAAGTTGTATCAATGACAGATTCAAAAGACATTTGGGTATTGTAATAAAAATTATTTATTCCGCAATTGTTATATTGTGTCGTTTCTGAGACTCTAACCTCTGTGTGTGTGTGAGATATATATTGTGGGGTCACAAGAAGTTGAATTGTGTACATTACAAGTAATACATGAAAGGCAAGGAGTAAATGGATTGTGACTACTCAAAATCCCTGACCCCGGATTTGGGGTTGTTACAGAAATGGTATCAGAGCGTTACGTTACAATTCTCAGAAATGATAGGAGATCGAGTCTTACAATACCCTTAAGAATGAGGACAATAACTAGAGTTCAAATCAAGTTCGTAGTCGGGTTAGAGGACATGACCCTGACTGTTGAGATGAAGCCCGAGAGGGGACTTCTTCTGGGAAACCATACTTAGGACTTCATGGTCAGTCACCTCGATTTGTACGAGTTATAGATAGATAGGATTCTGAGATACCAGACCCCGAGGCCTTCGAGGAAGAATTTGATGATGCGCTCCTTGAGATAGACGGAGCCCGATAAAGGATGATCCATAGGAGGATCTAGAGGAGAACCCCATAGAGGGTCAAGGGAAGAATCTTTAGAGGTCGATTAAGTGACGAGACGAAAGTTACTACGATCAATGATTCCACCAAGGACGGTGTTACTACGGTACTGAGGAATTTTATTACCTCGAGCAAGATTTTTATGTAAGTACTATGCAAAGTGTTATTGTAGCACGAGTGCATAAAGAAGAGATATAATTAAAGAACCAAGACGGACTAAGAAAGTCGGGGGAAAGACTTAAGTAAGAAGGCTGTTAGGCCACAAGTGTTAAGCTTATGTAGCATAAAGGATTGATACGATAAAAGGAATGTTTGGTATGAAGACGGTTATAATAGTAATTGGGTTTAAGCAAGTAGTTTCTAAAGATCTTCCGGAGTACCGCCTATTCGACATGGGGGATTCGTCGTTGCTACGGGCGATACCGGCATCGAAGTTTTCTTATAGATTAAAACGCTTGCTTGAGTTAATTGTGCTTAGTCGAATAGAATTCCCTGCGATTGTAATGTCAATGGGTGAATCCGTAGCGACTATTACGAGTCAATGATGACGTAAGTATCGAGCACCTTAGGGTGTGTATGGAGAAGAAAAAGCTTTCGAATTGAGCGATTATCCGTCAGAGGAGCCGACATAAAAAGGCATCCGGAGAGACCTTGGCAATACCCTCCCCATTTGTAAATTTTGTTGATTACCTCCCCAAGTTATAATCTATCTTGGCATCTCCTTGGAGAGAATTTCGATAAAAGATATACTCCTTCTTTGAAGTTGTTTTATAACACTTGTGTTAAACCATATTCAATTTCAATTGTGCCAGAGGCTGTCACGATACCTACTTTTAGGTTTTCGAAGCCCTGTCAAATGATGTTATTCAAGCTTTCACTTTTCTTCAAATAGTGAATGACCCTATGGTGATATCTCTCCACTTGCTTATTGAATACCAGTATCTTTCTGGCTATCCTTTTCTTGTAAATCGCACCTTGGAATTTATTCAATTTTTTTTATTTTATCCAAGGTGTCCATTTGAGAATTATTTGTCGAAAGAAGATAATTAATAATTTGACTTTGAATTGCTTTCATACTTCTCAACTTCCACTGAGACGAACAACCTTATATTTATAGGGGCCACAAGGACTATCTGTCTATGTGATAGAAGTCTGACGGGACGCCGTCACTTGTGAGTTGTGAAATACAAGATGGCTAATTACCTTTAGTAATGTCTTAATTGAGACACGCAACATTGAGTTCTTATGATCATATTGATCTCTCAGTAAATTCTCTCATCTCAAATAAGGTTACCTTAAAACTCATAACCTTATAATCACCAGTGTGTGACGTTTTCCTTGATATGGAAACTATCTTTTCAAAGCTCCATGATTCTTGTTATCTTCATTGAATTCCAAGGGGAGGCCAACCAGGTTGAATAAGTCAAAATTCACTGATACGAATTAGATTCGCAACGAAATAGCCTATGACCAGAGCGGATCCCTAAGACGAATAGGATATCGGTGACATATCAATGAATTAGTTTATTTTCTCTCTCAAAGATATTATGATGAGTGGAAAGTTGGTCAAGCAATATATGTGATAGGAATAACGATGTATCATGGCACTCCAATGATAACGGAGTCAGGTAGAAACCCCCAGAATTACATGAAACCACTGACCCAGTAGAGGTTAGAGCTTGGCTGAAAGAGATGAAGAAATCAATGGAGATGCTGAGTATTGTACAAAATCAGAAAACAGTGTTCGCCGCCTACCTCCTGAAGGGAGAAGTGAATCACTGGTGGGAACCTAAGGAAAACCTAAGGGAGATAGTGTTGCGACTTGGGAGAGATTCAGCTTGTTGTTTTTTTTAGAAATATTTTGCGAAATATATGAAGACCCAGATGGAAATAAAGTTTCTAGAGTTAAAACAAGAACCATGACTGTGGCAGAGTGTGAAGCCAAGTTATCCGAGTTGTTGAGGTTTGTTTTAGGGTTGTGGACATAGAAGAGAAAAGAGCCCGTAGGCTTCAATTAGAGCTGAGACAATGGATCCAGAATCGTGTGGCGATGTTGGAATGAAAATATTATGCTACATTAGTGTAAAAGGTATCGATTGTGGAAAGCTTGAACACAAGGCTAAGGAATGTCCATCTACTGGACCAGCTATACCAATAGGTAATAAGACTACCTCCAGCAGGCAGCCCACTACCCGGACCTTCAAATAGCAGGTACCCTCCTACTTAAACTCAATTGGTATTAACATTTATTCCAGAACTGCTAAGTACTTTGCACCTCAAGATTGTACATGAAAATTAGACCTTAAGGTTGAACCCTAACGGAGTGATTACGAGTAAAGATGGTCGATCGAGAAATCTTCCCCTGAAATTAGCACATCCAGGTTGTGAACTAGAAATATGAGATCGACCCTATTAATAGATCTGATTCCTTTCAAGTTGGAAGAATTTGATATTGTTGTGCTAAAATAAAAATAATTTTAAATTGCAAGCGCACGATTCAATCGTTGAAATATTTTAGGTATCCATCCACGGAGACTAACATTTTCGCAATCCTTAATTTTTTTTATTTAATCGGACTAGAACAATTTTGGGTTTAGAAAATTTTGGTTTTACTAATTAATTCCTAGTTCTAAATATTCTAAAACTAAAATTATTCGAAAAAAATTATTCTAAAAATCCTAAATTCGAATTAAAACTAAATTTTATTCAAAAACCTTTTTTTATTGAATTAAAATTTATTTACAAAAAAAAATTAGAAAAATTTGGCATGATATATTCGTAAATCAAGCTAGCCATAACAAAACTCGAAAACCAAAATTCGATAGCACAACTAAACCAGAAAACGAACTTATGTCTACGGCATTCTCAGCACAAAGTAAACCCAGTAACACAACCGCAGGAACAAATCTTAAAACACTGTATACTACAACCACAAGAGAACTCAGTGAAAACTCGGCAATTTCGCAACAACTTCGACAGCAAATTAACAAAAATGAAAAAACAGCATAACAAAACCCAAAACAAGGAAAACAAAACTCAGCACTGCCATTAGAACATCAATCAGAAATTTTGAACGAACTCAGACCTACAAAAACTAAAAACCACACCAGCACAGCAAAACTAAGAAAACCAACTCAAACTTTAACAAAATCACAATACAAAGCTTTAATAGTAAACGTATAAAACAGTAGTTTGACAACCCGGAACTTAAATCAACTCGCAAAACAGGGACACAGCCCAGAATTCAACAATAATAAAACGAACAAATAGCAGTAAAAACTCAGAAACTCTCCAGAACTCGGAAAATGAAAACAAAACAAAGCTACAAACGTACAAGAATCAACAAAAAAATTAAACAACAAAACCCAACTCGGTGACAGCAGACTCAGAAACACACAACTAAACAAAACAAAACTCTGATTAATTATATGCATCTCAGATTACAACTCATCTTGGCAAATCGCAGTAAACTAGACTCGAAATCAAACAAACTCAGGAAACCATTATAGCCAACTGAGTCAACTCGGCACTACGATATGAAAATTTAAAAGTTAAAGCGATTCAAGTGGGGGAAAAGGAAGTTTGCAGCGAAAAGAAAAAAAAGGAGAGGAAGAAGAGACTGGTGCGCTGGATTTGTAAGGATCAAGAGGAGAGAGAAATTGCAATGGGTGTTTGTGTGTGGAGAAGAAGAAGGAAAAAAAAACAAAAGGGAAGTGAGTGAGTGTGTTTGAAGAAAATAAAAAAAAAACAAGAAGACAACAGCTGGGTTTGTGGTTCGCATAAAAACAGGGGAAGTTAATTTTTGCTTCGAATTAAGGTTTAAAGCAGGTAAAATAAATTGCTGGAAATTAACAAAACTAATATTTTTGGTTTTTTTATTAAATATGAAAATTAAAAGATTAACTAGAAAATTAAAATTACACTAAAATGATGATTTAAAATTAAAGTGCCCACAATAAAATTGAGATTTAAAGGGCTCAAATTAAAAATTATAACTACGAACAAGAAAATAAAAATTTTTACTTTCGACCCCAAGTGGTTAGCATTTCTCTACTTTGTCCACTAATCGGATTTACGAAAATAACGAAGCAAGGCAACATAAAAGAGAGAGCAAGACAAGAAATTAAAGGAAATAAAAATTTGCATTAATAAAAAGAGGAGTGTTTACAAAATTTAAAACTACACAACAAGAAAAGAAATGAAAATTATGCAACCCTAAAATCTAAGTTGATAATTACAAGGGGGGTGTGGGGGTATTTATAGGATAAAAATTAGGGTTAAAGGGTGTGTTGGGTTAATCTTGGCCTTACACCTTCTAAATGTGGTGGACAAATCCTAGCCATCTATTTGTTTCCTTCCCCCTTAAGCTTTGATGAGTGGATCTTGGCCATACATTTATTTAGTGTGTTGGGATGATCTCCACCTTCCACATGTCTTCAAAGATTCCTTTTCCACCGAGCTCCTAATTCTTTTTCCTTTTTCATTTAAGTCCTTTTTCTTCCTCTTTTTCCCTTCCTTGCTCTTTATTTCTTTATTTTACCATTTCTTTATTTATTCACGAATTTCCTGAAATGCAACAAAATAAATTATTAAAATACGAGTTCAAGTAATAAATAGGTAATAAAAATATGCAAAAATATGCACTTATCAAATGCCCCCATACCTATCTTTTGCTCGTCCTCGAGTAAAACAAAAACAAAAAGAAAATCTAGATAAAAAGTCCTATACTCCTTTTCGTAGGTGTGATGGTTGCATTTGGCATATGCAACAAGCCCTTTAAACCCCTAGGCAGCCCTAGTGGACGAGTGAGTTCTCGTGAGGGCCTATAGTGAATGTACCCAAAAAATCCATCTAGTTCGTATAAAAGATTACATGGCAATGCAACACCACACATACATGTCCTCTCATGATACATCAACTTAAGAATCAAATTGAATTTGCAAAGTCTTGGTGTGGAAAGTACAAGGATTCACATAGTCTACTTAAATAAGCATGCAGGAATTATTACAAGTTCATGTCAAGTGCAAAAATTATTGGAAACCATGCTTAATCTACAAGAGCACACCTTAGAGTCAAAACTTGAGATCTCATATGCAAAAGAAATAAGCAATACCTCACATTTCACTCAAAAAAGAACATTCACTCAAGAACAAGGGTGAGTGTATCACTCATTTCTAGCAAAATCAAAAGCATGCTTGACATTTGGTATCATTCTAACTTAAACACAACATACATCAAAGATGACAATCAAAAGGTCTTTATTTGGGTTGTAATAGGGCTAGGGACAGGGTATGTCAAGTAAAGCCAAAACAAGGTGAAGTGTCAAAAGCTAGTAATCACCATGGAAATCATGCACAACACCAAACTTCCTCCCCACACAATTATTTTTCTACTTTCAACAAAAAGATTTGACTAGTCGAATGAAGGAGAATTACAAAAACATAAGTATTCTCTCATATATATATATATAAATATATATTTTTTTATGAGAGCTATAAGAAACCATAATCCTCCTTTAGATTTAACTTGAAAATCGACTAACAAGGTAACCAATAAAACATATATTTCCTCAAAAGTTATGAACAAAAGTAAACCCATTTCACACACCTTATTACTCCCTCAAGTTCCTACTAGCCTTTGACAAATTAGGATCAAGTATACGTAAGGCTGTACAAGAAAAAGGTATTAGGCGAGTAATGTGGTGTGTCACCGAAAGAATTTGATTAAGCTCAAAGGGGTAACAAATTGATCAATAAGAATGGTGTGGATATTTTGGAAATATGGGTTATTACTAAATGCATTTATCATCTTATCATCAATCAATGTCATGTGTTCCAAGAAAGAACTCAAACAAGTGCTAGCAATGCAAATGATAAGTGGACACTCAAGCAAAAGAATATAAATGCAAAAGATGTGCATATAGGCTCAAAACTCATTTGGTGTGGTAGAACATAATCAATCTCAAGTAAAGGTATCCTCAATGCACCTACTTGTACTCAAAGCATGAAAACCAAATCATCTTACACCTAATCATGACCTTCTAATTTCTTGCACAAATCAAATAAGTCTACTAGTTTCACCTTGCTAGTGTAAGTGTGTGGACAAGAACTTAGCAAATCACTTCTCAATCAAAAGCTAAAGGAACACAAAATTGTCATAGCATGTAAGGGTGCATCAAGAAACTAGCAATCAATTAATAAGACTAGAATAAGATTAGAACTCTACTATTTACCATTCTACAACTCTTTTTGTGATTTTTTTCATTTTTTAATTTTTTAGGATTTTCTAATTTTTATATTTACACTAAAACCCCCCATACCTAGATCATGCATTGTCCTCAATGTTTGTAAATGCAAGAGAAATGAGTAAAGGAGAACGAGGTAATACCTGATAAAGGATGACGGAGACTGAAAACTTCTAAAAAATTACGAAAGAAAACAACTCACACACGCACACAATTCCTCCCCCATACCTAACTTTCACGAGGGGAGGCAGAGGAATAAAACCGAATTAGCCGATGCCAGTGGGAAAATTATGATGAAGCTTTGAGAAAATATCAAGACATTGTTGAAAATTTTGATTAGAAAATATTTTCTCAAGTAACATGGAATCATTCAACCTTATAGAACAAGTGTCACTAATGTTCTCCCTAAACCAACTTAAGGCTTTTTTATTTTGTTTAAGCAAATTAGAGACAATGAAAGTTTGGTCATGGGTGGAATCACTAGGAATGACATAAGATAAGGATCCATCTTTTTCTAAGGGTTGTTGATCAAACTCGGGAAGATACAAAGTTGAGTCAAATTTAGGAGGTTTTCCCACAGGACTCTTAAGAATGGGCTGAACACTAGCAACCTCGGGTGGGGTCTCCCACTTGGAAAAAATTTCATTAAAATCTCCTAACAATGCATCAAATGTGGGTGGTTCACCAACGGGAGTTTTAACAATAAGATTTGGTTCAAAAGAGACCTCATCAGGTTTGGTTTCCCACTTAGAACAAATATCGTCCAACTCTTTCAACATCTCTTCCGAGGTCATATCCCTTAATGACTCAATATACTCTTGATTGGTTTTGTGATTTATTTGAAAATCCTCAACAATAAGAGACTCAATCTCACTATCCTCAAGGTTTGACCAATTAACAATGTCATCAATAAGATTAACCCCTATTGTTTGTTCATAAAGCTCATTGGGTTCTTTTCCGACATTAAAGATGTTCAGGTTAATGGTGATATTACCAAAAGTGAGTTTCATCGAACCATCCCTACAATTAATCAAGGCATTGGATGTAGCAAGAAAAGGTCATCCTAGAATGATCGGGATTTGGTTCTTAGGAATCGTGACGGGTTGAGACTCAAGGACAACAAAATCAACCGGAAAGATGAATTCACCAACCTTAATTAGCACATCTTCAATTATTCCCTTAGGCATTTTGATAGAACGATCGGCTAATTGAATTGTCATGTTTGTTTTCTTAAGCTCACCTAACCCTAGGGCTTGATAGACCGAAAATGGAAGCAAGTTCACACTAGCGCCTAAGTCAAGTAACGCCTTGTCTACAAAAGTATTGCCTATGACACATGAAATTGTAGGACAACTAGGATCCTTATATTTCACGGGAATTTGGTTCGAAAGAATTGAACTAACATGAGAAGTCAAAAAGGCATTCTTAGGGACATGAGTGGATCGCTTATGAGTACACAAATCTTTTAGACACTTAGCATAAGAGAGAATTTGTTGAATGGCATCTAAAAGAGGAATGTTGATCTCGACTTGTTTGAAAATTCCCAAAATCTTTTCTACTTGAGGCGATTGTTTGTTTAAAAGGAGTCTTTGAGGATAAGGAGCTTTAGGCTTAAAGACTCGTTCACTAGGTTCTTCAGGAATGGATTTCGAAAGTGGAATGACAAACGAAGACTCGTTAGGTGAAGGAAGTTTGCAAGATGAAGAAGGTTCACGAGATGATGATGATTTATGAGAATATTCTGGTGACACGGGAGTCGGGGTTTGTGTGGAATGATCAAGACTAGGGTTCGGTTCATCATCTGACTCTTGTTCTTCGGGAGACTCGACACCTACTTGATTATCAACTTTGTTTCCCGACCTTAGAGAAATGATAGCATTAACATTTTCGGGTGGTCTTTGGTTGAGAGGAAATTTAGGGTTGACCTTGGGTTGACTCGGGAACTTGTTCTTCTCTCGCTCACACATGGCGTTAGCTAATTAACTCACTTGAACCTCTAACTTAGATATGGCTTGAGTACTAGCATTCAAAATTTGCCTATCTTGAGTCATGGTTTGCATGAAGGTTTGCTGAGATTGAGCCAAATTAGTTGTTGATTTCCAAAGAATTAATTCTCTTATCCGACTCATGAAAGCTGGGAAGGTTTGCGGGTGCTTGAGTCGGATAAGGACCGTGATTTTGAGTCGGGTTCGGAAAAGGACCTTGGTTTGGAGTCGAGTAAGAATTTTGATTGGGCCTTTGAAAAGATGGAGGTTGAAAAGAAGGTGGTAGAGATTGGTAATTTTGGCCATGGTTCCACGAGAAATTTGGGTGATTCTTCCACCCAGGATTGTAGGTTGGAGCAAAAGGATAATTCCTAGGGGATGGTTGAAACACCGCGTTGACTTGATCACAACCGGGAAAGTTTGGAAAACCTTGATTATAATTAGAGCACATAGACACTTGTGAGGGGGCGTTACTAGTTTCTAGGGCTTCGAGTCATCTAGTTAGAGTAGCTAATTTGGCATCGGTTACAATTGAATTTCCAATCGAATACGAACCCCTAGATGTACTAGACGACTCGTTGGACTTATTAGGTTCCCTAGTAGACTCCCACAACATCGTCTTCTCGGCTAACTCTTCGAAAAACTCCCACCCTTCGTCCTCATCTTTCTCCATGAATTTGCCTTGGCACATAGACTCTAACAAAACGGTTGTTGGACTATCTAAGTGAAGGGTTTCGAGCATTAAACGCAGCGGAAAACAATAATTAAAATAATAAAATCGAAACCCAATTGCAGGATCCATGCAAAATAATACGTTTAATTCGTAGTTATGAACGTTTACCTTAAAACGAAGCTTTAACAAATTGATGACAAATGGATGTCCAAAACAATCACCACGCAGCCCTCTTCGAGATCTACGTTGCCAAAGTAGTCCACATGAACGCTTGATCATCCAACCATCACCGGAGCCGGTACTAGCCGAAGAACCTGCCGCTCTCTCTCTAGCCTCCCACATGTTTTAATGAATTGCTAAAGTGTATCCCTAAACAATACATCATAATGTATTTATAGGGAAGAGAGATTGGGATAAAACCCGAAATCGAATTGGGCTTCTCCAAACCCATTCTGATTTGGTTTTATTAGTAAATTCGAATTCTCTTTAATAATTAGTTAAGACCAGCTTAATTAATTAATAACCAATTTCGAATTTAATGATTTAATTTAAATTAAAACTCCTTTTAAACGTTCTTATTGTTTAACCCTTTAGGTTATTATTACTTTGGAAATAATTTTAATATCCAATAATAAAATTATAAACAATGAGCGGCATCTAGTAATACATCATTACTACCCAAGTAATAATAATAATTGGTGATCCAATTAAACCTTTCGTGATTAATGTTTCCGTGTAATATAATCCCTTTAACCAAATATTATAGATTAAGCTCGAGGCATGTTATTGGTCATCCTCTTCAACGTTTAATCCGGGTTTCCTTGATCAATGAGTAGACTATTAAAACAAATCAATATTTGAGCATGGCCATGCATTTTCATAGTCTCACTCAATCAAGAGGCCAATAATATCTCTCCTAATAATAGAAGGATTAAATCCTATATCTATCATTCATATTTCTCATACGACTCATAATATACCCGATCTCCACTTTTATCATCACCCGGTCAAAGGTAACTTTTAATGTAGTCAA
Organism: Saposhnikovia divaricata; assembly: GCA_036435485.1. NCBI lineage: Eukaryota > Viridiplantae > Streptophyta > Magnoliopsida > Apiales > Apiaceae > Saposhnikovia > Saposhnikovia divaricata. Next base: position 8,498,417 of record JAZHRN010000154.1, on the reverse strand, counting down.
AGTCTATTAATCCTCATATAGAAATATAATGATGTCAAGTCTAAGGATCATTACACCATTATCATTGTGAGTCTTTCTAATGACCTTATTAACATGGAGAATCTCATAACGGGTTAATCCAGTGCCATGTATAAAATTACATGTACCTATGTTCTTGACTCTAGTATCACTATACCTATGACCAATGAGATATGGTCATCTGTCAACAAACATACTAATCTTTATGCATTATAGTTGTCCCTTAATAATAATGCTCGATTAGGGATATTTAGGAATATAAACACTATTCATATAATCTCATTTTTAAGTCACATACTTAAAGATATAGAATACATGTTCTATATTCCAAGGACATTTATTACTCTAACATTTATGTCGCAGTAAATTAAGACATAATAAATTAATGTAGAATAATCCATAGAACATAATCATCAAATAACAAAATAGTCTTTCCTAGAAGCACAACTACATTGTCTCTATGGCACTAACACTATCACTAAGGCCTCGTAAACAATCTTACAAAGTCTCCACTTTTCTATTCCGTGGTGGGGGCATTGTGATAAAAGATTTTTAAAACGATCAAAATATTTCCAGAAAGACTCATTTTCCTTTTGATGAAATTGATTTATTTCATTTATAATTCTCGTAGTCTTATGGTTTGGAAAATATTTCTTAAGAAAAATTACCACAAATCCCTCCCACGTGGAAATAGAATTAACCGGTAGGCTATACAACCATTTTTTAGCATTTTCTTTAAGTGCAAAATTAATGAGTCTAAGCCTAATCGAGTCCTCGGTTAATTGTTGGAGTTTTTGTAAGGCACAAACCTCCTCGAATTCATGGATGAAAAGATATGGGTCCTCACCTTCACTCCCGGTAAATTTGGGTAACATGCTAATGTGTTGAGCTTTGATTTCGAAATTATTACCATTTATGGGAGGAAGAGTGTTACACGAGGGTTGGGCAGAACGGGTGGGATAGCAACGGTCCTTAAGAGACATGGCCATGTTTACTACTGGTTCGGATTATCTAAAGACTCGGAATCAGAAGAGGAAGAAATCTCAAACGATCTCACTAGTCTAGAAGAATTATCCCTAACCCAAATAGTTCGCATAAACCATGAAAGGAAACACGTAGTAAATAAGTGCGAAAAATTTAAACACACAAAAAGAAAGCGTGAAAAATCAAAAGAAAAATCCTATATCTAGGGTTCTTTAATAAAATAAAATAGACCTTGCTCCTAACTGTAGGGACCACCAAAAACTCGGTAAATCAGAATTTATTCGGACCGATTTGGCCAGGTAGGTGCAAGCATTGCCAAGAGGCTAAACACCAGCCTAGATACCAAATCTTAATTGGTCAGGTAAGCTTTCGCTTACCTACACACCAAAGAGTCGGAATAATTAATGATTACTTCGTTTCTTAAGTACCTTCCTAATTGAGCGCGAAATTCCTAGGGGCAAATGTCTAATTAATTTTATTAAAGGCTAGGGTATGCAAAATGAGGGATTTATTGTTTTTGGGCTAAGGAAAGAGTGATGAAATCCCTTCCATTATCTTTTGAGAGGTTTTGCCCTTAAAATTTATTTACAAATGATGCAACAAACAACAAGATATAAAAACTATAAATATTTATGGATGCTTAACTACGTGCTCTAACTAAAGAAAAGAAAGAATTTAACGTACCTTGGGGTCCTCCAGCGATCACCACAATTATAAGATACAAAAAATTAAAAACAAAAAATAAAATCTAGCATGATGTGCACCTAAGTGATGAATGCATGATGCAACAAATATGTATTTACCAACTATTTTTTTTGGATTTTTAATTTTCAATTTTTTTGTGATTTTTGAGATTTTTTTAATTTTTTTGTGATTTTCTAAAATAATAAAAAGGCGAAAAGAGAGAAATACGGGTTACCGAAGCACGCTTCCAAAAATTCCCATTTTTTCCAAGCTTCGAGAGGAGATTTCCGAAATTTCCAACTTTCCTAAAAAAAATGAAACAAAAATAAGACAAGATAAAACTAATCCAAAAAATTAAAAATCATGGCGCGAAAAATAATTAGTCCCCGGCAGCCGAGCCAAAAACTTGTTGGGCTAAAATAAATACAATTTTAAATCGAAAGTGCACGATTCAATCGTTGAAATATTTTATGTATCGATCCACGGAGACTAACATTTTCGCAATCCTTAATTTGTTTTTTTAATCGGACTGGAACAATTTTGGGTTAAGAAAATTTTGGTTTTACTAATTAATTCCTAGTTCTAAATATTCTAAAACTAAAATTATTCAAAAAAAATTATTGTAAAAATCCTAAATTCGAATTAAAACTAAATTTTATTCAAAAACCTTTTTTTTATTGAATTAAAATTTATTTACAAAAAAATTAGAAAAATTGGGCATGATATATTCGTAAATCAAGCTAGCCATAACAAAACTCGAAAACCAAAATTCGATAGCACAACTAAACTAGAAAATGAACTTATGTCTACGGCATTCTCAGCACAAAGTAAACCCAGTAACACAACCGCAAGAACAAATTTTAAAACACTGTATACTACAACCATAAGAGAACTCAGTGAAAACTCGTCAATTTCGCAGCAACTTCGACAGCAAATTAACAAAAACGAAAAAACAGCATAACAAAACCCAAAACAAGGTAAACAAAACTCAGCACTGCCATTAGAACATCAATCAGAAATTTCGAACGAACTCAGACCTACAAAAACTAAAAACCAGACTAGCACAGCAAAACTAAGAAAACCAACTCAAACTTTAACAAAATCGCAATACAAAGCTTTAATAGTACACGTATAAAACAGTAATTTAACAACCCGGAACTTAAATCAACTCGCAAAACAGGGACATAGCCCAGAATTCAGCAGTAATAAAATGAACAAATAGGAGCAAAAACTCAGAAACTCGCCAGAACTCAGAAAATGAAAACAAAACAAAGCTACAAACGTACAAGAATCAACAAAAATGTAAGAACCCAGATTTTGGGTAGAATTAAAACTTTTATTTATTTAATAATGTAAGAACGAATAGTGGTTATGGCTACGATGTAATAGTTGATATTTTGAAAGAATGAATGGAATTCGACTTTATTATTTCTATGTCTTGAAGAATTCTAATGGTTGACAACTTATGTAAGAATACTCTATCTCCTAGGGGAATAAGATATGGCAACTCCAAGCAGAAGAATGCTCTCTTGTCATCCAGATCGATAACGATTAATCCAGTGGTTCCGTAAAAAGGTTAAGGAACGATCGAAAGAGAATACGGACAATTGTACAACCCTAAGAGAATAAGTAAAGAATAAAGAATGAATAGTGTTTTGGTGGAAGTAAGAATAATATGAGACGACACTATATAGAAGTATTCAGAACGGATTTCCGAGTTCATATTAGTGATCCAGGGGGAAAATAAGTGTATGTAAAAGGTGTCGGATTCTGAAAAACCGCACTTTTATTTTCTCCGAGAGTTCCCTGGACACTGATAGCCTTAAGTATTTAACGAATGGATTTAAGGAATATAAATTGGAAAGTTAGAAAGAAAGATGGAGAATGATAGTATTAATATTAGGAAGATTCCAGGTAAACCCTAACTAGAAATCCGTGGAATATTCCTACGAACGATCAATCGAAACGAGCAATAACCGGACATAGAATCAAGCAGAGAAAGTAAGATACATGCATGTGCAAGTGATAATATCTAGTAACCAACTAGTTGTATAAGTAACTAGCAAGGTTAAGAAGCTAACTAGTACTTAGCCTTACTTTATCATCTCACCATAACAAATCAACACTTGTCCCTCCTAATTACATCATCCATTGCATCACACTCCACTAACACCACTTGGATAAGATATTATCTATCAAAATCACTTTATTCCAAGCAACCAACACAAGATAATAGCAAAACACTCTCTCCCCCCTCCAAACACTACCATTCGGCCCTTGCTTAATTCCAAGAAGGAAATTCCACTTCCAACCATTGTTTGTTCTTGAAATTTTTATGGTGAGTCTTATATTTCATAAAACAAATCTCCATGAAATCTTAGCTCCAAACTCCTTTGTTTCCATTTTCAAATAAATCATACAAGAGGAGCATGAATAGTGTTCTTCAAGATCTAACTTGTTTTTTTCTTGTTTTCATGGTTAATCTAGCAAGCTTAAGCACTCTTAAGGATCATACAAGGCTTAGTAAGGCTATATCATACTCTAAGGAAGGTATAATACTTGAAAACCATTGGTGTTATTTTGAGATTTTATGGATGATTTAGTGTTAGTATGTTATGATATGCTTAGATCCATGTTATTAGTTGATTATGGTTGTGATTTGGTTTATGAACCATGAGATGGTTGATATGAGATCTTGTTAGACTATTCATGATGTTTATCATGTGTTGGAGTGGTTGATTTGATCATGGTGTGATCGTGATAAAGTGTAAAAACTTTGGAAAACGAGTAAACACAGCCGTTATAATGTCCGATTTTACAATATCCTGTTTTCTATGCCATTTTTCGTGTCAAAACCCTACTTTCCAGAAACGTTTCTGCCATGATTAGATAGATTATGTTATGAGCTCCGTTTTGATATAAAGAACGTGTGAAACGGACTTACGGTTTAGGAGTTACGGCCGGTTTACTAAAAGTAGTTCGAAACCGTAACCGAGAATTCGTAACTGAAATTGAACCCTCGTAAAATATGTAAGTCAGTGGCGAATCTTGGTAATTAAATACTAGAGGTAAAAAGGAAGGTGTGAGAGAAAACCTCATGTGAATCGGATCGTTTTTCGATTTTATAAAAATGTTTGAATCTAGGTTAAACGCGAACGAACCCCTTAAAAGTATAACTTTGGTTATAACTTAGAAAACGAGCAATAAAACTCGAGATATAATATTGGTTCGTGTTCGATCGAATTTAGAACTTATACGACTTAAGTATACACTAAGTGTGAGTATGATGACATGTCTTAATGACGAACAAATGTCGAATCGTATCGGTAATAAAAAGAGTTACACTAAGAAGGGGTATAACGAGATAATTCAAAAACATGTTTCAAAAAGAGTTACACAAAAAAGGGGTATAACGAGATACTTAACCTTTTTAAAAGTGTTAAGCAATTAACCTCGAATCTCTTGACTATTTATATATCACCGAGCTGACCCGGGATACCCTACCACTACCCCTACTCGTGCTCAATTACCAGGCAAGTTTCAACTTTCCCTTTTTAGGCTGTTGTTGTGATAATATATGCTTTCTATTATACATATGCCATAGCATGCATGCCTACTTTCAAGTCATATTGATATACTTGTTCCCTGATTGTTCTTTAGCTTATAAGTTGATAGATAATATATCGATTATAAGCCGGATGTTGTTAAGACCCTTAGAAAAGGGCATATGAATCCTATTTGTTGAATATATACCGGGAGTCAGTACTTCTTGATATATCGTAATTACTTTCGAGGGAAATATTTAAGTAAATAATTTCCATTATTTGATTGACGAATATTATTTGAATATTCGTCCGAGATTATTTAATTAATGATCATTACTTCAAATATTTATTTGAACGTTATCTATCCAATGAATATTATTTTTCAATATTCATTCAAAGACGAACCATTTATCGAATATTATTTCAAATATTTCTGTAAAATCTTCGATTATTAAATAAATATCATTCGGACATTCATTTAGAACAACATGTATTAAGGGAATATTATTCTCGAATATTCCTTTAAGGTTTGACTTATTAAATGAATATCACTTGGATATTCATTTAAATTATTAATTATTAAATGAATATTATATTTGAATATTAATTTGAAGTCTTATTTACTTAACGAATATTATTCCAAACATTCATTTCAAAATTATTTATTAAATGAATATTATTTTAATATTCATTTAAGTAATTATTTATTCAATAAATATTTTCTTAATATTCCTTCAAGGATTATTTTGAGAAATACTCTGAATAAAAATATTCTTTCATTCGTTAAATACTTCCGACTCAATAAATATTCTATAAATATTTATTCAATACTTGGAAACAACTTCAATGTTGTTTATTATTCTTCAAATATTGTCTTCGACCTTCGATCATTCTGAAAATTCTTCGGAGTCATACGATTAATATTATATTAAGAAAGGTCCTCAAGATTCCATTCTTCACTCAAATCTATCTCTTAAATTATAAGGGAACCTTACTTGAGAAAGGTTATTTATCTTGTCGACTTCCCGGTCATAATATATTCTTTTCACTCGCAACTTGGTTGCTACGGACTCATTACGTCTGTGTGTACCTTCTCATCATTCGAGGGGTAAAATTGTTGGAACAAGTTGATATCCATTAACAAGCAAAAGCTTGGAAATGTTGGTGAGTTTCCCTTTCCAACTAGATACGACTACTTTGTGGAGTCTTATCAACAAGTATTTCACTTGGGGAAGGGAGGACAAACTCTACGTTTCAATGCTATGGATTTATTCGAACTAGGAGTCGTGTGTAAGAGGCCGAGTCGCGCGGTCCATCACAAGCCCTAATCATTGGCCAGGGAGTTACTATTAAAGGCAATCTACAAGTGGAGACATCAGTTCTTCCTTCTACCGGTAGTAAACTATATTGGGCTGTACCATCCCCGACTGATCATCAGGGAGTGGAACAGCTGGCGCGTGATAACTCCAATATTGGTTCATCTCCCAAATTGGGAATTCCTTGCAACACGTATCGAAGATACTTCTTTCAGGTTGACGGTGTCTTCCGCAACACGTATCGAAGAGACTTCTTTCAGGTTGTAGGACTTCGAAAAATGTTAATAACTGGTATTGCAATATTTTCCTTGCATGTTCCTCTTTATATGATAAATGATAATATCTTGCTTATTTTGACTTAGCAGATATTTCCACAAAATAAACACTTTAAGTTACCTTGTAACTTCATCCTTTATATTATACTGGCACTAACTTCGTTAATGCATGGCATATGGAAATAATGATACTTAGAACTGTTATATGCTATCACTGTCCTGTTATATTATTATTGGTGGGCTATTGCTCACCCTTGCTTATTTATCATGTCACAACAACAGCTAGGACAGATGGCTCGCGTCAGGCGCACTCGGCGCAAGCGGGTTACTCGACCCACCGGACTCCCCGCTGAGATGCTAGCCGCCATTGCTGAGGTAGCATAGTTAGACAGCTTTTGTTTCCTGTTTAACTATATGTATAATTAATGTAATCAACGGCAAAACTTTTAAACTTATGATGTTATCCTTTTGGATTGTAATAACTTTTATTCGCAAACCCTTTTATAAGACTTATTTCAATTTCATCTCTGGGACTATAACTGTGTGTGTGTGTGTGTGAGTGGATATTAGTGTGGGGTCATAGCATGCTACTTATTGATTTTGGACTCAAGTCATGTATGATGTATGAGTTATGAGACTGTAACGACCCGATCCCTGACCCCGGATCTGGGGGTGTTACAGAGATGGTATCAGAGCGAGAGTTATATATCCCAAGAGATGATACGACGTTATATAATAATAAATTCACTAATATAATAAGAACCCTTTCCAGGTTCACCTAAAACCCTTACGGGAACTTTTTAAGTATCATGATAGTAACATAGTTTGTCTTGTGTAGGCGAGCGACATGTCGGCCCAGGAGGCAGCTGCGAGACAGCATGATGAGGACATGTTTCGGACTAGGGACCCGTACTATGAGCACTTGCCTGATGAGGATACTGAGCCTGAGGAGGAGGACCCTGAGGAGGTCCAGGTTGATGCTGATACTGATGTGATTGAGTCTGAGGAGGAGGACCCTGAGGAGGTCCAGGTTGATGCTGATATAGATGTTGTTGAGACTGAGGGGGAGGAGGACCCGGAGGGGGTCCAGACAGGGCAGGACGCTGAGTTAGTTGCTGAGGATGAGGATTATTGGGTTGTATCTGAGATCAGGACCATGGAGGAGGATACTGATATGACCACTGAGCAGATCATGGCTGCTGTTGTTGGACAGGCTGTAGATGAGGATAATCTAGTGGATGATGCAGTAAGGAGTTCCGGACTACGAGTGCCACCCCTCCCTGTGGAGAGAGCCCCTACCCCACCACCACTACCTGTGAGCCCATTCCCCGATGAGTTTGAGGAGCTTACCCCAGAGCCCCAGCAGACAGAGACTGCCGCTCCAGCTGAGCCATCCACCCCACCTCATGTCCCGATAGGAGGAGTCCCAGTATATGTTCACAACTTGATTATGAATGGGCTTTTTAGAGAGTTGTCAGTGGCGGATGCCAGGTTGGCAGAGTCTAGGAGGGAGCTAGCAGTAGAGAGAGCCACCCGGATGAGGTTGCAGGGCCGGAGGACTATCAGTGACAGGGTTGGGTATAGGGCTGTGACCCACATCGAGCTGAGGGCTCGGATGAGGGTGCGACAGTTGCCTACTGATGGGCATGGTATGGTAGACAGAGCAGATGTCGAGGAGATTTTCCGCATCGCCATGGGGAGGGTTCGGATGATGTTTTGTCGTGGCGGCTGATTTCAGATGTAGTGATGCAGTAGTCTAGTTGTCTAGTCATGTACGTACGTAGTAGTGCCGGCTTTTGTAGGGATGGTTTTATTGTACTTATTTTCTCTTTTTGCAGACTAGACAGATAGACAGCGTATTTCACTTTTGACTTGTTGTTGTTGTTAGGATGGTTGTACTTTAAACTATCGTTGTAACTCGGATGTTGTACCTTTTCGGTACCTGGTATATATTTGTTTCCCTTTCAGTTATTTCAATTTTTTTGGGATGTGATCACGAGTTTATTAGCATATGTACTGTTTTTCGATTAAGTTGCCATGAGATATAAAACTGTGGGATCTTAAATCCAATCATGTAACGAATTATGCAAGGAAAAATCCTTTTAAACAGGTAAGTGAACCTAATGTAAAATTTTCCAAATTTTCAGTAAAATGCCTCCAAGACGAATGGGCACTAGGGCTAACCCCCGTGAATCTACTGACCAAGAGAGTCACAACCAACATTAGGAAAACCAAGAAAGTAGTGAAGAACAAGATCAGGACTATAATGAGCAAGAAGATTCCCAGTATGGAGTAGAGGATGAACCCATGTACTCTGAAGACTTTGAGGGGGAAATAGAGGGTGGAGAAACTGAAGTGGAGCAGGAAGGGGAGAACCAGGGCGGAGACCCCATGGGCCAGTTTATGGATCTACTTAGGCAGAATTCGAACCAATACCCCCAACCACCACCAGGAAACAACAATTCAGTGGTAAATTCCTTTAGGGCCCTTAAGTCCCTTAAGCCCCCAGATTTCCACGGATCGGCTGATCCCGTTTAGGCAAGGGCCTGGATCAAGGAAATGGAAAAATCTTTCGAGATTCTGAGTATCAATGAGGCTCAGAAGACTGTTTTTGCTACTTACCTACTAAAGGGAGAGGCCAATTATTGGTGGGAAGCCAAGAAGAACATGGAGACTGATGCTGTCGTAACCTGGGAAAGGTTCAAACAATTATTCCTGGAGAAGTACTTCCCGAAGTTCATGAAAACTCATATGGAACTTAAGTTTTTGGAACTGAAACAGAACAATATGTCAGTGGCTGACTATGAGGCCAAATTTACTGAGCTGTCAAGATTTGTGCCAGAATTTGTGGATACCGAAGAAAAGAAAGCTAATAGGTTTCAACAAGGGTTGAAACAGTGATCCAGAATAGAGTGGCGGTTTTAGAAATTACGGATTATGCCACCGTGGTGCAAAAGGCCACCATTGTGGAAGCTAAAAGCGATCAGATGCAGAGAGAGAAAGAGAAGGGGGGATTGAAGAGAAAACATGTTAGTATGGGCGGAGGGTCCGCATGAGGAAAGCCCCCGAACAAGTTTAATCGAGGAGCAGTCTCTCTACCTAACAGGGGTATGGGATTCAAACCACCTGTGAGCATGAGTGTGATCCAGGGCGGCCAGCATACAGGAGTGTCCCGTTCCCATCAGTCTAGACCTTCCTTGCCAGCATGTGCAACGTGTGGGAAAAGACATTCCGGAGTGTGCAACCAGAAGTAACCAACCTGTTATAAGTGTGGACGAGTGGGCCACTACTCTAACACCTGCACTGCGGTTGTCCCCAGTACCAACAAAAGCACCACTTGTTTCCAGTGCGGACAGCTTGGGCACATGAGGAAGGACTGCCCAAAGAACAAACCAGCAGCATCAGGGGCAAGCAGGGCTGCCTCAAATAGGCCACCAACTGCTAGGACTTTTAATATGTTAGTACAAGATGCCGTGAGGGACACGGATGTGATAGCAGGTACATTTTCTCTCAATTTAGTCAGTGCAAATGTCTTATTTGATTCAGGAGCAACTAAGTGTTTTATATCTAGAGATTTTGCGCATAAATTGAAACTTAAAACCCAGCAACTAAGAGATTCCTTACAAGTAGAGATAGCTAATCAGGAAATCGTACCGGTTAATCAAATTCACCCCGACTGTAAACTAGAAATAGGAGGATGATCCTTCTATGTCGATTTAATTCCTTTTAAGCTAGGGGAATTTGATGTCATTTTGGGTATGGATTGGTTGTCTCGCAATAATGCGCAGATAGATTGTAAAGGGAAAAAGGTTAAGTTGAAAACCCCAGGGAAGAAAGAAATAGTGTTTAAGGGGATGCGACAGACCCAAAAATTTCTGACCATGGCGAAAACCAAGAGATTGTTACGAAAAGGGAATGAGGCTTATTTAGCTTACGTTATAGACACTCAGAAGGAAGCGCCAAGATTGCAAGACATTCCGGTAGTTAATGAGTTCGAGGACGTGTTCCCACAAGATCTTCCTGGACTACCACCTGATAGGGTAATTGAGTTTGCCATCGAGTTAGCCCCGCAGACGGTGCCGGTCTCGAAGGCCCCGTACCAATTAGCCCCAGTAGAAATGAAGGAGCTAGCTAAAAAGTTACAAGAATTGTTGGATAAGGGCATGATAAGGCCCAGTGTGTCGCCTTGGGGCGCACCAGTGTTGTTCGTTAAGAAAATGGATGGGAGTATGAGGTTATGCATCGACTACAGAGAGTTGAACAAGCTAACCATAAAGAATAAGTATCCACTACCCAGGATAGACGATTGGTTTGACCAGATAAGAGGCGCAGAATACTTCTCTAAGATTGACCTGAGAACGGGATATCACCAACTGAAGATTAAACCTGAAGATATCCCGAAGACTGCATTCCGTACTAGATATGGACATTATGAGTTCTTGGTAATGTCATTTGGATTGACCAATGCCCCAGCAGCTTTCATGGACCTAATGAATAGAGTGTTCAAGGAATATTTTAACAAATTCGTGATAGTCTTCATTGATGATATTCTCATCTACTCAAAGACAGAGGCAGAACACGCTGAACATTTAAGGATAACTTTAGAAATACTCAGGAAGGAGCAGTTATATGCCAAGTTCTCCAAGTGTGAGTTTTGGAAAAATGAAGTACAATTCTTAGGACATGTGATCAATTGAGAAGGAGTGTTGGTTGACCCCTCCAAGATAGAAGCAGTTTCAAACTGGGAACGGCCAACTACCCAACTGAGGTGAGGAGTTTCATCGGACTGGCCGGATATTACAGAATATTTGTCCAAGACTTTACGAAAATTGCAGCTCCATTAACTCGACTTACCCGTAAAACCGAGAAATTTGAATGGACTGAAAAATGCGAGAGGAGTTTCCAAGAGTTAAAGAAGAGGTTGGTGACAGCCCCAGTGCTGGCATTACCTGATGGAAAAGGAGATTTCGTGATTTACAGTGATGCTTCGTATAAAGGACTGGGATGCGTGCTTATGCAGCACGGCAAGGTAATAGCATATGCGTCTAGGCAATTGAAGGATTATGAGGTCACATATCCCATGCATGATCTAGAACTAGCAGCCATAGCCTTCGCTCTAAAGATTTGGAGACACTACTTGTATGGGGAAAAGTGCGAGATTTACACCGACCATAAGAGCCTCAAGTACATTTTCACTCAGAAAGAGCTTAACATGCGCCAGAGGAGATGGTTAGAGTTAATCAAGGATTACGATTGTGAAATTCGTTATCACCCGGGCAAAGCCAATGTGGTGGCTGATGCCCTTAGTAGGAAATAGAAACTCAAGATGATAACTTCAGAGGAAGAGTTAGTGAAAGATTTTGAGAAGCTGGAAATTGAGATTAAGTTACCTGGAGAGGGCCAAGAAAAGTTGATGGAAATTAGAATCCAACCTCCATTGTTAGAAAAGATTAGACTGTGCCAGGAACGGATGATGGAGGAAGAAGTGAACTCCAAAGAAGAGATAATGACCGGGGAAGAAATTAAGTGTGAAAGAGACAAGGAAGGGATCATGAGGTACACGTACAGGATATGGATCCCAAACGTTCAAGAACTCAAGGATGAGATTTTAAACGAGGCACACAACTCAAGATACTCGGTGCACCCCGGTAGCACAAAAATGTATAGGGATTTGAAGGAGTATTACTGGTGGCCCAATATGAAAAAGGACGTAGCATAGTGGGTAAGCAGATGCTTGACCTGCCAACGAGTGAAAGCAGAGCACCAGAAGCCCAGCAGACTTCTACACCCCTTAGAGATTCCAGAATGGAAATGGGAACACATAGCCATGGATTTTGTATTAGGTTTACCAAGGACCAAGGCTAATCATGACGCCATATGGGTAATTGTAGATCGACTGACGAAGTCAGCTCACTTTCTCCCGATCAACGAAAGATACACGGTTGACAGACTAGTGGATATCTACTTAAAAGGGATAGTGGCGAGACACGGACTCCCAGTCGCAATAGTATCCGATCGAGATCCTAGATTTAACTCCAGGTTTTGGAGAAGTTTTCAAGAATGTGTAGGAACCTGGCTGAACATGAGCACAGTCTACCACCCCCAGACAGATGGGCAAAGTGAAAGGACCATCCAAACGCTAGAGGATATGTTGAGAGTCTGCGCGATAGACTTCAAAGGAAATTGGGATGATCACTTTCCATTGATCGAGTTTTCCTACAATAACAGTTACCATTCAAGTATAGGAATGCCACCTTATGAGGCCCTTTATGGAAGGAAATGTCAATCTCCCTTGTATTGGGATGAAGTTGGAGAGCGAAAGATGCTCGGGCCCGAAGTGGTCCAACGAACTAAAGATGCAGTAGATCTAATCAGAGGACGGTTGGTAGCAGCCCAGGATCGACAAAAGAAATATGCCGACTTAGCTCGGAAAGGCAAAGAATACGAAGTAGGAGACCTAGTGTTCTTAAAAGTGTCACCTTGGAAAGGTTTAATGGGATTTGGATTAAGTATTTAACGAATGGATTTAAGGAATATAAATTGGAAAGTTAGAAAGAAAGATGGAGAATGATAGTATTAATATTAGGAAGATTCCCGGTAAACCCTAACTAGAAATCCGTGGAATATTCCTACGAACGATCAATCAAAATGAGCAATAACCGGACATAGAATCAAGCCGAGAAAGAAAGATACATGCATGTGCAAGTGATAATATCTAGTAACCAACTAGTTGTATAAGTAACTAGCAAGGTTAAGAAGCTAACTAGTACTTAGCCTTACTTTATCATCTCACCATAACAAATCAACACTTGTCCATCCTAATTACATCATCCATTGCATCACACTCCACTAACACCACTTGGATGAGATATTATCTATCAAAATCACTTTATTCCAAGCAACCAACACAAGATAATAGCAAAACACTCTCTCCCCCCTCCAAACACTACCATTCGGCCCTTGCTTAATTCCAAGAAGGAAATTACACTTCCAACCATTGTTTGTTCTTGAAATTTTTATGGTGAGTCTTATATTTCATAAAACTAATCTCCATGAAATCTTAGCTCCAAACTCCTTTGTTTCCACTTTCAAATAAATCATGCAAGAGGAGCATGAATAGTGTTCTTCAATATCTAACTTGTTTTTTTCTTGTTTTCATGGTTAATCTAGCAAGCTTAAGCACTCCTAAGGATCATACAAGGCTAGTAAGGCTATATAATACTTCAAGTAAGGTATAAGACTTGAAAACCCTTGGTGTTATTTTGAGATTTTATGGATGATTTAGTGTTAGTATGTTATGATATGCTTAGATCCATGTTATTAGTTGATTATGGTTGTGATTTGGTTTATGAACCATGAGATGGTTGATATGAGATGTTGTTAGACTAGTCATGATGTTTATCATGTGTTGGAGTGGTTGATTTGATCATGGTGTGATCGTGATAAAGTGTAAAAATTTTGGAAAACGAGTAAACACAGCCGTTATAATGTCCAATTTTACAATATCATGTTTTGTATGCCATTTTTTGTGTCAAAACCCTACTGTCCAGAAATGTTTCTGCCATGATTAGATATATTATGTTATGAGCTTTGTTTTGATATAAAGAACGTGTTAAACGGACTTACGGTTTAGGAGTTACGGCCGGTTTACTAAAAGTAGTTCGAAACCGTAACCGAGAATTCGTAACTGAAATTGAACCCTCGTAAAATACGTAAGTCAGTGGACAATCTTGGTAATTAAATACTAGAGGTAAAAAGGAAGGTGTGAGATAAAACTTCAAGTGAATCGGATCGTTTTGCGATTTTATAAAAATGTTTGAATCTAGGTTAAACGCGAACGAACCCCTTAAAAGTATAACTTTGGTTATAACTTAGAAAACGAGCAATAAAACTCGAGATATAATATTGGTTCGTAATCGATCGAATTTAGAACTTATGTGACTTAAGTATACACTAAGTGTGAGTACGATGACATGTCTTAATGACGAACAAATGTCGAATCTTATCGGTAATAAAAAGAGTTACACTAAAAAGGGGTATAACGAGATAATTCAAAAACATGTTTCGACTTAAGTTAATACTTAACCTTTTTAAAAGTGTTAAGCAATTAACCTTGAATCTCTTGACTATTTATAGATCGCCGAGCTGACCCGAGATACCCTACCACAACCCCTACTCGTGCTCAATTACCAGGCAAGTTTCAACTTTCCCTTTTTAGGCTGTTGTTGTGATAATATATGCTTTCTATTATACATATGCCATAGCATGCATGCCTACTTTCAAGTCATATTGATATACTTGTTCCCTGATTGTTCTTTGGCTTATAAGCAGATAGATAATATATCGATTATAAGCCGGATGTTGTTAAGACCCTTAGAGAAGGGCATATGAATCCTATTTGTTGAATATAGATCGGGAGTCAGTACTTCTTGATATATCGTAATTACTTTCGAGGGAAATATTTAAGTAAATAATTTCCATTATTTGATTGACGAATATTATTTGAATATTCGTCCGAGATTATTTAATTAACGATCATTACTTCAAATATTTATTTGAACGTTATCTATCCAATGAATATTATTTTCAATATTCATTCAAAGACGAACCATTTATCGAATATTATTTCAAATATTTCTGTAAAATCTTCGATTATTAAATAAATATCATTCGGACATTCATTTAGAACATCATGTATTAAGGGAATATTATTCTCGAATATTCCTTTAAGGTTTGACTTATTAAATGAATATCACTTGGATATTCATTTAAATTATTAATTATTAAATGAATATTATTTTTGAATATTAATTTGAAGTCTTATTTACTTAACGAATATTATTCCAAACATTCCTTTCAAAATTATTTATTAAATGAATATTATTTTAATATTCATTTAAGTAATTATTTATTCAATAAATATTTTCTTAATATTCCTTCAAGGATTATTTTGAGAAATACTCTGATTAAAAATATTCTTTCATTCATTAAATACTTCCAACTCAATAAATATTCTATAAATATTTATTCAATACTTGGAAACAACTTCAATGTTGTTTATTATTCTTCAAATATTGTCTTTGACCTTCGATCATTCTGAAAATTCTTCGGAGTCATACGATTAATATTATATTAAGAAAGGTCCTCAAGATTCCATTCTTCACTCAAATCTATCTCTTAAATTATAAGGGAACCTTACTTGAGAAAGGTTATTTATCTTGTCGACTTCCCGGTCATAATATATCCTTTTCACTCACAACTTGGTTGCTACGGACTCATTACGTCTGTGTGTACCTTCTCATCATTCGAGGGGTAAATTGTTGGAACAAGTTGATATCCATTAACAAGCAAAAGCTTGGGAAATGTTGGTGAGTTTTCCTTTCCAACTAGATACGACTACTTTGTGGAGTCTTATCAACAAGTATTTCACTTGGGGAAGGGAGGACAAACTCTACGTTTCAATGCTATGGATTTATTCGAACTAGGAGTCTATCACAAGGCCTAATCATTGGCCAGGGAGTTACTATTAAAGGCAATCTACAAGTCGTCAGTTCTTCCTTCTACCGGTAGTAAACTATATTGGGTTGTACCATCCCCGATTGATCATCAGGGAGTGGAACAGCTGGCGCGTGATAACTCCAATATTGGTTCATCTCCCAAATTGGGAATTCCCTGCAACATGTATCGAAGATACTTCTTTCAGGTTGACAGTGTCTTCCGTAACACGTATCGAAGAGACTTCTTTCAGGTTGTAGGACTTCGAAAAATGTTAATAACTGGAATTGCAATATTTTCCTTGCAATTCCTCTTTATATGATAAATGATAATATCTTGCTTATTTTGACTTAGCAGATATTTCCACAAAATAAACACTTTAAGGTACCTTGTAACTTCATCCTTTATATTATACTGGCACTAACTTCGTTAATGCATGGCATATGGAAATAATGATACTTCGAACTGTTATATGCTATCACTGTCCTGTTATATTATTATTGGTGGGCTGTTGCTCACCCTTGCTTATTTATCATGTCACAACAACGGCTAGGACAGATGGCTCGCGTCAGGCGCACTCGGCGCAAGCGGGTTACCCGACCCACCGGACTCCCCGCTGAGATGCTAGCCGCCTTTGCTGAGGTAGCATAGTTAGACAGCTTTTGTTTCCTGTTTAACTATATGTATAATTAATGTAATCAACGGCAAAACTTTTAAACTTATGATGTTATCCTTTTGGATTGTAATAACTTTTATTCACAAACCCTTTTATAAGACTTATTTCAATTTCATCTCTGGGACTATAATTATGTGTGTGTGAGTGGATATTATTGTGGGGTCATAGCATGCTACTTATTGATTTTGGACTCAAGTCACGTATTATGTATGAGTTATGAGACTGTAACGACCCGATCCCTGACCCCGGATCTGGGGTGTTACAAAAAAAATTAAACAACAAAACCCAACTCGGTGACAGCAGGCTCAGAAACACACAACTAAACAAAACAAAACTCTGATTAATTAGATGCATCTCAGATTACAACTCATCTCGGCAAATCACAGTAAACTAGACTCGAAATCAAACAAACTCACGAAACCATTACAGCCAACTGAGTCAACTTGGCACTACGATATGAAAATATAAAACTTAAAGCAATTCAAAGTCGAAGCTCCCCCGAGAGCGTTAAACTTGGTCTGGAGAGCAGTAGTAAATTGTTTACCGACAAAAACAATATTGCAGGCCAGACAGGTGCGAATCGACAATTTGTGTCCAGTTTGTCAGGAAGATGCTGAATCAGTTTTACATTGCTTGGTGCAGTGCAGATATGCAGCTTTTTGCTGGAGAATTTTTAAACCAGATTTATGCATTACTGAGTACAGGGATTTTGTGGATTGGTTGGACCAGATGCTAAGAAATCAGCCAGTTAATACATCAGGAAAAATTATCACACTGTGTTGGTCGATTTGGCGAGCAAGGAACGACTTAATTTGGAACCAACGAAGCTGGAATTCTATGAGAATAGTTGCTAAAGCTTGGGAGTATCTTTCACAGTGGAAATCAGCCCAGGGAAGGTATCAAAGTGCACCATTGCAGCCTCCTATTCAAGGGGACGGTGCAGTTTACTGGGTTAAGCCACAACATGAGGTAGTAAAGATCACGGTTGACGCAGCAATCATGGAACACCAGGGGGTTTCAGGTATAGGCTTGATAGCTCGAGATCATGCAGGAAAATTAATATTGGCTAGGACAAGATGTATTGTGGAGATCATGAATCCAACGCTGGCAGAAGCAATCGCAGTGAAGGAAGCTCTGAGCTGGGTTAAAGAGCTCCCAGTTGCGAATTTTGTCATTGAGTCTGATTGTCTTGTGGTTGTTCAATTAATAAGGAGTGCTACTCCTATGCGATCTAGAATTGGACAAATAATCGAGGAGTGTAGACGGAGTCTTCAGGAATTAAACAACGTTAAGTTGTATTTTGTTAAACGATCCGCAAATATGTCGGCACATGAATTGGCTCATGTGGCTCATATATACCCTGATCGTATCTTTGAATGGAGTTCTGTTCCAGACAAAGTTAAAGTTTGTATTTTGGAAGATCGTTTGAGTTAATAAAAATTGCATTTTGTTAAAAAAAAAAGTGGGGGAAAAGGGAGTTTGCAGTGAAAAGAAAAAAAGGAAAGGAAGAAGAGATTGGTGTGCTGGATTTGTAAGGATCAAGAGGAGAGAGAGATAGCAATGGGAGTTTGTGTGTGGAGAAGAAGGAAAGAAAAAAAACAAAAGGGAAGTGAGTGAGTGTGTTTGAAGACAATAAAAAAAAACAAGAAGACAATAGCTGGGTTTGTGGTTCGCATAAAAACAGGGGAAGTTAATTTTTGCTTCGAATTATGGTTTAAAGCAGGTAAAATAAATGGTTTGAAATTAACAAAACTAATATTTTTGGTTTTTTTATTAAATATGAAAATAAAGAGATTAACTAGAAAATTAAAATTACACTAAAATGATGATTTAAAATTAAAGTGCCCACAATAAAATTGAGATTTAAATGGCCCAAATTAAAAATTATAACTACGAACAAGAAAATAAAAATTGTTACTTTCGACCCCAAGTGGTTAGCATTTCGCTACTTTGTCCACTAATCGGATTTACGAAAATAACGAAGCAGGGCAACTTAAAAGAGAGAGCAAGACAAGAAATTAAAGGAAATAAAAATTTGCATTAATAAAAAGAGGAGTGTTTACAAAATTTAAAACTACAAAACAAGAAATTAAATGAAAATTATGCTACCCTAAAATTTAAGTTGATAATTACAAGGGGGTGTGGGGGTATTTATAGGATAAGAATTAGGGTTAAGGGGTGTGTTGGGTTAATCTTGGCCCTACACCTTCTAAATGTGGAGGACAAATCCTAGCCATCTATTTGTTTCCTTCCCCCTTAAGCTTTGATGAGTGGATCTTGGCCATACACTTATTTAGTGTGTTGGGATGATCTCCACCTTCCACATGTCTTCAAAGATTTCTTTTCCACCAAGCTCCTAATTCTTTTTCCTTTTTTCATTTAAGTCCTTTTTCTTCCTTTTTTTCCCTTCCTTGCTCTTTATTTCTTTATTTTACCATTTCTTTATTTATTCACGAATTTCCTGAAATGCAATAAAATAAATTATTAAAATATGAGTTCAGGCAATAAATAGGTAATAAAAATATGCACTTATCAGATATTATAATAAGGATGGATTGGTTGGCACCCAATGGAGCCAATTGATTGTAAAGGAAAAAAGTAATAATAAAGGGATAGAGTCAGATTCAGAGATTCATGAATATAGTTAAGACTAAGAAATTATTATGCCAGAGATATGAGGCTTAATTAGCTCTTATGGTTGATGCCGAGAAAAGAGACACCAAGTATAAAGGGAATTACAACAATTTTGGGAGGTTGTACAAGATTTCAATGAACTACCAGATATCAATTTGGATGACATGAGCTACCAGATATCGATTTGGAGGACATGAGAATGAATATCGAGTGTTTAGGGTACAGTGCCGCATTTCCTGTTAGCCACAGTGGGAATGAAAGAGTTAGCGACTCAGTTACAAGAATTGCTAGGCAAGAGTATGATATGACCAAGTGTACCACCGTGGAGAGCCCTGGTGTTGTTGTGAGAAAGAAAGATGTTAGCATGAGATTGTGCATCGAACATCGAAAGTTGAACAAGCTTACCTTTAGGAATAGGTATCCATTACCTAGGATAGATGAATTTTTTTTTTACCAGCTGAAAGATGTTGTGTATTTCTCCCAGATTGACTTGAGAACTGGATATCACCAGCTGGAAGTTAAACTCGAGGATTTACCCAAGACTGCGATTCGCACTAGGTATAGACACTCCGAGTTTTCAGTAATGACAATTGGGTTGGACCAGAGCACCCGTAACTTTTATGGATTTAACGAATGGGTTTAGAGTCAGCCGCAATAGTTTTCGTCTTAAAGATTTGGAGGCATTATTTATACGGGGAAAAATGTAAGATTTATTCGGATCATAAGAGCCTCAAGTATATATATACGCAGAAAGAACTAAACATGCGACAGGCCAGACAACATTCAAAGCAAACAAATCCTCCAAGAGACTCGCCTTTCTTTCAGAGAAAGAGAGGGAGAAGAGAGAGGAGAGATTAGATAATAAAGAATGACGGAATACAGGAGTTAGTTGGGCTTTCTGTAAAATTATTAAAGAAGGGGCTGAAGCGTAGAATTGACATAGGATTATGACTGTGAAATACACTACCATCCATGGAAGGCCAATGTGGCCGCCGATGCCCTTAGTCAAAATGAGAAAGAGATGGATTCCGAATGTTCGGGAATTAAAATATGAGATTTTACACAAGAACCACAGTCCGAGATATCAGGTGCACCAGACGGCACCAAAAAGTATGGAGATACCACCTTACGAGGACTGGTATGAAAGGAATTGCCATTCTCCCTGGAGTTGGGAGGAGGTGGGCGAGAGAAAGATATGGGGGCCCAAGTTAGTCCAACAAACCAGAGAGACAAAAGATCTTGCCAGTAAGTGGCTAGTGACAGCCCAGAACAGACGGAGAAAGTATCCGGACCAAGCCCGCAAGGATAAAGATAGTACTGCTATTGATAAGCTAAATGGCATGTTGATGAATGCCG
Organism: Saposhnikovia divaricata; assembly: GCA_036435485.1. NCBI lineage: Eukaryota > Viridiplantae > Streptophyta > Magnoliopsida > Apiales > Apiaceae > Saposhnikovia > Saposhnikovia divaricata. The sequence continues at coordinate 8,477,434 of JAZHRN010000154.1, read as the reverse complement.
GACAAGTTTATGTTGGTGTATTTCTGTGCAAACAAGATAGAGAATATGAGGTTGGAGATTCGTGATACTAAAGGTATCCTTGTGAAAAGAATTAACGAGATTTGGAAATTAATGGAAGTTGAGCCCGAGATTCATTGGGCCATCTGAGAGTTTAAATGTGTTAGCAAGGTAGCCTACGAGCCCGCCTTACCCCCCAAAACTTATAGCATGATCATAACGTGTTTCATGTGGCGACGCTACACCAGTAAAATGCAGATGCTCGACAGATGATAGAGTATGAGCAGGTAGATATACGACCTGGTCTGATTTACGAAAAATAACCTGTGGAAATCATGGATAAAAAAGAGCAAGTACTAGGAAACAAGGTTGTCAAGCTAGTGAGAGATTTGTGGAAAAATCAAGAAGGGAAAAAAATCCACCAGGGAGTTAGAAAGTGCAATGGGAAAGAAGTACCCCAGTTATTCCTAAACTGATTCCGGGACGGAATCCTTTTAAGGAGGGGAGACTGTAATAACCCGAATTTTCGGTAGAATTGAAACTTTTCTTATTATGCTGAAGTGCATCAGTGAATAGTAATTTTGGTGGATGAATAGTGAATTTGAGGATTAAGAGATTTTTCATGCCACCCTATGTACGAGACATGGTATGGATATTTCGAAGTCATATTAGTGATTCACGGAGTAAATAAGTGTATGTAGAGATGATCGAAATTCAGAAAATCCAAAGTTTATTTTTATAGAATATTTGACCGGGCAGTTAATCGTACATCAGTATTATCAAAAAATGAGATATTAAAATTGAGGATTTGAGGATTTTATATTTTAAAACTTTATGAAATGCGATTTGAGAATTTAGAACGAAAACCACTGAAATAGTGAAACAAGCGTTCTAGAAACCGCTGAAACTTTATAACGAGATTAAGCGATAAAGCGAACGAATCATGGAATATGGATTTATTTTATAACAAGATTAAATATCCTACATGATCATCAAGAGAATTATATCAATTGGATTAAATGATTTAATCAAGGATTAAATCAAAATAATTTAGAAGTTAAGTGATTTAAATCACTTAAATCAAACAAGAAACAAAACAAATATCTACCAAACTTCTTCAATACTCTTTGCACAAGGAACAAGGATGTAACACCCCCAGATCCAGGGTCCAGGATCTGGTCGTTACGGTCTCCAATTCTGTCCACATTACTTGAACTTACCTCAACATAAAGTAATTTACATCTTTATGACACAACACAACAATATAAAACACACTCGTTATAGTCCCAGAGATGAAATCAGAGTAACAATCAAATTTTATTAAATACATTATGAGTTCTTCCAACCCAAAAGAGTTACAATATGAATACATACTCTTTGCCATCCATTTACATAAGTCATACTAGTCCATATATTTGGTACTGAAAGAATGAATCTATCCTACCAATAGCTTTTTCTTCGGCTCTGGTAGTCTCATCGTCCTCGCCAGCATCGAGTGCGCCTTTTTGCGAATCATCTGGTCTAGCTATTGTTGTGATATAATAATAAAGCAAGGGTGAGCAATAGCCCACCAACAATAATATTTAACTGAACGATAATATATAACAGTTCAAAAGTATCTTTCAAACCATATGCCATGCATTTACGGAAATGATGCCAGAATAACATGAACGATGAAGTTACGAGGTAACTCAACATGCATATATAGGTGGGAATATCTGTTATGTCAAAGATAAGCCAGATATTATCATTTATCATATAAAGAGGAACTTGCAAGGAAAATATTGCAATTCCCGTTATTAACATTTTTCAAAGTCCTACAACCAGAAAGAAGTCTCTTCAATACGTGTTGCGGAAGACACCGTCAACCTGAAAGAAGTCTCTTCGATACGTGTTGCAGGGAATTCCAAATTTGGGAGATGAACTAATACTGGAGTTATCACGCGGCAGCTGTCCCACTCCCTGATGATCAGTCGGGGATGGTACAGCCCAATATAGTTTACTACCGGTAGAAGGAAGAACTGACGGCTCCACTTGTCGATTGCCTTTAATAGTAACTCCCTGGCCAATGGTTAGGCCTTGTGATGGACCGCGCGACTCGGCCTCTTACACACGACTCCTAGTTCGAATAAATCCACAGCATTGAAACGTAGAGTTTGTCCTCCCTTCCCCAAGTGAAATACTTGTTGATAAGACTCCACAAAGTAGTCGTATCTAGTTGGAAATGAAAATTCACCAACATTTCCCAAGCTTTTGCTTGTTAATGGATATCAACTTGTTCCAACAATCTTACCCCTCGAATGATGAGAAGGTTCACACAGACTTAATGAGTCCATAGCAACCAAGTTGCGAGTGAAAAGGATAAATTATGACCGGGAAGTCAACAAGATAAATAACCTTTCTCAAGTAGGTTCCCTATAATATGGAAGTTTGAGCGAGCATTTAAATCCTTTTAAGATATATATAAATGAAAAAAAAAGAGATTGGAACCTTTCCTTGATAAAATAGTCGTAAAAAGACTCCGAAATATTTTACATACTATTTGGAGGTGAAAGATAATCTCCAAATAATATAAATCATTTTAAAAAGAATTTAAAAGAATAAAATAAATATTCAAAGAATATTTATTAACTCAATAATAATTACGGAATATTATTAAATCATAATATTGCTCGTAAAGTAATCCTCGAATGAATATATAGAATTATTTACTAAATAAATCACTCCTTAAATGAATATTCAAAATAATATTCATTAATATTTAGAATCCAATAAGTATTTAAAATAATATTCAATAAATGAGTCAAACTTTAAATGAATATCTGAAAATAATATTCCTTTAATAAATAATCTTCTAAATGAATATCCAAATAATATTCATTTAGTAATCAAAACTTTAAAGGAATATTCGAAATAATATCCCTTAAGTAATTATAATTTCCAATGAATATTTTAAAATAATAATCATTAAGTAATAAACCTTAAATGAATATTCGAAAGTAATATTCTTTTAATAAATAACATTCTAATGAATATCAAAATAATATTCATTAAATAAGCAACTCTAAATGAATATTCGAAACTAACATTCATTTATTATCTCTCGACTGAGATAATACTCGAATACCATTCCTCGAAAGATTTCCAAGTAATTGATACTTTATGGAAATATAAATAACGTTTAATAATAACATTCCTCAGATAAATAATAATCTATCGTTGGAATCCCTCCGGGTTTCCACGACTATCTATATCTCAAAATACCGACTCCCGGTCTATATTTAAGAATGAATATCATATGCCCTTCGCTAAGGGTCTTATCAAAACATCCGGCTTATAACTGATAATTCGTATCTAGTCTATAAGCCAATATCAATTCAGGGAACAGGTATCAAAATATAATTTGATAATAGGCATGCATGCTATGGCATATGTAAAATGACAATCACATATATATTATCACAACAACAGGTTCAAAGTTTTGAACACTTGCCTGGTAATCGGGTGTGGGTGGAGATTGCGTGTCCTGGGTCTACTCGATGATCTATAAACAATTAGATCATTCGAGATTAACCACTTAACACGTTTTAAAAGTCTAAATATAACTTCACTTAAATCGAAACACGTTTTCGAATTATCTCGTTATACACCTTTTAGTGTAACTCTTTTTTATTACTGATACGATCCGACATTTGTTCGTTATTACGACATGTCATCATACCCACACTCGGTATATACTTAAGTTGTATAAGTTCTAAAGTTGATCGATTACGAACCGGGATTATACCTCGAGTTTTATCGTTCCTTTTCTAAGTGTTTTAGCAAAGTTATAACCAAGCGGGTTTTTAGGGGTTCGTTCGCGTTTAACTTTGATTCGAACATTTTTATAAAATCGGAAAACGATTCGTTTGACAAGTGGTTTTCTTTCATACCTTCCTTATGACCTCCAGTATTTATTTAGCAAGATTCGCCATTGAGTAACATGCTTTACGAGGGTTCAATTGAAGTTACGAACTTTTACTTATGGTTCCGAACCAATTTTAGTAATTTGACCATAACTCCTAAACCGTAAGTCGGAATGTTTTGATTCTTGCACCAAAACGATCTATGGGTCGAGATCTACAAGGAGCAGTCATAATATTATCAATGTCAGGAAATTATATTGACTGTCATGCTCAGTTTCTAAGTGTTAACAAAAATTCGGCATTACGACGGCAATATATCGAACGTTCCAAAAATCATACCATCAAAACCAAGCCACACCGGGCATCCATACAACTTTTACACATTTTATTCATCCTCAAATGTTCAAAATCATCTAATTTACCAACATGATCATCATATCTCTTAAATCAAATAATCACTACATAATCATGCTTATAATCATACTAGCATCCTAACCATGCTAACAACCATCAAGATCATCCATAAACTTAAAGTAAGAGCTAGGGTTTTGATGAGATATACCTTCCTTGGAGGATGTAGAGACATTACTAATCCTTTACTAGTCCTTAGAACACCTTAATCAAGCTTAACTAACAAGAATCATCAAGCACATAATTAGTGATTTTCGGATCTGCTATAACGCAGTGGAAAGATCATGAAAAACGAGGTCCTTACCGAGGTTTTCTGGACGAGGATTCTAAAGGAAAGTTGTAGAGCATCTAACCAGCTTTCCAACAAGCTAAAGAACACCAAATTCCATTGAGTAATGAAGGAGATATGACCGTTTGAAAATCGTCACAGAAACTGTCATGAATCTGGACAGTTTGCTTCTTCAACTTGGGGAGGTGATTTGACTAGGCTATACTCCTTGGATTGCTATGAAATTTGGAGCGAATATTGCCCATGGAGTGGAGAGGCTTTGCTTAAAATTTGGTGATTTTATCATGGATAGAAATGGATATATGAATTTTTATTTCAAGGTAGTTCTTGCTGGGCAGTTTTGAGAAATGGAGTTTCTTTGCTTTGTTGCTTTGTTTTGCTCTCATCCAATTAATTATTGTGGTGTCTTAAGAAAATATCAAGCTTAAAGTAGCTTTATTAAAGTGGTGATGTCATGGATGATGAATTTGGAGAGACATGTGTCTTGTTTTTTGTGGTTGGATGAGAAAAGGATGCAAAGTACTAGTTAATCTCTAATGGTTCTAGTTTGTAATGTAACTAGATTGGTTACTAGATATTTATCACTTGCACATGCATGTATCTTGCTTCCTCTGCTTGTTTCTTTGTCCGTTTATTGCTCAATTCATTGATCGTTCGGAGGAATAACTCATTTGTTACTAGTTAGGGTTTTACCGGAAATCGTAATAATATTAGTACTATCATTCTCCATCTTTCTTACTAACTTTCGAATTTATATTCCTTAAATCCCTACGTTAAATTCTTAAGTCTTTCAGTGTCCAGGGAACTCTCGGAGAAAATAAAAGTGCGGTTTTTCAGAATCCGACAGCTTTTACATACACTTATTTTCCTCCTGGATCACTAATACGAACTCGGAAATCCGTTCCTAATACTTCTATATAGTGTCGTCTCATAATATTCTTACTTCCACCAAAAACACTATTCATTCTTTATTCTTCCTTTATTCCCTATATTTATGACAATGTCCTTGTTCTTTCTCGGGCGGTCCTTAACCCTTTCACGGAACTACTGGACTAATCGTTATCGATCCGGATGACATGAGAATATTTTCCTGCTTGGAATTACCATATCTTATTCCCCTAGGAGATAGATTATTCTTACCTAAGTTGTCAACCATTAGCATTCTTCATGGCATAAAAACATTTGAATCCAAATCTATTCCTTTCATTCATTATCTCAATCGTTACATCGTAGTCGTAATCACTATTCACCATTACCCCAGTACATAATAAAAAGTTTTAATTATATCCAAAATTTGGGGTTATTACAGTCTCCCCTCCTTAAAAGGATTCCGTCCCGGAATCAGGTAGGAAGCAAAGAGTCGTTTGCCTGTCGTTCACTTTTTAGCTTCCCGGTCAATTCTTAGTCGTTCTACCCTTTCTCAGCACATCTTATAGTGCTACAATCCATACTTTATCCTTTTTCCATCAACGTTGCTACTTTTCGTACATCACACTATCCGGGTTATACTCTTACTCAGTCTTATCCTTATTGATACCTGCAGTAACATTGGTATCACTATCACCCTGCGAATTCGGAGGTAACCTCGCTCGTACTGTGCATTTCCAGATCGCTTTAATCTTCGCAATCTCGATCAATATAGAGAAGTGGAAGGATTTATTAAGAGATCACTATGATCAATTGAACATTTGTTATATTGCATAGTTAGTACAGAAGGGGGCCATCCTTTAGTACTTGACAAGCAATTAAACAAGTTATGGTATTCCACTTAGACTTCTATCACATAGACAGATAGTCACGTAGCAGTACCTCCCCTCCTTAAAGGGTTGTTCTTCTCAATTCATAAAGAAGATGAATAAAAGAGAAGAAAAGAAAAGAATTCTAAAGGATTATAGAAAGTTTTCATGATTGTAAAATATCATACTCAAAATTTACCTCTGAACTATAGAGCTTCATCAAAGAAGAAAATAATCATAATTATATCCAATACTATTTGATCGCAACCTCATGTGTCAACATATCTTGCTGCTTTGTCCACTATTCTATGGACTTATACTCTGGTTCAACCTTAGCAATGCTCACTTTTGGAAAATCTTTCAACCTCTCAGGTTAAATCTTAGTTTCTCGCTTGACACCATTGTTATTGACATTCCATGTCATGTTACTAGCTCTTTCATATTCATAACAATAACACTATCAGGTGGTCATCCCAAAGGTTTGTTAGAAAACCCATTTATTAATCCATTCATAACATTCCTTGCTTCACATTCCATAGTTGCTTTCCCAGCATTTTCTTTATCAATCACATCCTTCTTATTATCTGATTCTTATTCACTTCTATTATTTACCTCCACCGTCATCTCTTTATTGAGGCATCTTTTGCACTGGGCATCTCCTTATTGGTATCCCGTCACATTTACTCTATAATCATCACGTTATTTCAATTTAAAACCTCTGAAATGAATCTGGCTGATTTCTTTAACTTAGATCCAATATAATCTTCTTCTACCAAACTTGTTTCTCATCACTTGTTCTTTTCTACCCGTGATTTTCCACAGGTTGTTCTTCATAAGTCAGACCAGGTCGTATATCTACCTGCTCGTACTCTTATCATCTATCGGGCATCTGCATTTTACTGGCGTAGCCTTGCCACATGAAACACGTTACGATCATATTATGAGTTTTGGGGGTGGAGCTGGCTCGAATGCCATCTTCCGAACACTTTCAAACTCTCAGATGGCCCAATAATTCTTGGGCTCAACTGCCCTTCTTCTCTCCAAGTCTCATTAATTCTTTCCACGGGAATACCTTTAGTATCATGAATCATCAACCTCCTATTCTCTATCTTGTTTGCGCAGAAATACACTAACACAAACTTGCTTGTCATTCATCAACATGCCATTTAGTTTATCAATAGCAGCACTTTCTTTATCTTTACGTTGTCATCTACTTTCTTAGAAGAATCACTATCGCTTATTGTTTACGTAGTGCGTTAATAGCTAACCATACGGGTTTCAAATCCTTTAGGGAGACAAGGTAATCCCTATTCCTTATCCATAAGGAACACTTCCTGAACTTGATGTAGATATTACATGAAGTAGATAAAATTGCAGAAGAGTTTCAAGCATCGTAGCTATGTCCGGTTGATGAAACTATCACTCATGCATCTTCCATAAAAGACTGGAAACTTAACGGTTTACTTCGTCAATTTTGTATCATGGTCTTGGTTTGCCTCAGAACGGGACCTTCTAAGGTGTGTAGTTCTCTTAAGACGATATCGGGCATCGAATCTTTACTTAAACTATTATTACCGTCGATTCTTGCACAGTCATCAGAAGGAATGTAATTTCCTCCACTCCGATATGACCTTCAAGGTCCTTCCAAATATCATTCTGTTTCTTTGGTATGAACATTTGTAATTATTCCTCTATACTTAGACTGTCGGCCACCTCATTGGCCTTTCCTGATAATAATAATTTCTTGTAATCCATGTTCTCTCGATACATTCCATTTCAAATTTTTCTACCTTATTCTCATCACTGTTGGGTGAAAGCTTTCTCCCTTAAGCTCTGCTGATGGAGAAAAATATAACTATCAGTCTTTTTCCATAAGTCATTGCTTCCACCTTCCCGTGGGAACTTTATCAAAGTTACCCTCAATCATACCTAGGATATTTGTTTTCTTAGTTTTTTCTTGTTCTAGGATAATCTCAACCTTTATAGGTTCAATCCATACTTCCTCAGGGTTTTATACATGCCTCATCTGGCATTATTGTTACTATGTCATACATTCCTTACCAAACTTCCATTTTGAAGTTCGAAATATTACCTTTTTCCTTGTAAGGTTTCTTAGGTCATCCTCATCATTCCTCCTGTATTTTCTGGGTACAGGGTCTATCAAAACGTCATTGATCAATACTCTAATAATTCTATATATGTTCTTTCCAGAACTCTTTTTAATAATCCTTACCGGTCATTGTTGCCTTAGCAAGTCCAACTCATATCATCTAAATTCACAATGTCTTTATTAGGGTTAATTCCATCCCTTATGCATTCCTCAGGGTTTGTTTTAATTTATGGATATCCTATCCTTAATTCAACTGCCAGGGAATTCTTGCATCCTATAATTGGTAATCAGATCATGTATCCTTAATAAGGGTCTCTTTTCAACTGTTCTCATTTGATAATCGATTGGTAACTTAATGCCACCCTCTTCTTTCAGATAGTTGCCAGCCTATTTCGCCTTCCAAAAGGCAACGTATGCCTATCTGCTCTCTTATAGAACTTGGTAATGGTAGCATGGATGTTTTGGAAGATATTGGTCGAGTTCAACGTGAATCTCTTAGTACTTATCGTTCTTCTCAAAGGTACTTGCCTCATACAAAATTTCTAGAGCATACTAATCAATCTCTGACCATTTCTATACTCTCTTCATAAACCTTCGTTATTTACTTTCCTCCGTCATAATATATTCATGGTATTCATGATACCCTAACATCATACATCTCAAGTCACTATACTTCCATTTTACTCGTAATCTTGGACAACCATATACACATGAGTCACTTTAGTACGGGTGACCCCATCCCAAAAAGGTCTAGTGAATTCCCAATCAAAACATGGGTTGTTCAGCAGAAGATTCCTACGATCTCATTAATGTTTCCTTTATATCAGAAGCCCTTGTAGTCGGTGCTTTCTTAGAAGCAACCCTGCTTTGTCCTTTCATTGCTAGTCTAGTCACTTGATAATCCTTTGTGACTTGGCCTCAACTCGCCACACAAAAAAAATATATATGATTTTAGGGGTTGGCTAATAGCATTACTTTTCTAGCAATTGCCGGCATAGTGCCTTCTTTGATAACTTTCTACCTTTCCAAAACTTTACTTCATATAAGTCTTAATCGACTATTTGGCACCATCTCTGGTCACCTTTCCTCTACTTTTATCTTTTCAACTATTCTTATCAATCCTACGTGCCACGCAAGCTTACCATTCCTGGCATAACAGCCTTTTCACTTCAGTCAATCCCGGAGTTTCTCAATCCGGCTGGTTTCTTACTTACATTTCCTGTTTCCGTCCAATCTTACTTCATCATTTTATCTCTACCATCGATTGTAATACTCAGGGTCCGTCTACTAACCCATATGACGGCAACCTTACCCAATCCACAGGGTTCGTTCCAGTTCCCATTCTCTTTAATGATGTTCTCTGATAATCAGAAAGACAAGGTTTGCCAAAATTCACCGAATTCCTTTCCAGACTCAGGGAAATTCTGGTCAATCTATCCATCTACTGGTAACATTTAAGGAGACCAGTTTAGGAACCTGAAGAATAATCCTATGAACCACCAAGCAGGTAGAACCATAAGCAGTCATCGTTAACGAAATAATCGTCATCAGATTGGAAGTTTAACCATTGGAGAGGAACCAATTATATACATTCCTTAGAAGGGAATTAACAGTTTCAAACTGAAACCTGACACAACGTCCTGATACCCATACGTCCTGAGATTCAATATTACCAAATGTTAATCTACCCGACCACTAGTCTCAGAAGGAACATTACCGTCGGAGTTGGTTGTTCCACAGAATTGGCACTACTAAGGCCATCCGATCTGGTGGACCGTGCTGTCCGAATGCATCCGCAAGTACTTTGTCGTGTTGCGCAAGCACACATCCTAATCCTTTATGCGAAGCATCGTTGGAAGCACAAAGTCTCCTTTTTCCATTAAGTAATGCCAACTCTTGGTCATTACCAATTCCACCTTTTAGCTCCAGAAAGATTTTTTCATATTTTTCTCTTTAACTGCTGATCGTATTACTTGATCCGTTATAATTCCGCGTCGGAATAAACTTAAGGTAACTACTACAATTCATTCAAAGAAAGAATTTAATATTCCTCTGAATCACATGCATCTAACATTTCTGGTTCATCATTTCACTGAGTTGAAATAACTCTATACTCAGTCTCTAACGGTAGTCTCATTATGAGTTTATCTTGGCTCACTGGTCTTATCTTCCGGTAGGTTCTGAGATCATTGTCATGCTTACTACTTCCTTATATAACTTTATCCAATCATGCTGTCACTTCCCAATGTCATTACTTTCTAACTGATTCATTCATAACATGAACATTTCCTTGAATAAAACCACCTCATTAACCTCAATTTGGTTCCATAAGTTACAACCTATGACATCTGCCTTCTCATAGTGAATTATTACTGACAATATGCATACTAATTAATTTATCAAATGATATGGCACTTACTGCCTCCTTCTCAACTATTCCTAGGGACTCTGCTCCTCGTCTTATATCAATGTCTTTGATAATCATACATCCCACTAGCACTCTTTTCGTTAATATAAAAGTCTCTAATGATTCTCATCTATTCCCGTATAGGATCTCAAGTAATTCTTCCAATCCGTCTTACTTGCTGGTACTACCTCCAGTAGTCCGGCTACGAATCCAACATGAATCTTCAGTTCTCTTACTAATAACTCATTTCTTTATGCTCCCTTTTCTGAGCACTATACCTTAATCATCACAATCTTTCTGGCTGCAACCCTCATTCCTCAGGGGTAAGCTTCTTATCCTAACAGGACTGTCCTTATCTGCTGGAACCTCTTCCGGGTCTCCAGTAGGGTACTCCATCGAATTTACCCGCTGATCTTCAGCATATAAAGCATCATCGCGCTGCTCATATGCCTCAAGGTCTGTCGCCTTACTCGTCGATACGATATCGAGCTAAGTTACTATCATGATACTTAAGAGTTCCCATAAGGGTTTTATATGTCATCACTACATTAAGTAGTCCGACTATGAACTTGGCAAGAGTTCTTATTATCTTAGTGAATTTATTGTTTTAACGTCGCCTCATCTCTGGGGTTTATAACGTAGGCTCTTATACCATTTCTGTAACACCCCCAGATCCGGGGTCCGGGATCCGGTCGTTACGGTCTCCAATTCTGTCCACAATACTTGAACTTACCTCAACATAAAGTAATTTACATCTTTATGACACAACACAACAATATAAAACACACCCGTTATAGTCCCAGAGATGAAATCAGAGTAACAATCAAATTTTATTAAACACATTATGAGTTCTTCCAACCCAAAAGAGTTACAATATGAATACATACTCTTTGCCATCCATTTACATAAGTCATACTAGTCCATATATTTGGTACTGAAAGAATGAATCTATCCTACCAATAGCTTTTTCTTTGGCTCTGGTAGTCTCATCGTCCTCGCCAGCATCGAGTGCGCCTTTTTGCGAATCATTTGGTCTAGCTGTTATTGTGATATAATAATAAAGCAAGGGTGAGCAATAGCCCACCAACAGTAATATTTAACTGAACGATAATATATAACAGTTCAAAAGTATCTTTCAAACCATATGCCATGCATTTACGGAAATAATGCCAGAATAACATGAACGATGAAGTTATGAGGTAACTCAACATGCATATATAGGTGGGAATATCTGCTATGTCAAATATAAGCCAGATATTATCATTTATCATATAAAGAGGAACTTGCAAGGAAAATATTGCAATACCCGTTATTAACATTTTTCGAAGTCCTACAACCTGAAAGAAGTCTCTTCGATACGTGTTGCGGAAGACGCCGTCAACCTAAAAGAAGTCTCTTCGATACGTGTTGCGGAAGACACCGTCAACCTAAAAGAAGTCTCTTCGATACGTGTTGCAGGGAATTCCCAATTTGGGAGATGAACCAATACTGGAGTTATCACGCGTTAGCTATCCCACTCCCTGATGATCAGTCGGGGATGGTACAGCCCAATATAGTTTACTACCGGTAGAAGGAAGAACTGACGGCTCCACTTGTCGATTGCCTTTAATAGTAACTCCCTGGCCAATGGTTAGGCCTTGTGATGGACCGCGCGACTTGGCCTCTTACACATGACTCCTAGTTCGAATAAATCCACAGCATTGAAACGTAGAGTTTTTCCTCCCTTCCCCAAGTGAAATACTTGTTGATAAGACTCCACAAAGTAGTCGTATCTAGTTGGAAAGGAAAATTCACCAACATTTCCAAAGCTTTTGCTTGTTAATGGATATCAACTTTTTCCAACAATCTTACCCCTCGAATGATGAGAAGGTACACACAGTCTTAATGAGTCCATAGCAACCAAGTTGCGAGTGAAAAGGATAAATTATGACCGGGAAGTCAATAAGATAAATAACCTTTCTCAAGTAGGTTCCCCTATAATATGGAAGTTTGAGCGAACATTTAAATCCTTTTAAGATAGATTTAAATGAAAAAAAAAGAGTTGGGAACCTTTCCTTGATAAAATAGTCGTAAAAAGACTCTGAAATATTTTACATAATATTTGGAGGTGAAAGATAATCTCCAAATAATATAAATCATTTTAAAAAGAATTTAAAAGAATTAAATAAATATTCCAAGAATATTTATTAACTCAATAACAATTACGGAATATTATTAAATCATAATATTGCTCGTAAGTAATCCTCGAATGAATATATAGAATTATTTACTAAATAAACCAATTCTTAAATGAATATTCAAAATAATATTCATTAATATTTAGACTCCAATAAGTATTTAAAATAATATTCAATAAATGAGTCAAACTTTAAATGAATATCTGAAAATAATATTCCTTAAATAAATAATCTTCTAAATGAATATCCAAATAATATTCATTTAGTAATCAAAACTTTAAAGGAAATTCGAAATAATATCCCTTAAGTAATTAGAATTTCCAATGAATATTTTAAAATAATAATCATTAAGTACATAAACCTTAAATGAATATTCGAAAGTAATATTCATTTAATAAATAACATTCTAATGAATATCAAAATAATATTAATTAAATAATCAACTCTAAATGAATATTCGAAACTAACATTCATTTAATATCTCTCGACTGAGATAATACTCGAATAACATTCCTCGAAAGATTTCCAAGTAATTGATACTTTATGGAAATATAAATAACGTTTAATAATAACATTCCTCAAATAAATAATAATCTGTCGTTGGAATCCCTCCGGGTTTCCACGACTATCTATATCTCAAAATACCAACTCCCGGTCTATATTTAAGAATGAATATCATATGCCCTTCGCTAAGGGTCTTATCAAAATAATCCGGCTTATAACTAATAATTCGTATCTAGTCTATAAGCCAATATCAATTCAGGGAACAGGTATCATAATATAATTTGACAATAGGCATGCATGCTATGGCATATGTAAAATGGCAATCACATATATATTATCACAACTACAGGTTCAAAGTTTTGAACACTTGCCTGGTAATCGGGTGTGGGTGGAGATAGCGTGTCCTGGGATCTATAAACAATTAGAACATTCGAGATTAACCACTTAACACGTTTTAAAAGTCTAAGTATAACTTCACTTAAATCGAAACACGTTTTCGAATTATCTCGTTATACACCTTTTAGTGTAACTCTTTTTTATTACAGATACGATCCGACATTTGTTCGTTATTACGACATGTCATCATACCCACACGCAGTATATACTTAATTTGTATAAGTTCTAAAGTCGATCGATTACGAACCGAGATTATACCTCGAGTTTTATCGTTCGTTTTCTAAGTGTTTTACCTAAGTTATAACCAAGCGGGTTTTTAGGGGTTCGTTCGCGTTTAACTTTGATTCGAACATTTTTATAAAATCGAAAAATGATCTGTTTGACATGTGGTTTTCTTTCATACCTTCCTTATGACCTCTAGTATTTATTTACCAAGATTCGTCACGGAGTAACATGCTTTACGAGGGTTCAATTGAAGTTACAAACTTTTACTTACGGTTCCGAACCAATTTTAGTAATTTGACCATAACTCCTAAACCGTAAGTCAGAATATTTCGACTCTTCCGCCAAAATGATCTATGGCTAGGGATCAAGAAGGACCATTCATAATATTATCAAGGTCAGGAAATTATATTTACTGTCATGCTCGGTTTATAAGTGTTAACAAAAATTCGGCATTACGACGGCTATATATCGAACGTTCCAAAAATCATACCATCAAAACCAAGCCACACCGGGAATCCATACAACTTTTACACATTTTATTCATCCTCAACTGTCCAAAATCATCTACTTTACCAACATGATCATCATATCTCTTAAATCAAATAATCACTACATAATCATGCTTATAATCATACTAACATCCTAACCATGCTAACAACCATCAAGATCATCCATAAACTTAAAGTAAGAACTAGTGTTTTGATGAGATATACCTTCCTTGGAGGATGTAGAGACCTTAATAATCCTTTACTAGTCCTTAGAACACCTTAATCAAGCTTAACTAACAAGAATCATCAAGCACATAATTAGTGATTTTCGGATCTGCTATAATGCAGTGGAAAGATCATGAAAAATGAGGTCCTTACCGAGGTTTTCCGGACGAGGCTTCTAAAGGAGAGTTGTAGACCATCTAACCAGCTTTCCAACAAGCTAAAGAACACCAAATTCCATTGAGTAATGAAAGAGATATGACCGTTTGAAAATCGTAACAGAAATTGTCATGAATCTGGACAGTTTGCTTCTTCAACTTGGGGAGGTGATTTGACTAGGCTATACTCCTTGGATTGCTATGAAATTTGGAGAGAATATTTCCAATGGAGTGGAGAGGCTTTGCTTAAAATTTGGTGATTTTATCATGGATATAAATGGAGATATGAATTTTTATTTCAAGGTAGTTCTTGCTGGGCAGTTTTGAGAAATGGAGAGAAACGGAGTTTCTTTGCTTTTTTGCTTTGTTTTGCTCTCATCCAATGAATTATTGTGGTGTCCTAAGAAAATATCAGGCTTAAAGTAGCTTTATTAAAGTGGTGATGTCATGGATGATGAATTTGGAGAGACATGTGTCTTATTTTTGTGGTTGGATGAGAAAAGGATGCTAAGTACTAGTTAATCTCTAATGGTTCTAGTTTGTAATGTAACTAGATTGGTTACTAGATATTTATTACTTGCACATGCATGTATCTTGCTTCCTCTGCTTGTTTCTTTTTCCGTTTATTGCTCAATTCATTGATCGTTAGGAGGAATAACTCATTTGTTACTAATTAGGGTTTTACCGGAAATCGTAATAAGATTAGTACTATCATTCTCCATCTTTCTTACTAACTTTCGAATTTATATTCCTTAAATCCCTTCGTAAAATTCTTAAGTCTTTCAGTGTCCAGGGAACTCTCGGAGAAAATAAAAGTGCGGTTTTTCAGAATCCGACAGCTTTTACATACACTTATTTTCCTCCTGGATCACTAATACGAACTCGGAAATCCGTTCCGAATACTTCTACATAGTGTCGTCTCATAATATTCTTACTTCCACCAAAAACACTATTCATTCTTTATTCTTCCTTTATTCCCTATATTTATGACAATGTCCTTGTTCTTTCTCTGGCGGTCCTTAACCCTTTCACGGAACTACTGGACTAATCGTTATCGATCCGGATGACATGAGAATATTCGAACAACAAGTATTATACTTGGGGAAAGGAGGAAGAGCTTTACGTTTCAGAGTCATGGATTCTATTCGAACTAGGAGTCGTGTAAGAGGCCGAGTAGCGCCAGTCCATCCCAAAGGCCCAACCGTTGACCAGGGAGATCTAAAAGGGCAGTAGACAAGTAAATCCGTCAGTTCTTCCTTCTACCGGTAGTAAAACTAATTTGAGCTGTACAGCTGTGACTGATCATCGTAAGGATTGGAATAGCGGACGCGGTGAATACTCCAGTATTAGTTCATCATCCAAATTTGGATATTTCCTGCAACACGTATCGAAGAGACTTCTTTCAGGTTGATGGGTATTTCATGCAACACGTATTGAAGAGTCTTCTTTTAGGTTGGTAGGGGTTTGAAAAGTGTTCAAAACTAAAGTTACAATATATTACCTTGCAACTTCCTCTTTTGAGACACATGTTGATACTTGCGTATATTTTGCGTAGCAGATATTTCTACGGAAGTTATATATTAAATTACCTTGTAACTTCATCTTTTATATTATACTATAACTTGGTTCATAGTATGAATAGCAAAAGTTTGCAAAGATATTATGAAAATGATAATTGAAGTACTACAATGGTACTGTTTTTGAATATATATTCTGATAAGGAAATACTTTCGGTAAAAAGATATTTTGACAATTATTCTCTTATACCCGCTATATATTCGGGGTTTGAATTAAAGGCAGAATTATGTCATACTTTCATTACCTTGCTGAGCTATCACTCACTCTTGCTATTGTTTTATATATATTATATAGCAGCGAAGCAGGATTCCAATGGGACGGCACATGCCCCGCAAGGCGTTTCCATAAACAGTTTCTAGCAGTGATCCCGAGAGTAGTACGAACCAGTCGAATCAAGCCGTAGCTTTTGGTATTCATCTATTGTATAGATATGAATGGTGTGAGAGGATTGTGAGCATCAGAAGGCTAAGTTGGTAATGTAACATTACATAGAAGTTGTATCAGTGACAGATTCAAAAGACATTTAGCTATTGTAATAAAAATTATTTATTCCACAGTTGTTATATTCTGTCATTTCTGAGACTCTAACCTCTGCGTGTGTGTGTGTGAGAGATATATATTGTGGGGTCACAAGCAGTTGAATTGTGTACATTACAAGTAATACAGGTAAGGCAAGGAGTAAATAGATCGTGACTACTCCAAATCCCTGACCCTGGATTTGGGGCTGTTACAAACTTTGTGTTAGAATTAGGCGCAAGTCAAATGTTTATACTAGGTTGTTTGGTATATGCTGCTAGTATAGTTAATTTTCTTATTAAATCAAATTTTCCATGTTAAATTCGTATTTTACATAATTTATTTATTTGAATTATGTGATATTTAGTATTATACACTACGCAATAGATGACTTTTCACAACATTTTTCCATGGTTTTGCCATCTACAAAATGTTGCCATAGCTATGTTCAACCTTGCCTATTATAACATCGAGTCCTTATGTTAACCTAGACATGATAAAGTGTTGGCGGAGATGTTGTATAAACTAAAACTTTATATTATTAATTAAAAAATTATTAAATATTCATTTTACATAAAAGTAATAAAATTCTTTAAACAATAATTTATTTATTTTATTGGAATTTGAATTGGAGTAAGTGATGCTTCTTTTGTAAAGAAATGTATTTTTCAATAATTTTAAAATTAACAAATTTAAAAAAATGATATGTTTTCTAAGAAATTATATATATTAAAAATAATTTACATTAAATAACACTTTACATAAAAAGTAAAAAAAATGTGAAAATGAATTTATTTATTATATAAAGAATATTAATTTAAATAGGAGTGAATGATGATTTTTTTAAAATTTAAAATGAACAAATTTTGTAAAAAAAACTAAAAAAAATGAAATTATTAAAATACTATGAAAACTGCCTACAATTTTGATGAAAGAGTTTGAGCGGCAAATTTACCGCCTCCCCGTTCGGCCCTTTGTCCAAATTTTATACAATTATTATCTTAAGTCAAATGTCAAAAACAGATACACCCACTCTCTCTCATTGTAGTCGCTCAGCTACGATTTTGTGAGTTAGGGGCTTTGGCTCAATTAGGTTCGATTAGAGCTTCAAGATCGATTTACAAATTAGGAGATTCAAGATTAGGGTTCGGATTTCAGTTTAAGGCTTCATACCGGTTCAATTAGAGCTTACAAATATGGGTTTAAACTTAAGGTATCATTATCCCCAACTTTAATTTGCTACATGTAATTCTTTTTGTTAATTTGTGTTGTTAGTTTTGTGTACTGTATATGTATATGTATATGTATATGTATATGTATATGTATATGTATATGTATATGTATATGTATATGTATATGTATATGTATATGTATATGTATATGCATGTGTATGTTAATTGGTGTTCTTAATTTTGTGTTTTGTATGTGTGTATATAGGTGTATCTGTCTCTATTTCTCTTCACTCTCTGTCTCCCCCTCTCTTGCACTCTCTCTTTTATTTTCTCTCCCTCCCTCTGTGCATCTCTCTCTCTCTCAGTCTGCATCTCTCCCTCTCTCTCTCTCCGTCTTTCTCTCCCTCTTTCATAATCATTGTTGACTTTTAGGAATTACTTGTAATACATTTAATTGTTTCTAATAGCATTGCTTACATATTATATATAATGAGCTTAATTAAATGACTCAGCTGAAGTAATCAACTGAATCAGTAGGGAAGGGATAGGTGAGAACTCAGGTAGTTACATAAAGGGGAGCAGTTGAGAGTAAAGTAGTGGGGGCTGGCAGTTTATGGGGTTCTGAGAATATATAGGAGCAGTAGTATTGATGAAAAACAAGAAAGATCTTTGTTTCATTATTTTGTCAACGCAAAAACAAATGTAGATTCAAGGCCTCTTGTTCTTTGGTTAAATGGATGTATAAGTTATAAGTAAAACCCATTTTCTCTGTTTCTTTTTTTGTATGTTTAAGGAAGATTATTCGATTTTAGGGGATTTAAGATTGGTGCTCTTTTGATTTTTCAAGGCCTGGATGTTCATCTGTTGGTCCTTTTAGGCCTAGAGGCTATGTTTTGCTTAAAAATTAGTATAGCTGGAATAATGGTAAAAGATGTTTGTTTATTGTGCCTGTGTGTTTTCTAGTCCAAAAAGTACATATCAAGTAGCTAACATGAAAACTATGTGTATTCTTAACTGAAGCAAACATGTTGTACCTTGAGTCACCTGTAGGAGTTAGCTTTTCTTTTTCGACATATAAATCCTTTTACGACTATGTTAATGATGAGATGATAGGTTTAGCTTCTATACTTCATTTACATTACCTTGATTTCAATCTTGAATAGGTACTTTTCCTAATAAAAGAAAAAAAGAAAGTTGATTAAGGTTACTTTAGTTTTTCTTTCTTTTTTTTGGTTATGTACTTTCTTTTCATTATGCGGAAAAGTTAAATTTTATCTAGTCCATAGTTTTAAGATAATTCCAGCTTTTATTTAGGAATGAATCTTACATGTAATTTCACTGTGTTTGTTTGCGTTTTTTCAGCGCAAGAGAACCTTGTTTTTCTTTAGCTTTGTTTTGATCTCAAATGGTAAGCCTGCATTATACTAAGGGTTGCACGAATTCAGAACAAATTTCTAATAAATTATCTAACTGTTATGTTAATGCAGAAAATGAAGCAGCTATTGAACCGTCTATTAATCTTAAGGTTTGTTGATATTGCAATATATTTTGATATATTAATCTGTTTGTAGACCTGATGAGATTAACTATGGTTAATTACTGAAAATTTGTGGCTTAGAACTTACTGTTATGGCTGATATCCATCTACTTTGTGTATTCCTTAAAGTTAGTAGGTTTTTCATAAATATAAAAGTTCTCTAATGGATTTTGGATATGAAGAAATTCAGCCTCAAAATTGGAGTTTTAACTTGGAACCCATCCACAAAGTTCCTAACGTGTACTTCTGGCATGCAATTTTAGAGTTACCTAGCTGGAAATCCTATAACATCTTTTGCTAACTCAAACTTTGCAATCCTATTTTCACATGGAATGGGAATTATATTAGATGAACTATACGGGTCAGTTCTATTTTACATGATCTCCAGATTCTTGGATAACTAACAATGTCAAGATCCTTATAACAGTTTTACTGATTTCTTTATCAGTCACTGAGGAGAAGTTGTGGGCTCCATCATCAAAAATCAGATTTTGACAGTGCTGAATGCTCACAAAGTCTAGAGGCTTACGGGCAGGTTGTTATTCATACAAGTTTTGTAAAAATTTCCTTGATTGATTTTTGTTTTACTTGCTTAAAATTCAATATACATATATATTCTCAGTGCACCAGTGGCATATTTTGGAGAAAAGTTGTGATCGATATACACATTAGTTGCTATAGATAGACCTGCAGAGTCATCACTTCACTTTTTGCGTTGGAGTGTCCTGTATGTCCTCTTTGATTTATTTTAAAATTTAATCTGTAAAGAATGATTGCTCAACTGAGTAAGATTCGAGTACCAGGAATAATTATGATTCGTAAACCTTAACTAGTGGACAGTGGGGTAAAACTTATGAATTATGAATCACATATGAATGTGATTCAGTAGCAATAAACTTATGAATTATGTTAACTATTTGGGGGCCATAGGTATGACCTGATTTTCATTATTAAATTTCATCTACTTGCAGACGGTGTTATTCCTAATGAGTATGGTATTAATGTAAAGCATAAATTGAAGATTGTCTCAAAGGTAAACATTGCATTATGGCACATGTATGGTTTTCATGTTATCCTTATTTTTCTTTTAATTGTTCGGAATAATTAAAAATATCAGAAAAAAGATTCAATACAACTGAAGTACTGAAGGAACTAGCATATTCAAAATGTAGACACTAAGTTACGACTAGGGTAAATCTGCTCAGCGTATATGAGTTTGATGTGCTCTTTTGTTTCAGGTTCTCATTTAGGTACCTACACGTCATAATCAATTACTCTTAGATTTCGTTTACTATCATTTAATATCGTTGTGTTGTGGCACTATTTTTAGCTAACTTCTAGCGATGTACTGTAGCCTATCTATATTACATTACTCAATGCCCTATACTTGATATATATATGTAGCAACAAATTTCTGTAAACTGGCATTATCAAACAGATAATTTTCACTTGTATCATTATATTTATACATTTATTTGTTTGATCGTCATGTTGGTGTCTAATCTGTTTCATCAAGCTTGACACTTGTTTGGTAGTCATGTTGGTGTCTTCAGAAAATAAGTCCCTATAATTTTTGTTATGCTTGACACTTGTTTTCTAATCTGTTTTGCTTATCTTTATTTGCAGGTGGCTGGGAATTTACAGAAGTGTCACATTTGTTATGTTTTTCGGTGGTGGTCGAGTGGCCATGTACCTGGAAATGTATGGTGCTGTACTCCAACAAACACTTATATGCAGAGGTTGAGAAGAAAAACAAGACAAAGCAAAGTTGATGAAATTGAAGGTTCAAGACGAAGTGGATACAAAGGTGAATAAGATCTTGAGGAACTTGACATTGATTTAGGGGATCTTTGTGCGATCATTTCTAGTGACAATGAAGATGGTACGCCAATCATTGGACACACTAGCTCTTAGTTAGATATCTAAGTTATGATGTTAGTATGATACTTGCTCTTAGTTAGATATCTAAGTTATGATCATAGTTAGTATTTGATGTTTATGATGTTTTGGTACTAGCTAGTTATACTATTTTGTGATGTAGTTGATCATTTGTACTGAATTATGTTGGTATGTTGGGGTTGAATTTGAAAACAGGTTGTAAGTATTAATGTACTGGAAAAGCATAAGTATAAAATACACATTTTTATTTTGCATTAAAAAGGTGTTGTAGTAGCTCTAATATAGTGTTGCATTATTGTATGATGAATGTTGTAATAGACTAATAAGGTGTTGCAAAAGAATGTTACAATAGAAATGAAAGTGTTATCATAGGGTGGGTGGGGTCAGTGGGGCCTACATAATGGGGCCACGTGGAAGTGATGTAACGCCCCAAAATCCCCTACAGGAATCCAGGTCGTCACATCTCTTGCGGAATATTCGATCACCTGTTCACAATATAATCTACTACAATATTCATAATAAATTCCATAATTTACTCCACGGGTTATAGTCTTAGAACAAGTACTTAAATAATCCAAAAGTTATTACATCTCAAGTTCACTTCCCAGAATCTTTGAAATACTATTACAACTTCAAAGTATTAGATAACAAAGCATTAAACAACGTCTTTCAGCTTGCACCCTCCTTAGGTACTATAAGGCTAACGCGCTGAATCAATTGCCTTTCCCCTTCCCTTTATTACGATTCGCCGTACTTGTGCCAGCTCTGATTGCCGCTGTTTAATAATATTTAAAATAGCAAGAATGAGCCAAAAGAATGCCCAGCAAGTATATAGATACCATATTAAACAACAACTCGCTCAAAAATATGTTTTTACCATTCTATAAGAACTTCTCCACTTATATAAATATATACTTTTGAAAAGAGATTAACTCGGAAGTTCTTATCAATCTCGAAATACTACTCATATGAAGGAATAAATATATCTCAAGAACTTCTCAAAGTACTCCTCGAATATAAATTAATAACTTCTCAGAACTACTCAATTTGATTTGAATGAATAAAATTCAACAACTGCTCAGATTAACACCCTAGTTAACAGAACCACAAAGGCATCGGTTAACAGTTAGGGTATCGATGATTTGATCAGTCCATTGTTGTTAACACAATATCACGTAAACGTACGTGGTCACAAGTAATATAGAATAAAGTTGAGTTCGTTCCCACAGAGATCTGGTTATGGTTTTAATTCAGTTTTGTACCTATGCAACAATGTATGGTTATTATGCACTGCTAAGACAATTAACAATATTGGGGTTTGATTATCTAAATTAAACTAAGATGCAAGCTATTAAACTAAGAATTACTTAACTAATGATAATTAAAATCGAATTACTTACGCAAGATGAACCATGGAATCCTAACTTCATTAAATACTTCGCTTAGATCTGATGCCTTTAATCACTATATGCAATGGTTATGATATCTGATCGGACAACACGAAACAAGTATACGCTACTTCTCAGTATACGAATACCAAACTAAACATACATCCACAAAAGAGATAGAAGATGAATAGACACCAATTATGCTTAGACCCTATATCTCTATAGAATTTGAAAACATAACGTTTGAAGAACAAGTTATCCATATTGATCACATAGGGCAGCATAATATCTCTATTTACGCCACAAATCATGATGTTAAACATCAACCTATCCTATGCTAGCATGGCAAGTTCTAAATCTCAAGATCCACTCTCGCTTCACAAGAGATTAACAAATTAGATGTTCGCGACGCATCTATCAATTAAGCATAACCATACGAGGATATCAAATATACATCACACACAGATCTTTAAAGCATCAAGAAACTAAGCTCCATAAATAAATCTGTTAGAATCCCATGACAACGATTAGTTCAAAATTGAACCTCTCGTCATCATGGGATCAAGTGAAACCATGATAATAAAACAAGATCTGAATAATAATAATAATAATAATAATGCTAGTGTTTCTAAGTAATTCTAAGTAATGATACAATTTACATGGGTAGGATGTGTTTATATAGGCTCTAGAAGTCTTGTCCAACAAGAAACTACCAAAACAAAATTATAATAGAATTTATGCAAAATACGTTTCCTAAACTGATTCTGTTTTTAAGGAAATTTCGTAGCTGACTTTTCTTCAATATTTCTGGGCCGTTCCAGTCGTAATTGGACCTCTGAACCACTTTAGAATGATAGTGAATCTCGTTATCTTTGCATGGACAGTAAGATCGTCCAAAACGGACTTGTAGAACTCAAGATATGGCCAAAACAGTGAATAAGGACAAAACTATAATTTTTCAGCAACGCGCGCGCGCAACTTGCCCCTCAGGCGCGCAACCTACCCCTGGCCACCTGCATTCCGCGCAACCTGCGCCTGGTTTGGGGCAACTTGCGCCTGGCTCTCCGTGGAATCATTTTTCAGCTCTAATTCCTTCGTTCTTGCTCCGTTTTCGCCCGTTCTTTTTGCGTTGGATCACATTTTTTATTTCCCTCGACTTAGGAACCTTCATGAGAGTTTAATGACAACTCCATTCTTCATTCCATTGCACAAATTTAATTCCAAAAATGACGGAAGCATCAACCATAATCGACATTCTTACAAACCTGCACAACTACACAAAACACATCAAAACTACAACGAAGTTGAGTCCAAGACAATCAATTTAAGCCGAATTGAAGCGATCCAAGTGGATATAAAATCGACTTATTACACCCCCAAACTTAAACCGATGCTTGTCCTCAAGAATAAACAAATAAACTATTTACAACTAACTAGTACCACTTCCGTAGGTGATCACGGTTGCATTTGGCATATGCAACAAGCCCTTTAAACCCCTAGGCAGCCCTAGTGGACGAGTAAGGTCTCGTGAGGGCCTATAATGAATGTACCCACAAAATCCATCTAACTAAACAATGCAAAAACCATGCAATGCATGAATGCAACTAATATGAAAATGCATATGATTTACTACTAATACATCACCACACCTTCAAATCCTCTCATGTCATTTCAACTTAAGAATCAAAGTAATAATGCGATGTCTTGGTGTCGAAAGTGCAAGTATTCACATAGTCTACTCAATGAACATGCATAAGTTCTCAAAAGTCCATGTCAAGTGTAAGAATAAGTTAGTGACCATGCTAAGCCTACAAGAGTACATCTTTGAGACAAAACTCGGGATCTCATACGGAAAAACAAGCAAACAATCACAATCCACTCAGAAAAGAATATTCACTCAAGAACAAGGGTAAGTGTATCACTTAATTCCAATAAAATCATAAGCATGCTTGACAATTGGTATCAATCTAACTCTTAACACAACATACATCAATGACGATAATCAAAAGGTCTTTAATTGGGTTGTAATGGGGCTAGGGACAAGGTATGTCAAATAAGCCAAAATAGGTGAAGTGTCAAAAGCTAGTAAGAACTATAATGAATCATACACAACACCCTACTTCCCCCCCCCCACACATAATTTTACTATTTTTCTTCCAACAAAAAATGCTCGACTAATCGACTAAAGTAGGATCACAACAAACACAAATATGCTCTCATAATATATATATTTTCTTTCTTTTTTCTTCTTTTTTTTTCATTTTTTTTCTTCTTTTTTTTCGAGAGCTAAATATAACAAGAACAATAACAATAACAATGATCCCAAGATTTTATTACACATGCCGACTATCAAGTAAACAACCAAACCCAATTTTCAATATTTCCCCCAAAATTATGACCAAAAAAACCCCCTACTTGCACACCTTATTACTCTCTTAAGAACTCTACTAGCCTTTGACAATGTGGGTTCAAATTAATGTAAGGCCAATACAAGAAAAAGGTCTATGCAAGTAATGTGGTATGTCACCGAAAAAATAGAATTAAACTCAACGGGTTAACTAATTGATCATGTAAATATGGTGTTGTAATATGGGAAAATATACATGGTTATTCCTATATGCCTTTATCATTTTAATCGTCAAATAAAGTTATGCGTTTCAAGAAAGACCTCAAACAACTGCTAGCAATGCAAACAATCCGTGGACACTCAAGCAAACGAATAAAATTGCAACAAATATGCAATAAGGCTCAAAAGCTCACTTGGTCGAAAAACATACTCAATCCCAAGCAAAAATCTCTCTAATGCACCTACTTGTATTCAAAGCATGCAAACTAAATCAACTTGCACCTATTCATGTCCTTCTAATTACTCACAACATTCAATAAGTCTACTAGCTTCAACTTACTAGTGTATGTATGTGCACAAGATCAAAGCATATCACTTCTCAATCAAAAGCGTCAACAACACAAAATTCCTATCAAGCATGGATGTAAATGCAAACTACTATGGACTCACATGATAATAACACGAACAAACATGCATGAATTACAACTAAAATGCAAACCGTGATACCTACATGAACACAATGACATACAATAACTATTATACACTACTTATCCCCAAACCACCCCCAAACTTAAAATATTCAATGTCCTCATTGAATGAAAGTAAATACAAGGGATAGTAGGAAACATACCTAAAACTACCGAAACACGTGGGTTGCCTCCCACGAAGCGCCTTTGTTTAGATTCTTTAGATAGACATGGCAATGGCTTTTTCTCTTAAAAATTTCTATACCGTATCTCTATATGGCCATTTAATTATCTTTTCCGGGGCTACATCCTCGATGACAAGTTTCCGCCTTCTTTGCTCTTCAAAGGTGTCAGCAACAATGTTCTCTTCACTCAGGTCATCTGGTAGTTTAAGCTCGAGTTTGGAAACTTCTTCAACATGATGAGTTTCATTATTAACTACCAAAGACTGATCAAGAGTGGTAATGGACGGATTAGGAACGAAAGTGGGTGGTTCACCAATAGAAGTCTTCACAACTTACTTAGGATCAAAAGAACTCTCCTCAAGTTGGATTTCATGCTTAGAACAAATGACCTTCAATTCCTCTAACATCTCATCAGAAGTAAAATTCCTATACAACTCATGAAGATCCTCATTACCCTCAATAAAAATATCTTGCTCAAGAAAAGACTCAATTGCACTATCCTCAACATTTGACCATGAAACCACCTCATCAACCAGTACCTTAGAATCCCAAAGATCAGCCAGGCCTAGTGACTCACACTCTTCCTCCTCATCACTATCCACCACAGGTTCTAACAAAACAGAATGTTCTTCTTTTTCTGTAGGGTCTTGATCTTGAATTTCTTCTTCATCCTCAATTGCTGAACTATGATCGTTCGTGACTTTTCCAGATCTGAGTGTTATGGCATTAACCTGCTCCATGCCATCTTGTTTTCCTGGATTTACCTCTGTGGCACTAGGAAGAACTCCCTGCGGCCCGTTGAGAAAGGCACTTACAATTTTCCCAATCTGATTCTCCAATGTCTTGAGAGATACCGCTTGACTTTTAATCATCAACCTCAATTCATCCAATTCAGATTTTTCATTCAAAGATTGACCATCATCCCCATGAAACTGTTGCTGCTGAAAATCTTGATTGTTGCTCCAGCCGAAATTGGAATGATAGGTGGCTGGAGCTGGTTGTGAAGGTTACTGGAAGTTGCTTGTGACGCCCCCAAATCTGAGGTCAAAGATTCAGGTCGTCACATCATCATCCAACCATGTCATACCTGTATTAACTTTACAACTCAACAATACATACGTCCAGACCTCAATCTTACGCACAAACAAGTTAGAGCCTCAGAAACGATAATCAAAAGTAACACTAAATATTACAATTCATCTGTACAATCCAGAGTCTTACGCACTTCCACCTATACAACTGTACTTGAAGACAAGTCTTACTATTACAGTCGAAAACCTATCAGACTTACTCTATAGTATTTATCAGGAACTAAATCATCTCCGGGGTAATTCTTCTACTCCTCTTCTGCTGGTGCGGAGTTAATCGGCCAAA
This sequence comes from Saposhnikovia divaricata, assembly GCA_036435485.1. Lineage (NCBI taxonomy): Eukaryota > Viridiplantae > Streptophyta > Magnoliopsida > Apiales > Apiaceae > Saposhnikovia > Saposhnikovia divaricata. The sequence goes on along the minus strand of JAZHRN010000154.1, from coordinate 8,449,727 downwards.
TTCTTCTCTTTCTGAAAAGTTTTTATAAATCAAGAATGAGCTACATAATGCTCAGCAAGTTCACCATTTTGTAAAATAATAATGGGGTTTATTTCGAAAACATTCCCAACTATATGGGTATATATCTCAGATTTCAAAACATAATTGGACAATGTATATGTCCGAGTTTGAATAAAACATCTATACTCACTAAGGAGCTTTAAGAATAACATATGAACCCTTTATACGGTTCCCATTTCAACATATCTTAAGTTTGAAAATATATACATATGAGTATATCATTTTCGGCAAGACACTCTACGATTAACATACTATACAGGGAATACATCATTGCAAACCTCTTTCCTTCCATTAGCTTAGAAGGTTTCTCATACAAAAACATTTCATTCTTTGAAACAATTGCAAGAGTGCACTAACACGTGCCAATCTTTATAGAAAATCTTGCAGTTCTAGATACTGCACGATGTCAATATTTTTCTTATTAAAAACCACACTATCGGCAACTTGGCACTTAGGCCCAAGAAGCAGTGTTTGAGTATATATTTTTTTTTCCCAAAGTGGAGGATGGGACTGGAAGAAAACATAAAAACCTGACAGGTATTGACGATGATCAGTCGCCACATCCAAGTCCAATAATCCGCGGGTCTTCTCTACCGGTAGAAGGATAGAAACTACATCCGTAACTATCCCCGGGTGAAAACTACATCCGTAATCACCCTCGATGAAAACTACATCCGTAATCATCCTTCGGCAACACCTGGACCGGAATAATAATTGATGGACCGCCTGGCTCACAGCCGCTTACACATCCCGGGAATCGTTCGTCAACGATTCCCACACCTGCCAGAGTCCCCTTTTTCTTTTTCTTTTAAAAACTTTATTTTGATTGAAAATTGAGTAATTGAGGTCCGACATCAGTCGACCGATTGAAAGGCATATGATGTAGCCTATTTGTATTTCGAGGATACAACTCAACTTAAACAAGATTGTAATAGTAAATAGTATATAGACTGTCACAAGGAATCTCAGATTGTATTATCTGTCAGAAGAAAAAGATCAAGGTCAATCTACAGACTTGAAGAATTACTACATTGAAAGAAGTTCAGACATTTGATCAAGCCTCAGTGAAGTATTCGTTAAAGAAGTGGATTCATTTAAAGTGATAGAGATTTCGACAGTGATAGAGACAGTACGAAGAATTAATAGAGAGAGAAGAAAAAGAAAAGAAAAGGAACCAGAATTTAAAGTCAATATATGAAGAACAGTCATTGCGGTTAGTCACTCATGAACCAGACAGTACATCGAGTGTCGACATTAAACAGTGGTTGTTTATCATTAACTTCAGTGGTTCAAGCTATCATGACTGGTATGGGAAAAAATCATTGTGCAAGCAACAGAGGTACTAAATTAATTAACCACAATGGTTTTGCAATCAAGACTGACTAAGGAATAATCTTTGTGGAGGATTAGATTTATCAAAACATGGAAGATCACAAGGGTTATGCTATCAAGGAGGTATATTAATTTTAACTTAATTAATTAAGTCATTTGAATTATTTATTTGATAAATTAATTCTATCCGAATTAATTTATTCAGTAAATTATTTAAAAGATTAATTAAGTTAGAATTAATATAATTATGCTGTCAAGGAGGTATATTAATTTTCTCTTAATTAATTAAGTCATTTGATTTATTTATTTGATAAATTAATTCTATTCGAATTAATTTATTCAATAAATTAATTAAAAGATTAATTAAGTTGGAATTAATATAATTATAAAAAGACTTCATATTAATTGTCTTTTAATTAAATTAAATTAGTTGGCTAATTTATTTTATAAATTAATTCAATCAGAATTAATTTATTCTTTAAATTAATCAATTAATTAATTAAATCAGAATTAATATGAAAAAGAAATAGTTATTTAAATGATTTTTATAAATCATTTGATTAATTATAAGCTGAAAAATATGATAATATAACTATCAACTGATAGTTATACCGATAGTCATATTTAGTTCAAAGTGTGACAGTCATATTTAGTTCAAAGTGTGACAGTCATATTTAGTTCAAAGTGTGACAGTCATATTTAGTTCAAAGTGTGATAGTCATATTCAGTTCAAAAGAAGACAGTCATATTCAGTTCAAAAGAAGACAGTCATATTCAGTTCAAAAGAAGACAATCATATTCAGTTCAAAAGGTGACAGTCATATTCAGTTCAAACTGGATTGTTATATTGGACTGGATAGTTATACCGAAAGTTATATTGGACTGGATAGTTATACCGAAAGTTATATTGGACTGGATAGTTATACCGAAAGTTATATTGGACTGGATAGTCATACCGATTGTTATATCAAGCTCAACTGGTTGTCATATTAGCTCAATGGATTGTCATATTTAACAGAATTATGACTACAAAGGCTATAAAACAAGCAGAAGGCAGCAGAACAGACATAGACACACACGCACATAACATTTCATCCAGAAAATACAGCAGCCTCCATTTCTCTCTCTCTCAAGCAATAACAAATTAATTCCTAGAAAATCAAGTTCATCTCCTTTGTAATATTTTATCCGGTGGAACTTGATTATTTGTGATTCTTGTACCACTAGCGAATTAAGTTTCCTAGTTCTTATCTTGATTTTTATTAACTAAATTAGAAAAGTTCATGTCGAATTTTCTAATTAGTTTTTATCAACTTGATAATTAATCTGTACTGAAATTGTAACACCCATCAAGTTAATATATTGTTATATTCAACTTGAAATTTGTTTCAATTTATTCCGCTCAAATTTGTTTAAAATAAAATATTATTTGAAGAACAAATTTCGATAAATTGGTATAGATTGTATTCAACCCCCCCTTCTACAATCTTATCGGACCTAACACCGATGATTCTTGAAATCACACAAGAAGCAAACCTGACCGGGGGTTTTCGAAAATGTTTTGAGTTCGAAAGAGTTCGAGTTTGAAAGTGCTAAAGGTATCTTGGATTAGCTTTGTCTTTAAAATAATGAACAATAATTAATAAATGATATTTTAAGATTTAATATTAATAATTAATAAAATAATGATTTAATTAAATAAGCTTTTAATCCAAGATAGGTATTTTGAGTATTTACGAAGATATAAGAATAATTTCTTGAGTATACGATACTTCCCGAATGACCCTTCAGGTTTTCGCAATTTAATTACGATATAATAATATACCGCTCCCCGGTCAATAGTATATACGGACCGCTACGATCTCTATTGCTAGAGTCGTTGTCCGAAGAGAACATTTCATTCTAAGTTCAAGGGGTGCAAACATATATGCACTTATACATCTCAATTTCATCGATACTTCGATAAACATAAACATTTGATATGATTGAAAACTACAAACACAATAGTGAAAGTCCTTGTATATGTAAGTTTTGAAAAGTAAACTTGCCTTGGTGAGGTTGGGGTGGTCGAGCGTGCGGAGTGGAATGATCTATACATAAGCAATAGCCGATCTTTAGTACCTTAACAATATCTCTTTAATTGCGGGGTTTTTAGGGGGTACAAAGTTAACTTAATGACTTCGTCTTATGACACTCTAGCCCCACTATAGGTTCATGTCACAACTCGATTACGCTCGTCACTTATTCGAATTAATTTGGATACCATAACCGGATCATATACATTACCCCTTAAATCACACTCCCTTAACGACTTTTTCCCTTGCGCGAATTTTACTCTAGCATTTTTATAAAATTGAAAAATAAATATTTTAATCCAATTCTTTTTGGGTAGCCTTCACCACTGCATTTACTAGCTTCTCTAATTTTTCCATGATCCTACATAAATTTTTAGGGGTTTAAACAAGGTTCACAAGGGGACCATTTAGTGCAGTCCGGAATCCAGAAACACATTTCACTTCTCCGGCCATAACTCAAAATCTATACATCACCTAGTCATGAACCTTATATTTCTGGAAACTACATTCAAATACCTTTCCAACAATATATATTAGGACCTCAGGGGACAAGATTTGGGGGTTCAAAACCCTCTTACAAGACAGTTCAAGTTCCTGGGAAAAACTCAGCATGCTTATATCACTAAACCAACCAAGAATCTTACATCCACATCACAACCAACATCTAAATCACCAAGATCGTACTTTATAACATACATGGAGATACATACACTAACCACAAGCTTAAAAATCACAACCACAACACTTAAACTCAAGATCTACATCATCCATCACTTATATGTCCAAGATTCACACAAATACACATGGATCTATCATTAAACATCACAAACACTACATGGCCAAGAGGGGTTAGGGTTTTTATACCTTCTTGAGTATCTACGAGCCTTGGGTATGCCTTATAAGTCTCAAGAACACCTTGAATGAGCTCCTACAATCCTTATAATCCAAGATCTAAAAGAAAACTCAACCTTGTTACTATTCATCAAAACTTTAACAATTTATATCTTGAAAATTAATGGATGAAAAGGGTTGGAATTCTTAGTATACCTTCCTTATATGATGTAGAGTGCCTAGGAATTTTGCCTTGAATTAAGAATGAGGAGAAGTGGAAGAAAGAAAAAATTTCTTCCTTGTTTTCTTGCTTGGCCGAGAGCTTTATTGCTTGGGGGGGAGAGTGTTTCTTGCTTTGCTTTTTGTGTTGGTTGAATAATGTGTAAAGGGGTTGGGTGATATGTATTAGTGTATAGATATGTCTCACATGGTACAAGTCTAGGGTATAGGCCACCATACCCTCTTGTCTCCTTGGAAAATGGTGCCAACTAGTTACTATTCCTCTTGTCAACTTTGTGTTACTAGTTTGCTTTCCTAACTACTTAGTTGCATGGGACTTGCATGCAATATCATTCCTTGTATCATTATTCTTCCACCAATGCTTGTCACTTAATCTTTAATTCGTATCGTATCTTAATTAATTCCTCGTAATAATATTTTGTCGCGTAGAGATTTCCCTTGTAATTCCTTAAGTACTTAATTGTATAAATTCCTCGAATATCCATAACTTCTCATCATAATTCCTAATAAATCTTTTAATACTCCAACAACTCTCAAGTCCCAAGTTTTATAAATCTTACTAACAATAAGATTCTTGCCTTCAACAATCTTCCCCTTTATCTTTCATAGTGAATGTGACAACATAGTTTCTCAGACAATCAATTCCATTAAACAACAGGGATGACTAGAAAGGTTCCAAATTGACAATGTCACATGATATTATATAAAAGAAAATATTACAAAAATTAGGGTTCTTACAGCCTCCCCTCCTTAAAAGGATTCTGTCCCGGAATCAGGTTGAAAACAGTTGGGGGTGCTTTTCACGCATCGTGCTCTCTAGTTCCCATGTTGATTCTTCGACATTCTGGTTCCTCCACAAAACTCTCACTAGTTTGACAACCTTGTTCCTCAGCACCTGTTCTTTTCTATCCATGATTTCTACGGGTTGCTCCACATAGGTTAAGTCTGGCTGCAGATCCACTTGATCATATTCTATCACGTGTCGGAAGTCGGTATGGTAGGGTCGTAGCATGGACACATGGAACACATTATGTACTTGCTGTAAGCTTGGGGTAAAGCCAATTCATAGGCTAACTTTCCAACTCGTCTCAAAATCTCAAAAGGTCCAATAAATCTCGGGCTTAGCTTCCCCTTCTTACCAAATCTCATCAATCCCTTCCACGGTGATGCCTTTAACATCACCAACTCTCCTACCTCATATTCTTTGTCCTTGCGGGTCTGGTCCGCATACTTCTTCTGTCTGTCTTGGGTCACTACCAGCCGTCCTCTTATGAGCTCGATAGTTTCTCTTGTCTGTTGGACCAGTTCAGGCCCTAAAATCTTCCGCTCTCCAACTTCTTCCCAACACAAGGGAGACCGACATCTTCGTCCGTATAAAGCTTCATATGGGGGCATCCCTATACTCGCATGGTAACTGTTGTTGTAGTAAAATTCGATCAACGGCAAGTGGTCATCCCAACTTCCCTTAAAATCGATGGCACATACTCTCAACATGTCCTCTATGGTCTGGATGTTTCTCTCGCTCTGTCCGTCTGATTGGGGGTGGTATGCAATACTCATGTTTAACTTGGTCCCCACACAATCCTGAAAACTCCTCCAGAACCTGGGGTTGAACCTTTGGTCTCTATCAGATACAATGCTCACAGGAACCCCATGAATTACCACGATCTCCTTAGATATCTCATAAAATTTGACCATTCGAAATAATGGGTTTCATAAAAAAACTAATGACTTTTACATACACTCGTCTGTACCGTAAAGACATAATATCAATTCGAAATCTTCATTTAATAATTCGTACATAACGTGATTGCAAAAAAATTTCTCATCCACCCATAAAATTACTATTCGTCCAGGTTTCGAATATTCACGAAAATTAGGGTTAATGCAGTCTCCTCTCCTTAAAAGGATTCTATCTTAAGAACTTAAGGAAATAGTTATGGATACAATTCCAACTTTACCCTTTCCAACTCTCAGGTTGACACTTCAACCCTTTTGTTCTCTCACCTTGGTCTCACCAACGCTTTAATGTTGTTTCTCAACGCATGCTCTCCTCGACCTGTATTCCTTATCGGTTGTTCTATGAATGAGAATTTCTATCCACTACTTATACATTCCTCTCCTACATAGTTCATAGTATCCGTGTTGAGTCCTTGTATCGTTGGCCCGTGAATACTTTGTGGTCGCGTTTTATAATCTGAGACAACGTCAATACGCATGGTATTCCTTACATTCCTTGGCTTGATCAGCACGCATGTGTTGCCTCCCGTCAGCCGTTACCACTTGCTATGGATACTGTATAGTCTTCGGTATATGTCGAACCAGTTCAGCTACTATATCCCTCGTTCATTGACTTCTTCGTAGCGCAAGAAAAGCGAAACTTCTTCTTTCACAGTACGCTTTACAAGAGACGTCCTTACGTTCGCAGGGTGATGATAGTGATAACAACATTCATTTCATGGATAAGTTTTTTATTCTCGATTTCCCCGTGAAATCTAAGGCACGACACTAAATACAAATTCGATCGTCTGGATAATTCTTCTTCCATGTCCGTCAGCCACAGGTCAAATTACATACGCTCAATCTCTTTGTTAAATATACCTGAAAGCACCTTCAATATTCGAAGTTTAACCTTAAGTCTTTATCTGACGTAATCGCTGCAGAAGTTTTATATTGCACCACCATCTCTTCCGTATATAATTCGATAATCTTCTAAATGGAAAGCCTCTCGTAGGTAAATCACTTAGTCCAACAATTATAACTCAACTAGGGCCATCTCTTGGCTCGGTCTTTGGCGACCTACTGATGAAATTCATTATAATTCTGACCACATTCAAGATTCTCTACAGGCGGAATTAATCCACTAGATCTCTATCATTCTGCTTTTGGCATGTCACGTTTGTACTTAATAGTTTGCCAATACCATTCTTCATTTCAGTTCACCAAACATTCCCTTAATTCTCTATACATCTTTTTCCTTCCCCATAATTTAGTCATTTTCCTCTAACATTATTCTTTATTGTATATACTCTATTTTCTTGGCCAATACTGACTGAATTCCAATTTCGAATAATCCCTTCTATAGGTACCGGCCACCACACTGGCCTTTCCTGGGAAATAACCAATTTCTCCATTATACTCCCTTCTCCCTTTCGTCACATTCTCTTTCTTATGTTTAGTTCTAATATGAAGATATACTTATGGCACTTGTGGAAACTTTCACACTTCTCTCATAAAGTTAACGTCTCAGTTTTATGCGTGAACGCTATCATGACAAATCCCCGACTCACGGTTAGTATATCCTATCCCGTAACCTTTATGCACAAGACTATCCAAGTAAGCACACAGTCTAGATAGACAAAAAGATCATGAAATATATATCAATGCCGCATTCAATGAGTAACATGCTATGGATAGAAAATTAATCTCACATAACTCTCAAATCACACAAGTGTATAGGTGAAGTGTATTCGCTCAAGTTTAATCAATTAAGTCATGTGCTACCATACGCTTGGTTGTCCACCAAATCTCCACTACTTTGTATACTTGCATGCACAAATCAAAAGGTCTTTGTTAAAGGTTGTAACGTGGCTAAGGTGAAGGGTAGGGAATCAAGAAAAAGGCTAAAAAGTGGCTAACTCGACAAACTAATAGAGCACAATGTTCATTTCTAATTAAAGCACTCAACATGAAATTTCGATCATGTAACAGCTGATCAGACTCTCACAAGCATTAAACTCCAAGCACATATTACCATGTACTTTTCCACTTTCATATTGCACAAACCAATGAACACAACTCTATTCGATCTTTTATTTTCTTTTTTCTTTTTTTTTTCTTTCTGTTTTTTTTATTTTTATTTTATTCCCACCAAATTTTCATACTTTAACAAAGAAATCCCCACACTATTCACTCACCAACCTCCAAATGAATCAAAATGCTCTACTAGTGAATCTAGAGAAGAATAAACGAGTAGGCTCAAGAATTTAGATTGGTGATACACAAAAATAACGGATAAAAAGCTCAAAGGGGTTCACTAAGGATATAGGATTCAAGAGTACTGTTTGGATAAATATGGTTAATCCTAGTGCCTTTATCATTTTCATGCATACAGATATCATGTAATCTCAAAATGGTTTGAAACAAGTTCTAGAGCGACATACTTAATGATGAACAACACACAACAATAAAAATTTGATCGATATAAAATGTACCAATCACAAATTAGGCTCAAGATCTCACAAGGTGAAAGCATGCTTCAGTACTCACTAAATTTGACAAAGATGTATCTCAAGTTTTAAAATTTTTCGCAGGCACGAACAAGGAATCATCAAGTAACAAATGATTTTCTAGAGATATGACATGTCAAATAATCATGCAAAATAAGCTCACAAGATGTGTACCTATCCTTGTTAACACACTACGAGACGAGGCAATTAATTTTCTAATTTTTTAATTTTTTTTTGTAATATATATATATATATTGATATTTTTTTTTGATTTTATTAATCATCGAGAACTCATCCCCACACTTAAGTGGTTCATTGTCCTCAATGAACAATTATATAAAATAAAAGTAAGAAATATAAAGAAAAGTAAGAAATACTCCCCTAATAGCCTGCTCAAACCGTTGGGTTGCCTCCTAATAAGCGCTCTTTTACTGTCATTAGCTTGACTTCTGCCTTCGAATCAAGGTTCCATGGAGAGATTGTCGAGCCGAATCGTCTCCATTTTTCCAACAAATGCGCCGTCCACATATAATTTAAGGCGTTGACCGTTTACCTTAAATTTTGCTCCATCTTGCCCCATGATCTCAATAGAACCATGAAATTTAACTCCAGTTATAGTGAAGGGTCCAGACCATCTAGATTTAAGCTTCCCAGGAAAGAGTCGGAGCCTTGAGTTAAATAACAATACCTTGTCACCAACTTGAAAAAATCTCTTCGCATGATCATCTTATCATGCATTTTCTTCGTTCTCTCTTTGTAAATCCGGGAATTATCATAAGCATTAAATCGAAGCTCATTAAATTCATTTAATTGAAGAAGTCTTGCTTGTCCCGCAGCCTTTAAATCTATGTTGAGTTCTTTTATAGCCCAAAAAGCACGATGTTCCAACTCAACTGGCAAGTGACATGCCTTGCCATATACTAACCGATATGGGGTAGTTCCAATAGGGGTCTTATATGCTGTCCGATAAGCCCACAGAGCATCATCGAGCTTCAAGTACCAATCTTTTCTAGATTTTGCAACCACCTTCTCTAGAATGCTTTAAATTTGACGATTTGAAACTTCCACTTGGCCACTTGTTTGAGGATGATAAGCAAGAGCAACCTTGTGAGTGACACCATAATTTTTCAACAAAGTTTCAAATTGTCGATGGTGAAAATGAGAACCACCATCATTTATCACTGTTCTTGGAACTCCAAAGCGCGGGAAAATGATGTTTTTGAAGAGTTTCATAACAACCTTTGAATCATTGGCTGATGATCCAATTGCTTCAACCCACTTAGAAACATAGTCAACTGCAACTAAGATGTATTTCATCCCACAAGAAGTTGGGAAAGGTCCCATAAAATCAATACCCCATACATCAAATATCTCGACCTCAAGAATACCGGTTTGAGGCTTCTCATGATGTTTAGAAATATTACCCATTTTTTGAAATGCATCACAAGCCAAACAGAAAACATGAGCATCCTTAAATAGCGAAGGCCAAAAGAAACCGGATTGAACTACCTTAGCAGCAGTTTTAGAAGGACCATGGTGACCTCCACATGCAAGAGAATGACAATGCTTGAGAATGTCATTTACTTCAAACTCAGGGACACATTTACGAAAGATCCCATCAGCACACTTTCGATACAAGAAAGGGTCATCCCAAAAATATTGTTTAGCATCATGATGGAACCGCTTTCGTTGTTGATAGGTCAAATCTGGAGGATGACAACCACTTACACAAAAATTTGCAAAGTCTGCATACCATGGAGTTTTAGTGGCAAGAGCAAATAAACGATCATCAGGAAAAGAGTCGGCAATAGGAGTATCAGATGCAACATCTGATGTGAAACGGAGTCGTGAAAGATGATCTGCAACCACGTTCTCAGCACCCTTCTTGTCTTTGATTTCCAAGTCAAATTCCTGGAGTAACAGAATCCAACGAATAAGCCTCGGTTTTGCTTCTTTCTTGGCTAACAGATATCTCAGTGCTGAATGATCTGTGTGAACAATGACTTTGGAGCCAATGAGATAGGACCGAAACTTGTCAAGAGCATAGACCACTACTAGAAGCTCCTTCTCAGTAGTAGCATAATTGACCTGAGCTTCATCCAAGGTTTTACTTGCATAGTGGTCAGCAAGTTATACTTTGGTCGGGGGCCATTTGTTTAGAAGATCAGCAACCCAACCACTTCTTCGAAGCCTAGATAGGGAAGAGCAACAGTTATCCCTCGAAACAGTTCATGAGGGAATTTGTGGGGAACATTTGGCAGGAAGATCCTTGGCCTTCAAGATTCTCAGGCAAGGGTTTTTCTGGCCGAAAATGAAAGAAGACGCAATTGAATATGCCAAGAAGTGCAAACAGTGTCAGCTATTCAGCATAATACCCAAGCAACCTCCTGAAGAGATGTCTTCGGTCCTTAGCCCCATCCCATTCGCTATGTGGGGAGTTGACATCGTAGTGATTTTGCCTACCAGTACTAAGCAAGCGAAATACTGCATTGTGGCGATCGACTACATGACTAAATGGATAGAAGCCAGACCCCTTTCAGCAATTATCGAAGAAGCAGCGAAGAAGTTCATGTTGGAACAGGTAATCTTAAGGTTTGGCATCCCTATGGTATGTGTATCAGACAATGGAACTCAGTTTATCGGAAGCAAGTTCAGGAAGTTTTGGCCCAGTTCGGAATCAGGCAGAAGTTCAGTTCAGTCGGGCATCCCCAAGGAAATGGGGCGATCGAAGCGGCCAACAAAATAATTTTTGACGGGATCAAAAAGAGACTGGGAGAAGCCAAAGGACTTTGGGCCGAAGAGTTACCTTGGGTTCTTTGGGCGTACCCAACAACAGCAAGATCTTCGACCGGAGAAATGCCCTTCAAGTTAGCCTTCGAAACAGATGCTCTTCTGCCAGTTGAAGTTGGGTTGGAGTCTTATCGAACACAGGTGTTTAATATGGAGGCGAACGAGTTTGGACTCAGGGCGAACGTTGATCTGCTGGAAGAAGAAAGGGAAGCTGCTCATCAAAGGAATTTAAGGTATCAACTTCAAGCAGCGCAATATTATGATTCTGGTGTCAAGAAAAGATCTTTCCTAGTAGGAGATTTGGTCCTCCAGGAATTGGCGACCTCTATGCCTACCAAGCAAGGAAAACTAATGCCAAACTGGGAAGGTCCATAAGTGGTAATTGAGGTGGTTCGACCGGGCACGTACAAACTAGCCCATTCGGACGGCAGTCCAATCAAAAACACATGGCACATCGCTCGTCTTCGCCGTTTTTACCAGTAAGCTTACTGGACGCATTTTATTACTTTTTTAATTCAGTACTTTGTTTCATGCAAGTTCATTCTGAATTTCCTAAGCTAGCATCAATCTGTAATCCAAAACTATGTAAGAGTTGTTGCATGATTAATGAAAGATTGTTTGCTCCATTTTTATCTACTATTATTAGCTAAGTACATTTATAACCAAAAGGTTAAGTACACGATATGAAGCTTAACGGACCCATGTTTGGGGCCGACCGAACAAAACACGCGCCCTTTAGCTTATCTTAATGTTTAAGTACATCATGATCTAAGTTACAAATGACAAAGGCCGACCGATTGAAATTTGGTTCCTTACAAAGTGTCTCAGTATTTAATTTGCTTTGACATTAATTAAGGCCGGGAGGAAATATTTTTCACCGACCGAATGGGACCTTAATCATTCACAAAACCCCTTAAATACTGGGGGCAGCTAGGTTACGACCGAAAATGCACAACACGCTAAGCTGAAGCCGAAGATGCGCTGAATTAAAAGTAATTATGCTAAGGCAAAATTTAAGCCGAAGACGCATAAAAAGTAACAAAAATTATGCTAAGGTAGAGTTATACCAAAGACGCATAAAAATAAAAATTATAAAAATTATACGGAGGTAATTAGATACCGAAGATGCATAAAAATAGACGAGTAATTATTCTAAGGCGAAATAAAGCCGAAGATGCATAAGGCAATGGAATGCCGAAGACGCATAAAAAACACGAAATAAACCAATGGAGCCCGACGGCACAAATATTAAAAAGCCCGAAGGCAAAATTAGGTTACAAGCCCGAAGGCAAATGTTGAGAATTACAAGGCACAAAGGCCAAAAAAATGGAAGGATTTAAAAAGCAAGGCAACTAATCAGAAAGAGGCTCATCTTCGCCCGAAGAGACCACCAGGGCCACATCAGATTTTTCCTTAAGGTCGAAGCCAAGGGAATTTGCCTTTACCATGGCATCGTCGTAACCCATCTGGTAGCACCTCTTTTCGGTCAGATCAAGTTTCTTCTGCAGCTTCCGAACGTTCTTCCTAGTAGCCTTGAGCTGCCGGTTCCTCCAGTCGATACGCTTCTTCAAGATATCAAACTCAGTCAGTTTCTCCTTCAAAGCGTCGTTCTCAATCATTAAGGAGTTAGCCTGGCCGGTAACCCTCTCTAGCTCGTTAGCAGAGTTCCGAAGGTCCTCCTCGGCCTTGACCGCTCGAACTTCCAGCTAGCCAACTTCCTTCAGCCTAGCCTGCATCCCCTCCACCCGTTCGGTGACTATAGCATACCAGGAAACACCCTGAAAATAAATAAGGGGAAGAGTCAAAAGCTGAAGGCAAATAAATAAATGGTATGGAGGAAGAAAGCTTACCATGGAGAGAAGAGCAAGCATCTCGGTACAAGCCTCAAGGTCACTCGCCTAGGCAAATGTCGGTCGGTAAGCTGGAAGAACCAGACCCCGGCAAAGGTCAGGACCGACGACCGTAGATGAATTCGAGGCCGGAACGATGATTTTGTCAGTTTCCAGAATTCCTCATTGAGGAGCGTACACTTTCAACTCAGAATCACCCGATCGGCCTCTCTTCCTTGAGTCGGTCGAAGTGATCTGATCTGTGTCCTTTGACTCCAACTCCCGAGGAGGAGAAGAAGCAGGTGGAGTGGGGACCATACTCAAATCCTTCTGACCGGAAGCTGACTTCTCTGCTCCATCGGTCGCCTGAATGGAAGCATCGGCCTCGGCCATAGCAGCAGCGGCAGCTGCGATCGCCTTCCTTCGCTTGCGCTCCAAGATTTCCGCATGAGAAGCCACTGCACAAGATAAGACAAGTCAAATATGAGTCAAGGAAAAATATGAAATACGAGACTGCATGATTAGCGAGACAAAACAAAAGGATGTTACCACTACCCCAAAGGCCGATCAACCAGTCGTTATCCCGACTATCGGTTAAAGGCACCCTATCCATCCTAAGTTCGGAAAGAAGTCGATAATCGTGTTTGTCTGCCTCTTAGAGTTCGGGATATTTGAATCTCGATGGCTCGACCTCTCGCCAAGTGCCGAACTTCTCCATCCTTGGGCCCGAAACAAATGCCCACTTGGCGTGAGACCCCTTGTTACTCGAATTTGTCTGTGCCCAATCGGCTCTACCATTCTGACGGGCGATGGAATAAAAACCTCGGCTCTTCGAGTTCCAAAGAAGCTTATAATGATGCCAGAACAGAGCCGTCCTTGGGATCATTTCCAAAGATCGACATCGGGCCTGAAAGTCATTTATGTGAAAGAAGCTGTTCGGGTCCAATTGTCCAATGGCGATGCCCGTTTGCTTCAGTATACTCTTGAGAAGGGGCAACATGGGCAACCGAAAGATGCTCGGCCTCCCCCACAAATCGGAGGGATTTCGGGATTATGCCAGATCCGATCCTTCTTCCTTGGAGTAAAGAAGTACCATACGTGTTTCTCTACGATGTACTCGGCTGAAAAGTGCTCAATATCCTCTGCGGTCTGCTTTGACCGAAGATTCGCAACTGGATACAGCTCGGTGTCACTAAAGGGAGAAACCCCCGAAGGACTTGCACCCTCATCCGACCGATCCATGTCCCTACATTCAGAAATGAAGAGACGTTAGCCTTGTACTTGGACAAAAGAAAAAAGAAACGGAAAAGGAAAAGGCCGAGTAAAGCGGGCCGGATCGGTCGGGACAACCTCTAACCTAGAGCGAAGCAAATTAAAGATGGCTTAAACTCTACAAGGGAGGGATCGGGATAGGCCGAAGGGAGTTCTCGAGTTTTGAAGATCCCGAAGGATGTTCTTACCCGAGAAACTTCCGAGCAAGTCCCGAAATCCCAGGAAAAGGGTGTACAAGGGTGAAATGGTGGAGATCGAAAGCACAAAACATCATAAGCGTGCTTGTATTCTACTTGAAGAGACATGGGTAATTTTGCATATACGCATACAGATATATACATACATATAGACATGAAATGCAGGTTTATAGCAATAAAGCGACAAGTACGGGGACATTACAATCATAATGAATTTCAAAAAGAAGAGGAAAAAACTTACTTATTTGCCAATGAATGATGAGATCGAGTTTCAGCGGATGGTTTTTTTGAAGATGAACTGCTACCGGAATCGAGGGTCTGGGTATGGCCGGAAGTGATGCGATGTTTCCAATCGTTGCCCGTGGAAAAGTTCTTGAAGGAAGTTTTTTGCTCTGTGAAAATGAACTATATTGTACGCGTGAGAATAGAAATAAAAAGGGTTTGGAGGTTTTAAGTGAAGTAACATGACGTTTGGACAGGGGACATTTCGAATTCAACGGACATGATTCATGCGCGGATCTCGAGATTGGATAACTGTAAGCATTTAAGAGGCACGCCTTCCCAAGAGCCGTCTCATCGCTCCACGCATTCGTTCTTATCCGATGGAAGCGTCTGAAAAGTAAATTCCGAAGATGGGCCTAGGTTGTGGCCTTCGTCCTGAGGATAACTCCGAACGAAGCCCAGGGACATGTTGGAGGCCCACTCCCTTAGCGGGCCGGACCGAAGGCCCAACAACCCGAATCCAAAGGGAGGCCCACTTTCATCAGGTCCATCTAGAGACAACGGTCAAATGGTTCACAATCCCTAAGACGTGAGACACGTTTGTACACGATGCCTACTCTTCGGTAACCGCCTGGAGGAGAAAGAATATAGTCTAGTAAGGTTCATTCTCTCATTCATTCACAATTACACACGACACAACACATACTCTACGTTCAAATTACCTTACAGAACCGACTAACTTATTCTCACACCGGAGGTGAATCGGGGGGCTTAACCCTCACATTCTTCTCTTGCAGGTCCGACCGAACAAAGGTCAGGGAGAAAACCGGTCGTAACAGATTGCGACTGTCAATTTTACACACACACACACACACACACACACACACACACACACACATATATATATATATATATATATATATATATATATATCTCTTCAACCAAGAAATAAACACAAATCAATTCAATTTATTATAAAAGATTTTAAAAATTCAAATTCCTATTAGGACTAAGTAGTAATAAGGTTCAATAGAATTAAGAGCTTATAGCTGCACTTAGATTATCATATACTATCATATAACCCGTGCAAAACATGGGTTAATTTTTTTTTTTAATTTACTTATAGTGTAGTATATATATATATATATATATATATATATATAATATTATATATATTATTTTTAATATGTTGTTGGAAGGTTTCGAGACTTAGACCTTTGTATATAACAATTTTTAGTATAATATCCAAGTTAATATGTTGTTGGCGAGAATCGAACCTTTAACCTTTCTATATAATGTCTTTTAATATTAATTTTAAGGTTGTTGATAAGATTCGAACCTTAGACCTCTATATATAACAACTTTTAGTATTATATCCAAGAGTCATCATTTATTTGAGTTGCAGATCTAACGGTTGGAAATGAAAGGCGTAACAAAAAATTGGGAATAACCTACAAAACTACAAATTATACTCTTTTTTGCTTATTAAACTATAAGATATATAGATATGAGTCATTAAGGTAAAACTAGCGTAAATGCCCGTGCGAGGCACGGGCACTGAACTAATTTCTCATTCGAAATTATATATATTGAAATAATTATGTAATTAAAAATATGATAAAAGATAAGATTTCAATTAGATTACATAAAATTTGGATAAATATTCATACGATAATAATCACATGAATATTTAAATTCTTAAATTATTAATTTAGTTTTCAATTCAGTGAAATGAACTTTATTAAATTGAACACTTAAGTATAATATAAATAATTATTTTAATAAAATTGTCCGTGTATAATAGAGGTGTATGTAAACTTATTGATTTTGTTGTAAAAAATTGATCGTATATGTAAGATTATATTTTGAGACATATTTCAAAATCTCTTAATATTGAGTAACAGTCATCATTATCCTTGTCTCAATTATTTTTCTAAACATATACATTTATACGTTTTTAAACTTAAATGTTTAATTTTAGTCTAATGTTTATTACACAATGTAGAAGTTCAATAAAAAATTGGGTAAATTGAAAAAAAAATTATATTACAATTTTGAATTATTTTTTAACTCAATTTTAAATTTTTCTAAATATTTCAATTGATGTAAAATTTGACAACCTTAATGACCGTGCATGTATATGAAATCTAAAATCAATTTTTTTGATTTTATGTGATATTTATCTAAGTATATGTTATAACTCAATCATTATATATTATATTAATTAATATATTATATTAAAATTCATATGTACCATACTTTATAGGCGAGTTATAATCTAATCGATCATTTTAAATAATTATTGTACTTTTTTAATATTTACTATAACTTTTTGATTTAATTTGAATGTTAATTATATTATTTTTATATATCACATAGATCATATTTTTAGAGTTTCCATCTTTCTAACATAATTTTAATTATTTTTCGTATATATTTAAATATTTATATGACTCACATATTTAAATGGTTGAAAGTATAAATAATTGGTCGACCAAAACCCTCTAATATGACTCACATATTTAAAATTTTATATACCTAAAAAGTTATATGATGCCATTATTAATTATGTTATGATTTGATAACTAAAATTTACATATTTCTCAAAATCAACTATTATTTTTTATTTAAATAATTTAACATCTCCATGTAGATGCATATAAATAAATGTTTTTTCTTTTTGGACTCGGTTGCATTACGAGTAATCTCATTTGTTTTTTCTATATCAGTTATTTAAAATGGCAAAAAGGAATTGTAGAGTATTCTCAAACGATTAAAATATTATTTCATAATTTTATCTATCCAGTATTTTAGAAATAATATGAACCAACATTTCATTTACTTAAAAAAAATTGAGAGGATGAGACAAAAAGAGAAGAGAGGTGGTTTATCATATAGAATTTTTAAACAAATTCAAAATCAACTATAGCACAATTGGTTAAGGCATGAGTTTGAGAGTTGAAGGTTAGTTGTTCCAATCCCAATAAAAACATAATTTCACTATTTTTTACATAATTATCAAAGGATGACATTTTTGTAATTTTTTAAAAAATAAGGGTAAAATCGTAACTTCACACCTATTAAAATGGTAAACTTTGCCCTTGTGTTGAAGTTTAATATATGGTAATAGATTATAATTTCATAACCATTGACACTTATTATACAGATAATTAAATAAACAGATAGATAAATATATAAGTTTATTTAAATGGACATGTTGAGTCCCAACAATGCAACTCTAGATTGTAGGGGGGGTTGAATACAATATATCGAAATTTTCACTTCTCTTTCGAGATATGTTTTATTGTGAAAGTTCATTAGACACAATGGTTTAGATTTAATTATGTATTCGAGGTGAGAATAAAGAAATAGCAAGTAATCTTATGGATAGTAAATGAATACTCAACTTTTAAAATTTTAGGTGGATTATCGACTGAGTATATATTGAAGAAAACCTGTGTTGGAAAACACGGCTGCGAAATACAAAGTTTGACACAAGAAACCTGAGGATATTTCTTAATCTTCTAAATGTTTCTCTATCACTAACAATGATACTCATACAGATTATATATACTGTATGAAGATAAACAAAATACAAAAAATGGAAAATACATTTTTGGTAATATTTGTCACTTGCACATCCTTGAAACTTCACCATATCAGGAAATGCCTTGAAAGTCTTTGTTTGTGGATTTGGACAATTCCATAAATGCTTTAAGTCTGTACATGTTGCTTTCTTCGGTTAGTTACTAAGTCCCTGTAATGACTTAGCTCCCAAGCTCAAGTGATGTCATATGCAAAGATGCCTTTTGTCTGAATCTTTTTTCTCAGTACTGTCAAGTTACTTTCGGTTGAAATATGATAGTAACTTGTCAGTCAATAAGTCTTTGCACTTATCGAGCTATCCTTGAATCTCACAATTAAAAGTAATCCTTATTGTAGGTTGCTTCAACTATTATTTTGATCTTCGGGACTAAGTAGATAGTGATTGATTTCACATTTCATTTGTAAGAATTAACACCTTCAAATATTTACACTTTGGCCCCCTGTTCTTTACATCCTTTGTGTCTTCGTACACTGTCCATTAGTCATGGGTATGCAAGGTGATTATGAGACTGTCCATCATTCGATATGTTCTTTTAGAGAACTCGAGCACTACTCCTGCAATCAAGTGATCTCGAATGAGCGTTTGTGTGGACTTCTCGAATTGCTTCTCGAATCCAAAAATGAGTTCTCAAACTGATATATCTTGATTTCTCGAATGAATAAGTTAGGACTTATCGAATAAGTCACTTCTAGGATACTTAATTGCATTGATTCATGCTAATGGGGATACTTAATTCTAAATGTTTTTAGTTAATTGATAAATACAACAAGATTTTCCTTAGAGTAATATTAGTTTAATAATCTCTCAAAATTTTATTTTATTACTCGTTTAGTTGAATTAAGTCAAGAATAACTAGTGATTAATACGTTTGTCTCTGTGGGATCGACTCTGACTTACCCTACTAGTTAGAAGGATTTGTTAGATATTATTATTTGATAGGCACGCGACAGCCTTATCATCTGTGTAATAAGTCAAAAAATGACTTAAAGTTAAAAAAAAGCTTAAAACTAGAAGTTGGTATGAGGTACTTTTTTGAATGATTTATTTTATTTTGATGATTTTATTAGATAAAAGTTAATATCATCATTTAAATTAATAATTTATCAAATTTATTTTTATTTTTACATTTTTAAGAATTCATAAGTTACCCATTATAAAAAATTACCAAACAGATATTGACTTAAAATTTTTCTTTTTCACTTATCACTTTGAGCCACTTTAAGCAACTTTAAGTCATAAGTAATAATTTTAAGCTAAGCCAAACGACCTCCTAATCGAGAAGTCAAGGAAATAACATGTTCGAGAAGTCACTGAAATGATCCATTCGAGAAGTCTACAAGTAGCATGTTCGATGAGTCATGGAAATGTTGTATTCGAGAAATCTACAAAATGGGTTATTCGAGAAGTCCTTATTGTGACTAAGTCGAGAACTCCAGGAAGTGAATTATTCGATAAGTCCTAACTTATTCATTCGAGAAATCAAGATAAATCAGTTTGAGAACTCAGTTTTGGATTCGAGAAGAAATTCGAGAAGTCCAGACAAATGCTCATTCACAATTA
This sequence comes from Saposhnikovia divaricata, assembly GCA_036435485.1. Lineage (NCBI taxonomy): Eukaryota > Viridiplantae > Streptophyta > Magnoliopsida > Apiales > Apiaceae > Saposhnikovia > Saposhnikovia divaricata. The sequence goes on along the minus strand of JAZHRN010000154.1, from coordinate 8,429,483 downwards.
ATCATGTATGTTATAGCCAAAATTCGGTTTGGGTATTTTCAAGGTGGATTCGGGTCGATAACAGGTTCAATTTAGGATTTTAGAGAACAAATTAGGGTTTTCTAGAAGTTAGGGCGCGCCCTGGGGGGTTTAGGCCGCGCCCTGGGATATGTTGGGATTCCAAGATGATAATAATGTGGATTTCGTGTTTGATTATTAAAGAATTCTCTCCTGTCGTATCTCAGGAGGGGGATGTCCGTCGCAGAAGGCCTCCAGGGGTTTGCCTGGATATAAGGACCCTTCTTAAACACTAAGGGCGCGCCTTAAGGTGGAAAGATGGGGACTTTCTGGTGTGTGCTTTGGGAGCTCTGTTCCTGTAGCCAATGGGCGCGCTCTCATTGGGGAACTTTGGAGTAATCCTGCACTTTGCACCCAAAAGCTCTGGATCATCTGTCCTGCTATCTGGTGGGTGCTTCTCATTCGGGGGACAGGGATGCGTTCTGCACTTGGGGTAAACCATGGCTATACCTGCATCCTTGAAATCAAGAAATAGCTGGTAGTGGATAGGACTAGTCCTCGACGGGGGAAGTTTCCTTATCTGTGAAGTCTGGAGATCTTGGATGGGCCTTGGGCCTTTGTGGTTAGGCCTCATAGTAGAACATTCCGGATGCTGGACCTACAATTCAAGCCCATTTGGGTTTCTTGTTCTCCAAGAACTACGTATGGCTTGATCCCCTATAAATACCGGGGTACGTAGGCCGATTGGGGGGTTGGAAGTCGAGAGCTCTGAATAGCCGCCACTAACCCTATCAATCCCAGCCACCAATCACGCTCAATAACCACACACCACCGTTTTCTCCGGTAAAGAACCACTGCATCAGATCTTGTTTCCGGCGACGTACCTCGAAATTTGTTGTTCCCAAATTCCTCCGTCAACAAATTGGCGCTAGAAGGAGGGGAGCAAATCAAGATCTACATCTTAGGAGGAAAAGATGTCTCACAATCATGGCAGAGGTTCTCCAGAAGAAGATGGTTACGATTCTGATGACAGCTTGGGAGATAACCAAGCGCGTCATGAAGCTTATGTTCCGGAAAATGTTGCTGCTCCTCTGCGACATCATGGAACTCCGACCGCCATCGGTGGACAGCTGCCTGTTCTTATCAGTAATTCGGCATTAATGGAACAGCTGTATGTTATGCAAGATGCCATAAATAGTTTCGGGGCAAGATTGGGTTCTGTGGAGGAAGAGCAAGAATCAAGGAGAAAATCTCGGAGTATCCCACGAAATCATCGCCGATCAGGGAAATCCCCTCAGATCGAGGAAGATTCTCGAAGGAGGGAGGAAAATCACGAAAGGAGATTTCAGCTGGTCACTCCTCGATGGTTAGATTATTCTGATCCTATTGTTGAACATCCTAGTGAAAATAATTCTGAGCGCAGGTTGATGAATCCTCAAGAGAGGGCGCGCCCTCATCCTCACCGTTCGGGGCGCACTCCTAGTGAGATTCAAGTGGATGAGGAGCAAATGGCTAGAGAAAGGAGAGATTTTGCCAGCTTGAAAGAACGCCTTGGAATAAGGCTTAATGATGACGATTTGAGGATGGTGCTCCTCGAACTTCAGAAGAAAGACAAATATATGGAATCGATGCCCCATGATTCATAGCGCGTGCCCCCTGATAACAGGTCGAGGCCCCTTGGACATGGCGTGCCCCCTGATAACAAGTCGAGGCCCCTTGGACATGAGCGAGCCCTTCCTTAGAGTCATGATCCACAGCGCGCGCCCCCTGACAACAGGTCGCGGCCCCTTGGACATGAGAGAACTCTTTCTCGAAATGATAATCCACAGCGCATGCCCCCTGTTCATAACAGGTCGCGGCCCCTTGGATTTGAACAAACTCCTCATCGTGATAACACTGGAAGAAGAAACCGTGATAACGGTGATAGAAGAATGGATTGGTATCAGGGAAATAGGCGCCCTCGTAACCAGGGCGCGCCCTCAGGTGGAAGATCCCCCCGTATCCATCAAATCCCCTCAAGCACCTCTAGTGAGTCCAGGTCGAGGACGCACTCTCACTCGGGAGGACAGTATCAGAGAGGTTCTCAAGGAAATTTACAACCTCATGGAAATCCTGAGGGTCAGCAAACTCAAACTCAAGAGGATGTTGTGATTCAACCACAAGTAGAGGTCCAATGAGGCATTCAGACAGCGGCTCCACCGCCGCCTCCACCCCCGGGGGGTACTCAGACTGTGGGACAACCAAATATCCAGAATATTCCTGGAGTGGGAACATTCAACGTGGATGATTTAAAGAAACTCCTTGCTCACCTGGATGGAGGAAGAATAACTGCAACTGCGCCAACATCCTCTCCCTTCTCGACCGAAGTTAGGGAGGCACAGCTCCCTACTGGGTACAGATCAATGACAAATGATTTGCGATTTCATGGAAATGAAGACCCTGTGGAATTCCTTGGACGTTTTGATATCGAGATGGATGTCTATCAAGTTACGGAATTGGCTAGATGTCGATTGTTGGCGGCAACTTTCAGGGAGAGTACTTAGCAGTGGTTTCAGAAGATTGGTCCAGGAGTAATTACGTCATGGCAGGTGATGAGGAACTTGTTCTTGACTAAGTTCCAGGCCGCAGTAAAATATGCTCCTCCAGTCACAACCTTGGCCAATATCAAGCAAAGGGAAGGAGAGAGTTTGCAATCCTATTTCAAGAGATTCAACTCGAAATCCACTATGGTGAGAGGAGCAACAGATGAAACGCTCAAGAGTTTCCTAATAGCCGGATTGTTAGTAGGAACTGATTTTTGGAAACACCTTCAAGGACGGGATCCACCTACGTTGCCTGATGTGTTTGCACAAGCTGAGTATTTCAAAATTGTGGAATAGTCCTTGGTAGATAACCGAAAAACTGACAGTTAGAATAGCTCTAAGGGAAAGGCTGGTAAGAGGAAGGATAGGTCTCCTAGTCCTACTCGCCGTATAACAACTGGTGCAAATCGGGTGAATTTAGCCGAAGCTGGAAGGAATTGGGGTCCACCTGATACATACACTTACGATCAAAGGCCGGGTAACTATACTCCTTTAGCAGCTTCTATTGAACACATCTTTGAGGTGAATAAGAACAAAGGGTTCTTTAGAAAGCCAGAACCATTGACCTCTTGGCAGAGTAAAGATAAGAAGAAGTATTGTGAATTCCATGAATCTTCAGGGCATAACACTCATGAATGTTGTCAGCTCAGGGAGGAGATTGAGGATTTGATTAAGGAAGGATACCTAACGGAATGGATTGTTAGGGAGGTGAAGAAGCATAAGGAGAATCCTGACAGGAGAGATGGAGGGCGCGCCCTCCACGGAGATGGTAAGCCGGAAGAGAAGAAATTCGTCAAAGAAGGGAGTATTCACACCATCTTTGGGGGACACCATTTAGGGGGAGATAGCAATCACGCTATGGGGAGATATTCCAGAGAAGCGAAGTATCGACCTCTCACAAATGTGAATAGCTTGGAGTTGAGGCCACCTAAGTTGTTCAAGGGAGAATGTGCTGACATTACTTTCAACGAAGAAGAAGCTAGGTGGGTACATCATCCTCATAATGATGCTCTGGTAGTGGCAATTCAGATTGGTTCGAAGAATGTCCATCAGGTTTTCGTGGACAATGGAAGCTCGGTGAATATACTATACTACAGTACTTATAAGAAGCTGGGACTCTTAGACAAGGATATGATTCAAGACAACGGATGGATCTATGGTTTTTCAGGAGAATCGGTAAAAGTTATGGGAGCTATCAAATTACCGGTAACTCTTGGGGAAGGAACTCTTTCTGTGACTCAAATGATGGATTTCATGATTTTGAATGTGGATTCATCACATAATGCTCTGGTAGGACGACCTCTGTTGAAGGAAATGAAAGTTGTGACCTCCATCTATCATCTCGCGATGAAATTTCCTACGCCAAATGGTGTGGGAACTGTACGGGGCTCTTAGCATGACTCAAGAGATTGCAACCATAAGGCGATTAAAGGGTTTAGAAGACAGCAGGATGGAGGGCACGCCCTCCGTGGGAGTGATTCAGGAGTCATGAGTGTTGTCCCAGAGGAGGTAAAAGCCCATTATCTTGTCCAAGAACCTGAAGAGGAAGAACGGCTGTACAGGGCGCGCCCTGAGGATGATACCTCAGTTCTTGATGATCTTCAAGAAGGAATGCTGGAAGAAATCGAGGAAGATGTAGAGGAAGTAATCTCAGTCGATATCAAGGGTGAGCAGGTTGAAGGGAGGTGAATGTTACTTGAAGGTTTGGTGCATACCCTTGTTGAGGAAGACTTCCCTTTTAAAGAGGACGTGCCCTCCAAGGATGCAGCACCGGTTGAAGATCCTCAAAGTTTTGATTTCGACCTTGACCCAAGGACACCACAACCGGTGGAAAAGACTGGTCCTACAGAGGATACAATTTCTATTTTGGTAGATGAAAGGGATCTAACTAAGGTTCTGAAGATTGGATCGCAGTTGAACTCCAAGTTAAGAGGCATGCTCATCAACTTCCTTTTAAACAATCTGGATATTTTTGCTTGGAGTCATGCGGACATGGTTGGAATTGATCCGAAGGTTATGTGTCATCGTCTGAATATAGATCCTACCAAAAAGGGAATCCGCTAGAAACGCCGGCCAGTGAGTGGAGAGAGAGTTATAGCATTGAAAGAAGAGGTGGATAGACTTCTAGATGTTGGGCTGATCAAGGAGTCATATTATCCAGATTGGTTGGCTAATCCAGTTCTCGTGAAAAAACCAAATGGAAAATGGAGGACTTGTGTGGATTTCACTGATCTGAACAAGGCATGCCCGAAGGATAGCTTTCCACTCCCGAGGATTGATCAGTTGGTGGATGCCACGGCAGGACACGCTCTTTTAAGTTTCATGGATGCTTACTCGGGTTACAACCAGATCCCTATGTATGAACCGGATCAAGAGCACACTTCCTTTATTACGGATCGAGGATTGTATTGTTATATTGGGATGCCTTTCGGGTTGATCAATGCTGGCGCAACCTATCAGAGGTTGGTAAATATGATGTTTAAAGATTTGATAGGGAAAACCATGGAGGTATACGTGGATGACATGCTTGTTAAATCCTTAAAAGCAGAGGACCATGTAAAGCATTTGGAACAGATGTTCGAGATTTTGAGGAAGTTTAGGATGAAGCTGAATCCTCAAAAATGTGTCTTCGGGGTAGAGTCCGGGAAGTTTCTAGGATTTATTGTCAATCATCGTGGAATCGAGGAAAATCCAGCAAAAATTAAAGCTCTTCTTGACATGAAATCCCCATCTAGTGTGAAGCAAGTTCAGAGTCTCACGGGAAGGATAGCTGCCCTTAATCGTTTCGTATCAAAATCATCGGATAAATGTAAAGAATTCTTCAAAGCAGTAAAGAGGGCAGCCAAGGATGTTGTATGGACATCTGAATGTGAGGAAGCTTTTCAGAGAATAAAGGAGCACTTGGGAAATCCTCCACTATTAGCTAAGCCTATGGAAGGAGAGACGCTAATTTTATACTTGGCCGTTTCGGAACATTCCATTAGTGCGGTGTTGGTAAGAGAAGAAGTTGATCGTTAGTCTCCGGTTTACTATGTGAGTAAGCGTTTGCTCGATGCGGAAACCAGATACACTAGCATGGAGAAGTTGGTCTATGCCTTAATTCTAGCATCCAGGAAGCTTCGGCCTTATTTTCAAGCTCATAAGATTGAGGTTCGTACGGCATATCCATTGAGAGGAATTCTCCATAAGCCGGAAACCTCTGGTCGAATGTTAAAATGGGCAATTGAGTTGGGACAATTTGATTTGGAGTATACTCCAAGGACTGCTATCAAGGGTCAAGCTTTAGCTGATTTCATTCTTGAATTTGAGTCAGAAAATGGAGAAAAATCGATTGTATTGGTTGAGCCTGAAATTCCATTTAAGAGGGCGAGTCCATTTGAGGAAGTTCCTCAACCTTGGTGGAAGTTACAAGTAGATGGAGCTGTCAACAATGGGGGGGCTGGAGCAAGTATAATCTTGTTTACCCCCGAAGGGAATCAACTCATGAGTGCTATTCATTTCAAATTTCAAGCAACCAACAATGATGTAGAGTATGAAGCCTTGATTAATGGGCTGAAAATGGCCTTGGAGATGAAGGTAGTGAATCTCATTGTGTTAAGTGATTCAGAATTAGTGGTTGGACAAGTAAAGGGTGGATTTCAGTGCAGAGGTCCAAGTACAGAGCTTTACATGAGGTGTGCTCAGCGGTTGATCAAAAAGTTCCGAGAAGTACGGGTAGAATGTATTCCACGAGATGAGAATTGTAGTGCAGATGTGTTAGCTAAGTTAAGGTCCCAAAAAGATGCTATGCTGTTGGGAACAGTACCTTTGCAAATTCAAGAAGTGCTGAGCATTCCAGAAGTGGAGGTCATAGAAGTAGAGGCTACCCCGCAAGTTACTTGGATGACACCAACTCTAGAATATCTCCATAAGGGGATTCTCCCAAGCGACAAAATTGAAGCAAGGCGTCTTCGGTATCATGCTGCCAGGTTTGTAGAGTACAATGGAATTCTAGACAAGAGAGGTTTCAATCAACCGCTTTTGAGATGCGTAGATGGAGATGAGTGCAATTACATCCTAAGGGAAGTGCATGAAGGAATTTGTGGCAATCAGTCGGGGGGTGGTTCGTTGGCAATGAAGGTGTTAAGACAAGGCTATTATTGGCCTACTATGAAGAAGGATGCCTATGAGTTTGTCAAGGCATGTGATAAATGTCACGGGTTTGCCAACTATTCAACGATTCCAGTAACTACCTTGACTTCCATAATGAGTTCGTGGCCGTTCGCTGTGTGGGGGATTGATCTCATTGGAGAACTCCCCAAGGCAAAGGGGGGTGTCAAATATGTTGTGGTTGCTGTTGATTATTTCACCAAGTGGCTGGAAGCAATGCCATTGGCAACAATCACGGCGAAGAAGATTAAGGATTTTGTGTTTAACTCCATTGTGTGCAGGTTCAGGATTCCCTACAAACTTATTTCGGATAATTGAAAACAGTTTGACAGCAAGGAATTGCGAAAATTATGCGAGGACTTGGAAATCAAGAAAGAGTTTGCATCTGTGTATCATCCGCAGAGTAATGGGCAAACTGAAGCTATCAACAAGATAATAAAGCACACCTTGAAGACTAAACTAGAAGAAAGCAAAGGGAATTGGCCCGAGGAACTTCCTATGGTCTTATGGTCATACAACACAACTCCAAGAACTACAACTGGAGAATCTCCTTTCATGTTGTCTTATGGATGTGAGGTAATGGTGCCGGTGGAAATTGGAGCAGGATCATTCCGAAGGGATTTCTATGATGAAGAATCGAATATGATAAATCAAAGGCTAAATCTTGATTTCCTAGAAGAGATGAGGGCAAATTCGCAGTTGAGGTTGGCAACTTATCAGCAGAGAGCGGCAAGGTACTATAACAAGAAGGTGAAGACTCAGCCTTTCAAGGTGGGTGATCTAGTTCTGCGGAAAGTTATGCCAAATACAAGGGTAGCAGCACATGGAGTCTTTGGTCCCAACTGGGAAGGACCTTACAAGATCAAGTCTATCATCTGGGAAGGAACTTATCATCTAGAAGACTTGGATGGCAACACAATCCCAAGACCATGGAATGCAGAGCATTTGAGAAAATACTATCAGTAGGGTGCGGTTTCGGCCCCCTATTTTTGAAGGCTTAGATATAAGTTAGACTAGTATCAATAATTGTTCTCCTAGTCTAGGGGGGTAGTACATATACGCCTTCCTTAGTTCTAGTCGAGATTTGCTATTTTTATTCCACGTTTTTTGAAGCTTATTCCCCTTAGCTCGGGGGGTAATACATGTATACCTTCCCCTGTTCTGTTGAGACTTGAATTTAATAAAGAATTCATTTGAAGATTAATGAAGTATATCAAGACATGTTTAGCTGTTTTTTGAAGATTGAAGTACAAGAGGCTGCGCCCTATGTCTTAGGGCGCGCCCTGTGAAGTCCTGCAAATTTTGACAGGTTAAAGAAATTCTAAAAAGGGCAATGCCTTAGGGCGCGCCCTGAGTAAAAGATTTAAAGATATTTTGAAAGAATTTTATCACAGTAAAACAATCAAGTTGAAGATATTTTTTCTTAAATATAAAGGCTACGCCCCCGTTCAGGGCGCGCCCTGTCTGGAAGAACTTGGCAAGAAAATAAAAAACATGAAGATAAGTAATAAGCATAGCAAAGTTCAAAAGGCATTAAAAGTTAGGAATTACAACTTGCAGGGCTTTACAAAGGGCCCGCACCTTAAAAAGTTAAAGTATGAACGAACAAGTTTGAAGATTGAAACCCTAGGGCACGTCCTTAGGGGAAGAAGAAGTGATGACCTTGGAAGGGGAAGGAGGTGTATCCTGAGCATCGTTTGGGCTAATTGTAGTAAGGGGAGATACGTCCGCAGGAGGTGAGTTCTGGGTAGGGATAGCTGCTGGAGGAGAGGTTTGAACATTCTCAGTCGAGGGCGCGCCCTCGGAGGGATCCTCTAATCCTAGTTCAACTCTTTTTGCCTTGATGGCAGCAGCTTCGTCAACCTTGAACTTTGCCACATCCTCAGCAGCAGCGGGACCAAACTTCTCCCAGTTGTAGTCAGGATCGTTGGCTAGAAAGCCAGTAAGATAGAAGTTGAATCCCTTCTCGAAGTTTTCATCCTCAATGGCTTCCCTCTGCTCCATCAACTTAGCCTTTTCAATCTCCAGAGCATTCTGTTGAGCTTGGAAATCCTCCCTTTCTTTCTTCAACCTTTCGAATTGATCACAAAGATATTTGCCATAGTCAATGGATGTTTGAAGATCCACTTGAAGGGTAGCAATGGTGGCATCTTTGGCATCACATTCCTTCTTCCATTTGTTATCAGTGTCGATAACCATTTTTGAATACTTTCTGTTCTCAGCCTCAAGTCTGTTGATGTGAAGTTTTTCCTTGTGGACTCTCTGGGCGCGCCCTAGAGATTGGATGAGTAGTTGGGCAGATGCTCGAATCATGGATTCGGATTCTTCGTCAGCATTCATGTTCTGCCATGAGTTGACTTCATCTTCTCCAACAAGAGGAGCTGCAGCTGGGCCAATCAAAGTCTCAACATATGAGGGCGCGCCCTCGGTTCTTGGCTTTTTGCCCCTTTCATTGATGGGTTCTTGAATATCGGCATTCCTCTGCAGGGACTCTGAGGACGGAGTGACTATGTCACTGGAATCCTTTCTTGACACAGGGCGCGCCCTGGAGTCAGAAGTACCCGCTTGGTCAATTTTCTTTTCTTTGTCGTTTGTCTTCTTGGCAGCTCCAAATCCATGAGGAATCCTAGGAGCCATACCTATACAAGACAAAAAAGAAGAAAGATTAGGCCGCGCCCTGGGTAAAGAAGGCATTAGACAAGTTATATTAAAACAATTTTATGGCAAGTAATGAAGAAAGACGGTTAGGGCGCACCCTATGCTACAACTTGTGTACCTTCATCGGAGTCAGAATTTTCATTTTCACTATTGCTAGAAGAGGATGTGGGAACGGGGATTCCCTTCCTAAACCTTTTAAACTTGCAAATGTGTCCAACTCTATCAGACAAAATTCCTACTCTCTTTAAATTTTTTTCTGTGATTAAAGATTGGAGGTTGAATTTTTCTGAGGCAACTTTCAGAACGGCAGCGTTTTCTGTGTTCTCTTATCTGTTGAAATTCGAAGGAGTCAATAAACAATTGGAAATTAAAAAGATAAGAAAGGTACAGGGCGCGCCCTCACTTGCAAGGATTTGTGTTGAATTGTACACGAACTCGAGGAACATCCCAGACATAGAAGAAAGGTTCTTTCCAAAACTTGAGATGGCTGATTCTTCCTTCGGAAAAACCTTTGTTGTTGTGAGGCTTATTGATTACAAGGTAATAATAACCAATGCTGGATTGTCGAATGCTGAAGAAATAGCTAACCTCATGCATAGAGGGAACTCCTAATTCGAGGTCATGGTAACGAATAAATAAAGCCAACACAAGTTTGTAGCTGTTGGGGGAGAGTTGGATGGGTGCTATGTCATACCACCTCAATATTTGTTGGAGGTAGGGATGTAAGGGCGCGCCCACACCAAGAGCTACAAGCTTTGGAGTTAAGACCATCCTTGGAATTTTGAAATTTTTACCATAATTGAAGATGTAAGGGCGGTGATGAGCATATGGGATGGCCCAGATTCCTTCTTGACCATAATATTGCATAGCCCATCCTACTTCATCACTCGTAGCGATAGAAGACATATTCACACAAGCTAATTTGCCTCGTTTCTTTCTAAGATGATTTTTCTCCTTTTCAGACATGCCATCGTATCTACCCTAGTCGATATCGATTTCTTCATCAAGGACTTCCCAATTTTTAAACGGGACAGGAGAAGGTAATGGAGATGTAGGTTCGGAGTCAGCCATAGGCGAAATAGAAGAAGCTGAGGGCGCGCCCTCAGAGGAGTAAGTGTCAGAAGAGTGTGTGTCATTGGAGGAATTGAAGTCTGGAGTATAGTCATTATCAGAAGGATCTGTATAAAAAGGGTCTGGAGTTTTTTCGGGTATTGGTTTTGAAGTTTCTGTTTTGTTCTTCAAACGGCTGCTAAAGGGGACATTATCTAAAGAGTCTTCACTGGAAAAACTCATTCTGTCTTCGTTAAAATCTTCGATAAGGCGCGCCCTATCTTCTGAAGAAATGAATGAGAAAAGTGTCCTGTAGTGATTTGGAGGAAGTGGAGCTGGCAAGGGAGAGTGTATCCCGTTGCTTCTATTGAAATCCTTAAAAGGATGAAATGGCGAAGGCGCGCCCTCCAGCTGCAAAATTAAAAATAAAAATTGAGGGCGCGCCCAGGAAAGAAATTTGCAGGGAAAATCTTTAATAAGTTGCCAGATAAGTCGATTGTCCCTAAGAAATTCCTATGTTGCTAAAGGGCATTTTAACAGAAGACCATCCTAAACCTAGGGCGCGCCTTGGGAATTAAAGTGCGCCCGGAAAAGGAATTAGCAAAAGAAAATTATTTACAAAATCTAGGGCGCGCCTAAGGAGTTAAGGGGACTAAGCTAGTGCACAGGAACATGCTTTGCGGTAAATACAATGACAATTAAAGATCAAATGTGCATAAGTACACATATATATACATGTCAAAAATGAAGAACACGAGAAAAGTGAACAGTCACTTTACTGAATCAAACGATTTACACGGTTAAAATGCGAATTAGAGGTAGGGGAATGTACCTTGGAAGTTCTGGAAGATGATTTGCTGAAGAAACTCGCAAAAACAAGATGAAATTAGCCGGATTGCTGCTCGGAAAAAGAAAATCGCCGGAGTGATATGTGGTTTGAGGAGAGAGAGAAAGTAGAAAGGGTAAAGTGAGAGAGGGGAAGGTATTTATAGGTGAGATAAAGGATAGTGGATGACAGCTGGCCGAACCGGGATCGGTTAGAATTCTAAGGTCGCGCCCTCTCCTAGGGCGCGCCCTGGGTGAAATGTTATGAGAATTTTGGGTTTTTTCAGGGAGAATTCCATACATCATCTCTGATTTCATATGGAATTGGGGGGTATTTGTTATAGCCAAAATTCGGTTTGGGTATTTTCAAGGTGGATTCGGGTCGATAACAGGTTCAATTTGGGATTTTAGAGAACAAATTATGGTTTTCTAGAAGTTAGGGCGCGCCCTGGGGGGTTATGCCGCGCCCTGGGATATGTTGGGATTCCAAAATGATAATAATGTGGATTTCGTGTTTGATTATTAAAGAATTCCCTCCTGTCGTATCTCAGGCGGGGGATGTCCGTCGCAGAAGGCCTCCAGGGGTTTTCCTGGATATAAGGACCCTTCTTAAACACTAAGGGCGCGCCCTAAGGTGGAAAGATGTGGACTTTCTGGTGTGTGCTTTGGGAGCTCTGTTCCTGTAGCCAATGGGCGCGCTCTCATTGGGGAACTTTGGAGTAATCCTGCACTTTGCACCCAAAAGCTCTGGATCACCTGTCCTGCTATCTGGTGGGTGCTTCTCATTCGGGGGACAGGGATGCGTTCTGCACTTGGGGTAAACCATGGCTATACCTGCATCCTTGAAATCAAGAAATAGCTGGTAGCGGATAGGACTAGTCCTCGACGGGGGAAGTTTCCTTATCTGTGAAGTCTTGAGATCTTGGATGAGCCTTGGGCCTTTGTGGTTAGGCCTCATAGTAGAACATTCCGGATGCTGGACCTACAATTCAAGCCCATTTGGGTTTCTTGTTCTCCAAGAACTACGTATGGCTTGATCCCCTATAAATACCGGGGTACGTAGGCCGATTGGGGGGTTGGAAGTCGAGAGCTCTGAATAGCCGCCACTAACCCTATCAATCTCAGCCACCAATCACGCTCAACAACCACACACCACCGTTTTCTCCGGCAAAGAACCACCGCATCAGATCTTGTTTCCGGCGACGTACCTCGAAATTTGTTGTTCCCAAATTCCTCCGTCAACAATGTACTACTCAAGAGAAAAGATGCCACCCTATAAAATTCCAATAACCTCTCTCGAGTATTAATGGCTTCTCTAAATTACACTCAAGCATAATTTCATGGTATCATGCAATTCAGAGACATTAAACACAACTTCCTAACAATCCGTTCTACCTATTTTCATGGAGAAGTTCATTTCCTTATTGGATAAATCACAACCATCTAAGTTCAAATTTCGTTGATAAATAGATATTTGGTTCAAAAATACACATAATCACGTCTGACATGTAATTGTTAATTAAACACAACTCAATAAACAAGAGCACATAACATAACTAGATTGGGGATTGGGAAAATCATACATCAATCATAACTAGGGTTCAACTTAACCCTATAATAGAGATCTACTCACTCATGATTAAACTAGCAAAACACATAATATAATAAGAAAACATAATTCCGGAATAGAGAAGAAACCTTCAACGTTCGACCAGAAAGAAAAAATAAAAAAAATCTCACTCTCCTCTCTCTCTGTCTCTCTCTCTCTCTCTCTCTCTCTCTATGTATGTATCTCCCCTAATATCTGATGTCTATATATCTCTTACAAAAAGTAGTTTTAATGTTTTTAGGAAAATACGAATATGTTTCCTAAATTGATTGGGTTTCTTCACGGAAAATTCGTAGTTGAATTTTCTTCAATATTTCTGGGCCGGTCCAGTTGTTATTTGACAGATGGATCACTTTAGAATGAAAGAGAATTCCGTTATCTTCGCGTGGGCTGTTGAATCACCCAATTCTGACATATGGAACTCGAAATATGGCACAACCAGTGAAGTACGCGCGTGCAGCCTAACAAATCCAAGTTTCATTCTAATAAATCTTTAAATTAAGTTCTTTATAATCCAGTCCTTCCAAGTTTAGGATTTCCTTCCTTCCTACAATAAAACATTAAAATCTATTAAATAGAAATCCAATTAAATGAAAAATATGAAAAATATGAGGAATATAATCATGTAAATTATATATAAATATACACTCTATCAACAAACAAACATTTTTTAACTTAAAATCAAAAATTACTTTAAGCCGGGGCTTAAAGCCCCAGCCAAACAACCTCTAGGTGAGTTCTTGACTTTTCGAATAGTTCATTCTGTATAGAGCTGTAAACGAACCGAGCTGAGCTCGGCTCGAGATATACTCGGTAAAAACCCGACTCGACTTGGCTCGGTTCGTTAACGAACTCGAGTTCGAACACCGAAATTTGTTCGATAAGCTTATCGAGTCGAGCCGAGTTTTCTAGTTATCCGACTCGAACTCGACTCCATTCGACTCAATACTCGACTCGAACTCGGTTCGACTAGGTAGATCGACTCGAACTCGGTAAGCGATACAATAAAAAAAATATGTTTTTATTGTTTTAGTTTTTAGTTTTTATTGTTTTAGCAATACAATAAGATTTTCTGTTTGTTAACCTATAAATACCTTATATCCGTTACTTGTTCTAATATAACTGAACCTCTCTTTTAATTTATGTGTGTGACATAAACGAGCACCTTTGTTTTTCTCTATGCATTTTTTATTTTTGTTTCATTCTTGTCTTGTGTTTATTTTCCTACAACTACTGCTAACGATTATAATTTACAATTTACAAGTGTCCTACAAGTCTAAAATTTAAAAATAAGCAAAAGATTCAAAAAACCCGAGCTCGAGTCGAACTCGGATCGACTCGGTAAGCTCGTTACCGATTCGACTCGGCTCGGGTTGTAACGAACTCAAGTTCGGCAAGAAAATAAAGCTTGTTAAGATAATCGAACTCAAGCTCGTCTCGATACAAAATAACTCGAACTCAATTCGACTCGAAAAAAACCCAATCGACTCGGTTTGTTTACGGTCCTAATTCTATAGACTTCTCGAACCCACACTTCTCAGACCACTTACATGAGTTGTTTTAACAACCTCTCATTTAGGTAGTGTTTGGGATTGCTGTTCCGGAAAGCTACAGCAGCTTTTAGCACAAAAGCAGGTAAAATATCGTTTGGTAAAATATAAAAGCTGCTTTTGGGGAAAGTGCTTTTTATATAAAAGCTGCTTATTTTAGAAGCAGGTGTGAGATGCTTTTCTAAAAAGATGCTGGTAAAAATAAGCGGACAACAACGATCAAAGACCTGCCATCAAACCCCAGCTCCTGCATCTTTTTTTTAAATTTAAAAATCTACTGCTCTCCTACGTAACAAACAAGTCATACAACCCTAAACAAATCAACCTTCACTATATATATAAATACAAACACGTCTAATCAAACTAGGGTTTTTTAACATGTCTTTATTATTTGAGAAAAATAAAGGAATGGCTAGCTTTGGTTCAAGTCGTGTTCAACTCCCGATTAGTGGTACTCTTCTTCCATCTTTTATATATCTTTTATATGCTTTTATTGTCAGTTTTCGTATATTTATCATGAATGAATTAGTAGTGATTTACTTGAATTGAAGAACGTTGGTCCTGCATCATAGATGAGTCATACCTACATGAAAGTTTTGCACTCAAAAGTATTAAAATCCAGCAAAGTATATATCGGTTACTATCTAGCTAGATATGTTTCCTAGCTCTATATCATGATACAGGCTGTCCAAACATTAGAGCCCTATATGTAAGTACTAGTTTCGTGCCATAGGTTCTCCAAACTTTTGTGTCTCTACAGAAACTATGAATACATCAACAAACACATAACTGATAGTCGGATAGTAATGTTATACAGTATCCTATAACTATGTCCTCTTCTCATTTTATTTTTTTACTTTCATAATTTCAAAACATAAAATTACTACGACAAATTTTTAGTCAGGGAATTGTAAAATATATGTACCCAAGTAACCAATTAAGCACTTGTCCTTTTTACATGCAAGAGGGACTAAAGGCTGAAAACCTTTCCTTAGCTTGAACTGAATATATTGCGGACAACATATAGTATAATAGTAGTTATATAGTTTTATTCAAGAAAGAAGAAAATTAAAAAGAGTAATCAGAACTATGCAGACAACATATTTTGAACGTGTGAAAGAAATTAAATGTTAAAAATATTTGAAAACAGAGATGAGAATTGGCAAAAAAAAAAACAGAGATGAGAAGAATTTCGTGAGAGATAATATGAAAATCCACTGTGCTAAAGCAGCGAGAATAGGATGAAATTTTACACTTTACATGTCAATCCTTGTGATTACTGGGTATAGCTTTATTAAAGCTACCAAATATTGAAATGTAAAGAAAAAGATGCAAATAATTGTTTACTCATATTGAAGGCTTACAGCTACAGGTGCACTCAGGGGGCTCCTGCCCTTGATACTATATTGTTGCCATGTTCCAACACAAATTGTATTTACTTATTGTTACTATAATCTAGTTACGTGTGCTTATATATATGTTGTGTCCCTTTTTCTATGCAGATCACACTAGAAATTTATAACATTCACACTAGAAACCTAAAGAATGTGAATAGAATATGCCTTTAATAAGCTCATATCAACTGTTCTAGATAATTAGTAAGTAAATAGGAAGTGGACAGACATGCTAGTTTGTCCTGTAAAGACATTGTTAAATAACAAATTTTTAAAAATTATTTACCAAACGCTTATTTATCAGCTTTTCATTCAACAGCAGATTAATTATGAATTTTACCAAACAGTCAACAGCTTTTTCTAACAGCAGCTTTTTCTGACAGTGCTTTTTCCCACAGCTACAGCAGTTTTTAACAGCAATCCCAAACAGAGCCTTAATTACTGATACTCGATTAAAAAATCTCGTACCTTAATGCACATATACTTCCTAATTACGGGATCCAAAATCATAACTTGAGTTAACCTTATCACAATTAGCTAACTCTTGATACAATTCTTGCTTATCATCGGCCCTAGACATATATAACTTCAGAGTACACATTTTCCACTTTCCTAAAAGCAAAAAAGAGAGAACTGATAAAAATTCTTAAAAATATAGAAACAGAAAATTAGAAAATTTCCATATATATTTTTTTAATTCGAGAAAATGGGGGGCCGGAAATTCCTAGTTCACCACCGTGACTCCACTTTCGACGTTGACTACGACACTAACGACGGCCTCGAAGTAAGTGACCTATACATACACATATACACACACACACTCGATCTTCTCATTTCGATCATCATTTCATTTCACTTGACTTGTTTTATTTTACAGGTTCTTAAATTTCAGTTATTTTCGCTCACTTCGATCCCTCCTGACGAACAAAAAGTTAGTCTTTCCTTTTAATTACATTGAATTTCACTAATTTAATTTGATTTTAGTGGTAATTTCATGTTTTGATTGTGTTAGATTTTCGGTGGAGATGGTGGTAGAGTTGTGGTTGCTGATTCTGATCTTGATTTGGTGTCCGATAAGCTTCGGTTGGTTTCGATTAGTGATCATGAGGAGAAAGAGCCACCAGTTGTTGATTTTCAGAAATCGGATGAGGAATTGGCTAGAATGTTACAGGTTTTTTGAGTTTTTTTGTCAAGTTTTTAGCTTTACTTATTTCGTTTTTCGAGATTTTTGTTATGTTTGTAGCTTTACTTGTTTCGTTTTTCAAGATTTTGGTAAATTTTTTAGCTTTACTTGTTTTGTTTTTTTTAGAGATTTTTGTAAATTTTTTAGCTTCACTTGTTATTTTGATTATCTACTAGGAGTGACGAATAAAATTTGATAAACAGTCATTACGGATTTACGGGTTGTATTTGAGTTAATTAAGTCCTGTTGTGTGTCAATCATGAGTTGGAATTAGTTGAGCCATTCGTTCTCACCGTCTCGGCTTCTCTGTTCCAAATAAACGGGCTTTTCTGACTCTTTCTTGTTAAAATGCGGTTAATCAATTATGATCACCAATTTTCGGATTTGTAAAGATAGAAAGGAATGATCTTTTATCTCGAATCAACATGTCCTCATTTGATTATATGATTGAAGCAAATCCGGTCTTTTCAGAACCAAGGGAGTAATTGATTACTTTGTGTTGGAATTTTATTATTATTTTATTTTGAACAATGTTCATTATTTTATGTAGGAAGAAGAAGATCGACTTATGCTGCAGCAGGTAGTTGTGAGTGAAGAAAAGGGAGTAATTGAACAGAGGATCTGGCCTTACATCAATCAAGTCTTAATGGTAATTAACAATTGCTGCTGTTTTTTCTCGTTACTGATGGCGAAATTTACTATAGATTAATGTTGAAAGGTAAAAACACTAGATGTATATTGTAAGATAGGGATCTTGACGTTGTCTTCTCAAAGTTTGAGCCTTTACTGTTGGCCAATTACACAACTATTTAAGCATCCAGTTATACCACCTATAAAACTATGAGTTTGATTAGGATAAAGATAGGGCATTGGGTTTCTGACACTATTAACTGTTGGTACTAATTTCCATGTCTATTAGCATCTCTTTATGTTTTCTAAAATAAAATTCACTTACTGTCAATTAAGCAGCTGTTGCTGGTCGAATTCATTGTGGTTTTACAGTCCTCAATCTTTCCCAAGTCTGTTCTCCAGAGCCAGTTTTTTTACTTGTATTTATTGAAAGTTCAGCACTTAACCCTTTGGGACTGAAAGAGGGTAGCCAAATATTTGTATGAAGTGGGTAAACAACTGTATTTGATGCCTTATGTGTGTGGGGATCCAGCACACAAGTGCGACACATAAAATTTTATATATTCCTCATGTTAGAAGACAATGATTGTTACCATTAGATTAGTTGTACTTAATTATGTATAAGAATTCACAGCAAAAAAAAATTAAATTGGTAAGAAAGCACAAGTCCTACCGGGTTCTTGCCCTCTAAATTGGAGAGTCCGGGTAATAGAGCTGTCAGAATCAGCCAGCTATAGGTTTTTTACTGTTGATGTAAGACTTAGCATACGCCAAAATATTATTCTCAAACCTTTAGGCATTTTGAGCACGGTAACCATCTGTGTATATAAGGAAAGCTAAATTAAGCTAAATTTCAGAAGCCTGAGATCATTCCCTGTTTTATTATCATCTTAGTTCTTTATTACCACACTTTTTTCCTGATATTGCCGGTCTTCACATTGGCATTCTCTCAGATTTTTGCTAGATAATGGTTTTTGAAACATCCTTACATATTTATTTCAATAACCAATCACCCCTTACCCAATGTTTACATTCCTGCAATGATATTCTATTTCATCTGCTCTATCTCAGCAGGTCGAAAACATCATTGATGACTGCATCTAATAATTCTCCTGCTTCTGAAAACTTATATTAGTCTATTCTCTTTGGATGATTTAAATTATGTTGAATCATATCTGAAAACCCTTTGGTGAGATATTCTTTCCATTTTCGTAACAAGCAACCAAATTACTGAATAAATTATTATCGGACATGTCTTTCAGATATCGACGTTTCTTGATTACTGCTAGGGCTTAGTAAGTGCTCCGCGGAATGTGAACATAAAAATAATAGCCACAGGCAGTACAATCAGAATTTTCATAAGCATGTCTTTATCAACTGTGTGATTAGCTGTAGAGAATTTCTCACTGTATATGCGAAATTCTGAAATCTAAGATGAAATGGCCTGACTATTTAAGCAAAGCCCCAAAAGGTTCGATTCTTGATTACACATCTTTCAAACTTTGTTGGTGAGGAAATAACAGAAATATTCACGTCTATTGATTTTCTACCGAAATGAAACTATTAAATTGACATGATGGAATATTTAAGTCAATCGAGTAACATATTTGAAATGAGAGTTTGAAAATGCAGTGAATTTGAACAGGAATAAAAGAACCTGACTTGCACTTATGTGAAATTTAGATAATTTGTGAACTCCCATCGACATGAAAAGCAGATGACTAGAACATTAACTACCAAATTTTGCTTAACATTAATTAACGGTGTATTACACCTTGATGAGATGTTACCTGTAATGTACCTATTTTTGGGATTATAGTGATAACCAGTAACCACAGAATAAATAGAAAACTCCTAGCTTAATTTATTCTGAGAAATCTCCTCACTCAACAATCTGCTGCAATTGATGTTTGAAGGAAGCTTAGTGATCAATTGGCTATGGCGAGAGATCCATCAGTCTTTGGATTACAAAATACGACATCGAGAGAGACTAAGAGAGTGATTGATTAATTGATATTCTGTATATATTGACCTAAGGTGTCTAATATACACCCTAGACAGTTGTTGATTACAGTCTCTACCATTCACTATATTTTTATCCTACACTTAGAGCATCTCCAAGAGCCTCTTTATTTTTACTCTGAAGTTGATATTTGAGGATGGTTTTGCTCCAAGAGACTCTTTGAATTACTAAGAACCTCCATGTACTCCGTATTTTTTTAAGAGCCTCCATGTACTCTGTATTTTTTAAGAGCCACTTTTCACTCCTAACTCATATTTTATGACAAATTGTTAAAGGTACCCACTTTCTCTTTCCACTTTCTATTGGACTCTTACTTAATAAAGGTTTTTTTAATATTTAATTTTTTTTAAAAAGTGAGTATGAAGAGTTTTGCTGGAGATAGAGCACACTTAGTTATTCAGAGCCAATTTTTTTATAATATATTTATAACTTTATTAAGAGATCAAAAAAAAAAAACGAAGAGATTCTTGGGGATGCTCTACTAAGGTGTCTATATTCTATTATATACCCTAGACAGTTGATTGTTCTTTTGTTCTAGGTAACTAGCAAGAGCTTCCTTAACTAGTTTGATAACTTGTTGGCTCTACTCGTGATCGTTGACTGGTATCTTACTGGCAAAAAGTCTGAAACGTTGCAGTGCCTTTAGACTTTTTAGTAGTTCCAATTGTAGGTCTATGCCGTGTTTGGTTGAAGTGAATAAAGAGGGGGAGGGGAAACATTTATTAGTTTCAATTTTTCGTCCATTCAGTTCCTATTAATCTAGCGTAAAACTCAGGCGACCAATTTAAGAAAAAAAATGTTTCATTCTCATTTCTACTAATTTTGTTCACTAATCTCATCATAAAATTGTGCACTCCCTTATTTCTTTTAAACTTTCCCTCTACCTCCATATTGTCTCTCTTATTTTTGTTGACAAGTTTTGGATCCATTTCATTCTCCCCAACCTATCAGAGCATTATTGTTGAAGAATATGTTGGCAATATTTGTTAAATAAGGAGAGACTCGAGACAATTACTTAAATCATGTTGTATATAGGTCGAGGGTTTTGTAATTTAATATTAGTATTAGCATAAGAAAATTTTGTTCTGTCTAACAATTCATGATCTCAATCTTTATATTTGTTATGTTACTTTTGGTGGAAGTATCCGAAACTAACAATTTTGGTGTAGTACGAAGACCCGCATCGGCAGGATGTGGCACGGAAATCGGTGCCTGTGGAAACACTGGAGGAAAAAGCTGCGGTTGCATTGGCCAAGGTTGGAATTTGTCTGGAAATAAATGTTGGTGTTTATAAATACTACCAATATATGTAAATCATGTGTGTAGAAGTAGTTTTATTTTGAGGTGATATGTGTTGAAATTGGATTTGACATGTATTTTTTTGATGGGCTTGCTATTATATTATGAACAGGCATTGTTTTAATTTTTAAATATTTTTTACATGTGGAAATGACATTTTCTGAGAGGTTTTAAGCTGGACATATAATATCGAAAGAAAACATATGTGGAGCTCACACATTATTCAGTGCAACAGGAATACTTTTAGATAGTATGCAATAAAATAAAATGTTTACACAAGCTGTGTTTGCTATTTTTCCAAAAGAGGTAATAATTATGGTCTGTTATCGAGCCAATACAGGACCTCCAACTTAGTAACATCTAAAATGTAATTAGAAATCCTGTTTCTTGTGGGTGGTTTCAGTGCTTTTATAGAAATAGTTCTACGTAACGTCTCAATATACATATTTTCTCATGAATGTTATACGGTTTATTTCCTAAATTTCTAAGGTCTTTATCCAACAAAACTATGTGTATACCTTATATAAATCCACCTGAATCCTTTGTCTATTTCTTACAGCCTCATTTTAAATTTAGAGGCTCTCATTTTTCTTTATTTACTCTGTTTATTGTGGTAATGTTATCATTATGATGAATCTTTAATGTCTTTTTCAGGTTGACATACTTTTATTTGGTTTAATTATAATTATAGTTATTTTATTGTTTTAGTCCATTCTGATGCTCTGCCCAACTATGTTTGTAGGTAGGAAATTTCACACCGTCAAAGAGTGATCAAGATTATGCTTTCTTGCTTCAGTTGCTATTCTGGTTTAAAACATCATTTAGGTATGTTTCATTTTTATTTTTTTAATTCTTTGGTATATTCTTTAAGTTTCTTGAGATAATGGTTCCAAGCTTACTTATTTACGTTAGACTTGGTAACCAGATCTTTGGGTTCCTATTTTAGTTGGCAAAAGTTTGATAGAGTAAGATAATAGAGGACTGTAAGGGGTGATTTGGCGAATCTGAATAAAAGATATCTGGATGATTGAAATATCTATATAATTAGAATGAATTAATAATCTAAATCCTGAATGAATAATATTGTTGGGTAAAGAAAACTTTAATGTGTCTAAAAAATATTTTGGCCCAAGTCTACTGCAATTTTGGAAGGGACATGTCATTTGGTATCTGTTGCAATGGTTTAATTGTTTCATAACCTATATTTTGTTTCTGTTATTGTGTTTGTGTTGTGTTTCTAGACTTCTAGTTATTCCTTTTCAGTGTTTCTTTGTTTTACTTCCTAAGAAACTTGTACTGGTTAATAAATGTTAGAATTTGCTGTAAAAAATGTACAAATTTTAGCATTTCTATCAAAAGGTTGTTCCACAATCTGTAGATTAGACTATTAGAGCGTGCTCTGAATGACGTGCGTTTATGTGTTGTGTGCCTGTACAAAACAGGTTGTTTGGAATTCAGAATGGCCTTGGATTTTTATGTGAAGTGTAATAGCTCATATGTGTGTGTGGGTGGGTTGATGTGGGTGTGAGTGCTTCGGGGCTTCAATTGGTTCTTTTTGTTATATCATTAACTGTGTAAAATGTACTTGAACCTCGAGTTTTCAGAGCTTTCTGAATCACATTTCTCTGTTTCTCTTGTCTTAGGTGGGTACATGCACCTGATTGTGATGGTTGTGGCAATGAAACTATGAATCATGGCATGGGTATTCCAGATCCTTCAGAAACTCGTTTCGGAGCTTCCAGAGTTGAACTTTATAGGTAATACCTGAGGGCTAGACTTAATAAGTAGTAATTGTTACTTGGAAATATGGCGTTTTGTTTTTTTTACAGTGAGCAACGTAATAGGCTCTTCCAATAGTACTTTTCAAGTTTTTAATATGCTGGCAACAACACAGAAATCTTTTCTATATTGATTTTGCATGACTCGGATTTCTCCCACCAAACAGTAGGAAACATGTCCTTAAACGGTCTGTGCCTCCTTCAAAGTTTGAACTTATGCACATAAGTGATACTCGAAGTTCAAATTCAAATTTAGACAACTACAACAATAACCCGATACCATTCATTACAAATATGGCCCTAGACTTTAAACTTTTACAAATATATTCATAGGACCCAAAATTGACCAAACGAACATATGAACCACTGGTTGGGTTTTTACTGAATACTAGCTTATAACCTATGCAATGCACGGGCTTCTTTGAATATATTATAAATTTTTTTATATAATTGCTTTTCTTAATAGATGTTCTCATTTTCATTTAATATATATGATAGTCATATTAATTAGTTTCCATACTGAAATTGGTATTTATAATTTATATTGGTTAAAATTGTATTCTTATGATATTTTAATATTAATAATATAATATTAGTAATAGTAATAGTTTTTTAATTAATGGCATGTATTGTTTAGAACTAATAATATAATTACTTAATTTTAATATGTTGTTGAAAGGATTTGAACCTTAGGCCTTTAGTAGAGTAGTTTAAATATAGAATATTCTTTTGTATGGATTTAACGGTTCTCAATTATTTACTAAAGATCTTACGGTCATTGTCCTTTCTATGGTTGAACCAAACTACAACCATGTTTGCTCATTATTGTTTAGTATTAGTATAGATATATTACGTGTCTTACCCATATACTAGATTGGAGATTTTTGAAAAAACTTGATAGAATCAACGAGAATGTTAAGACTGTTCTCAACTGAATTAGTCAAATTACAAAGATAAAATGTACTAGATTCAACCATAATGCTGTAATTAAATTACTAAAACTAGGCTGAAACACAACAGGTAATGTCATCCTAGTTACTGTATACTAGCTGCTATGCAGTGCAAGGTATTTGATGCGGCACAATGCTCACAATAAAAATAAGATGTCCTCAACCACATGTCAGCATTCATTTAAGTAGTTATAAAAAAGCCATAGCCTAGCGGATACCTCTCTCCTCTTGGTCGATAATTTATGTGATTATTGACCTTTACCAGAAGACAGTGGTTAAGAACTCAATGCTAGTATATCCGGCTGAAGTTGCAACATTTAAGCACTTCTGTTTTACCAATATTCATTTGGATTATCTGTTTGGGTGGCTATAATGCTCATACTCTTCTCGTGGAAGAGAAGATTTCATTTATGCAAATGGCATCACGACTTGAATCCTGTGTAGCAATGTGAATCGTACTGTTATGCCTCAAAATTTTATTCAGAGAAGCAAGTGATGATGTAATATATTGATACTATTTCGACTTAGCTACTGTGGAATTGAAAATAACAGAACTGAATTACGATCTCCGATTGATAAAAATACTGATTAAATATGAATAACAAAGTGCAGAACATTCGAGAGGTTCGCTCTCTCCTTAACTAAAAGAAAATAACTCAACAAAATATCTCCATAACCCTTTGACCCTTCACACTTTTCCTTTTATCTCTTCTTTTCCTTGTCTCCCCTTTTTGCTCTTGACTTTACTCGTCATTCCCTGTTTTGCCCTTCTCTTCTGTTTTGACTTTTTTGCCCTTCTGTTTCTTTCTCGTATAAGTGATCAACTGCTCGGTACCATTCATTACAGATGAATTTCAGAATAAAATCATACTCTTTTGTCCTGAATTGAGTGAGCTGGCACATGAAATAATAAAACTTCAATTGTTTTTTTAAACATTTTAAAATTTAACATATACTCAAATTATTTAGTTAAAGCATTTCATTTTGAAGAGTTTGTTATTTTTTTAATCTGTCAACTATCAGAAAAAAAAAAAGCAAACCTTTATTATTTGCTAAGCAGGAAATGGGAAATTGACAAACAGCTGGATTTCCTATGACGCATTATATTATTTCTCACATGCAGTTCTCTTTTTTTTTTTTTTTTTTTTTCTTTTCTTTGTAAATGTTATCATGTTCAATATAGTAGGGTTAGATGCTTGGCAGTTGGCACACTTTCCACAGAATGCAACCCTCTTTTTCTAATCTTTATATGCCACTGTTCAACTGTTCCAGGTGCAGGACTTGCTCGAGAATCACTCGTTTCCCGCGGTATAATGATCCTTTGAAGGTACTAGCCTATATCTTTGTGGTTGTGAATGCTCATGTTTTAACTATTGTTTTACTCTTCGCTATGCAGCTTCTGGAAACAAGAAAGGGCCGATGTGGAGAGTGGGCCAATTGCTTTACACTCTATTGTCGAGCTTTTGGTTACGATTCTCGTCTGGTAAGTTGCTAATTATTCATTGGCTGCCTAGCCGATGTGCCTGTTCCTTTGTTATTAAGTACGTTTGTTATTGAACCGAGTCGATTCTAAATGCCAGTAAATTGAGCTCCTTTCATTGAGACAAGTTTTCAAGTTGGGTCTTAGGATCGATTCAAATGTGAATAGCTGTAATGTTTGGTTTAGAAGTATCTAGTGTTAAGAGTTTGGTCGATACGAGTTTGATTGTTGATGTTCATGAGCATAAAAGCGAGTTCGATTCAATGAAATCTTATTAATATGCTTTTATATTTTTAGGTTGCTAGATGCACGAGTTTGTTCATGACTTATTCTAATTGTGAACAAGCATTCATTGGTAGGACTTTTTATTTATTCGAGTTCAGGTCATTTACAGTTTTGAGCTCGAAAATAAATCCGAGTTTTTTTTGAGTTAATTCGTTTATACTGAGCTCAGAAATAAGCTCGAGCTCATTTCCGAATCAGTATGAACAATTGTTTATAACATTCAAACACCGAGCCCAACGTTAGTTTCCCAGTAATAAGAGGCCAGAGGTTCTAGCTCAGTGGGTGACTTACTGACTTCTATTGGTGCATATGTATTTGAACTTCTGCAAAAGATCATCTCCACAAGTTTCTCATTGGATAAACAATTTAAGCATGCGGCATGACCCCTTCCGTTCTATTAGGACAAATACGACACCTTAGAAAATATCTTATATTGAAAGCTTACTACTCAAAGTTCAAATATTGCAACTTGATGGTTTACTTCGTACTCCTAGGATATCCTTAAAGAGTCTTATTGCAACGATTTCGGTTACAGGGCCAAAATTGATAGATACAGAGAATTAGAATAGGAACCTGAACTATTGTATGACAACTATAAAAAGGCCAAGATGTATGAAGTTAATCTATGCAAAAATTTGTGCATTAATATGACAAACCTACATGTGTGGACCGCCAACAGCTGCTAGTAACTCAACGAAGAAGCCAAGTGCGATGCTTAAGGCCTTATTGAGTAAGCACGTCCATGAACTATATTTTGGAAGTCTGGAAGAAATATAACTGACAACTAAAGCTGAAAAAAGGAGCTTGCTTCTCCTCGTCAAATTGATACCCTCAATATGATGTATCAGATTTTTTGATACATGGAGGTACAAGTTGATGATGTGAAAATCATGCAAAAAGATGATGACTGTAAATCTAAAGCTTAAAGATGTTAAAAGGACATGCATAACAATCTTCATTCACTGTGTTATTCTAGAATGCTCAATTGTATAAATGATAAATACCATTGGCTTCCGTGGTTTTGTTCCACTAATTGTTCCTGGTCGCACTATCATGCGTGTCCAATATTGAAATCTATTTGAGATGATTATTCTTCACTTTAAAAGTTGAGGTCGAGTTTTTCCCCAGAGAGAACAATGAGGATTATAATATAGTTTGTTAAGATTTTAATTATCTTATTTTATTATTTGGATGTCATCTTATTTGTAATTTTATATTTTTGTTATCCAAGAAGGAGTCTATTACTCTTTATTAAAAGATGAAAGCAATTTTAGTGGTGGGCAATACGCTTAGAAACAAGGTTACGTGTGTGTATTAACTTATTCGACAAATATGGATATACGGGGATTGGGTGGGCCTATATAATATTATAAAGATAATGCAAATGAAAAATATAAAGAAATGTAATGTAATGGTGTGTTACATGGGTTATGCTTGTGTATTAAAGTAAGCATGGCGGAGAATGGTAGTGAAGAATTTTTATATATGTTATCAGTTAGTTTATATGTAGAGAAAGAATTAACATTAGTTGTTTTTATGTTTTACTTGTAGGGCTCGCAGTTTATTAATCATGGATGTTACAGGCCTTAGTCCATTAGGTTATATTACTAGGGTTTTCTATTCCTATATAAGTCATGTAATCACCATGTATTAAGTTAGACTTGATTAATATACATGGATTGTTTTATACATATTGATTTGAGTGTCTTGGGTTGCGATCCGTCATAAATTCCCCCTTTTGCGGTTGGGAAATCCTTGGGGTAGCAGGTGTTCTGTTGTTTTTTGCACCCATGTTTGTCGATTATATCGTTTTCAGTTCGTATATTCGTCTTTCTCAATATGTCCTGCATCACTCAGATGGTAGATCTCAATATTTTTTAAGCTTGCATGCATGTATATTATTCCAAAGAGATAGGTCAAAGATGATCTTTGGCACCTGGCAATAAATTAATTACTGTTAACATTTGAGCCGCTACATAGAATTTAACTCACTAGTCGGAGTCTTGGAGAGAACTGCTTCTGCCACGTAGTTGTTTTCAGTATAGTATTACTGCTTGGGTGACTCCTAAATGCTAAACAAATCCCCATGAAGAGTATTTTGCCTTCCAACTTCTATGAGCTTTTGGGAACTTGTACATGATATCACTTTCATCTCTTTCAGATCATGGATTTTACAGATCATGTTTGGACAGAATGCTTCTTGCCTTCCCTGGGAAGGTAAAACCTTATCTCCAGATTGCTACTACATATTGATGCTGTGCAGACACCCTTAGCTGTTTGCTTTATTTTAAATACAGATGGATGCATCTTGATCCATGTGAGGGAATATATGACAATCCATTACTATATGAGAAAGGGTATGTTACAGCTAATCTGATTTCAGTTTTGATACTCAACATTTTACCTTTTATCAAAATTCTTTTTGTATTTGCTTGAAGCTGGAAGAAAAATCTCAGCTATATAATTGCCATTGCAAGAGATGGAGCCTATGATGTCACTAAACGTTACACAAGAAAGTGGCATGAGGTAATTATGGATTTTCCTCATTTGCATCTAAAGCCAAATTCATCAAGTATTTTCTCAATCCTGCATGGAAAATTAGATAATGTGTTTTGAATTTTGAATTGGTGTTCCCACATGAAAGGTTCTACGTCGCCGAAACCTAACTAGTGAGGCAGCTCTTTCCTCCTTTCTCTCTGATATGAGAAGCGATTGTCGCAAGAATTTTACGTCTCTATATCGTTCTGAGCTTGAAGAGCGTGACAATAAAGAAGCAGATGCACTTGAGAAGGATTTGTATTCAAAAGATGATTCTTTTATCTCATTACCTGGGAGAATAAGTGGAGATAAAGAGTGGCGGTTGCTAAGATCGGAAATTGGTCCGAATGGGATTAGTTCTTTAAGCACCTCTTCTTGTCCAGTTCGAGAATGTATTGATGAGCATGTGACAAAGATTTACAATGCATTTTCTCCTCTCATTGTTCACATGGTTGATCAGTCTTATAGCAAATCTAAGACTGTTGAAATCCTCAATATAATAAAAAGAATCTTGGCGAATATAAAAAAGTCCCCTTTTAGAAAGAGAAGAACTTCCATAGAGTTGGCGTCCAATGATGCAAAACACTTTGTGAGTCAGACATTGCCGTATCTGAGTGAATTATTTAATGCTCTTTCTTTGAAGACTGAAACTGATGCCATCGGGAAAGTTGATGTATGTTTAGCTGACGACCCTGTCAAAACTGCTTTGGCTTTGCCTGTTGTCTTTCACGCCCTCGATGATGTGATCCAAAATGTTAACCGTAGTGATACATTTAACAGAGAGTGTCTTGCTTGGCCACTCTTGAAGTTGAACAGATTATGCTCTGGTTCAGTTCTTGCTAGTAGTGAAGAGATTCCTTTTGGAATTGTAAGCAAGTTTCCTTTGAATTGCGTTAAAAGTACGGGTTTCTCTTTCAGTTTTTATATGGTCTCATATTATAACCATTCTTTTTTCTCTTATCGAACCATTTTAGGTCACTTCTGCATTCGATGGAACTCGCATGACAAAATGGGAGGAACCAAATGGAGCTAAAGGTAAGGTTTTATGTGAATTATATGTTCGAATACTTAACAGGAAAATACAATATAATTATATGTATCAGGGTTTTATATTAGGTGTATAGAATTGAATTGGAAGACTTCA
This sequence comes from Saposhnikovia divaricata, assembly GCA_036435485.1. Classification (NCBI taxonomy): domain Eukaryota; kingdom Viridiplantae; phylum Streptophyta; class Magnoliopsida; order Apiales; family Apiaceae; genus Saposhnikovia; species Saposhnikovia divaricata. The sequence continues at coordinate 8,400,359 of JAZHRN010000154.1, read as the reverse complement.
AAACTCGACTAAATATAATGCATTGGAGTACAAGAGAGATCAATTACACTTTAAATTACGAAAGTTTTCAGATTTCTGTAGAAATAATTAGATAAAAAAGACAGAATTCAGCTAACACTTAAAAGTATCAGGAAATTTCATATTTAAATTACCGAATCAGATAATAATCAAATCCTCAACTTCTCAAAGTTTGTACTGAACCATATACCCATATACCCAACTCACTAACTCGGCATATTTATAAATGAACATTAAGCTGTACCATTTATGCTAACTATGGTCAGTCACAAAGTGTACAGGTAGACGTCATTGACACTGGAGTAAGGAGGATAGTTTTGGCAAAAAAGAAAAAGATTAAAGGACCAAAAGAAAAGACCGTATATTATTTCAAATGCTTGCTGTTTCCATGTATTAGTGTAGCAATTCAGAGATGCAAATATTCTATTAATTTGAAATTGCTTCTTTTTCCTCTTTTTATTATTTGAAATTGTGCATCATAAAAAATTAGGTTGAAGAGAGTGTTATACACAGATTTCCTTTAAGATTTAAATTTTCTTAAGTATGTTTCAATAGTAATCATTCCATAACTGAAACTGGAGAGATTGAACCTTCATTGTCTGAAAATAGTACCTTTCTCAGTATATTATTATTTCTAAAACATTTCTGGAGTTTAGAAGTGTAAACATTATTTTGATATCTAATTACAAGATGACTCTTTAAATTTATTTTCTTTTTTCTTGTAAAAAATGATGTTACAACCAAATTATGTAAAATTCAATTGAAAACATTTTTTTCATTTATTTTCAGCAATCAATCGAATATACACATTTACAAAACAATAATAATATAGCAATTTGTGCAGAACGATAAATTTTTTCTGGGAAATCTATGATATGGACGAAAGTTACCTTTGCTAGCAGTTTGTGTAAATATGAAAGAGTCGAATTTGAGCACATGTATCACCCAAGAAGCTTTATAGCAGTAGACCAGCTTACTAAAAAGATAGAATTCTTGGTGCACATTTGAATGAATCATAATTACCTTTTGATTGTAAATTCTGTCTTTTTTTTTATAAGAAGATATTGCTTATGTGCGGCCAATATCTATCATTTAACAATGACATTAATCATATAGGTTGTTGGATAATTTACAAAATACCGGAAAATCAGTTCCATGAACTCGTGGCATATGAGTTGATGTCAGCCAATGACGCACCTGAACGGGATCCTATGAATTGGTAAGGTGTAGTTTTCTCATGCTTGCTACTCTTTGATATCTTCCATGGTTGAATAGTATGTCGCCTATAATATGCCTTTGTTGTGAATTGTTGTCGTTTCTCTTTTAAGGCCTTTGTAGTTTTCTGTATCAAACTTTTATTATGCACATTTTTAAATATGCATCGGGTTGGAGAAGGTTCAGAATAGTCCCAGCTTTGAGATATTATCATTTAGGATATTGGTAGGGCCAACCTACATAAATTTAGCCGTTAATGTGACTTTCTGTTACCTATAATCCTCCTTGTTGGTACAAGTGCCCTAGTCATGAGGGGTTCTCCGAATTTTGAAGTAATCTAAAATAAGTTTTGTTAAAACACTAGTAGTTTATTTCTACTTGATAAACATGGAACGAGTTTCATTCATTTTCATTTTAAGATATCGCATGGCTGGATATTTTTATGGTAGCATACATGGTTTGCTTAATAGCATCTTTGTTGAATCATTAAGAAAGTGGTTCAGTTCTGTATCTTTTGCAAGTACCCAGGTCAGATCCCTTTTGGTGCTTCACTATAGCTAAATTAAAAGTGTGACTTACTTTTTTAAACATTATTGTAGGATACTAGAAGGAAGTAAGGATGGTGGTTTGACCTGGCATACTTTGGATGAACAGACTAATCAAATTTTTGTAAATCGATTCCAGCGAAAAACTTACAGGATTGCATCACAGCCTATCTTGTCAAATACTTACAGGTACATGAACAGTAATTTTGAAAACAAATTTGTATAACAATCTAAGTATTCTAACAAGCAATATGAATGGCAGATTAAGGTTTCTATCAGTTTGCGATGTGCAAGCAACTTCACGATTGCAAATTGGTAGCATAGACCTTTACGCGAAGGGCAGTATAAGTTACAGTTCGACATAAAATTAATCACTCAAGACTGCTTTACCAGTGTACTCATGTCTATTACTTGAGGAAGACATCCAACTGGGGTTTAATTTAAACCATTTCTGGTCATTTAATTGTGCTTCTTTATTAATCATTGGAGAAAACATATACATGTATTATGAACATCAATCGCTGTTTCGCCTGAAACATTGGCTTTGTATAGCTACCCATTGGTAGCATAGATTCCGACAGGAATACCTTGATATAAAAATAACATGATGCTGTTTGTTTGTGCATTCATCAGTTGCCACAAAGTTCCTAGCCTCTTCTAAATACCACGAATCCTTGTTTTGTTAAAATCTGGTTGAAGTTCGGGCCAAAGGGTGCGAGTCTGTAGCCATACTAAGTATGTTATTGAAAACCCTATTCACCTCTAAAAAATATATGAATTAAGACATGTTATTAGGGAAACTAAGCGCATGTTATGTTTTCAATTATCAGAGAAGTACATTGATCATGGCTTATTAGGAATTATTATACATGCAAGTTGAGTTACATACTCAATTACTCATATGTCATATATGGGTCCTGGTCCTTGACAATGAGACCAGTTATATAACAATCAGTTTCTACACCGTTGGATCGACAATTGAATGGCTAAGATTAAAAGAAAATTTTTTAACGTTCCTCTATAATTTTCCGCGGAACGGGAAGGTTCCTCGATTATTTTCCGCGGAACGTATAATGGTTCCTCATAAAATTTTCGCGGAAGGACAAATTACTAAGATTTCCTGATATTTTCAGAAGGTTTTCATCAAACACTTCATGGGCACCTTCGTTTACATGGAGAGGAGTAATAAATACATACCCAGACACCTTTTATTACTAAATAATGCACATAAAAGCTTTTAATGTTGAATTTTTATCACTTATTGAGATCAACTCAGAGCATGTTCGCTCCACTGCAATTTTGTTTTCTAGAAATTGTATTAGAAATAGGGCATACAACAATGTATCAATTCATTCAACAAAAGATTCGTTCGAACCAAACCAGGATGAAAGGGATTGGTCTGACCTTTCGTTCGGGGATGTAAGACTCCCGCCGACAGATGTGTCTTAAATATGTAACTTAATGAGCATAACACGGACATAAATCGTGTTTCAGATCATACTTAAAAAATAGGAAATTTTTGTAATCTATCATTTCGCGGAAATTTTCTGAGAAACCATTATACGTTTCGCAGAAAATAATCGAGGAACCTCCTCATTTCGCGGAAAATTATAGAAAAATGTTAAAAAAATATTTTTTTAATCTTAACCGTTCAATTATCGATCCAACGATGTAGAAATTAATTGTTAAATAACTGGTCCCTGACAATTAATTGTCGGGGACCAGGACCCGTCATATATATCCTTAATGTGCTTTGAGGCTCCCAAAGGTAAACATGCAATAGAAATAATAGGATTGAAACTACAGGTCCCGGATTAAAGTCATTAAATTAAGATAAAGGATGAAATTAGTAGATCTAGCCACGATGTGATCAATTAGTCGGGAAGAAACTGGGAGGATGACTCTTTTTATGGCAATTTTACTAAAAATGCTCCAAAATATCACTGTTAAAAAAAATAGGTCTTTTTATTACACAAAAACGCGTCTTTAAGAGCATCTCCAATGGTGTTGGCTAAATTGGTTGGCTAAAATGATATAAAATACTGATTATGTAAATTTTACTGAACTTGTAAGGCATTGTGCTCCGATGGTACTGGTTATAATGTTTGGCTATATTTTAAAAATGGTATGTTATTATTATTTCAAGTTGTTATAAATAGAATGTATTATTTTATTATGGTAATAGATGATGTGGAATCTTCTTACAGGTCTCTAGAGGTTCGACAAATATAGCCAACATCACGAGGTTGGCTAAATTTTTAGACAACAGTAATGTGTGGTTGGAGTGGATTTTTTTTTACATATTCTCTATAAATTTTATTTATGGTATCAATTATCCAATTTTACCTAAGGGTTTTGGAGGGTTGGAGATGCTCTAACTTTGTTTGTTGAAAACCCATAATTACTCGAGTATAATATGCACTTCTGCAAAAAAAAAATAATAATTAAAAGACAATAGAAAACACGTTTTGTTTATGGGTCCATCAAGGGAAACACTGGTTTTGCAGATTTTGTTATAAACGTGGTTTAACATGCAGGACTATTTTTTGATATTGTGATATTTTGGGTATTTTTTTTTCAAGTTTACCCGTTGAATTGCAAATGCAAGTAAAATACTTTACAAGGTATACTAATTGGTACCTACGCAATTATGACGTACAACGAAGGCAAAAAATAAAGTAATGAAGACCACCTCTCCTGTTATCCTTATAATCCTCTGTTCCGCATTACTATTTTGTAATATAAAAGAGGCTGTTCCTTCCTGTATATCAACTTTCATTTGTAGAGGAGGACATAGAAGTTGAAGTAAGCCCCCCAAAGGCCATTTACTGGATATTCAACTTCTTCGAAGAGCTGTTCAGCAATAGGTAATCTATCTGACTTATTAATATTTTCCAGCTTTTCATTGTAAGCCTTTTTCTGCAATTCAGGTTCAGGCATCTATATGCAATGCCAGCAAATGTTGTCATCTCTTCTTTCCGGGAATCCAGAATATCTAACAAACGATTTTCTTCCATTGCCAATACCAAATGTGCAGCTAAACTTCATGCTTCCTCGTAAGCATAAGATAACAGTTACTTTGACAATAAGTAAAATATTTTTAAAACATAAGATAAAATTTAAATTAATTATTTTTAATTAAAAAAATCATTTACCAATTATTTCCTCATCGTTAATTCAAATCCATTATGAAAATGGTACCATCCCCAAATTTGTTCCCAAATGCCTTGTGTCAGAATTTTGTTATTGTTGGTACTAATTCAAAAAAATTATGATGAACCCCCGTACATTTACATAAATTTCACCAATTAAAAACTCTCAAATGCCACGTCAACTATGTCACGTCAATCGAAAACTTTATTTGGAAACACTTTTCAGGTGCGTAGCATTACTCAATCCATCCATTATATCTATCATATGTCAATATGATTTTTCATACCATTTACTAATTTACCAATCTAACCCTATATTATACAATATACTAACAAAATTACTTTTGCCGTGGATTGAAAAAAAAAACCCTATTGATCGTCTTACTACAACCAACATGCTAAAAGCCCATTTCAGACAATTTTAGTGCTCATCTACTACATTCTTGACAAGTGAAAGTAATCAGAAACCTGATGATCATCTTCCAGTAGAGCCCCTGTTGGAGGAAGAAAACTATAAGGTTCGTGTTGCATTTCAGAAGCTCATGATCAGTGGGAAGAATACAAATGACTCTTGCAATATTAATGGATCTGGTGGTGCTGGATGTGACACGAATAATGCCCAACAAAGTAAACCTGATTCCCCGCCTGCAGAACACGAATAACTCTTATTCAATATTGGGTTTTTTTTAAAAATACCCAAGTTGCAAAACTTTTTTTCAAAAATACGGTTGCAAATTGCAACCTGGTTTGCAACCCCATTTGCAACCGATTTTCACCTGCGGTGCCAGCGTTGCAACCTCATTTGCAATTTCAGGTAGTATTTTTGAAAATATTTTCAAAAAGTTAGGTATTTTGTAAATAATATTTAATTTAACATTTATTTTTAAAAATTATTTAAAATAAATCCATTTTCTATTATCTATCTATTAATAGCCCAACAAGGGGTTATAATTCATTAGACATTTTATTACATTTAAAATGACTGATTTGCCATTCTATTCACTATTTTAAAAAAAGTAAAATGAATTGAACCTGGATTTCTACAATAATGTAAAAAGCTTCTTACTACCACACCACACCACTACCTCATATTTGTTTTTGTATCATACACATTTTATGTGTACACGTGTGCCGTGTGAGTGAAAATATACGATACTTTAATTATTGTGATATATTAACAAATTTTAGGTAATTTAACTATTGTGACATATTAACAAATTTTAGTTATCAATTTATCTTATATTTATAGATTCAGATTATAATATATTAAACTATATCAAAAAGTAAATTAATGATACATAATTTTTGGTTTGGTTATACATATTTCAATTATTTAAAGTAGTGTTGTAATAATAATCAAAATTTATTATAAACTAATAATTTTTGTAAACAATCAGACCTTTAAACACTATCTTATCAACAAAACTGATTACGGAAAAAATGTACAACACTAGGTCACCCATTATAGAAAATATTTTGTTGAAATGAACATGGGTCTATCAATTGATTTGTAAATCATTTTAATACTAGGCCATTCATTACTATTCGTTGTTAATTTATACACATATATGTACGTATCGTGTGAATGGAAAAATATTTAGTAATTCGAATATTGAAATTTATTAGTAATTTTTTTATCATGTTTTTTCATTTTTTATTTAGTGATTTAGATTATAATATACATTAATTTTTTAATCATGTTTTTATTTTTTATTGACTAACTTAAATTTTCTTTGATATAATATACATTAGTGCAAAATAAGTGCTTTGAAGATTAAGGTTTCTTCGTACAACATAAATCACATAAATCAGAGATGTGAGTAATATATTGTCAATCGTGTCTGGGTACTCCCGACTTCAACCAGCGATTCCAATAACGCCTCAAGCGATAACATGAACAAATTAACATATTTTTACATGAAATGCATAATATTTTTTAAAATATTAATATGATATTTTGTTTAAATACTATTGACATAAAAATCATTTAACCTAATTAAAATCGAATAAAGTTTATCTAGATTAAGGAAAAAATGATTTATTTTTCTAATAACATCAATAATAATACATATTTGAATATGAATGTTATGTTAATTAGATAGCTAGAAAATTATATAGTCATGTTCAAATTGTAAAATTCTAAATTAGATCAAGAATGATGTTTATAAAGATTGAGGAATAAGTGATCTGTTATTATAACAAAATTAATTATAATGCATACGTAAGTTATGAATGCTATGTTGATTAATGTATAGTTCTCTTAAAAAAATATGATCTTATTAAAATAAGATTCAAGATTGTATATAACTGCGAAGTATATAACGATCATTTGATCAAATTACAGGCCTATAAAAATAAGTAGATTAAACGCATAAATTATAAAATTACGTCATGGATCATTTGTAAAATTTAATTAAATTTTTAGTTTAAAAAGTATGAATTTTATTAAAACATGTTTATATGTAACATAATTATATGATTATTGGACTATTTAAAAAGTTAAATTTACAAAATTGAATTCAAAATGTAAATTCGTACATAGTACATAATGTATAAATATTTTATTTATTAATCATTGTTTCAAACCTCCAAATACAAAATATTAAGAGATATTATTATAATTTTTTTGTAAAAATATATTTTGAAAATAGGCTCACAACTAATATATATATGTACACCAAATGTTTTGATAGTTTAGTTAAATTACAGATATCTAATATCCAAATTCCACATCAAGAATAATGTGATATCTAATATGATGGGTTTTATACATAAAGAAACCCATCCAAAACATTCAACATCCATTCAAACCAGAGTAATGCTATGGAACCAAATAATTTTTCCAAAAAAATGTACAAAATGATGTGGCAGGTGATGATGTGTTAAAATGTGAAGGTTTATTTGATGAAATTAATGTGAATACAGGGGGGTCCATCTCATTTATTACTTCTGCCACATCATTTTGGACAAGTTTTTGAGGAAATTGTTTGGTTCCCTAGCATTTTTCTTCAAACCATCCTACTAGCCATTCCAAATAATTTACATCTCATCTACACCATATACAACCAAGGAATCCATCTTACTAATACCTAATAAATCCATTACAAATTCTTCAAATGTACCAAAGTGCCAACAAGCACATACGAACAAGTCTAAAATTTAAAAGTGCGAAATGGCCATGTTTAGAAATTAGGTTCAGTTACATGATAATATTGCTAAAATTTGGTGCCGACTTGAGTCGTAGGAGTACCGTTGTCATCTTGATCACTTGATGCGATGGCACACAAGTCTCTAACATCGAACTTAAGATCTGGATTAGCTTCACCTAGCTTTTTCAACATCCATGACATATTCTCCTTCAATTTTCTATTCACCCTGGCTTCCAAACCAGCCTCAAGATCTTGCTTTATTTTTGTGGTCGAGAAATATATCAAACATATAATTCAAGAAATAAATTGATTAATTAATACTTATAAGCCAAAATTCATTTCAATTCAGGATTAACAGACTACTTAACTTGATCGATTGTCGGTGAAATTTGGCCAACAAATAGGATCCAAATCACCAATGCCAATGATTTTTCCTATGTATCTGAGCGCAACATAACAAAACAAGAATTCTAGTGAGAAACATATGCATAACTTTTTTGATCTAAGGTAACAAAGTACCAACAAAACTTAGTTTATTAGCACTAAAAAATTCAAGCACTGACATACCTCCATTTCAAAATAAAAAAAATACTAAAAACTAGCATGTAAATATTAAAATAAACAAGAACTTGTAAAGTTAACATATTATATCTTTACACCATTAACCACCTTCTGCATTAGCAACAATATTCCAATGTGCATGCTATCACTTGAAAGAACAGAAGATGGCATCACAATTTGCAGAAATAACTTAGAGAATTTAAGGGCATGGTGATTTAAGATCTTAGAAGAAACAGGTAGCAACAAAACAAAAAACATATATAGAAGAAAAAACAAGAAGCAATTACCGTATACATAACGGAATCTCCAACAATAATTCTCTTGGCACTGAGAAACTCACTCTCGTCTTGGTTGTCCTAAGATACTAAAGTCAAAAATGAACTAACAAAAAGTCACTCAAACCTCAAGAAAGAAACTGTGCATGATTGAGTCTCACTTGATGGAGCTTCTAAGGAGGTCCCCCTACCTAATACTAATCCATTTTGGAGTTCTTCTGTGGGATTGAATGCTTCACGCAAAACATTTAATTTATTTCCATTACTTTAAGCACCTTATAACCCTGCAAGATTCATTCTTTTTAACTGACGTGACTATGGTACATTAGAAACAACAAAGCAATCATATATAATTTAGGCCCTACTAGTTCAAATACCGTAGACATACCAAGCACATGAAAGTAGCTTAACAAGATCGACATACCATAAACAAATTTGAAATCATTATTAAAGATTTTAATATATATATATATACATATATATATATATATGTACATATATACATACATACATACATACATATATACACAAAAGTGAATTTTTGGAAGCTCAAATGATTCATTTGAGATCTTGTGCAAGTAATCGCTTGCAACCAGCGGAAGCCATAGGCAAAACCATTCTAAAATAAATAGACATATGCCTGTAGTAACGAAAGATGATGCTTTTCTATGGCACTAGTTTGTACTTTGAGAAATTGAAAAGACATGTATATCATTTGATTAAAAAAAAATATATACATTGTTAATTTACATAAACAATGCAAGTTAAGCAAAGTAGACTAGAAAAGCCAAGTCCCTAACTTCGTTTTTAACATTTAGATAGTTACGTATTGATTACAATTCTGTATGTGAATTCTAACTCCAAAACAAAAGCTAGATACTAAAAAAAAAAATTGATGATCCTATGACATAATTGGTGAAAACGAGAAGAGTGATGTTATTTCCCAGTTATGCACCATGAGATTGTAGAAGGGGGGTTGAATACAATCTCAACTAAATTCTTTCGAACTGATGAGGTTTAAAACAAATTGTTATAAGAACAGAAAGGAAAACAAGATAAACAAATTATCTAACACACATACAACACGAGATATAAAAATTCTCAGGTGGGTTAGCTTGATTGCTTAGTCCACCTGATGGTTGTATTTGAAGATAATTCTCTACGTACGAATACACAGCTACGGGTTACAATGTTTTAGTGTTTACAAGAAAACCTAAGCTATCAGCCTTGTGATCAGTGTTTTCTTCTCTACAAAAAACTATTGCTGCTCATACAGCTTATTAAAACTATATGAAGACAAGTAAAAGTTACATGAAATGTGATGATACATTTCTGGTATAACTTGCCACATACACATACTCGAAGTGGTAGCCATTTCTGGAATTATCTTGAAAGTCTTCTTTTCTTGATTTGGACAATCCCAGCATGCTTCAAGTCAGTGTATGTTTCTTTCTTCAAAAGTTACTAAGTTCTTGAGATGACTTAGCTTCCAAGCCCACGTGATGCTTTATGCAAAAGATCTTTTTGCCTTGGATCTTTTTCTCTAAAAGTAGCTTTAATCAAAAAGATAATCTTTTTAAAAGTCAATAAGCTTTTCTGCTTATTGAGCTGTGCTTAAACTTCCCAGATATAACGGTTGATCCTTATGCATTTATCAAGATATCCCTTGAATCTTTCAGTAGAAGTGTAATCATGTTGAAGGTTGCTTCCACTCTTATTGTTGCCCTTGAAGTCGGATAAACAGTGACTGATTTTACCTTTCACTTGGAAGAGTTTGAGCCTTCAAATATCTACAATTTGACTCCCTACTCGTAACATCCTCTGTGTAATTGGCCACTGTCTATAAGTCACGGGTTACAAGGTAATTCTGGGTCTAATCTCCATTCGATGTTTTCCTTTAGAAAACTCTGGTATTATTATGAAAACAGGTTGAGTTCTCGAACAGATGAATCTTGAGTTCTCGAATGATGACTTCTCGAGCAGTTCCATTAAGTGAGTTCTCGAATAACTTCTCGAACAGTTCCTTTAAGTGAGTTCTCGAATGACTTCTCAAACAGTTCCTTTAAGTGATTTCTCGAATGACTTCTCGAATAGTCTTTTGAGAGGACTTCTTGATTAGTGCATGTTGCAGACTTCTCGAACAGAGCAATCTAACTTCTTGAACTTGGACTTCTCGAATAGACCCTTTTTGTAGAGTTCTCAAATGACTTCTCGAACTCTTCTTTTCTTGATTTCTCGAACTTACTTGCATGGTTACAGCAAACTCTCTTTTGACTACTGATATCTGAATTTAGCATCCCAAGGCTTGTTACAGAAATAATTCCTAACTACATGCAGAGTTCCAATCTCAAGATATTGCTTTAGTTGATCTGTATTTAAGTTAGCTTCCTGATTTATTTGTCAGCTTCGATTCCTTGATTCATTTTCTGCCTTATGGTATTTGTTATCATCATCTAAAACATATATGACTCAACAATCTCCCCCTATTTATGTCTTTGAGAAAAGAACAGAAATCCAGAGTGTGATGATAACAAAAACCACTCTTCATATTTTTCTTTCATTAGAGCAGAAAATATTGATCAAGCTTCTTTGACACAGTTTATGGATTATACTACTTACTCCACTTGAGTACTTAGAACTGCTCCCCCTATGTATAGCATTTATTCTGAGAGTCTTGTTTTGTTTCTTCACATGTTGGTTGTTCTGAAGGTAATTTCGACCCTTCTCCCCCTTTGTTGAAAGATAAAGAAAGAGACTGTTTGAGATTGAAAGAAAAGTCTGAAACTTCCCTTCATGCTTACTTCTTCCCCTTTTTTGTTATCAGCAAGATCGGAGTAGTAATAATTAGATTGAGAACCATATGGATGAGAAACTTGAATTGGCATGAAAATTTTCTCTCATAATCTCTCTGTTTTTTGCATCAGGATCTCATCCTGGCTCACTTCTCACAACTCACCTTCCCTTCCTAAAGGGGTACTCAACCTCTCCTTTTGCTCTCTTGGAAGAAATAGGAGACCACTCTTACACACACCTCACCTTTCGCCCTGGAGCAACCAGGCCTCTCTTATTTTTCACTCCCTTCCCTCAGTCCTCGAAACCATGAAATTTCACATAGATTGAAGAGAAATTGTTGTTTTAAACAGAGGTAAGGTTCAGTAAACTGCCTTTAGAGAAAACTTAGTGAACTGAGTGTTGGCTTCTTCATGAATTAAAACGAAGAGTCAAGAGTGTTTGGAGTTGTATTGAAGTGCTTCAGTTTCCAAAATAGGTATCCATGAATGGGGCTGAATCCTCTCATTTATAGAAGATTCATCAACCTGAATTTGAGAAATAGTTAAGAGTAACTTGTGTGTGCTCCCCCTGTGTCAATGCAACTTGTACTAACTCCTGGCTAGATGATAAGTGTTATAGGTTGCACAATTGTGTCTGTTACCCTCACTGATTGTGTTCTTGGTTGAGAACTTGATTCAATAGTTAAAGTCTATTGAGAAACTAAAACTAGAAATGTGGATGTCCTTATTAATCACTATGCCTTTTTGGGAAGACATAGGATGGCCAGGCTGGTTTTACAAACCCTTACCTTCCTTGTTCTTGTGGTTTCTTGATGTTCACCACTTCCCTCACCCTCACTTTCCTCCTGAACACTCACCTCAAGTTAAGATTTGCAAGGATTGTCAACTACAGTTTGTTGAGAAACTGTAGAGGGGGTTTCAAAGATTGAACATTGTGAATATATGGTGTGCTGATTGGGTAGAAAATCTGGGGGACATTCCAGCACTTCTCATTTCAGCAAATTAAGGCAAAGATTTTAGGACAATAAAGAGAAATACTGATTAAAAGGAACTCAATACCTTAGCTAAGTGTACAGCTGTAAGAGCCTTCTCCACATGAAGGTTTATTCTCTTAAGAAATGCAGAACACCACTTCCCTTAATTGATCGAATTGACATTATGGCAGTAGCTGTATTTAGGAAAGAAACAAGTTGCAGAGATAGTTATGAATATTCATTTGAGTATCTGCAAGAGTGTTGTACTTAATCCTAGTGCCATAGTTAGTCAATTTGAAGCATGAGTTCAATCAGCAAAAATAAATACTTATTCATGTGTTTAGAGTTAACTAATAGAACCTGTTAAAAAAGAGTACAGACCAGTTATTTATTTCTAATTAAACTCTAATTCTAAGTGTGTTACACATGGCACATGACAGAATTATAGAACTTGGTTGATGCAATGACCAAGTTTTTTATGTGAACACCATCACTTTATCATCATCATCCTCTGTTGTCAGTTTGAGTAATTTAGAGTACTGCAAATTGGACACAAACCTATGCAACTCTGTAGCTTTTAAAGCTCACTTTTAGGGTTAGATGGTAACGTGAACTTAGAATTAAAACATCATGAATAGTGTCTAAGTTACCATATCTCTTCAGTTTGATTCAAATGAGTTCAAAACATCTTGATTAGATTAAAGATAACTGAATGAAATGTGTGCCAGACCCACAAAAAAAAATCAGAAATACGCGTAAGTTGAATTAAGAAAACTAATTCGCAGAGATTAGATTATTAAGACAACTTAGGTGATTCATGCACAGTCCAACTTAATCTTGTCTAAGCATTCTATGAAAGTCGAGACACAATTTAATCAGCAACTCGTTCTAAAGAGACATGCAAGTAGATCATAACCATAGAATCAACAAGATAAAGGTAGATGGAAACTTCATTTCACTAAAATAAAAAAAAGTTACAAGAATGGTCAGAAGGACCATTGAAATAAAAACAAAATAAAAATAAACTTAAACAAAAACTTAAACTAAGACCCCCCCACCTACACCATCTAGGCGGCCTTGGCTGGGTCCTCAACGGAGTCCTCCCGGTTGCGTGCCCGGAGAACCTCCAACGCTGCACGCATGGCAGCGAGGTTCTTTTCCTCCTCGGCCAGGAGTTCGTCTATCTTCTCCTGGAGCGCCAGCACCTTCTCGTAGAAGGGCATAGCCTCGAATTCTTCGACAGTAACCTTCAGGATGCTTTTTGTCATTTTGGTTAAGAGAAAGAAGAAGAGGGTTTTGTTTTTGTTAAGAATGAGTCTAAATGATATCTATCCCTTCTGATTTATAAGCTTAGAAGTCCTAAAGACACGACTTAATATCTAGGAAATAAACGGGTGCAAGGTTAAGCAAAGGTCACTCCTCTTTAATACACACTAACGCATGCAAAAGAGATTACATGGTGTCCTAGACTAATCCTGATAGATAATTTAGAAACGATAAAAAGTAAAATATTATGTGTGCTATTTGTTCCAAAATCATTTAAGTCTGACAGCTTAAGTCTAATCAACTTGAGATAGATAATTTTATAGAATAGAGCACACAAAGCATTCGAGTATTCTGGACACAGAATAACGCATTTAAATAATATCAACAATTAATTAAACTGTTCGACATCTCAAATATCGACCATTCGACTTGTTTGAACATTTACTTATTCGATATCTCTCATCATTTGACTAGTCGATATCTCTAGTTAGAAGACTAGTTCAATATCTCTGGAAAACTAGTTGATCGATATCTCAAGCAAAATATCCATTCGACAACTCAAAGAAGTACACATATTCATTCGATATCTCTAGGAAATTAAGTGTTCGATATCTCCAGAATAATCATGCAAATAGTCAAATAAAACAAATAAAATCCAGAGAACAAAATTCACTGGCTGCAACAAATTGAACAGATATTAAAGATTATGAAAAGTTCAACATACCAAGCTCACTTACCAACCTTGAGAAGGATGCTTCATCCAGAGTTTTAGTAAATATATCTGCTAATTGTTTCTCACTTGGAATAAAATGAAGTTCCACAGTACCTTCCATCACATGTTCTCTGATGAAATGGTATCTGATGTCTATGTGCTTAGTTCTTGAGTGCTGCACTGGATTCTCAGAAATTGTAATTGCACTAGTGTTGTCACAGAAAATTGGAATCTTCTCAACCTTAACTCCATAGTCAAGCAGTTGATTTCTCATCCATAGAATCTGTGCACAACAACTCCCTACTGCAATATACTCAGGAATTCTGCTTGTTACTGAACCAAGAGACCAGCTTGTTTCCGAGAAATTGATAGGTGCCTGTGGTACTCTTCCTGTCCAACTTACATCCTGCATAGTCTGCATCTGGATAGCCTATTAGATTAAAACCAGAATCTCTAGGGTACCAAATGCCAAGGTTTGGTGTCCCCTTGAGATACCTGAAAATCCTTTTAATAGCTACTAAATGAGATTCCCTAGGTTCAACTTGGAATCTAGCACATAAACATGTAGCAAACATAATATCAGGTCTACTAGCAGTTAAATATAAGAGAGATCCAACCATGTCTCTATAGCTTGAAATATCCACCTTCTTTTCCTTAGTATTCAGTTCAAGCTTAGTGGCAGTGGTCATGGGTGTTTTTACAGAAGAGCAGTCTGCTAAGTCAAACCTCTTTAATATATCAAAAACATATTTTTTTTGACTTATAAAAATTCCCTCATTTACTTGTTTAACTTGTAACCAAGAAAATAAGTTAATTCACCCATCATACTCATTTCATATTTACTTTGCATAAGTTTGGCAAACCTTTTGCAAAGCTTCTCATCTGTAGACCCAAATATTATATCATCTACATAAATTTGGACAAGTATCATAGAGCCATTGACGGATCTATAAAAGAGAGTCTTATCTACAGTACCTCTAGTGAAGTGATTCTCAATGACGAACTGTGAAAGAGTGTCATACCAGGATCTAGGTGCTTGCTTCAGGCCATAGAGTGCTTTGAGCAAATAGTAAACATATTCTGGGAAGTCTGGATCTTCAAAACTAGGAGGTTGACTCACATACACCTCCTCCTCCAGAATACCATTTAGAAATGCACTCTTGACATCCATTTGATAGACCTTGAAATTGGCATGAGCTGCATAGGCTAGGAAGATTCTGATTGCTTCTAACCTTGCCACTGGTGCAAAGGTTTCTTCAAAGTCAATTCCTTCTTCTTTACAGTAGCCTTTGGCAACTAGTCTTGCTTTATTCCTTGTGACTATACCATTTTCATCCATCTTGTTCTTGAATACCCACTTAGTGCCAATCACTGATTTGTCCTTTGGCTTGGGTACAAGTTTCCATACTTTATTTCTTTAAAACTGGTTTAGCTCCTCTTGCATTGCTAAAACCCAGTCTGGATCTAGAAGAGCATCTTCGACCATCTTAGGTTCCTCTTTAGAAAGAAAGCTACTGCACAAGCATTCTTCTCGAATTGCTCTCCTAGTTTGGACTTTTGCATTGGAGTCACCAATTATCAGCTCAAACGGGTGATCCTTAGTCCATTTTATTTGTGGTGGCAAGCTTGACCTTGATGAAGTTGCTTCATTCTCTTGATGTTGACCAGTTTGATTCATTGTTGAGTGTTGACTGTGAGAAACTCCCTCTGAGTGTATGGACCTCGTGTTGAGTGGAGTTTTAATAGAGTTGTCAATAGATATTTCTCTTTGATTCTCAACTGATGCTTCAGCATGATCTTCATCAGATGGTGTGAGTTGCTCTTCTACAGCTGGTTCATTCTGCACTTCACTTGATGGTCCATGTCTGTTCTCTACACCCATCGTTATCCTTTCTTCATCATCATCTTCACTTACTTCACTACATGTCTCATTCTCAAATGAGAGTGACTCATGAAAACCTTCATCTACAAGACCAGATATTTTCTTATCGTCGAAGACAACATGTATGGATTCCATAATAATGTTAAGTCTTAGGTTGTAGATTCTGTAAGATTTTCTAGTTGAGTATCCAACAAAAATAGCTTCATCTGCCTTTGAGTCAAATTTCCCAAGGTTCTCACCATAGTTCTTCAATACGAAACATTTGCATCCAAAGACATGCAGAAAGTTAATTGTTGGCTTCTTGCCTTTGAATAGTTGGTAAGGTGTCATGCCTTTTGCTTGGTTGATCAAGGATATGTTCTGAGTGTAGCATGTAGTATTAACAGCTTCAACCCAGAAATATGTTGGCAACTTTGATTCTTCAAGCATAGTCCTTGCAGCTTCAATAAGAGTTCTTTTCTTTCTTTCCACCACACCATTTTGTTGAGGTGTTCTTGATGCAGAGAATTCTTGAGTAATTCCTTCTTCCTCATAGAACTTTCTTAGCACAGAATTCTTGAACTCAGTTCCATTGTCGCTTCTAATCCTTCTTACTTTGAAGATTGGATTGTTGTTGATTGTCTTGACATGCTTGATGATGATTTCACCTGCCTCATCTTTCGAACGTAGAAAGAAGGTCCAAGTGTACTTGGAGAAATCATCAACAAATACAAGATAGTATTTCTTGTTGGCTATAGACAATACATTGAATGGTCCAAATAGATCCATGTGCAAAAGCTGTAAGGGTTGATCGATTGAAGACATTGACTTAGATTTGAAAGAGGTTTTCCTTTGCTTCCCTTTCTGGCAAGCATCACATAATCCATCCTTGAAGAACTCCAATTTTGGAAGGCCTCTGAAAAAATCCTTCTTGACCAATTCATTCATGGCTCTAAAATTCAAGTGTGACAGTCTCTTATGCCAAAGCCATCCTTCATCCATGTTTGCCTTGCTGAAGAGGCATGTAGCAGAGTTGGCACTTATTGAGTTGAAGTCAGCAAAGTACACATTTCCTTTTCTATTTCCTTTCATCACTACCTTGTTGTCGTTCTTCTTGAAAACAACACAAGCTTCAGATGTGAACCACACATTTTGATTTTTATCACATAGTTGACTGATACTCAGCAAGTTGTGCTTGAGTCCATCAACCAGTGCTACTTCTTCAATGACAACATTTCCTTGTGAAATCAAGCCATATCCTCTAGTATATCCTTTGTTGTTGTCTCCAAAGGTAATGCTAGGGCCAGCTCTCTCCTCAAACTTAGTGAGCAGGATAGAATCTCCAGTCATGTGCCTAGAACAACCACTATCCAGGTACCAAAGATTCTTTCTGTCTCCCTGCACACATCAAAATCAAATCAAGTTGATTTTGGCACCCAAATTTCCTTGGGTCCTGCCTTGTTAGCCTTTCTCCTATTTTTCAAACCCTTACCATCCAAGGGTTCTGAATGAGTTAAATCAATCTTAAATCTTGGTGTAGATCTCTGAAAAATAGGTTATCTCACATGCTCATATGCATTAAAGCTAGATGTACAATTTGGCATAGTCTGTGCAAACATGTTATTCATCATCCATGGCAACTGAGGCAAATTAAAGACATTGTTATATGGATTATGCATGAATTGCATGTTAGCATACTGACTAGATGCATGAGCAGGTTGAACACATATGTTAGGCACAACATTCATAGCAGGCATAAGTACTGATTTAGACACGCTAGGCACAGAAGCATTCTTAACAAATTTACAGTTGGAAGACAAATGATTGACACTACCACATTCCTTTCGAGGAGCATATTTATCAGGTGTGTAATTACTATGTTTGTTAATTCCTAACTTGCCATTCCTATTCTTCTTATTAGCCTTAGCCTTAGGTTTAGTCTTTTTTAACTTATCCTTCAATTTCTTGATGGATGAGTGACCTATGTTTTCTTGTTCAACTGACTTGGTTTTGCTACACTCTCTCAACACAAAGTTTTTGCTGACAGGGCCATACTTCTTATGTAATTTCATCAAGGTTGCATTACTAACAGGTCTCAACTCCTTTGGATAATCATAATCCAATGAGTCACTATCCGATGCAACCTCCCCATCAACTTCCAACTTTGCTTCTGCTATTTTTCAGAAAGAATCAATTCCTTGCCTATTGCCAATTTCTTCAGTTTTAGCATTTGATCCTCTCCACTTAGCAATTAAATCCTGTTCCTTTTTCAACTATTCCTTTAAACAATCTTCTCTATCTAAGGCCTCAAGTAATTTATCTTTTGCATCCTGGTAATCTCTTCTCATTGTTTCAAAATAAATTAATTGAGTCTCTAACAGAGTATTCCTATCACCTAACCTAGAATTCAGATCCTTAATCTTGCTGTTTTCTTTGTTAAGTGATTTCAATGTAACATGCATGTTGTACAATTCATTAGACATTTCATTAACAACATTAACACATTCATCTTTGGAAAGCTCAGTTAGATTTGTAGAGTATACCTGGTTGCTTGCTGAACTAGCTTCTTCATCGTTCTCGTTTGCCATGAGTGCAAGGTTGACAAACTCTTCCTCTACATCTGAGTTTCCTCTAGCTGCAATCATCATCTCTTGATACGAATGCTCTCTCCTTTTGCTTGAGAAGATCAAAATACTTCTTCTTGTAGTCAGCAGTCTCAAACTGTTTCTTTTCATTCTCAGCTTTGGATTTTCTGCATTCATTGGCAAAGTGGCCAGCAATTCCACAGCTATAGCACTTGATCTTTGACCTTTCAACCATGCCCTTGTTAGGTTGATAGCTTTTCTTGAATTGCCTGGCTCCTGCTGGATTCTTCTTGAATCTCAACTTTGAAAATCTCTTTGACAAAAATGCCAAATATTCATCTAGATCTTCTGATTCATCCTCACTTAGTGCATCAAGTTCTTCCATCATCTTGCTTTTGCCTTTGCTAGTTCCAGCTCCATCTTCACAAGTTCTTTGGCTTGGTGTGGTTTCCACATCCTTCATCTTCTCTCCATCTTGGTTGGTTGGAATATTGGCCACCAAAGCTACATTTCCACCTTTCTTCTGGCTCTTCTCAACTTCTTCATCTTGTTGTAACTTGAGCTCATAGGTTTTTAGAATTCCATACAGTCTCTCAAGTGTATAGTCTTTGTAGTCTTGAGAATTCCTCAATGAGACTGTCACTGGCTTCCATTCTTTAGGTAAAGACCTCAGAAATTTTAGGTTGGAGTCTTTGGTTTCATAAACTCTTCCATACAACTTTAACCCATTTACCAGTTTTTGAAACCTGCTAAATATATCAGTTAAGCTTTCACCTGTATTAAAGTGAAAATGTTCATACTGTTGTATGAGGAGTTGTTTCTTATTCTCTCTGACTTGCTCAGTCCCTTCACAGAGTGTTCGAATAGTGTCCCACACTTGCTTGGCAGTGGTGTAGTTGATGACACTATCAAACATGTCTTGATCAATACCATTGAACAGTATATTCATGGTCTTCTTGTCCTTCTGGACCTCCTATTTGTCTCCATCTGTGAATTCTGCTGGCAGTTTGGGAATAGCCCTTCCAGCAGCTCTAGTTCCAGCTGCTTCTCCAACTGTAGTGTTAGCCTTCATAGGAATATGAGGACCTTTCTCTTTGCAGTTTACATAACCTTCATCGATGGATAAGAGATGTAAATGCATCTTTACTTTCCAGTGAAAGTAATTATTTTTGTCGAGGATTGGTATTTTCACGCCTGTATCCTTCAATCCCATGGTTGTGATCTTTAGACTTCTTGTATGCTAGAAGCTTGCTCTGATACCAATTGTTATTTCCCAGTTAT
Source organism: Saposhnikovia divaricata (assembly GCA_036435485.1). NCBI lineage: Eukaryota > Viridiplantae > Streptophyta > Magnoliopsida > Apiales > Apiaceae > Saposhnikovia > Saposhnikovia divaricata. The sequence goes on along the minus strand of JAZHRN010000154.1, from coordinate 8,379,973 downwards.
GCACCACGAGATTGTAGAAGGGGGGGGTTGAATACAATCTCAACTAAATTCTTTCGAACTGATGAGGTTTAAAACAAATTGTTATAAGACCAGAAAGGAAAACAAGATAAACAAATTATCTAACACATATACAACACGAGATATAAAAAATCTCTGGTGGGTTAGCTTGATTGCTTAGTCCACCTGATGGTTGTATTTGAAGATAATTCTCTGCGTATGAATACACAGCTGCGGGTTACAATGTTTTAGTGTTTACAAGAAAACCTAAGCTATCAGCCTTGTGATCAGTGTTTTCTTCTCTAGAAAAAACTATTACTGCTCATACAGCTTATTAAAACTATATGAAGACAAGTAAAAGGTTACATGAAATGTGATGATACATTTCTGGTATAACTTGTCACACACACATACTCGAAGTGGTAGCCATTTCTGGAATTATCTTGAAAGTCTTCTTTTCTTGATTTGGACAATCCCAGCATGCTTCAAGTCAATGTATGTTTCTTTCTTAAAAAGTTACTAAGTTCTTGAGATGACTTAGCTTCCAAGCCCACGTGATGATTTATGTAAAAGATCTTTTTGCTTTTGATCTTTGTCTCTGAAAGTAGCTTTAATCAAAAAGATAATCTTTTTGAAAGTCAATAAGCTTTTCTGCTTATTGAGCTGTGCTTGAACTTCCCAGATATAACGGTTGATCCTTATGCATTTATCAAGATATCCTTTGAATCTTTCAGTAGAAGTGTAATCATATTGGAGGTTGCTTCCACTCTTATTGTTGCCCTTGAAGTCGGATAAACAGTGACTGATTTCACCTTTCACTTGGAAGAGTTTGAGCCTTCAAATATCTACAATTTGACTCTCTACTCATAACATCCTCTGTGTAATTGGCCAATGTCTATAAGTCACGGGTTGCAAAGTAATTCTGGGTCTAATCTCCATTCGATGTGTTCCTTTAGAAAACTCTGGTATTATTATGAAAACAGGTTGAGTTCTCGAACAGATGAATCTTGAGTTCTCGAATGATGACTTCTCGAGCAGTTCCTTTAAGTGAGTTCTCGATAACTTCTCGAACAGTTCCTTTAAGTGAGTTCTCGAATGACTTCTCGAATAGTCTTTTGAGAGGACTTCTCGATTAGTGCATGTGGCAGACTTCTCGAACAGAGCAATCTGACTTCTTGAACTAGGACTTCTCGAATAGACCCTTTTTGTAGAGTTCTCAAATGACTTCTCTAACTCTTCTTTTCTTGATTTCTCGAACTTAATTGCATGGTTACAGCAAACTCTCTTTTGACTACTGATATCTGAATTTAGCATCCCAAGGCTTATTACAGAAATAATTCCTAACTACAAACAGAGTTCCAATCTCAAGATATTGCTTCAGTTGATCTGCATTTAAGTTAGCTTCCTGATTTATTTGTCAGCTTCGATTCCTTGATTCATTTTCTGCCTTGTGGTATTTGTTATCATCATCTAAAACATATATGACTCGACAAGTGACATATTCACATAAATTATTCGAATAAAAAAGATATGTACGAGTGTTTGTAAATGTTTTGGGTCACGTAAAATCTTTTTCCCTTTTATCATTAACAGTCACTTATAACCATCATAGCAATTAAGTTTAGCTATCATCACAAAAATAGATATGAACTATTGTTGGTCCCAGAGTATTGCAGAAGGGGGGATTGAATGCAATACTGATAAATTCAAATCTCTACTTCAATAGCAGTAATTAAGATTCTAATTTATCAGTAGAAAAAATGTAGTCACAAGTAGTAACTCAAGATGTTTCTCACAAAATAAATGTTTTATTTATTTTTCAAAGTGTTGCTACAACCTAGAGAAAATATGATTTCTCCAGCTTCAGTTTCTTGAGTGATATAGAAATAATGAGAGATGATTCTCTATTAAACTAATATGTTCTAACATCTCTGTCACATGGGTTGTGGAGCTGCTGGAATTTTCAAGTGGTAGCTCCTTACAATTTGCACACCCATGTGACTTTCCCAAATTTCTATACAATCAGAGTTATCAGTACAAATAAAGCAATCTAGATACTTTCTAAATTAAGCTAACACAATTCTAGTAGCTGTGGATTTGTCATACTCTCGAATTGGTAAGCTTTGTCTTGTGATCTCTCAAGCTTCTGTCGTAGTCTTGCAGGTCTGCCACAATCTTTGAAGTGTTGCAGCAAATCTGTTTCTTGAACATCTAAACTGTCACGGGTTTGACTGAGGTCAATCCCCAATTCAAACATTCCACTGAGACAGTAACGTTAACGGCCAAGTCTACTGTCAAGAGAATGTTCCTTGGATGATAGTATGAATCCCCGCCAATGTTGCTGTCAGGAATTCCAGACTTGCTGTCAAGTTGTGAGAATGTTATTGTCTCATGCTTCGGCCAATGTCGTTATCAGAGTGAATATCCTGTCATGACTTGCAACATGCTGTCTTCTTGCAACCTTGCTGTCAACTACTTTGACAGTTAACTTTATTCTTGCTGTCGAATTGATATACTCCTTAAGGCTTGAACATTTTAGTGAACTTCTTCCAGATGTGTACTTATTTTATGACAGTAAATTATTTGGTTACAAGAACACACTCTGGCTGTGACAGTGTGTTCTACTTAGCCTATACAATAAACTAAGCATCAACACTATCTTAGGTACTCTCTTACAGTATCTTTGAAAGTTTTCGTCTTATCCTTGTTGACAGCTTCTTTAGAACATTCTGTATGATTTCTTGGAAAAGGTTCTGTCACGGGAATCTTGACAGTATCTTTCCCTTCATTAGGTGTGTTGTCAGTACACTCATCTTCATCAAGAAGTTCTTGTTTGATGAGTAAGGATTCCTCATCAAAATCTACTTAAATAGTTTTGAAAATTGGTTTGCAAACCTCTTGAGGATATGAGGTTTAACAGCAACACCATCTGAACAATCATCAAACACATTTGCCTTTCCAGGTCTTCTACCATAATCAAAACCTACTCCAACTTTCTGACTTTCAGTGTGATTCTCATGATATCCCTGAACTAACTTAGAAGAATTTCTAAAAGCCTTAAGCTTGAATTCATTTTCATCAATTTCATTCCTTAACAATTCCTCTATCTCTTTAGCAAAGACAATATCATTTTTCAATCTTTCATTTTCTTGAGGCAATGAATCTAATGGACTAGTCTTAAGCAAAATCATTTCATTCTCAGATTTGAGTGTTTCATTCTTTTTAGTTAACCTAACAATTTCTTCATTTGCAATAGATAAACTAACATGAATATTAAACATCTCAGCACTCAATTCTTCAATTGTTTGCTTATATTCAGTTTTAGACATGTCAAGTAAAATGAAAGATGTACCTGACTTGAGGAGCTTGATGCTTCATCATCAGACCTAGCCTTGGGGGCTGATTTCACAAACTCTTCCTCTTCCTCATCATCAGAGTTATCCCAGCATTTTCTTTCAGCCACATAGGCTCTTCCTTGATTCCTTTTAAACTGACTTCCAGACCCTTTGTCCAATCTTTGATTCTGTTTTGGCCTTCTGTACTCAGTAGCAAAATGACCAAGCTCATTGCAGTGGTAGCATCTAAACTTTGACCTATCCACCATTCCTGCCTTGTATCCTCCTTTTATGGCACCACCACCAGCCTTTGATGAGATTCACTTGTTGAATTAGATGTTTGACCTTATGGCTTATATGATTTATCTCTTCTGAATTTGATATTCTTGAATCTTTTAGCCATATAATCCATGGTTGGATTATCCATGCTTTCTATTTCTTCTAAGGAAAAGAAGTCTTCATCTTCAACATCTCCAAGTTGCAGAACCACTTTCTCTTCTTCATCCAACACCTCTTCAATCTTCAAAGTTGGCACTTGTGTTTGTTGAGAGCCTTATAATGGTTCACTAGGTAGAGAAATTTATGGTTCATGGGCTACCAGAGCACCTGACATGTTTGCCATCTTTCCTTTAGCTCCACCCTGAATAGCTCTCTTTTGAAAGAGTTCAAGTTCATAGGACTTGAGCACACCATAGAGTGTTTCAAGAGAAACTTCACTCAAGTTTCTTCCTTCCTGAATAGCAATTATTTTATGCTCAAGATGCTCAGGGAGAGTGAGTAAGAATTTGACATTAACCTCTTTCCTCTCATAGAACTTTCCATGAATCTGTAGCTCAGCTATCAGCTTACTGATTCTTTCAAACATGTGTGTGAGCTCTTCCCCAGGTTTAACCATAAAGGCTTCATACTGAGACACAAGAATCTGTCTTTGGTTTTCTCTGACCTCTTCACTTCCTTCACACAACCGCTCTATCTTGTTCCATATCTCTTTGGAAAATAAACATCCCATGACATTTCCGCACATGGCTTTGTCCAAGGTGAGAGAGTCGAGCAAGATGAGTTGTAAGTAATCATCTAGGGCTACTTTTTCTTTCTCAGAATCTGTGTATTTTGAAGCTCTCTTAGCAACCCAGTGTGCTAGGATAACAGTGTCTCCAACTGTAGAAGCTGGTATTTCCTTTTGAGGAACAAAGGGGCCATTCTCGAGGGTTCCGAAGTATAATAGATGTGCAGCTTTGATAAATAACAAAATCTTTCTTTTCCAAAAGTTGTAGTTCTCTTTATCAAATGTTGGAATCTTGATACCACTTGATTTCTGTATACTCGTTATGATCTCAGATTAGTATGTCAATCTATTGCTCTGTTACTAGTTGTTGGTCCTTGAGTATTGCAGAAGGGGAGGGGGGTTGAATGCAACACTACTAGAAAAACTAGATTAGACATCACACCTTTTACATCGCTTTAAAAAACCATTGATGTTAAAGATTTTTTAACATCAGTTATTTTAAAAGCGATGTTAAACATCTTTCTGGACATCAGTTGCTAAAATAACTGATGTCTTAATGAATTTTTAAAAAACAAAAACCACGCGCTCTTATCATTTTCCCACTCTTTTTAATAAAACATTTCCCCCTTAAAAATTTTATTCCCCGCCTTTGAAACATTTCCCCAAAATTATTTTGACCGCCCAGCTGAACATTTCCCCCAAAGCACTCATCTCTCTCTCACTCTCACTCGACCCTCATCTCTCTCTCTCTCTCTCTCTCTCTCTCTCAGTCATCTCTCTATCTCACTCTCATCTCTCGACACTCATCTCTCTTCCTCACTCATCTCTCTCTCTCTCTCTCTCTCTCTCTCTCTCTCTCTCTCTCTCACTCGACCCCCCCTCTCTCTCTCTCTCTCACCCGCCTTTTATCATTTTCGAATTAAGCTCGAAAATATTCATCTCTCTCTCTCTCTCTCTCTCCCTCTCTCTTAGTCTCTCCCACCCGACCTCCCTCTCTTTCTCACTCGACTTCTCTCTCACCCGCCTCCCTCAAAATACACTTCCGACCCTACAAAGATAAACCCCTAAAATAAAACCCTAGCTTTTAATATACCCCCAAGTCGAAGCCCTAAATCGAAAAAGGTAAACCCATAATCATCAACTGCTATGTTCTTTTTTCTCCGACCAGGGTCTCTCTGGGCACTCAAAATAAATTATGAATGTAAGTTCAATTGAATTCATATTAATTTCACAATATATTTTTTTTAATTATGTAAATTCTCTTTGTATGTTGTGAATCCAAGCACTGGCTTTCCAGAATTACGATTTTTCATGGTGAATGTCCTTAAGTAGCGTTGCATTATATGGTTCTCTATTTCCTTTATACTTGAGATTCCATATTTGAGTTAAGACTTCTGTTCTCTATTTGTTGGATTTTAGAAGTTATTTGATAGCTTTCCTGTATGGAAAGAATTTATTCTTTGTTGCAGGTGTGGAATCTGGAGAGCAGGTGCATAGTGTGCACTTTACAATGGGAATCCAATATCACTGCCTTTTCTGTAATAAATGGCTCCTACTTCATGTATATTTCTTGTGGCAATCAATATTTTTTTAAAATTAAATCTGATTCACTGGTTGCTAATCTAATTAGGTGCCTGGTGTATACGTGGTTTTTCATTTATTGCATACAGGTATATAGGACATGAGAATGGCCTATTATCTGTACTGAAATATGAGCCTGAGGGCGAAGATCTTTCGCTATTGCCATATCACATTTCTGCAGATTCTCTTGCTAGTAATTTCTTGTGTGTACTTATCTTCTGCTTGAATCAATTATATATGACTTCCTCATTTCTGTCTTTCACTTTTATTTAGTTTGCGTAATATTTATTAACTCTATCTATGTGTATATCCTTCAGCTTTAATGTAATCGTAAACTATATCATACTGGTTCCCTAGTAGAATGGGATATTTCTCATTTCCTAGTTATATTCTAACATTGCCTTAAGTACCCTCTAACATGTGTGATGCCCAATAAATTTCTGGAAGAGAGACCATTCAAAAAGTTACTTTGGTGGAGGGAAGGGGAGGACATAAAGGACAAAAAGCTGGATACTTAAACTAAATAAAGTTGACACAGTCGAGCAGGTGGTTAATTGCAATTATAGATGTGTTCTTTTTTACATTATCTCAAAAAAGATAAATGAAGTTTTTTAATTTTTATTACATTATCTTTTTTTTCATTTTTTACAATTACAAATACACATAAAAAATGCAAAAGATAATCGACTATAATGAAAAATAAAAAAATGCAAGTCAATCCCAAATTGCAGAGTCTAGGACTGCAACGACATTTCAAGAGGTTTGCTGTGATTATTTGAACCTATTTGAAGTTGGTAGAATTTGACATGGAAGCCTTATTTATTTTCTTTTTGTGTTGTAGTGTACTTCCTCCAATCATGGATCGGTCTATCAAGGAGATTGTGTCTTGTATTGTGCAGCGCAGCGTTTCTATTGCAACTCAAACAACAAAGGAACTAGTGTTGAAGGTTACCTTGTTGTGCAATTATTCTCTCATCGGAATTGAGACCGACTTGTGACCAAATCAAATTTTGATAGTTTTTGTACAACTACATTTATGTGTAGGACTATGCTATGGAGTCGGATGAGAATCGAATACGTAATGCAGCATACTTAATGGTGGCAAGTTTGTCCCGGAGCCTGGCCCATGTGACATGCAAGGTGTTATATGGATATTAAGTCAATACTGTACCTTTATACTATGTTACCCCGACTCTTCATTTTGCCTCAAATACCCGTGTCGGACCCTCGACACTCGGACTTGGGTATGGACACTCAGACATGAATTTTAAGCCAAAAACATGTATTTTTTTTAAAATATTGCCGAGTCCGACACTTGGATACGTATCCATGTTGGACACTTCCAGCCGAGTCCGGGTAACATAGCCTTTATATCATATCTTTGGTCAAGATCTTGGAGTTCTTTAATTTCTGAAACAATTGACTTTGTTACTTGGCTTACTTAAATTGTAGTACTTACGAATGTAATATATCTATGTTAGGAACCTCTTCACGCTTCTATTATAGGTAACTTGAGGACTTCAGTTCAAGGTTTGATGCTCGCAAATGAGCTCCTTGAACAAGCTGTTCAACTGGCTACTAATGATAACCTTGATCTGGGATGTGCTCTGATTGAACAAGCTGCAACAGAAAATGTTAGGCAAAAGTCTTCTGGTTTGAGCTCTAGAAGCAAACTGATTTTCCAAATATAATGGACACGAGTTTAACTGGAGTGAAAATTGTGTTGTGCACGTTCTCTATTAGTTGATAATTCTAAAGTAATAGAGATTTTCTTCTCAAAGATTGAGAAGTTATTCTTCTTTAGTATTATTCTTGCCATTATTTCACCAGACTTTGTATACTCTACATACAGGCTGTACAGACTATTGATGGGGAAATAGCCCAACAACTCTCAATAAGACGGAAACAGAGAGAAGGTGTTGGTCCTGCATTTTTTGATACAAGCCTGTATACTCAAGGTCACATGGCTGTTCTACCGGAGTCTCTCCGACCTAAACCACCTATAAAAATCCTTTTGACACATCTATAATTGACACAGTCGATTATAGTTTGTTAATTTTTTTTACATTATCTTTTTTCATTTTTTAAACTAAATGAAGTTGACACAGTTGAGCAGGTGGTTAATTTGGAGTGAATGAAGTTGCATTCACTGATTTGGTAATTACTTTATCTAAAAAAAAGTTAGTACATTAAGCATGTTAATAAGCAAACATGGCCTCTACCTGTTGATGCAATGACTGATACACTTAAAAATTATAGAGTTCTACCATGATTTCGCTTAACACACATACTATTTTAGTAAACGGTTTATTATTTTCTTACTTTCTCTAGAAGACTCAATCATCTGGTTAAATCTCTTTTAATTTTGACTCTGATCTTCCCTACATAATTAATGGCTTGCAAGTAATCTCTACAAGACAAAGTGTGTGCTTGTGCTTGTCTTATTCTGTTTGTGGCTGTCTAGCAATACTTTGCTTATAAGTAAATATCTTGTGCATATTTAGTAAGCTTCACAAGCATATATTTTGCTTGTTGGAACATATTTAATTTGAATATTTCAGCAGGGATGTTGTTTTGATGGGTTCTAGTGCTTGTATAGATAGGAGGGGGTGTCATAGAATTTTTTTTGCAGGGTCATTGTTTCTTATGTTTTTCTGTTATACGTACAACTGCAGAAACTTATTGGTACTGCATCTCTGCCGCTTGGTACTGGAAAGGGATGTTGTTCGGATTGCTGTCTTTGCTAAAGGAGGTGTTGCAGATGAAGCCAGGGCTGCAGGAGCTGATGTTGTTGGTGGAGAGGACCTTATAGAGGGAATTAAAAATGGTAAGTACACTGGCTTTGTGGACCATATTTGGTGACTTCAGTTTGTATATTGATAGATGGTGAATAGTTGTTAATTCCGTGCACATACTGGAGAGATGCATTATCAATATGTGTTGCTAAAAACTTGCTCAAATAGTCGTACTTTAAGGATTGAGATATTAATGCCAACATTTCTGCTTCGAATTATTCTTTGAGTATCCGTAAAATGTAAAATTTTATGCTATTATGAAGTTGGCTATGATTGTTTTGTGCAGTAGAAAAGAATGCTTTTCTATATCCTTGGTTTATTAATAAGCAACTTTGATGAGACTCGAATTGTGTGCTCTGAGTACCAATTCCTACTGGCCGATGACCGATTTCCCTTATTAGCCTGCATTCTTTTCTTACAGGTCCTGCAATTAATAGTTTTTGTGAAGGCAAACAATGGAGAGCCCTCCGAGAATCTTAAGTTTCAACGACTTGCTTATGCGGACCTCTCTGAATGATTAAAGAAGAAGAAAATGAAGGCCCTTATACCTCATATATGTATGAAATTGTCGAACAATTGGTTTGCTTGTCGAACAAATGGTTTGCTTGTCGAAGTACATGCAATTGGTTTGTAAGCTAGTTAATTATGATAGCTGGACATATTATTTTGGTTATGTTAGTTGATGTAAAGATTGGATGTTTTGTGTTTGGTAAATGACAAGTGCTTATAACTGTTTTTGTATTTTAGTGTTTTGGTTTGATTTGAGTTTTTTTTGTGCATATAAAAAAGAATACTGTATACTAAAACCTGAACAAGAGACATCGGTTTTTAACAAATAAACCAATGTCCAAGTAAAGCCAATACATCAAATATTTTAAAAAAACAGATGTAATATGTTAAACATTACAATGAAAATGGACAGAAACCGATGTCTGTTAGAACATATAACATCGGTTTCATTAAGGGACATCGATGTCTAAACCCATCATAGAAATCGGGTAAAAACCGATGTCTAAATTTATGACCTTTCTCTACACTCACATAGACATCGCTCAGAATTTTTTTTACAACGGCCAAAAACTGATGTCTATTGACATATTTCTAGTAGTGCAATAATGATAAATTCAAATCTCTACTTCAACAACAGTAATAAAAATTCTAATTTATCAGTAGAAGAAATGCATCACAAGTAGTAACTCAAGATGTTTCTCACAAAATAAATGTTTTATTTATTTTGCAAAGTGTTGCTACAACCTAGAGAAAATATGATTTCTCCAGCTTCTGTTTCTTGAGTGATACAGAAAGAATGAGAGATGATTCTCTATTAAACTAATATGTTCTAACATCTCTGTCATATGGGTTGTGGAGCTGCTATTATTTTCAAGTGGCAGCTCCTTACAATTTGCAAACCCATGTGATTTTCCCAAATTGCTATACAGTCAGAGTTATCAGTACACATAAAGCAATCTAGATACTTTCTAAATTAAGCTAACACAATTCTAGTTGATGTAGAATTGTCGTACTCTCAAATTGTTAAGCTTTGTCTTGTGATCTCTCAAGCTTCTGTCGCAGTCTTGCAGGTCTATCACAATCTTTTAAGTGTTGCAGCAAATCTGTTTCTTGAACATATAAACTATCATGGGTTTGACTGAGGTAAATCCCCAATTCAAACATTCCATTGAGACAGTAACCTTAACCGCCAAGTCTGCTATCAAGAGAATGTTCCTTGGATGACAGTATGAATCCCCGCAAATGTTGTTGTCAGGAATTCCAGACTTGCTGTCAAGCTGTGAGAATGTTTCTGTCTCATGCTTCCACCAATGTTGCTGTCAGAGTGAATATCCTGTCATGACTTGCAACATGCTGTCTTCTTGCAACCTTGCTGTCAACTGCTTTGACAGTTAACTTTATTCTTGCTGTCGAATTGATATACTCCTTGAGGCTTGAACATTTTAGTGAACTTCTTCCAAGATGTATACTTATTTTATGACAGTAAATTATTTGGTTACAAAACCACACTCTGGCTATGACAGTGTGTTCTACTTAGCCTATACAATAAACTAAGCATAATAAAATCTTGTTAAGTTGTCTCTAAGATATCACCCATAAATCCCAACAACTATGCAAGCTTTGTAATATCTTTTAGCCTATTTATGCAAGCTCTGTAACAAACAACACATAAGGAACATGTACAACATTTAATCATTCTATTGAAACTCGGGTGCTCTCACATTTTATTCAAACACATTTTTTTTATGTTCTTTAATATTCTCTTTGTTTCTGAAAATCTCTCAGAGTTTTATATAACTCATTCAAAAGGTTAATTTGTAAATTCATACTAAATGTAATTTAGTTGCCCCTTCTTATACCAGATTGGATGTCCAATTAGCTAGGGCATCAAAGGCAAAACTTAGATCAGTGAGAAGAAGACATGCATAGCCCGTGAATCCTTCACCCGGTCCCATGACATAGTTATTCTAATAAAATTATCACATTTTTTAAAAATTTATGTCGATTTCAGGTTCGTGTGGTAGCATAAGTATTTGTTGTGTTTGATCTTGGTAGAATTTCAAACTTCAAACTCAAGCTACAAAATAAATATTTGAGTAACATTAATTTCCCAGTGTTGGTTTTAGTTAGACTTCCCTAGGCATATCATAAAATATAAATATAGACGGTGCAAAGAACATCTAATAAATAAATTTTCAAAATTAGAAAATGGAAATCTATTTGTACCTGCTAGACCAACACTATTTGGTACCCTATAACAGATTAAGAACATTTTGATTGTAAACATCGAGAATTGAATTTCCTGCATTGATGCATATAACATGTAAATTGGTATTAATCTTTTAGTTTTAACAACTCAAATCAATATCGCATCCATTATACTGCCTCTGTTCCTCTCATTTCTTTACACTTTTTCTTTTGGGATGGTCCTCTCAATTCTTTACATTCCAAAACTTACCAAAAATAGTAAAGTCTTAATACCTCTATCCCATTTTATATGAGCCGGTTTGACTTGCACAAAATTTAAGAAAGGTATAGTTGACTTATTAAGAAAAGAGTAAAGTTAGATAAAAAGTGGGTAAAGTGGTGGGACCTATTAATATTTAATAATAAATTTGAGATAGTGTGTGACACCCTCCCAATCTGGGGTCTAGATCGGGGAGTCACTAACACACTAGATACAAACACCCTAAAAATAAGTAAATATAAATAAAGCATGCTGACTGACCCAACTCTACTCACCTGGATCTTTCACAGGTAATGGTATGAAACAAGCAAGCCAACGTCTAACTACTTATTATTATAAACAAAATTCAAATTATAATTATTATTACAACCCTTAATCAAAAGTTCTAACTCCCAGTTGTCAAAAACTAACTCAAAAACTTTCCTCACTGAGCTGTTATTGCATCTACCTCGGATTGCAACTCAAAAGAAACCACAACAGGGTCACGGAAGGTGCGCTTCCTCGCTGTCTGAATAGTACGTACCATGATTCTCAAGTTACCGTCAAAAGGGTTAGGCAAAATAATAATGAGCTAATGCTCTGACACTCAGCAAGTAACTAGAGTACTCAACTGAAAACAGTAATAACAAGATAATGAAATGGATGATAGTAGAACAAGAGATATCAATATGAATACTGGAAACCGAAAAGTAATACTGGTACTTGAATATAACAGGAGATCAACAGATAGACAGGATAATAATGGTTACCAAGATATGTGTAAAGCAATTGACATTTCTAATGGTAAGCCAATTTCATTACATAGTATATAAAATTTATCATTCACTTTAAGAAAACTGATTGGAGGTTTTATTTTCATCAACAGACAATACAGGTGATCAGCCACGTAAAGTCCCCATAACGGACACGAAGTCCCTCTGGACATTAATCCTCTCATTAGGATAGGTTGGGCTCCCAAGAGGCAACACATTGGCCTATAAAAGAGCTGGACTAGTCCCACCAGACTACAACATAAATATACACAAACAGGCTGGACCGGGGTTACCCGATCACTTATGCCTCTCCAATCTTTAGGAATCCATAGAAACCATTTTGACGGAGTTCCTAAACTTTTTATAAAAACATTCTTTTTGAAAACATTTATATCTCAGCTTAGAAAGCCTTTGTTTTGAAAACACTTTAACTTGTAAAACATTTTGATTTGCAATGATAAAAGTCAAAGGGTTTGACTAGAAATACTGAATCTAATGAAATAGGGTTTACAAGTCTGAATCATGAAGATATAGACTCAAAGGCATCCAGGCAATTGATCAGTGAATGGTAAATGATTTCAAAGACAAAGATCAAAGATATGACATACCACTTTTAGGACAATTGATCAAGTTATAGAGTTTAAGAAACAATAACAAGGTAATCAAGTTCTTAGATCAGTGATTAGGTCATAACGAAGTTTATAAGTTTTTAGGATCAACATAGGTTCAACTGGCTACGGACAAAGATCAAGTAGAACACTGGTTTATCTGTCAGTCAATATGGTTTAATTATGGCAAGCTATTTGACATATATGGTCAAGAAGCAATTAGAAAGAATTATGTTGTTTTAGGGTTTATAGGTTGTCAAGTAGTTGTTAACAGAATTCTGGGTACATGCAAAGATAGGTTCAACAAGATTTATGATCAACATGGTATAAGATAGGCATGCTTGAATCAACAGGATATAACAGTTCAAGAATGTAAACTTCAGAGAAAAGACAGAGTTACTTGCCTCAGGTAGATAGCAACAGCACAACAACTCAGTCTACTGAATCTCAGCTTTAGCCTTCCCTCGATTGCTAGGGCCTACGTCCTTCGTATCTATATAAACATATGTACTACTTCAGTACTATATTCCTCCTTAGTTCTAATTCTATTCTACTAAATCGATTCCTATAACACGTTAATACTTACAAATAGGGTATATACCAGACCTACTTAAGTATAGTCACGTAAGTACTTAAACATATAGCACATAGGCATGCAAATCATATACATCATTTAAACAAGTAACAGATATTGTTAACTCAATTAATAAGTAGTTTACACTACGTACTATTTACTTTACGATTTATAACCTAACGAAAATCGGACAGCACTTCTCTGTATTATTAACTAGCCCGTCGGAGCATAACCGACTCAAATGGATTTCAAATCCACCTACAAGTCCAAATTCATCCCATTTACACTACTACGTAATCTGAAATCACTAGACAATTATCGACAACTAATAACTTAACTCATTCTTGAATAAAATCACTAAATTATATTTAATAAATCTCAAATTCTTATAATTCATATCTAAATCAAGAAATTTGAATTTTAACTTATATAAATCCGAAAATTCAACTTACATGCTAATTAATAATCACTTAACACATAATCCTCAAAATCAATTTCTAATTATTATTTAAATTTATAAAATCTTGAATTAATTATAATTAAATCAACACAATTCGAATTAAATCTTCATAAACCTAGAAAATCATACATGCATGATAATCACCACTAATTAACTTCATGAACATCTCTACTTACAAGAATTAAGCATATAACAATTTATTTAAATCATGCTTTTCAATCAATTAGTTCGAAAATTCGAATTTTAACATAATAATTGTAAAATACATACATGCAACTCAATTTATTCGAAATTAGCACTTAAAATCATCTAACAAGCATGAATCAAGATTCATAAGTTCATAATATTCAAAGAGAATCATATAATCACAATATCATAAAATTTTGAAACTTAAATACATAAGCAACTAAACAAATACTGAAAATCATCACATAATTTGAATTTAACATGTCAATTAACGAATTTGGGCTCAAAAGAACATCATAGCCACTCCCGCCGGCTCACTGGAGCTCACGGCCGACGGTGGAAGAATCGGAGGACCCCAAAATCGATGGGTTTCCATCACAACTCCTCCTCTAACTGTTTAATCATCAAATACAAATCATAACTCAAGAACTAAGTCGATTAGCATCATGAAATCAGAGAAACCCGAAGTGGGTTTTAAGAAAATTCATCACGAAAATGACATGCAAAACCAGTAGCAGGAAGAGGAAGTAAAACTGAACACAACCATGGTCTCGAATCAAATATACGAGCTAAGAATTGGTAGTAAAGAGGAGAGAGGTAGTACCGACTAGAGAGAGAGTCAAGAGAGATTGAGCAGAGATAGCAAGGAGATGAAATGGGTAAGAAGAGAGCTGGTGGTGGTGCTAATATGCTGGGGGGAAAAATAGTAATTACATTTCTGAAAAACTTATTTTTAAATCATTATTAATGTAACAGCCCCAAATCCGGGGTCAGGGATTTATAGTAGTCACGATCCATTAACTTAAACCCAGAATAAAGCGAGTATAAGACAATAATTGTCAAAATATCTTTTTACCGAAAGTATTTCCTTATCGGAATATATTCAAAGACAGTACCATCATAGTACTTCAAATATCATTTTCATAATATCTATACAAATTTTTGCTATTCATAATACGAACAAAGTTCTAGTATAATATAAAAGATGAAGTTACAAGGTAATTTAATATAACCTTTCCAAAAATATCTGCTATATAAAGTATACCAGCAGTATACCGACCTATAACTTATAAGATAAATCTATAAGGTAATTTAGTATCAATAAACCCCTTACCACAACTCCCGTTGTGTAAGGTTTTAACAGAGTCATAAAACATATGATGAAAGAAAAAGTTACAAGGTAATTCATTGTAACGTCAGTTTTGAGCACTTTTCAAACCCCTGCCAACCTGATCGGAAGTCTCTTCGATACGTGTTGTAGGAAATACCCATCAACCTGATCAGAAGTCTCTTCGATACGTGTTACAGGAAATATCAAAATTTGGATGATGAACTAACACTGGAGTATTCACCGCGCCAGTTGTCCTAACCTACGATGATCAGTCGTAGATTGTACAACACAGATATGGTTTTACTACCGGTAGAAGGAAGAACTGACGGATTTACTTGTCTACCACCTTCTAGTAATTCCCTGGCCAACGGTTGGGCCTTGGGTTGGACCGGCGCTACTCGGTCTCTTACACGACTCCTAGTTCGAATAGAATCCATGACTCTGAAACGTAAAGTTCGTCCTCCTTTCCCCAAGTATGATACTTGTTGATAGGACTCCACAAAGTAGTCGTATCTAATTGGAAAGGAAAATTCACCAATATTTCCCAAGCTATTGCTTGTTAATGGATATCAACTTGTTCCATCAATCTTACTCCTCGAGTGTTGAGGAAGTAACAAAGACTCATTTTAATGTATAGCAACCAAAGTTACGAATGAAAATAGTACTTTCAAAAGTTTATGACCGAGCAGTCAACCATAATAAATAACAGTCCCTCAAGTAAGGTTCCATATATTTTAGAAGTTTGAGCGAGCATTTAAATATTCTTAAAAGATAGATTTAAATGAAAAACAGAGTTTTGGGAACCTCCCCTTGATAAAATAATCATTATAAGGCTCAGAAATATTCCTTATAATTATTGAAGGTCAAAGATAAATTCTAAATAAGATAAACCATTTTTAAAACTAGTTTAAAAGTATTTAATAAATATTCAAATAGCATTTATTAAATCATAAATGTTTAAAGAATATTTTTGAACAAAATGATCGTTCATATATGAACTCTTAAATGATTATTCAAAATAATAGTCACTTCATAATTAAAACCTCGAATGAATATTCAAAATAATATTCATTTAAAAATACACCTTAAATGAATATCAGAAAAATAATAATTATTTAATATAAAATAATAAAATAATATTCATCCGATATCTATATCGAAAAAAATAATCTACAAGATATACAGAAATATATCAACTCCCGGTCTAAGATAAAGAATCATACGCCCTACACTAAGGGCATTTGCAAAACTCGGCTTATAACTAGTATCTCATACTTAGCTTATAAGCCAATTCTCAAATCGTCAATCAAGCATCCCAATATATATACTTTCAAAAATAGTTAAGCCTTCCATTAGCATATATAACAGAAATAATAATCAAATAGTATTTCTCGACTGAGATAATACTCAAATAACATTCCTCGAAATATATAGTAAGCAATTATCATTCCTCGAATGATATAATATTCAAATAACAGTCCTCGCATGGTTTCCAAGTAATTAATACTTTATGGAAATATAATTAATATTTATAAATAACATTCCTCAAAATAAACAATAATCTGCCACTGGAATCCCTCCGGGTTTCCATGACTATCTCTATATCTCAAATTACCGACTCCCGGTTTAGAGTCGAAAACAATGAATATACTCTTATATCTAGAGCTACAAGGTATACCAGTTCATTAATACTTAACTCAAAAGATCGTATATAATCCAAAGGTCAAATTCTATTTCAACAGGAATTAAGATATATCGCAAAACTGTACAACTTTATACTTGGCAAAAATAGTATTATATAATCAATACTTCAAAGTATAGATTTAGAAATCTTACATGATGCATAAGCAGTGATAGGGGTTCGTGACGATGTCGGACAATTTAGACAAGGTAAAAGAAAACGTGTGATTAATCCCCTAGATAATCCACTTATACATCAATGCTTAAACACGTAAGCGAAACACAACCAAGGCATTACTAGCTTGCTTTAGGCTCATACTAAGTCCATTTTAATCGTCAATTACTTAAGTCGAAGATTCTCTTTAGAAATCGGATCTCGTTTTGCCCGCTTTACTAAGTGGTTTTCAAAGTTATAACCAAGTACTTCACTAAGGGCTTCCTTCGCACTTAACCTTGATTCAGACATTTTTATAAAATCGAAAAATAATCTTTTCGATATGAGGTCTTCTCTCATACCTTTATTATGACCTCTAGTATTTAATTACTAAGATTCTCAACCGAATATCTCATTTTAAAGGGGTTCAATTGAAGTTACGAACTCACACTTGCGTTTACGAACTACTTTTACGATTCTGGCCATAACTCCTAAACCGTAAATCGTAATGCTACGATTCTTTCGCCAAAACAATCTATGAATCAAGATCTAAAAATTCATGGCAGGTGCTCAACCTTGACAGAAGGTTAATGTCCCGGACATGCTCTGTTTTTAAGACCTAAGTGCATTTCGACATTACGACGGCTATAACTCAAACGTTTCCATTTTATAACACTCCAAACAATCAACCGAAGCAACCCATATCTAATCAACATCAGCCAACATCCTTTTTACACCTCTAAGGTCAGTGGTCATGCTTAAATCCAATACCCAATCATTTTACACAATTTATACAACCAAACAATCATAAAACTCCTTAATATGCACTTATCTTTACATAACATTAAAACCACATCAAAACTCATGAAAACTCAAAGGGTGGGTTAGGGTGTTACCTTCCTTGATACTCTTGGAACACTAGCAAAGCTTGTCACACCTTGGTATGGTCTTGGTTAGCTTCAACAAAGCCTAAAAGCCATGAACAAAACATGGAAACAACTTAAAACACTATTCATTACTATTCATGCTCATCTTGTAAAATTCATATAAATCGAAAAATAAGATTCTGGCTCTCAAATTTTTACCACACCTTCTACACTTCAAGGGATTTCTTTTGAGTCCAAGCTCATCACCAGAGGATGCTTTAAGCTCTACTTATTGGCGTTTAAAAGTCAGGGCAGAAACTGTCAAGAACAGGGAAGTTCGGCTTCTCCAACTTGGGGGAGGGATTTGGCTAGGCTACTCTCCTTTGTTGGCCATGAAATTTTAAACGTGTGTTCCCCATATAATGAGGAAGATATGGTTAAAATTTGGTGATTTAATCATGGATATAAGTGGAGATATGAATTTTTATTTGAGTGGTGTTTCTGCTGGCAGTTTGTGTGGCTTTGTGTTTTGCTCTCTTTTCTCTCTTGGATAATGACTTGTATGACTTGTTTCTATCCCTTTAACATCAGACCTTATCTCTTAATGAATTTTTTTGAAGTCCACCAATCAAAACACTTCTTGTTTAGCTTATTTTGGAAGATTTATCCACTTGGTTGTGCGTTTACTAGTCTACCCTTGCCCTTTCACTTTATTTGCTCTTCTAGCCTTTCCCCTTCAATATATCCATGAGCCACTCACTTAATTTACATGTAAATGCAGATCCTTGAAGAGCTTGGACCGAGCATGGGCTTGTTTATAGGGCCTTAGGGATTTTGGATGGGCTTTGTGCAAGTTCTCTCGTCGTTTGCTTCATCTAATGATTTCTGTGATCGTCTCAGTGGTTTCTCCTCTGTAAATCTATTGGATATATATTATCCTTTCCCACATCATATATTAGTGTGTTAGGGTGGTTCTAATCCTCAAGTAGATATTAAATCTAATATCCTTGGTATATTCTCTTTATCTCAGAATTTGCTCTCCCGGTTTCTCAAGCGTTCTCAAACTCGTTTGTATTCTCTTTGCTCTAGGATTATATTCTCAATCCTCTTTCCCTCTCATAATATATCCTCCCTTGGACTTCTAATATTTAATATCCTTAATTTATAATCCAATTATTATATTCCTGCCTTCTCTGTCAATTATGGAATAAAATAAAGTTTGGATTCTCTGAATTCTGTCCTCGTTTACATACACTCATTCTCTCTATACTTTCCTAGTACATACTTGGTTTTCTCACTTCTCAATTCCTATAGTGAGTACTCTAACTCACTTCTCATCTCTCCTCTAGGGTACATCAACTTATCTCTTGGACGATAAATTATTCTTATCTATGTCGTCAATCACTGAATTCCATTATTCAAAAAATACACATATGTATCGGGATCATTATCCATAGAAATATCCATTCATTACAACCATTGTTCATTGAAATCATTATTCACTGATGCACTTAATCGTAATAAGAAAAGTTTTTAATTCCACCAAAAATTTGGGTTCTTACAGTCTCTGTAAGAACCCGGATTTTTGGAAGAATTAAAACTTTTATTATGTATTGGTGTAGAAACGAATAATGGTTACGACTACAATGTAACATTGGTTTTATTGAATGAATATTTAATGGATTCAGATTCATGTAATTATATGCTATGAATGCTGAAATGGGTTGACGACTTAAATAAGAATAATCTATTGCCTAGAAAGTAAGATATGGTATTCCAAGAAAGGAAGTTAATCTCATGTCATCCAAATCGATATCTGATATAAGTTAATTAACTCCGTAAAAGAGATTGGGAACGTTCGAGAAAGCGGGAGAACCTTTTCTAAGCAAAAGGAATAAAGAGTGAATAAGCAATGAATAGTATTTTTGGTGGATTTTAGAAAATTATCAGATGACCCTATATAGAAGTATTCAGAATGGATTTATGAGTTCGTATTGATGATCCACGGAGTAAATAAGTGTATGTAAACGCGATCAGAATTCAGAAAATCCAAAGTTTATTTTTATGGAACATTTGACCGGGCAGTATAGAGCATATCAATGCGATCAAGGGAATGAGATATTAAAATTGAGGATTTGAGAATTTAATATTTTATTATATGTGATTTGAGGATTTAGAACAAAAATCCCTGAGAGAACGGAACGAGCGTTCTAGAAACCGCTAGAACTTTGTATCGAGATTAAGCGATTAAGCGAACGAATTATGGATTATGGATTGAGTACATAATGAGATTAAATATCCTACATGATTATCAAGAGGATTATATTAAGTGGATTAAATGATTTAATTAAAGAATTAAATCAAGGAAATCAAGAATAAGTATTAAGTTGTATTAAACAAAATCAATTCAACAAGCTTCCTAAACACACCAACTTGCACAAGATCAAAAGAGAGAAAATATCAAGAATACTCCCTTTTTCAAGAAACTGCCCAGCACTACCAAGCTCAAAGAAAAATTCATATGTCCACTTCTACCCATTCATAAATCACCAAATTTGAACCATACCTTCCTCAATATAGGTAGAACATTCGTTCAAAATTTCATGGCCAACAAAGGAGTGTAGCCTAGTCAAATCCCTTCCCCAAGTTAGAGAACCCAAACTGCCCAGATTCTGACCAGTAGCAAGATGTGTTCTATAGCTTAAATCAAAGATAATAAAGAGCTCAAGGTATGTTCAAAATCTTATCTTCATATCGTAAGTGTAGCTATGTCAAAAGATGGATCAAAGATGATGGATGAATAGTGTGAATAGTGTTCTTCTTAGTTTTTCATGTTTGTTTCTTAGTTTTCAAGCCTTCCAAGGAGCATCCAAGGCCAGATGATCCCTTGTCACGCTTTGTTATTGTTCTCAGGACATCAAAGAAGGTAAAGGTCGAATCCTTGCTTGTCATATGTTGAGTTTTTGACGAGTTTTTGCTAAGTAGTTAAGTTATGGTGTTTATTAAGAACATCCTTGAATATTTAGCTTTGTTTTAAGGTGTATGTATTGAGTGGTGGTCAATGGACCTTACCACTACCCATAGAGGTCATGTAAGAGTGTTGGGTTGTGATATTAGAGCATGGGTTGCTTTGTGTGGCTTGTTTGAGATGAAACAAAATGGTAATGCTCGATTTAAAGCCGTCGTAATGCCGAATTTTTGTAAACTACATTAACAGTTGAAGCCCGATACCATAAAATTGTTTAGAGGGTAAGCACTGCATATGGTTGTGTAGCTTTTGGTTTCTAGTTTACGTGGCCGCAAGAATCGTGTCAAAAGAGTTTACGGTTTGTGAGTTATGACTATTTTAGTGTAAGCGATTCGAGGAATGATGTCGCAGAAATGTACCAACTTTGTTGTTATATTTGAGAACCTTAATAGTCAAACTAGAGTATGACATTTTGAGTATAAATGCTATGGTCAGTTAGGAAAGTATGAGAGGTGGTTTCGAGTCCAAAGGATTATTTTTCGATGTTATAAAAATGTGCGAATCGAGGTTAAGTGCGAAAGAACCCTTTGAAGTACACTTAGTTATAACTTTGGAAATCCACTTAGAAAACGGACAATAACTCTTGAGGTATAATCCTTTCAAGTAAATGATCGACCCTAGAACTTACTCGACTTAAGTACCTGCCAAGTGTAAGTGCAATGACATGCCATAATAACGAGCAAGTGTCGGATAATAACGGTGTTAATAAGAGTTACACTAGAGGGTGCATAATGAGATAACTTGAAAACGTGTTTTAACCTTAGTAAAGTATGTACTTAGCCTTTCAAAGCGTTAAGTAATTAATCTCGAATATTTTGATTATTGATAGATCACCGTACTGACCCGAGACACACTACCCCTACAGGATTAACTGGCAAGTTTCCAAACATTTTGAAACCGTTGTTGTGATAATAAATATGATTTGATTTTTGTTATATATATGCTATAGCATGCATGCCTGGTTTCAGATTATATTGTGATACTTGTTTCATGATTTGAAATTGGCTTATAAGCTAGATACGAGATATATTAGTTATAAGCCGGATATTGCTAAGACCCTTAGTGAAGGGCATATGATCTCATTCTTCAAATATAGACCGGAAGTCAGTATTTCTTGATATATTGTGATTATTTTCTGAGGAAAATATTAAAAAAATATTTTTCCATTATTCATTTAATGAATATTATTTTGAATATTCATTTTGATTTTTATTTATTTAATGAATATTAATTCGAATATTCATTTATGTTTTATTTATTTAAATGAATATTATTTTGAATATTCATTTGAGCATTACGTATTTAATGAATATTATTTTGAATATTCATTTGAGTTTTATTAATTTAATGAATAATATCTTGAATATTCATTTAAGGTCTTATTTATTTATCGAACATTATTTTGAATATTTATTCGAGGAATTATTTATATTATGAATATTTTTATATATATTTATTCGAGGGTTATTCATGAGCAATATTTTATATTAAGAATATTCTGGGAAATATTTATGATGTAATAAATATTAATTGAATATTTATTTAATTCATTTAACTAGTTCTTAAAATAATTTATTTTATTCAAAAATTGTCTTTGACCTTAAATACTATGTAAATTATTTCTGAGTCTTATTATTATTATTTTTATCAAGGAAGGTTCTCAAAAACTCCATTCTTCATTCGATCTATCTTTCGAATTATAAGGGAACCTTACTTGAGAGCTGTTATTTATTTTGTTTGACTTCCCGGTCATAAATATTTTAAACTATTATTTTTACTCGCAACTTGGTTGCTATTTATCAATTGAATCTTTTATTACTTCCTCATCATTCGAGGGGTAAGATTGTTGGAACAAGTCGATATCCATTAACAAGCAACAACTTGGGAAATATTGGTGAATTTTCCTTTCCAACTAGATACGACTACTTTGTGGAGTCTTATCAACAAGTATTATACTTAGGGAAAAGAGAATGAGCCTTACGTTTCAGAGTCATGGATTCTATTCGAACTAGGAGTTATGTAAGAGGCCGAGTAGCGCCGGTCCATCCCAATGGCCAGGGAGATCTAACAGGGCGGTAGACAAGTAAATCCGTCAGTTCTTCCTTCTACCGGTAGTAAAACTAATTTGAGCTGTACAATCTGCGACTGATCATCGTAAGGATTGGAACAGCGGGCACGGTGAATACTCCAGTATTAGTTCATTATCCAAGTCTATCTATTTTCTACAACATGTATTAAAGAGAAGTACCACTAATGTTGGCAGGGTTTGAATAATGTTAAAACTAAAACTTACATTTTGAGTTACCTTGTAACTTCATCTTTTACGTTATACTGGCGATATGTTCGTTAATGCATGGAATATGGTTTCAAAGATATTTTTTTGAATTGTTATATATTATTGTTCAGTTATATATTATTTCGGTGGGCTATTGCTCACCCTTGCTTTATTATATCATAACAACAGCTAGATCTGATGGCCCGCACAAGGCGCACCCAACGAAGTAGGTGACAGCCGTCAGAGGGTTACCCGCTATTGTCATAGCAGCAATTACTGAGGTAGGATCATCCAGTAAGCTAGACTGGTAGCTTTTATGTATCAAACTTACTTATATGTATGACTTACGTTAATCAATGGCAAGAAACTATTAAATTTATTTTGTAATCATTCTGGGTTTGTAATAACTTATAATTTGTGGATCCTATGATTAGAGGATTATTTAAATTTCATCTCTGGGACTATAACTGGTTGTGTGTGATGTGGTACTATTGTGGGGTCATAGCATGCTATTTATTTATTTTGATTCAAGTACAAGTATTGTTTATGGAATATGAGATCGTAACGACCAAGTCCCCGACCCTGGATCTGGGGCTGTTACAGTCTCCCCTCCTTAAAAGGATTTCGTCCCGGAATCAGTTTAGGAATAGCTGGGGGTACTTCTTTCTCATTGCACTTTCTAACTCCCAGGTGGATCCTTCCACTTCTTGATTTTTCCATAAATCCCTCACTAGCTTGACAACCTTGTCCCTTAGCACTTGCTCATTTCTATCCGTGATTTCCACAGGTTGTCCTTCGTAAGTCAGATCAGGTCGTAAATCTACCTGCTCGTACTCTATCATCCGTCGAGCATCTGCATTTCACTGGTGTAGCATTGCCATATGAAACACGTTATGATCATGCTATAAGTTTTAAGGGTAAGGCTGGCTCATAGGCCATCTTCCTTTCGCGTTTTTAAGATCTCAGATGGCCCTACAAATCGTGGGCTAAACATCCCTTCATTTACAAATTTCATTAATTCTTTCACAGGAATACTTTTCAGCATCACGAATCTCCAACCTCATATTCCCTATCTTGTTTGCACAGAAATACACCAACATAAACTTGATTGTCATTTAGCTTATCAGTAGCAGTACTACCTCTATCCTTGTAGGCTTGGTCCGCATACTTTCTCTGTCTGTTCTGGGCTGTCACTAGCCACTTACTAGCAAGATATTTTGTCTCTCTGGTTTGTTGGACTAACTTGGGTCCCCATATCTTTCTCTCACCCACCTCTTCCCAACACCAGGGAGAGTGGCAATTCCTTTCATACCGGGCCTCGTAAGGTGGTATCTCCATACTGGCATGATAACTATTATTATAAGCAATATTAATTAATGGTTAGTGGTCATCCCAAATTTCCTTTCTCATGGTTGGCCATCGATAGCATTCTCTTGAATTTCTATACTTTTTGGTGCCGTCTAGGTGCATCTGATATCTCGGATTGTGGGTCTTATGTAAAATCTCATATTTTAATTCCCGAATATTCGGAATCCATCTCTTTCTTATTTTGACTAAGGGCATCGGCCACCACATTGGCCTTCCCTGGATGGTAGTGTATCTCACTGTGATAATCCTATATTACTTCTAGCCATTTTCGTATCTCATGTTATCTACTATCAATCCCTGCTGCTCCAGCCCGTTCTTTAATCATTTTACAGAAATCCAACCTACCTCCTGTATTCAGTCATTCTTTATTACCTTATCTCTCCTCTCTCTGAATGAAAGACGAGTCTCTTGGGGGATTTGTTTGCGGGGAATGCTGTCCGGCCTATCACATGTTCAGCTCTTCCTGGATGAATATATATATATATATATTTCAAGCTCTTTTGATCTGGTTAGATCTCGCACTTTCTTCATATATACAACGTCTTGATATTCTTAGGGCGAAAACCATCGCGAATGACTTTAAATTGATTCATTAAATCCATAAAAATTGCGGGTGCACTAGTTCACCCCAACTGACATTATTGAAAACTCGGAGTGTCTATACCTAGTGCAAATTGCAGTCTTGGGTATATCCTCGAGTTTAACTTCCAGCTAGTGAGATCCAGTTCTTGAATAAATTTTGGAAAAAAAAACACAACGTCTTTCAACTGGTCAAACAACCATCAATCCTCGGTAATGGTACCTATTCTCAATGGTGAACTCGTTCAACTCTCGATGTTCGATGCACAATCTTGTGCTAACACCTTTCTTTCTTGTAACAACACCGCCTCTCCACGGTGGTACACTGAGTCTTCTCATACTCTTTCCCAGCAATTCTTGTAACTGAGTTACTAAATCTTTCATTCCCATTGGGGCTAACAGGAGATGCAGCACTATACTCTGAATACTCAATATTCATTCTTATATCATCCAAATCGATATCTGGTAGCTCATGTCATCCAAATCGATATCCGGTAGCTCATTAAACCTTGTACAGCCTCCCAAAATCGCTGTAATTTCCTTTATACTTGGTGTCTCCTTTTCTCGGCATCAACTATAAGAGCTAATTAAGCTTCATATCTCTGGCATAATAATCTCTCAGTCTGCACTATATTCAAGAATTTCTGAATCTGTATATGTCCCGTAATTATTACTCTTTTCCCTTACCATTAATTGGCTTCATTGGGTGCCAACCAATCCATCCTTATTATAATATCAAATTCTCCCAACTTCGAAAGGAATCAAATTTTTCAAAGGGTCGACCTCATATTTCTGGTTTACCACCTAGATGTATCAATTCTACGGGAAAATCTCTTGATCGACCATCTTTACTTGCAATCACTCCGTTATGGTTCAACCTTAAGGTCTAATTGTCATGCAAAATCTTGAGGTGCAAAGTACTTAGCAGTTCTGGAATAAAGTTTTAATACCAACTGAGTTTAAGTAGGAGGGTACCTGCTATCGTGTCCGTGTTTCTCACGGCACCTTGCAAGGTCATTTTGAAAGTCTTGGCAGGGGCTACTTGTTGGAGGTAGCCTTATTAATTCTGGGTATAACTGGTCCAGTAGATGGACATTCCTTAGCCTTATGTCCAAGCTTTCCATAATTCGATGCCTTTTGCACTAATGTAGCATAATTTGTTAATTCCAACATCGCCACGCGATTCTGGATCCATTGTCTTAGCTCTAATTAAAGCCTACGGGCTCTTTTCTCTTTTGTGTCCACAACTATGGAACAAACCTCAACAACTCGGATAACTTGGCTTCACACTCTGCCACAATCATGGTTCCTTGTTCTTAACTCTAGAAATTTTTATTTCCATCTGAGTCTCCATATATTTCTGGAAAACATTTCCCTAAAATACAAGCTGAATCTCTCCCAAGTCACGACACTATCTCCCTCTGGTTCGCCTCTCCCTTCAGGTAGGCAGCGAACATCGATTTCTGATTCTCTGCAATACTTAGTATCTCATATGATTTCTCTATCTTCTTAAGCCAAACTCTGGCCTCCACTGGGTCAGCGGTTCCATGGAATTCTGGGGGTTTTTATTTGACACCGTTATCATTGTAATTTTATGACACATCGCTATTCCTTTCACATATATCGTTTGACCAACTTTCCACTATCATAATATCCTTGAGATAGAATAAACTAATTTCATTGATATGTCACCGATATTCAATTCATCTTAGGGATCCGCTCTTGTCATAGGCGATTTCGTTGCGAATCTAATTTTTATCAGCGAATTTTGACCTATTCGACCTGGTTGGCCTCCCCTTGGAATTCAATAAAGATAACAAGAATCATAGAGCTTTGAAAAGATAGCTTCCATATCAAAGAAAATGTCACACACTGGTGAATATAAGGTTATGAGTTTTAAGGTAACCTTATTTGAGATGAGAGAATTTATTGAGAGATCAATATGATCATAAGAACTAAATGTTGCGTGTCTTAATTATGACATTACTAAAGGTAATTAGCCTTCTTGTATTTCACAACTCACAAGTGACGGCATCCCGTCAGACTTCAATCACACAGACAGATAGTCCTTGTGGCCCCTATAAATATAGGGTTGTTCGTCTCAGTGGAAGTTGAGAAGTATGAAACCAATTCAAAGTCAAATTATTAATTATCGTCTTTCGACAAATAATTCTCAAATGGACACCTTGGATAAAAAAAATTGAATAGATTCCAAGGTGCGATTTACAAGAAAAGTATAGCTAGAAAGATACTGGTATTCAACAAGCAAGTGGTGAGGTATCACCATAGGGTCATTCATTATTTGAAGAAAAGTGAAAGCTTGAATAACATCATTTGACAGGGCTTCGAAAACCTAAAAGTAGGTATCGTGACAGCCTCTAGCTTAATTGAAACTAAATATGGTTTAACAAAAGTGTTATAAAACAACTTCGAAGGAGGAGTATATCTTTTATCGAAATTCTCTCTAAGGGGATGCCAAGATAGATTATAGGTTGGGGAGGTTTGCCAAGGTCTCTACGGATGCCTTGTTATGTCAGCTCCTCTGACGGATAATCGTTCGATCCTAAAGCTTTTCTTTCCCATGCACACACTAAGGTGCTCGATACTTACGTCATTGCCGACTCATATTAGTCGCTAAGGATTCAACCATCGACCTTTGCAATCGCAGGGAGTTCTACTCGACTAGGCGCAAGCATCTTATGCAAGAGTTCTATGCTTATAGGAAGACTTCGATGCCGATATCGCCCGTAGCAACGACGAATCCCCCATGTCGAATAGGCGGTACTCCGGAAGATCGTTAGAAACTACATGCTTAACCCAATTACTATTATAACCATCTTCATACCAAACGTTCCTTTTCTCGTATCATCCCGTGTGCTACATAAGCTAAACACTTGTGGCATAACAACCTTCTTATCTCAGTCTTTCCCAAACTTTCTTAGTCCGTCTTGGTTCTTAAAATATATCTTGTCTAAGCGCACTCGTGTTACAATAACACTATGCGTAGTACGTACATATAAAATCTTGCTCGAGGTAATACAATTCCTTAGTATCGTAGTAACACCGTCCTTGGTGGGATCGTTGATCGTGGGGATTTAAATCCCATAGATAAGGTAATGCCTCTATTAGTTAAGGTAACTAAGTACCCTTAATCATACACGAAGCTCGAACGTCTCATTTCTTACGCATGCTGCCTCCCTAGGCACTGCAACAGACTACGAGTAATAGGTCTCGTTCAAGTCGAATCAATCCACCAGTATTGGCTATACTGCCTCTACCTCTTCTGCTTTGGAGACTCTACTCCATTTTCTTCGTCATATCTCTTGATGAATCATAAACGATTCTAAACTCTTGTCTCGTTACTTATTTGACCTCTGAAGATTCGTCCAGTTCTATTATAAGACCTCAAGTAACACACCACATCTTTATCAATCGGCACATTCTCTACAAGATTCTTCCCTTGACCCACCATGGGGTCCTCCTCTAGATCCTCCTATGGATCTTCCTTTATCGGGTCTCCGTCTATCTCAAGGAGCGCATCATCAAATGCTTACTCGAAGGCCTCGGGGTCCGGTAACTCAGAATCCCATCTATCTATAACTTATACGAATCGAGGTTACTAACCATGAAGTCCTAAGTATGTCCTCTAACCCGACTACGAACTTGATTTGAACTCTAGTTATTATCATTATTATTAAAGGTATTGTAAGACTTGATCTCCTATCGTTTCTGAGGACTGTAACCTGACGCTCTGATACCATTTCTGTAACAGCCCCAAATCCGGGGTCAGGGATTTACAATAGTCACGATCCATTAACTCCTTTCCTTACCTGTATTACTCGCAATGTACACAATTCAACTGCTTGTGACCCCACAATATATATCTCACACATACACACAGAGGTTAGAGTCTCAGAACCGACACAATATCACAACTGCGGAATAAATGATTATTATTAAAATACCCAAATGTCTTCTGATGCTTACAATCCTCTCATACCATTCATATTTATACATGAGATGAATAACAAAACTATAGTCTGATCTGACTGGTTCACACTACTCCCGGGATTACTGCTAGAAGCTGCTTCTGGAAAACGTCTTGCGGTTACCGCTCGCTAGCGAGGTATGTGTTGTATCCTTGACATTCTGCTTTACTGCTCTATAATATATATAAAACAATAGCAAGAGTGAGCAATAGCTCAGCAAGGTAATGAAAGTATGGCATAACTCTGCCTTTAACTTAAACCCAGAATAAAGCGGGTATAAGACAATAATTGTCAAAATATCTTTTTACCGAAAGTATTTCCTTATCAGAATATATTCAATGACAATACCATCATAGTACTTCAAATATCATTTTCATAATATCTCTGCAAATTTTTGATATTCATACTATGAACAAGGTTCTAGTATAATATAAAAGATGAAGTTACAATGTAATTTAATATAACGTTTCCGTAAAATATCTGCTATATAAAGTATATCAACAGTATACCGACCTATAACTTATTAGATAAAGCTATAAGGTAATTTAGTATCAATAAACCCCTTACCACAACTCCCGTTGTGTAAGCTATCAACAGAGTCATAAAACATATGATGAAAGATGAAGTTACAAGGTAATTCATTGTAACGTCAGTTTTGAGCACTTTTCAAACCCCTGCCAACCTGATCGGAAGTCTCTTCGATACATGTTGCAGGAAATACCCATCAACCTGATCGGAAGTCTCTTCGATACATGTTGCAGGAAATATCGAAATTTGGATGATGAACTAATACTGGAGTATTCACCGTGCCAGTTGTCCCAACCTACGATGATCAATCGTAGATTGTACAACACAGATATGGTTTTACTACTGGTAGAAGGAAGAACTGACGGATTTACTTGTCTACCTCCTTCTAGTAACTCTCTGGCCAACGGTTGGGCCTTGGGTTGGACCGGCGCTACTTGACCTCTTACACGACTCCTAGTTCGAATAGAATCCATGACTCTAAAATGTAAAGTTCGTCCTCCTTTCCCCAAGTATGATACTTGTTGATAGGACTCCACAAAGTAGTCGTATCTAATTGGAAAGGAAAATTCACCAATATTTCCCAAGCTATTACTTGTTAATGGATATCAACTTGTTCCATCAATCTTACTCCTCGAGTGTTGAGGAAGTAACAAAGACTCATTTTAATGTATAGCAACCAAAGTTGCGAATGAAAATAGTACTTTCAAAAGTTTATGACCGGGCAGTCAACCATAATAAATAACAGTCCCTCAAGTAAGGTTCTCTATGTTTTAGAAGTTTGAGCGAGCATTTAAATCTTCTTAAAAGATAGATTTAAATGAAAAATAGAGTTTTGGGAACCCCCCTTGATAAAATAATCATTATAAGGCTCAGAAATATTCCTTATTATTATTGAAGGTCAAAGATAAATTCTAAATAAGATAAACCAATTTCAAAACTAGTTTAAAAGTATTTAATAAATATTCCAATAGTATTTATTAAATCATAAAATTTTAAAGAATATTTTTAAACAAAATGATCGTTCATATATGAACTCTTAAATGAATATTCAAAATAATAGTCACTTCATAATTAAAACCTCGAATGAATATTCAAAATAATATTCATTTAATAAATACACCTTAAATGAATATCAAAAAAAAATATTCATTTAATATAAAATAATAAAATAATATTCATCCGATATCTATATCTAAAAAAAATAATCTACAAGATATACAGAAATATATCAACTCCCGGTCTAAGATATAGAATCATACGACCTACACTAAGGGCATTTGAAAAACTCGGCTTATAACTAATATCTCATACTTAGCTTATAAGCCAATTCTCAAATCATAAATCAAGCATCACAATATATATACTTTCGAAAATAGTTAAGCCTTCCATTAGCATATATAATAGAAATAATATTAAAATAGTATTTCTCGACTGAGATAATACTCAAATAACATTCCTCGAAATATATAGTAAGCAATTATCATTCCTCGAATGATATCATATTCAAATAAAAGTCCTCACATGGTTTTCAAGTAATTAATACTTTATGGAAATGTAATTAATATTTATAAATAACATTCCTCAAAATAAACAATAATCTGCCGCTGGAATTCCTCCGGGTTTCCACGACTATCTCAATATCTCAAATTACCGACTCCCGGTTTAGAGTTGAAAACAATGAATATGCTCTTATATCTAGAGCTACAAGGTATATCGGTTCATAAATACTTAACTCAAAAGATCTTATATAAGCCAAAGGTCAAATTCTATTTCAACAAGAATTAAGATATATCGCAAAACTGTACAACTTTATACTTGGCAAAAGCAGTATTATATAATCAATACTTCAAAGTATAGATTTAGAAATCTTTCCTGATGCACGAGAAGTGATAGGGGTTCGCGACGATGTCGGACAATCTAGAGAAGGTAAAAGAAAACATGCGATTAATCCCCTAGATAATCCACTTATACATCAAGGCTTAAACTCATAAGCGAAACACAACCAAGGCATTACTAGCTCGCTTTATGCTCATACTAAGTCCATGTTAATCATCAATTACATAAGTCGAAGATTCGCTTTAGAAATCGGATCTCGTTTTGCCCGCTTTACTATGTGGTTTTCAAAGTTATAACAAAGTACTTCTCTAAGGGGTTCCTTCGCACTTAACCTTGATTCAGACATTTTTATAAAATCGAAAAATAATCCTTTCTATATGGGGTCTTCTCTCATATCTTCATTATGACCTCTAGTATTTAACTACTAAGATTCTCAACCGAATATCTCATTTTAAAGGGGTTCAATTGAAGTTACGAACTCACACTTGCGTTTACGAACCACTTTTACGATTCTGGCCATATCTCCTAAACCGTAAATCATAATGCTACGATTCTTTTGCCAAAACAATCTATGAATCAAGATCTACAAGTTCATGGCAGGTGATCAACCTTGACAGAAGGTTAATGTCCCGGACATGCTCTGTGTTTAAGACCTAAGTAAATTTCGACGTTACGACGGCTATAACTCGTACGTTTCCATTTTATAACACTCCAAATAATCAACCAAAGCATCCCATATCTAATAAACATCAACCAACATCCTTTTTACATCCCTAAGGTTAGTGGTCATGCTCAAATCCAATACCCAATCATTTTACACAATTTATACAACCAAACAATCATAAAACTCCTTAATATGCACTTATCTTTACATACATTAAAACCACATCAAAACTCATGAAAACTCAAAGGGTGGGTTAAGGTTTTACCTTCCTTGATACTCTTGGAACACTAGCAAAGCTTGTCACACCTTGGTATGGTCTTGGTTAGCTTCAACAAAGCCTAAAAGCCATGAACAAAACATGGAAACAACTTAAAACACTATTCATTACTATTCATGCTCATCTTATAAAATTCATATAAAATCGAAAAATAAGAGTTTGGCTCTCAAATTTTTACCACAACTTCTACACTTCAATGGATTTCTTTTGAGTCCTAGATCATCACCAGAGGATGCTTTAATTTTTACTTATTGGCGTTTAAAAGTTGGGGCAGAAACTGTCAAGAACAGGGCAGTTCGGCTTCTCCAACTTGGGGGAGGGATTTGGCTAGGCTACACTCCTTTGTTGGCCATGAAATTTTAAAATTGTGTTTCCCATATACTGAGGAAGCTATGGTTAAAACTTGGTGATTTAAGCATGGATAGAAGTGGAGATATGAATTTTTCTTTGAGTGGTGTTTTTGCTGGCAGTTTGTGTGGCTTTGTGTTTTGCTCTCTTTTCTCTCTTGGATAATGACTTGTGTGACTTGTTTCTATCCCTTTAATATCAGCCCTTATCTCTTAATGAATTATGTTTGAAGTCCACCAATCAAAACATTTCTTGTTTAGCTTCTTTTGGAATATTTATCCAGTTGGTTTTGTGTTTACTAGTCTTCCCTTGCCCTTTCACTCTATTTGCTCTTCTAGCCTTGCGCCTTCAATATATCCATGATCCACTCACTTAATTTACTTGTAAATGCAGCTCCTTGAAGATCTTGGGCCGAGCACGGGCTTGTTTATAGGGCTTAGGGCTTTTGGATGGGCTTTGTGCAAGTTCTCTCGTCGTTTGCTTCATCTAATGATTTCTGTGATCGTCACATTGGTTTCTCCTCTGTAAATCTCTTGGATATATATTATCCTTTCCCACATCATATATTAGTATGTTGGGGTGGTTCTAATCCTCAAGTAGATATTAAATCAAATATCCTTGGTATATTCTCTTTATCTCAGAATTTGCTCTCCCGGTTTCTCTCTCGGTTTCTCAAGCGTTCTCGAACTCGTTTGCATTCTATTTGCTCTAGGATTATATTCTCAATCCTCTTTCCCTCTCATAATATATCCTCCCTTGAACTTCTAATATTTAATATCCTTAATTTATAATCCAATTATTATATTCCTGCCTTCTCTGTCAATTATGGAATAAAATAAAGTTTGGATTCTCTGAATTCTGTCCTCGTTTACATACACTCATTCTCTCTGTACTTTCCTAGTACATACTGAAACTCCTTAGTTTTGATGATCACAAACAGTAAGCCATTTGGCTTAGTAACAGATATTTACAGCGTGCCATTTGTAGACACACTAACTTGGTTTTGCAGGGCAATACAGCTTATTGATTGTGCAATCAGTATGACACAAACAGCAAGCTAACTTTGTAGTACAGTGACAATTGGTAATCCAAGTGTAGACTTAGTCAGTTTGCATCAGTCTCAAACAGCAAGCCAAATACATGGTCAATCAGCGTACCAGTTGTACAAACAGCATGCCATTTGTACAAACAGCACGCTGACTGCGTCTGTCAGAAAATCAGAAGGCTACGGTTATTCAAGGAGCATCAAGCATAGATGTTGTTAGAATATTGTAAGGACCCCTCTGAATATATCTGAAGTTGCATATACTCATATCTAATAGATATTGGGAGACAAACTTATTCCTTGTCATAAATAAGAAAAGTAAGATATACTTTTCATTATTTTAATACCTCACAATACCTCCACTCAAAAACAAACACATGGGGATGTCTTCCTAATCATATCTAATATTCCTCACCATGTCAAACACGCTCCATATCTATATTATCATCTGACAAACATATTATTTATCTTCTTCATCTTGAATATTCTACAAAATTATAACTAACGGTTATAATTCATACCGTTGGTGTCTGATTTCAAATGCATTCTTGTTCATCTATTTAAGGACGTGAAATGCTCAGTTCTTAATCATCCCTCACGAGTACAAAAACAAGATATTCATATACAACCACAAGCTTACTTTGCTAAATTCTTTCAAACCTTCAAAACCCAATATACATTCATATATATACATATTCAGAAGGGTTCATAGGTTGAGTTGTAATTGTTTAAAACATTGTATTGTTCAAGTTGTATTGATTTGTTGTTGTACAAGGTTGGCTTAAGGTTTTGGGTGGGTTGAACTTGACTAGAGAAGGATACTTGGGGAAGTATTGCTTAGAGGGTTAGCTCAGCACAATAAACAGCAAGCCATTTGTAAACAGCAAGGGATAAGGGAGATATATTGTTGGATCTTGTAATCGGTTTTATAGTTGATCAATAATATATTCTCTTACCAAGTTTGGTAAGGGACCAGGACGTAGACCATAGGGGATTAGGGGTCGAACCTGGCTAAAAGACTTTGTGTCACATTTAATTTTCTGCATATTATTTACTGCATTGCACTTCAGGTACAAACAGCTTGCCATTTGTAAACTGTACTGTCGCAAACAGCACGCTGTTCGTTACAAACAGCACGCTGTTCGTTACAAACAGCACGCTGTTTCTGGTAAAATTTTAAACAGGTCATAAATAACCATTGTTAGCCTAAAACACCTATTCACCCCCCCTCTAGGTGTTGTTTTCACATACTTGGTTTTCTCATTTCTCAATTCCTATAGTGAGTACTCTAACTCACTTCTCATCTCTCCTCTAGGGTACATCAACTTATCTCTTGGACGATAGAATATTCTTATTTATGTCGTCAATCACTAAATTCTATTGTTCAGAAAATACACATACGTATCGGGATCATTATCCATAGAAATATCCATCCATTACAACCATTGTTCATTGAAATCATTATTCACTGATGCACTTAATCGTAATAAGAAAAGTTTTTAATTCCACAAAAAATTTGGGTTCTTACAAAAATCGAAATAAAATAGGAAAATGGGGAGAAAATTATATCTAAAATTTTTAAAATAAAGTTTATGAAATTACAAACATCCCCATATTTTTAAAATAATTTTTGAGCCAAAAATGAATTTTATATAAATTTTGAAATAAAGAACCTTTAAAAGAATTAAATCTTTTAAAATCATTTTAAAATACTTTAACACCTAATTAAATACTCCCACTAATTTTAAAAACTAATTAATATCACAAAGATGATAATGTAAAAGATTTCGTGAATTTAAATGGCTCCAATGATTCTATAAGATTTTTGGAATATTAAAAATACATGTTTAAAATAGTTTTAATGCATCAAAAATGCAAATGAAATTCCACGAACACATACGACACATACCAATCATCATATAAGTACCTAATCATGATTCCACACATAACTTGACTTCACAAAATATCCATATCACATAATTCACATTTATCAATTAATAAACATTTTTTTTTATAATCGCGAAAAATTCTAGGTCGTTATATAGTGGAGGAAAGTGGTGGGTGTAATAG
Organism: Saposhnikovia divaricata; assembly: GCA_036435485.1. Taxonomy (NCBI): domain Eukaryota; kingdom Viridiplantae; phylum Streptophyta; class Magnoliopsida; order Apiales; family Apiaceae; genus Saposhnikovia; species Saposhnikovia divaricata. Next base: position 8,343,884 of record JAZHRN010000154.1, on the reverse strand, counting down.
TGTTTATTTAATAATAGAATTGAGATAGTGGAGGAAAGCAGTGGGTGTAATAGTGTTTTATTTTGTTAAAAATTTACTATTTTGGAAAATTTTATAGGTTTATTCTTTTTGGGACGTCCGAAAAAGGAATAAGGGTCACATAAACTGGGACGGAGGGAGTATAATATAAAAAGTAACTACACCCACTACTTTCCTCCACTAAACTCACTTTATTACATAAAATTTTAATTGGTCCCACCACTTTACTCATTTTTCTTATTTTCTCCACTACTTTACACTTTTTATTAACCTCTGTGCCCAACTCATTTGTAAACAAATGACAAATGAAAGGGACGGAGGGAGCAACTCTTTTTTGTACTTGAAGAAGTTTTTGACTTCCTCAATTCAGCTTCACTATTTCGATTCACTTGCACAATAGTGGACTGAGTATTTGCAAAAACATACCATGCAAATTTATTTATAAGAAACTTAACTAGCATAATAACCCGTGCGAGGCACAAATTATTTTCTAAAATTATTTTTATACAACACGTTAATAAAGTGTTATTAGTTTATTGAAATTTCGATCAAAGAAGTTATAAGTAGATGATTTAATTTATAAAATAATTCATAGCATCTCATTATTTGGGTATAAGTGTAAAATTATATTTCATAAAATGTTTCTTTTCTAAAAATATATACCATCATGATCTATATGCACGAATATACTATGTCATGTGATTAACAAAAACTATATGTTCACTAAAATTCAAGTTAAATAGTGTTTTTATCAATACAATGAAAAACATGGCATCAGAGCTCAGGCACGCAGAGTGTTAGAATATAATATAAAGATCCGGTTGGGTCTTCCTCTAACACCTTAAGGTTTTTGAGCGACTGTACTTAACATGGTATCATATGAATATGCACATATGTTAGTGTTAGAATATGCACATATGAATTTTGATAAATAAAGTATATGATATATTAGTGCAGATTCAAGAAACATAGAGATATGATATGATTTTGTTAAATATGTTATAAATGATGAATAAAAGAGATAGGTGAGTGTGTGGTGGTAGTGTTGAGTCAGGGATCACTGGCGGAAATAAAATTCGTTATATGACTGTTATTGTGTCATGTATGTGTTGAGTGTGCGTGTGTTTAACGTGTTATTGCAGTGGTAGGAGCGGGGATAGGGACACCTATGGTAGTCTATTGAAGCACTTGATCCAAAACATATATGCCCATGCTATGGTTCGATAGTTGTTGACTCTAGGAGGTTGAGAAAGGAGAATACTTACTTAAAAGATAGAACTTTACAATGATACCAAACAATGATGGTAATTATCCGGTGATGATGGTAACTACCATTGTTGATAGAATCAATCTTAAAAGATAAATGAATACTTAATACAAATTTCAATAATTTATGAATATGTATAAGTAGACGACATATTCTATATTACTAATTTATATTATAATAGTATAACAATTCGTGCGAGACACGAGTTATTTTCCTGTATTGTGCATAAAATTTTGTACTAACGTTGTTCAAACATTAGTTTTATCGTTGTCAAGTTTTGTTCATTTAAAATTTTAATCTTTCTATTCGTATAATAATCGATAACATTATATCTTATTTGTTACTCAATCTTCTTTAATTCGATTATGTTTAATAAACTTATTTCAGTTTTTCATCCTTTCATATTCCAATAGTAGAAATAATATTTTTTATTTTTAACAATATCTTGTTCTGTTAACACAATTACATTAACTAATACAATGATTATTTAAATCGTATACATAATATAATTCATAATTTTGTAATTTGAATATAATTATATAATAATCTAATTATATAATTAACATAGTGTTCATATATCTCAAATAATTGTTATAATAAATTTTATTATAAACATATTTGCTTTCAATCTAGATAAATTTTATTTGCTTTCAATTAGGCTCACGTGACACACATACATGTATATTATGAGTTTGATAAACAACACATATGAGTGTATGGCCTAGTGGTATGATAAAGTGCAAATTAAATGAAGATCAAGGTTCGATTCCCATTGACAACATTTTTTTCAAAAATTAATGAATACAAGGATAATTGAGACATTTCAAGTGCATTAAAATGTCTCACCAATTTTATTTCTTGTTGGTGTATTATATATACTAGCATTTTGCCCGTACTTCGTACACGGCATCTTATTTAATTTAAAATGATAATACCAAAAATTTAATAAATTTGATTGATTTCTTAAAACATCTTATTTAATTTAAATTGACAATACCAAAAATTTAACAAATTTGATTGATTTCTTAAAGATGTTGTATGCAATTATATAAATAATCAATTCTTAGAAAGATATTATATACAGTTATATAAGTATTCAATAAAATAATGATATGCTAAAATTTATATAAAAAAGTAGCATACAATTCTATTTTAACAATGTTGAAAATTTATTTAATTCATCAAAATCTGAAATAAAAGTAATAAATATTTTTACAAATATTGTTCTCTAATTGAAAACAATAATAAATTGTCTTCATTATTCAAATGCGGAAATGATAATTTCTTCACCCCCAATGGCTCCAAAACATTAAACCTCATATAATATTAAGAACATATTATATTAACTATGAGACCTCATAGTTAATATAATATGTAAATGTTGAAGAACAATGAGACCACATTTCAAGCAATTTTTAATTTTTTTATGAATGGATAGAGGGTAGAATTATAAGACTTTTGTGTTAAGATGCCCCTAGCGGGGCCCTTTAAAATAGCTTGAAATGTAGCGAATATGTATGTTCTCACTGTTCTCATTTTAATTTTTTTTTGTTAATTTTTTTTATGAATGGATAGAGGGTAGAATTATAAGACTTTTTTTTGTGAAGATGCCCCTAACGGGGCCATTTAAAATAGCTTAAAATGTAGTGAATATGTGTGTTCTCACTGTTCTCATTCTCACCAGAGCGTGACCATTAAACTGTAATAGTAAATTCGAAAATACAGTGTATATATATTATTAATATAGATTCTTTTATTAAAAATAAGTAAATTATACAATTAAATAAGCAAGCCAAAATATCAGATAAATATTCTAGTAGATTTATAGTTTATGTTCAAATTAAGGTCTTTCACCATGGCTCTCGCTTTCTGAAATTGTTGATTTTTTATTTTATTGACTTTATTATATTAAAAGTATGTTCTTATTGAAAAGAATATAATAATTTGAATTTGAATATATTTTTAAAATACTTATTTTGAGGGGTTGTTAATTTTTTTGTGATCAACTTTGAGGGGTGACCAAAAATAAAATTAATGGGAATACATAGAACTGTTACCCACGTTATGATAAACAATACCTATAAAATGGAAGTTGCTTATGTGGTTCAGGCTTGTTAATTATTTCAATACTTCATTAGCTTGATCATCATGTAGACCATCTTTCTTTTTATCACTTATGTTGTTGCTATGTAGTTTATCTGTAACTAACATCTTTCTTTTTATCACTTATGATGTTGCTATGTAATCTATCTGTAACTAAACATCTCTCTCTTCTTGTAATCTATATTTATAAATGCAAACTTCTTCTTGTATTGTATTTTGTTTTCAATATTTAAAATTATGTAGCTGGACGAGAAGAGAAAGGCTGGAGGTGCAATCGTAGTACTACAACATTACTGAAAATAAGTACAATATCATAATAGAATTTTTTGTTCCAATCTAAATTGGGTCGCTCCAAATGCTGTGTAATGACAAAAAAGGGCATTAAAGAAATAAAGAAGATTAAAAAAATGAAGGATAATACTATTTACAAAAAACACAGGTCTCCGCAAGAAGCTCACTTATTCACTTTTATCTTCAAATAATGTATGATTACAAATTATAACAATCACATTTTCCACTACCCATTCTCTCTCAAAAATCCAACTAAACTGAAAAAGGGAAAAGTTAGTGCTTTTATATTTTAATATGGAGCTCAAGTGAAAGTGCTAAATATGAGATCATATATGAAGTGAAATTGAACGCAAGTAAAGAAGTTATTTAGAGCATAAATAAGAGCAATGTTGTCTGATCCAGAGGGTGATGCTTGTGACGTGGGTCTGAGCTTCTAAGTATGCTATTCCATAGTCCGTTCGGAGACATCCGATAAAAAGTATGCTATTCCATAAGACCTTCTGGTATGTAGCATGTCTACCCCATGAACCTTAAGTTGAACAAATCCATAAAGAACATAAACTTGCTTGAAAACAAAATAATGTCTATAAGTATCAAATTGAGTCCCAAGATTATTTACAAATAACATGGTCTGTACTGTGTCAATGTTATTAACTGGTAATCTTTCCAACTACCTTTGTTATTATGACATGTAAAATCGAAAATTGAAAGGCCAAGCAAATATTTTAAAGGTACCTTTCTGGTGTCCTGTATATTATTATAACATCGGGTAATTCATTAAAACTTTAATTCTTAAATTCCAAACCAAAATCAAAACCAAACAAATATTATCCTGTCTAATTTTTAATATTGTGAAATCAATAAAAACTTAACTCTTATGGCCAAACTAAAAACCGGAACCAAACATATATGACCCGTACGGAGGTCTAGTACACATACCTTAACCCTACTTTAGGGGATTGAGATGTTAATTTGGTGAAAAACCAAGCTTTCAAATCTGAAAAGTGCAAACATGCGTCAAAATCCAGCAGTGTGAAGATTTGAGCGGCTTGGACTTGAAGGTGAAAAATGACAGAGATAGATTTGAGTAATGACAAAAAGGAGAATCAAAGAAATAAAGAAAGATAAAAAAATAAAGGATAATATTAGAGGTTTAGATTTGGGTCGATCCAATTGGGTTACTCAAAATGTTGTGTAATGACAAAAAATAGTACTCCGTATATGTTTAGATTTGGGTCGATCCAATCTAAATTGGGTCGCTCCAAATGTTGTGTAATGGTAAAAATGGGCATCAAAGAAATAAAGAAGATTAAGAAAATGAAGGATAATAGTATCGTTGACGGAATTCGAACCTTGAAATTTTAGTAAATAAATTTAATCATGTAACATATTTAATCATTAGATCTAACAGTTCTAATATTAACTAAAAATCTAATGGATATTATTCGTTGTGTACGAATTTTTATTATATTTTGTTAATGGTTAGTATAACGACCTAGAAAATTTCGATTTTTTTTTAATATTTAATTATTATAAATTATAAATTATATTATGTGAATATTGTTGTAAAGGTGAAATGTGTGTGAGATGCTGTTTATGTGATTATTTGATGATTTGGGTAAGCTGTGAAGATTGGTGTATTTTTATTTTTATTTTTGAGGATTTAAAAATATTTAAATCATGCATTATTGATCTTCTAAAAATTTTATAAATTATCGGAGTTATTAAAAATCATGGAATGTTTTGTAATACCGTCTTTATATATTTATTGAGTTTGTAAATTTGTTAGATGGATTAATTTGGGTGTTGTGGTATTTTAAAATGATTTTAAGAATTTATTGTATTTAAAGGATCAAAAATTTGAAAATTCATATTTAATTCATTTTTTATCCGAAAAATATTTCGAAAATATATGGGTGCTCGTATTTTATATCCTTTATTTTAAAATGATAAGTTTAATTTTTTGAATATTTTATTTAAGTATGATTTATAGATTTATGAGTAGTGTTTTAATTGGGCCTAAATAGAATTGTAAGTAGTATATAATTAGAGTAATGGGCCAAGCCCATTTAGAGGAAAAAAAAACGCAGCTTCCAGAGAGCTCGACGGGGGAAGAAAAAAAGAAAGAAAAAGAGGGAAGAAGAGAAGAAAGAAATTGGAGAAGAAGAGAAAGATGAGAGATTAATTGAAGATTTACATATACATACATATATATATAATTCGTATGCGTGTGTGTGTATATAGATGTGTGCGTGTGTGCCGCAAGGAAGGAGGAGGGCAGGGGAGGCCGCCACCGCGCGACTGTGGCTTCGCCGGCGGTGGTGGCGGCGTTGTGCGTGGTGAACAGAGGGGAGAAGCCGTCGTGGAGGTGCAGGGCAGCTGGGCAAGGAAGAAAGAGAGAGAGAGAGAGAGAGAGAGAGAGAGAGAGAGAGAGAGAGAGAGAGAGAGAGAGAGAGAGAGAGAGAGAGAGAGAGAGATTGATGTGGGGAATCGAACCGGAATCGGAAAATGGTATAATCTCGTGTTACCCATTTAATTTTCGTAGTTAATTAGTTCAAATTATGCGAATATTGTGGTGATTTAATTGTGATTTAATTATGTAATTGTTGTAATTTAATTAGTTTTAATTGTGAGATTGTGTTAATTTTCATAATTAGATTAATTGTGAATTTCGATATGTTGTTTAAGGGTTGTAAATAAGTTAGTTTAAATTGCGAACTTATTGTTGTAATTAAGTTAGATTAATTTGTGAGATTAATGTGTTAATCTTCGGGGTATGATTGTTATTTATAATTATTGAGTAATTGTCGAAATTCGTAATTGTCAAGTATTTGGTATTGTTGAGTAAGTGGTTACTAATTTACCTTGATAATTGTTAGTGATTATCGGTTATGTTATATGATTAGTAAATTGTGTGTTGAATTTGGAGTGACAATTATACTTGGTAAATCGGTATTTGTGGATATGGATTTTTAGGATAAAAGAAGTTATTTGTACATTTTGATTGGATTGTGATGTATGTCCGTAATATGAAACTATCTCCTGACTGTATAGTTTTCAAATGTAATCTATAGTAAAGTTAAACTGTTATTTAATTTTCTTTATATGTTTATCTGCGAGGAGTTGTAATGAGATCACGAGTCTTAAATATCAATATTTAACGACTTGTGTAATTCTCTTCAACTAGTTCCTCGGGCTTACGAATATCCATGATTTGCTATCACGGGTATAATTAATATACTTGAGTGGTGTGATCATCGATATAGCATAAGTAATAGTTAGTGCTAGGGGTTGTTCCCTAGGGCTTACGAACATCAATGACTGATTGTCACGTGTATCATTAAAATGCGTGAGAAATACGATCATTGGTGTAGCGGTAAGTAGTAGTGTAATGTAAATTATTATGTGCTATGTGCCGCATGTCTGGGCGGGTACTTTTCTTACTTGTTTACTTTTATGTTGCTGCGAGTTGAGGCAGCTTTATTTTTGCAAAAAGCTGGGATGAATTGTATTTGAGGGGCTGTGCCCATAGTCCGATAAACGAATACTTCATGCCGCAATTTTCTAAAAATCCCCTGCAAATCTATTTAAAACCTATTTAACTTATTTAATTTCAATGCTTGAAGGTGTGTTATGATTACTAAGTGTTAAGTATATGTATCAGTGGTTTATTTCGAGAATATATCATGGTTTAAATATTAAGTGGCTGTGTTGTTTTGAAATGGTTATGTGATGTGTTTATGTGACTTGGTTGATTATAGTAAGACTATTATGTGAATATGAATGAATATGTCTATATGTATTGTATATGTAAGGGTTATAGGACGCGCATGGGTAGAATAGAGCAAACGATAAGTTTTGCTTGAGTTAATACTGAAATATTATCTGACCTTATAAAGGTTTGAATAGGAGGCACGGCCAAAAGCGGTGCACGGGTAAAAAGAAAGACGAATAGAAGGACAAGTATCAAAGCCGACGGATGTATTGACGTGGAAGTTAGTGAGTATGAAAGAAAGATGAAAATAGGGCCAAGTAAGAAATCCATATGTAAGGAAAGAGACTGACGAGAAGCTAAGTTGAGTATTGATGTGAAATCAGGAACTCCGCGAATCGAGGCAAGTGTTATTGCTTTTCACTTATTGTTTAAGTGATGCAATTCAGTTTCTTGTTGTATAAAAGTATTTGGTCAAGTGTACTTGGAAGATGATATACTTCTTAAATTAGCGTGAAATTGTCTATTTTCCCCACCCATAGTTCAATTACCAGATTTTAAAGAATCTTACCAATGACTTCTTCCGCATATCATTTTGTACATGGAATGTTATTGGGCTCTTTAGTGGAATGCCCTAACTTTCATTTTCCTTAAAAATGTTTAATGGATTTTCTAAATAGAGAGAATCCAAGTTTTAAATCCCCACAAATACCTGTTAAGGAGATTCATGATTTTAACATAATTTCTCCAGTGAACCCCTTCTTGAAAATGTTTTCTTCAAACTAAATTGCAATTGATCATTCTGTAATTGTTTTTACAAATAGACGTTTAAACTGTTTTACTCGCTTATATTGATTCAAACTTTTCAATATGTTGGGAGAAATTTAATTAGATGTTTAGCACTTGTCTATAACCGTTGTCTTGTAATCTCAGTTATTGTTAATTATATTGCAAGTATTTCTTTTCACTTCTCGTTCAAGTGAAATTAGTTTTTAGTTATTTTAATGTTGAAATGTATCACCTCAATTACTTTCATCGAACTTGTTGATGCTTATTGTTGTATTGTTCATACATTTACACAAAATTATTAGTATCGAACTTGTCGATACCTTTTGAGATTGTTGATCTTTATTCATTACCCCATTTATCGAGTCGAACTTGTCGACATCTATTAATATTATCATTCTTTATTTACCCTTGTTGTTGGGTTGATCTAGCTAATACCAGTTGATGATAATACATCATCAATGATTCTTAATTATGAATTCTTATTCTGGAACGTGAGTTTTCCAGTTAGTTGATGTGGTAAGGTGGTCGATTGTTCCGACACCTAGTGAGTATGATATAGAATTGGATTGTTTTTCAAAATATGGACCGTAAGGGGTCGGACCAGATTCGTGGTCAGAAATTAATGAGGCCAATGTGTGCCGTGGATCCATTAAAGGACATTGCTGTGTGCGTTTGTCCGAGGTTAGTGCGTGACTGATCGGCAGCCTAACCTTATTGTTTTTTTTAATAAATAAAAAAATCCAATTCTAATCTATACATTGAGATTGGGTTGTTTTGATACCCGATTCCCTTGAAGCTTATTTCAATTAGATCTTGGTATCAGAACTTTTATCCGTTCATATTGTTGATACACCCCATTCCAGTGATGCAATGTTGGTTCCTCGTGATAATAAGGATATTTGACTTAGTTGATACCTTTCGAAGCATTTGATAATTCTTCCTGATTTTCAGAACTTATAACTGTTGTTGATATTGTATCACTAGTTGCACTTGCTAAGCATTGTTGGCTCACTCTTGCTTGTTTATTTTCTCCAGTTAATAGAGATGAGTAGTGGACCTTGTGGTCAGTTGGTATTGCTCTTCCGGCAGCGAGAGGAGACGTCCGAGTTATGGATTTCGTTGGATAGTGGATTGGGAATTGCCAAGGTTGGATATATAGTTGGACAGTGACTTTGTTTATTCACAAATTGTAAAACATTTTTATTCTGAGGTTGGATTGTAATAGTAATTTGACTGTTGTTTCATACCATAACCTGTATGTGATCTTGGTTAAGGGGTTTTATTATTATATGTTGTTTATATTTCAGTTTGTATAATGTTGTTTGTGGTTAATGGCCCCAGATCTGTACCCCGGATTATGGGATGCTACAAGTTGGTATCAGAGCTACAGGTTATGGTCACTGAAACAGATTAGGAGGGTTAGGGTACGAGTATAAGATGGGAGTCGGGTAGAACGGTTTAGGGTAAGGATCGCGTTAGGATACTTCGGCAAGCGTCGCGACGTTAATTGGTCTTTCGGCATATCGCGCGAGTAGAAGTTCGAATCGTTTAAGGATTGAGCTAGTAGCCAAACAGCAAACCCGAAGCGGCATAAGCTAAGTGGACAGCTGGAGCTATCAGTCCGGGGGACGTTATCCCGAGATTTTTGCGTAGAATCTAGGACATGTTACGATATTAGTTTCGATGCGAACGTTTCGGAGATGGTATGAGAAGGTTAAGAATGCAAAGTGGGAAGCGATTATATGCAAGAATTGGAAGTTGAGCGTAGTCGTGTATCCTTAATCGTTGATTCATTCAAATTCATTGTTTAAAGAAATTTCCTATTCTTCTTTTGAATTGTCGTAAATTAATTCCCGGTTGGTATCGTTGTTGAGGCATTCGTTGCGCAATAACGGTCCAAAATCAAGAATGAATTGAGATCTTCTTATTTATTCAACTCAGTATTGTCAGGCCGGTTTTGGCAGCTAAGTATATTAGTGCTTAGTTGACAAGAGTGAGGTTATGAATAATTAGGAATTTCGTGAATGTTTGCTTGATCAATCATCGAAGCATCTATTGAAAAGTCTTTTATACCTCAATCGATGATGAGTTTCGTATTCAGATTTAGTTAACTTCAATCTCGTCCTTTCAGAAATATTTAAATTTTTCAGAGAGTACTTGATTCAATTTTACATGAAGATTTTAAAACTCTTGGATCCCTTCCATTATCGTGAATGCTTGAATTTCTCTATTCCAGCCGAGATGAACGACCTATGTAGATAGGGATTCAGGGACATCTTATCTTTGTGATAGAAGTCCAGTGGGACGCCACTGATTGTGTTTGTCACGAAGTACTAAGGACTGGCCATCTTTATGTACTGTGGTGGTTAACCAAGTGACAAATGCAACCTGAAAATAGTTCAAAAGATCATATTGATCTCTCGGTTAAATTCCTTTATAAAAGTTTTATCAAATAAACCCAGTGTATATTCGTACTTGATGCCCCATTCATTTTATTGATTTTCTTTGTCAGAAATTCGATACTTTCACAAATTCTTAGTGATGAAGAGATGCGAAGATAGATGTGACGACGTCTTGAATGATTAAAACTATAACTGCATTGACGAAGAAGTGGTGATGCGAGTTTAAGAATTTGGTGATTAAGACAGATATGTCATGTCAAGTTGGAATATTTATTGGATCGATGAGACATGGACAAGATTTGTGGCTAATGAGAATTGAACAAAGGAAAAGGGGACAGTAAAGAAAAGCACATGATTATAGATACGGTTAAAGGATGAAAAGAAAACGGTGATGAGAATGTTGGGTATGAGATGTACAATGCTGAAGAAAGATTGTTTTGGACATCTATTGAAGGGCAAAGACAGTAGACAGAATCTTATAAGATTTTGAATGTTGGAGCTGTTGTTGAACATAAGATGTTAGAAACAAGAAGGATGACTTGGATAGAGCAGAGTGAAGTAAAAGAGAATGGTTTGTAAGAGTTATTAAGAAGAATCAGGAATGAATGAGGGGTAAGGTGAATATGTGGAGTAAATGACTTATGCAAGCCAGTGTAGAAATCATGGTTATCAAGGATGTTGGAAAGTTAACCGAAATGAAGTAAAACGACAGCAAGGTGGAAGACAGAAATTCAGAAAGTTTCCAGGAGTGATTAAATAGTAGACGTATAAAATTTAGTCAAGAAAAGAATGTGGAATCCGGAAGATGTGGAGTTCGAAGAAAAAAAGGGGCACCGTAGTTGCCTATAGAGTGAGAATTAGCAGAAATTAACTATATCCCATGATCAGAAAATAAGATTTCGGGAGTAGAATCCCTAGAGATTTTATCAAGATAAATGTGGAAAGATGGGAATTTTGCCGAAAATAGTAATACATTAACTTTGGCCGAAGTTTGAAAAGAGTTAAAAGACTGCTTTTATGATTATTAAGAATATAAAATTTAATATGGTTTTAGATCACATAACAAGATGATCGAAGATTTAGGAAGCGTATGCAAATCAATCGAGAGTGATTGTAGGAGTTTACAAGAAAAGGAAGAAAATTTTGCATAAGAGTTCTAGTGTGAATTTCGAATGTTATGATTCTGTGGTTAATGGTAGTGAAGTTAAATGTTGGAGTTGTAATAGGAAGAGTCAAATTCGAGGACTCGCCAAGTATGCAAAGTTATGATTTGGAAGGAACTCTGAGGATGCAAGGCAGTGAAGTCGTAAGCAAGTTTTAAATATGTTGTACCATAAGGAATTAGGTCGTAGCCAAGGTCATGGTTTGCTAATTGATTTTTAAAATTTCAAAAATATTTTGGTTCAAAAAGGCTTTTTGATTAAAACCCTATTATTTTAAATGTTTTCTCTTAAAATGATTTTCTAAAATATCTTTTAAAAGGATTTTCAGTTGGTTCAAATGGTTTTTAAATCGTTTTATATCAACAAAATATTTGTTTCTTTTAAATGTTTTAGCAAACCAGTGTTGTACGAAGGTAGAAATTGAGTATTAAACCGAATGGTGGTTGGCGCAAATGCCATGCCATAAGAGTTTAGCGTGTTGTTCGCGTTCAAATAGCAATTGAGAATAAATGATATAAGGTTAATTTTTCACGATAGGTACTCAGTGAAACAATGAGATGAAGGATGGATAGAAGTTTCCGATTATTCCCTTCTCAAGTAACATTGCACGTGAAAGAGGAGTAAGAACGATCGGGGAATTTCTTGATTTTCCTTTTCTCAAAGTTTTAATTGAGGAAGATTTTGTTTTAAGAGACATCAATAAGCGATGATGCGTATTAAGTTGTATATGCGTGTTGTTAAAGCGGGAGTTTGTTGAGAATTGTTAAAGAATTGTATCATGATTGGTATCAAGTGGAGTTGTAACCTCAGGAATTGTTCTTGTATAAAGTGAAGTTACAGTCAAGGTGACGGGTATAATAGCTTCTAAAGGCTACGAATATTCGAGGCTATGTTTCAAAATATTGAGAAACCCAGACTATTTTATAAGATTGAGAATCGGGTCGTTAATTAAATTATGCTTGATGTGCATCTAAGGACGTATGTGTTTGGTTATAGTATTCGATTTCGAGAATGCGACTAAGAATGGACAAAATGATGTTAAATTTCCAATTGGGTACTCGGTAAAATTTTAGGACTAAAGAAAGAAAGAAACTTTTTAATTATTCCCTTCTCGATTAACACAGTACTTGAAAAGTGGATTGGAAGCGATCAGAGGATTTCTTGAGATTCTTTTCTCGAAATTCTATTTGAAATCGTGTGGTTATAAGTAAAGCGTGGGAAACTATACCAAGTGTAGGTCGTTATAAATAGAGGCAAATTGCACGGTGGTATTATTGCGAAGGATTGGCGTGGTAATATAGTTTTGACGCAGATTATAGTTCATTATGCGAAAAGTCATATTGATTTTCGCGGAAAGTTATTCGTTCACGTGTGATGAACGTTAGAGATTCGAAAACCAAAGCTTAAGGTTATTACGTGAATTGAAGGCTCAAGGAATGAGCTTATAAAAGTATAAGAGGTTATGATGGAATCCTAGAGTTGAAAGTGCAACCTGGAAAGTGGAAGTAAAATGTTTAACGAGAATTGTTACTCGTGTCCTTAAGATCGATTCTGAGGACAGAATCCTATTAAGGGGGGAAGGATATAACGACCTAGAAAATTTCGATTTTTTTTAATATTTAATTATTATAAATTATAAATTATATTATGTGAATATTGTTGTAAAGGTGAAATGTGTGTGAGATGCTGTTTATGTGATTATTTTATGATTTGGGTAAGCTGTGAAGATTGGTGTATTTTTATTTTTATTTTTGAGGATTTAAAAATATTTAAATCATGCATTATTGATCTTCTAAAAATTTTATAAATTATCGGAGTTATTAAAAATCATGGAATGTTTTGTAATACTGTCTTTATATATTTATTGAGTTTTTAAATTTGTTGGATGGATTAATTTGGGTGTTGTGGTATTTTAAAATGATTTTAAGAATTTTATTGTATTTAAAGGATCAAAACTTTGAAAATTCATATTTAATTCATTTTTGATCCGAAAAATATTTCGAAAATATGTGGGTGCTCGTAATTTTATATCCTTTATTTTAAAAATGATAAGTTTAATTTTTTGAATATTTTATTTAAGTATGATTTATAGATTTATGAGTAGTGTTTTAATTGGGCCTAAATAGAATTGTAAGTAGTATATAATTAGAGTAATGGGCCAAGCCCATTTAGAGGAAAAAAAATGCAGCTTCCAGAGAGCTCGACGGGGGAAGAAAAAAAGAAAGAAAAAGAGGGAAGAAGAGAAGAAAGAAATTGGAGAAGAAGAAGAGAAAGATGAGAGATTATTTGAAGATTTACATATACATACATATATATATAATTCGTATGCGTGTGTGTGTGTATAGATGTGTGCGTGTGTGCCGCAAGGAAGGAGGAGAGCAGGGGAGGCCGCCACCGCGCGACTGTGGCTTCGCCGGCGGTGGTGGCGGCGTTGTGCGTGGTCAACAGAGGGGAGAAGCCGTCGTGGAGGTGCAGGGCAGCTAGGCAAGGAAGAAGAGAGAGAGAGAGAGAGAGAGATTGTGTGGGGAATCGAACTGGAATCGGAAAATGGTATAATCTCGTGTTACCCATTTAATTTTCGTAGTTAATTAGTTCAAATTATGCGAATATTGTGGTGATTTAATTGTGATTTAATTATGTAATTGTTGTAATTTAATTAGTTTTAATTGTGAGATTGTGTTAATTTTCATAATTAGATTAATTGTGAATTTCGATATGTTGTTTAAGGGTTGTAATTAAGTTAGTTTAAATTGCGAACTTATTGTTGTAATTTAGTTAGATTAATTTGTGAGATTAATGTGTTAATCTTCGGGGTATGATTGTTATTTATAATTATTGAGTAATTGTCGAAATTCGTAATTGTCAAGTATTTGGTATTGTTGAGTAAGTGGTTACTAATTTACCTTGATAATTGTTAGTGATTATCGGTTAAGTTATATGATTAGTAAATTGTGTGTTGAATTTGGAGTGACAATTATACTTGTTAAATCGCTATTTGTGGATATGGATTTTTAGGATAAAAGAAGTTATTTGTACATTTTGATTGGATTGTGATGTATGTCCGTAATATGAAACTATCTCCTGACTGTATAGTTTTCAAATGTAATCTATAGTAAAGTTAAACTGTTATTTAATTTTCTTTATATGTTTATCTGCGAGGAGTTGTAATGAGATCACGAGTCTTAAATGTCAATATTTAACGATTTGTGTAATTCTCTTCAACTAATTCCTCGGGCTTACGAATATCCATGATTTGCTATCATGGGTATAATTAATATACTTGAGTGGTGTGATCATCGATATAGCGTAAGTAATAGTTAGTGCTAGGGGTTGTTCCCTAGGGCTTACGAACATCAATGATTGATTATCACGTGTATCATTAAAATGCGTGAGAAATACGATCATTGGTGTAGCGTAAGTAGTAGTGTAATGTAAATTATTATGTGCTGCGAGTTGAGGCAGCCTTATTTTTGCAAAAAGCAGGGATGAATTGTATTTGAGGGGCTGTGCCCATAGTCCGATAAACGAATACTTCATGCCGAAATTTTCTAAAAATCCCCTGCAAATCTATTTAAAACCTATTTAACTTATTTAATTTCAATGCTTGAAGGTGTGTTATGATTACTAAGTGTTAAGTATATGTATCAGTGGTTTATTTCGAGAATATATCGTGGTTTAAATATTAAGTGGCTGTGTTGTTTTGAAATGGTTATGTGATGTGTTTATGTGACTTGGTTGATTATAGTAAGACTATTATGTGAATATGAATGAATATGTCTATATGTATTGTATATATAAGCGTTATAGGACGCGCATGGGTAGAATAGAGCAAACGATAAGTTTTGCTTGAGTTAATACTGAAATAGTATCTGACCTTATAAAGGTTTGAATAGGAGGCATGGCCAAGAGCGGTGCACGGGTAAAAAGAAAGACGAATAGAAGGACAAGTATCAAAGCCGACGGATGTATTGACGTGGAAGTTAGTGAGTATGAAAGAAAGATGAAAATAGGGCCAAGTAAGAAATCCATATGTAAGGAAAGAGACTGACGAGAAGCTAAGTTGAGTATTGATGTGAAATCAGGAACTCCGCGAATCGAGGCAAGTGTTATTGCTTTTCACTTATTGTTCAAGTGATGCAATTCAGTTTCTTGTTGTATAAAGTATTTGGTCAAGTGTACTTGGAAGATGATATACTTCTTAAATTAGTGTGAAATTGTCTATTTTCCCCACCCATAGTTCAATTACCAGATTTTTTAAAAATCTTACCAATGACTTCTTCCGCATATCATTTTGTACATGGAATGTTGTTGGGCTCCTTAGTGGAATGCCCTAACTTTCATTTTCCCTAAAAATGTTTAATGGATTTTCTAAATAGAGAGAATCCAAGTTTTAAATCCCCACAAATACCTGTTAAGGAGATTCATGATTTTAACATAATTTCTCTAGTGAACCCCTTCTTGAAAATGTTTTCTTCAAACTAAATTGCAATTGATTATCCTGTAATTGTTTTTACTAATAGACGTTTAAACTGTTTTACTCGCTTATATTGATTCAAACTTTTCAATATGTTGGGAGAAATTTAATTAGATGTTTAGCACTTGTCTATAACCGTTGTCTTGTAATCTCAATTATTGTTAATTATATTGCAAGTATTTCTTTTCACTTCTCGTTCAATTGAAATTAGTTTTTAATTATTTCTTTTCACTTCCAGTTAGTTGATGTGGTAAGGTGGTCGATTGTTCCGACACCTAGTGAGTATGATATAGAATTGGATTATTTTTCAAAATATGGACCGTAAGGGGTCCGACCAGATTCGTGGTCAGAAATTAATGAGGCCAATGTGTGTCGTGGATCCATTAAAGGACATTGCTGTGTGCGTTTGTCCGGGGTTAGTTCGTGACTGATCAATAGCCTAACCTTATTGTTTTTTTTAATAAATAAAAAAATTCAATTCTAATCTATACATTGAGATTGGGTTGTTTTGATACCCGATTCCCTTGAAGCTTATTTCAATTAGATCTTGCTATCAGAACTTTTATCCGTTCATATTGTTGATACACCCCATTCCAGTGATACAATGTTGGTTCCTCGTGATAATAAGGATATTTGACTTAGTTGATACCTTTCGAAGCATTTGAAAATTATTCCTGATTTTCAGAACTTATAACTGTTGTTGATATTGTATCACTAGTTGCACTTGCTGAGCATTGTTGGCTCACTATTGCTTGTTTATTTTCTCAAGTTAATAGAGATGAGTAGTGGACCTAGTGGTCAGTTGGTATTGCTCTTCCGGCAGCGAGAGGAGACGTCCGAGTTATGGATTTCGTTGGATAGTGGATTGGGAATTGTCAAGGTTGGATATATAGTTGGACAGTGACTTTGTTTATTCACAAATTGTAAAACACTTTTATTCTGAGGTTGGATTGTAATAGTAATTTGACTGTTTTTTCATACCATAACCTATATGCGATCTTGGTTAATGGGTTTTATTATTATATGTTGTTTATATTTCAGTTTGTATAATGTTGTTTGTGGTTAGTGGCCCCAGATCTGTACCCCAGATTATGGGATGCTACAGTTAGAATATATGATGTCATATTTTTGGGTATGCAATTAGTAAATAAATTTGATCATGTAATATATTTAATCATTAAATCTAACAGTTCTAATTTTTAACTAAAAATATAACGGATATTATTCGTTGTATACGAATTTTTATTATATTTTATTAGTGGTAGAAGATATGATGTCATATTTTTGGGTATGTATTAATTATTGCAATATTATGTTTTAAATTAAAAGTCAACAGGTTTTAATCAGAGAGAAAAAAAATTATTGATTGGAAGATATGATATTTTAGGTATTTATAAAAGGTAATATCATCAACTATAAGTAAATATCTTTTAATTGAAAAAGGTAATCAGCTAATTACCATTAATTATATTATTAATAAAAAAATGAAGGATAATAGTAGAGGTTTAGATTTGGGTTGGTTCAATTGGATCGCTCCAAATGCTGATTAGAGAGAAAAAAATTATTGATTGGAATATATGATATTTTAGGTATTTATGAAAGGTAATATCATATCAATTATAAGTAAACATCTTTTAATTGAAAAAGGCAATCGGCTAATTATCATTAATTATATTATTAACAAAAAAAATGAAGGATAATAGTAGAGGTTTAGATCCCCTCGTTTCTCCTTTATATAAGTATATAATAGTTCTAATTTTTAACTAAAAATCTAACGGATATTATTCGTTGTATACGAATTTTTATTATATTTTGTTAGTGATATTTAATTTCCACTATTAGTAAAATTTAAAATGCAATTGAGTTGTATATTTAGTTTTCTCGATTAGTAAAAATTTAAAATGCAATTTAGAGAAATTGATTATTTTAATATGTTTTAGTTGAAAACAGAAATTGATTAGTTTTTAGGAGAAATTTAATTTATAATTAAATAAGGGTAATTAAGTAAAAACAATAGGTACCGACCGACCGACCGACCAACCAACCGACCGGCGCCATATAATTGGACAAATATAGATTTTAGCTAAAGGAAATAGAAAAAGGTAACGTTTTTTTAAAGAAAATTGATTATTTTAATATGTTTTACTTGAAAAAGAAAATTCATTAGTTATTGGGAAATTTTTTTATTTATAATTAAGTAAGGGCATCATTTAATTGGAAAAAGAGATATATTAGCTAAAGAAAATAGAAAATGTAACGTATTTTCGAAGGAAATTGATTATTTTAATATGTTTTACTTGAAAATGGAAATTGATTAGATATAACAATTCTAATTTTTAACTAAAATCTAACTGATATTATTCGTTGTATACAAATTTTTATTATATTTTATTAATGGTTAGAAGATATGATGTCATATTTTTGGGTATACATTTAATGCATTTAGTAAATAAATTTAATCATGTAATATATTTAATCATTATATCTAACAGTTCTAATTTTTAACTAAAAATCAAACGGATATTATTCGTTGTATACAAATTTTTATTATATTTTGTTAGGGTTAGAAGATATGATGTCATATTTTTGTGTCTGTATAAATTATTGCAATATTATGTTTTAAATTAAAAGTCAACGTGTTTTAATTAGAGAGAAAAAAAAATTATTGATTGGAAGATATGATATTTTAGGTATTTATAAAAATTCGAACCTTGAAATTTTAGTAAATAAATTTAATCATGTAATATATTTAATCATTAGATCTAACCGTTGTAATTTTTAACTAAAAATCTAACGGATATTATTCGTTGTATACGAATTTTTATTATATTTTGTTAGTGGTTAGAAGATATGATGTCATATTGTTGGGTATGTACTTAGTAAATAAATTTAATCATGTAATATATTTAATCATTAGATCTAACAATTCTAATTTTTAACTAAAAATCTAACGGATATTATTCGTTGTATACGAATTTTTATTATATTTTGTTAGTGGTTAGAAGAGATGATGTCATATTTTTTGATATGTATTAATTATTGCAATATTATGTTTTAAATTAAAAGTCAACGTGTTTTAATTAGAGAGAAAAAAATTATTGATTGAAAGATATGATATTTTAGGTATTTATAAAAGGTAATATCATTAATTATAAGAAAACATCTTTTAATGAAAAAGGCAATCAGCTATTTATCATTAATTTTATTATTAATAAAAAATGAAGGATAATAGTAGAGGTTTAGATTTGGGTTGATCCAATTGGATCGCTCCAAATGCTGATTAGAGAGAAAAAAATTATTGATTGGAAGATATGATATTTTAGGTATTTGTAAAAGGTAATATCATATAAATTATAATTAAACATCTTTTAATTGAAAAAGGCAATCGGCTAATTTTCATTAATTATATTATTAATAAAAAAAATGAAGGATAATAGTAGAGGTTTAGATTTGGGTCAATCCAATTGGGTCGATCCAAATGTTGTGTAATGATAAAAAATAGTATAGATTTAGATTTGGGTCGATCCAATCTAAATTGGGTCGCTCCAAATGCTGTGTAATGACAAAAAGGGACTTCAAAGAAATAAAGAAGATTAAAAAAATAAAGGATAAAACCAGTAATTTTCCTGTGTAATTACAAAAAAGGACTTCAAAGAAATAAAGAAGATTAAAAAATTGAAGGATAAAAGCAGTAATTTTCAAAATGCAATACTAACAAACATTAGGAATATATTGATATTGATATTAATAATATAATAATAGATGTACCATTACAAGTGATATTTTATATTTTCTAAATTAGTCATTGCGGAGCTTGAAATCTGAGTAGGTTGTCCGTTGTTGTATCTGCAATATATCAACAACATACTCCCTCCGTCCCAAAAAGATTGACACACTTTCCTTTTTGGGACGTCCCAAAACTAATGAACCTACTATACTTACTATTTTTAAACACTACTTTTTACTATTACACCCACTACTTCTTCATTTTATACTCTTTTTTACACTATTACACCCACTAACTTCCTCCACTATCTCATATCTATTATTAAATATTAATAGGTCCCACCACTTTATCCACTTTTCAATTAACTTTACTTTTTTTCTACTACATTTTCTTAATCTTCGTGAAAGTCAAAAAGTATCAAACAATTTGGGACGGAGGGAGTAAAAAGTTACATCCCTAATTACTTATTCTAAAAAATCTTTAGATATATATTACCATGTTTTAATGAAAAAAAGGACTAGAGAGTGGGACCAATACAAGTTCACTTCCAACATGTTAATATTACAAACGACCATAATAATAATACTATGGTTTTGATGATACTCGTATGATTTTGATGATCACACTCAACAAATTTATTGCTTGTAGTTTAATGTAAAACATCATGTTATATATTTTGTAGTGTACTAGCTTGGTTTTGCTGGGAAAATCATCATATTGACTATTTAATCAGAATATCCAAACAGCAACCCATTGGTGCTACACCGAGACAGTTTGGCAAGCCAATTGCACATAGTCAATACGCAAACAGCAAGCCAACTACAACTGTACAGTTTTCCTAAAGAAAAAGATCAAGTTCAATATTCATGGATTTATTTTAGGAAATTCAGTTAGACAGTTTGTGAGGGCTCTTTATGATTTAATACATAAATAATATATTACTTGTTTTCAACTCGTACAGATTTTTTTTGATATGTAATAATTTCTATTTATGTTACAATTATATTTATATATAATCATCATTTTCAATAATTTATTTTAATCTTAATTTAAACAATTACTATAAATTTAATTAATAATATGCATGGTTTAAAACTTATGTATAAAATTCTAAAATAAATATGTCGTTGACGGAATTCGAATCTTGAAATTTTAGTAAATTAATTTGATTATACAATATATCTAAACATTAGATTTAACGATTTTGAATTTTTACCAAAAATCTAACGATCATTATTCGTTATATATATTTTGATAGTGATTAGAAGATATGCTGTGATATTTTTGGGTATATACAAATTACTGCAAAATTATGTTTTAAATTAAAAGTTAACGTGTTTTAATTATAAAAGAAATATCATTGATTAGAAGATACGATATTTTAGGTGTTTTTAAAAGGTAATATCATCAATTAAAAGTAAACGTCTTTTAATTTAAAAAGTCAATTGGCTAAGTACATTAATTATATTATTTAATAATTAGGATGATCGTGCTGGAAACCGAATCGACAAACTTTCAATGACCATACGATGCACGAGTTTCTTTTATTATGTTATTTTTAATAATTTTTTTAATTTTAATTTAATATATTCGTGTTTACGGATTATGTTAATGTTTCCTTATTATAAACAACATATACGGATTTTTAATATAATTTATTAATTATTAGAAAAAATGGTGTGATTTTTTCGGGTATATATATATTAATGATTGTAAGATTAGTTTTAAATCAAAAAGGTAAAGTTTTTTAATTGGAAAGAAAATATTAATGATTGGAAGATATGGTACGATTGATATTTTTAGGTGTTTATAAAAAGTAATATCTTCAATTGTAAGTAAACGTGAAAAAGACAATCGGTTAATTACCATTAATTATATTATGTTATTATTTATTTTAATATATATTTTTTAATATTAATATTAATATTAATATTTTAATATTAATGATTATAAGATTAGTTTTAAATAAAAAAAGGTAACATGTTTTAATTAGAAAGAAAATATTAATGATTGAAAGATATGGTACGATTGATGTTATTAGGTGTTTATAAAAGGTAATATCTTCAACTATAAATAAATGTGAAAAAGGACTAATTACCATTAATTATATTATGTTATTATTTATGTTAATAATTCGAATAAACACACTGAAAATCAAACCGACAAACTTTCAATCTTTTGGCTTTAATATAATAGTACTAGTCTATAACCCGTGCAAAGCATGGATGATCATATATTATTATTATTTATTAATATATACTTATTAAATATTTGATTTAATATAAACTTTTAATTATTATAAATAATTTTTTGTTATTAATTTTAAATTTATTTATGTTCCAAACTTAGTTTTAAGATATAAATAAATATTGTTAATTTAATGTTATTTTTAAATTTATTGTTAAGCATTTTAAGAATTCAATAAATATTTAAATAAAATTATTTTTTTAAGTGTGTAATTCCTACTTAAATCCTACAATATCCTATTTTAAAAAGTTTTGCTTCTTTTAATCCGTAGAATATGTTGGTGATATCAATATTTTTATAGGTATTTTTAAGTTTATAATATTGTTAACCTACATATGTCATGTTATAAGTTTTTTTTTTTAACTTAAGTTATTTGTTGAGTTAATTAATTTTTCTACTTATTTAGTTTTTATACATCTAAAATCGTAGAAGAAACGGTCGTAGGAAGGTGCGAAAATTTGAAATTAAATATGATATTGTTGGGATTTGAACCTTTGATCGATCGTAGAGTAATTAAAATATACAATATATCTTATCAGAACATCTAATTGTTCTTATTTGTTTTACTAAAAATTTAATGATCATTATTCGTTGTATGGTTGCACTAAAATAAAACAATTATAATCATGTTTTCTTATTATAAATTAGGCCCGGCAATTTGACACGTGACACGTGAACACGACACGAAATGACACGAAAAATATGGTTTTGAATTTTAATTTTTGGTACACGAAACACGAAAGTACACGAACACGAAATTACACAAAATATTTAGTGTCGGATATGGGTTTTCATTTTGGGTACACGTCAGTACACGAAATTTAATATATATAATTTTTATTTTTTATATTTTATTTCGTACTTTCGTTTTGGGTACACGAAAGTACACGAAAAGTACATGAAAAGTACACGAAAATACACGAAATATTATATTATAATTTTTTATAATTTTATTTCATGTACTTTCGTTTCGTTTCGTATTTACACGAAACATTTCGTTTTGGGTTCAGGTTAGGAAGTCAAGTACACGAAATGATTTCGGATCGGTTTCGGTTTTAACTCTGAGTACACGAAAACACGAAAGTACACGAAACGACACGATTGCCAGGCCTATTATAAATGTATATATGATACAATATTTTTGAGTATATATTAATGATTGAAAGATTACATTTTAAATTAAAAGGTAACTTGTTTTGAATAAAAAAGAAATATTAAAGATTGAAAGATATTGTGCAATTGATAAATTTAGGTGTTTATAAAAGGTAATATCTATTAATTAAAAAGTAACGTATTTTAATTTGAAAAGACAATCGACTAATTACCATTAATTATATTAGTTTCTTATTTATTAATTAGGTATGATACAATATTTTCGAGTATATATTAATGATTGTAATATTACATTTCAAATTAAAAGGTAACTCATTTTAATTAGAAAAGAAATATTAATGATTGAAAGATGTAGTACAATTGATAAATTTAGGTATTTATAAAAGGTAATATCTAATAATTAAAAAGTAACATATTTCAATTTGAAAAGACAATCGAATACTTACTGTTAATTATATTATTTTCTTATTTATTAATTAGGATACCATGATTCATCAACTAATTGATTATTGGCTTAATTGGGTGATATGACTTTTGACGCTAGTGGTAGTGAAATCTTTGGAGAAGATGGGTAATTGATTCGTTGAAGCAGAGAATAAGAAAGAGTTCAAGAAGAAGCACGATACGGGTGGAGGAATTTTAGTCGGAATATATTTACGTTTACATTATTAATTAGCTTTTTGAGTTGCTGTTTTTATAATATATTGTTATTTTTATTTATTTTAATAATTAGGATAACCAAATCGACAAAGTTTTAATCTTTTGGCTTTAATATAATAGTATACATAGATGGAGCTCAAATCTTTTATCGAATATGTTTTTATTTCAATTTCCTAAATTATAGGAGTTTGTCAGTTTTAAAAGATTTTTTTTTTTTACAAAACCTTCCATACACATTTTCTATACATACAAATAGAAAGGTTAAGGTTTTCTTTTTTACCAAATTATGAAGAAAGTAGTATCAAAGTTGTATATGGATCATTGTTGAATTACATGCTCTTAGAATTAGAAATGTGTGCCATGATACTATGATTAATACAAAAGGCGTACTTGAAAATTATCAAACCCATAATAACAACTTTAGTTCCAAGTCCAAAAGTTTAATGTCATCTATCTATTATCTATCTATTATATATATAATACACTAACAAGAGATAAAATTCATGAGACATTTTATTTCATTTAAATAATGAGACATTTTAATGCACTTGAAATGTCTCAATTGCCCTTTTGTTCAATACCTTTTGAAAAAAATATTAATAATGAGAATTGAACCTTGGTATTCACTTTATTTTGCACATTATCATACCACTAGGACACACACTTATATGAGTTGTTCATCAAACACATAATACATGTGACTGTGTCGCATGAGCCTAATTGAAAGCAAATAAAGTCTATCTAGATTGAGGAAAAAATGATATATATTTATAAAAAAAATTATTATAATTATTACTTGAGATATGAACACTGTATTTATTAAATAATAAGATTAATTATATAATTGTGTTCAAATTACGAAATTATGAATTGGATTATGAATACAATTTAAATAATCGTTGTATTGGTTAATGTAATTGTGTTAAGAGAACATGATATTGTTAAAAATAATCAAATTCTATCATTGGAATCTGAACGAATCAAAAACAGAAATAAGTTTATTAAACTTAATCGAATTAAAGAAGATTGGGTAACGCATCTATATTCCTTTCCGATGAGAGTCAGCCGACATTAACCAAATCATCCGATCTCCTTTCCTCTTCTTCTCAGCTTCCTTCTCCTCCCTCTTTCTCCAACCAAGCCATCATCCACCTTCACAAATCCCTCTCGTCCCTCCATAAATCGAACACTTTTCCCAAAAATTTCAAAAAACTCATTTGAGTTTCTCAGATCTTCTTTGATTTAGAGCTTGAAATATCAAATAAACACATTTCTTAGACTCAAAATCTGTTGATTAACATCATATCAAAATTTGTTATCGATCCGAGATCTTTGACTTTTTGATTTGTATCGCCTTGAGTGAAATATCGCTTTATGCGTAGGTATCATTTTATGCGTAGTTGTGATTGTCTCTTTGTTTATGTTTATTGTCTTTCGATATTGGATCTGGTGAGAATGATTTTATTGATGTTTTTGGGGATCTGGAAAGCCAATTTCAAAGCTGGGGCAGTGGTGATTATTGCAAGAGCTCACCTTTCACAACCAAAGATTGTTCATCCTTTGGGGTTTCTACTTTCGGCATGTCTATAGATAGTATCCGGCATGTAGATAGTTGGGGTGTCGCTCGTGCAATTAGGATTTTTGAACTCTAGGCAAACAATGATTTTTAGGATTAATGACCTTTTAGCCCTCGAAGTTTTATTCGAAATACCTATCAGCCCTCAATGTTTCAAAATGTTCCTTTTAGCCCTTGAAGTATCCGTAAAGGTCCAATTAACCCTTGTACCGGTACAAAAAATTGTAACGGTACGTATCGGATGAGCAAAATAGACATTACATGTGTCCGTTACAATTTTTTTTAATTTGTACCGGTATAAGGTTTAATAGGACCTTTCCGGATACTTCAGGGGCTAAAAGGTACAACGTATTAAACTTGAGGGTTTGATGGGTAAAAAAGGTCATTACTATATCTTCTAGTTTAATTCAGCCACCACTATCTCCATACCCCTCGAGTAAGACTTACATACACTCTTCTCTCTTTGCTTACCACTACCAAAATAAATATAGGGAATTCATAATGCTACATCTTATAAGCAGATCGAAGCAGAGGCCAATACAAGGGTGCTGAGCTTGAATTTAACTTAACTAGTCGACTAAGCCGCGCTTCGCGGCGGCCTTATATATTATAAAAATACTTAGCGTACACAATAATAAAAATTTAAATACTAAAATACTCTTTGACTTTGATTTACCGATTTTGCCTCACAATTGTTTTTAAAATTTTAAATATATCTAAAATATCAATATAAATTGGTGAACACAATATTGTATAAATTAAATATACATAGATAATAAGATAAAATATTCATATATTTTTCTATACCGATTTTGTCTCACAATTTTTTGGGCCGACACCCGTTTGTATATATTATAAAAATACTTAGCATACACAATAATAAAAATTTAAATACTAAAATGCTCTTTGACTTTGATTTATCGATTTTGCCTCACAATTTTTAGGCCGACCCCCATTGTATATATTTTAAAAATACTAAGTATATACAATATAAATTGAGTAAATATGATTATAAACATGGTGAAAAAATTTGATTATTAGAAGTAATGATTGTATATATATAAGAATATAAAATTTCTTTTCTATTTCGAATATATACTATAAGAATATAATATTTTTTTTTCTATTTCGAATATATAATTTTTTCTTCCCAACAAATTCGAAAACCTTTTCAATTTCGAATATGTAATTTGAATTCATCTTCCCTACAAATTCAAGAACCTTTTCTATTTCAAAGATGTTTATGTTAACGTTTATATTTGTTAATAGTATTTTTGTAGTTCGTTCTCAGGGAAGGACTAATATGTAGAATCAAGTTCAAGTATTTTATCTCTCACAATTTAGAAGTGTAGAAGAATGTTTGGTTTGTTTATAAACTAATTAAACTAATTATCAATTGAGAATAAAATATATGAGGAAAACAATCCAAGAACTGGGGTTCTTCACTTGGTTTCAATGCACATTCAATATCTCTATGACATCTACGTTCTTACTCTGCTGAAAACAATTCTTCTAAGGTTATGATGTTCTCTTCCAAGATACAATATAGTGTCTACAACTGCACCTTAATTGTCACTTCCGTGATACAATCAAAGTACAATCATAAACTAATAAGCACCAAGAATTATAAGTCTCACAATTCGCATATTAATCTTCCAATCAAATACTTGAATTATGTCTGTTAAATCGTGTACTAAAATTGCAACTCCTCTTCTAAGTAATTACAATCCCTAAAATCCAATCAAAGGTTCATGACGCCCCTAATTGTGTTAATCCCTCAATAACAGATCAGCAAAGCAAGAAAATCACATATAATTAAACACACATGAATACCAAGGAATACTACTCAATCCTCATATTAGAGATTTAGTTACACATAATTAAGGAAGAAAACAAAACACACGAATTAATAGAAGAACTCATAATTATAAGAATATAGAAAAAACCTTTAATCTTCAATCTTCAAAGAAAATAATAGTTCTCCAGAAAAATCCCTAAAAGCTGCGTGTTACAATGATATGATATGTATATCTATGTGATGATATGATTTTACAATGATACAATATGTTTTTAAAGGCCCTAGAAGTTTTATCCAACAAGGAAATACCAAAAATACCAAATAGAGTCAAAACAGGAAAGTTATGGAGGGTTTTTAGTGAAATTTTCCTCATGGACAGCGGCCATGCTAGGCTGCGGCCAAGGTAGGTAGGCTGCGGCCTAGCTCCAAATCTGTTGGAAATTTTTCAGCATGCTATTTCCTTCGTTTTGCCTCCGTTTCCTTTCGTTCTTTTTCTCAAAGCTTCCATACTTCAATTCCTTGCCTTGGAACCTTCATGGTGGCTCACAACAAGACTCCATTGTTCATTCTTAAGCTCGAATTCATCTCCAAAATTGACAGGAATTGCAACCTTATTCAACATTCTTGCAACCCATAATTTATTCATTTCTTCTCGTAAATTCACCAAATCCATTTCTCGAACTCAAAATCACATAAATCACTTAATAATGCTCGATTTCTTTCAACTTGGCAATTATTTATTTCCTGCAATAAACTCCAATAAAACTCATTAAATCGACACGATTATTCGCAAAAGCACCGTAAATGTGGGAATAAAATCCTATAAAATATATATAAAATATATTCTATCAAATATCCCCACATTTGGCACTTTGCGCGTCCTCATGCAAACTAAAATAATAATTACATTACTAACTAACTAGTACCACTTCCGTAGGTGATCACGGTTGCATTTGACATATGCAACAAGTCCTTTAAACCCCTAGGTAGCCCTAGTGGACGAGTAAGGTCTCGTGAGGGTTTATAGTGAATATACCCACAAAATTCATCTAGCTCATGCAAAAGACCACACATCAACACAACACCACACACACAAAGTCCTCTAATGCCATATAAACTTAAGAATCAAAATGAATACGCAATGCCTTGGTGTCTAAAGTGCAAGTATCCACATAGCATACTCAAATCACATGAATAAAATCATAGAATTCCATGTCAAGTGCAAAAATCGTTGGTAAATATGCTAAGCACACAAAAGCACATCATCAAGACACAACCTGGGATCTCCTATGCAAAAGCAACAACTCACCGTTCACTCACAAAAGATATTCACTCCAAACGAGGGGGTAAGTGTAACACTTAACTCCAACAATATCATAAGCATGCTTTACAAGTGGTATCAATCTAACCCTCAACACAACATACACCATCAATGACAATCAAAAGGTCTTTTATTAGGGCTGTAATGTGGGCTAGGGACAAGGTATGTCAAGTAAAGCCAAAGAAGGTTAAGTCAAAAGCTAGTACTCAACAATAAAATTAACAACTCCCATACTTTCATCCCCACACTTGAACTTTTATTTATATACAACTTGACTAGCCGAATCAAAGTAGGATCACAAAAGATAAGAATGCTCTCATACTTATTATATTTTTTTTCTTTTTCTGAATTTTTTTTTTCAGAGAGAGCTAATAGAAAGCAATAACAATGATCCATTGATATTTTACAAATTTCGACTAACAAGCACACAACCCAACTCAATATTCCCCCTAAGGTATGATCATCAATATCCCCCTTCATGCGCACCTTATTACTCCCTTAAGAACAATACTAGCCTTTGACAATTGGGTTCAAAATTAATATAAGGCCAATACAATAAAAAGGATAATGGCAAGTAACGTGGTATGTCACCGAAAAAATAGGATTAGGCTCAAAAGGGTGAACTAATGGATCATGTATAAATGGTTTGGTATTATGGGAAATATAAGGTTAACCTATTGCCTTTATCATGTTGTCATCAATTAATGTCATGCATCTTAAGAAAGACCTCAAGAAAACGAAAAAAATCATGCAAAAGATATGCATATTGGCTCAAAACTCACTTGGTGTGTAAAAGCACAATCAATCCCAAATAGAAGTCTCTCTAATGTACCTACTTGTACTCAAAGCATATAGACCAAATTATCTTGCACATATTCATGTCATTCTAGTCCCTTACCACATTCAATAAGTCTACCAGCTTCAACTTGCTAGTGTAAGTGTGTGCACAAGAACATCACATATCACTTCTCAATCAAAAGAATCCATAAACAAAAGATTTCTAACAGCATGCATGGGTGCATTAAAACACGTAAACTTCACAAAGCTAGAATTATTTTTGGTCTTTTCAAAATTTTTTTAATTTGTTTGGATTTTTCATTTTTTAATATAACTACAACACATGAGACCACATCCCCACACTTAAATGGGTCAATGTCCTCAATGACACACTACTATAGAAAAGCATGAAAGAAATACTCACAATACATGGGTTGCCTCCCACGAAGCGCTCGTTTAACGTCATTAGCTTGACGCCGATTCTCAACCGATGATAGGGGCTTGGAGGTGAAGAATGCTCATCTCTCGCTCCACTGTTTCTCCTAGCAGGTATGAATTAAGTCTCTGCCCGTTCACCTTGAATACATTTGACCCTTCTCTAGTAATCTCACAAACCCCATTAGGATAGACCTTCATAATCTCAAAAGGTCCGGACCATCGCGATCTGAGCTTTCCGGGGAATAAACGGAGTCTTAAATTAAACAATAGAACATGTTGCCCAACCTCAAATTCCTTCTTTTGAATGTGCTTATCATGCCACAATTTGGTCTTCTCCTTGTAGATACTAGCATTTTCATAAGACTGGAGCCTAATCTCCTCAAGCTCTCCAAGTTGAAGCAAACGCTTCTCTCCCACAGATTTTAGATCAAAATTCAAATTCCTCGTTGCCCAAAACGCCTTATGCTGAAGTTCCACCGGCAAATGACATGGCTTCCCAAAAACCAACCTATATGGAGACATCCCAATAGGTGTTTTAAATGCCGTCCTATATGCCCAAAGAGCATCATCAAGCTTTGTTGACGAATCCTTTCTTGACGCTGCCACTGTCTTCTCCAAAATTGACTTCAGCTTACGATTCGAAATCTCAACTTGTCCACTTGTTTGCGGATGATAAGGAGTTTCCACCTTTTGTGTCACACCATACTTTTTCAAGAGATCAACCACCTGTTTATTGCAAAAGTGCGAACCTCCATCATTGATAATAGACCTTGGCACTCCAAATCTAGTGAACACATGCTTCTTTAGGAACTTCTTCACCACTCTAGCATCGTTAGTAGGAGACGCAATAGCTTCCACCCATTTCGAGACATAATCAACTCCCACCAAAATATACTGGTTCCCATAAGAAGATGGAAATGGACCCATAAAGTCCATCCCCCACACATCGAAAATCTCCACCTCAAGAATAGATTGTAAAGGCATCTCGTTCCTCCTCGAAATATTTCCAACTCGTTTATATCTATCACATTTCGCCACAAAGTCTTTAGCATCTTGATGCATGGTTGGGCAATAAAATCCTGACTGCAAAACTTTCGCCATTGTCTTCATACTACTGTTATGACCTCCACACTCTAGAGAATGACAATGCCTGAAAATATGAAGAACTTCATCATGAGGTACACATCTACGAAACATTCCATCAGCACACTCCTTGTAAAGAAGCGGTTCCTCCCAATAGTAGTGCTTTACATCATAATAGAATTTCTTCTTTTGGTTATTAGAGAGATTATCCGGCACAACTCCTCCCACAATGTAGTTCACAAAATCTGCATACCATGGTATAGACATAAACACAACTAGAAGTTGCTCCTCCGGAAATTTATCATTAATAGGTATTTCACCTCCTACCTCTCCATCTCCTTGGTCCAACCTAGATAAATGATCAGCTACCAAGTTCTCGCACCCTTTCTTATCTCGAATCTCAAGATCAAATTCCTGAAGTAAAAGAATCCAACGAACTAGACGAGGCTTGGCATCCTTCTTTGTCATCAAGAAACGAATCGGAGCATGATCCGAATAGACAATCACCTTAGACCCAACAAGATAAGATCTGAATTTATCAAGTACAAATACCACTGCAAGTAGCTCTTTCTCCGTAGTGGAATAATTGATTTGTGCATCATCAAGAGTCTTGCTTGTGTAAGCTATCACGTGCATCCGCTTATCCTTCTTCTGCCCAAGAACAACACCCACAGCATAGTCACTAGCATCACACATGAGGTCAAATGGCAAGCTCCAATTGGGAGATGTAACTATGGGTGCAGAAGTAAGTTCCTTCTTCAACCTGTTAAAAGAAACAAGACAACTTTCATCAAAGTAAAAGACACGATCCTTTTCGAGAAGATTGCAGAGAGGCCGAGCTAACTTGGAGAAATCCTTGATGAACCGTCGATAAAAACCAGCATGACCAAGAAAGCTTCGAATTCCTTTCACAGATGAAGGTGGTGGCAATTTTTCAATAACTTCAATTTTTGCTCTATCGACCTCAATGCCTTTATTAGAGATTTTATGCCCAAGCACAATGCCCTCCTTCACCATAAAGTGACATTTTTCCCAATTAAGAACAAGATTCGTTTCAGTACATCTCTGCAACACCTTTGATAAACTGGCGAGACATGATTCAAAGGAAGAACCATATACAGTGAAGTCATCCATGAATACCTCCATGTCTCTCCCTATAAAATCTGAGAAAATGTGGTTCATGAGCCGTTGAAACATCGAAGGACCATTACACAAACCAAAAGGAAGCCCCCGATAAGCAAAAGTGCCATAAGGACAAGTAAAGGTGGTCTTCTCTTGATCTTCGGGTGCAATAGGAATCTGAAAGTAACCCGAGAATCCATCCAGAAAGATGTAATACTCATTACCCGCCAACCTTTCGAGCATTTGATCAATGAATGGGAGGGGAAAGTTATCTTTGCGAGTAGCGTTATTCAACTTCCTATAATCAATGCAAACTCTCCAACCTGTTACTGTTCTCGTGGGAATTAATTCATTCTTCTCATTGTGTACAACATTCATCCCACCTTTTTTGGCACAACATGAATAGGGCTAACCCATTGACTGTGTGGAACCGAATATATGATACCAGCATCAAGCAACTTAGTCATTTCTTTCTTCACCACCTCTTGCAAATTCGGATTCAATCTTCTTTGTCCCTCAATCATAGGCTTATGATTATCTTCTAAGGCAATTCTATGCATGCAAAGAGCAGGGCTAATCCCCTTGATATCTTGAATTGTCCAACCAATAGTTGATTTATATTGCCGAAGAACAAGTAGTAATTTTTCTAGCTCATCATCACTGAGCAAAGAAGAAACTACCACAGGATATATATCATTAGGACCCAAAAAAGCATACCTCAGATAGAATATATTTTTATATATATTCTAGATGATTTTATTCTCATAATTATTGTGTTTTGCATTGATTTGGATTTTTATTTAATAGATTTGATTGTTTTATTGTAGGAAATAAAGAATTCATAACTTGGAAGGATTTGGAGCAAAAAGAGCAAATTTGGAGATAAAATAGATGAAATTTCGGAATTATTGGACCGGTTGCGCAGTCTACACTGTTTTGGCCATATCAGGAGTTCTATAAGTCCGTTTGAGGCCCGTAAGCTGTCCACACGAAGCCTGGAAGATTTTATACAACTTAGGATAGTGATCGCGCATGCAGGCTGCGTGTGGTGGGCGCAGATTGCGCGACAAGCAGACTGATGGGAGCAGAGAATTTACTGTTTTTGCCCTTTTCAAGTTCTAATTGTATTTTGGGCAGTTTTGGTACCTAAATTGAATTCTAATTGTATTAGAAGGTATTTTTTTGCTGGGCAAGACTTGGAGTGCCTATATAAACACATCTTGGAACACATTATTAAGAATGTAATATTAGATCAGATAATATAGTTTAGAGTAGATTATTATTATTAGTTGGAGATGTAGAGAAACACCATGACTCTTCTTTTGGGTGACAACATTGAAGTTTGAAGGTTTTGTTCTATTAATCTTTTCTTTGTTCTTATTAGTTTAATTATGTTTTCTTGTTTTACTAGTTGTTTTACTTATTTAATTATTAGCGAGTAGTTATTTCTAGGGCTTAAAGGGAAGCCATGTTTGCACTAATATTGGCATGATTTTCATAGTGGTTTGATTGGTTATGGTTAATTCTGATTGATATGTTTTAATCATTAATTTGTGTAATCGTCCGATATCATGGATTAATTATATGCAAATAGGGGTATGGATCGAGAGATTTACTTACTAGAGGCACACATACGATTAGCAGAATTGAATTTGAGTGCGGAAGCATCATTGGATTTCTGAGAGCGTTAATGCTTGGAAGAGATTAACTTGACTCTAATTACCTGATTGATTGAATTACTAAAAGTGGTTAATTGTGTTGAATGTTTCGAAAGTGTTAATGCTTGAAAGAGATTAACATACTCTAGTTATAGGATCACATTGATTGCTTTAGCTTAAGAGCCAATTGTGTAAGCATGGTGGACCTGATTGCCCTAGGTTTTAAATAATTTGTTTATCATCTGTTTAATTCGTGTTAATCTTGTTTAATTAGTTAATTAATATTCTCCAATATTCGTCTGACCCTTGAAACAATTAACGATAACTGAAAAGGAATTAGTAGAACCTGTCTCCTTGTGGATTCAACCCGCTTGCCATCTGTACTAGCAATAGACACCGTGCGCTTGCGGTTAGGTATAATTTGACACATCAAGTTTTCGGCGCCGCTGCCGGGGAGACAGCGAGTTTCTGTTAATTTTAATTTAGTTGTTTAGATTGTTTTCATTGTCTCGTTGGAACCTTTGTTCCAATTGAGGCAAATTTTACTTCGTTTTCTTGGCTTTGTTGAGTGTCTACAGGTTTGCAATGGGTGAAGTTGATACTTTTGCACTCTTATCTTCCCTAGTAGAGGCACATACTCGAGAGATTGCCATGTCAAAGACTACAGAGCCCACTATGCGTCCAATGAGTATCAATGAGATGTCACAAGTGGTCCCTAAAACTTACAATTTTTGTCCAATTTGTGGTGTCCAAGGTCACTATGGTTTTGAATGCTCTTACAATGTCTATAATTCTCAGAGTGCTCAGTGGGGACAAATGAATTCTTTTGAAGAAGGATATGGGTACAATCAGTATTCAAACACTTTTGATCAAGAATACGTGAATCAACCAGATTTCTACTACCAGGACAATGGTGCTCAAAAATTTTCATATCATAATCAGCAACAGTTTGAGTAACAATATTATCAGTCATATGAGCAGCCGCCACATAAAGAATATCAATATCCTCCTCTACAAGAAGATCTACATGTTTCTCAATCCAGCGTAGATGTGCAAGCTGATCAGACAAATGAGATGTGGGATATCTTGAGTAAACTGCTAAAGCGTTCTGAAGAATTAGAAACTCAAAGTTTGGCGATTGAATCTCAAATTGCACAGTTGGCTAACTCTTCTACTATAGGGCATCTCGACTATTTATCATCATCATCTATCCGATCCGAAGAGGACCTGACTACTATCAATCTCACAAGCGATCAGGAATATGATAGTTTCTCCATGTATGTTGATGATGAGGCCATTGATAAAGAGAAGGAGCATGCCACCGATGATGAGATCAATGAAGTTGCTGCTACCGAGAACAATGTGACTGATGATGAGGCTACAAAGGAAAGCAATACAGAGATGGTTGTTGTTTCTCTTCCGCAACCTGTGCCTAAGCTACCATGTATTGATAAATTTGCTCTCGATCTAGCCTCTACTTACAAGGCTTCTTTGCTCAAGAACAGTTATTTCAAGGTTGATGTGATAAGAAATATTGTCCAAGATGATATTTCTCAAATTCTGGTTGAGGATCCATACAAAGTGGCTCCTACGTTTCAAGCTCGAGAAGAGGGAGAAGATGGAAGTGTCTTATTAGCCAATGATGTGATAAGCCAAGATGTCCGAATGGCTCCAGTGAAAGTGAGGAGTGAAGAAAAGCCACCACCAGAACCTCCACCTTATGTCAAGGGAGTTCAATATTTTCGTGGTGTCGAATTTTATCGCTGTTTTATCACAAAGTTTTCCAAAACTGCACAAGCACTCTCTCTATTGCTTATTAATGACATATTTTATTTTACTGATGCTTGTTTGGAGACTTTCTGCAGGATAAAGACAACCACAAACACTATTGATACTTTTTGTGGTGACGAGTTTATGATCGAGAAATTGGATATTCCGTTTCCATCGGAGTATTTTTTGAGGAGGTCAAGCTAATGACTCTAAAAAAAGCGCTTCTTGGGAGGCAACCTATGGATCATGCTTCTGCAAAGGGGAGTTTTTCTTTCCTTCTATTTTATATATTATAGATTTCTTTGTTTAGTTAATGAGTCATTGAGGACATTGACTCGCTTAAGTGTGGGGATGAGTTCTCAATGATAAAAAAAATCCAAAAAAATTATATAGTATAAAAATTCAAAAAAAATTTAAAAAATTAAAAAATACCAAAAATAATTCTAGCCATGCAATTTGATTAGTTGTTGTATTTTGCTTGATACACCCATGCATGCGTAGGAATCTTGTGTTTATGGATGCTTTTGTATGAGAAGTGACGTGCTTTGTTCTTGTGCACACACTTTCACTAGCAAGTTGAAACTGGTAGATTTAATTGAATGTAGTAAGTGATTAGAATGACATGAATATGTGCAAGATGACTTGGTTTCCATGCTTTGAGTACAAGTAGGTGCGTTAGAGAGTCTTGTTACTTGGGATTGATTATGTTTTGTCACACCAAGCGAGTTTTGAGCCTATATGCATATATTTTGCATGATTTTTCGTTTGCATGAGTGTCCACATGTTGTTTGCATTGCTAGCACTTACTTGAGATCTTTCTTGAAATGCATGACATTACTTGATGATGAGATGATAAAGGCACTTAGGTTTAACCTCGTATTTCCCATATTTCCACACCCTTTAAACATGATCAATTAGTTAACCCGTTGAGCTTAATCCTATTCTTTTGGTGACACACCACATTACTTGCCGTTATCCTTTTTATTCTATTGGCCTTACATTGAATTTGAACCTAAATTGTCAAAGGCTAGTATCGTGCTTAAGGGAGTAATAAGGTGTTCATAAAAGGGGGGGTTATTGATGATCATACCATTGGGGAATATTGAATTTGGTTGATGCTTGTTAGTCAAAATTCATAATAATATCTATGGATCATTGTGCTTATTCCTTAGCTCTCAGAAAAAAAACAGAAAAAAGAAAAAAAATAAATAGAAAAAAAAAGAGAAAATAAATAAATAAATTTGAGAGCATTCTTATGTTTGTATGATCCTTCTTCATTCGACTAGTCAAATTATTATGTAAGGGTTATTGAAAAATCCAAGTGTGGGGAAGTATTTGTGGTTTTAATAGAAAGGGAATTGAATAATGATTATTGTTGGGTACTAGCTTTTGGCATATTAACCTGTTTTAGCTTTACTTGACATACCTGGTCCCTAGCCCACACTACAACCCGAATAAAGACCTTTTGATTGTCATCAGTGATGTATGTTGTGTTGAAAGTGAGATTGATTGCGAGTGTCAAGTTGTGTTTATGATTTTGTTGGAATTGAGTGATACACTTAACCTTGTTCTTGAGTGAATATTCGTTTTTGAGTGAAAGGTGAGTTATTACTTGTTTTGGCATAGGAGATCCCAGGTTTAGATTTAAAGATGTATTTCTTGTGGGCTTAGCATGATTACCAACGATTTTTACACTTGACATGAATTTTTATGACTTTCTGCATGTTGGTTGAGTAAACTACGTGAATACTTGCACTTTTGACACCAAGACATCGTATGTTTGCTTTGATTCTAAAGTTGATGTGGCATGAGAGGACTTGTGTGTGTGGTGTTGTGTTAGCATTGATCTTTTGCATGGTTAGATGAATTTTGTGGGTATATTCACTATAAACCCTCACGAGACAACACTCGTCCTACTAGGGCTGCCTAGGGGTTTAACGGCTTGTTGCATATGCTCAATGCAATCGTGTCATCTACGAAAGTGATGTTTGTTAGGACTTAGTTTTTATTTCACTTATTTGCCCGAGGACGTGCAAATGCTTAGTGTGGGGATGTTTGATAGAATATATTTTTATATATATTCTAGATGATTTTATTCTCATAATTATTGTGTTTTGCATTGATTTGGATTTTTATTTAATAGATTTGATTGTTTTATTGTAGGAAATAAAGAATTCATAACTTGGAAGGATTTGGAGCAAAAAGAGCAAATTTGGAGATAAAATAGATGAAATTTCGGAATTATTGGACTGGTTGCGCAGTCTATACTGTTTTGGCAATATCAGGAGTTCTATTAGTCCGTTTGAGGCCCGTAAGCTGTCCACACGAAGCCTGGAAGATTTTCTACAACTTAGGACAGTGATCGCGCGTGCAGGCTGCGTGTGGTGGGCGTAGATTGCGCGACAAGCAGACTGATGGGAGCAGAGAATTTACTGTTTTTGCCCTTTTCAAGTTCTAATTGTATTTTGGGCAGTTTTGGTACCTAAATTGAATTCTAATTGTATTAGAAGGTATTTTTTTGCTGGGCAAGACTTGGAGTGCCTATATAAACACATCTTGGGACACATTATTAAGCATGTAATATTAGATCAGATAATATAGTTTAGAGTAGATTATTATTATTAGTTGGAGATGTAGAGAAACACCATGACTCTTCTTTTGGGTGACAACATTGAAGTTTGAAGGTTTTGTTCTCTTAATCTTTTCTTTGTTCTTATTAGTTTAATTATGTTTTCTTGTTTTACTAGTTGTTTTACTTATTTAATTATTAGCGAGTAGTTATTTCTAGGGCTTAAAGGGAAGCCATGTTTGCACTAATATTGGCATGATTTTCATAGTGGTTTGATTGGTTATGGTTAATTCTGACTGATATGTTTTAATCATTAATTTGTGTAATCGGCCGATATCATGGATTAATTATATGCAAATAGGGGTATGGATCGAGAGATTTACTTACTAGAGGCACACATACGATTAGCAGAATTGAATTTGAGTGCGGAAGCATCATTGGATTTCTGAGAGCGTTAATGCTTGGAAGAGATTAACTTGACTCTAATTACCTGATTGATTGAATTACTAAAAGTGGTTAATTGTGTTGAATGTTTCGAGTGTGTTAATGCTTGAAAGAGATTAACATACTCTAGTTATAGGATCACATTGATTGCTTTAGCTTAAGAGCCAATTGTGTAAGCATGGTGGACCTGATTGCCCTAGGTTTTAAATAATTTGTTTATCATCTGTTTAATTCGTGTTAATCTTGTTTAATTAGTTAATTAATATTCTCCAATATTCGTCTGACCCTTGAAACAATTAACGATAACTGAAAAGGAATTAGTAGAACCTGTCTCCTTGTGGATTCGACCCGCTTGCCATCTGTACTAGCAATAGACACCGTGTGCTTGCGGTTAGGTATAATTTGACACATCAACCTCAAATTAGCAGGTAGAGGTTTAAGTTCAACCTGTGGTGCCTCTGAAAGTGTAAAAGCCATCTCAACTTCTGTGTCTCGTACAACAAGTGCTTCTTCTTCTACTACATCATCTAACACCCGTTCTGCTCCCACGAAGTGTTCATTTTCGTGCTGCACAATGTCATCTACTATGTCAATGGTAAAACAAGTTGCTCCAAAAGGAGGTATCTTCATTGCTTTATTCAGATCAAATTCCACTTTGTCCTCGCCAACATTCAATGTCAATTTTCCAGCTTTAACATCGATTGTAGTGCCAGCAGTAGCCAAGAATGGCCTTCCCAAGATAATGGGTATCTCGACATCTTCATCCATCTCTAACACCACAAAATCACAAGGTATGACAAATTTATCCACTTTGACTACCACATCTTCAATGACCCCCAATGGATACTTAACAGAACGATCCGCCAACTGAAGTGAAATCCGTGTCTTTTTAAGCTCCCCAAGACCAAGCCGTTTGCAAAATGAGTATGGCATCAAACTCACACTTGCCCCTAAGTCACACAAGGATTTCATGTTTTCCATCTTCCCAATAGTGCAAGGCAAAGAGAAGCTTCCCGGATCTTTCAATTTCTGAGGAATAGCCTTCTGGATGACTGCACTGCATTCTGCATTAAGAGTAATAGTTTCTGCATCTTCAAGTTTCCTCTTCTTTGTCAACATCTCCTTAAGAAATTTAGCATAAAGTGGCATTTGATTCAAAGCTTCAGCCAAAGGAATATTGACATGTAACTGCCGGAACATAGTCAAGAACTTCTCGTACTGCTTCTCTAACTTCCTGTTGTAAAGTCTCTGTGGAAATTGAATAGGATGAACATAAGGTGGTGGAGGAACATACGGCTTTTCTGATTCTTCTTCCTTCTTCTTCTCATCTTGGTTTTCTGACGTGTCTGCAGCAATCTCTACTGGCTTATCCTCTTTCTCAGCATCACTCTCTTTAGGATTAAGAACCTCAACCTCGGGCAACTCTTTTCCGCTCCTCAAAGTAATTGCTTTGCATTGCTCTTTACCAGTCTGGTCGGGTTGACTAGGAAGAGACCCTTGCTCACGAACACCCATCTTTGAGGCAATCTGTCCAATCTGTGTTTCAAGCATCTTTTGAGATATTGCCATCTGATCTATTCTTGATTCCATATTAGCCAATGCCCCAGAAGTCCCTTGCATAATCTTATTTAGTGCAACCTCCCACTCAGCTGGTTCTTTCTTTGGTGGAGGTTGATACTGCTGTTGTGCTTGATATGGCGGTCGTGACTGAAAACCAGGAGGTTGATTCTGCCTTGGAAATGCATAGGTGTTAGTAGTATTTTTGTTGTTCGTTCGCAGGGAAGGACTGAATGTAATATCAAGTTCAAGTATCTTATCTCTCAGAATTTAGAAGTGTAAAAGAATTTTTGGGTTTGTGTATTAACTAAATTAACCAAGAACTAATTATAAGCACTAAGAATTGATTTTAAACTGAGATTCAAATATGTTGGAAAACAATCTAAGAACTGGGGTTCTTCACTTGGTCTCAATACATGTTCAATATTAATGTGATATCTGTGTTCCTACCTTGCTGAAAACAATTCTTCTAAAGTTATACTGTACCCTCCCAGGCTACAATATAGTGCTTACAGCTACACCCTAATTGTCACTCCCGTGATACAATCAAAGTATATCTATAAACTGTTAAATGCCAAGAATTATATGTCTCACAATTCTCCTATTAATCTCCCGATCTAATATTCAAATTATGTCTGTTAAATCATGTACTAAGATTGCAACTTCTCTCCCAAGCTTATTACAATCCCTAGAATACAATCAAAGGTTCATGACTCCCCTAATTGTGTTAAGATCTCATTAACAGATCAGCAAAGCAGAAAATCACATAATCAAGCATGCATGAATACCAAGGAATACTACCCAATCCTCAGATTAGAGAATTAGTTACGCATATTTAATAAAGAAAACATAATAATAATGATAATGAATGAAAACATAATATTGAAGAAAGAATTGAAGATCGAAAGTACCTTGATACGATTAAAAGCTATGAATTGTTATGATTTACAATGGTAGGATGTGTTTAAATAGGCTCTACAAATCTTGCCCAGCAAGAAATTGCCTTCTATTACAATTTGGATTTAAAGAAGGTACCCAAAACTGCCCAGAATACAATTAGAATTATAAAAAGGGCAAAACAGTAAATTTAAAGCCTTCTTTTAAAAGATCACGTGCGCGAATTTAATCAGCACGTTCCTTGCACCTGCTTCTTATCCCATATTGTAGAAAATCTCTCAAGCTTCGCGTGGGCAGTAAGATCGCTGAAAACGGACTTCTAGAACTCCAGATATGACCAAAACAGTATAAGCTGCGCAGCCTTCCCAGAAAATCCGAATTTTAATCAATTAAATCTCCAAAAACGACAAAAGCTTAGATATTCTTGCAAACCTGCACAACTACACAAAACACATCAAAACTACACAAACTTGAGTCCAAAACAATCAATTTAAGCCGAACGGAGGCATTCCCAGTGGATATAAAATCCACTTATCAAACCCCCAAACTTAAACTGATGCTTGTCCTCAAGCATAAACAATTACAACTACCTGATTAGTACCACTTCCGTAGGTGATCACGGTTGCATTTGGCAAATGCAACAAGCCCTTTAAACCCCTAGGCAGCCCCAGTGGACGAGTAAGGTCTCGTGAGGGCCTATAGCGAATGTACCCACAAAATCCATTTAACCAAATGCAATGCAATGCATGAATGCAACTAGTATGAACAATGCAACGATCCCCTTCAAACTAACCAAAACCAACTAACAAGCAAATATCTCAAAGAATGCAACTAAATCCAAATAGAGCTCGACCAAGTTCCCGTATACTAACATTACATGAACAGAAACGTGCGTGTGTGCAATGCTCATCAGAAATACTCCCAAAACTAGGTCAAAAATCATACATGTTCTTCGCCAAGACAATCACAGGTTTATAAATAGAATAGACTGTAGACACTTCATAACCTAAAAACACCTCCATCCTTATCCAAGGTAGACAAAAATTCATGCTTTATTACTACTACTACGACACATATATACAAGCATACTTATTTAACCGTGCAATGGATGAGACCCCAAAAGGCTTATACAATAATACCCATGTAGCGAGCGTTAGGTCAGTGGATCCCAGACTCTAAAAGCCTTAGGTCACTAGGACTAAGTCCCCTCAGACTTAATTACTCGAGTATTAAAGAGCTCACCCTGGTTAATTTTGCATATAACAATTGAAACTTTTTTTTTTCTTTTCTTTTCTTTTTCTGTTTTTTTTTCTTTTCTATGCAATCTGGAATGAGAATTCTCAATTCCAACCCTAGACTACTCATATAAATATGAGCCGGCTACTAGCCATTTGACACCTAGCCATTATTGAACAATTAATACAATTAGCATGAAATCCCTGGTTTCTCCCAAACTTAGACTTTAATGCTCCTACGCCATCAAGGGAATAACGAAAATTCTAAATATAATCAAGTAATTAAATCTCAAAGCATCCAAACAATCATGACCTTAACAATTAATACAATTAGCATGAAATCCCTGGTTTCCCCCAAACTTAGACTTTAATGCTCCTACGCCATCAAGGGAATAACGAAAATTCTAAATATAATCAAGTAATTAAATCTCAAAGCATCCAAACAATCATGACCTTAACCTAGCCCAAAAGCACCCAATGAGTTTGTGTAAAAATTTTGTGCCCGTAACACATAAGTCAATTTCATAGAAACTATAAATCAACCCTCTACTTATCATCACCACACTCAATTAAACATCTACCTATCAATCAGAATCAGCTCGTCCTAAGGGATCATGAAATATGCATGCCATGAAAATGCAACTAGAATGAACTCACATGGTATACAGAAATAAAAACAGAATGTCCTACATGAAACAAACGTAGATAACACGAACATACATGCATGAATTATCACTAATATGCAAAGCATGAAATCCTACATGAACACATAATAATACAACAACTACTAATCCCTCAAAACACCCCCAAACTTGAAAGATTCAATGTCCTCATTGAATGGAAGTAAATACAAGGGATAGTAGAAAACATACCTACAAAGTGCCGTACATATCCTTCCCCATCGTAACTCAAACAAGCTTTTTCGGCAAAAATCCCCTTTTTGTAGCAATTAGCATTACCTCTCCCAAGCTTAGAAGCCATAAGAATCAATACCCAACTCACAAGAAGCTCCACCAATAATCACCAAACAATACCACACCAAAAATCGGTAAATACCAAGAATAATACAAAATCCCAATTTTTCAAGAACACAAATTCGTAATCAAAATAAAATTTTTAGAAGAAATAAACCCACTACGAATTGGAGAGGTGAACTTGCAATTAATTCCTCTTTAGAATTGAATTTTTAGAGATTTAAATAAATAGAAGAGGAATTGGATTTGTATGGCTAGGTGTGTATAAATATAAGATGATGGATAGATGAGATTTAAAAATTTAGAGTGTAGGAGAGATTTGGAGAGGTTAAGATTTGATGTAGGATAGATATAGGAATTTAGAATTGAAAAAAATTTGAGTTAGGATTGAATTTAGGGAATTTTTATGGTTAAAAACAAGAATTTTCGGGAAAAATCTGGCAGAACAGGGGTACAACGCAGCATCAGGCTGCGTTTCAGGGTGGTTGGGCGCGGAACAGGCAGACACGCATGAGAGAAATGCGTGACAGGGGGAAAAACACTCATGTAACGCAGGAGCTATCTGCGTTACTCCGGCGCAAACTGCGCTGAATGCAGTGACACAGGCGCAGATTGCGTTATAGGGGCGCAGACTGCGCGAAAATTTCACTGTTCACATTTTTTTTTTTTCACAGATTTTTTTTCCACTACTCATTCTTTTCTTTTTTTTTTTCATACAACACTCAAATTTTTTTTTTCTCTCTTCCTACACTAAACACTCTTTTTTTTTCTATTCCTACACTAATGCATGGGTTGCCTCCCACGAAGCGCTTCTTTAACGTCAATAGCTTGACGCCGATTATACCTGGAAACTTCAATGAGGATAAAAAGCAAACAGATGCACATATCTACGAATTTCTAATATAAGCATATTGTGCAAATTAACCTTAGATTCATTGAAAGGTACGAAAACTTTCAAGAACCTATCATGCTCAAGAGACTTAGAAACATCAAAATAACTAGAAAAGTCGTCAGAATAATCATTATAAGTACGACTCATATACTCCTCCCAAATCGGATCCTTATACTCTACAGCAAGATTTTCAACTTTCTCGATCTTAACTTCCTTCTCTTTTATAATTGGACACTCATCAATTTTAATCTCATCTACCAATGTATTAAGCTCAAAATTTTCTAGAACTGGTAGAATTTCAATTGCATCCAAATTATCATTAATGCGCATGGGACAATTATCAACTACACAAGTAGACTCATCAGACACAACATTATCATCAATTGCTAAACAAGAATCATGGCATAGAGGAAAATTGACACAAGGAGGAATTCGATAACAACCGTCATGCCACACTCCTCGAACTTCCCAAATAAAATTATTTAGTTTAGCATTCTCCTCGTACCAAGCTATTGAATCACATGGAATATCATTGTCACTAGCAATCTCTAAAGTTGGTTCATCAAAAACTCCCAAAGAAAGTAAGGGAAGATTAGATTGAGTTCCTTGAATCATTTTATTGAGCGTAATCTCCCAATCAGCAAGTAAAGAAGGATTAGACTGAGTTAAACTCGTATCAACATCATTACACATATATGGGTAAACATCATCATGATATTGATTTTCAAACGAATATGAATAATCATTGCTAGGGGCATATGGAGCATAAAATGAGTTCTCAGAATAGAACGAATTCACCTGATATGCAT
This sequence comes from Saposhnikovia divaricata, assembly GCA_036435485.1. Taxonomy (NCBI): domain Eukaryota; kingdom Viridiplantae; phylum Streptophyta; class Magnoliopsida; order Apiales; family Apiaceae; genus Saposhnikovia; species Saposhnikovia divaricata. The sequence continues at coordinate 8,298,998 of JAZHRN010000154.1, read as the reverse complement.
TACGATCCTCATAGGAATTGAATTGTGGGTAAGGATTGAAGTCTTGATATCGTTCTTGACTGTTGTAGAAATTCTGAGCATTGTTCCAACCAAAGTTGTACTCCATCTAGTCTCTCTCCTCAAAACCTGTTTAGATTGTCTACCTAAAAGAACCTGTAGACACACCAAAGAAAGAAAAACAAAAAGAAAGAAAAGAAAAATATATACAAAGATAAAATCCAAACTACAAGAAACAATTAACTCAAACCCAACATTACTGCCTTCCCGGCAGCGGCGCCAATTTGTTAGTAGTATTTTTGTTGTTCGTTCGCAGGGAAGGACTGAATGTAATATCAAGTTCAAGTATCTTATCTCTCACAATTTAGAAGTGTAAAAGAATTTTTGGGTTTGTGTATTAACTAAATTAACTAAGAACTAATTATAAGCACTAAGAATTGATTTTAAACTGAGATTCAAATATGTTGGAAAACAATCTAAGAACTGGGGTTCTTCACTTGGTCTCAATACATGTTCAATATTAATGTGATATCTGTGTTCCTACCTTGCTGAAAACAATTCTTCTAAAGTTATACTGTACCCTCCCAGGCTACAATATAGTGCTTACAGCTACACCCTAATTGTCACTCCCGTGATACAATCAAAGTATATCTATAAACTGTTAAATGCCAAGAATTATATGTCTCACAATTCTCCTATTAATCTCCCGATCTAATATTCAAATTATGTCTGTTAAATCATGTACTAAGATTGCAACTTCTCTCCCAAGCTTATTACAATCCCTAGAATACAATCAAAGGTTCATGACTCCCCTAATTGTGTTAAGATCTCATTAACAGATCAGCAAAGCAGAAAATCACATAATCAAGCATGCATGAATACCAAGGAATACTACCCAATCCTCAGATTAGAGAATTAGTTACGCATATTTAATAAAGAAAACATAATAATAATGATAATGAATGAAAACAAAATATTGAAGAAAGAATTGAAGATCGAGAGTACCTTGATACGATTAAAAGCTATGAATTGTTATGATTTACAATGGTAGGATGTGTTTAAATAGGCTCTACAAATCTTGCCCAGCAAGAAATTGCCTTCTATTACAATTTGGATTTAAAGAAGGTACCCAAAACTGCCCAGAATACAATTAGAATTATAAAAAGGGCAAAACAGTAAATTTAAAAGATCACGTGCGCGAATTTAATCAGCACGTTCCTTGCACCTGCTTCTTATCCCATATTGTAGAAAATCTCTCAAGCTTCGCGTGGGTAGTAAGATCGCTGAAAACGGACTTCTAGAACTCCAGATATGACCAAAACAGTATAAGCTGCGCAGCCTTCCTAGAAAATCCGAATTTTAATCAATTAAATCTCCAAAAACGACAAAAGCTTAGATATTCTTGCAAACCTGCAACTACACAAAACACATCAAAACTACACAAACTTGAGTCCAAAACAATCAATTTAAGCCGAACGGAGGCATTCCCAGTGGATATAAAATCCACTTATCAATAGGAAGGATTAGCTGCATGATTATTGCTGTAAGAAAGATTGTTGTTTGGCCTTTGATTCAGATTGTAGTAAGAATTATTCTGCACAGGCCAAGGCTGTCTTCCTTGAATAAAAGATGCTTCTTCTGGAAATTGTTGCACATAAGAGTTGTGACTAGCACCGTAATCATGATACCCTTCCATAGGTGAAGAAATAGCATTCACATTTACCTTTTGTCCTCGCACCTCCTGAGTAAGAGTATCCAACTTTTGAGCCAGCATGTTGATCATCTCAGATTCTTGTGCTGCTTTTGCTGAGCTCGTCCCACTAGGTGCCCATGAATAATTATTAGATGCTAATTCCTCAAGGAGTGCTTTAGCCTGTGTAGTTGGTGCCTTCTTGAAATTTACACCAGCAGCCACACTCAAACGAATATCTGCATTCATGGCCCCATAAAAAGTACTAATGATCTGCCAATCTTGCAAACCGTGATGTGGACACTTCCTCATTAATGCCTTAAATCTCTCCCATGCCTGATATAGACCTTCACCCGGTTGTGCTTTAAAACTCATAATCATAGTCCTCAATTGTTGCGTCTTGTCAAAAGGATAATATTTGGACAAGAATTCAGCAGAAAGACTCTCCCATGTAGCAACCGCGGTGTCTGGAAGTTGTTGAAACCATTCCAAAGCTCTTCCCTTAATAGAGTAGGGAAACATATGGAGACGAATCTTATCACTCGTAACACCATTGATTCTGAATGAGCCACACATCTGCACGAAACCCTCTAGATGTTTGTGTGGGTCTTCTAATTCAATGTCTCCTTCAAAAGCTTGATTGCTGATCATTTGAATTAAGCTCGGATTAATATGGAACTGAGCTGCACCAATCTCTGGAGTTTTGTACATGCAATTGGCTGGATTCGGTGTCTCATGGTCCCAAATAGAAGACTGATCAACATTAACAACTTGATTCTCCGCATCTCCCATCTTAGCTTTCTCTTTTATGATCTTTCTCAAAGTACGTTCGATTTCAGGGTCAAATTCCAATTTTCTAGCGCACGAAGAACGTCGCATACACCTGAAAATCACCAACAAAACAACTTGTGGAACCAATTAAAATATAAACAATAAGAAACAATTAACCTAAACTCAACTATACTGCCTTCCCCGGCAGCGGCGCCAATTTGTTAGTAGTATTTTTGTAGTTCGTTCTCAGGGAAGGACTAATATGTAGAATCAAGTTCAAGTATTTTATCTCTCACAATTTAGAAGTGTAGAAGAATGTTAGGTTTGTTTATAAACTAATTAAACTAATTATCAATTGAGAATAAAATATATGAGGAAAACAATCCAAGAACTGGGGTTCTTCACTTGGTTTCAATGCACATTCAATATCTCTATGACATCTACGTTCTTACTCTGCTGAAAACAATTCTTCTAAGGTTATAATGTTCTATTCCAAGATACAATATAGTGTCTACAACTGCACCTTAATTGTAACTTCCGTAATACAATCAAAGTACAATCATAAACTAATAAGCACCAAGAATTATAAGTCTCACAATTCGCATATTAATCTTCCAATCAAATACTTGAATTATGTCTGTTAAATCGTGTACTAAAATTCCAACTCCTCTTCCAAGTAATTACAATCCCTAAAATCCAATCAAAGGTTCATGACGCCCCTAATTGTGTTAATCCCTCAATAACAGATCAGCAAAGCAAGAAAATCACAGATAATTAAACACACATGAATACCAAGGAATACTACCCAATCCTCAGATTAGAGATTTAGTTACACATAATTAAGGAAGAAAAAAAAACACACGAATTAATAGAATAACTCATAATTATAAGAATAAAGAAAAAACCTTTAATCTTCAATCTTCAAAGAAAATAATAGTTCTCCAGAAAAATCCCTAAAAGCTGCGTGTTACAATGATATGATATGTATATCTATGTGATGATATGATTTTACAATGATACAATATGTTTTTAAAGGCCCTAGAAGTTTTATCCAACAAGGAAATACCAAATAGAGTCAAAACAGGAAAGTTATTGAGGGTTTTTAGTGAAATTTTCGTCATGGACAGCGGCCATGCTAGGCTACGGCCTAGGTAGCTAGGCTGCGGCCTAGCTCCAAATCTGTTGGAAATTTTTCAGCATGCTATTTCCTTCGTTTTTTCTTCGTTTTGCCTCCGTTTCCTTTCGTTCTTTTTCTCAAAGCTTCCATACTTCAATTCCTTGCCTTGGAACCTTCATGGTGGCTCACAACAAGACTCCATTGTTCATTTTTAAGCTCGAATTCATCTCCAAAATTGACAGGAATTGCAACCTTATTCAACATTCTTGCAACCCATAATTTATTCATTTCTTCTCGTAAATCACATAAATCACTGAATAGTGCTCGATTTCTTTCAACTTGGCAATTATTTATTTCCTGCAATAAACTCCAATAAAACTCATTAAATCGACACGATTATTCGCAAAAGCACCGTAAATGTGGGAATAAAATCCTATAAAATATATATAAAATATATTCTATCAATATTAATGTTAAAAAAGGAAGTTTTGATTTCTTCCCAACAAATTCGAAAACCTTTTCAATTTCGAATATGTAATTTGACTTCGTCTTTCCTACAAATTCGAAAACCTTTCTATTTTGAAGATGTTAATGTTAATGTTAAAAAAGGAAGTTGTGCTTTCTTTTCTAAAAAATAGGGCCTAAAGAAGGAAGTTTTGATTTTATTTATTTAAAATAGAGGAATATATAAATTGTTTGTGAGCGTGAATTCTGAATATAAACAGAATATGACATTTGATGAAGAAGGCTTGCTCCACCCGACCATGATCAAAAAGAAGAAGAATATTTAGACTAAAATTACTAAAGAATAGATTGATTTGTGAAGAAACTAGCATCCAATGATGGTGTTTATATAGTAGATTATGCATTAAATTGAAGCTCAGCACCCTCAACATGCATTGGCCATAACAGTCAATAGTAAATTTTCAAGGCATTCAAAGTTGTAACTAACAAGATAGTTTCAAAGATCTATAAAGATAAGACAATGCTAAAATGAAACATAGTTGGACCTCAATTGAATAAAAGGTATTCAAACTGATTACATGGAAATTATACTAGTATGCACCAAGCATGTATACTTCAAAAATTTCTCAGTTTCTACTACATCATTTTCAATTTAATTTTCACAGCCTCCATGGAGGCTTAATACCCATTCATGCCTTCCTTGCATTGTCATCTGCTTTGATCTGCTTATAGGATGTAGCATTATGAATTCCCTATATTTATTTTGGTAGTGGTAAGCAAAGAGATAAGAGTGTATGTAAGTCTTACTCGAGTGGTATGGAGATAGTGGTAACTGAATTAAACTAGTAGATATAGTAATGACCTTTTGTACCCATCAAACCCTCAAGTTTAATAAATTGTACCTTTTAGCCCCTGAAGTATCCGGAAAGGTCCTATTAACCCTTATACCGGTACAAATTAAAAAAAAATTGTAACGGACACATGTAATGTCTATTTTGCCCATCCGATACGTACCGTTACAATTTTTCGTACCGGTACAAGGGTTAATTGGACCTTTACGGATACTTCAGGGGCTAAAAGGAACGTTTTGAAACATTGAGGGCTGATAGGTATTTCGTACAAAACTTCGAGGGCTAAAAGGTCATTAAGCCTGATTTTTATGTGATAAGGTTAATTGTAATGTTGCTGCTTTCAGGGATGTTGGTGCAATATGGATCATTTGGGATGTCTTCAATTTCATTTTTAGCTTCAAGAATTTTTAAATTCTGTGTTTAAACGATGAGGAAACAAATCAGCTAATTGTTTTTAGTTTGTTATTTGTTTTCCAACCTGGTTATATTGGTAGTTAGGGTATTGTCCCGGCTGTGGTCTGTTCTATTTAATGAAAACTGCTATTTTTCTTGGTCAAAAAAAAAGAAGATTTGGTAACGAAATAATATATAATGTTATCGATCATTATACGAAGAGAAAGATTAAAATTTTTAATGAACAAAACTTGATAACGATAAAAATAATGTTTGAACAAAGTTAGTACAAAATTTTATGCATAATACTGGAAAATAACTCGAGTCTCGTGATGTGCTAAAAATAAAGAATTAAATTATCGCAAGCGCACGATCATCGTTTTAATATTTATGATTCGATCCACAGAGACTATATATTTTTCACAACTCCTTAAAAATTAATTTAGGCGAACTAGACAATTAACTTTTGAGATGAAAATTAAGTAACTAATTAGCAAAGATTATCAAATAATATGAAAAACCTAGGAATCCGAATCCATTAATCAATCACAATTAATATCAACTCGTCCTAAAATCAATCCTTTTTTCTTCACAAATAAATATATCAATTAACGAGACAAGCATATACTATGAAACTTGTTATCTAACAATAACCTATCAAAACTTCAAAGAGCAAGCATAGGCTATGAAAAATAAATCCGGTAACAATAATATATCAAAATCACTTTGTCAATTGAACAATTAAGCACTAAGAAAAATTATGAGAATCAATTAATAGGAACGAGAAGAAATAAAAACAATTAAATTAACTTCATCTTCATCCTAAGATAAGAAAATTAGCTAGACATGATTAGAACGAAACAATGAATATTAATATAACTATATAAAGCATGCATGAATAGAAGATTAAAACATATATTACTAAACTATATATATATATATATATATATATATATATATAAACTAAGCACACGTACATAAATGAAAGATGTAAAAGTAATATTAATTTAAAACAGAAAAGTAGCTTCCCGGAATTGAAAATTGGCCACCGCAAATTAAAGAGAAGAATACCCGGACCAAGTTAATAGGCTAGCTAAGCAAATTGACCGACCAAAAACAATATAAATGTAAAAGAAATTAACTACATGATGAAAGTGATGGCATGCAATAATTACAAAAAGGGTTAATTAATGATTAAAGTAATGACTAAAGAAAATTAGTGGTGTTTAACGGATGATTACACCAACAATTAGAATGGAAATGGTGTAAAAAGGGGCATGCTGAATGGTGCAGGCGTGCAATGAACAAGATAATGAAAAAGAGAGTAGAAAACTTAACTTCTAAAATTCATAATTAATTGAAAAATTATCAGAAAAATAAAATAAAAATATCACTATGAAGCTCTAAATTATTCTGAATTTAATAAAATATTTCCAAGTAAGATCCAACAAAATTATTTTAATGTTGGAGCTCACCATAATCTATGGAGTTGGCCGGAAAATTACCAAGCTTCACCGGAAAATTATTTTTAACCGAAAAATTTGGGTTTTCCAACAAACTCAAACCAAGAAGAAGAGCCCAAGAAAATAAAAAGGGAATGAAAATTTGCATTAATAAAATGAAAGTGTTTATAAGATGGAGGCTACAAAATTTTAGGGCAAGCGAAACTAAAACAAAGATGTATTAAAAGAAAGCAAAATGAATTCAACTAGGCCGGCAAGAAAGATAGAAAGTAAAGTAAAGTGATTGCTCCTTTTTCATGTCTCCCCCCAAATGGCAACAACAGTGTTATTATTTATAGAAATCCACTCAAATATGAAAGCATGCTGTGAATTTTGATTCTGCCTTTTCAGTGTTTACTTTTCTCCCTGTATTGTTGAATACAACATCTCTTTTCTTCATCTAGATGCACAAAGATTTGACAATCAATTCATGTTCATATTCCCTTTTTGCTGTAAACACCACACCTCTCCTAATTAGGGTTTGGGGGGGTGTTTGAAATATTCCTTTTTGCTCCAAGCTCCTAATTTTTTTTCCTTTTTATTTAAATCCTTTTTCTTCTTTTTTTCCCTTCCTTGCTCTTTACTCCCTCCGTCCCATTAAGTGTGGCCACATTTCCTTTTTTCTTTGTCCCATTAATTTTGTCCACATTTTTTAATTATGGTAAATACTATTTTTATTTCTTTTTTTTACCCTTTGCAATTCTGTGCTATTTTATTGATCCTACAAAAATATTTTTACTAACTAATCTATGGTACAGAGCTATAAGAAAAAGAATCAAACCATAAACAAAAGATCATTCTCGCTTATTACAGTAGTAAATAAAAGGCTATTGACCTTAGCCATGCATGAGCAACACAGCAAAAAGACAAGATGCATAAGAATTCACAGAAATAAGCACCATTACCATCAGGAAAAAGTTCCCTCTAATTTAGAATGGAGAAAAATCTACTGTATTAATATGTTGTTGTTAATACGAGCACTTCATATATATTTACAAGGATGGGCAAAGTTGGAAAATAAATATTAATTTAGGTAACTATCAATTTAATTAATGTGATTGAATAAAAGGTGGATTTCTGATTGTGGACAAAATTAGTGGGACGGAGGGAGTATTTCTTTATTTTGTCATTTCTTTATTTTCCTCGAATTTCCTGAAATGCAACAAAATAATTTATTAAAATACGAGTTCGAAAAATAAATAGGTAATAAAAATATGCAAAAATATGCACTTATCATCTCGCACGAGTTGTTATACTATTATAATATAAATTAAAGATATATAATATGTGATCTACTTATACATATTCATAAATTATTTAATTTTGTATTAAGTATTCTTTTATCTTAAGATTGATTCTATCAACAATGGGTTACCATCATCACCAGGTAGTTACCATCATTGTGTGGTATCATTGTAAGGTTCTGTCTTTTGGGTAAATATCCTCATTTCTCAACCTTCTAGAGTTCAACAATCGAAGTAAGCATGGGAAAATATGTTTCGGATTAAAGTGTTTCAATAGACAACCGTAGGTGTCCCCATCCACGCTCCTATCATTGCAATAACATAAACACGCGCACACTCAACACACTCATGCATGATACAATAATCGCCACATAATGGATTTCATTACAGCCAGTGATCCCTGACTCAACTACCACCACACACTCACTAATCTCTTTTATTCATCATTTACAACAAATTAACAAAAATCATATCATATTTCAACGTTTCTTTAGTTAATCTGCACTAACATAATCTATACTTTATGTATCAAAATTCATATGTGCATATACACACACACACACACACACACATTTTGTCGAATGTGTCGCGGATATTCAATGATAAAGTTTCGGGTATTGGGATTGTGTTAACGAAGACAATGTATACAAGTTCAGGTTTGTATAAATTCTGGACTCAGATATAATAACAATTTACAGATCAAATTAATATTTGTATAAAGTTGTTACTTAATTTTTGTCATGTTTTGATTTGTAAATACTAATTTAAAAATTTTTGTATGATAAAATTTCACATTTAGTGATCTATATTATATAGTACTGTTAACACAAATTTAAATACTTTTGGTTGGTTGGTTATCTTAAATTTTTATCATATTAAAAGTATATACATGCTAAGAATAATGTTTTTTTTTTTACAATATTACTTCATAAATTTTCAATGCACTTATATAATCTTACAACATTTTATATTTGTCATATACATTTTTTTATTATCTTAATAATTATTAGTAACTATCATATTTTGGATGCAAATATTTAATGTAGGTAAACGATTCAAAGCAAGCTATGGTAAACTAGAGAATTGAGATATAAGTGAATAATAATTCAACAATAATTAAGTAACACACTTTGGTGGCTCAATTTTTTTTTAAGGTAGTTAAATGAATACAGTGATCTGAGACTATATGGTGCTAATTCATAAGGGGTGTTCCAATTTGACTAAAATGGTAATGCTTATATCACAATTAGAACTCATAAAATTACGTATTCAAAATGCGAGTGTTTGAACTATGCAAAAAAAGATTTTGATTTTCAATATACAAATATATTGGTAAAAATGCAATCATGGAATTTAATGATTATTAGGTATGAGAAGAGTCATGACGTAAAACTAATAATATTACATATTAAGATGTTCTATGAGATCAATAAAAAATGTATCAAGGATTGTGAGATTTTTATGTGTGTGATTGAGGGGTCTAAATGCTCTACACCATAGCTGGGTGTGCCACTCCCTTTTCCACTTTTTTAATTAGTTATTCATGCTGACTTAGATCCCACTAACACTAATTAATATCAATACATTTAAAACTAATTAGCATTTTTTCACAATTGGAATAAGAAACATGAATGATTAATCACCTAACATTTTTTTTTGAAATTAAATCAATTTACATTTAAACATGTTTCTTTTCTTTTTTTTGACAAAAAAAAACTGCCAAAAAAATTTAAAATTTTTAATGTTATAAATAAAATGAAGGTGACTTGCAGATTGCAACTCATCATTTACTACTATCTCGCAAGTCCATATATAGCCTCAACTGGACTTTAAAATATTTGAAGTTGAATCGTAAAAAGTAGCAGCAAATATTTCAAACACGCTGCTACCAAACTTTATACAAAGTACGAACACATGAATACATGATCTTGTCATCTAAAATAATGTAAGCAGTAAGCACGTAGTAGTAGCAGTGAACAATGACCGAGAAGCACACGAGCAAACCAATGAATGAGAGGAGGAGAGAGGGTTGACGATAGCATGAACAACCAATCAAAAAAGTGAAAGAGAGAGTGGCACACCAACTATGGTGTAGAGGATTTGGACCCGTGATTGAGAGGAGGTTTTTGAGTTATTTTAATGATTTTATCGAGATTGTAAACTTGAAGGTGCTGCTATTTTTTGGCTTCTTTGCGAGGGATGGGAGGACTTTGAATTGGTCCAAACTTTGATTGCAAACGTGAGAAATATAATTTTACGCTTATATGTTCAAATGTTGAGATGATACGATTTGTTTTATAAATTAAATCATCTATTTACAACCTTTTTAATCAAAATTTCATAAATTAATAACATTATATTTATGTGTTGTCTAAAAAATAATTTTATAAAATGACCTGTGTCTCGCACGAGTTATTATGCTAGTTCATGACAAAATGCACACGTGCATGAACCCCTAAATGTAATAAATTAATCCTTTAAAGAAATTATGTCATGTGGATTTCGAGGAGGATTCGACCGTGGCCTATTCACGAACTATTATGTTTTGTATTCCCTTTTTCTTAGCCATTTGAACATCCGGAAGGAGCAATGTAACTACATTTAAAACGTATGGATACATATAGCATAAGAATATAAACAAGTGTTAGGCACCGGCCTAATAATTATTTTCAACCTTCCAACAACCCCCCACCTACCTTCACCAACCCCATTCTCCCACCAACCCCATTCCTTACTCCTATAAATAACCCTCTCTCCTTAATTCTAAAATTACACCTCTCTCTTTTCTCTCTTCTCTCTATATAGCTGCTAGATAGTCCGTCTAGTAGGAAAGCCGGTTTAGCCCGCTTTCAGGATGTGTCGGGATAGAAGGTCCTCGTGCCTAAACTATTCCTTAGGGTATTTGGGTCTGACTGCAGCCATCGGAGGTGGTCCCGCTGCAGGGGTCTTTCTATCAAGTTGTGTGGCACTGTCCGGGTTGGGAGAGGGAGAGAAGGAAAGGTTGTCGGGAAACAGTGATAGGGGAGGTTTTGAGATAAACACTTCATTGAGTTGGGGATATACATAATAGGTATCGTAGGGCTGAATTTGTGTATAAAATTCAGGGGCCGGATACCCGGATATTGTAATCTCTTTTATCTAGTGTGAAGTTGTTACTCTTGTGGATGTAGGCTGGGCCGAACCACGTTAAATCTCTTGTCTCTTTTACTGTACTGTTGGTTTGTTGCTTTATTACTATCACGTATATTTGTGGGATCTAAGCACACATATTTACCAAATCGCTTCCGCATTCGCCGGGAATCGGGCAGATTCCTAACAGTTGGCATCAGAGCTAGTTGTGTCTAAATTATTGGTGCCGAAGGAAATTCGTTAAGAAAAGTGGTTGTCTAATAAGGCGCCGTTTTGACGGAAGTGCTCCTATTGTTTCTTACACTTACCTGGCCAATTGATTTAGTTGTTTGGATTGGTTTGTGTGTACAAACGGAGATCATGACAAGTATTAGAGGATTCAATGTGACTCCATATGATGGTAAAGGAAGTTTTACTCTTTGGCAGAGAAGGGTAAAGGATATCCTAACCCAACAGAAGCTAGCAAGGGCTTTGAAGGGGAAGGAGGGAAAGCCGACAACAATGAGCGCTGAAGATTGGGAGGATGCTGAGTCGCAATGCATGAGTACCATCAGACTATGCATTGCAGATAATATTATCAATAATGTTGTTGACGAAAGCACGCCGAAGGAATTATGGTCAAAGTTGGAGACATTGTATCTCGGGAAGAACTTGACTACAAAGTTAAATCTGAAGCGCGAGTTATACAAGCTGAAGATGGCAGCTCAAGGCAATGTTATTGAGCACATGAATGTGTTTAATGGTATTGTTGATCAACTTGAAAAGGTTGATGTAAAATTGGAGGAAGAAGATAAGGCCCTTATTCTTCTTACTTCGCTTCTGGAGTCATTCGATCATTTGGTCACAACCATTTTGTACGGAAAGGACACGTTAAAAATGGAGGAGGTTCAGTCAGCACTTTTGTCAAATGCTGGAACGAAGAACCAGGATGGTGACAAGGACGGAATGACAGTTTTGGCTTTGCGTAGTCAAAATAATAGAGGAAGGGGTGCTGTGAGAGGATCTACCAATAGTAGGGGTAAATCCAGATACAGTGGAAAGGGCATGCAGTGCTTTGGTTGCAAGGAGTGGGGTAATATTAGGTCGAATTGTCCGCTTAATAAGAAGGATCCAGATGCATCATTGACTGTGGTTACTCTCGATTGTGAAGATGTTTGCACCGTCTTCAATCGAGGCACTAGTTCTCCAGGAGAATGGATATTAGACTCGGGGTCATCTTACCATGTATGTTCCGAGAGGGAGCATTTTGACAAATTCCAAGATACAAAGAATGAAACAGTTTCTTTGGCTGATGGATCTACTTGTGAGATCAAGGGGATTGGAATTGTGAAAATCAAAATGTTCGATGGAATAGTTCGCAGCTTGAACGGGGTAAGATATGTGCCTAAGCTGAGGAAGAATCTAATATCTATCGGTCGGTTAGCTTCAGAAGGCTACAGATGCACTGTAGTAGGGGGAGCTATGAATATCAAGAGAGGCCGTGTGGTTCGGATGAAAGGAGAGCTACGTGGGGGAATATATCGTCTGAGTAGTACGTGGCCTGAACGTACTGGAACTTCGAAAATCTGGTTATCTCGTGCACGAGGGAAGATTGACTTGAAGGATACTGCTGCGGTTGTATTGCCTTCCAGTCTAGACGATGGTGCAAAGACTGCTGGGATGGATGCTTGGTCGAAGGGCTTCCACGACATCAACGAGTAGTTGGTGTGTTGCAGCTGCATATGGGCATCGATCAACACGAATCAAGTGAGCAGTGAACCATGCAACAGATTGATTTGTTTGATATGCAGTTGGGGAGTAAATGAAAGATCGATGGTCACACTTGTGTGTGTGATGGTCACACTTGCGTGTGTGATGGACTACATATGGGATTGGCCGACGTGAATCAAGTGAGTATGTGTGTATACAACAGATTGCTTCACATGTATGTAGTTGGACAAATAGAGGTCAATGGTACACTTGTGCGTATAGCAAGTGGGCATTCGAGAATGAATGTGCAAACTAGGGTATAGTTTGGAGTCTTGGACTCGGGGGGTGTTTTGTCGTAGGGAATGATATGGATCGAGGAAAAGTTGGAGTTGTGCCAACAGGGCGCATGTATGGAGTGCAAGTGAAGAGCTGTGAGTTTGAAAAGAGGGGGAGATTGTTAGGCACCGGCCTAATAATTATTTTCAACCTTCCAACAACCCCCCCCCCCACCTACCTTCACCAACCCCATTCTCCCACCAACCCCATTCCTTACTCCTATAAATAACCCTCTCCCCTTAATTCTAAAATTACACCTCTCTCTTTTCTCTCTTCTCTCTATATAGCTGCTAGATAGTCCGTCTAGTAGGAAAGCCGGTTTAGCCCGCTTTCAGGAAGTGTCGGGATAGAAGGTCCTCGTGCCTAAACTATTCCTTAGGGTATTTGGGTCTGACTGCAGCCATCGGAGGTGGTCCCGCTGCAGGGGTCTTTCTATCAGGTTGTGTGGCACTGTCCGGGTTGGGAGAGGGAGAGAAGGAAAGGTTGTCGGGAAACAGTGATAGGGGAGGTTTTGAGATAAACACTTCAGTGAGTTGGGGATATACATAATAGGTATCGTAGGGCTGAATTTGTGTATAAAATTCAGGGGCCGGATACCCGGATATTGTAATCTCTTTTATTTAGTGTGAAGTTGTTACTCTTGTGGATGTAGGCTGAGCCGAACCACGTTAAATCTCTTGTCTCTTTTACTGTACTGTTGGTTTGTTGCTTTATTACTATCACGTATATTTGTGGGATCTAAGCACACATATTTACCAAATCGCTTCCGCATTCGCCGGGAATCGGGCAGATTCCTAACAACAAGTACTATATACTATCATATGTCAAAAAAAGTACTACTATATACTATCAACGACCAAGGTCAAAACAATTTAATTAACTTATTGTCACATAATAAGAAGATTCAAATAGACTATCCTTTAAAAATGCGTTTGAAAAAATCCTCCTAAGAATTTTCCTTTTTTAAATGGCAAAAACGAGTAAAAACATTCAAAATATTTTTGCGATTTACTGTGTAAAGAGAATGTGTGTTGCATATTCTTTACCATAGTTCCTTTCTGTATGTAAAACAAAGCTAAAAAATTTCATAAATTCGGGCCTATCTATTTAAGACAAAATGCGTAAAACACTACATAACTGAAACTTTAAATTGAACAGGCATATTAATATCTAAATAAATTACATCTGTAACTTTTTGTAATTCTTTGCACCTGAGTAGCTACTTGAGAACCGTCACATTCACCATTATTTATTACAATAAAATAATATTGTTATAATTTTTAATAATTAATTAATTACATTTTTCAACTAAAATATATTATTATTTCTATTTTTTCTAACTAAAATCTCTACTTTTCTAAAAATATCCTTATTAACTTATCGATTACCATTTTTAACTAAAATACATTACCTTTTTTTTTCTATTTTCTAACTAAAATTCATCTTTTTCCTAAAATACAAGTAATAACTAACCAATTATCTTTCTCAGTTAAAATATGTCATATTTTTAATTAAAATTACTTAGTTAAAATACTAACTAATTACAGAAATCATGTCTTCAAATTTTTAGTCCACATAAAAACAAGATCTTATTCAAATTTTGGTAGTTTGGTAGCCTAGTCTTCGGTACCACTAAAACAATCTCAATAATTAGATTTTATATATTTAAAAATAAATGATTAAATTTATATCATATAAGAAAAAAAATATTATCTAACAATTATAAAAATTTAAAAGAAATTGTATTAGAATTCAATTTTGCATTGTCTAAAGTAACAATTAGTTTATATACCAGCATAAAAAGAATTATTAGATTTTAAAATAGATAGATGAGAACCGTTAAATTTAATATTAAAAAGTGTGTATTGTGTTATTTGTGGAACTATCTTCAGATACCGAAATGAGTATTGTAATAATCAAAATCAAACATAAATAGATTTCCTAAATCGAATTAAATTCTCAACGTACAGATTGATCACTTTCTTTTCTCTTCGATTTTAGGGTAGTTTTAATTAGAAAAAAATTGTTAATCGCTAAATTAAAATTATCTGGTGAATTTTAATGAATTATAAAATCATCTAAATTTGATTTTTATAAATAAAAAATAGATATATTTATTTATTCTTTCACACACACAACGTCTTTCACTCTGCCACCAATACATATAATGAAGATGGCAATTGATCACATCTGCCACCAATACATTTCGTTTCCCGGTTCTTTAGTGATATCTAGTGATTCAGTGTTTGTGAATTTCTCATCCATATGTTCATTCTTTCGTGTCATTCAATTTTCTCGTTTCCCACTGTACTTAAGGACTGCAGATATACAAACTGTTGTGAATAATATTAGTAAATAATAATAGTCAAGTAAATGTTTGTATTGACTTTGTTCCAGCTGTCAGTTTGTTTGGACTATATATAGGCCTTGTATTCTCTCTTTCATGTAACAACTTTTATTCTGTTATTCAATAAAATGATTGGTTCTTATCTTCTTCTTCTCTATCTATCTGTTTGTCATGGTATCAGAGCTTACATATAAACTCTGATTTCAAACTCTGATTTGTTCGTCTTCACTCATCTATATTTTAATCTATTCCGCTGCACCTTTCTCTTAGATCTAAATCATACGTTATATATATATATATACACAAACTTATATATATTTACTGTAATCTGAGAATCGTTATCGATACTCCACTACCATGGCTTCTTATGCTGCTGCGGTAGCTGCTGCAACTGGATCAAACACATCTACTGCTGTATCAAACGTGATTGATTCTAACCATCCATATTACATACAAACCTCTTATAATCCAGGTATTCCTCTTGTTAATCAATTGCTTACAGATCAAAATTATTATCAATGGAGTCGATCTGTTTCGATTGCTCTCTCTGCTAAAATGAAGCTAGGTATGATTGATGGAACTTTGCCCAAACCCTTACCTACTTCTAATCAGTTTGCTGTGTGGTCACGTTGTAATGATATGGTCCTTTCATGGCTACTTAACTCAATGACTGTTGAAATTAGGAACAGCGTTGCATACTTTGCTACTGCTAAAGAGATTTGGGATGACTTAGCAGTTAGATTTTCTCAGTCTAATATGCCTAGAGTTTTTCATTTACGTAAGGATTTGTGTTCATTAACTCAAGGATCTATGACTATTACTGCGTATTTCACTAAGTTTCGAACACTGATTGCTGAGATTGATAATCTCAATCCTATGCCTAAATGCACTTGTGTGTCTACTAATTGTGCTTGTGATAATGCTAAGAGACTTGAGAAATTTGAAGATATGCTTAAGTTGAGTCAATTTCTTATGGGCCTTAATGACCAATTCACTGCTATTAGAGGACAATTGTTAATGATGCAACCTACTCCTACTATCAGTCAAGCTTTCTCTCTACTGTTACAAGAGGAATCACAAAGGGATTTCAGTAAAATGACTCAATGTCCAACTACAGAAGGAATGGCAATGAATGTCAAGTACAACAACCTGTCTAAGTTCAAAAATTCTGGAGCTACTACTGCTGTCAATCCACCTATAAAGAAGGCTTCTGATTCAGCTGCTTATTGTGACTATTGCCAAAATACAGGACATACTAGAGAGAAGTGCTTTTGCTTACATGGCTACCCTGATTGGCATAGACTCTATGGCAAGCCAAAACCGAAACCAAGGAAGAACTCTGTATCTGGAAATGCTTCCAAACCAACTGCTGCTCATGTTTCTTCCACTGCAAGCTCATCTACAACTATTGACAATACATCCTTGACAACTTCAGATACTATGCTGTTTTCAGATGCTCAATGTCAACAGTTAGCCAAAATGATTCAAGAGTCTATCAGGCAAACATCTCAACATTCATATCCCAACTCTCAGATGACTGGTACACATGACAATTTTCTTAAGCATGCTTTCTCATGTTCTACTGTATCTGTCAATTCTGCAATTTCTCATAATGAATCTTCACATTGCACTTGGATATTAGATTCAGGAGCCACTCACCATATTACTTGTCATTTGCATCTTCTTTATGACACTACACCTATTCATGCCTCTTTGTATTTGCCTGATGGCAAGACTGTCAATATAACTCATATTGGTTCACTTAAGCTACAAAATGATATTATGTTATCTGATGTGCTATGTGTACCTGAGTTTACTTGTAATCTAATATCCATTGCTAAACTAGTCTCTCAATCTTCATCTGCTGTCATGTTTTCTTCCAATGCATGTTTCTTGCAGGACCTTACTTTGAAGAGGGAGAAAAAGATTGGTAAACTGCATGATGGACTTTACAAACTTCAAGTTCCTCCTATTTCTTCTCAGCC
Source organism: Saposhnikovia divaricata (assembly GCA_036435485.1). Taxonomy (NCBI): domain Eukaryota; kingdom Viridiplantae; phylum Streptophyta; class Magnoliopsida; order Apiales; family Apiaceae; genus Saposhnikovia; species Saposhnikovia divaricata. Next base: position 8,281,482 of record JAZHRN010000154.1, on the reverse strand, counting down.
TATTGCTACTCAGTCTCTTCTTTGCAAAGATTCAGTGTCTCAAACTGTTTTTCCTTCTGTCATTGTTAGTCAAACAGTTCCCAAAACTTGTAATGTAGTGAATGATAATAATGCTGCTTTGTGGCACAAACGTATGGGTCATCCATCTATCAATGTTTTGAACAAAATACCTGTTGTTGATAAACATTCTCTTACTTTTGCTGATTGTGATGTTTGTCATTATTCTAAACAACACAGATCTCCATTTCCTACTAGTACTAATCAAGCTGCTTCCAGTTTTGATTTAGTTCACTTAGATGTTTGGGGGCCTTACAGGCATCTAACTCATAACAACTATAGCTATTTCTTAACTATAGTTGATGATTTTTCAAAAACTACTTGGGTTTTCTTATTTTCTCATAAAACTCAAGTGCCTTCTCTAATTAAAAATTTTGTGATCTATGTTCAGAATCAATTTCACAAAACTATCAAAATTGTCAGGACAGATAATGGCACAGAGTTTACAAATGTTGATCTTCAATCATATTTTCAAACATTAGGTATTGTTCATCATACCACATGCCCTGCAACTCCACAACAAAATGGGCATGCTGAAAGAAAACACCAACACCTACTCAATGTAGCCAGATCCCTTAAATTTCAGTCAAATTTACCTAATTCCTTCTGGGGAGATTTTGTTCTAACTGCCACACATATCATTAATATGTTACCTGTCAAAAATCTGAATTACAAAACTCCTTTTGAACTCTTGTATAATGCCCCACCTGATTATTCTCAACTTAAATCTTTTGGTTGCCTCTGTTATGCCACCAATCTTCTTGTCACTGATAAGTTGCAATCCAAAGCCACTAAAGGGGTGTTTTTGGGGTATCCCTTTGGGAAAAAGGGGTACAAGATTCTTAATCTTCAAACCAAGAAATGTTTTTACTCAAGAGATGTTGTGTTTGTTGAACATGTATATCCTTTTCATTCTTCTACTTCTGAATCTGACTCTCCAACATGTACTTCTCACCCTTTATATCCTACTATTTCAATCCTCTCTGATGATTCTGATTTACATGATGACACCAATCCATCATCTTCTGACTCCAGTGTTCAGATTACACCACAACAAATTCCAAGACAAATTCATTCACCTAGACCCATCAGACAGAGACAATTACCAGCAAAATTCCAAGACTTCACTGGTTTACCTTATACACATGCAGTTTTACCAACTCCATCTCTCTCTCTCAGTACAGGTATGTCATCTTCTACTTCTGTAACACATCCTTTGTCATCTCATCTTACATATGATAACCTTACACCCAAATATAGAGCATACATTGCAGCTACATCTCAAGTTTCTACACCATATACATTTCAACAAGCTGCACCTAATCCCAATTGGTTTAAGGCCATGAAAGATGAAATTTCAGCCATGGAAGAAAATCACACTTGGGATTTAGTTTTGAAACCTTCAAATACTCCTGTTGTCAGTTGTAGATGGGTTTTCAGAGTCAAATATAATGCAGATGGTTCAGTAGAACGTTACAAAGCCAGACTAGTGGCAAGGGGATTTACTCAAACTCCAGGGGTTGACTACTTTGACACCTGTGCTCCTGTAGCCAAGATGATAACTGTGAGATTATTTCTGTCAGTTGCTGCTTCCAAACACTGGAATGTCTCTCAACTTGATGTTACGAATGCATTCCTTCATGGAGATCTTTTGGAAACAGTTTATATGCAACTCCCTCCAGGCTATGCTTTCTTGTCCAGTGCTTGTCCTTCAGATGCAGCATCCTATGTTTGCAAACTGGTAAAATCAATCTATGGCTTAAAACAAGCTTCTAGGAGGTGGTTCATCAAATTTTCTTCAGCTCTCAAGCAATATGGATTTCTGCAATCTCACAGTGACAACAGTTTGTTCACTTTTCAGAAAAATGACTCTTTTGTAGCCATTCTTGTCTATGTCGATGACATCCTCATTACTGGTAATTCCAATGCCCTTCTTCATGATGTCAAGATTTACTTACAGACCAAATTCAAGATAAAGGATCTTGGTCCTGTTAAATACTTCCTTGGGATTGAAGTTGCAAGATCTGATAAAGGTTTCTACTTAAATCAAAGAAAATATGCTCTTGATTTGTTAAGGGATACTGGCCTCACAGCTGCTAAGCCATCAATAGTTCCCATTGAACAAAACCACAGACTCTTGGATAATTTTTCACCACCTCTTTCTGCGTATGATGCTTCAACATACAGGCAAATTGTTGGTAGACTGATTTATTTAACCATCACTAGGCCTGATCTAGCTTATGCTGTTCACATACTTTCACAATTCATGAATTTTCCTCGAGAAGATCATATGCATGCTGTCTTGAAGGTCTTGAGATTCATCAAGCAATCACCTGGTCAAGGCTTACTTCTGTCTTCATCATGCCTTTTAAACTTACAGGCCTACTGTGATTCAGACTGGGGAGGTGATCCTCTTACCAGACATTCCCTTACTGGATACTGCATTCTACTTGGCAATTCTTTAGTATCATGGAAATGCAAGAAATAGAATACAATTTCTCGATCATCTGCAGAGGCAGAATATAGATCAATGGCAGATACATGCTGTGAGGTTATTTGGTTGGTTGCTGTTCTAAAGGATCTTGGAGTATGTCCTCAGCTACCTATTCCCTTCCATTGTGATTCAAAATCAGCAATCTACATTGCTTCTAATCCAGTGTATCATGAACGTACCAAACACATCGAAATCGATTGTCATTTGGTACGAGAGAACTTGGACAAAGGCTTTCTTCAACCAGTTCACATCTCCACTTCCAGTCAACCTGCAGACATTTTCACAAAGGCTGTTGGTGCATCTCTACTACATTCTCTTAGCTCCAAGTTGAATGTCTGTGATTTGTTTAAGACATCCAACTTGAGGGGGGATGTTGTGAATAATATTAGTAAATAATAATAGTCAAGTAAATGTTTGTATTGACTTTGTTCCAGCTGTCAGTTTGTTTGGACTATATATAGGCCTTGTATTCTCTCTTTCATGTAACAACTTTTATTCTGTTATTCAATAAAATGATTGGTTCTTATCTTCTTCTTCTCTATCTATCTGTTTGTCACAAACTCATCTTCCCAGTGTACTTGAGGACTGTAGCACAAGTCTAATTGTTGTTTGAATTAATTTCAAGAGCAAGAAGGCCTTTGTTTTTCACTTTTTCTTCCCATTTTGGAGGTTTGGGGCCACATGTCTTGAATATATGTAAGCCATTTTGTCATTGAAGAATATTTTCAATATTTATATGGTAGTCAAGATCTTCCTGCAATTGTAATTTTGTTCATTATAATATTAGAGCACAGTGTATCCCTTTGCGGGCAATCCATTTGGTTTTGATTGGCGCAACCAACTAAACCAAACCACATTTTCCCTTTGTGTTTGTTAACTATCATGTCTCTTTTAAGACTTGAACCATTATACCGCTGAGAAACAGGTATTAATAAAAGTTACATGAATGATCCTCGTTACTAAACATTTATATTAATAATGTTACGTGAATGATCCTTCTTACCATTACCAGAGTTTTTACTTGCATGCTGCTACTATTCCTATGATTGCAAGAGTTTCCATTTGTATTAATGTTAATTTGCTATAAATGGTTGCTTTATGTTGATAAAATATCCATGTTCTTGATAATTGAAGTCTATTTCTTTTCAGTGATTGTCATTATTTACTGGTCATTTGTGCCGCATTAAAAATTTACCACGTAAGGGTACAATGAGCAGAAACTGAACTGAGCGAAAAAGCAATTATGCTAATTTTTTATTTATATTATTTTACTGTTGGATGATGTTCAATTTGTAACCACAATTTGATAGTCATAGAGGCCGGAAGAACTATGAGAATTGCAGGACGTAAAACAGTAAACTAGGGACTGTAGATTTTGAATTTTCACGTGTAAAAGAAATTGTAGTGACATGTTGGTTGCATCTCCCCTCTCATTTCTTCTTGTAGGCAAGATTCAAGATTTGCTATCGCAGTGCTGCAGTTCAGGTTCCATTTATACATAGTTGGTCAGTTTCATAATCTTTGATGATGCAATCTTTATGTTTTCGTTCTGTACATGTGTTCCTACTTACTCTAGTAATGTTCTCCTCGTAGTTATTACAACTGAGTGGATAAGATAAGCTTACTGAAGCATTCATAAGTGATGAGCCTATATCACCCACGGAACTTGAGGTGCTTGATGAAAATTATGTATTTATTACGTTATTCGTAATTTCTAATATCTTGTTATCGTTTTTTCTGCACAGATGATTTCTACATTCTGAAGATTTCTTTAATACATTAGGGACTTTTAACTAGGTTTTGCAAATACCTATCTGTAAATGCTACCCGTTATATGATTGTTTTTATTCTTAACCTTTTGTCAGGAGGCACTCCGGAGAGCAACTATTGGACGGAAATTTATTCCTGTATTTTTGGGTAGTGCTTTTAAGAATAAGGTTTTTTAAACATGTCTCATTTTCTTATTATGATGAATATACTGTTATATTCTATCTATCTTTGAGCAACTTAACTTGGATTAGGAACAAAGTGGTTGTAAGTTTTCCAGTTCCTATGAACACTAAATTCAGTTAGGGAGATTTTGAAACTATCTTCCACTGAGAAGGGGAATGATTGAACACTGTTTCAGTAAAGCCTATAGTATAATTATATGGTTATAGTTAGTTGTTTTATAACTAGAAGTCATGGAAAACAACTTAATGAAGTCAATCTATATTGGACTGGATAAATACACTGGCTTGTTGGTCAAGCTTACATTGAATTTGGAAGACACTACTCAGATCCTTTTTACCTTTTTTCATCTGTGACATTCATATGAGTAAAATTTACTGAGTGATTCCATTGTTCTCCTGAAACAATGATTACTATGAAAACTTAATGGGTGTGAGAAGATATAATTGTACAATATGTCAAGTGATCCTAAGCTGTACAAATGGAAGGTTACTTTTGGGGATATATATGTATAGAATTGACTTGTTTTGCGACTGTGAAATCTGTTCCCGACTTCCTGCCATTACTAGGTTTCCAACCACTTCTTGATAGCTATTACTTATTTCTCATGTCCAAATCGAACCAAGAATGAAGGGAAGGTATTTAGTTGAATGATTCTTTTAAATCATCCAATAATGATAATAATGATAGTATTTGATCGATCTCTCTGAGGCTAGTTGTCACCATTGAAAACTGCTATTAGGTTGCGCTATTTGGAATTCCACCTAAATATCTTGTTACTCTGGCTTTTAAATTAGAGGAAGGACGTTTTAGTTGGTTGACATATTTTAAGGTACTTTTTGGTGTATATTCCACTGTTGCCATCATTTTCATTTTCCTACATCAAGTTGGTGCTGATTTCTGAAGAGCTATGCTAACTTACATTTTCTTGTTAATGAATAATCTATGGTGGTGTCCTTAGAAAGGGTGTTTTTATCGTCAACATAAATACAGGGAAGAATATCAAAGTAAGATTATGTTCTACACTCCAGTCTACTGTGTTCAAGCTATACCTTTTTATCTGGCTGCTGTTGCCTTACATATAAAAGAAGCATGTAATGTGAAGGCAGCGTTTTGTCAGCAAAACAATATCTGAAGTCCGCAATTTGTTATGTTTTGTTCTTTTGCAGCGTTTCTTATATGTTCATATCTTTCTTACAATTATAAGTAGATAATGAAAGTAAAAATTAGGAGATAGGATTTAAAGAGAGCCCAGCATTTCTTTGTTAGGTATATTACTATCTATATATGCTTATTTAACTTTTTTATGCTTTAAGGCTTTTGTAAATTGTAATAGCTGCTAGTCTCAGTTAGTGTGGTTGTTTAGATTGCACACTCTTTTGTGTATATAAGCATGCAATCTTTGTCTATTCCAGGAATGATAGTTACTTTGATATGTTTCATTTTCTAGATGAGGGTAATTTTTTGTTTGGATATATGTTGGTCAAGTTGTCTGATGTTTATTTTATGGTGAGGTTTGAGCAGATATAATATCAAAATCATTTATCCAATTTTTTCTTTAATGTCTCTCTAGGTTCCTCGTTTGGTTCGGATGCACTTGAATGTCTCTCTAGGTTCCTTGTTTTATGTAGGGGAAAGGGGTAAAAGTAGGACTAAACCCTTTATGAATTGTCTCCTTGAAGACTTGAACTCTCACACGTCTGAGAAACAGAGGAGAAAGGTAACCATTAATTCCAGGCCCTAGCTTAGGTTTTTATATTGTATATGATAAGTGGATTTCATATCCACTTGGAACGCTTCATTTCGGCTTAAATTGGTGTCTTGACCTCAAGTACGTTGTATTTTTGATGTATTTTTGTTTAGTTGTGTAGGTTTAACTACGTCGGCTAGGGTTGGAGATTTCCGTTGTTCTTGGAGTGTATTTTGAGCTTGGAATAAAGAAAGGAGTACTTCCCTATATTACTATGAAGATTATGAGTCAAGGGATTGAAGAACGGCAAATATCGCAAAAGGAACAGAAGGAAACGGAGATTAAACGAAGAAAACAGCAAAAAATCAGAAACTGGTAATTGCAGGCAGCGCGGCTGCGCTACCCTAGAGCGCAGGGGCGCCTGGGACATCCTGGACAGCGCAGGGGCGCCTGTTTGTGGTGCAGGGGCGCTTGCATTTGCTGAAAAAATCCTGACACTTCTCCTACTTCGATTCTAATTGTATTTTGTTGACTTTTCTTGCTGGAAAAGACTCCCGGGGCTTATATAATCCTTGAACGTTAGAACTACTTAGAAAAAAACACGTTCTATCATCCTTGAACGTTAGAACTACTTAGAAAAAACACAGAGAGAGCCGAAGATAGAGATTCAGACTTGGAGACGGATTCCCGGAAGGACGTGACAGCATTCGGAGATCTGGATCTACTTTTGTATTCTTCTAAATTAGGCGATACTCTGGATTTCAGATTTGTTTTCTTAAACTCATACTCTAGTTTATTTGTAATCTTTAATACTTTATTATTTACCATGGTTTCATCAGATCCCATGACGACGAACGGTTCGATAGATAACAAATTAATGTTGAAAATGTTTGTGTTAAAAGATTTTATGAGATTGAATCATCTATAATTATTCTCAGGGTTTTGCATATTTGCCGGGTAGATCTGCATGTCAATAATGGGACGCCATGTTTCATTTGAACAAGCCATAGCTTTGAAAGTCCTAGCTGCAGAAGAGAACATTGTCTATTTCCTTGCATTCTCTTTTGTGAACTGGTCTTTCGTGTGACCATTTGTATCATTTCAGTTTGATTAAGGTTTTCGGATGCTTTTTACAGAATGTTTTGTGCAGGGCCTTGCTGATAAGTGTTTCCCTCTAAAATTTTGGAAGTGACCTTCAAAATTCATGTAACGTGAAAACTGCATATAACAGCATACAAAGCTAGATGTCCCCCTGCTTCTGAGGGCAGTTCTGCTGATACAGAATATGAGAATGGTGATGTTGCAGTAGAGAAACTTTCAATTGCCACAATCAAAGCCAAGGCAGATTTTGAGAGTGAAGTCAGGTCACCAACAAATGCATTATGCTTTTTTTTTTTTATTTTTAGTCGTATGTGGTGTGCTAATTATGTTTGCAATTGTTGTAATTATATATTGTTATTGATATTTTTAGAACAATTTATGTTTGTGATTCAGAATGGATTTGAAGATTTTTTATGTATATTTGTTGCATTGTCTAAGACTCATTTTGAGGTATATAACAAAGAAACCATTGTCTAACTAAATCAAATACAACAAACACAATGAAAAAACCATTGTCTGACTAAATGAAACACAACAAACACTATAACAAAAACCATTGTCTTTTTGATTGAACAACAACAGTCATGGTTCAGAAAACACATGTTTGAAATGATTTCAGGCAAGAGTTTTTTAATAGATTGTTGTTGTTTCTAGGTATCAGGCAACGGTTTTCATAACTAGACACGTTGTATGGAAACCTTTGTGATAACGATTTGTATACCGTTGTCTGATACATGTATCAGATGGCATCTCAATAGACGACGGGAAAAAAGTATCAGACAACGGGCAAAAACAGTTGTCACATAATTCTTTTTTAGATAAAATCATTGTCTGTCATGCTCTCCAAAACCGGTTTTATTCGGTTGTCTTTTTTGTTGAACAACAACGATCATGGTTTAGAAACCACTTGTCTAAAATGATTTCAGACAAGCTTTTTTTAAGAGACTGTTGTTGTTTCTAGGTATCAGACAACATATTCCAGAACCAGATATGTTGTCTTGTACATGATCAGATAACGATTTGTGTGCTATTGTCTGATCTAGATATCAGACGGCATCTTAATAGACGAAAGGAAAAGGGGTCATCAGACAACGGGCAAAAATAGTTGTCTCATCCAGTTTTTCTTGTAGTGGGACAAGGAAAGTAGGAAAAGGAAGACCTGGACACATGAGAGCGGTCAAGGGTTAAGAAGTCTCCAAAGTCGATTCAACAAGCCATCGGGATTTCTGTCAAACAAGAATGTAAAATTCAAGAGATTCGAGGCGTGAAGTTAGAATCAAGGAGATCGGTTAGGAGGTAACAATCAATGGGATGAACAGAGACCACTAATAGTGAAATGCAAGACTTGTGGTAAGAAGCATGTGGGGAACTATAAAAGAAATGTAACATGTTCCAGATGTAATCAGAAGGGACACTATTCTCGTGAATGTAAAGCAGTCGTTAAGTGTCGAAGATGTGGAAATGTGGGTTATGTTATGGAGGGATTGCAGAGTAAAATTGGCCACAAATAACAGAATGAGAGCAACAGGACAACCAAGAGCAGTGACATTCAACATGAAAATGAGGGATGCTGTTAATGATGTAGATGTGGGTGCATGTATGCTTTTGTAACTCGGTAATTGCTAGAGTTTTTATTGATTCAGGAACTACTGGTCTTTTATATTGGTAAAGTTGTGGGGCCTTTGAGATTTTGAAACGTGTAGAAAAGGGAGTTAGCTTTACTACATCATATGCAACATATTCCCAATATATTCCATATGTCCATGCTCAAGAAGTATAATCCTGACACTAAACACGTCATAAAACACGAACCTATCGAGATTCAACCCGATTTGTCATATGTCGAATAGCCTGTCGAGATACTCGATAGGAAAGAGATAGTGCATGGGAATAACACTATATTCCCAGTTAGAGTTTTGTGATAGAACCCTTAGCATATAGTGAATTACATGATTTATGTTGATTATCTAATCGGTTATGTGATTATTTGAATTACCTGTTTAAATTGTGTTAGAAGGAATTATGTGTTAAATTATTTTAAAATGATAAAAATATTTTTTGAAAATTCTTTTGAGTCCAAATTTACTTTTACTAAATTATTTTGGACTTATAAAAATTTGAGTTATATTTTTAGGATTTAAAAATCATTATTTGAGAAATTGTTTAACCGGTATAAATATGTGAGGTATCGTATATTATACCTTAATTATTTTGATATGTTAAATTCGTTTTAACGATAGTATTGCAGTTGGATTATTATAAAATTTTTAGAGCCCTAATTTACATTTTCATTTGTGTCATAATTTTATTTTATTAAAATTATTAAATTGCTCGAAAATTTTATACTTTTATATTTTTATTAGTTTTAGATTATTTAAAAATTTACAAATTATTGTTTTTACTTATTGTGAAAATTATAAATGTTAAATTTTACCCGTTTAAAGATTTTGGGATCGAATGCGGGATATATAATACATTTATAGAATGTATTGAGGTAGTTGGCTTTAAAAACTTATTTTTCTCAGCTGATACTTCAATAATTCCCCTGTACACTTTCTACCTCTCTCCTTCGTTTCTCTTAATCTCTCTCAGAATTTCTCCCCAGACAGACTCAAACCACCGCTGCAAATAACAGCTTGGAAATAAGAGTCAAATATGGATCTAACTTCTACAAGAAGTAGCCTCCAAGGCACTTAATCATACATGGAAACTGATTCCTAAAAAGAAGGATATAGAACTCCAAAAAAGAGGTGACTTGTCCACCAAGTCTCCTAACCCTACTCTAAATCTTAGGCTTCTAATGCCTATATAAAGGGCCTGACCCCTCATTCTCAGAACTACATTTTTGGCTTAATTCTCAACTTTGGGATACGTAGGCATCTTGTGAGGACCCGAATTAACTCACGAAACACAAGCGGAACCATTAAAGCTTGAAGCTCTAAAACCCTAGTAATAAATACACATAAATCCTAGCGGTAAATCTATAACTTAGTTTTTGTTCCACAACAGGGGTGTTACAAACTCCCCCACTTAAACTCCTGACGTCCTCGTCAGGCCTGAACGGATAGCCCATAGGTCCGAGATCGTTCCTCCCTAGCCATTGTGGGATAATACCGGCTGGCTTTGTGTCCCCACCTCCGGACCTCTCTCCATTATGGGATAATACTACCACCCTTCGTGTCCCCACCTCCGGCAACTTGACAAATCAGGCTTTCGAGAGTCGGCTCTGATACCATATAACAAGTGAACCATACTCTTGAAATCCTTGTTACATGGATCATCACTACACATAAATACAACAATAGAATCGTTCATCTCAAATAGGAAAATAATTGTATAAATCATTAGTAGGATCAAAACCAAATCCTAAGGAAACCAAAACATTAATATGGTCTTCGAAACCAAGAATAGATTGTTTAGTTTCAGGATTCCACAGGTAAATATTAAAATTAGAATCAACTGGACGTAAACTACATTAAAAGCGAGGTGAATACTGCTAACATTCTTATCAATGACAACAACACAAACAATGCCATTTTAAGAACCAACAACGAATTAGTAATGATCCCAGAAAATCTCACATTTGAAAAAGGAAGTTCCATACTGGAAACAAGAGAAATTGAGTTATATAGTATTTAGACTTCTCATTAAATGGTGTTATACTGCATTATATTTGGTTTATCATTTCCAAAAAATATCTTAAACCAAAACAAGCTTGTGAAGGTCTCCGACTCCAAACATGCTTTAATATAGTAGATTTAACAAGTAAGGATTTAAAATTACATTACATTAAAGTTGTGCATGCATATTATTTGTTTGTACCGTAGCACATTAACCCCTTTACATTAATTATATATAAGAATATGTTAATTATATTTAAGATATTTAATTCTGACCAAAAACTAAATTACATTTGAGTGCATGCAATTGTACTTGATGTTATCTAAACTCGACAACCACTATATTTGATTATACCGTAGAATCAGATATAACAAAGAGAACGCTACCCAAGTTCGTTTTCAAGCATACAGATCATTCAATTTCAATTATTCGTACCATCTGTATGTCTCTATTTGAATAATAATCTAGTGTAGTTACACCCCTGTTTTAATTTATTACGTAATGTAAATAGATGTGAACACCTAATAGAGCAACAGATCACCTAATTTAATTTTAATTCTTGATTTTGTTTTCGACGCTCCGTCAAAATAGAGCACCTAATACTCCTTTTGATCAGGCATAAGTTCTTTCTTCTGGTTCTTGGGGTACTATTTCCTGCCCCCCGACTTCTTGGTTGTCAATGGTACATTCAATCCATGAAGTCAGTTAACGCCTGAGCCTTGATGGTCGTCCGAGGCTTATATGTGATGTCAAAATCTCCTAACTCAATTGCACACTTAATTAGCCTTCCATTGGCTTTCGAGCTGTGCAATATGTTTCCTCAGTGGGTGGTCCATCAAGACTTTAATGTTTGTCTTTTATCCAGGGTCCTCCAAGGACTTAAACTTTAATTCGATTATATTGTAATCTAACCGTTGATCCTTTGGGATCTTTTATTATGCTTGTGCTTGTTTCATTCATATATTATTTTATTTTTAGTACTTGGTCATCTTTGACTTACACACATTTGGTACTTGGCACATAAATAAAATCACATAATCATCGAATGAAAAATATACTTGCATTAATAATCTGAAATGGGTTCAACCCTTACATAGAGTACTACTATCCTACTACTCGGGGCAATAAGCCCTGAATTGGTTTCATCGAACCTTATTTCTACTTCTCCTAATAAATATGAAGCTACGTCCTACTAGGATATTTTAAAACATAATAAACTTTGAGGCATCCATGTCTTCGTCATCACAGACATTCATGTTTTCAATCAGGCCTGCCCCCCCGACTCCATCAGGCCTTAACGCGGCTATGTAACAGCTTCACGCCATCTTCTGGTCACCTTTTTGTTCTCCTACACAATTCCTGGTTGGAAACTTGATCTTCATGTGATAGGTTGAGGCCACAGCCGTAAAAGCGTGGAGTCCAGTCCTCCCGAGGATGGCATTGTAGGTGGAAGACGCTTTGATAACCAAAAAGTTCAGCATCTGAGTGGCCTCTATTGGCTTTTGTTCGATGGTGGTGGGCAACTGAATAGTTCCCTCAACTTTAGATTCTACTCCATTGAACCCATAAATAGGCGTGTTGGAGGGGGTCAACTGAGAGTCATTATACCCCATCCTCATAAATGCATCATGGAACAAGATATCCACAGAAGCTCCATTGTCTATCAGGACTTATTTTTTTTACCTTTGAATTTCCAATCACGAGCGATTTGACTTGTGGGTCATCATGAGGGAACTTTACCCCTTCAAGGCCTGAATCATGAAATTCGATTGTTACCTCGGTTTTTGCACATTTTTGTGTTTCTCCGACAATGTGCATTATTTCTCTGGCATAAGCCTTCCGAGAATTCTTTGTTGTCCCGATCGCGGTTGGGCCTCCTGAGATCATGTTGATTACTGGCCTTCGGGGTTGTGAATTGTGATCTCGGTCATCGTCGCTCCTATCATACTCTTTTCTCTGATTATCACGATCTTTACCCTTAGTGAAGTGGCTCAGCTTCCTTCTACGGAGCAAGAACTCGATCTTATCTTTGAGTTGCTTGCAATCATCAGTGTCATGTCCCACATCCTTGTGGAATCTGCAATATTGATTCTTATTTCTCTTTGAGAGATCACCCTTAAATGGCTTTGGCCATCGAAAATCTTTATTTTTTTCAATGACCAACAGGATTTGACTTCTGGGAGTGTTAAACCTTGCATACTCAGCAAACCTTGGTCCTAGAGCAGAGTCGGAGACCCTGCTACTTTGGGCTCCCTGCTAGTTCAGGGATACTTGTCCCTAGCATCATACTCCTGCTATGTTTTTCGTTTCTTAAAGTTCCCGTTTCCACCATTTTTGGGAGAAACCTCTATATTCTTCATGCTCTCTTTAGTTTTTATGTATTTGCTTGCCCTTTTTTGGAGTTCGGTCATGCTCTCAGGGGGATGCTTTTCTAATGACATCTGAAAGAAAATATTTGATGTTCCATTCTGCAAGGCTATCATAGCTACTTTGTTTTCCAGATCAGGGATGTTCAACGGCTCCTTGGTGAAGTTCTTGAGATAATCCCTTAGGCTTTCATTCTTCCCTTGTTTCACCTGCATAAGGAATGCAAAGCTTTTCTCATGGACTTTTCCGCTAACGAATTGGTTGTTAAAGGTCGTGGTCAATTCCTTGAATGTGCCAATCGAGTTTGCAAACAAACGGTTATACCATCTTTGAGCCATGCACGCTAGGGTTTGGGGAAACGCCCTACACTTGAGAGCGTCACTAGTAGGTTGCAATAGCAATACGTTCGAGAACGTCTTCACATGGTTTGCGGGATCGCTCCTTCCATCATAATCCTTTATAGTAGGCATCTTAAAATTCCTAGAGATATGAGTATTCATCACATCCTCATTGAATGGTGGTGTGGGATCATCAGGATCTCCAAGTCGCATTAAGTCCTTAGGATCAGCCTTGGGGATCTCCGCCCTCGTAGTTTCTCCCGTTGGGACTCAGTCCTTCTCTGCCTCCATGAAGGCCTCTTTAAATCAACGAACAGAATCTCTCCTGACCTTGGAGGGGTCGACTTTGATTTTGGTTGTGTTTCTGCCTTTGCTGTTCTCTTACTATGTCTTCAGTATAGGGCCCGGAATAATCGTGTTATCCTTGGTTCGGACACAAGCCTCTAATGTAAGGAGGGTGATACGGCTCATGTATCTGCAGGGCATGGCCGCTTGGTCCAACACCTTGAGTAGGCGGGTAGTTAGGCAACCCGTACATCGGATTGGTACTTGCAGGGAGGTCGATGACGGAGATCCGTGCTCCGGAGGGAAAAGGACGATTAGCCAATGGAGAGACCACCATTTGAAGAGGGTTGGTCTCCTCATTTGGGTTGACGACCATAGGGAGAGTTCTCTCAGCATAGGGAGTTGTCCCTGTAGGTTGAGAAACTTGAGGTTGAGCGGTCGTCTCCGTTAATGGGGGTACGTACCCTTGTTCAGTGACGACGGGCGGAGCAGATGTAACGGTGGTAGCCTAAGTTGAGGCTGGTGTTGTTCTTCATGTTTGAACCATGGTTGACGTTGTCTTACCACAAACGGCGCCAAATGTTATGGAATAAAAATGAGGGTTTGAGTTACAGCTATGGTTCATGCGTATTTAATGCTAAGGTTGGTGAGCTTCGAGCTTTAATGGCTATTCCTGCGTTCGAGACTAAACGATCCTTCCAAGATGCCTACGTATCTCTGTATTGTTAGAGAATCAAGCCAAGACGTAGTTCCGAGAATGAGGGATCAAGCCCTTTATATAGGCGTTGTGAGCCTATGATTTAGAGTAGGGTTCGGAGACTTGGTAGGCAAGTCACCTCCTTGAGGAATGTTCTAGGTTCCTACCTTGTAGTAGTCTATTTCCATGTATGATTAGGTGTCTTGGAGACTACTTCTTGTAGACAAGTAATATCCTTATTTGACTCTGCTTGCGGAGCTGCTAATTTCCTTTATTATTAATTACGAAAGTAATATTTAATTAGTGCTTCGGGCCTCATTAATGGACTTCGTATTTGTACCAAACTAGGTTCAATTAATGCATCATTAATTCTATCTTTAGGGCTTATTTTCAACCCATATCAATTTGCAAATTTACCATACTTGTAGAATCATTGCAATTATACAATCTTTAAAATTTTATTTGTAAATTTAATTATTTTATACAATCATTTATTGAATTCAATAATTATGCAAGCAAGATGGGCCCTATTGACTGTACGCCACGTGGCAGGTGGGTCCCACCTTGCTGACGTGGTAACTGAGTCAGTTGGCGTGCAGGTGGGTCCCACCCCTATTGACGTGGTAGCTGATGTGGCAGGTGGGTCCCACCCCCTGCTGATGTGGGAGCTAACATGGAAGGTGATGTCGCAGGTGGGCTCCACTCCTTGCTGGCGTGGCAGGTGATATGGCAGTGATGTTGTTTTAATAATTCTGGGCTCTGCAAGGGCATATAAAGATGATATTTTGTAATAAAGATGGTATTTTTGCAATAAAGATGGTAAATTTACAAATAGCTTTTCTTAATAAAAATAAAATTACATAAAATTATTTTTAGCAGTATATTTATCAAAAAACCTCTAAAAAAATGAAAATACACACGTACAATTATTGAAAATTATGATACAAATGCAAAAATATATAATGCAATGTTTAACCTATTATTATGATATTTTCCTGACCTAACAATGACTTCACAAAGTACTGATCCTTCCAAATACCTATAAGTCCAACAAAAAAATATTTCTCGATTAATTATTCCATCGAATCGACGTTCAATAAATATTAAAGCCACGGACAAGGCTACATAGTATGGAAGATGGTCATAATCCCCCTTAAAGTTGTCCTAATATTGAGTCTTAGGTAGTATGTTTTTAAATATATTTTTACCCCTAAAATGCGAATTGGTTGAGTGGTTCAAAAAGTAGCTTCATTCATATAATTTATGTACATAAAATAATATTGTATACTTATATATTATTTTTGATTAGTTTTTTTCTTTTCACATATTGGTATTATTCTCAATATATTATGAGTAAAATTTTGATATATTGAACATGTATATTATCAACAACATTTTATGAAATATGTAAAAGTGTTGTTGGAGAAATTTCGTAACAACACAAATTGGAGATGTACGATAATAATAGAGCGACTATGTGTGATTATGTTGATTTGTCTCATGTATCGGATGCCTTTTATTAGATCAAGGTTATGGAGTTTTGTGCAATTTTGTTTATCTTGAGAGAATTTAGGGATAAATTTTGTTCATGTGGGCAACTACTTATCTTATCTGATTTAATCTTTACTTTGTGATATTTTTGGGATTTGAAAAATATCATTCAGAGATATTTTCCGTTATTCCTTGATTGAGATTTATTCTTTCCTCGTTTCAGAGAGAGAATAAAACTTAACGATTAAGTAATAATTATTAATCCGAATTATTAATTAAGGAGGGTGTCTTTCTTCTAGATTTTGAAGGATTTATATGGATTTTAAAAATACAAGGGTATTCAATTTGCATTTTAAATAATACATCAAAATCTGGAGGTATTCATTTAAGATTTTAAAAAGTCCTTTCAAATCTTGAGGTATTCAGTCATGATTATAAAAACTACTTTAAAATCTGATAGTATTCAATTAAGATTTAAATAATCCTTTAAAATCTCATAGTATTCAAAAAGTCGTGGATTTTTTTGGATTTTAAAAATTGATAGATTTTGATGGATTTCGTAGTGTTTTTATATATTTATAACTCCGGCCAAATTCTATGAGGTTTCTACTGAAATCAACGATACTCTGCGTAAACTCTACGGAATTTCACATCAAATTTTACTAATTCCGTGTAGAATTATAATTCATAACAATCTTCAAAAATTCACAGATTATTATCAATCCGTTGAAATCTTTCAAAATCTGAATTGAATACAACCTATATTTGAAATTTGGGAGTAATTAGACTATGTCGAAATTATGGCATAACAAAAAGTATCACAAATTCTTTCAAATTCGAGCCAATCTTTTAAATATTGTATGATTAGTTTTTTGAAAACTTAAAATATTATAATTAGATAGATCTCTAGCAAAGATTGTCCTCATTATCCAGGACAGCTTTTTTAGTCTCAACCAACAGATCTACTTGGGTTGGATAAAAATTTATATTTTTACTATTTTGATTCAATTAGAAAGAAGAATTAATTTTTTAACGTTACAATTTTGTTTATTTTGACCCCCTCCTAATTAATTAAGTCATAACTTCGTTCCTGATTGAAGCATAACTCCAACAATTTAACATGAATTGTATCATTAGTCTATCAGTCAACTTTAAAAAATTATAATATCACTCAAGTTTTATGATTCAAGAATACATCTATTTGGAAGTTACCCATTGTGCCAAACAGGGCCACTTTGTAGGGGTACAAAAGTTATCGAACAAAATTTATTGAAATAACAGGTCTTTGTTTGTACTATTGGAGAAAAATTAAACCAACACAGTATTGCTGGTAAATAGTGCAGCTTAATTAGTTGCTAAAAATTGGGTACTTTCGGCTCTATTTACTAAGATATGTGAATCTATATATAGGGAGATCATATTATATTTAGGATAAATTGATCCAAATTATTTCAAAAATATAATTTCACGCTAAAATTTCTTAAATTTTGATCGATCGAGGCTCATTCCTGCCCTCGAGTCCTATCCTTATTTAATTTGATTAATGATGCAGTGCAGGAAATCAGGGTAGGTCACGAGGGAGCTGAGCTGGAAAATGGGGGCCAGGAGTTAACAGGTGGGAATGAGTCAGCAAATGAGGATGCAAAGGGAAGTGTGGACCAGTGCTCGGAATAATTATTATAACCAACCACAAAACTATTTACTATTTTGTATTTCATTTACGTACTTTTATTATTAGCTGGAGAGATAAGGATTGGCTATATAGGCCAAGGGAATGTAATGACAAGACTAGGCAATGATTAATATCCTCTCTTATCTGTTATCTTTTCTCTCTCTCTAGAAATCATATGACCATCATTGGCTCTATTTACGAGATGTCCCTTCTTTCTGGTTGGATCGTCTCCTGAATATTAGCTCAGTTCTACCTCCACTCTAATTGTAGAGTCAGGTGGATTTATTATTCAGTTTGCTTTCTTGATTTGCATCATTGGTATCAGAGCATAGTCGGTCCTCGGCATCAAAATGGTGGTTTCTCGTGGTGGGAGGAGCTCCGATGGAGAAGACAACACTGCGGAATCTCATCGTCTAGAGGTAATCATCAAAACTCTACTCGATGAACACAGTAGCAAGCTTAATGATACGTATCAACAACAAGGGATGATAATCACTGAAAATGCTAAAGCAATATCAGATCTGAATGATATGATATTAGGTGTATCTGTTCAGTTAAACAAACTTATGGATGATAATGGGAAGGGGGTAGGTGATGAAAAATATCATTCAGAGATATTTTCCGTTATTCTTTGATTGAGATTTATTCTTTCCTCGTTTCAGAGAGAGGATAAAACTTTACGATTAAGTAATAATTATTAATCCAAATTATTAATTTAGGAGGGTGTCTTTATTCTAGATTTTGAAGGATTTATATGGATTTTAAAAATACAAGGGTATTCAATTTGCATTTTAAATAATACATCAAAATCTGGAGGTATTCATTTAAGATTTTAAAAAGTCCTTTCAAATCTTGAGGTATTCAGTCATGATTATAAAAACTACTTTAAAATCTGATAGTATTCAATTAAGATTTAAATAATCCTTTAAAATCTCATAGTATTCAAAAAGTCGTGGATTTTTTTGGATTTTAAAAATTGATAGATTTTGATGGATTTCGTAGTGTTTTTATATATTTATAACTCCGGCCAAATTCTATGAGGTTTCTACTGAAATCAACGATACTCTGCGTAAACTCTACGGAATTTCACATCAAATTTTACTAATTCTGTGTAGAATTAAAATTCATAACAATCTTCAAAAATTCACAGATTATTATCAATCCGTTGAAATCTTTCAAAATCTGAATTGAATACAACCTATATTTGAAATTTGGGAGTAATTAGACTATGTCGAAATTATGGCATAACAAAAAGTATCACAAATTCTTTCAAATTCGATCCAATCTTTTAAATATTGTATGATCAGTTTTTTGAAAACTTAAAATATTATAATTAGATAGATCCCTAGCAAAGATTGTCCTCATTATCCAGGACAGCTTTTTTAGTCTCAACCAACAGATCTACTTGGGTTGGATAAAAATTTATATTTTTACTATTTTGATTCAATTAGAAAGAAGAATTAATTTTTTTAACGTTACAATTTTGTTTATTTTGACCCCCTCCTAATTAATTAAGTCATAACTTCGTTCCTGATTGAAGCATAACTCCAACAATTTAACATGAATTGTATCATTAGTCTATCAGTCAACTTTAAAAAATTATAATATCACTCAAGTTTTATGATTCAAGAATACATCTATTTGGAAGTTACCCAGTGTGCCAAACAGGGCCACTTTGTAATGATAGGGGTACAAAAGTTATCGAACAAAATTTATTGAAATAACAGGTCTTTGTTTGTACTATTGGAGAAAAATTAAACCAACACAGTATTGCTCGTAAATAGTGTAGCTTAATTAGTTGCTAAAAATTGGGTACTTTCGGCTCTATTTACTAAGATATGTGAATCTAGATATAGGGAGATCATATTCTATTTAGGATAAATTGATCCAAATTATTTCAAAAATATAATTTCACGCTAAAATTTCTTAAATTTTGATCGATCGAGGCTCATTCCTGCCCTCGAGTCCTATCTTTATTTAATTTGATTAATGATGCAGTGCAGGAAATCAGGGTAGGTCACGAGGGAGCTGAGCTGGAAAATGGGGGCCAGGAGTTAACAGGTGGGAATGAGTCAGCAAATGAAGATGCAAAGGGAAGTGTGGACCAGTGCTCGGAATAATTATTATAACCAACCACAAAACTATTTACTATTTTGTATTTCATTTACGTACTTTTATTATTAGCTGAAGAGATAAGGATTGGCTATATAGGCCAAGGGAATGTAATGACAAGACTAGGCAATGATTAATATCCTCTCTTATCTGTTATCTTTTCTCTCTCTCTAGAAATCATATGACCATCATTTGCTCTATTTACGAGATGTCCCTTCTTTCTGGTTGGATCGTCTCCTGAATATTAGCTCAGTTCTACCTCCACTCTAATTGTAGAGTCAGGTGGATTTATTATTCAGTTTGTTTTCTTGATTTGCATCATTGGTAGTCGGTCCTCGGCATCAAAATGGTGGTTTCTCGTGGTGGGAGAAGCTCCGATGGAGAAGACAACACTGCGGAATCTCATCGTCTAGAGGTAATCATCAAAACTCTACTCGATGAACACAGTAGCAAGCTTAATGATACGTATCAATAACAAGGGATGATAATCACTGAAAATGCTAAAGCAATATCAGATCTGAATGATATGATATTAGGTGTATCTGTTCAGTTAAACAAACTTATGGATGATAATGGGAAGGGGGTAGGTGATGACACTACACCAAAACTGGCCATTAGTAACGGATATATCCGTTACTAATGACATTAGTAACGGATATATCCGTTACTAATCGTCCGTCACAATTGCTTTTTTTTAAATTTTGTAACAGATATATCCGTTACTAATTAGTAACGGATATATCCGTTACAAATAGATTAGTAACGGATATATCCGTTAGTAATTAGTAACGGATATCTGGAATTAGTAACGGATATATCCGTTACTAATTAGTAACGGATATATCCGTTACAAATAGATTAGTAACGGATATATCCGTTACAAATTAGTAACGGATATCTGAAATTAGTAACGGATATATCCGTTACTAATTAGTAACGGATATATCTGTTACAAAATAAAAAAAAAAGCAATTGTGACGGACGATTAGTAACGGATATATTAGTAACGGATGTTGAGAATTAGTAACGGATATATCCGTTACTAATATTAAAAAAATTTAATAAGTTCTCAGCCAATCAGAGGCTGCCACCACAGCCGCACCCACCTCTCAGCCAATCACATCGCGCCACCTGTACTCTCAGCCAATCAGAGGCTGCCACCACAACCGCCCCACCTCTCACCCAACCTCAATTTTTCCAGATTTGTTGAAGTAAAGTTTCGAACCCCTGACCTCCTCTGAGGTAGTACACCCCCTCAACCAAATGTGACACGCAAGTATTTGTGATATATATGGAAATACAATCCTTATACTATGAACTTTTACATGTTTTTGTTTTATAAATTCGTTTAAAATTATAATTTTTTAAAAAATTCGTTTTAATTTAATTTTACATATTGTTTAAAATTTAATTTTTTAAAAATTCGTTATAATTATTTATTTTAAAAAAATAGAAAATAATTATTTTTTTAAAAAATCGAAAATAATTTTTTTTTAAAAAAAAATCGAAAATTATTATTATTTTTTAAAAAATAGAAATTAATTATTTTTTTAAAAAAAACGAAAATAATTAATTTTTTAAAAAAATCGAAAATAATTAAATTTTTTTAAAAAATCGAAAATAATTATTTTTTTTAAAAAAATCGAAAATAATTATTTTTTTAAAAAAATTGAAAATAATTATTTTTAAAAAAATCGAAAATAATTATTTTTAAAAAAACGAAATTTTTTTTTTTAAAAATCAAAAATTAATAATTTTTTTTTAAAAAATCGAAAATAATATTTTTAAAAAAATCGAAAATAATATTTTTTAAAAAATCGAAAATAATTTTTTTTAAAAAAATTCGAAAATAATTATTATTTTTTAAAAAATCAAAAATAATTATTTTTTTTTAAAAACGAAAATAATTAATTTTTTAAAAAAATCGAAAATAATTAATTTTTTTTTAAAAATCGAAAATAATTATTTTTTTAAAAAAATCGAAAATAATTATTTTTTTAAAAAAATCGAAAATAATTTTTTTAAAAAAAACGAAAATAATTATTTTTTTAAAAAATTGAAAACAATTAAATTTTTTTAAAAAATCGAAAATAATTATTTTTTTAAAAAAATCGAAAATAATTATTTTTTAAAAAAATTGAAAATATTTATTTTTAAAAAAATCGAAAATAATTATTTTTAAAAAAATGAAAATAATTTTTTCGACGATGCAACCATAAGGTTGTTAATATCTAATGATTTTAGTGATATACACAAAAAATTAAAAAATTACAAGCTTATTTGATGTGATTTTATAATATAAATCTCCAAAAAACACTACTCGCGATAACTAGTATCGTCCCGATTGCACAAAACAATATTTTTAAAATGTTTTTTCGACGATGCAACCATAAGGTTGTTAATATCTAATGATTTTAGAGATATACACAAAAAATTAAAAAATTACAAGCTTATTTGATGTGATTTTATAATATAAATCTCCGAAAAACAATACTCGCGATAACTAGTATCGTCCCGATTGCACAAAACAATATTTTTAAAATATTTTTTCGACGATGCAACCATAAGGTTGTTAATATCTAATGATTTTAGTGATATACACAAAAAATTAAAAAATTACAAGCTTATTTGATGTGATATTATAATATAAATCTCCGAAAAACAATACTCGCGCTAACTAGTATCGTCTCGATTGCACAAAACAATATTTTTAAAATATTTTTTCGACGATCCAACCGTACGGCTGTTAATATCTAAGGATTTTAGTGATATACACAAAAAATTAAAAAATTACAAGCTTATTTGATGTGATTTTATAGTATAAATCTCCGAAAAACAATACTCGCGATATCTAGTATCGTCCCGATTGCACAAAACAATATTTTTAAAATATTTTTTCGACGATCCAACCGTACGGCTGTTAATATCTAAGGATTTTAGTGATATACACAAAAAATTAAAAAATTACAAGCTTATTTGATGTGATTTTATAATATAAATCTCCAAAAAACAATACTCACGATATCTAGTATCGTCCCGATTGCACAAAACAATATTTTTAAAATGTTTTTTCGACGATGCAACCATAAGGTTGTTAATATCTAATGATTTTAGTGATATACACAAAAAATTAAAAAATTACAAGCTTACTTAATGTGTTTTTATAATATAAATCTCCGAAAAACAATACTCGCGATAACTAGTATCGTCCCGATTGCACAAAACAATATTTTTAAAATATTTTTTCGACGATGCAACCATAAGGTTGTTAATATCTAATGATTTTAGTGATATACACAAAAAATTAAAAAATTACAAGCTTATTTGATGTGATTTTATAATATAAATCTCCGAAAAACAATACTCGCGATAACTAGTATCGTCCCGATTGCACAAAACAATATTTTTAAAATATTTTTTCGACGATGCAACCATAAGGTTGTTAATATCTAAGGATTTTAGTGATATACACAAAAAATTAAAAAATTACAAGCTTATTTGATGTGATTTTATAATATAAATCTCCGAAAAATAATACTCGCGATAACTAGTATCGTCCCGATTGCACAAAACAATATTTTTAAAATATTTTTTCGACGATCCAACCGTACGGCTGTTAATATCTAAGGATTTTAGTGATATACACAAAAAATTAAAAAATTACAAGCTTATTTGATGTGATTTTATAATATAAATCTCCAAAAAACAATACTCACGATATCTAGTATCGTCCCGATTGCACAAAACAATATTTTTAAAATCTTTTTTCGACGATCCAACCGTACTGTTGTTAATATCTAATGATTTTAGTGATATACACAAAAAATTAAAAAATTACAAGCTTATTTGATGTGATTTTATAATATAAATCTTTTAAAAGTATTAAATTAGTAATAGATATATTATTCCTTAGTAACGGATATATCCGTTACTAATATTAGTAACGGATATATCTGTTACTAATTCTATGTATTCGTTACTAATTAGTAACAGATATATCCGTTACTAATATTATATATCCGTTACTAATTAGTAACGGATATATAATATTAGTAACGGATATATCTGTTACTAATTAGTAACGGATACATAGAATTAGTAACGGATATATCCGTTACTAATTAGTAACGGATATATGTGCATTAGTAACGGATATATCCGTTACTAATTAGTAACGGATATATCCGTTACTAATTAGTAACAAATATTTAATATTAGTAACGGATATATCCGTTACTAATTAGTAACGGATACATAGAATTAGTAACGGATATATCCGTTACTAATTAGTAACGGATATCTGACACATTAGTAACGGATATATCCGTTACTAATTAGTAACGGATATATCTGTTACTAATGCCATCAGTAACGGATATATCCGTTACTAATTAGTAACGGATATATCCGTTACTAATGGCTTTTTTTATCTGTTAGTAATTTGCCAGTTTGGTGTAGTGTGAAACGAACGGACCCATCTCTAGTTCACACCAGAGAAATACACAGGAGAAATACACAAATCATTACTTTGCTAGACTTACCAAGGTAGATTTTCCAAAGTTTGATGGAGTGGATTTGAAGTCATGGTTGTATAAGTGTGTGCAGTTCTTCGATCTTGATGGTGTAACAGATCTAGACCGAGTCAAATTAGCAGCTATCCATCTCGAAGGCAAGGCGTTCTTATGGCATCAGACCTATGCTAAACGTCGAGGCCATGTTTTACCTACTTAGAAGGAGTGTGTGACTGATATTAGTTCAAGGTTTGGGGACTTATATGATGACCCAATGGCTGAGTTGAAGGCACTGATGAAAAAAGGAATGGTGCAGGAATATCATGACTGTTTCGATGCACTTGCTAGTAGACTCAATTTGCCGGAGGAATACTTGTTAAGCTGTTATGTGGGAGGGCTAGAAGAGGAGATCCAAATGGCTGTAAGGATGTTTAGTCCGAAGACGGTGCAACAGGCATTATGCCTCGCAAAGTTGCAAGAGGCTGGTGTTAAGTCTCGCAAGGCTAAAACACAACCCAAAGGACCCTTACTACCAACACATACCAGTGCTAAATTTACCACTCTTACTAAGAATAACACACTCCAAAAACCCCAAATAGAGACCCAGACTAACAGGAGAACCCTCACGTTGGCTGAATTTAATAAAAAAAGGGCCAAGGGCATTTGTTTTTGGTACGATGACAAATATGAGGCAGGTCATAAGTGTCGAGGGAAAAAGCCTTAGTTGTATCATATGGAGGTTGAAGAGATAGAGGACAATGAAGAAACAGAGGGGGAGAATGCAGACAATGATAAGGGAGAAAATGATTTGCAGTGTGCCCAGTACAAGCCTTGGACGGAATGACAGCCTTTCAGACGATGAGAGTGGAAGGTCATCATGGGAAGAAGACACTGCATTTGCTGCTAGATACGGGAAGCACTCATAACTTCATAGACTCATCTAAAGCCTTGAAGATGGACTGCAAGGTAGAGGCAATTCCACCCATGTGGGTGAAGGTAGCAGATGGGGGACAGTTACAATGCAACTCGATGATAAAGGGCTTTCGATGGAAGATGCAAGGAGTTGAGTTTGCTGCAGATGTAATGCTCTTACCATTGAGTGGCAGTGACCTGGTTTTGGGAGTGCAGTGGTTTGCTGAGCTGGGCCCTGTCTTATGGGATTTTAAGAATTTCACGCTGGAATTTCAACATGAGGGGAGGAAGGTTAAACTGAGGGGAGCCAGGGGAAAGAAACTCAAGGGGATACAGTACTCCAAGCTCAACAAACTCATAGCAGCAACAGGGGAAATATCGATGTTGCAGATGATTCCTCGAGATGCTGCTCTAAAGACGGGTATGCCTAATAACTCTGATCCTTCTCTAAATAAACTTCTGGAATCGTACACGTCTGTCTTTACAAACCCCACGGAGTTGCCACCTATACGACCTAATTTTGATCATCGTATACCCTTGAAAGAGGGAACAAACCAAATTAATCTCAGACCATACAGATACCCTGTCCTACAAAAGAATGTTATTGAGGAAATGGTGCAAGAATTGTTAGATCAGGGAGTCATTCGGCCAAGCAACAGTCCATTCGCAGCCCCTGTTGTGTTAGTTAAAAAGAAGGATGGTCGATGGCGTATGTGTGTCGATTATAGGGACCTTAACAAGGCGACTATAAAAGACAAATTCCCAATTCCTCTTATTGAGGAACTTTTAGACGAACTGAAAGGAACCAAGTATTTCTCCAAGATTGATCTGGAGTCTGGCTATCATCAGATACGAATGAATCCCAATGACATTGAAAAAACGGCATTCAAAACCCACTTTGGACATTTCGAATATTTGGTTATGCCGTTTGGTCTTACAAACGCACCTTCAACTTTTCAAGTTATCATGAATTCTCTATTTGAATCTCTACTTCGTAAATGTGTGTTAGTCTTCTTCGATGATATATTAATCTACAGCCCCAGTTGGGAGACTCACTTGGAGCACCTACAAAAAGTACTGGAATTAATGGAAAGTAACGACCTGCATGCCAATCTGCAGAAATGTTCATTTGGTACTAACCAAATCCACTACCTGGGGCATATTATATCGGAGAGAGGGGTTGAAACAGAGCCGGAGAAGGTGAAGGATATAATGCAGTGGCCTCAACCTACAAATTTGAAGCAACTAAGGGGATTTCTGGGTCTAACTGGATACTATCGTAGGTTCATCAAAGACTACGGAAAAATCTGTCGACCTCTGACCCAATTGTTAAGAAAGGATGCATTTGGATGGAATAATGAGGCTGGTGGGGCATTCGAGGAACTGAAGAGGAGAATGAGCACACCACCGGTATTAGCCTTGCCAGATTTTCATAAATCGTTTCTCATCGAAACTGATGCTTCTGGTTAGGGCATGGGTGCCGTGTTAATGCAAGGTGGACACCCAATCGCATTTGTGAGCAAAGCCTTCTCTGCAAAAACTATGCAACTATCAGCTTACGAACGAGAGCTCATGACAATAGTTTTGGCAGTTAAAAAATGGCAGCATTATCTCGTGATGCAATCGTCTGTGATCAAGACCGATCAACAAAGCCTAAAGTATGTTCTGGAGCATAAACTGGCAACACCATTTCAATAAAAATGGCTTTCGAAGTTGGCAGGGTTCGACTATACCATCAAGTACAAAAGTGGAGCGGAGAATAAAGTAGCCGATGCCTTATCTCGACTTCCCAGCCCACAAATACTCTCCTTGGTCGTGTCTGCTGTTCATTCCACGCTATTGGAAGAAATTGAACGAACATGGTTTGAGGATTCTAACATTAAACAACTGATAAAGGATTTACAAGCAGATCCATCATCCCATACTCATTTCTCTTGGAGTAGTAACCAGCTAAGGAGAAAGGGAAGGCTGGTGATTGGGAATAACAATACGGTGAAACAAAAAATTCTAGATGCACAACTCGGCACAAGGTGGTCACTCTGGTATTGAAGCCACTTACCAGAAAATTAAGACCTTATTCTACTGGCACGGCCTAAAGAAATTTGTGGCCACTCATGTAAAGCATTGTATGGTGTGTCAAAGATGTAAGTACGATAATCAAGCATACCTAGGGCTCCTTCAACCTCTACCAGTGCCAAATGCAGTATGGGAAGCCATTACTATAGATTTCATTGAGGGGTTACCGAAATCGCAGGGCAAAGAGGTGATACTAGTTGTCATAGACAGGTTGAGCAAATACGCTCACTTTATTCCGCTGTCACATCCTTATACTGCCATCAAGGTGGCTGAGGCCTTTCTGGACAACGTCTATAAACTTCACGGTTTTCCCTCTTCAATTATTTCTGATCGTGATAAGGTTTTTATAAGCCAATTTTGGACTGAGTTTATTAAGTTACAAGGAGTCAAGCATAATCTGTCAACCTCGTACCATCCCCAGACGGATGGACAATCTGAAGTCCTTAACAGATGCCTCGAATCATATCTACGATGTATGTGATACGAGTCTCCCCAGGACTGGGCAAAGTGGCTTCCCCTTGCTGAGTATTGGTACAACACAACATACCATACAGTTTCAAAAATGACACCCTACGAGATTGTATATGGTCAACCTCCCCCATTATACAAACCTTATCTTCCAGGTGCTTGTATGGTGGATACAATCGATAGGAGTCTACAGCAAAGAGATGAAATGATGGCACTACTGAAAGAGAATTTGGCAAAAGCGCAGAACAGGATGGCACAATTAGCAAACAAGAAGAGGTCAGAGCGATAATTCAATGTTGGCGACTGAGTGTATCTTAAACTCAGGCCATATAGACAACAGTCAGTGCAAATTCGAACCCACCAAATGCTTGCAGCCAAATACTTTGGTCCTTACCAAATTACGAGGAAGATAGGCAAGGTTGCTTACACTTTAAGGCTTCCAGCAGGTTCGAAAATTCACCCTACCTTCCATGTGTCAATGCTAAAACAACACCACGGTCCTTTGCCCGACCAAGCTGATACATCTGCTCCACCACCATGGGCAGAAGACATTGAACTTCCAAAGAATCGTACTGCAGTCTTGGATAAACGCAGTGTAAAGAGAAAGAACAGAGCTGTAGTACAATGGTTGGTGCAATGGGAGAACTCACCACCAGAGGAAGCCACTTGGGAGGATGCCGAAATGATCCTACAACAATTTCCTACATTTGATCCTTGGGGTCAAGGATCGTTTTATAAAGGGAGTATTGATGCAGTGGAGGAAATCAGGGTAGGCCACGAGGGAGCTGAGCTGGAAAATGGGGGCCAGGAGTTAACAGGTGGGAATGAGTCAGCAAATGAGGATGCAAAGGGAAGTGTGGACCAGTGCTCGGAATAATTATTGTAACCAACCACAAAACTATTTACTATTTTGTATTTCATTTACGTACTTTTATTATTAGCTGGAGAGATAAGGATTGGCTATATAGGCCAAGGGAATGTAATGACAAGACTAGGCAATGATTAATATCCTCTTTTATCTGTTATCTTTTCTCTCTCTCTAGAAATCATATGACCATCATTGGCTCTATTTACGATATGTCCCTTCTTTCTGGTTGGATCGTCTCCTGAATATTAGCTCAGTTCTACCTCCACTCTAATTGTAGAGTCAGGTGGATTTATTATTCAGTTTGTTTTCTTGATTTGCATCAATTAATAGGTTGTTACTTTCCCGTTTGTTAAATTTTAGACGATAATTGCATGTAGCGAAATTTTTTTTGAACACACCATATATTTTATTCAATCTTTTCGGGTAATGGCAAAATGTTTGAATAGAATAAGATGAATTATATGAATCACATCATTATCATATAATCAAGAAATTTGTCCAAATAAAAATCAATAAAAATTTTGGTCTAATCCAAATTGCTAACAATTATGATGGCAATCTGATTGCGTCTTATAACAATCACCCGTAAGTATTTTGATACAGCAATAACAAATCATAGGGGTCGGCTTTACACATATTGTCGGATAACAGTAACCGAATTTTGCACCGGTAGCTTTGTCATTATCCTCCACATTTTTCGAATAATTTATAATTGTACCAATATGTTTCAAAAAAAATATTGTTAGCAATAACTATAAAGATATTCTAAAATGAACTTTATAGTTTCTTAAAACGTACTCTATCATCTAAACTAAACTTTGAAGTACAAAAAAATCAACATATACAAAGCATATATTTGCTTACATTGGTGTGAAGAAAACTGAAAAAAGAGAACTAGGTTGAAGAAAATGAGAGCTTGAAGCTTTAAAGGTGCCATATAAATTTACTAGTTCTTGTTTAAAGAGATAGGAAGAGTATTGATATATATGCTAGTACATTTACTTCATAAAAGTGCATGTATCCATAAAATAGAAAAAGTAAGCTCCCAAAATTCCAAAAACGGTTACTGAATGATGAGATGTCAACATATTGTTAGATACTCTCTCATAAATGAGATGTATCCCTTATGTATAAATATGAATCTCATGAATAAAAACACTGACATGTATTTAATGCACCATATCTACCAATGTCCAACGAATTGACTAAATAGATTGTTTTATAAAGGAAAATCATTTGAAATTAAATTCATGTTTATCACAATCATTTCAAATTTACTAAATTAGTCCAACCAAGTTTGCTAATTTTTTCCTAATATTATTTTAAAGGGTTTTTTTCTAATATGTCCCATTTTAAAAGGCCAATTATAAATGTGTCCCATATTTATTTATAATAATAAATATATCTCATTTTTCTAATATGTCCTACTTTTTATTGTAACCATGATTAACTAACTAACTACGCATTCTTAAAAGACATTTTTGTCCTCTTGCTTAAATGAAAACTGTACTAATTACTACTCCCTCTATCTTTAAAAACTTTTCCCATTTCCCTTGGACACGTTTGCCAACGCACACTTTTAATCGTTAATATCTTTAATTTTATATTAGTTTTAAATATAAAAACTTTACTGTATTAAAGTACTCATAAATACGAATCCAACAAGATCATGACTATATTTGGTCTTATAGATTAGACGTAAATTATTAATTTGTCTCATGTTATGAACAGTCCCGACATATCAAACGAGAGAAGCATATTGAGACGGAGGGAGTACTAACTACTATATATATATGTAGGGTTAATCACATTGTTGAACCACAACAAGACCTGTTTTTTCTGCAAATAGTTTACGTACACATGCTTCATATCTTGATCACCTTCATATCTTGTACACAGGCTTGGTAATTCCTACTAATTACCATCGAATGAATGTGTCCCTGCGGGGCCGGATGGAGGGAGGGGGTAGGAGAGAAAAAGAAGGGAGATTTTAGTCTTATTTAGTATAAATATATGTATAATTATATGTATATAAGTTATGTATGAGTTAAATTTAATCATGGGACATATTTATAATTAGTCAATAAAGTGGGATATATTTATAATTGACTTGTTAATTTGGGACATATCAAACTAATACCCTATTTTAAAACTCATGGACAAGTCCTTTCCCTTATACGTACCCCGAAACAGATGCCGAATTTGTTCCGGAATGACACATGGCTTATCCCATCTCGTTAATGTAAGGAACAATCAATAGTATAATGACAACTCATAATTTGGCAATGGTTTTGGGAACCTTTTTGAAAACTTTAGCATTTCTCTTATAATAATTGAGTCTACCACACCATCTAGTTAACCATTCAAAAATAGGAATTATTTTAGGTCCAATCATAATTTAACACTATTTTTTAGATCAATTAAATTATAATAAAAGTTTTCCTTATTTACCAATTACAATCTACTTCATTAATCATGGTTAATTTGCAATTTCAATTCAAAATAAAATATAATAATTGATTAACATATTGCCATATATTTTTTTTGACAAGCATATGTCCATATATTAGTATTCGTTCATCCACCCTTCTAATTTATTTAAAAAATTTAGTTATTAGGCCAATAAAATTATAATAAAAATTTTCCTTTTTTAACATTTTCATCTCACTTACTAAACATACTTACTTAAAAATTCTAATTAAATTGTGTAAATCATTGGCAATTGGTTCAAAACCAAATCCTAAGAAAACGAAAACATTAATATGGTCTTCGAAACCAACTGGGGGATGGAGCGTAGATTGTTTAGTTGTAGGATTCCACAGGTAAATATTAAAATTAGAATCAACAGGACATAAACTACATTGAAAGCGAGGGAAATGAATACTGCTAACATTCTTATCAATGACAACAACACAAACAACATCATTTTAAGAACCAACAACGAACTAGTAATGATACCAGAAAATCTCACATTTCAAAAAAGGAAGTTCCATACCGGAAACTAGAGAAATTGAGTTATATTGAAACATCCCGTGTTTTTTTAGGATTTTATTCGATTAGTAATAATAATAATACTAGTGAATTATTAATATTATTTATGAGTAAGTATATATTTATTTTATAATTAGTAATTAAAAAAAAAAGAAAGAGGCATACTTTACTTTTTAGACTAGTCTTTTTTGCCCGCGCTCTGCGAGCGGGCATCGATTAATCTTGTTTGTTAAAAAATTTTAATGATAGAATAATATAAATATTGAATTTGTAATAACCGAGGAAATCAATCAGGTCGAAAGTAGGGATTCGTAAAACTGGAATTAGAAAGCTGATGAAAGCTATAGAATTCTAATTAGTAACATCAAAATTGGTCAAGTAGGTTGTAAAATTATCAAGTATCTTGATATGAGATTTAAGGCTTTGTTGACTTTTACGTTTTTAAAATGCCTATAACACATAAGACTAAATAATTTATGGATAATATAGAAAAACATCATAAGTAACAACACAAAAATGTTGCTGAAAGGCCATTTAAGCATCTTAGAAATTAATAAAAGCAAAAATCCACGTACTACTAATAATAACTCCAAAATATGAAGTAAACTCTGTTTAAAAAACCGACACATAGCTCAAATCATAAACGACGGACAACAAATGAAAGCACATTGTCCTCCTCCCGCATTACAAAATGTAGTTTGTCATTGATAACAAACTTGTTCTCCTTCACAAACTTATCCTAGCCTTTTGAGAATCTTGGTCTTCCACCTGAAAAAATGATTCCAACCTTCCACTTTCTTCGTTTGATCTTCAGGTACACATGCTTGACTGACTTCCATGCATGGTTCTCAAGAGTTATCCAAGGTGGGATGTACTGCGAAAAAATTGAAGAAAAGAGTAATTTATATTGATAAACAGCTGACATTGATACCTATATAAAGAAATTGTAAGTACCACTCCGTGAGAATTCATATCAAAATTTGAGCTAATCAAAATAGCTTCAAAACTTGTCTGGAAGTCATCCGCTTCTTCTGTTGGTAGGACATTGTCTGCACCAGAATGACACTTACATGAATTAGCTCAAATTCATATATCAAATTTCAAACATTACAGTTCAAAACATACCTGTAATGGAGTCCCTAGGAGGAAGAGTCTTTTCAACTCCTTTCCTGGATAATATAGTAACAGAGAATTCTGTCTTATCGAAGAGCTCGAAAAGAAGAGTATCTCCGATTTTCCAGTACTTGGCCGTGAGGATCACTTGCATACCAACAAACTTTTTCTTAGTAGCTGAAAATGTGATCTGAAATTTATCTCCATTCTTCAAAGTTAGATAATTTTTCTGTTTCAACATGTGTCGAAACTGATCAACAAACACTGGAGGAATATCCTAATCAATTCATAAGAAAGTTAAAATTTATAAGATACATTACTCTGGATAATTTACTAATTCACTTTTCAATCATGTCGGACTAATCCATTAAGAGTAGGAGTATTATAAATCTTGTACATTGGCAACTTAAGTACTTACGATCTCAACTGATTCTCTATGCCTTTCGACAGTATGAACAATAAATTTATTCCCAATTCCATTAATATTGTCTGTGATAACATAAATATATGTTAACATTAGTTATCCATTTTTCTATTTTCCTAAATATAAGGTAATGTAATATGAACAGTTGGCTATGGTGTGTTACATACCTTTCGCATAAACAGGAGCTAGGCGAAACCTGTTGGCTGCTGGATAATCTATGTCCATACCAGTATCATCAAGTATGAATACAGTAAATATCCCAGCACCATTGTAGTAGAACAATGCATGGAAACCAGAATCAGTTCGAAAATCATTATAAAACATAGCCAAGTTGTTAAGCTTATTTCTATCCTTATGGAATAGAACATTGTATTGGTATTCATTTCTATGAATGATCAGAGTGACATGCTGTGGCACATGTTCTGCACATTTTCTACCAAAGCTGGAAGGCAATTTCTACATAAACCAAAGAGTGTTATATCAATTAGAAGGTATGTACATTAATTGCGCGCTATTATATTATTCTAGACATTTGTTTTATATACAAATCCTGAATAACATTTAGGTTATTACCATCGAAGTCTTTGCGAGATCTCTGGGAAACAGGCAAACCATAAATGCTGGGTGTTTGTGGTCCTGATAATGATTCATGCCAAAAAATCCTTAGAATACGACTTTTACAAATGAGGGTCTTGAAAAATATGGACGCATGATAATGACCAAGACATTAAAGTAAGTTATTAATATCTTATACATCAAATACAAAATCAGATGTTAAAACACAATATAGAGTATAATTCACAATAAAATGGTAGTAAAATTCATCTCATGTATGATATTTGCCATCAACACTGCCATTCATATTACGGATACAATTTAATACTTTTCGACGAAACAAAACTATGAAACAAAACATACCAAGACATACTAACACTCCAAAATCGAGGACAATCAAACACTAAAAAATTGGGTACCAACATTAACTTCTATATCAACAATGTGCATAACAATCATACATAGTAAAAATAGAATAGAACAATATTGATAGTTCAATATGATTTACTCCATTGTTGAACAAAAGAATAAGAATAACATTCACTTGGCAAGGATTAGGGAAGACAGAGCAGGATTTAGGGATATAGGCCTGTATGAAGACGTGTTTAGTTTTTAACAACACTAAATAAGGGTCGATTAACAACAATGCAACAGAATTGTAGGTATGGTCGATTGTCAACATACTAAAAAATTGGGTACCAAAATTAACTTCTATATCAACAATGTGCATAACAATCATACATAGTAACAATAGAATAGAACAATATTGATAGTTCAGTATAATTTACTTCATTGTTAAACAGAAGAATAAGAATAACATTCACTTGGCAAGGATTAGGGAAGACAGAGTAGGATTTAGGGATACAGGCCTGTATGAAGACGTGTTTAGTTTTTAACAACACTAAATAAGGGTCGATTAACAACACTAAATTAATATTATTCTTGACTAACATTTACAATATGAAGCAAAAGCCTATATTGTATTCGTCATGGATAAAGAAGTACTTAATCAGATATTAGAATTGTATGTTTCTAATTCTTGATGATTAGAACTATCTCAATAGTTTACTTAGAATCCTAAATCATAAGTCAGAAAGTATATTCACAAACTTCAATTTTCGATTATAAATATAATTAACATTAATCATCAATTAAGCAGTTTAATCTTCAACATCGATTATATAAACCAAATTTCTGATTAAACGTGCATCATAGTTAAACATGGATTCAATCATAAACATATACATATCTATAATACAATTTATAAATCAATTACAGACCATGAATGTTAGATGCAGAACATGTATATTAGATGAATAATAAGTAATTAT
The DNA here is from genome assembly GCA_036435485.1 of Saposhnikovia divaricata. Lineage (NCBI taxonomy): Eukaryota > Viridiplantae > Streptophyta > Magnoliopsida > Apiales > Apiaceae > Saposhnikovia > Saposhnikovia divaricata. Next base: position 8,246,358 of record JAZHRN010000154.1, on the reverse strand, counting down.
AATTTTTAATAGATGAATCAAAAGTCCTCCGTGGATCAGTGTTAGAACAAACCTCCATTTCTGAAAGAGCTATTGATCCGAGATTGAAGTCTTTTACACCCTCCAAGCTTGATCGATGTTGAATCGTGCGAAGTGGAACACAGTTGCATGCAAGAGAGAGTTTGGTACTTTGGGATGTAGGTATACAATCAATTGTAATATTGAATACTTTGTAAGTAATAAAATAAAATTCTTTAAATATAATTTACACACTAATCTATGTATAACATGTCATAATCCTAATTATGTACAAATTATAAAAATTATAAAAGCAAAAAATATTTATCAATTGATATATGTAATTATTAAATATTTATTTTGCATTCTTTAGTAAAATGTTTTGAAATTGTTTTTTTTATTAAAAAAGCAGTTTTAAATTTCACACCCTACTTATAGATAAATTTTTATTTCGCAGTCAATAATAAGAAAAGATATGTTTTAAAATAATAGGCATTTTATTGGCCTTTCTTACAAAATGTTGAAATTTATAAAATCATAATTTTGTTTATATAAGTTCATCAAAAAGCAAACAATGAATGAAAAATTCTTTATAGCGCGGGCAATAAACAAACAATGAATGATATTGTTTATTTCCTACATTCCATTGCTCAATATTTTGGATTTAGATATTAAAGAATTTAACTATTTTTAAAACTTTAGCAGTTAGGCAATAAATGTTGAACGATGTTTTCAATTAATGATGTTGTGGCCGAAAATCATTATTTAACTTGTACATATATTATAAACGTATTGATGGTCTTAGCACGTTTACATATATTACAAATAATAGCATTAACTTTACTATTTAAGAATTTATAAAATAATATCATTAATATTGTAAATAATTAGCTTTACAATATTGATAATTCCAAATGATTTACCTCCATTGTTGAACTAAAAAATATAGTTAAACCTTGATAAATGAATATGCTCGGGACTGGAAAATTGTATGCATTAATCGAGGTAAAAAAAAAGACTGTCTCTATTATGTTGAGACCGGAAAAAAATATTCATTTAATGAGGTCATTTGTTTATTGAATATTCATTTATCAAGGTTCTACTTTAACAATAAAATTCACTTGGCCAGCATTAGGGAAGACAAAGCAGAATTTAGGGATTTAGGTCTAATATAGTAGAAAATTGTATTAAGACACGAAACATATTTAACAACACTAAATAAGGTTTAATTATTAAGTAATGGCTTATTAATCATTATTAAATGTGTATTCAGATGGACAAATGAGTGTAAACATGACCAAGTTATATGAAATAAACGTAGATGTGGTAAAAGAAGTGCAAAAGTGTACATATTCCCTCACAAAACATAATTCTTCAGTTGCAAGATATGAAAACGTAATTCATCAGTTGCAATATATGAGAAACTCTATATACTAAGCACATGTATTATTGAGATATAACTGTATTATGAGAAAATACAGTTATACCTCAATAAATTAATTTGGTCGGGACTGGAAAATTTTATTCATTAATCAAGAGTATTCATTTATTGAGATTAAAAATAGATTATTTCTATTATGTCGGAAACAAAAAATAATTACTCATTTAATTAATTAATTTCTTTTTTGAATATTCATTTATCGAAGTTGTATTGTAAAAATAAAATTTAGTTGGACAGGATTAGGGAAGAGAGAGCATAATTTAAGGATTTAGGATTGATATAGTAGAAAAGTGTGTTAAGACGTAACAACACTAAATAAGGATTGTTTACTAAGTAATGGCTTAGTCCATAAAAAATAATCATCTTTTTTGATGATTTTTTTCCTATATCTAAAGTTTCCATTAATGTCTTGTAGCATAATTTGTACTTGATTAGAAAGCATAATCAACATGTCAGTTCGACCACACAATTGTTTTTCAAAAAAATTGTATTAATTGTTTTTCCTATAAACATAGCAACTCATGATTATTGGTAGTAATATACCTATTTGACATAATTGCATTGGTATAATCAAGGTGTAGTTATGTTGTTTTACATTACTTCTTTACTTATGTACTCAAAGTCATAGCTGCACAATCAACCAAATGGAAGATGTTGTTTATGAAACTCAACATTTGCAATTACTTTGAGAACCAATAAAAACATAGCAAATGTTAGTCCATTTGCAATGTTGTTGGACAATATAACTATTTTGTAATGTCAGTATTGAATGCTTTTCTCAAATGGACCAATGGGTGTAAACATGACAATGTTATATGACATAAACGTAGATGTGGTTAAAGAAGTACATAAGTAGACATGTTGCCTCACAATTGAAAAGCATATGACATTATGGTATGATTCACAATATCCCAAGTAATTCTTCAGTTGCAATATATGAGTTACTCTGCATTTTGAGCATATGTATTACTGGAAAACATAACTAATTTAATTATGATCTGCGACACTAATAATGATCATGTCTAAAGCAAGAACATTTATTATTAATTGATTCAAATACTGAACATCACCAAAGCAAGAAATTTAAATTTCTTAAAAAATGCTGTAAATGAAATCAGGGTATTGCATCACCCGAAATAAACTAAAGTTCGAAACAAACAATTTTATTGAGAAAGTGGAAATTGAAAATTATGCTGCATGAAGAAGACATCTCTTGAAACTGCAATCCTTTTCAGACCTGTATATTTACAGGAAACATGTATGATTTAAGTCATGTATCTTTATAACATGTTTATGTTTAAGAACGTTGCAAAACTGATTGACCACATGACTTACCTTTTCCTTTTTGATTTGCTTGAGTGGGATAGGTTTTGGTTTATTTTCTTTATCAACTGCATTGTCAGAGACATCATCCAGGTCTGGTATAGAAATGACAGTGTTGTCATTCAATCTCTTGAGACGATTTGATGTAGATTTTTCAATATCTGGAGTCTTGGATTCAGAATTCTGAACGGAATATGTTGATGAGAACTGTGTACAAAGTTTGTCAAAATGTTTGTCTATACAAAAATGAAATCCAATGCTTGCAACATTGACAAAAAAGTATGATCTAAAAGAATGTTTGAGTTTTTTTTATATACCTGGGAAATCTTACAACCAAGACTGAAATCACTATCATCTGGTTTATTGTGTTCAATGATTTCAAAACCCTTGTAGATATCAACAACTGTTTACGTATAAGAATTCTTCTTGACATTTTCCTCATTCATACGAATTGTTAATGTATATTCATTGCCTACAAAAATCTTTAGGCTTCTTGGAAACTCAGCATCTTTCCCTTCCTAGTGCAGCAGATCAAAACAGGATTTCAAATATATAAAACTATTTGTGAAACAGTTAAAAATGTGTACGCAAATTTAAATGACAAAATGAAAATGTGTTTGCAGTGATCATACCCTATCTTGCTCTGCCAGAACATCAAACACAGTTTCACCAATTATATTTTCAACCTCGCGATCATATAAGATAAATGCAGCTACACCAGTAGAATCTCCAGCAATCAAACATATCCTAAACCTTTTTAACAGAACCAAGCATATATATGTATGAATAATCTTACATAATAATAATACAACTTACATTTGTGTAACAGAGACCTGTTTGATTACCTCTTTTCAGGGAATGGAATATTTCTTTTACATTCCTCACATCTAAATTTTCCTTCAATCATGTAAATTTCCTTTTGACAACTGCTGCAACCATCATAGTTCCAATCTTTTGTTTCTTTCACTGAACTAACAGTCACTTGGCACATAACTAAATTCTACATTCAGTTATAAAGGAATAAATTTTAGCCAATGCATAATAGAGAGACACATAAAAGCGACACACATAATCAGCCATAATAGATCGCAAATAATACCAGAATGTACGACTCATCAAGTGTTCGCAGTTCAGCAATGGTGAAGATACTTGCTTTTTCTGGTTCTGCTAGAACATTTGGTTGATCCAGGTTGAATTCTGGTAGAATGGACCTAAGCATTGAATGAATTGATTATTAAAAGTTGATCTATTTTGAATGTACTATGTTTTATTATCTACAATCGTATAAATATACCTTCTTTTCATTTCTGAAACACTACGATGATTTTAGTTTATGAAGAACCTTGTAGCTCCAACATTGGACACGTACGGCTCTCCTATAAACATTAATAACTTAGAGTCTAATTTTTATAATCACAAATAATAATACATACTACTTTATCAGAATTATTAGACGTTAATAAGATAGAATTATAACATCAATTCGTAATACGAAGTAGAGTTAATTGAAATACCCTTGAACTCATTAACTCTGCAGCTAGCCATAATAACAACTATTGGGATATCAGTAATTTTCAGTATTTCTGATAAGAAGGATTCTCCCAATTTGTCCCAGAAACATGCTTTGATAGATGCACTATAAAATAAAATGTAAAGGCAACAAAATAAATAATTACTCGCATAACAATTCAGTTGTAATTAAAATCTTGACAGTGATATGCATCAGAGATAATACCTTCCATCAGTAAGAGTAAACCTGATGCAATGCTGGTCAACCTCCTTTTGATATATTCTGTTTCTAAGAATATCCTGATCTTTCAGCACACCAATGATATCTACGAAAAATGATCAAACTACCAACACTACTAAAAAAACAGGATTAGACATCGCCCTTTAGACAGCGGTTCCAAATGCCACCGATGTTAAAAACCTTTCTTACATCGGTTATTTTAAAACCGATGTCTTTGATACATAAGACATCAGTTTTTCGTTTCAAGCGATGTCTAATACTTTTTAAAAAATTCTAACAACGACTTAGACATCAGTTGTCATTTGAAGCGATGTTAAACTCTTTTAAAAAATCTATCTAACGACTTAGACATCGGTTGTCATTTAAAGCGATGTTAAAACTCTTTTTAAAAAATTCAACTATACGTGTAGTCTCCCCGCCTTAGAAACTTTTACAAATTTCCCCCCTTAAAACACAACTTGATTCCCCCATCTTTTCACAACTAATCTTGTCCCGAATGATGATTGGAACGTATTTTGATAGTATTTACAAATATCTTTTTCAGATTGGATATATAATATATTATAAGTATGCAAAATATTTTTAATTTTTCTTAAAAATTTAACTTAAAAGTGAAAATTTAAGAATACACTTTAAAAAATTAATCAACACCGCACAAATATAATAGGCGGGAAATGAAAATTTTGGACAACTTATTTCCCCCCTTTACCAAATAATTGTTCCCCAACTTTCCCCAAAATCTCACAGGAACACACCTCTCCTCATTTTCTTTAAAATATATATAAGTACATGCATATATGTAAAATTTAATTTAAAATTGAAATAAAATAATAAATTCTTAATAAAATTAAAATAAATTGAAATTTTTACCAAAATATTTATAAAACTAAAAAATTAAAGGAACAACTGTTAAAGGTTAAGGCGCACAAATTTCCCTCGACCAAAAATTTGCAATGTTTCATTTCCCCCCTTTTCTCCCCTTATCTCCCCCAAACTTTCCTCATTGTCCAAATATTCTAAACTTTACTCATCTAAAACCCTCTCTCTCTGTCATCGTCTCCCTTCAATGATTTTCAGAATTTTCGATATAGTTTACAAGCCTCTCACTAATCAATTTGTTCAACAAGCGCCAATTTGTGTTATATCTTCTTCTACCGACTTCAATTTTTCAGGTAAAGCCCCAATTTTCTTATGTGCGTATGTAGCCCTAGATTTATAGCTGTGTTCATCTATGCATTTTTAGCTTTCTTTATCTAATACTCCGTTTTATGAGAATCTAATATGTATCTTGTTTTCACCTTCAATTGGATTCTCTGATTTGAGAATTCTTCAAATTGGGGATTCTTGGACTTTTAGACCAAATACGTTATTTTGGACTTCTAAGCTGTTGCGCCAAACATGCTCTTATTCTGCTACTTTGCTGATTTATTCGTATTCAACTTATTAGACCTTTTACTATATAGGTTTTGATTCCCATACCAAAGCCAACTGGTTACTATTCCGTGGGATCTGCTTTCCTGAATCTTGAGATTCAGTTTAATGGAAATAGAGTAGGTTGGACCTGTGAGTCATTCTCAGTTTTAACTTAAATAAATAGTGTACAACAACAGCACTAGTCATATTTGAAGGCTGTAGATGACAACGTCAAAGTATTAATTGCCTGTAGATGATAATGTCAAAGTATTAATGTTGGAGTAAGAAGCTAAGTAGTGTTTTTATGCAGTAATGGCATAGCTGCTTCATTTGTTTACTAAATGACGTTTATGTGAACACTACACAATATGCTGATATGCTCGTTTGGAGTTTTAATATGGTTGTGGGTACAGTCTGTTCATCTATAATGGTTCTTTATAGGCAGTTTGTAAATTCTCAAGTTTTCTTTTTAAAAACTGTTGCAGCTATGATGAAAAATCCATGACTGAGAAAATACTAAGGAAGTTGAAGCTTGAGAATTTCCAGGTATACACACTGCTTGTTATCTGCTGAGTTAAAAATTTTAGCTTAGTTAATATAACCTCTTGTATATTTAGAGGATTCCTTCCCTGAACATACTCTGGTGAAATTATATTTTAATATTAGAAACTTCGTTTACTTCTTTTCCATTTTCAGCTAGGGAAGACCAAAGTCTTTCTCAGGGCTGGCCAGATTGGTATTTTAGACTCACAACGCGCGGAGGTCTTGGATGTTGCTGCAAAGCGTATTCAAGGCCGATTAAAGACATTTATTGCACGAAGGGAATTCATTGCGAATCGGACTTCTGCAGTTTCTCTACAAGCATATTGCAGAGGTTTCTAATTTTTCCTTTTCTTAATGTTAAGTGTTAATCATCTTGTTTGACTGCTGTCTACATTGGTTATTATTATTGCATATACTGTCATTCATGTCGACAATGTCGTGAATTTGAAATCTTAATTAGTCATTAAATAAAAAAATATTAAGCGTATAAATTAATTAGCAAATATAAAGCATACGAAAGATGCATGAAAAGTATACTGCTATTTTGGTGAAATTGTTGTATCAGATACAATGCTAGTGGTTTTCATTGCACATGATGATTGGCAAAGGTTGCAAATTATAGGCAGCAATCTATATGTTCTTGTAGCAGCACGGTTTGTTCTTTCAGTGTTGTGAAATTTTGCTTGTGTGTCCTATTCATTTTTGTGTATATATGTCCCTCTGTTGTGTATGCTAACATAGTTCCTTGTTTGTTAAAAGGAAAACGAAAAAATAAATATCTTTTGGTGGAGTTTTTATGCACTTGACACCTTGTTTGAACAAGAATATGTTGATATGACAATAGTCGAGAATCTTATATCATTATTGAAGCAAATCCATCAGACCCTGAAAATATAAGCTCGACGGCTGTAACCTTTATTTTGAGTTTCAAGGTGGTGTCATGCTAAAATTTACAGTCTAATGCTTGGAAAATTCATAAGGAAATTTTACTAAATCGATTATTGCTGCTTTACTACTTTCTGGTATGGACTATTATCTATCCAAAGGTTACTTCTATTTCCTTTTCCCTGTCCTGTTAATGTAGCCAGTAACAAGTAAATACATTGTTGGGTTTTTTTAAGTCTGTTGCACTTAGTTGATTAATGTTTCGCGACATCAGGAATGTGGAACTTCAAGCATGCATGCACAAAGTGCCAGAAAATGTAGCAGAACGTGGTAACCAGTGGCCTGAGCAATGGCCACAAAGATTGGAGAAAGCACCATCCTGGTTAAGTAGTTCTGCAGTTGGAGTAGTTCAGAGAAATTTTAACTTGGCATTCCTATTTCTTACCCCCAGCTAATAATCTTGTCTTTGTTGCAGGATCCGCTCCCAAGAAATCTGGTTGCTGCTCAAGCTAGATCTTAATCTAATAATTCAAGTTGCTGCATCAGGGTTATATTTTTTTTTTCATCTTTTCATTCATGGTTTTTTTATTCATGAGATATGTAATCCATGAGATATGTAGAAAGAAATATTTTTGTACAATGTTGCCTGTTGTATTTGGTAATGAATAGTTGAGAAATGCCATCCAAGTTCCGTTTGTTTACTTTTTGTTGTTGTTGTTGTTGTTTTGGTTCTAGCTGTTGAATACAGGAGGAATAATACATGCAATCAAGCAAAATTAACAACACAAATAAGTGAAAAACGATGTAAAAAAGCAGAAATAACATCATATTGGAAGTAACCAATGTCTAAAACCGATGTTAATAAGGGCATACAACATTGCTTAATTTTGAAAACCGTTGTTGATACAAAATTCAACAACAGGTATTGATAATAAATCGATGTGAAAAGTACGAAAATGAACTAGTGAAACCGATGTCTTGGAGTATTTTTGACATCGGTTCTATAATATAACTGATGAAAAGCGATGTGTAAATATGTATTAAATATCGGTTAAAAACCGATGTCTAAACTTTAGACTTTTAACATCACACGCGAAGACATCGGTTCAATTTCAGAAAAGACATCGGTTTTTAACCGATGTCGTAGGGGGTTTTTCTAGTAGTGCAAGTTGATATATGCTTCAAAGAAACAGGAAGAATGCAAAATTATAACCATATTATTCTACCATACCAATCAGATAATTATTGTCAGATTGGTTGCTCATATCGCGGATGTCACCGATGTCAAAGAAATCAAATTCCATCTTACGTATCATCCTGTCAATTATCTCAGAATCTTGAAATACCATAACTTTGGTATAATTGGATAGCCAAATTTGTTTGTCATATCTTGTGCATCGAAGAGTTTCTTTGCGATATGTTTTGACTGAGAAGTTCCTTATAGAATATATCTTGCCTTCTTCAAAGGTTTTATCAAACGTATCAATATAGCTTGGCCATATGAAAGCATGCATTCTGACATGCTGTTATCATAGAGGTAAACAAATGGAATATCAGAAAATAGAACAATACTATCACCTTATCAAGGTTTTGTATAATCACCTTATCATTCAGCAAAAGCATGTTACGGACTTTGAACTCTTTATCTCCTTTTGAACTGTAGCTATCCCAAATACGAATGACCTTAACCTTAATCGTCCAGTCATACTTACTGTCATTTATTGAATCCAAGCTATCAAACTTGACGTTGCTCATAATGCTTAACTGCAAAACGAAGATGTATAATATAAAAAACATAAAACAAATTATAATTAAAACTTGATAAGTTTTTGATGTAATTCACGATGATGTAAACCAGCAAAGTTAGTTTGTGTGTAATTAGGTCTAGGTTTATAAGTCATTTATATACGACCTCGGTATGTTTAATGTGAGGCAAATACGCAAGAAGATGTGCCACTAATGTTAATCGTACAATATGAATACAAATCCCTTAAATTAAGCCTACGTTTGTGGGATTGTTATTGATATGAATTTTCTACATTATTATTCATATCCAATATATATACATAGATTATTGTCCATATAATTACATAGAATTAGATAATGACCTAGGAATATTTCATCAGTATAACAACGATGATCGTGCAAGTTTTGTTGATCTTAACAAACAAATCTTAAAGGATCGGATTATCAATCTATTAAATTTAATTTTATTTAAGTAAATAAAATTTTGAACAATGTTTAAGGAAAATTGTAACAAACTTGATTAAGAAAGATTACGTTCATTCATATCTATAACAACCTTTTAAAAACCTATAATTTAATGTAAATCTATATTATTTAGTATAATGTGTTATATATTGTTAACATTTTATATTTTTATATAAAAATAAAATGTTAATATATGAAATATTATTTTTTACTTTAACCAAATATTGATGTCTCAAGACGTGTATCATTTTAACATGTTTACAGTAATTTTGTATTCACCTAGAAAATTGTAAGAAGAATATTATTATTTCCGTAAATAAAAATCAAACTGTCACAACGTTCCCTTAAACTGTAAAGTATTTTAGAGGAAATTTTGTGATATAATTTATGTAAATGAAAGCTATACTCTAAATAAATAATGATTTAAAAAAAAAACTTTCCAAGAATTTTTTTAAATACAACAACATGTATAGATGTATAGATGTTGAAATTCTGAAAATTTAATTGCAGATCTTATTACATGAATTAAGACATTATTTTATTTGAAAAAAATGAGGATTATTTCCATTTTTAATAATCCAACACTCACTATCAATATAATATTGCGACGTGGAAACTAAAATATTATTTTTACAATCTCAAGAAAATTCATGGTTAATTTCGAAACATATTGCGATGTAGAAACTATAATTTTACGATTAAATAAAATTGTCTAATCAACAATTGTCTAAATTCATGGTTATTGACCTTTTTCTAAGTGATTTCCCAATGTTATTACTAAGTACACTCTTAAAGGATCCGTTCGCACTTAACCTAGATTTGAACATTTTTATAAAATTGAAAAACGATCCAATTGACATGAGATTTTCTCTCACACCTTCCTTATGGTATCTAGTATTTAATTACCATGATTCGCAACCAAATTATTCCTATTAAGGGGGTTCAATTCCGGTTAGGAACTCATACTTACGGTTTTGAACCACTTTTAGTAATTCAGTCATAACTCCTAAAGCGTAAGTCCGTTTGTTTCGATTCTTTCGCCAAAACGATCTATGACTCGAGAACTACAAGGATAGGTCAAGTTCTTGTTAAGGTCAGAGGTTATTTATCTCGAGTATACTTTGTTTTAAAGGTTAATGAAATTTCGGCATTACGACGGCTGTAAATCGGATATTTCCAAATTCAAAACCCTCCAAAATCACAATCCTTCACTCTATAACACCCATACATGTTATTTTACTTTAGACCAAGGCCAAGCAATGCCTTTACATACATCAAAAATATTTTAACATATAACAAAGCCCAATAATAATCATAATGCTCCAAACATGCATTAAATCTTTATAACTCATCTAAATCATCAAAAATCAAAATATGAGCTAGGGTTTAAAGAGTGTTATACCTTCCTTGATGTATGTAGGAACTTATCAAGACTTGTTTATCCCTTAACTAGCCTTAGTATAGCTTTGATGATCAAAAGAAATCAAGAAATAAAAGTTAGCTCATGAAAAACACTATTCATCATCATCTTTAACTTGAATTTTGATTATGATAAACTTAATGGATGATGATGAGATTTAGGATATACCTTCTACTCTCCTTCCTCCTTGATTTAAGCTCTAGGTGATAGGATTTGGTTGGTTAAATCTTTTTCTTCCCCCCCTTCTTTCCTCTTGGCCGAGAGCTCTTAAGGTTGTGTTTGTCTTTCTTTTTCTTTTTTTTTCTTTCTTGCTTTGTTTTGTTTTAATATCTAATACTTGTAATTATCTACCTTGCTTTTGTGTTGGCTATATAGCATTGGTCCAAATGTCACTACTATATTAAGCAAGTCCAATTTTGGTTAAGTGCTAAAAGGTCATCTTAGTTTTAGTTGACTTACACTTAAGTCACTTAATTCCTCCTTTTTCCATTAATTTGATTCTCTTTGTAACTCGTTAATAAAATCAATGCGACTTAGAAATCCGTTCCGGGTACTTCTATATAGTATCGTCTAATAATATTCTAGTTTCCACCAAAAACACTATTCATCACTTATTTTCTTTTATTCCTTATATATAGTAAAAATGTCCTTGTCCCCTCTCGAGCATTCCTTAACTCTTTCTCGGAACCACTGAACTAATAATAGATATTGATTTGGATGACATGAGAATGTTCTTCCTCCTTGGAATTACCATATCTTACTTCCCTTGGAGATAGATTATTCTTACCTAAGTTGTCAGTCCGTTGCATGATTCATGGCATATAAGCAATTAATCCAAATCCATTCCATAATCATTCATTATGACCACCGTTACACTGATACTCCATTACATAATAAAAGTTTTTAATTCTTCCAAAAATCTAGGTTCTTACAAAAAATTTCATCATAAACAATGTAACTCGTACTACTACATGTAACTCCCTCCTTACTTTCTATAAAGAATGTAAGACCTTCTGGAGAGGTTACACGGCTCACAGCAACATACAATTGTCCGTGACAGAATACTGGTTCCGGCAAATAAATTCTAACACGATCAAGAGACTGTCCTTGTGCCTTATTGATTGTCATGGAAAAACATACCTGAAGTGGGAATTGCAATCGAACTAAATCAAACGGAAGATTTGTATCAGATGGATAGAGCTCAATCCTGGGAATAAGATGTTTTGCTCCAGCATGACTTCCACCAATGATTTCACATATCACGGTATGTTTCATACACTTTCTGACAATCATCCGGGTTCCATTACAAAGTCCAACAATCTGATTAAGATTCCTCAACAGCATTACAACAACACCCTCTTTCAAAATTAATTTGTAAGGAGGCATTCCAGGAACCTTGATAGAATTAAGATACTGAACAGGGAATGCAAAAGTTAAGTTCTCATGACAACCAACAGGGCATTGAACTGAATCAGCAGAATTATATGTGAATGACTCACCATCTATTCTTTGAAGAATAAGATCGTTAACATGATCAACAATTTTATTTGTGGTGTCAAAATAGCTCGCTCACGTAAATAGCTGACTTCATTGAATCGATGTTGCAATTGAGGAAAGATAGCATCAATGAGCTGGTTTAGGTCAGATGTATAAGATTGTATGCAATATTGGTTGGGTATACTGATAGATTTAGAAATTTCATCCACACAACTACTATCCAAATGTGGTATTTTTCCATCACCAACATCAAGAACCCACTTACTAAAATCTTTAATCCATCGTATATCATCCTCTAAATTACCTCGACGTAATCTCATGTTATCTTTAAGAACAAATAGATGACATTGAGACCATAAATGAGACCTTGAAATGGAGGCGGATACTGTATCCGCTCGAGAACCTTTACTGATAACTAGAAAAATTTGTCTAAAATCCCCACCAAGTAATACGGTAATTCCACCAAAGAGTTTGTCACATCGTTCGGCACTCACAGATTTCATGATATCACGAAGAGTACGATCCAAACATTCAAATGCAAGTTTGTTCTGCATTGGCGCCTCGTCCCAGATAATAATACTTGTTTTCTTAATAAGCTCTGCTATATCTAAATTATGCGGAATGGAACATGATGATTCGTCATCCAATTTCAAAGGTATTTTAAATCTTGAATGTGTTGTTCGACCTCCAGGAAATAGAGTAGCTGCAATTCCAGAAGATGCAACTGGGAGAACAATTTTATTTTCAGATCTGAGCTTAGTAATAATAGTGTTCCAGAGATAAGTCTTTCCACAACCTCCACTACCGTAGACAAAATAGAATCCCCCATCATTCTTCTCAACTTTTCCGATAACAGCATCATACACCTTTTTTTATTCAAGATTTAAATTTTGAACTAAGCGTTGGTGCTGTTCTGCCATTTCTTTTTTATCATAACTTGTCTCTTCCAATACCAGTTTATTCTTGCAGTTGTCTAGGAATTTAGCTGGAGGCATTGGCAAAGTTGGATAATTCCTTAAAGATCTACCAATAGAATTTAATAAATGCTCAATCTCTGCAAAATGTAGGAAAATAATTGAATACATATACTTAATGTTGTAATATTCATATTCATATTGATAAAAAATGATATGAAGATGGATGAATTTTTACCTCCAAGGTTGTAATATTCTAATTCTTGATCACTTAAGCATAGTTTATCTTTCCCTATCAATTTCCGTCGTTTCATTAATATATCATCAGACATTGGCCTCCAGTGAGATGTCCACAGTCTGAGTATGTCGCTGACCAGACAGTTGACAATTATATGAACAAAGAGGGAGCGTAGCTAGCAAGGCATAGCAGTATCAACATTTTCTTGTATTGCATCATGCCATTCATTATCATCATTAAGTAATCCCATTGCTGCACAGGTCTCCTGGAATGTATCGTAAGTATTACCTTCAAAGTACCGCAAGTCTATAAAGCATCTAGGTCCTTTAACTCGACATAATAGCATACGCAAGTACCACAACTCTCCAGAAGAATAATGGGAAGAATTCAACCTACCAACCTTCTGACCTTTTTTTCTATACATTCATGCAGATTGCCCTGCATCCCAAACAAAATGTTCCGGAATTTCCTGATAGGTGTATTGTCTTGCTTGAGGATTTTCTCTGCAAAGCTGAAAAAAAGCTTCTAGCTTGCTATGTTTGAAAGATGCTCTTCTACAAACCTTTTCCAGATTATCATTGTTGTTAAAAGTAACGTACTTTTCCTTTGGCAAATGAAATGATAACCTTTCAACAAATATACTACGATGGTGTATATCAAAACCAAACATCCTATGAGCAGCTTCAGCCCCACAAACATATCTGCAAAGGTGAAAAATATATTAAGATTTGTCAAATAAATTGCATATATATAAGATGAAAATATCATGATTACAAATGATCCTAACCTGCCATCCAAATACATTTTAATTTCATTCCTAGCCTTGTTATTTTCTGTAGTAGAATTGCTCGAACCCTGGACCATAACAGTAGCACGGTCTGGACCTTTCAAACAATACTTGAACAGGTATTTGATACAGCGGCCATGATTGCAAACTTCAAGATTTATGTGACATTGATACTGAACTATCAAATCCCTGTTGTAAGGAACTACCCATTGGTTATCCAAAACAGCATTTCTGACATCTACAGCGTTGTTTGTTTTTCTCCTTCTATAAGCAGGAAATCCATATTGATCAAACGTTGTAGTTGCACAATACCTATAAAGCAACATGTATTAACATGTATATTGATCACCAAGAAAATTAGCAGGCATATTTAAAGTAAGAGTTGAGCATTATTAAAGCTTACTGTTTCGGAAAACCTCTTGTACATTTATTATCTTTCATACATGGTGAATAATTGTGTTGAACACCGCAAGGACCATGTATCATATATTGTTTCACAGCAGCATATCCATTAGGATCGGCTACTTCATCAGGTATTTCAGCAGATACAAAGCTATCAATATCTTTATTCAATTTAGATTTTGCAGCAGGGTCTAACCAAATTAACATATGAGCATGAGGCAAACCTCTCTTCTGGTATTCCACAACATACATAACTACAGTTTTAGGTTGAAAATGATTAGAAAGCAGAGTAAATCAATATTCATTCTTATACATGTACATGACATTAATATTTATAAATTGAATAATACCTGAAAGGCACTTTCCAAACCTATTTTTATTCTTTATATCATCATACAGCTAGTCCAATTTTAGCTTGAACACGCGAGCAATTATATCTGGACAATCCTCTGGTTTGCAATGAGGAAGAAGTGACATCATCTGGAGAATCTTATCCCAGTAGGGATTGCATGCCATGGTTAAGAAAAGGTCTGGATATCCAATTTTCCGACAGACGGCAAAGGAATCTTGGAAGTTTTGCTGCATATATCGAGCAGAACCAACAAAGCTAGATGGTAATATGTATCATTGTCCTACATTTGCTGCTTCAACATTATCACTGCTATAAACTATATCACACAGGTTTCGGTACAATTCTGCTCTCAGTTTCTTCTGATTTTTCCGAATATACCATAACCTAGATTGTTCAACAGCAGAGAATGCATCCACTATAAACTGATGATATAGTCTACCACCAAGTCTAAGAGTACGACCTGTTAGGAGCAAACATATTCATGATGAGAAAATATATTGAAATCAATGTATCTACATACTATTTTAATGTTGGAGCAAATACCTTGGTCCAATCTAACCATAAAAGTGTGAGAATAATACTCTTTCATGGTAACATTCTCTCTTTTCTTTTTGCGATCATCTGAACTGGCACAATACTTCAAACCCTTTCTAAAACCGTCTTCACCTTGCGGAAATAGTATCGGATACTGGAGTGCCATCATCAATGGATGCAAAGTAGTAATACGTTGTAAACCATCAGTCTTACTCGAAACAACAATATCTCGATATTCACATTTTGGATCATCATCACCAACCATTATTACAGCAATTTCATCAGAAGGCAGAATATGATTTTCATGACCATTGGTAGACCTTGAGATTTTCATAACTATCTTCAAATCCATAACATTTTCATTCTTAAAACGATCTCTAGCCATTCTAAATTTTTGAACCAAGTGATTATTTTGTTCAAGCATCTTGATCAATCCTTCCACAATTTCTGGATCTATTTTGGTAGAATGTTGTACATTTATACACTTCATTCTATTCTCTGTATCATAAATATACAATTGACAAAACTTAGGCAACTCTCCATCATTTGGTAACAGGCTTCCCATTTTATGGTGATTAATTCCAGTCATTCTGAAAACCTTAGGTCCTCTACCTTTATTTATTCCATGATCTATTTTTCCACCAATGAAAAAAAAATTAAACATGGCGTTGTACGTCTTAATATTGTTTCTGAACTTTTTACCTTTCTCCTTATCCATGTACAAATCATGCAAGTATTTAGGAGTAGGCCTTACCTTAGGAAGCTTAATTTGACCTCTATCACAGCACAAAGAGAACACAGGTGCTTTATTCCTATTTCTCTTATTTACACGCTCCGTTTCCCACATTTGAGCATTGCAATATCTACATTTTGAGGTTGGACCTCCAAGGCTACGGTACTCTGAACAAATAGGTAAATGTCTTTTTCCAATGTTCAGCATAATATATGGATTTTTATTTTTTTTCCAACACATTTTCAGATGAGAGTGTCGTAAATATGGAAGAACGCTGCTCATTTTGATGTGCATTACTGTATTCCTCATCTTCATAATCATTATCAGAATGACTATCATTTTCAGAATCTCCAGAAAACATACCATCAGAATGACCTTCACTACTAAAATCATCACCTTCAGACTCAAAATTTGGTCTATCACAAAGGTAATTTTCTGGAATAAAAAAAAGATTATTGAAATGAAAAACATGTGAAACTGAAAGAACTAACATGATTATGAAATGCCTTACCAAAAAAAGATGAAACTGGTGGCTTAGGTATAAACTCAGAAAATTGTTTGGATGTTGAAGCAGTTTTTTTATTCTTATTTATCTCATTTATAAAATCTGACTCCGAATCAGATACAAAATCAGACTCCGGGCTGAACAAATAATGGTAATCATCATCAAAATCGCTATCAACGGTGGGATTCGTAAGAGGAATTCCATCTGCATTTGAGACAAATTCATCAGATTTAATAATGTTTAAGGACGGAATATATTAATTTCAAGTTATAAAAAGATTTTGAGATCTGATATATTCTTATACCATAATTCTCGAAATTGTATTCTCTCGAATAATATGATTCAGCAGCATCCTGGGAAGACAACTCTACTCTACTATTGGATACGTTATAAGTTCCATCTGAATGTATTTGATTTGTACCTGCAAGTATACATATAAAAATAATGTTTTAATTCAGTATAGACATTTAATATGAGGGATAAATGCACTCATAATTTAGGATAGATAATCCATACCATGTATGTTCATATTCATATAGTATTGATTTATGTTTCTCTCATCCTAATTTCATTCCCATGTCTTCTGTTAAAATGAGGAGCTGCTGACTTTGTTATTGGGTTAAATTCACCAGATATTTGAGCTTTTGTTCTATGTCCTTGATTTTTGGATATATCTGGTTCATGATATACAAAAACATATGACTCAGAAACAATGTTTAATTCAGACAGCATTAGAAGCATGTATAATAATTCAAAAAAATGTATCTTACAATCGTTGTTCGTTATATCAGAGAAAGGACGTGAAGATGTCTGACTTGGTAATAAATCCAGCTTTCTTGGCCTTCCTCTCTTTTTTGCAGTTGGTACATCTGTATTATTCGTGATAGGCACAATGAGTTAATGATAGAATTGTTATGGTTTGTATTTAGTTTAACATTATGTTGATGTTCAAGATTTATATAAACATTGATCATAACCAAATATTAGAATAAGAATCCAACAACAAAGGAACATAACCAATGGTACGCTTCTTATTTACAGAATTACTTGAACATCATAATAATTGAAATGTAACTGGACATAACATCTACGTGTAATAATTGTACAATAGGTAACAAATAAAAATCAAGCAAAAACCTGTAATAGATTCCGTAGAATTATTTGGTAAGACATTATCATTGCTGGGATTCAATGATATATCCACCTTCCTTGGTCTTCCTCGCTTTTTGGTAATCGGTACATCTGTAGTAATCATATTAGGAGACAATAAATAAATCGTCTTAGGAAATATAAATGAGATTATAACGTAACTTAACTTGAAATTTCAGTTGTAGAGATGGGATGAACATTCTCTTTGTTTCCTACAATAGATTCAGTAGTATTATTTGGAAAGACATTAACATTGTTGGAGAACAATGATAAATCCACCTTCCTTGGCCTTCCTCGCTTTTTGGTAATCGGTACGTCTGCAGTAATCATATTAAGAGGCAATTAATAATTCATCTTAGGAAAAATACGGAGATTATAATGTAACTTTACTTGGAATTCCAGTTGTAGACATAGGCTGAACATTCTCTTTGTTTCCGGTGACTTGAGAGTATTTGCTACCCAGAAACGAAAGAGAACCTTGTTCCTGTAGATGCATATTATTGGTTTGTTGAGGAGAGAATGCATTATCTGCATAGTAAAGAATTTTTTTAGAATAATTTTTATCCGGTACATAGAGTATTCATATATGTACAACAAACAACTTGACAACATACCAGTATTTGTACAAAAGAAACTCATTGATTTATTTCGATTGCTCTTGTTCGAATCACCAGAAGAACAACATGGAATGGTTTCATGAGAAACGTTACTGCCTAGTAAAGTAACATTCGATGATGATTCAAGCTTTTTAGGTCTCCCTCTTTTCCTCGGAATGAAATCAAAATTTGACGAAACACGGAACTCATCATCAGCATAAGATTTTGATTTCTTCGATTGTTCATCCATAATAGGTATCAAATTCTTAACATGTTTCCAGTTTTGATGTATTGTGCAATTGTCGATCTTCAAAAATGAAGATAGAGACATTGTTCAAGGTTTGATTTTTGAAATAATGATGATGACAGATAATTAGGATCGTGGTTTGTTTTTAATAAATGAGAGAGAATAGGGTTAGCATGTATCAAGGACAATCAGTTTTGATTGATTTCTGACGTGGCTTTTTTTATTTGCAAGTGAATTTACATGTATATCCATGATAGATTGATCTTATAATGTAGGAATAAGGACAAAATAGGAAGGATGTGACAAAAAGTAAGGACAAAACAGGAAAATTAAGGCAAAAAGGATTCGGGATTTATATTATACATAGATTAGGGAGGAAGGAGAAGAGAGAAGCGGAAAAAAAGAATAAGAAAGAGATGAGAAAACCTAATTGAGGAGTTAGGAATTTGAGCTCGAGGTAAGAGATTCGAATCTTTGTTATATATATACATGTATATGAGATCATAGTTAGGGTTTATAATATCCATGAACTTGTTATATAGGATGTTTTGGTTGGAGGGGCTGAGTTTCTTGAGGATTTCTTGAGCATCATCCGTAATTGTTAAGGTTTAAGGTACGGATTTCAATGTTACACTTTTAATCTTCGCATTGTTATTCCAAATTCGTTGTATAGCAATTCTGATTTCTTATTAAATTCGTATCAGATTCGTTATTTATCGGAATGCTATGATTTTGGTCTTGTTGGAAAGATAATTTGATTATCTACTTTGTCGTTCTTTGTGTTCTCTGAAATTCAGCTTGTAAACATGTCAAAATCTACCATTTGTGTAATCTGTTTCATTAATTTCTGTTGCTATGTTATAACTTCGAAAATTAGTAGTAAATTGAGTTTTTATCCGATTATTAGAAGTAATATCATTCTGGAAAGATATTTTCATGCATTTTCTGTTCATAAATCTCTGCCAAATTCGGTGGTTTTGCTATCTTAAACATCAAATTATTGTTATGATCAAGGGCTGATTCTGTTCTGGCAGCCCGCATTTTCATTGTTTCTGAATTCTTTACTTCTTCATTTTTTATGAGCCTTACCATTCTGGAAAGGTCTCGTAAACCTCTACAAGTTCTGTGTTTTAGACCTTTTCATTTGAGTTTATATTTATATAGTAAATTGTCTTTCTTTGGGACTGGTCAGTTCTGATTTTTAGCTTCAATAGTATATTTTGTTTGCTATTTTGTTTTATGATATTAGATCAACGTGTTTTTGATTATTTATGATATAAGTATGATTTTGAGACATCTTTCTGGAGTAAGTTATGTGTAAGTTATATGTAAGTTATTTGTGATTTTAATATGATTTGGGAGTTCGAAATACATCCGTCGCGAGCGGATAATCTCGTGTTTGGCACTTCCTATGCGGTGTATAATTATCATAGGCATGTTGTCGGAGTAGTGGGACTCGTATAGTCATGACTAGTCAGTTTGTGTGTGTTTGGCCATTCTGGATAGCATGTGCTTATTGCCTTGCGATCCCTGTCTGAATTTGGGTGATATTTGCTTTGTGCTATGCCCCTCTTTGTGTAAGATCGTCTCCCATGTTTGTAAGTAAGTTACTTTGGTTATTATTTGTAAGAGTCAGATTATATTTTACTGGTTATGTCTTTGTTTATGTTAATGTGATAATTATATGTAAGTGATATAATTATTAGAGTAAGTTTATTTTGATTTAAGAGCATTTGTTTTGATATTGTGAGTTGAGCATCTGTTTTCTATTTTCTCATTCGCCATATTTCATTGTTCTTTATTCAGATATTCAATTTTTTTCTTAATCTCATGTCTTAATCTTTGTTCAGTTATATTTCATCATGTTTAATTTTTTTTAGCTTGTGCTTTGTTTTGTATTCGTATATGAGCCTTTCGCTCACTGCCGGTTCTTTGTTTTCTTATTCCGCCCGGCAGGTGATTTTATTTTGGTGGGCTAGTTATTGGGAAGATTGCGAGTTGCGATATTTGGAGAATTCAGGTGCATTTTTAATTTTGAATTGTAAGATATTGGATTTTGAGAAGTTGTATCGTTTTATTCGATTTTTAGTGGATTTTGAAATTAAGCCCATTTGTTGGGATGTTAAATATATAGTACTTAGACTTCTCATTAAATGGTGTTATACTGCATTATATTTGGTTTGTCATTATATTTAGTGTTATACTACATTATACAAGTAGGGATTTTAAATTACACTACACTAAAGTTGTGCATGCATATTATTTATTTCTACCGTAGCACATTAACCCCTTTACGTTAATTATATATAAGAATATATTAATTATATTTAAGATATTTAATTCTAACCAAAAACCAAATTACATTTGAGCACATGCAATTGTACTTGATGTTATCTAAGCTAGACAAGCACTATATTTGTGTCAGGATTAGGTCAATTCCTGATCTGTTTTGAAGCTATTTTTGGTATTTTCTGTTGTTTTAAGTATAAAAACAGCTAAGATAAGGTAAGAGAGAGATAGAATCAACAAAGATAGAGGAGAAACAGATAGATCAGAGATAGAAATGAGAGAGAAGAGATAGAACAGATAAAAACTTGCAGAGGAAGATAGAATTCGTAGAGAGAGAAAGCAGTTAGAAGAGAGAGAAAGAGGTTGGTGGAAAACATTCCATTTTCATATATTTCAACATAATAGAAATGTAACATTACATCTGATATTTATACTACTAGCAACTAACACTCATAAATACTAAAATACCCTTCAGTTCAGTACTTAACCACATATAATACTACTGAACTACTATTATGACTTAAACTTCACTCTCCTAACATTCCTCCCCTCTTGACAGTGTCCATGTCCTCATGGTCATAGCTAGCAGACTCTGAATCTTGAGAAGCCCTTGGTTCTTCATACATTCTACTCAAGGCAGCAGCTACCTTGTTCTCAGCACCCTTCCTATACATAATGGTGTAATTATACCCCATTAACTTGCTTATCCATTTTTGATGGAGCAAGTTACTAACCTTCTGTTCAGTCAAGAATTTTAAAGCCCAATGGTCAGTCTTAGTGTAGAAATGCTTGTCCATCAAGTAAGGAGTCCACTTTTTAACTGCTGCTACTACTACCATTAACTCTTTTTCATAAGTAGACATGGCTTGCCCTTTAGGTCCCAAGGCTTTGCTGAAAAAAGCCAGAGGATGTCCACCTTGAGTCAAAACAGCCCCTATGCCAGTGTTGGAAGCATCTGTTTCCACAGTAAATTCCTGCTTATATTCAGGTAACCTCAAGACTGGAGTGCTGCTCATGGCTTGCTTGAGAGCATTGAAAGCCTTAGTTGAATCTTCACTCCACTGGAAACTGTCCTTCTGTAACAGGTTTGTCAATGGCTTGGCTATGGTTTCATAGTCTTTCACAAACTTCCTATAGTAACCACTTAAACCTAAGAACCCTCTCAAAGCCTTAATGTTCTAAGGAATAGGCCAAGCCATCTCATCTGCCACCTTACTCTTATCCACTTCTACCCCTTCCTGAGTAATGATATGCCCTAAGTAGGCCACCTACCCTTTCATAAACACACATTTTGACTGTTTAGCATACAATTGATGCTATCTCATGAGCTGAAATACCTTCTCTAGTTGCTGTAAGTGATCTTCAACACTTTTAGAGTAAACCAAGATATCATCAAAGAATACTAAAGTAAACTTCCTCAAGGAAGGCTCAAAAACCTGATTCATGAGATTTTAAAAGGTGGTAGGTGCATTTGTGAGGCCAAAAGGCATCACTGTAAACTCATATTGACCAAGGTGAGTCCAGAAAGCAGTCTTTTCTATGTCCTTACTCTTCATTCTTACTTGGTGGTAACGTGCTCTCAAGTCCAGTTTAGTAAAAAAACTTAGCTCCACACAATTCATCAAGAAGCTCATCGATGAGTGGAATAGGAAATTTGTTCTTTATAGTCAAAGAATTCAATTTCCTATAGTCAACACAGAATCTCCAAGTCCCATCTTTCTTCTTAATTAGCAAAATGGGTGAAGCAAAGGGTGAACTACTAGGCCTGATGATCCCAGCTCCAACATTTCAGAAACCAATTTTTCAATCTCATTCTTCTGATCAAAAGAGTTTCTGTAAGGTCTTATGGAGAAAGGCTGAGCTCCTTCTTTAAGTTCTATACTGTGCTCAATTGTCCTATGAGGGGCAATCCAACTGGAGATTTGAAGACATCTTCATATTCTTGTAGCATCTGTTGTAGTTTCTCTTCACTTTCACTGTGAGTTGTAGGATTCTTCTCTTTGAGGTGATAAAGTCCTCTTGGAGGTTGATCCACTTGATTGACCAGGTAAATGAATCCACTTCCCTGTCTCTGCCAGCTCCTCATAAAAGCTTTAGCTCTCATTTGCTGAATTCTTGGCTTCAAAGTTTGTGAGTTCCTTGCAATGTCACCAATTTGTCTTTTTGTTTAAACTGCAATGTTAGGTTCTTGTAGTCAAAAGTTACCAATCCCAATGACCCTAACCAATCTACTCCAAGTACCAGTGTTATCACAAAATCACGCAAGTGCACGTGGTCAAAAGTAATATTCGATAAGTTAAGTTCGTTCCCACAGAGACTGGCTATTTCTATGTAAATATGCTCAAGCAACAATGTATGATCAATTTCAATTGCTTAGACAAGAAACAAATTTGGGTTTGTAATTATCTAAATTAACTAAGAAACAAATTAACAAACTAAGAATTAATTAACTAACGAGAAATAAAATCGAATTACGTCTACAAGAGTAACATGAGATCCTAACTTCATTAAATACTTCTCTTAGATCTGACGCCTTTAATCAATATATGCAATGGTTATGATATCTGATCGGACAACCCAACGCTCGTTACATGGGTATTATTGTATAAGCCTTTTGGGGTCTCATCCATTGCACAGTTAAATAAGCATGCTTGTATATTATGTGTCATAGTTGTTGTTTAGTAATAAAGCATGGATTTTTGGCTAACTTAGATGAGGATGGAGGTGTCTTTAGGTTATGAAGTGTTTACCGTCTATTCTATTTATAAACCTTTGATTGTCTTGGCAAAGAATAGGTATGATTTTGAATATAGTTTTGGGAGTATTTCTGATAAGCATCGCACACACGCACGTTTTTGTCCATGTATTGTTAGTATACGGGGACTTAGTCGAGCTCTATTTGGAGTTAGTTGCATTCTTTGAGATATTTTCTTGCTAGTTGGTTTTGGTTAGTCTAAAGGGATCGTTGCATTTTCATATTAGTTGCATTCATGCATTGCATGGTTTTTGCATTGTTTAGTTAGATGGATTTTGTGGGTACATTCGATATAGGCCCTCACGAGACCTTACTCGTCCACTAGGGCTGCCTATGGGTTTAAAGGGCTTGTTGCATATGCCAAATGCAACCATGATCACCTACGGAAGTGGTACTAGTTAGGTAGTGTTAGTTGTTTATGCTTGAGGACAAGCATCGGTTTAAGTTTGGGGGTGTGATAAGTGGATTTTATATCCACTTGGATCGCTTCAATTCGGCTTAAATTGATTGTCTTGGACTCAAGTTTGTTGTAGTTTTGATGTGTTTTGCTTAGTTGTGCAGATTTACAAGAATGTCGATTATGGGTGATGCTTCTATCGTGTTTGGAGGATTAATTGATTAAAATTCGAATTTTTCGATCGGACAACCCAACGCTCGTTACATGGGTATTATTGTATAAGCCTTTTGGGGTCTCATCCATTGCACGGTTAAATAAGCATGCTTGTATATTATGTGTCATAGTTGTTGTTTAGTAATAAAGCATGGATTTTTGGCTAACTCAGATGAGGATGGAGGTGTCTTTAGGTTATGAAGTGTTTACTGTCTATTCTATTTATAAACCTTTGATTGTCTTGGCAAAGAATAGGTATGATTTTGAATCTAGTTTTGGGAGTATTTCTGATGAGCATCACACACACGCACGTTTTTGTCCATGTATTGTTAGTATACGGGGACTTAGTCGAGCTCTATTTGGAGTTAGTTGCATTCTTTGAGATATTTGCTTGCTAGTTGGTTTTGGTTAGTCTAAAGGGATCGTTGCATTTTCATATTAATTGCATTCATGCATTGCATGGTTTTTGCATTGTTTAGTTAGATGGATTTTGTGGGTACATTCGCTATAGGCCCTCACGAGACCTTACTCGTCCACTAGGGCTGCCTATGGGTTTAAAGGGCTTGTTGCATATGCCAAATGCAACCGTGATCACCTACGGAAGTGGTACTAGTTAGGTAGTGTTAGTTGTTTATGCTTGAGGACAAGCATCGGTTTAAGTTTGGGGGTGTGATAAGTGGATTTTATATCCACTTGGATCGCTTCAATTCGGCTTAAATTGATTGTCTTGGACTCAAGTTTGTTGTAGTTTTGATGTGTTTTGCTTAGTTGTGCAGATTTACAAGAATGTCGATTATGGGTGATGCTTCTATCGTGTTTGGAGGATTAATTGATTAAATTCGGATTTTTCGGGAAGGTTGCGCAGTCTACACTGTTTTGGCAATATCTGGAGTTCTAGAAGTCCGATTTCAGTGATCTTACAGCTCACGCGAAACTTGAGAGATTTTCTACAACATGGGACAGATATCAGGTTCAGGAGACGTGCTGGTCAAAATCGCGCACGTATTCTTTGAGAACCAGGCTGGAAGATTACTGTTTTGTCTTTTTTCTAATTCTAATTGAATTTTAGTTAGTTTCTTGCACCTAAATTGAATTCTAATTGTATTTTAAGGTGTTTCCTTGTTGGGCAAGACTTTTAGAGTTTATTTAAATACATCCTACCATGTAATTTGGATAGTTTTTATTATTGTA
Organism: Saposhnikovia divaricata; assembly: GCA_036435485.1. Lineage (NCBI taxonomy): Eukaryota > Viridiplantae > Streptophyta > Magnoliopsida > Apiales > Apiaceae > Saposhnikovia > Saposhnikovia divaricata. The sequence goes on along the minus strand of JAZHRN010000154.1, from coordinate 8,220,576 downwards.
TCATAGCTTAGATCTGCAAGGGAGAAAAGTGGAGAAGGATTCAACGCTCGTGACAAGCAAAGATCTAGATCTACTTCATCTTTTGTGTTATTCTGAATTCTAGATTTGTTTTCTTAACTCTTGTTTATTAATATTATTACTTCTTTCATTCATATCTTGTTTTATATCATGGTTTCATCAGATTCCATGATGACGAGTGGTTCGATTATGAACTAATCGTTGTCAAGGGATTCTAACGGATTTATCTATGTAGCTTAGTAGTTTGTATGCTTTAAAGATTTATGTGTGGTGAATTCTTGATATCCTCGTATGGTTGTGTATAATGTATTTAGATGCGTCGCGAACATCTAATTTGTTAATCTCTTGCGAAGCGAGAGTGGATCTTGAGATTTAGAACTTGCCATGCTAGCATAGGATAGGTTGCTATTTTAACATCATGATTTGTGGCGTAAGTAGAGATATTATGCTACCCTATGTGATCTAAGTGGATAACTTGTGCTTAAACCTTTATGTTTTTAAATTCTATATAGATATAGGGTCTAAACATATTTGGTGTCTACCCATCTTCTATCTCTTTTGTGGATGCATGCGTAGTTTGATATTAGTGTACCGAGAGGTAGCTTTTACTTGTTTCGTGTTATCCGATCAGATATCAAAACCATCATATGTATTGATTAAAGGCATCGACTCTAAGTGAAGTAGATAATGAAGTTAGGATCCCATGTTTTTATTCTTATAAGTAATTCATATTTAATTCTCATTAGTTAATTAGTTCTTACTTTGCATCTTAGGTTAATTTAGTTAATTAAAATCTCAATTTATTTATTGTCTTAGCAGTGAATTAAAATCATACATTGTTGAAGAGGTGCATTAACTGAAACGAACTTAACCAGATCTCAGTGGAACGAACTTTAATTGTATTACTTGTGACCACGTATACTTGCGTGATATTGTGTTAACAAGTTTTTGGCGCCGCTGCCATGGATCATCGATGTTTAATTTAGTTTATGTGCTTGTCATCAATGGTCGTTAGCGTTCACTGACTCGGATTTCTTATTTAGTTTGTTTGTTTCTTGGTGTTTCAGGTACTTAAACATGTATGCGAACACGTTTGCAAACTCGTAAACTGGCAGAAGTAGAACTTGCAGCAGCAAAAGAGATGGCAGATTTACCAGCAGCTAAGGCTTTGAAGGATTATTCTCAGCCTAAGATCAATGACATTCAGTCTAGCATTGTCAGGCCATCTATTGCAGCTAATACTTTCGAAATTAAGCCGGGCACGATTCAGATGGTGCAGAACTCAGTTCAGTTTGGGGGTGCTCCTACGGAGGATCCTAACATGCATATCAGGGACTTCATTGAGATCTGCGACACTTTCAAGTTTAATGGTGTGCCGGATGATGCAATCAAATTGAGACTTTTCCCATTCTCTCTGAGGGATAAGGCTAAGGGCTGGTTACACTCTTTACCAGCAGGTTCCATTACTACATGGGAGGATCTAGCTCAGAAGTTTCTCACTAAATTCTTCCCTATGGCGAAAACTGCAGCAATAAGGAACCAGCTAACTCAGTTTCAGCAGCAATTTGGTGAATCTTTGTGTGAGGCTTGGGAACGATACAAGGAGATCCTTCGTAGGTGTCCACATCATGGTATGCCTGATTGGATGGTTATCAACGGTTTTTACAATGGGTTGGGAGCACAGTCTAGACCTTTGCTAGATGCAGCATCAGGTGGAGCTCTGTGGGCTAAGAGCTATGAGGAGGCTTATGATCTTATTGAGACGATGGCTGCTAATGAATATCAAAATCCAACCCAGAGGCTTTCTCATGGCAAGGTAGCAGGTATTTTTGAAGTGGATGCAGCTTCAACTATTGCAGCTCAGTTGAAGGCGTTGACGATGAAGGTGGATTCTCTTGCAAATTATGGAGTTCAGCAGGTTGCTAGTATTTGTGAGTTATGTGCAGGCGCACATGAGACAAGTCAGTGTGCTATCTCGTCTGAATCAGCACAGTTCGTGAGTAATTTCCAGAGACCTGCTGCACCAGTTCCAGCCACTTATCATCCGAATAACAGGAATCATCCCAATTTCAGCTGGAGCAATACTCAAGGTGCTCAACAACAGCAGCCTTATCAGCTGTTTCAGGGACAGCAAGCGAAGCCATTCAATCAGGGTTATCAACAGCCATATACTCCAAGGCAACCATATCAACCTCCGGGATTTCAGCAGCAACAGCCCCAGGCTCATGTGGGGCAATCTTCTAATGAAAAATCCGAAATGGATGAGTTGAGGATGATGATTAAAAGCCTGACAGTTTCTCAAAAGACCTTGGAGAACCAGATAGGACAGCTTGCAAGTGCTTTACTTAGTAGGCAACAAGGAACTCTTCCTAGCGATACGGAGGCTAATCCAGGCAGAAGGGAAAGCAAAGAACAGGTCAATGCAGTTACTTTGAGATCTGGAAAAGTCACGAGGGATCCTAAATCAGCAGCTAAGGAAGATGAAGATGTTCAGAATCAGCAGGTTGAAAAATCTGTAGTGCCAGAAATTGAGAAATCTTATTTAGTGGCTGATCAGCTTGATGGTGAGAAGAGCAAGAAACCTATTGAAAAGTCTACTCCGGAGCAATCTTCAAAGAATAATCAGATCTATCCTCCTCCTCCATATCCTGGACGCTTGCAGAAAAGTCAAGAGAAACAATTTCAAAAGTTTATGGATGTCTTCAAGAAATTGTCCATTAACATTCCTTTTGTTGAAGCATTGGAGCAGATGCCGAGATATGCAAAGTTCATGAAGGATATTTTGTCACGAAAGAGAAGGTTGGAAGCATTTGAAACAGTGGCATTAACAGAGGAGTGTAGTGCAGTTCTGCAGCAAAAGTTGCCACCTAAACTTAAAGATCCGGGGAGTTCCACTATTCCGTGCACGATTGGCAACCTTTCATTCAGCAAGTGCTTGTGTGACTTGGGAGCTAGCATCAATCTCATGCCTTTATCTATTTTCAAGCAACTTGGTCTGCCGGAGCCAAAGCCAACCAATATCTCTTTGTAGTTGGCTGATCGATCTATCACATATCCAAGGGGCATAGTGGAGGACGTTTTGGTGAAAGTTGATAAGCTTATCTTCCCATCTGATTTTGTTATCTTGGATTTTGAAGAAGACAAGAAGATTCCCATAATCTTGTGAAGGCCGTTTTTAGCTACGGGTCGTACTTTGATCGATGTGCAAAAAGGAGAGCTTACAATGAGGGTGCAAGATCAGAATGTCACCTTTAATGTGTTCAAGGCCATGAAATTTCCGACAGAGGATGATGAGTTTTGTAGTGTGGAAATAGTTGATACGGGTCAGAGAAAGAAGTTTGATCAGTTGTTGGGTGAAAAATCTGACACACACGTTCTCAAGCATCACATCAGTGATTTCATTGACAGTTCTTCAATTCGAGATCTCTCGAGTGTAAAGCTTGGGAAACTTCCACCACATTTGAGGTATGTCCTTTTGAATAATGAGCTAGTGATTTTTGAAGTTTGTCATGATAATGTGTTGCGAAGGTGGAAAGCTGATGATAAGGAAGAAGAAATTTTTGTTCAGCCGTTCGAGTCGGAGAAGCACCTCAGAGGTGTGAAGAAGAAAAAGAAGAAGATTAGGCCGTTGGGTAGTAAAATCAGGTTGAAGTCTGACGGAAGAGATTTGTGGAAAGCAAGCAACCAAGATGTCAACGTTCATATGAATGGTCTTTCTGTTGAGGACGGTTCAGTTATTCTTTTGAAACCGCCATGAGTTGAGGAAGTAACGTCAAGCTATTGACGTTAAAGAAGCACTTCGTGAGAGGCAACCCATGCATTAGTGTAGGAAAAAAATAAAAAAAATTTGAGTGTTGTATTCAAAAAAAAAAAAGTGTTGTGCAAAAAAAAAAAAAATTCAACAGCAGCAACCACGCGCCACAGCGCTAACCTGGCGCCATATCCTGCCAAAAATTCTGTCCAGCCGTTTTGCAAGAATTCTGTCCAGGTAGATATAAAAAAAACATGTTATGCGGAAAGAAAAAAAATTGTGAACAGAAATTTCTACGCGCCACGGCGCACTATCCAGGATCCCGCGCGCCAATGTTTCTGTTCAGGGGGTATTAGCCGAGTGTGTGTTGTGTTGTTATAAAAAAAAAAAGCAAAATCGGGAAAAAGTTTGCCAGGTCGAGCTCAATTTCTGTCCATCCAGGTTTGTTATGTACGTGTTTATGTGTGTTACACATATTTTATTAAATAATCATTCATCTCCTAAATAAATTCCAACCCCTTTTCTAATTATTTTCTCCGCCTAAAATCCTAATTCTAGTCCTATATTTATTCCAAATCATTCCCAATCCATCTCCTATTTTATATTTCTTTCCCAAATCTACACAATTAAACCTCTATATATACACCTATATATACACACCAATCCTACCTCATTCCAATTATATTTTCCTACAATCAATTTCAAGGCTTCAAAATTCAAGTTTGGGGGATTTTTAATTGCAAGCTTCACCTCTCCGATTCATATTTGGGGTATATTTCTTCCTTTTATTTTGATATTACGAATTGTGTTCTTGCATTATTAGGGTTGTGTGTTCTTGATTATTTAGGGGTATTTGTGAATTCGAATTTTTTGTGGATTTTGGTGAATTTTGTGAGTTGGGTATTGATTTATATGGCACCTAAGCGTCAACGAGGTAGTACTAGTACCCGTCCAACCTCGGATGAGGAAGCTAGTGGAGGTAATGGGGAGAAATTTGTGTCGGTGGAAGCTCAAAACGAGTATGATAAATTGATGGCGAGGTCGATTACTAAAGAAAGAGGGTTTTTGCCGATCACCCATTGGAGTTGGTTCGTGTGATTCGAGGGCACGGTTTTCAGGGTGTGTGTGAGGCGCCTTCTCCGGTTCTTTTGGGTGTTGTTAGGGAGTTTTATGCTAATGCAAAGATGGAGAAAAGTGGTATTTGTATCGTTCGAGGTAAGCAAGTAGACTATCGGGTGGATGCTATTCGTCAGATTTTGAGACAACCCTCGAAGCCAAGGGGGGTCGTAAATTGGGTAAAGAAGACTAGAGATGATGTTGATTTGGATGCTATTGTGGCCGAGATTTGTGTACCGGGTACAGTTTGGAAATTAAGGCCGGGCACTTTTGAGCAGGTTACTTTTCCGGCCTCGGCTATGAACAAGTTCGCACGGGCGTGGAACTCATTTATTTGTGCTAACATTTTGCCTTCATCTCATCCGGCCGATGTGACTGTGCCGAGAGCCATTATTTTTTGGGGCATTCTTCAAGGCAAGTATATTGATGTAGCTTATTTAGTACATCAGAACATACTTCGGTTTTTGCAAAGTGGTGGGCAGTCAGCTATTCCGCATGGTTCTATTGTAGCGGGTTTATGTATGGCGGCAGGAGTTAGTTGGGATGCAGATGAGCCGTTGCAGATGCCATGTAATCCGATTGTTGATGCTACTATTGATGCGATGGTGGAATGGCCTGGCGGCATTCCACATCACCATGGTTTAGGTTATCAGGTTCATGGTCCTGGTGAAGCGGGAGTGGATGTTCCTAGGGTTGCTCGAGCAGGTCCTAGCCGTCGAGGTCGATGTATTGATATGTCAGGGTTGGATGCTCATTTTCGTGGATTGACTAGGAGGTTGGATGCTATGACTAGGAGGATGGATGCTATGCATGTTAGCAACCGCTAGTATTCTGAGGATATGGCTGTGGCGTTGAGTGCAGCTTTCCAGACACCAGGTAGTGTGGTCCAGTGGCCGGTATATGGAGCTCGTACACCATATCCACCGCCAGATCTAGATTCACCCGAGCAGGGTGATGATTTGGACGAGTAGATATGTTTTTAGCTATCCCTCGTATTTACTTCCATTCAATGCGGACATTGAATATTTTAAGTTTGGGGGTGGTTTGAGGGATTAGTAGTTGTTGTTGTATTATGTGTTCATGTAGGATTTCATGCTTTGTATATTAGTAGTAGTAAAATATTCATTTATGTTTGTGTTATCTACGTTTGTTTCATATAGGACATTCTGTTTTTATTTTTCGTATACCATGTGACTTCATATTAGTTGCATTTGCATAGCATGCATATTTCATGATCCCTTAGAACGAGCTAATTCTGATTGGTAGGTAGGTGTCTAATTGGGTGTGGTAATGATGAATAGAGGGTTGACTTATAGTTTCTATGAAATTGACTTATGTGTTTCAGAAACAAAACTAATTACACAGTCTCATTGGGTGCTTTTGGGCTAGGTTAGGGTCATGCTTGTTTGATGTTTTGAGATTTAATCACTTGTTTATATTGAGAATTTTCGTTATTCCCTTTATAGCGTAGGAGCACTTAAGTCTAAGTTTGGGGGAAAACAGGGATTTCATGCTTAATTGTAAATAATTGTCAATAATTGCTAGATATCAAATGCCTAGTAGCCGGCTCATATTTATATGAGTAGTCTAGGGTTGGAATTGAGAATTCTCATTCCAGATGGCATATATGAAAAATATATGGTCATAAGTAATATTCGATAAGTTAAGTTCGTTCCCACAGAGACTGGCTATTTCTATGTAAATATGCTCAAGCAACAATGTATGATCAATTTCAATTGCTTAGACAAGAAACAAATTTGGGTTTGTAATTATCTAAATTAACTAAGAAACAAATTAACAAACTAAGAATTAATTAACTAACGAGAAATAAAATCGAATTACGTCTACAAGAGTAACATGGGATCCTAACTTCATTAAATACTTCGCTTAGATCTGACGCCTTTAATCAATATATGCAATGGTTATGATATCTGATCGGACAACACAAAACAAGTATACGCTACTTCTCAGTATACGAATACCAAACTAAACATACATCCACAAAAGAGATAGAAGATGAATAGACACCAATTATTCTTAGACCCTATATCTCTATAAGATTTGAAAACATAACGGTTGAAGAACAAGTTGTCTATTAAGATCACATAGGGCAGCATAATATCTCTATTTACGCTACTAATCATGATGTTAAAACATCAACCTATCCTACGCTAGCATGGCAAGTTCTAAATCTCAAGATCCACTCTCGCTTCACAAGAGATTAACAAATTAGATGTTCGCGACGCATCTATCAATTAAGATAACCATACGAGGATATCAAATATACATCACACACAGATCTTTAAAGCATCAAGATACTAAGCTCCATAATTAAATCTGTTAGAATCCCATGACAACGATTAGTTCGTAATTGAACCACTCGTCATCATGGGATCAAGTGAAACCATGATAAAAACAAAGTATGAAAAAATACAAATAAACCTAAGTAATTGATATGTAATGATGTGTTTTTTATGTCCCCCAAGATGTGTATTTATAGCCACAATTTGCCTCTCCATCAAGCAATTGCCGTTTTAGAGTTGGAATAGGAGTATGGCAATTTCCGTTCTTGAATAAGAATAGAATTGCAAATTCCATGTGTAGATCTGATTCTGGAATGTTCTAGCCGCCCAGAGCAATAACCATACTTATTAGAAGTAGGAATTATAGCAATTTCCTTGTCAAAGTTGAATTTCTGCAGTTCGGCACATAATACGTTTCCTAAACTGATTCGGTTTTGAAGGAAAATTCGTAACTGACTTTTCTTCAGTATTTCTGGGCCGTTCCAATTGTATTTGGACATCTGAACCACTTTAGAATGAAAGAGAATTTCGTTATCTTCGCGTGGACTGTGAGATCGTCCAAAACGGACTTATAGAACTCAAGATATGGCCCAAACAGTGAATAAGGATTATCTAGATAAAAATTCATAATTTCCAGAAGGGTTCCCGTGCCGCAGCGCGATCTCCATACCGCAGCGCACCATGCTTTCTGTCCAAGATTGTAGAAAATCTCCCAGGCTTCGTGTGAACTGTAAGATCGCTGAAAACAGACTTCTAGAACTCCAGATATGGCCAAAATAGTGTAGACTGCGCAGCCGACCCGAAAAATCCGAATTTTAATCAAATTAACCTCCAACTCTCTTAGCTCTGCAAAACTCAATGAAAACACATTAAACACACCACATACTTGAGGTCAAGTAATCAATTTAAGCCGATATGGAACGTTCCAAGTGGATATAAAATCCACTTATCACACCCCCAAACTTAAACCGATGCTTGTCCTCAAGCATAAACAAATATATTATATACAACTAACTAGTACCACTTCCATAGGTGATCACGGTTGCATTTGGCATATGCAACAAGCCCTTTAAACCCCTAGGCGGCCCTAGTGGACGAGTAAGGTCTCGTGAGGGCCTATAGCGAATGTACCCACAAAATCCATCTAACTAAACAATGCAATAACAATGCAATGCATGAATGCAACTAATATGAAAATGCAATAATCCCCTTCAAACTAACCAAAACCAACTAGCAAGTAAATATCTCAAAGAATGCAACTAAATCCAAATAGAGCTCGACTAAGTCCCCGTATACTAACAATACATGACAGAAACATGCGTGTGTGCGATGCTCATCAGAAATACTCCCAAAACTAGATCAAAACTATACATATTCTTCGCCAAGACAATCACAGGTTTATAAATAGAATAGACTGTAAACACTTCATAACTTAAGAACACCTCCATCATCATTCAAGTTAGACAAGAATTCATGATTTATTACTACGACACATAATAATATACACAACAACGCATGCTTATTTAACCGTGCAATGGATGAGACCCCGAAAGGCTTATACAATAATACCCATGTAGCGAGCGTTAGGTTAGTGGATCCCAGATTATAAAAGCCTTAGGTCAATAGGCACAAAGTCCCCGCGAACTTAATTGCTCGAGTATTAAAGAGCTCACCCTGGTTAATTTTGCATTTAACAATTCACATAACTTTTTTTTTCTCTTTTTTTTTTCTATTTTTTTTTTCATATATGCAATCTGGAATGAGAATTCTCAATTCCAACCCTAGACTACTCATATAAATATGAGCCGCCTACTAGCCATTTGACGCCTAGCCATATTGACAATTATTTACAATTAAACATGAAATCCCTGTTTTCCCCCAAACTTAAACTTTGGTGATCCTACTCCATCAAGGGAATAACGCAAATTCTAACTATAATCAAGTGATTAAATCTCAAAGCATCCAAACAAGCATGACCTCAATCTAGCCCAAAAGCAACCTAATGAGACTGTGTAAAAGTTTTATTCCCGTAACATGCAAGTCAATTTCATAGGAACTTAAATCAACCCTCTATTCATCATTACCACACTCAATTAGACACCTACCTACCAATCAGAATTAGCTCATTCTAAGGGATCATGAAAAATGCCTGCCATGCAAATGAAACTAAAATGAACTCACATGGTATACGAAACAAAAACAGAATGCCCTACATGAAACAAACATGCAATAATACGAACAAAACATGAATGAATTACTACTAAGCATGCAAAACATGATATCTAAATGAACACAATGACACAAACAACTTCCACAAACTACTTATCCCCAAACCACCCCCAAACTTAAAATATTCAATGTCCCCATTGAATGGAAGGTAATATAAGGAAAAGTAGAAAAACATACCTACTTGTCGGAATATGCAAAACAAAATGCTACACAAATGCGTGGGTTGCCTCCCACGAAGCGCTTGTTTAGAGTCAATTAGCTTGACTACGCCATGCTTCCATTAAGGATGATAATAGTTGGCCTGGTCTTCTCTTCGTGAGACTTCATCATCATCACGGCGGCACACTTTCTGCCCCTTCTCCTCGCTTGGCCTATTCGTATAACAACTATATCCCGTTCCAATGCCTTCCTCGGTTGACCCAAAATCTGTCAATTTGTAGAACAACACACACATTCGCGAGCTTCGCTTGAATATAATGGAGGAGGGTAAATGTAAGTTGCTGAAGCCTTTGGTTCCTCAACGAGAACTTCCTCCATTGGCTCTAATGCGCTACCTCCATCTTTATAATCTGAGACAAGTAGAAGACCTGAATCTTTCCCATGGTCATCAGCCTCTTGGTACGCACATACCAATTCTCGAAATTTGTGTAGCTCACCAATGTCTGTCCCAAATAGTGCCCTTTCCAAAGCATCCACCTCACCAGCATGATCAAATTCCTCACATGGGTTGCGAATGCTCACCTCTCCTTGGAATTTGTCTTCCTCAATAATGTATGTAGTACCTTGCTCCAATTCACCATTATTTTCTGGAATTGCCTCTAGTATGAATTTCTGATTCTCTTGTTCCAAGGCACTCCTAACTTGAGCAACTATTGTTTCCAAAGATTTGATAGATGCCTCGTTACTCTTTGCAAGCATCCTAATCTCCTCCAGAGTCTCTTGTTCCAATGATCTCACATCTTGAGCAACTAGTGTCTCCACAGATTTTAAAGACTCCTCGTTACTCTTTACAAGACTCCTAAGCTCCTCCATAGCTTCAACCTCATCTGATTGAAAAGTAGGAGTAGGTTGCTGATGTTGAAACTCTTCACTACCCAAACAATATGACATATTTGGAACATCTTGCTGGTAATGTTGAGGATGGTACTGAAAATATGGT